>CM060846.1:232315511-233738844 GCA_030762175.1 Metallyticus violacea
TGTGGAGAGATCATTTGTGGAGTTCCATTAAAAAAAAATTTGCTTGCTTTAGCTTCAGTCAGAGAGCATTTTAAGGTGATGAAAATCATTATTTATCTTGGTGAAGTTCATTAGTTTAGAAAGTTTCAGTCAGTGATGTAACCATTAATGAAACTTGTGCACCCAAAGTGTGCTTTATAAATACCTAAGTATGTGGAGTAGAGGAACATCATTTCTACATCCAAGAAATTTGGAGCTAAAGTATAATGTTGAAACCCTCTCATTAGTATTTTTATTTCATTAATGATACTTAATTAAGAGTCTGATAGACCATGATGTGACAGAGGGTCAGAGAAGCAAAATTATCTTTGAGTATAAGTTAAGCCTTTGCAATTTATAATTTCGAAATTAAAAATTCATATACCCATTGATTCTAGAATTAATTAAGATAGAAATTAATGAAAAATATGCAAACACACTGAATAATTTTTGACAAGACTATTTTTATAGACAAAATATTTGATTTTGGGTGATGCTGAAGCTTTTAGAGAACAAAAATATATGAAGCATTTTAGTTTGGAAATATTGTAACTGAAACTTTAAAACTATGCATTATATTAAATGTACAGAAAATACTGTAAAATTGAATATTCATAAGATGCTAAATCAATTTAAAAAACACAATTTTTTCATTGGTTTTTAATAGTGTTTAATGCCCATTTGTATTACTGTGGCATCAGAGGTGGAGCACACTGATGATATGTGAGATGAAAATGATAAACTAAGCAAGGAATTTCATTGGCGATTTTAATTCAGGGCTAAAATTGGGATGTCTGACTGAATTTGCCATTCATGGGGAGTGATAAAAATTTCTCAAACCTCCAGTTATGAAGAACAGTCTTGGCAGGATTAAAACTACAACATTTTTTGCAATAATACACTATGCCTAAATGTAATGATAATTCCTTAAATTTACACTTTAAAGTTCCATTTCAAGGAGAATCCTCAATCCTAAATGCTTTATATTTGTAAATATCATCCAACAGATATAAAAGAGGGGGAGGAATGGAATATTAATAGGGAAATAGGTTAAGAAGGCTTATAGCAGCAAACAAAGTTCTTATTTAGGAATTATCAGTGCAGCAGGAATTTCGGTGAGTTTTTATTTAAAGTTAAGAATAATTGATAAGGCCAATAAGTAATAATGAATCCAATTTACAGGAATATAATGAACAGAAGGATGAGAAGGGCTACTGAGGAGCTCCAAATCTTCTGAAACTTCAAAGGCACAGATCTTGCCAGTTATGTAAAGCATAAATTGGGTCTTTTTAATAGTGTTTAATGTTTGTGTTTACTACTAAGGCATCACAGATGATGATAATGCTATACATTTTTTATGATTATTGTATATTTTTTCTTCTGCTATATATTTAATATGGTTTGAAATGGAATCAGGAATGAAACCAATACATATTTTGTTTGTATCACACTTAACACAAAATAAATAAAAGAAATCCAATTTACAGTGTGTATTGCTTTTCTAATTTAAAGTATATCAAACATGAGTTGTAACTAGTAAATTGAGTTTTGATTTGTAAATAATTTATATTACACACATATATGTATACTGCAGAACATGTAATAAGTCAATTTAAATCATCTTAATTTTAATCTTCAGTCCTTATGGGCATTACATATTTACAACCTTATTTTTTTAAGCATCCAATTTATTTATGAATAAGGTATAACCATAGTTGTGATTAAATAAACAAGGGAAAACATTTTGTCCTCTATTGTAATGAAGTTAAGAGAGAGAACTGATATAAATACATTGCAAATGTGGACATGCATTATTTTTTTTTCTTTCCTTCATATTCAGAAAATTTGGTAATGCACTTATATAAAACTAAACTTTGTGCATATCTTCTAAATTTTGAATGAGAAGATCAATTTAATTTAGCACTACAGATTAAATAATGACTTAAGTAAAATGTATAACCAATTAAAAGGCAGAAAGCATTCCTCATGAAGGCTTTCAATATGCACTTCTATATCTCATGTTCAATCATTGAAAGAATTTCCTGTGCATACTGTCACAGTTAGTAGGCATTGCTTTGTAGGGTAGAAACAGGAACAGCGGAGCCACGAAACACATGTAGAGTCATGAGTCAGGTGATGCATTACATAAAGCATGTTCTGCAGGTGATAGTTCCAACAAAGTCCTATAAGCATGACACACAGCAGTATATAAGTTGGGTACACTGACACAATTAAGAATGGACTGATAAAGGGAACAAAGAACAATTAGACTTATGCACCTTTTGCTGGATTTTATCCTTAGAGTGATAGTATGTCTAGATAGTGAAATAGTGAACAGGGGGAGGTTCCCCAGGCCTGTCAACTGGCTGAATTGCTGTCACTACACTTTGCACTGAGGACCAGATTTTACACATTAAAAATTAAATATTCAACCTCAGTACTTGTACATCATTAAATTACCTAGATATTGATGAATGACGATGATAATGATAATGGTGATTATGTTGGTGATGTGACTGGAAACCTAGGCCAAGTGCAAATAAAAGCTAAATAAAAGGGAGGAAAATTTATATTAAATACATAAAATAAATAAATTAATAAATAAAAAATTTGGAAATGATTTAATCAAGTACAATTGTTATAATTTTGAGTAAATATATTTGGGGTATAGATTGTTGGAAATTACTCTCACAATAAAAATTAAAACGCACTGGTCTACAGTCCACAAAAACACCTTTGAGTATTTACATATCAACTTACTAAAGTTTATCAATAAATGAATTGATTATAGTGGTTCTTTATTTTAAACATTTTACACCAAAAAAAATCTGAGCTTTACAGAGTGAAACATGACTTTAAATGTAATAATAGCTTATTAAAACTAGGCTGAACAGGTTTTTCTCACTTTCAGGCCCATGCTGTTGACAATGGCGATAATTGGTGTAACTAGTTGAAAGATGTCTGGTTAGCCAATTAGAGAGAGAGTCTTTTTGGTCTTATGTGCATGCTACTTCCTCTCTCTCTCTGCGTAATGCTTATTCTCGGCTGACACCTCGTACTGTAAGAACTTTTATTATTCGTTGTTCACCAAGCCTTACAATTTAGCTTATACAAGAGGACGCATAATTGGCATGTATTGGTGTGCTCACCCTATGTTCTATAAATTGAAAGCAGTAAGAATGAAGCGAGAAGTGTATGCGCTACTGGATTCGCCGTTATCAGGAAGAATGGTTTAACAAATAAGCGCAAATCTGGTTCTACTACAAAGACGATAGGAGAGGAAAATCAACTGATCGCAGTTAATCTTCAAAATCCTTTATCCCCCGTAGCTTCACTGGGAAAACCCTCTCACTTCAAGTTAAAGCGCAGACCTTAAGGAACAGACTTAATGCCGCTGGAATACACTAAAGAAGGCCTGCTAAGAAAGACGTATTAAAAACTGAACACTGTGAGGCTCAAATGGCCTTCTGTTTGCAATATCTGCCTGTTCCTGCAAACCCTAGAATACTGTACTGTAGACAAATGCAGGTATTATGCTTAGATGAAGACGGAAGACTAGCTTTGGTAACTTGATAATTCCAGATACTTTATCGAGCACGTAAGTACATTGGCAGGATAAGTCTCGCGTTCTGGGGACGGACGACTGCAAATAGACCGGAGAGCTTGTTGAGGTGTCGAGCAACATGAATTCGAAAGAATACACCATAGTGCTGGGAGGTGTTACCCATCGTTGGAGCTATTTATGCAGATGAGGAAATCCCGACCATTAATTACGTGCACGATAACAGCAGTGCGCACACTTCAAAATTAACGAAGTCATAGTGCGCTAACCAACCTGAAAGCCATCCCATCAAATACCTGCCAAATATTCACATCTCCAATAGAACATATAGAACATATATGGGCCGTTGCATTTACTGATTGGGTCAACAGGGCAGAAAGGGTGACAGTAGCTCTTACGAGGGTAGGTCCATAAGTTTCTGGCCTCGCCGATAAGGATTTTCGCCTTCACAAAATCCTTATCTGGTGTCATACATTGTCTGTTAAGTAAATATTTCTGCCGTAACTTCCGCTCCGCTGCGTTCAGTTGTTCAGATATAGTTGCATAAAGAAGGCTATGTGTACAAGATCGTTACATGTTCAAAATGGAGTATCGAGCTGTTATTAACTTCTTCACAAAAGAAGGACTTACTCCCAATGAAATTAAACAGCGATTGGGGAAGCACCCCCCTCATATTCTACCGTAAAAGAATGAGTCGAGAAAGCATTGAAGACGAAGAGCGTGCAGGTTGGTCCTTGGAGGTGCTCACTTCTGAAAACACCGCTCTTATGGAAGGAGAAAATATGGAAGACCGGCAGCTCAAAGAAATAGCAGCAAGGTTGGGCCTTTCTAAAACAACAGTCCTTCGAATTATTCATGAACATTAACACATGAATAAGCTTAGTGCTAGATGGGTGTCTAGACTTCTTTCCTCAGTCCAAAAGCAGCAACGAGTAATCTGTTGTCAGGCATTTTTGGAGCTCTGCCGTGGCAACGAGAGAGAAATTCTACAAACCATTGTTACAGGAGATGAAAATATGGTTGTCTACAATGATCTCCTGTCCAAAAGAGAATCAATGGAGTGGAGTAAACCTGGCGAAGCACTTGGACTAAAGGCCAAGGTCACTCAGTCAACCAACAAGGTCATGGCCACAATATTTTGAGACTGTGAGGGAATACTCTTCATTGACTTCAAGTAGATGAACACCACAGTAAATGTGGAGTACTATGCTAGCCTACTGCACAGACTACGTGCTTCCATCAAAGAGAAAAGGCGGGGAAAGCTGAGTAGTGGTGTGTGCCTTCTTCACGACATCGCGCCTGTAAACACAGCTCTTGTTGCAAAGGAACGTGTGAAGAAGTGTGGCTTTAAGGAGATCGACCATCCACCCTACAGCTCAGATGTAGCTCCCAGTGACTATTTCCTCTTCTCAAAACTCAAGAAGGATCCTCGAGTAAGGAAATTTAAGTGTGGCGAAGAAGTTAAGGATGCTGTTTATGCCCATTTTGCACATTAGACTTCTGACTATTTTTGGGGGGATTAAAATGTCAATTCAAAGATGTGAGAAGTGTATTGCAATAAAATGTAACAATATTGAAAAGTGAAACAATAATTGCCTTTATCATACCTAGAAAATGTTTAGGCAAGAAACTTATGGACCTACCTTCGTAGAAGTCATGTAAGAGAGGTATGGAAAAGCGCCAGAGGGTGCTCAATAACCAGTTCCACTCTAGTTCAGTGCATGTATCCACGAATTGATGCTGTGGTTGATACAGGACTAGATATTGAAGTTATAATTTCCTTTTAATGTTAAAAAGGCATGTTTATTATTTCCATGCATTTTTTCTTTTCATTAATCCCATTATAAACGAGTAGAAAAGCGCCAGAGGGTGCTCAATAACCAGTTCCACTCTAGTTCAGTGCATGTATCCACGAATTGATGCTGTGGTTGATACAGGACTAGATATTGAAGTTATAATTTCCTTTTAATGTTAAAAAGGCATGTTTATTATTTCCATGCATTTTTTCTTTTCATTAATCCCATTATAAACGAGTAGAAATTTTCTATATCGCTTTGCATTATCAAGCAAAGAATATCTATGTATTATTATATTAATGTCCACTAATACCCCATCCTTACTGACAAGAAATAGAAGTTTTTATGTTGTATTTTAGGCCATAAAAGCCCCTTTATCTTTACACTTATTTTCCCTTTCATTTTTATCCCATCGTTTCCAAAGAAAACATAGTAGTTTAAAATATATTTTTTCCGTAGTTAGGAAAATATTTTCCTTCTTTGAGGCCCTAACATAAAAGGTGCAATGAACATTTTAACCTCCTACTACATACCTTTCGTGGTAAACCTGAACGTTATACGATTGACTCTTTCGAACAAATAAGGCACAAGCCTAAGACTCTGTTGTTTCCTATATTCTTTTCTTTTTCTATATTTTTATTTTTAACTTTTGTGTACTGGTAGTGGTGTTGTTAGAGCATTGATGAAATAGTGAAATACTTGTATGTGAAACTTGCAGCCTATGAAAGATGTCATACAATGTATCTCCTTGTGTGGGAAGTTGCAAAAATGAATGAAACAGGGTACAAATAACTAAGTATTGTATGTTGTGAACAGCAGGATGTAAACCCGGTTTTATCACTAAAAATGAATGAATGTATTAGTAGAAAAGCTTAGACAGCCTAGTTTCTTAAAATTTTTCAAAGCAATGCTTTTCTATGGTTTTCAGAAACATTTTTTTTATTCTGTGTCTTTCCATGTGTGCAGATACTCAAAATTATATTTCCATTTTAAACATTTATATTTTTCGGTATTTGCTCGCTCTCTATCCCTCTCACGTCGTTAGAGGGACTTTTTGTATTTTTCACTTAAAAGTTTACCAATTAGTAGCGACAACCTTGGGGGTGGTATTTGGAAGATCTTGGATTCACAATCCTTAGGGCTGGCCATTCTGATGACATTGGGTTTCCTCGTGGTTCCCTCTGGTCGCTTAGGCGAGCGCTGGAAGTAACTTTCCTTTCCACGAATTTTCCGCTCTTCATTTCATAAAATTTCATTCCGTTGGTGCTGTAATAGGGTCGAAAATACTAGGTAAAGGTGACTGGTGTGGTTTTTCAGTAGTTTGCGCTTTGGAAATGCTTCTGCCCCTATATATGGCATGGAAATGACTCTTTATAATGGGCTTTAACTCCTTGAAAGGGGGCTCCTGTGGCGTAGAGATATTTTATTTGGAAACAATATTAAGAACTTCGTCTGCATCCATGCCTCATCACCCGTGGATCCTGGGTGCATGGTATCCCCCCCACAATATTCCTCCCAGAGGTGCCCTCACTGGGGGCGTAGGTACAAACGGCCAGCCCTTGAGCAAGGCTGAAATACTGGCATGCGAGTCTAACAATACAATTCAAGCATTGGCCACTCTCAGTTTTTAAATTCACATTTTAAACTCTTTTTCTAATCTCTGATGAAGGAATTTTAATTAATGAATTCTGAGGTTATGATAATTGATCCTGAGAAGAGCTTCGTCAACAAGGAATATAATGGAATTGAAAGGAAAGTAATCAAGAGTAAGTATTTCCCTTATTATTCAGCAATTAACAGAACTGAAAATGTTTAAGCCTTTATTGAATTGAAATTATTAATGATACAAAGAAGCTGACAAAATTACCAAAGCCGTAAAGTAAAACTCATGACTGAGTCATGTATGTTTGCTAATACACAACAATAATGTCATATTAATCTTAATTTAAGACTGCTATGCTCCACAGCTACCCACTATAACAGGCGCATTGAGCTCTAAACTGTTCTCTCAAGATTCGTAATAATTCTGAGGGTTAAAGAAAAATTGTTAAAATACTAGGGAAAAATCTTGGAAATTGAATAAAATTTAATTTAGTGTAAAATATAAAACAGAACATTAATGGAGACTATTTGAATCTACTTGTACCCTACAGTGAAATAAAATGAAAATTATCAACATGTAATTGTCTTTAAATTCTTCCCGAGCTTCCTGAGAAGGTATATGAAATAAAATTGAGAGGATCACTTGCATAGTGGAAATGTTGAACAATAATCAATCAAATAGTAATTATTATCCAAAACGTATTATTTGCTGCAGTATTGTGTCGAAGTAACTTTATAAACAATTTCATAATCCCAATATATATGTAATAAAATTAATACGGCAACAGAACAAACTTTAGCAATTCATTTTATATTTGGTTGCCGATTTTACTATTGGAGACTTTTACACCAGTCCTCAGAATTATACTAAATTGTTAATGATATAATTATAAAAAATGAAGGCAATTAAAATCATTTTAATGTGAAATTTGGTACCCTCAAATGCAATGCCTTTGGAAGGGAAAAGTGTGCACACTTGCTCACTCTTATTTACTGTTGCATATTTTAAACTGATGTAAAATGTACATAAAATAAAACTCAAAAGTTGAATTTAAGGGGCATTATCTATAATATAACAAAGTTTGAGTCAACAATTAAATATTAGTATATTCATGAAAAACTGCCCGAATGTTAGTTGGGAAGCCATTTTGTAAGAACAATACAAATGCACAAATAAAAAAGCAAATGAGGAAAAAAAAAAAAAAAAAACGTGTACCGATTCTGACACACAAATAAATCAGAATTTCCATTTCACATGCGACATTTATTTATAATTTTTTATCTATTTCTTTATATAATTACTAACAACAGATTGTTCCAAGCATTCACCAATTTTTTTTCTAAGTGTATTACGGTGTATAACGCATTGATATTCCAGTGTAAAAACTGCGCACAGACTGCGCACCATGCTTGTGGCTTGTAATAGACTAAGCCTCTCGCACTAGCCATCATCACACGACATTTCGTTCTACTTAATGAAGTGGATTTCTCTCGCCTATTATTGCAGCAACTCTTGTCTCTTCGTTTTCCACAGCCACAGTCACATTTGCATCTTTATCAATAGTCATGTTTGCGGGCACGTTAAATATAATATGCAGAAGTATCCAGACATTTTTTGCTTCTGGTTCAATGCTTGGCATTTCATTTTCTTGGACATTACTCCCAAATGAACTACACCAGCTTTTACGAAGCAATTACTGCATCCAACGACTTCAGAATTTTCCATGCAGCATTTAACATTTGCATTCAGTCAAGTATATTAATGTTAGCATCTCCACCGAGACAACGCTACACAGCATAGGTCGCATCAACACATGCCTGATAGTGCTGCTGGACTTAATACTATTCTATAGTCCTGGGTTTGAGTTGTAGTTGCTGCGCTTTGCTACTCTCAAATGGCGCTCTAAATACAACTATTCTGCAACATCACAGAATTCATTCAAGTTTAGTGTTGGGTCGACTTTCGCAAGACAAATGCTGCACTTTTTTGGTGTAAAACTAAAATAAAATATAAAAATTTTAATACACACACAAGCAATTTCTTATATGAAACACTACATAATGTGGATTGTTGAAATGAAAACTCTGCAAGTATATAAGTAATATGAAAAATGTGTAGCAATATATTAGTGATTAAATAGAATTTCATAACAATGCATGGAAGGGGAAAGAATGTGCATATGTTTATCCTTATCTCATATATATATATTTATTGAAGTTCAGCTGTTGATAATATAATAATAAAATTAATATATTCACCAAGGTTTGCAAAATCCTAAATGATTAAGAGAAGATGAAAGAATTTCAGATTATTCCTAAAAGAATATTGTATTAATGCACTCTATTCTGCACAGCATACTATCCATACAGAGTGAACACAAAGAAACATTAAATTTACTGCATTAAATATTAGTTATAGAGAAAGGCAAAGATTTTTTAATGTATGAAAAAGAATAAATAGCAATATGTCTTGATTAATTATATAGTAAATTTATTAGTTATAAAACAGTGGTAATATACTTGGATAAATTATTTAAGGCATGGGAAAAAAGAACATTTTAGAATTTTCTCAATATTCCTAAAGTAACAAATAGTATTGCAAAGTAACAAAGTATTGCAATTCTACAGAATAAATTTTTGCTAATTGTGTGTAAAAATAAAAAAAGAATATTTGAAGATAATAAAATTTAAAGGAATATGAACCAACTGTATAATTAATAACTGTATGACAAACATTTTTCAATTAAAGTAAAAACGTATTTGCTTACAAACAGTGCCTTTTGACTTAGATTAAAAAGAAGTATACTCTAGAGCTAGCTCAGTGAAGTTATTAAAAATAGTACTTTAAACTAAACATTTTGTTTAGCATTTACTGTCATGGTCTTCATAATACATCAGACAGAAAATCTTACTGATTTCTTATGTTACTGGATAAAACATTTATGAAATTCTCTAGGAAAGTATCTTAGCAATTAAAGCTAAATGCATGTGAAAAAATATAAATTAGAGATTTATATAATGATGGTGATTATTTGTCATAAAAGAGTTTGTAATTGATAATTATAGTTTGATTTAAGTTTTTTCATGCAGACAAAAAAGACATGAATAATGAAATCAACATAAATATTGCTACTGTTGCTGTCTTTGTCATTGATATATATATATATAGTTTCCCTTATTGTACCTATAGTTTTCAAATACTATTCTACTTTCAGGAAGATGAAGAGGAAGAGATGACAATTTACATCTGGTATTAAAGTGAAAATTGCTGAATTATTTTACATAGGCTATACCAAAATTCATAACATCATTTCAAAAATGTACAGTAACATTCTTAAACTCAACAACTTTAAGATTGATAAGATGAATGTAGCCTTAGACATTATACATTATATTCCTTCAGGGCTTATATTTATCCAAATTATCACAGTCATTTATGGGAGATGCAAGAGATGCCCAATTGTGCATAAAATGGGACATCACACTCTAATTTATCTAAAGAGTTTTCAGTACTTTGATGCTTATAATAAGATCTAAGAATTTAACTTTTGAAGCTTTGTTTGTTTGAATTGTGCCCATTTTTCATTTTAAGGGAAGCAAGACCTAAATCTAGGAGTAATACAGTATATAATGCTTATTTCATCAGCAAAAACAGGTTAACGTTTATGAGATCCTGAAGTACAAAATGTAATACAGAGAGAATACAAACTATACCGACGAATTTCCAGAGGTTATTTATGAATGTAAACTAAGATTTTACATAAGGAACACATGATCTCTCGTGCCTCATTACTGTGTAACTTTATACTAATATGCTAGATTATATTATCTCCATTACCTATGATAGATGAATCTCCTACAATCAAATGCTCATCTCCATCTGTCATAATTCCATGATTAACCAAACTGCTACAAAAACGAATAACTGCTTTTTTTTGGATACTGTTCCTTTATAATTTCAAAATGTTCATCACAGAGTTCAGCGACACGCTATGAATAGCCACACACTTCAAACAATCGAGGAAACTGGTGCACTAAGTCGTTGATTGCGACGTTTATACTGACCAGTTCCCTGTGAATATTGATTGTGGTCTTGTAAACTAAGGATTTAACGCGTCCCCAAATTGGATTGGATTGTTAGGGTCAGGATTTGGTAGTTCAGTCTTGCACAAAAGCTGATCGTTTGTCTCTACGTTCCCAGTGGCAGAATCCTTTCCAAAGCACAAATCACAGCCACATCTCACCAGCCCACACCCTGGCACTTCGATCCTGTAACAGAACCAACGGAATAAAATGATATGAAATGGGACTGCGGAAAATTCATGGAAAGGAAAGCTCCAGTATTAGTAAGCGACCAGGGAAGACCACGAAAAATACAAAAGTCCGGGTGGCCTACCCCAAGGAATTCAGTCCGGAACCTTCCAAAAGCGAGTTCCAAGTGTTACCGCTTAAGCCACCCCGCTTGGTCGTGTCCCCCAGAAGAGTTCTTCGGCGTTATTTCTTATGATCGAGCTGGCCCACCACGGCAATTTATCTTCGGCCAAATGTTGTGCAATTGTTTTCTATAACAGCAACTGAGAAATGTGGTGGTGCTCCATCATGTTGAAACCCCATGCATCTTCGAATCGCCAGAGTGTATCTCCAAGAATATTGAAGTGCATAATTATTGCAACATTTGTAAATAATGCCGTTATCTTTTGGAAGTATGCGAGTTTTTCTCACCCAATAAATGACTACGTCGGCTATCGAATCTGCCTTTTCTTGTAGACAGCGCTTCAACTTTGGAACTTTGGAGCAAAAAAACATAGATCCTCTGCACACTGCTGGGAAAATGAAAACTGCATACGGCATTCAACTTTTAAAGTCCTCCAGCTGCAATATTTGCACCTTTTTCGAGTAGTATCTGTGTAATTGTCTCACATGTTAAATACTCAAAATAGTTCCTTAATTTATGTGCAATTTCCATGCAATGTGGCGATTACTGGTTGTAAGGTTGTGCGAAACTGCATTTAATTCTTTCTTTGCGTTATCTTATTTCTTTTAGATTAGATCGATTCTCCTATGCGTCAAAGCTGCAACTCGGTCAATTATTTAATCTAAAATGTTGGATTGCTCCTGCAACTCGCAAAGAAGATGTCTACGGGTGGAAAAGTTGGGCAGAGATGAAAAGCGGACTTGGAAACTTGTATACCTTAAGTTTGTTATGACTTTTTTTCTACGTACACACTAGCGAACAGCACAGACACTACAATAAAAATAAATTATAACCTTTCTTGAATACTTCTTGGTGAAAGCCACTTTGTAGCACCATTTCCAAAAGTTTTGCAGTATTAAGTTAACCAGTAATCAGTATCACTATGAAAACTTCAAGTTTATTTTGCTAGCATATATGTTTCGTAAATGTGAATGGATGCCATCCATTCAATTTTTGCAGACCATGTGAATGAAATCCCCCAGAATACACTTTGAATTCTGTACTATCTACCAGAGTTAGAAACGCTAGTCTGTTCAAATCTTTGAATTCAGTATTGATTTGCAACAGAATATTATGAGCTATTTTGTAAAACAATGACTTGTACTTCAGGAAAATTTTGTATCATATAATTGAGTGTGTTGTGTTTTATGGTTTGAATTAATTTTCACTTTTGCAACTCGAAATGTGTTAGTACAATGTTCTTTATTTCTTTCACTGGTTATCAATTCACAAGTACATAACTTTAAGCGACTTAATAATTTATGTTCAAACTGTTCTTTTGTAGTACATCGTACAAAATATAAGTAACATTGAATATATTATAAATTAACCAGCTCCAAGAAATTAAATTCAAAGTTATTTATCTCATACTAAAACGTCTACACCTACGAAGGGATACTCCGTCAGATTAGGAATTATTAATTATTTCCTGAAAAACCTTTTTCAGAGTGTATCAATTTCCTATTATTGTGTTGACAACTTCCAAGTTTAAAGTTTATCTTGATTCCACAGCTGTAGGAATTCCCTTCAACTATCAAATTGGAAGATATGGTTACGTTTGCTGCATTGTGAAATAAAGATGGAATTCCTCTCATGCTTGCAAAAAACATTTTTCAACTTGAAGCATTTTTCCAACTTTGTATCAGAACTAAACCCAAACGATATGCTAAGCAATGAATAAAAACAGCAGGCAACTTCATCTTTTAATTTCTTTGTAAGCCATTTCAATGTCCAGACATCACACTTGCAACATCGTTCTATTAGTTTATTAGAATAATCGTATGATTCTAGATCCAATAGATCAAAGAGTGTTTTTGTAGTGCGATCGAAACTAACGTCATGAAAGTTTAAGTAATGTTAACTAATTTTCACTTTGACGTCACGAATCTCACTGTATCAGAACGTTGACAGTTCCGACCCATATCAGCTATACCATCAATTTGCACGGAAAAAATGCAGTTTCATTTAGCTCTTTCTGTATTTGCTCATATAGACTGAACTACATTCTCTTACTTCGCTCTAAATAATTTTTGAGCTGCCACTAAACACAGATTGTATTTTATTATAGTCAATTTTAATTTCATCAGAACTTGCGGAGAGCAGCGCGTTAAGTTTTTCTTTAAAATTGTCGCGAGTAGTAAAGACACCCCTTGAGTCCGCCAATCAAATTACTCCATTTCAAAAAAAAAAAAAAAAATCCTTATTCCATACCGAGAGAGAGACAGAATCGAAAACTGCCAACATTAGAGCAGAGAAAAACTCTACGTGTCAACTGCAAAGAAGAAGAAAACCAGAGAGTACGTCGCTCGTATCGAGTGGGAAGCATCCTGGCGCCAGGCAGGATCCCGGGAGTCCTTGCCTAATTATTACTGTGTGCGGTTTTGGTATTGTTATTAAAATAGTAAAAATATTATTTTGCCATTAAATGTTTGCGGTGCTTGGTTTAGTGTTGAGGAAAGTGTATATTATTATTATTGATTTGCATAGTAAGAGTTTAAACGCTTAACTTTGAATAAACATAGCTGTGCTTATTGTGACGCTTAAAACGTCTTAGTGGCGGTCTTGAGTTGTTTGACTTAACAGCTGACATATACATAGTAGCAAGTAAACCGTGCATAAAATTAATATAATGTTTTTACGTGACTGCCAGGGTTCGTTTTGAATTTTTTAAATGGTGTTTAACCCCCATTTTTATACAGAGGCACACAGGTGGTGAACACTGATGATACATGAGATGAAATTATATATTGGGAAAGGAAGCGTTCCAGTCCTAAGTTTAGGATACCTCCCCGGCATTTGCCATTTATGAGGACTGAGGAAAACCTGGAAAAGGTCTCAGTCATTGAGGATGGACCTGGTGTGATTGAAACCTCAGGCCTCCCGCTCACGAGCCCGCGCCTTTACGACCTGGGCCACTTGTGGCGGTCGTACGGAATTGCAGCATTGAAGAGAAGGTTAGGAGAGAGGCGATCGGGAGGGTATGGAAAGATTAAAATAATAAACTGCGCTTTATTTTCGTATTTATTACTATAATAAATTGCATTTGGAATACAAAATTTGAGGAGTAAATTAATTCAATGTACTAAGCAAAAGCACTTATTTTTTATTTGCATTACATTTTTGATATAAAGGTTAGAGAAAAAATGTTTGCACTAGTTCAATGAAATACATTGCAGAGTTTACAATTTTTTTTTTAATTTTAAACAGAAGTTTAGATTATATACAACACAACCAAAGTTTTTTTTGAATACATTTCTGAAATAAACGAGGCTTCGTATTTGAAAAAAATTACGTGAACGGCTTATAATTGATTTGTTTATAACATAAAAATGACAGAGCTTTTTGTTTTCAATACGGTAAGGTTTTCGCTGAATTTTGTGGAAAAAGTGAACGGAATAATGCATTCAATTGAAATGTCGTACTGATAACAATTTTCAATGTATGCACATAGTTATTGTAAATTGTGTCGGCATGCAGAAAATTTAACTTTGAAATAGAATGATTGATGCTAGACCTTTCAGTGAAGATGATTTTTTGTACAAATATGACATTTACAATTGCTTCGATAGTTATAGTCATACAGTTTTCTGTGTTTGGATAAATCTGAGTAACATTTATTTGTGTTCCTTTCATTTAAATGTACTTCAGGATCACAAAGAAAGCTTATCACAAAACACTTATAAAAATTCATTTATTATATACTTTTTGAAAGCTAAGAATAAAATACATAAAAATCTACCCAATTATGTTGCACCTAAAATCTACCCAATTTTGTTGCAAAGTTGCACGTTTCCGAACATAAGTATAAACCACTTTTATAAAAAAAATTTTTTTTTAACAAAGTTTACTTTCTTAGTTGAGCATTACGTAGATGCTTACGTGTTACATTTTCTACAGCACACATTGAAAAGTTGTGTTATTTTTAACGTACAATAAACAAGAATGCTTGGAAAATACAAGTTGAAGATGTTTTTCTTCTCCTTTTACTTTTGCAATAGGAACACAAATGGTAACACAGGAAGATTCAGTAGCTATATTTGCAACAAGAAAGGAAACAAATTTTCCTCCTAAAACGCAGTAAATATTTTCTTTACAAAAGGAGTACAGATGCAACAAATAGTAGAACAAAATATAGGAAAGCGGATAGATGTGAATTCATCGAATGGTTTGATATTACCCGTTATTTCTCTTAAGGCATTATATCGTTATATTAACTGATTTTTGCCTTGAAAAACAACTTACTCCATGATCTGCAGAAGTACAAAGAAAAGCAGACGGAATACGTATTATATTGAAAACAACATTGCATTATCAAAGTTGAGCTAAGTGTTATGTGTTGAAAAATTGAATGTACATAGGACTTATTTTAGCTTAATTTTTTCTACTGTTTAAACTTTTCGGTGCTATCAAAACAACATTTTCTCTAATAGTATTTTTTAAATATTTAACATATTTAATTCTTTGTATGCATATTTTCATATTCATATTCATATATTATGATTTAGGTGAATAAATTTCTAGACCCGCAGATTTTTCGATACACCTTATAGGCTTTGGAGCATTTTTATTCATTAGTACAGTTTGATGGATCATCTGGAAAAAATAAGAAAAAGACACTCCTTAGAGTTATGTTGTGTCTTTAATTTTAAAATGTAACAGCGTGCACATTTTTTTCTGTTAAGCCCGAAAATTTAATTTAAAACTCAACTACTTTGAATTAATATTTTCAATATCTTCATCAGTAAATGCCTCAGTATATGTTCTTGGAAGATAATCTGTACAGAATTTTATTGCCTTTAATTAATTTAATCAATGTTTGATAGTTTAAAATAGTAGATACTTTTGAAGCACCGGTTACATTGTAAGAAACATCTTTTTGCAAATCACTAACATGAACAATTTACTTAGTTATGGGTACAATACCTATCTGGAAATTAAGAGAGAGAGAGAGAGAGAGAAAGCGTAGAAATATAAAAATCTTAATTTTTGGAGCGAAAAGAAATTATATATAAATAACTCACCTTAGCAACCAGTTCCTCTTTGCGCAGCGGAGAAAAGACAGGTAATGGTGCTTTGCTTTCGACTTTATAAATACAGCATTTTGGTCACATGATACATTGCACTCAATGTGGAGCAACTTTGTTGCAAGGCACCGCCCAAGTTGCAAATGCAAGATTTTTTTAAAAATCTGATTCAAGGCCAGTTTGTTGTAAGTTGTTACAAATACAAGGTCATTTGCCTGACGAGCGAGATAAAAGCAGCTGCATCGCCAAGTGCAGCTACCAGTTTCTAAAAGAAACAAATACGCAATAGAAGCAGCATGTTAGAAGATTTACTCTCCGATTTTGTAAAGTAAGTATACATTTTATATGTTTAAAAGTACTAGTTAAACTCAGGCGTTATTATGTAGCACTATGTTAGTTTACGGAGTGGGGAACATTAACATTCTTAATGAGGTAAGAAAGACGTGCGTAAGTTTAACACACATGGTCGCAGCTACACGATACTTATTAATTATCCTAAAAATGAAAATCCCATACTTCATTTTAAGCGGAGCATTAAACGGCTTCTCTACCATGTTTTGGCCTGCATTATAATCGCACGACATGGTGAGATTATCGTTTACCAATTCTGCTAATTCTCTGGACCGAGCAATAGGACTTAGTTTTCGCCGTAAACACCAGATACCTTTAGATGTACTACTTTTTTGTAATTATAAGAGTTTTTCAATATAACGCCAACTTTTATGCTACAGATGTCTTGTCAGTTAAAGTCGATTACGTTTAATTGCCTCTTGGAAACGGCGGCGTAAAAACTAACGGTTGACTTTTGTCTGCTTTAACACACTTGAAGAGAAGTGTTGGAAAAGTAAATTCAAAATCACATTGCTTAGTCCACGCAATAGTGATAGCCATAACTCATTTATTAAGAGACCTAGATTATATAGTTTACAGAAAGGGGAGGAAAATTTATTTTGCGGAACAGGAGCCTTTGAAGGAGCCAAATGCGATCTAAGTAATAGCAGAGGAATTCCAGAATTACAAAAAGTAAAAAACAAACAAACAAACAAAACAAAAACAAACAACACATACTTCTGGTTATCGCTTTGTGGTCTATTCTGGATTATATTGTGCAAATATTATTTTTTTATGGTAATACTAATTCGAGAAAATGACTGAACTTGCTATATGATTATTCTGAGAAACATTACAGTAGCCTTACAGGTGCCATGGCTAAGCGATATGTTTGCGAAAGATGGAGCAGAGGAATGTCTTACAGAGGAATTGGAATGGTTTTTTTCGAATGCAAAATGGAACGGTACGACTCTATTAGCTATCTAGATAGCCTCTTTATGGAGTACCTTAACACTTTCCTCACATTACCCGTCTTGAGTTAAAACTGAAGCGCACAAGGGGGAGTATGTTAGTATTTCATTTCAAAGTAAAGGAATTATTCTGCACAAAACAGCAGTTAGCAACATTTCTAATGCCAGATCTGTGGGAAAATTGTTTCTAAATAACATTTGGGGTAAGCTCATGGAGCAAGGCAATAAGGCATGCACAATAATGATTAACGAACCGCAGGAACTATTCAAGCTTTTAACAACAGGTGGTATAAAGGTACAAAATGTAACGTTTGCAAAGGACAATCCATGAGGTTATCGCGGAATTAAATAGCCCAAGAGGAAGCGCTGCAGTTGAAACACACCAACGAAGCTCTGGGAGCGTACGTTACTACAGACAGACTTAAGTTATATAGTTTCTTAGAGTTGTTAATATATATACTCTGTATCGATACGGATTTGATATTCCTTTTTCACAGAGAAGGCGAGCAGCGCAGAGTTAAGTGCGGAGATAGGCTCGGCGATATAAAAGACGAATTGGCCGACTCGGTTAAGCATCCTAAATTTGCGAATTGGTATCTGGAGGACCAAAAAATTACGCGTAGAAGATTCAACTATCGAACAACACTTTCAAAGCACTATGCAAAGTTACAGGAATAACGCTATATTACTCTTTACAATTACTTAACTTGAATTTGTAAAGAACATAATTTCAAGGAGAAGGAGGAGGAGGAAACATTTAAGGTTGTGACTCGTAAAGGAAAAAATAAAGAGACAATAACATAAGAAAATTACAGGCGTGTTCGTTGTCTGGGAGCCCGAAGATAAGATGTACAGAATGTGTTTTCAATAGGGAAGACGACTGGCATACGATTCGGTGTCGTTCGGGTATATAAAGCCGGTGTGGTCGGCCACTCCTCCACTGTAACTGCAGAGGACTACGATATCACCGTGATGAGCTTAAATTGTATTTTATCAATAACACTAGGCATAGTACTGCTTTGTGAAACCTTCCTTATGTCAAACGCACGTATTTTTATTCCGGGTTATCGTGTCTACCGCACTGACCAACCTAATGGTAAAGCGCATGGTGGCACAGCAATCACCTAATCATGCAATACACCGAGAGAAAAATAACTTTACTAACGCGCATGGTAGCAACAGCCATCACAGTGCCACTAGCCAGTCAATAACAATCGTAAGTGTGTTACTAGACAGTTACTAGAGAAAAATGTAGCTACCATACTTAACCAAGATAGTAGCTTAGTAGCAGCAGGGGATCTCAATGCAAAGAACGATGCATGAGGCTGTGCAGTTAACAACCCAGCTGGAAATTCACTTTACCAACACATGGAAAACAACGTTTACGGAAGGCCCTACTTACATTCCCTGAAATCAAACTCTAGATATTGCTCTGCTCAAAAACACACTTTTATATATAACTATAGCATAATCGACAATTTAGCTTCGGATCACTATGCTGTCATGCTCGAAATCGAAGACAAGCCGATTTATAACCCTCTCCCACTTAGACGAAATTTCAACAAAGCAAATTGGGAACACTTTCAAGGCCGCATAAATGAAATACTAACAGATCCAGCTCCTCTGCAGACCCCTGACGATGTGGACTGAGCAGTAAACGCACTTGAATGAAATGAAATGAATGAATGAATGAATGAATGGTGTTTAATCCCGTTTTTGCTACAGAGGCACCATAGGCGATGAACACTGGTGATACATCAGATGAAATGATATATTGGGAAAGGATTTATTTTAAGGAAGGAATCGTTCCAGGCCTAAGTTTAGGGTACCTCCCCGGCATTTGCAATTTATGAGGACTGAGGAAAACCTGGAAAAAACCTCAGTCAGGGAGGACGGTCCTGGCGGTATTCGAACCCAGACCTTCCGCTCACGAGTCCGCGCCTTAACGACCTCGGCCACCCGTGGCGGTAACTTCACTTGAAGCGGCTATTGCAATCGCCGTCCCCCTTAAGCAATCGCATAGACGCAAGTACCACTGCATTCCTGATGTACTAACCCTGATACATGAACGCGATCATGAACAAAGGAAATGGCAAAGAACAAGAACAATCTGCTATAAAATTAACATGGCCACACTAAACAGTGAAATTAAAAACCGGGTAAAGCAGCAATTTGGAACCAATGAGACCAGATGCTAACTGACATCGAACCCGAAAACACTAACCAGCTATAGCAACTGACCAAACGCTTAATTAAAGAACCCCTAAAAATCCCTCCTCTCCAGAACCCAAACCTGCCTCAGCAGTATGCGGAGTCCCCGGAAGCAAAGGCATTTTGGCAGATGTGTTAGAAAACGCATGCAAGCCTAATATTGAACCAATGAATCCAACCTTCACGGAACACCTGGAAGAGAACATTAGTACCATATTAACAGTAAGAACCCACAATAAATAGCGAAAAACGCATCCGTCAGATCTAAGATACATAATCCAACACTTAGCGGATCCTAAGGCACCGGGACCAGACAAGATAGCAAATTTGGTGCTCAAGCTTCTCCCGGAAGCCCTAAAAATATCGAATATAACCAACTATTGGCTGACAAAAGGCTACTACCCTAACAAATGAAGACATGGTGAAGTATTAATGTTTCCAAAACCAGGCAAGGACCATACAAGCCCGAACAACTACAGGCCAAAGAGTCTCCTGAACACTATGAGCAGACTAATGGAAAAAGTAATACTAAAAACACTTGCAGCGTACGTTAAGGAGCATAACACTATAATAGATGAACAATATGGCTTTAGGGCAAGGCACTCTACTACACTATAGTTAACCAGAATTATTGAATATATCACGCAAGTGTTCAATTGAAATCGGTCCACAGGAATAATCTTCATAGATATTCATCAAGGCTTTGACTCTGTATACCATGCCGGATTGTTATATAAAATGAAGGAGCATTCCTGATTTCATGCTTAAATAATCGCGAATTATCTTGAAAACAGGACCTTTACTGTAGCAGTATATGATGCCTCCTCCTCAAAGAGAAACACACAAGCGGGAGTACCTGAGGGCAGCCTCCTGGGCCCTATCCTATTGAACTTATCAACGACATACCCAAAACGCCAAACTGCATGCTCTTCATATATGCAGAGTATACTGCAGTAGCAGCACAATTTTGGAAGCCTGAAATGATCAGCACTATACTAAATACCACGCTAGCCGAGCTAGAGCCATGCTTCTGCAAATGGCGGATGAAAGTAAATGCACCGAACTCCCAATTAATGCTCTTCACCAAACGCAGAACGCATCGCAAACCCCTTCCACCATTAAAGTTACACAAGAAAACATTAACTGGGCGGAGCAAGCTTAGTATCTTGGAGTAGTTCTGGACTCCAAACTTACATTCGCGGCGCATGTAAAACACACGAAGAAGAAAGCGCACTGTGAACTCAGATGCCTGTACCCTCTTTTGAACCGTAACTCGGCATTAAGCACTAGCCTGGGACTGACGCTATGTAAATAACTCATCAGATCCGTTATGACCTACGCTGTTCCTGCTTGGGGCCACTGTGCACAAAGCCACATAAAGTCGCTCCAGATCCTGCAAAACAAGTGACTGCGTATAATTACCAAAGTACTCAAATCTGCCCCCTGTCTATGTTACACGATGAACTAAAACTGCACACAATCGAGGAATTCATTAAAAAACCAGACTATAATATGTGCAGAAGTTGCAACTCATACCACATCCCGCTAATAAGGCAACTAGGGCAGTACGCAGAAGCGCAAAATAAACATAAAACACCACTGTCACATTTTGATCATACGACTCTATTAACCAAACATACCCACGAAGAGAATATCCAGAACTACCTACTTTCCCTTGTTCCTGAGAAACCACCATAAACAGTCAAGCCCTTAAGACCCCCGGTGGATGATCTCTCCCCACCCGGGCGGATAGAGGTGCTGGGCGGTCCCACCATTGATGATCCAGCTGACTACAATGGACCATTCACTGTGTACATAATTAGATAATAATATTAGATTAATAAAGGAGTATCCTCCTGCCTACCTCTCTAGCATAAAGCACGTAATATTACTTACACTTTCACATAGTTTAAAGGATAAAAATATAAAAGTAAAATAATGTGTATATATATTACATATAGCATGATACACTATGTATACTAAAATTAAAACTTACATTCATAATTAGCGCTAAGATTCAACATACTCATTTCATATACATGTATACGTAGGCTTCCTAAATATAGCTTAATAATAATATAAACAAACCTCAAATAAATACGCATGGATACGCAGATCTCAAAACAAGTAATCTAGTTCACAGATAAACAGCAGAACACCAACGCCCTGACCAGAAAATGGTACCTTCTCCTACTGGCAGCCGTAGACACCAGATCAGCCCACGGGGCCAGGTCACAGGTTCCTGCTGAAGGCCAAAAGCAGGTAAGTAAGCATGACTAACTTCACCTAAGTATGCTCTAGAGCATGATACCTCACACCACGGATCGCCTGTGGTACCACAGTAGTAAAAACGGGCGTTAAACACCATTAAAAAAGTCCACCACTAACACCTAGGTTCTGCCCTGGGCCTTGCCAAGGCCAGGACCTAGCCCACCTCTACCCGTCTCACGTCCTTGTGAGCGGGCGTATTTTTAGTGCGCACCCATTAACCTCAGGTTGCTTCGGCGGTACCTGACATCACTTTACCTACTTCCCAACCAGCCCCGTAGAGTATAAAATAATAATAAAATAAAACATCGGGACTCATTATGGATTATAAGGTGAGCCATGTGGTATCAAAGTACCTGGATGGAAAATGAGCACTACGATCTTACACGTAGTAGGAACTGGCCGTTATTCTCGTAGAATTGTTCCAGTTCCTCCCTTTTGACGTAGATTACTTGTGGTACAGATCTAACGGTATCAGGCAAACCATGGTGACGTTTGACCATTGCACTACCACAACAATCAACGGAAGAGGATAATAGATTCTCATACGTGCACCTCTTTTGCTTAAGTTTCATCATACGTTCGCTCTTATAGTTAGTAGCGTTTTGGGTTCGGGAAAACCAATGTCCTGCGTAAGGTTAATTGAAAAATTAAAGTATTTGTGCACGGAACCCAATTTTAGGAAAAATTCGTAGTGCTATAGTGAGAATGCAGCTGTTCCAAACGAGTTGGAAAATTACTCGTTGCGTTGAACGATCTGATAAACACGGCCTCTTTGAAGGTGTGCGGTTTGTTCACAAAGGGAAGTCACCATAGAAACATTAGCGTCATTTTGATAACTGAAAATTTATTTCACTAAGAAAATAGTCAGGATAATTTGCTGAACGCTAAATATATTGCAGTGTTCAAGAACGTTACAGGTAAGAATAATCAATCGCATATAAGCAGGCAAATCTATCCCGAGAATTAGAACTCACTCATCGAAACCTATCTGGAAGTCAGGGAAAAGCCCCACTGTTATCTACTGTTCCATTTCTGTCAAGAAATGAACAATCAACTGCGATGCAAAACCAACATCTTTCCATTGGACCTTCCCAATGTGGTCTACGCTGCTCAATATAAGCAAGTAGGTAAAATAGAACAATCACATACTTCAGGTGCTTAGAAGGACCAAACCGAAACTTAGAAGATCCATTTTGGAGAACTTAGACAAGGAGCTAGTGCTGACAATTGCGGAATGCTCTCTAAACGATTTGAATGGCAATTGCAAATTGAGAAAATGCACTATACAGAAGCTGAGAAAGCATAGGAACGTCTCCAGAAGACTCAACAATAAGACACAAAAGATTAACAAAAAAAGTTCACAGTTCAAAAGGGCGGTTTTTATGTCTCTGTTGTAAGCCTTGTTGACCCGACTTTCTAACCTAACAACATCCTAAATGCTACGCAAATTGTTTTTAATTTCTCAACAGTACCTAGATACCTGCTGGAAGAAGAAGGCCTACAGGGATGCGTATAGAGACCTAATCGGGCTCAGACTGCGTCGTCCCCGCGTTCGGTGCAGTCGCCCCCAGGACAAGAATCGGTAAACGCAAGAAAGAGAATAATCTTCTTTCCAGAAGCTTTCTACGAGGGAAAAGACAAGGGAGGAGAAGAAAGAAGAAGTAGAAAAAGAGTTGGAAGAAGAAATGCCATTGCCTTGGCCAGAAGAAGACAATAAGCAAATAGAATAAACTACAAATCAAAATGTGTATTTAACAAAACCATACCTGGCTCGGCATTTACATACTCCGACGGCAACAGACACCATCTTCGGCATTTATAGAGACAAAGATGGCGATTTCAAAATTGGTGATCCCATGATCAAAATAGAAGATAGCGATTTGTTCGTTAAAAGCACTTGAAAAGTGTTTGGGAACTGTTAACAAGAAAAAACGCGATCTTACAAAACTAACTTCTTAGGATAAGGGAAAATACTGGCAAATTCTTCTTCTCACAAATGGTCATTGGCAAAACAACGAACCCTTCAACCAGATAAAGTCCAACAGAGATAAGAAATACAAAGAGATAATTGCAGAATTCCCATCAAAGGCACTTGAGGTGGAACATCGCTGGACCTCATATAACAATAAACAAAAAACTTATTACCATCCGTTAAAAGCGGTCGCTAACTGTTGGGGAAAAATCGCAAAACGAAAGATTGGCTGCTGCGGCAAGACGGATACTCTTTGCACAAGGGGAAAAAAAACAGAAATTTCTACGTTGGAACAACGTAAACAATATAGGCGAGAAGATCAATCTTGCAATATTCAAAGCATAAGCAAATCTAACGACGAAGTCAAATTTTCGTTCACATGCGCATATTCTTTTCCATGTACGCACACGTGAAACCCATAAAACCGAAAACCAGTACCGAAACTGCCAAGTCCTTTGAATTCGTCTTAGAAGGAAATGCGCCCATAACTGTAAGATCCGACAAGGGAAAAGAATTCCGGGCAAACGGGTAGTCGTTGGTAGAAATCTACTATTCGTACTGCTTCGAGTCCATAGGTGAGGACTGCTTAACAACTAAGCAAAAACGTGACCATAACTACAGCTGGCAGAATCGTTAATGATCTTTACAGTTCTTTAAAGGTTTTCAAGAACTCTACATGACTATAAAGAGCCAAGTAAAAGATGAAGACTTGCAAGAAATACTCTAAACCGAACTGCAAGGCTATCTCATTGCACACCAAAAAGAGATAACATACAGAAAAGCTAAGAGAGATTGGGTTCCGACATATTCCGTACCAGACGTATATACATGCAAAGCTATTAACGTGCACGTGCTAATAGGCAGAAAGAAGAGAAGTAATTTAGCGACTGTATTTGACGGAAAATGTTTCTTTCCGGCCGGGGTATATTACGATCGGCGAGATCTCGTGGACATGATAAAGAATTCTGTTCTAAATTTTGATTGTTATAAAAATGCAAACAAAAACCTCCTATCAGAGTGAGCAAGGACATTAAGTCGTCTTTTCTCCTATCCCACAGGAAAATATATTGTCAATTCATTTACGATACTCAACCGGTATTCGAGTATTGTAATGCCATCGAGCCGCAGCTAATTTTAAGCTCTTACGTTCGCTGACTTGAGAATAAATTAGTTTTCTTCATTTGTCAGTCATCATCTTTTCAAAACCGTAATCTCCCTTCCCGTAGAGATTAATGTTTTCAAACCGTAGTCATTGTATACCTTAGCCAGTACCTATGCCTCTGCACCTTGTACGTCTGTGCTAGAGGTATAACATGGACTATATTGCGGCAATGTTCAACTCTGCTATCTAGGCCGACAAGTCAAAGAGATGTTCCATATAGAATTCACATCCTGGCAGTGCAGAGGCCAACAGGGATGTCTGCGAGATAAAAAGGTGAGTTTTGTGTAATTCCCATTGAGAGTCTTAGTTGAAGGGTCAAGGGAGCCGTTGTAGTGGATTACGAACCCCCTAGAGGAAACAACGAATAGTTAATAATAAAAGAGTTACCCATCGTTGGAAAGGATCTTGTTCAAACTTTTCACTTTGCCAGTCCGTATCCTTGGAATTATAGGGTTGACGAATGCGATAAGGACAGAAAAAATGGAATACGTTTCAATGATTGCTACATTCGTTACAGTATGGTGAAAACAATACTCAAAGAGATCGTGGTTGGGCACGTATCGCTGTACACCTACGATAAGGATAAATGTGCATTTCTATCTACACTAACAGATCGAATGTTTAACAACAGATGTCCCCCCGAAAGTTCTAACAGACACAATGCATCATTTGTTGCAGCTCTATAAAAGAAGAGGTTTCAGGTATTCGAGTTTAAATTATTAAGTTGACTGACGATATAACATGGGAGTTTAACAACAAAAATGTTACAATTGCACTTTTCCTGGACATGGAAGCGACTTTTGATCGATGCTGGCGTAATGGCCTACTATATAAAATCTATCACCAACTACCAACACTACGGTCGTGCTAATATCTCCTAACCAGTTATTTGCAAACATGCCCCTTCCAGGTCCAGGTTGCAAAAGAAAAATCAGCACACTGCCTCATGACAGCCGGCAATATATCCTAATTCCTGTGTTTCATTTATCTATGTCGACAACCATTTCCCTATCACTCAAATGGACCCTGTTAGTCCCTTCAGGGTTACCTGCTGCAATTCAATAATAGCTCTGGTAGTTGCTCAAATACAGTATATTAATTTCACGCACGGTTTACTTGCTACTATGTATATGCCAACTGTTAAGTCAAACAACTCAAGACCGCCGCTACGACATTTTAAGCATCACAATAAGCACAGCTATGTCATCTCTTCAACGACAACAGCCAGGTACAAATACGCCTGTTTTAATTTTTTTAAATATATGTAGTGATAATTTACTTAATTCAATAGCAATACCAAAACCGCGCGCGCACACACACACACACACACACACACACACACACACACACAGTAATAATTAGGCAAGGACTCCCGGGGTGTGGTTGGTGTTAGGGTGCGTCCCAGCGATACCAGCGAGATACTCTTTGGTTTTCTTCTTCTTTGCTGTTGGCACGTAGAGGTTCTTTTCTGCTCTAATGTTGGCAGTTTTCGATTCTCTCTCTCTCTCTCTCTCTCTCTCTCTCTCTCGTAATGCCATAAGAAGTAAATTATTGCCTTTAAAAATGTGAAGAGGATATCATATCGCTCATTCTCTGAGATTATCTGCGGATTTAATGAATATAAAGGTATAGATATTGTAAATGTGACTTGTGAGAGGGAAGAGGGCATTCTAATTGACAGAGAGGGAAGGGGACGAAGCTTAGGCAAGAAATGATTACTACTACAGTGATTACTCGATGAAAAAGATTATTATGTTCTTGTAATGCCAACTCTTATTTTCCTAAAAAGATAGAATCTTTTACAACTAGGTTAATGAAGTTCCCATTTAATCGAACATTTTCATTTAATATTGTAATGCTTAGTGAGGATGATTTCCGTAGCGTATCTAATTGAGTTCAAGTTTCTTTCGACATGTTTCAGTTATAAAACACTCTTTAAATGCTCCCTTGAGTCCCCGTGTTCATGAAATGCTCGATTGAGTTCATGAAATCCCCAATCCTGCATTACGGAGTATTCCATGCATCCTTCTTCACTCCTAACGAAAGACCAGTCCAGCAAAAGAGTTTTACTTTTTTTTCCTCCCAGAAAAATGCGGCCATATAATCACCTGTATTCTTCGTAGCGATTACTTTTAAAATGTAACGGATAAGACTGTCCTAAATTTTTGTTTGTTAACAGTTAATAAATGTGGAGTGGGATGATTGAATACTAACGGTGTCTTTTATCTTTGCCGCACCACCGAGAGAATTTCACACCACATCGTTTTCTAAATTCATTCAAAACTGTATAATGCATAACTTAAAAATGAATTAACGACATATAAAAATCACCGCTTCAATGGAAAAATTAAAGCGGTAAGAACGAAATTAGCGTGTTCCTCTCACTTCAACAAAGGCTCAACTGAAAGGTTTAATATATTTCTTTGTCTTCTAAGGGTGCCGTATATGAACAGGTAAATATGTGGGGAGAGACATACCACGAGCTCTTCATGCTGAGAGTGTCAGAAATTCGTGGCAATGGCAACCGAACCGCCACGAGAGGCCGAGATCGTTAAGGCGCGGACTCGTGAGCGGCAGGTTTGGGGTTCGAATCCCGCCAGGACCGTCCTCCCTGACTGAGTTTTTTCCAGGTTTTCCCCAGTCCTCATAAATGCTAAATGCAGGGTAGGTACCCTAAACTTAGGCCTGGAACGTTTCCTTCCTTAAAAAATCCTTTCCCAATATATCATTTCATCTCATGTATCACCAGTGTCCACCGCCTGTGGTGCTACAGTAGTAAAAACGGACGTTAAATACTATTTAAAAATTGGCAACCACATAACAACGTTTTATTCGGATCTGCGTAAATACGAACTATTTCACAGACACCAGAAGCAGGGCGCGGAAGAGAATCATGTAGAAAGAAAACGAGTGAGAGACAGGGGGAGAATTGCATGCCGCTTGCTTTAAACATTTTCAGATACCGTAGTTGTTTTTGAGGGCGATAATGGAAAGATAGAACTATTATATGTTTAATTTCCAATTTCCTTTAAAAATTTGGGTGAACTACTTTTTCACGCCCTTTACCTGACGATCAGCCTGCGCTAGAAAGCAAGGCAAAACTTACGTATTTTAGTTCCTATAATTATATTTACTTTTATTTATCTAGTTGTATTGTACAGATTGTAAGTCAACATATAGAAGCACATGTTAAATTTTAGATCCTGCAACAAATGAATCTGGAATAACAAAAGTGGCACCCAGCCATGTATATAAAGCTCCAAAGAAACTGGTAAGATAAATTAAGCTTTAAAAGTAATAAACTTGGAATTTACCTGTAATGTGCAAGGGAAACTGAAAAGAAACACATTGAAAAACAGTAATTTCAGAAACGGGAAAAATTTGAAATATTGCAAAAACAAAAAAGTGCAATAAAATCGCCAGAAGAAAAACAAACTGAAATTGGAGAAAAAATTGGCTTGCCGAACAAAAAACTACAGAAGTTGCGATAAGGCTGGATTACATCCGGCATTATATATCGGTTTCAATATTTTCAGATGGCAAATTTGTGTAGATAGTCATCGAATCTTGAATAGGTTCTAAAATTTCTTCGCGTCCCATTTCAATCATGAAGTCGTCTTATATGTTAAGCGCAAAGCTACCAATCTTTCTGTTTCATCTTCTCCACTTTTTAGTGAACATATTTTTCAATTCTTTCATTTTAAAAATACTGTTTCTGTTTGCGATTCCACTCTTAATTTGAACTCACACAAGTTCAATTGGATTACATTGGTAAAGGTTAACCTGATCGCGCAGTACATGCTTTATCTCCATGAACGCACTATTTGTACTTACTGAATGACATTGCACTAATACGTATGTTTTATAACAAAGAACAACTATTTCTTTCAATTTCACTTCTTCTTAATCACCTGAACTTCCTAACTCTTCATTTTTTATGGTTTCAAATTTGTGAAGGGTGAGTGCTTCATATATGTCACCAGTCAAACTCTGGTTTATATCTTGTTTACCACTACTTCGATATATATTTATTGTAATGAGGAGGAAAATAAAGTACAGTCAGCGAAAGGAACTAATAGACTCCAACATACTTTGAAACGAATCCAAAACTGGTAGTATATTTTAAATTTTCCTACGCGTTACTTCAGCCACGACCAATGGCTACAATTACTCATCTCTGTAATGAAAATTATTTAGCTAAAAATATGAGGTTTTGATTGACATGCTACAAAATTTGCTTCATTCACGCGAATATACAATATTTTGATCTGCCGTAAATTATATCTATAGGTGAGGATTGATTTCACGAGTAACAGGGCCCGATAGTGGGAGTGCGATGTGGCTTCGTCGTACATCTCTGCATGAGCTATACACTTGAGAGCTTCAAGGCGAAACATCATCCCATTTGACACGCACTGTAGCAACGCTAACCCTTGCTATTACAGCCTTAACAAGAAGATGAAGAAAAAAGAAAGAAAGAAAGAACGAACGAACGAAAAAGAAGAAACAGTAAATGAGATAGCAGCCCCCTGGTGCTCGATCTTCTGCCCTATTAATTCATGATAAATGCAATTTATACTCGATTAAAAGTGTTTATTTATAAAGTGACTCTTTCCATTGTATTTTCTGTAGCAGAATGAAGCGGATGTAATCCATTCCAAGGTTTGGTTGTCGTTTTTTCGACATAATGTCAAGATAGGAATGAAGTATGTAAAACATTTACGTATAAATTATTATAAATGTTTGACATTAATTTGGGAGACAACGAAGAGTAAAGATATGGCAAATAAATTGCATTTATATAGTTCTTATTTTTGTCTAGAAATTACGGCAATTAGTTTGCTGGTGTATGGCTGTGCGTCATTTTTGAAAATTGAAGCTTTATATAAACCTGGCAACTATTTGCAAAGTACTCATTCCCTACACTCTAGGGTAAAGTGATCCTGACATACAATGTCACGTGACTTGACGTCACTAGGATGATTGTGTGCAGTCAAGTACAACACAGAGGCAATGCACGCAAAGAAAGTAGATCCACCTTAGCAATCTAAATTTAAGGATGAGTTCAGTAATAAACAGCATATACTATACAAAAAAGTATACTTGTGATTTTAATTTAATTACGACTGACTTAACGAAGTTGAATTTTGAAGTGAGAAATTTTTGCGCTCCAGCTGCCAAGATCCAGCTCGCCAATTTCAGTGTTGTTTAAACAAGGCAAGGCGTAAGCAGTTTGCGCCTATCTTGGCTGACGCTAATGAATGTTGCTGTTTCTACAGAGATATAGTATATGAAGCATAAATCGGGCAAGCGTGATTTCAAAGTTCTATGAAAAGTATCCGGCACTCGCAATAAAGGAGGTAGTAAATCCAACTTTAGACATTAACGGCGCTCTCTTGTCATTGCGTCGTTTATACTTGCCACGTGTTTCTGACTATTGGGACTATTCTTGGCGGGAATTGCGGAAGAATATTTTGTTTGTTTATGTTAGGATCACTCTAAGAGTGAATAGATTTAGGCACACGCCGTTTATGGCCTCTGAAGAGATTGCGGTCAGCGGCAAGTGATGCTGCAACACAAAGGCAGTTGACTGAGAATTAAATGAACACGTTTATTATACCTGTCACGGCCACTATCGTGCATACTAACCCTGGAATGGTGCAATTTTTTTGCAGCCTTGGTGCACAGAAGAAAACGTGATAGGAGGAGGATGTCATGGTCGCAAAAACTGCTTTACATGGCGTCATTGACCAGCTTTATCATTACCCCCAAATGCACCATACACAATGTGCATATGAACGAACTCTGAGGAAGTAATTTCTGCATTTCACCATTAGCTCATTCGCCACAATAACAAACAATACAACAATGAGTAATGTATTGATGCAACACTAATGACTAATGACATTCACCTATGTATGAAGAGAGCTACATAATGTTTAGAAGAAACCAGTAAAGTATAGTTACTCAGTAATGAGGTATCTGAGACCATGGGTTCCTTGTGTCAACACCCAGCAAACATCCCTGAGCAACTCTGAAATTTTTTCACTAGAATTTTGTTAATCATATATATGAAACTTTGTGGCTATGTACCTGCTATAAATGAATTAAAATACCTAATATCTAACTGCTGAAAGAACCTGTTTGAAATGAACAAAGAGAAGTACTTTGTAAAATATTTTAAACAAAAATTGAAAGACAAATATAGAAGAATATCACTTTAGTATTTAGTTAAAGGACAAATATTTTAGCCAGCAAGTATTCTAGAGAAAGTGAACATATAAAATCATGTGTAGTAAGTGCAATCAGAATATAAAACAATGCAATATTCAGAAAGACTTAAGTAGCAAACTACTCAACACTATAGATGAGTCACTAAATACTACTTACCAATGAGTGTACCCAGACTCAATTCCCATTTGGGACAAATTGCCTGGGTGAGTTTATTTTCAATTTTTTCTTATTCTTAAGAGCTGAATGTAATATAATTGATTTGATTATGGAATCACATGTTCCATAATTAATTTATTTCATTCTTCATTTCTAATACCAACAGTAATCAGGAAGAGACCTTGAAGGCTAAAAAAAAGTACAAACTTTCTGAAGATTTTATGAAAATGTATATTTTCCAGGAAGAATTTAAAGTTGACCAGCCATAATTGGAATAAAGAATCAAATGCTTCTTAAAAAATGCAAGCATGACTAAAATGCACTTTTCTCTTCAGCCCATGCTTATATGGGAATTACTGTAATATAATAAATTTTATCATAAATTAAAGAATTGTGAAATAAATTAAGATTTGAAGGAAATATGCTAAACATGCAATACGGTAGCTGTATCTATGGTGAATAACTGTGATAAAAAATTTTCAGTTTATTCATATATTATATGATCTCTCTGAAAAATAGTTTCAATAAGAAAAATGGAAAATACTGCATCAATTTTATTGAAGTGGAGATCAAATTTGTTGAGCATTTTCCCATACACTTTAAGCAAAAGAAATAAATTGATAAAATATCTTTTAACACACAGACACACACACACACACATATATTTATATATAGTTGACATATGCTGCATTGCATAAAAGAACTTATATTTTTTGTACAGTAACCAGACTAAAGAACTTACGCACTAATATGGATGGCTGAGGTTGCTTTGCAGGAGGTCTGTAAGTTGACTTCAAACCAGGATCTTCCTCTCTGGCTGAGGTGCTTTGCAGTCCCAGTCCTCCTTAATGAAAAATGCCATGAAGGTACCCTAAAACTTAGAACTAGAATACTTTCTTTCCAAAAAAGTCCTTTCCCAATTTATAATTTTATCTCATGTATCATCATTACCTACTGCTTGTGATGCCTTGGTAGTGAAAACAAACATTAAACACTATTAAAATAACCATACACAGCATTAGGTAGAAATCATTGGAGTCAATTGCACATTTATTAACAATAATCTTTCTTTAGTTAAAGATACCATCATGTAATGTAACTATAATTTGGCTAACAGATTCAAATTAGCCTATCTATTATCATATAGCATATACGACTAATTGTATGATTGTGGTTTTATATAAGGTGTAGCTTATCATAATTGAAATGAGCAAGATATAGAAGTACAAAAAGATTTATATACTTAAAGATATTATATTGCTTATGGCAGAAAAAGAGGTAAAATGGTTTAAGAAATTGTTTGAACACCATGGTTTACAGTAACTGCTCCTAAAGAAGAAAAAACAAATTGAAGAAGTCATAATTCAACTCAGCAACTTGAATATTTCTAGAAATGAAATTTGTAATTTCTTTGAAAAAAATTGTCTAATTAGATGATTTTCTGGATAACATGAATCAATGATAGTGTGTTTCTATTTCACTAATATAAGACCTTAGCTAGTCTTAGTCTTAGACCTTAGCTAGTTATGGGTAACATTCCACATGTGTTTAAAATATTAATAAAGCCCATCTTTCTGTTGACATTACAAAATGCTATTACTATTCACATAGCTAAAACTAATCTAAAAACTGTTATTAAAATGTGTATAACATGAAATAAACCAATAATATATAAATTATATTTAAAATACATTATGTTCTTTATCTCAATATAAGAATTTTATTTTTAACATATTCTCCAAAAATACCTTCCCTAATAACCACTCATTCACACAGAGCATATATTTACTATCTTGTTCCCACAGGAACAAAAGAATTCTTTAACAAAACACAGTGTGCATCTCTTGAATTGCACTCCAGTCCTTTGCTATTTTTTTGTACTGAACTTATAAGTTATAATTAAATAGTAAGAAATCTAGAATAATCCTATGTTATCATGCTTACAGATATCCCCAAAGTATTTAATAACTACAATCAATTTTCCTTTTCACATAAATAATATTAGTAATTCTAAAATATTCATAATACTTTATGAAAAAATCTAAAATGTTAAATCACATGGGAAAAAACTGTAACTTTTTTATAAAATTGCAAGTCTTAGCAGAAATTTACTAAATCCATTAATATAAGCCTAAAACTTGCAGATTTCATAGTATTTTACAACAATCTATCTGAAAAATTAGTTTTGAAGGTGCACAGCAAAAAAACAAACAAACAAACAAACAAAAAACAAAAAATAACAAAAACAAAAAAACTAGTACCTACCAAAATTTGGCTACTAAAGTCTATGTTCTACCACTTTTATTCTACTTGCTTGAAACAACAAACAATAAAAATATATGTCAGCCTAGAATTATTAAATGTGTCAAAATATAAGAAGTAACTAAAATAGCCTTTTAGTAAACTATAACAATTTCCATAATTCTAATTTGGCTGAACCTATTGCAACAAAAATTAGATATGATAAAGTGTGAGCTTTGCAGTACCTAGTGCCTTTAAGTTCACCAAGCAGTGATGTTAGCTTCAGTACTTTTTCAACTATCATGAACAGGATAATAGTCACTCTTCTGATCAAGATGATATCCCCGAATTATTCTGTTACAGAAGCTTGTAACTACCTAGTTGGTCCATTGTGTCATTTAGCAAATGCACTTCAGCCTTCTGGTGATTTCCAAACCATTTAAAAATGTTCTAGATAAACCCCTGTTAAAAAAGGGTGATAAAAATAAGATTGAACATTACAGTTCAGCATCACCATTACTCTCAGTATCCAAAATATGACAAAATAATGTACAAATCCCTTATGTTTTATGCTTAAAAAGTATACAAAACTGTATGGCTCTATACTGTCACAAAACTATGCATCTGTAATGAAGTTATGTGTTGAAAACATGCACACTCTCAAAAGCAAAAAATTATGCAGGAAAACTCCAAATAAAATGCATCACATATATTTAATGGTGTTTTGTCTCTTCATTATTCTCCCTAATTTAATAGCCTTGTTTAATAACAAATTTATTAATTACTTTCTGATATACTTAATTTCACTGCTGATAAAACTAGTGTTAATTTATTTATTCCTAAAATGGGCCCATAATTTTTGTTCATTGGTTAGAATATTTATTTGGTTATAGGATCTTGAGAATAAAAATATATTATTTATTTAAAATAAATTATTTAAAATAGACATCTACTTAAAATGGAATAATGATATTATAGTCACTTATTTTTGCAGAACTAAGTTTTTATGCAATGTGGTTCATGAATACTATGCAAAGTACTTGTATTAACATTCTGTCATTTTTAATTTTTTTACTCTGTAATCCAATTTCGTTTATATTTTTTATTTTACAAAAAGAAAAGAGTGCACATATTGTAGCAGTTCAGAGAAACTTTTCCTCTAAATAGTTTGAAACAGCTAGAAATTATGATGTTAATAAGTGAAAAAATTCTGGAATTAGAAAAAAAAATAACATTATCAATATGTGAAAATATGAATGACAACCTCCAGGAAGATGAGGAAGAGGCAGACCAAGAAGAACTTGAAACAATGAAATTATGGAGGCAATGGCAAGAAGAGGCTTGGTACTTGAAGACATACAGGGTAGAAGGATGTGGATATTTGGCACAGGAAGACAGCAGTAGCTGTGCAAACCTGAGATAGACGGAGATCAACATGTGATTAGTAAGATTTAATAAGTCCACCAATGTAACATACTAACTATCATAATGATATATTCTGGCTTTGTATCAATATTTTTATGGCATTTCTAACAGTTTCAAATATATACCAAACACCAATGTTAAATTTAAAGTAAAATTATGTGTAAATTAAAATAAGAGTTAATAATATTCTGGAATATTTTTATACATTTTGATATATCCGTACAAATTTATTGACATATGAATTAATACGCTGAGAATATAGCATTACAAACATTTTCAAATTCTTTCATTATATCCTTATTTCAGAATGTTTGTACATTTTTGTGGTCATTTATGAAGTATAACTTTATTTACTTACTAATACTCTGATTTATTCTATTTGCTACAGTCTTTATCATTACTGATAATGATAATTATCATTACTGATGCTGTGGAAATAAAAATATATGTGTGTGTGTATATGTGTGTGTAAAATAAGTATACATAATAAATGAAATAGGATAAATTTTTTCCTGCATAAATTAAACATAGGCATTATGTGCCTTATATATTTGTCTTAATGTACGATAATTGGTCTTAAAGTATATTTATATAGATATCCATTGTGCATATAATATACGAGGCACGTCCAGAATGTAAGTTCCGTTTGGTAATAAAATTAAATTGTGTACAGATACAGAAAAAGTATTTATTGCACAAAATTCTACAACTCTTAAACTACTTTTCCACATAACTGCCGAAATTTTGCAGGCATTTGTCATAGCGTGGCACAAGTTTTTGTATACCTTCTTCATAGAAGTTTGCCGCCTGTGTCTTCAACCAGTTGGAAACATTTTCTTTCAGCTCTTCTTCATTGTTGAAGTGTTGACCGCCAAGGAAAGACGTGAGGTGTAAGAACAGATGAAAGTCGCTAGGAGCGAGGTCAGGGCTGTACGGAGGGTGGTCAAACACGTCCCAGCCAAATCCCTGTAGGAGGTTTTTCGTCACATTTGCAGTGTGTGGTCGTGCGTTGTCGTGAAGAAAAACAGCACCTTTTGACAGCAATCCTAGGCGCTTATTCTGTATTGCGCGGTGCAATTTCCTAAGTGTCTCGCAATAAACATCTGCTTTGATTGTTTGACTACGCGGTAAGAAATCAATGAGTAAGATGCCTTTCCAGTCCCAGAACACTGTTCACATCATTTTTCGAGGTGTCAAGATTTGTTTCGGCTTAACCTTTGCTGGGGATGAAGTGTGCCTTCATTCCATTGATTGCCGCTTACTTTCAGGGGTGTCGTAAGAAACCCAAGTTTCATCTCCTGTGACTATCTGTGTCAGAAATTCTTCGCCGCCTTCATCATAACGGGTCAAAAACTGAAGTGCACTACCTATCCGTTTTGTTTTGTGTTGCTCAGTAAGAATCTTTGGTAGCAAACGTGAGCAAAGTTTACGAAATTTCAGTTTTTCGGTAACAATTTCATGAATTAGTGATCGTGAGATTTGGGGAAATTCCATAGCGAGAGCACTAATTGTAAACGTGCTGTTTTCCTGGATCTTGCCATCAATCGCGTGAACCAGTTCTTCTGTAACCAAAGATGGACGCTCACTTCGTTCTTCATCGTGCACTTCACTACGTCCTTCATTGAACTGTCGGACCCATCTTCTCACCATTGAATCACTCATCGCATTTTGTCCGTAAACTTCGCAAATTTGCCGATAAATTTCAATTGGTTTCACTTTTCTAGCATTCAGAAAACGAATCACAGATCTGATTTCACAAGCGGCGGGATTTTCAATCAACACCGACATTGTAAACAAGCACAACAAAGCGTACGTGGCTGACAGCGATCTCAAAATGGCACACGTTTCTTCTCCTTGATACAGAGCGTCTACTGCGCATGTGCGGAACTGCGATCGCAGCGCTGCAGCGGAGATAAATTGAAACGGAACTTACTTTCTGGACGTACCTCTTAGTATAGATTAGTTAAATGCTTTCTGTAAATTTATATCTCTAACATAAACAAGCATTAATGCAAATCATGATGTTTTCCCTGTACTGTATACAAAAACATAAAGTAAATCTATTTTATTGTGTATATATGCATGTGTATGTGTGAGCACTCATTCAAATATAGATTATTGATGCCATCAAGGGGCAAATTATTCACAATAATATATGCTATGGTATTACCTATATTCAAATATGCATATCCACATTGTACTCTTTCCCAAAAACACACACATACAAGTAAAAAGTTTTTGCATGGTGTTGTTACTATAGAACATCAAAAAGTGTGAATAATTAGTGCTTTAAAAAAAAATAATAATAATAATAACAACAACAACAACAACACGTTCTTGCTGTGCATATGCCTCCAGCTCCATGTTTCAGATGTAGGATCTCATAGAGCATAATAAGAGATTACATCACAGATTAATGTTATGTTTGGACTTTCATAATTATTGATTGATTCAACTCATCCTTCTTTCCTTTAGATTTGTTAGCAGTCAAGGGCTTTAGCCACTCAAAGCGACCACTGCGTCCTCTATCACATCACTGATAGAAGTCGTATTGCAGGAGGGCATATGATCAGCAAACCAACACACAGCCGTTCACCATTTCTTAATCAAAGAAACTACTTCCCTATTAGATAGCTGTGCAATTGTTCTCACAAGGCTGAGTGGACCCCGCTCTAGACCTACCTAACTCGGAATATTTCTAAGTAGGTATCGTGGATCGATCCCTGAATCTTCTGGCCAGCAGTCAGCATCACTAATCACTAGACCAAAGTTGGCCAACACCGAGCTAACTTCGATTCGCAACTGGCAAAGCTTCATTTCTAAGTGGTGGGCAACAATCAAGAGTCGTCATAACTTAACGCAATTGATAAATAACACACAATGATTTTTCATTTACTTTATTTATTTACGGACGCTCTTTAACATATCAGGTCATCAAAGTCCATTCAATTCAGGGCGTGAAACGGTCAATAAATTTTGCGCATATGCCTCTTCTTGAAGTTTTTTTACATGTTGTAGATTACAGGGACTCGTGGCTTTACCTCCCTTTCAAAGGAAGTCGTATTTAGGAAGATCCATTGACCCTGGCTGGGATTGAACCCGCGATCTTGAGTCTACGACGCAAGTATGGTTACCACCAGACCACCAGAACCGACTGGATCCTTCGCTTTGCAGGCATAGTATAACTCAGATTTGACTAGGCGTGGCCCCCTTGCACTAGACCAAGGAGGTGATTTTCAATTTATCCTGCGGATTGTAAAAGTAAGCAGTCCCACAGTTTTACTGCAATTTCGTACGCCCCACCCCATTGCATCATCACCAATTCAGTTACACTGTGTCAATGGGTTCTCATAGCATTAAGAGTAATCTCCCTTGGCCCTGTATATCAATGATCGTAGGCTCAGGTCGATCTCGTTGCTTTTATGTTATTGTCGAGCTCTTCCTAGATTTAATTAAAAAAAATTAGGGTGGCGGGAAAAACCATAGTATGAAAACAAGGGACCAAATCATAATAATCGTTTAATTCATGATCTTACCTATTTACCCATTTTTTCGTTAGCGAATCTGCTTGCGCTTTCTGTGCAGTACTAGTAATTGGATTCAAAATGTAACAAAGTATTACGGTGTATATGTAGACATTGAAATTCAAATGCAGGCTAAACATAAGTATTATTAGTTAGTAATCCATGTATAAAACTTTGATATAAATAGAAGCACTCACCGGAACATTTATACATTTTCCAGACATTAATTTAAACAATATTTCTTTTTGTTTTTTTACAGTTTTCAATAGTTTACTGTAGCTTTTACCCAGATAAAAGTGTGCATTAGACTTTCGAAGTATTTACTGAAATTAGCAATTCAGCTGTGATCAGTAGTGGCGAACACCTCGTATTTCTAACGTCAGTTCAGTTTATATGCAATAAAGCTCTATCCACAAATGCATTTGAGGTAGTAATGCTCAAAATCTTACCAAACCAAAAAGTGGGCACTTCATTCCCTGCATTCTCATACTCATAGATATCCATTTTTCGCAACGTTAAATGTGTCATCGTTGCATTATGCTAATGGAGTGAAAGACTTGAATCAGCTCTGGCAAGGCAATCTAAAATTTAACAAAATATTCTGATTATGTATTAGTAGCTGCAATAATCCACGCAATAAGTAGTTTAAGTTAATGAACTTGCCATGTTACTTAGTAGCGTAAATGCTTGCAAATATAACTTACCTAAGACGTAAGCGGCACAAATAAATAAATTACAGAATAGTTTTTCTAGTTTCAACCAATACCTGCACTCATCGTTTCATTTTAGGGCAGTTATTTCTTACAAGAAAGCCACTATAGATGTAGGTAAGTAGGATAGTCTCTTGTTGTGCTCTACACTTTGAGCATGCTGTAGTATATTGATGTGACTGCCACGCGTTAATAAACTTTTTTGTAGTGTTTGCACATCTTCTTAATATTTGCTGGCACTATTGTGCAGGCACAAGCGATAATTTATCTTCCATCGAAGATGACTAGCGAAATATATTTTTTTTTCTTTTTCCATTTTCCTCCTCGAACCACAAGCTTCAATTTCACTTTTAGTATTCATCTTGAAACACATGGAACACCTCGACAACATTTATCATACTACTTGTGTGCTCACGCCAGTCCCACTGTGCAACTTGATGCACAGCTGCCTGTTCAGAAAAGTGTAAACCGCCAAGCAAATATAGATTATTTAATTGCAAGACATTTGGCGTTCCGAGAAAGAGTATCAGATAACGCAAGCATTTTAACTGAATACGCATTGTTCCTAAAATCCGAGATGCCTGGCAATCCTTAAGTCGTTTTCCAGGCTCGAGCGAGGAATCATGATTCTATCCGATTTTCTGAGTGACTTGAAATATACTCAGTCATGTCACTTTGGTACGATACAGTTTCCTTTTAAGGCTTATAGACGTTAGTGAGGTCTGGAAACCTTGTTTGGCAAATTAAAGGACATCTGCGACTTATCCAGATTCAGGGAATATGGTATCCAGGAAGTGTCTTACTTCCTCATACTGCGTACATGGGAAGATTCTGCACTATAGAAAAATTGCATCTACAGCCTAGAATTATATCTACATACATATGTATGTGAACTGTGGCACATTGTCAAGTAGTATACCGCCACGGGTGGCCGAGGTAGTTAAGGCGCGTACTCATGAGCGGGAGATCTGGGGTTCGTGACAGGTTTTTTTCAGATTTTCCTCAGTCCTCATTAATGACTTTGGCCTGGAACGTTTCATTCCTTAAAAAATCCTTTCCCAATATATCATTTCATCTCATGTATCATCAATGTCCATCGCCTGTGGTGCCTGCGTAGTAAAAACGGGAGTTAAACACCGTTCATTCATTTAAGTAGTATGTTCTGTAGGAAATCGAATGATGATGCGCCATTCGACCTTGGGGAAGAAAGACTGGTTCAAGAAAATTGTTTTATATTTGCCTAATATTAATAATAAATTTTCTGGGGAATGGGCTGGTTTCATAATATGCAAATATTTGCTCACATATAATTGTTATGAAATTAAAGTTTCCATATTTTGTAACACACACCTCATCTTTTACAATACGTTGTTCACGAAATATAATGGCTGATAGATAAGTCATCAACAAAATCCCATTCACTGTTCAGCATCCCAATGGGCATTTGTTGTGTTTTAATGTTCGTAACACATTCCAGTAAGGAACTTCCACTACCCATCTATTTGTGTCCTGCTTCTTTCCGGGCTATTTTCTATAAGCTAAACACGTTGCTGCCCCTTGATAATAGTGGCTTGTCTCTGTCTCTCTTCCACGCTTATTGTAATGCAAACACATTTTTGTGCTTGTAATCGGCTGCACAGTGGTGACAAGGGTTCGAAGATATGAAGCTGTTCTATTTTGATATCGATAGGTTCTTGCTATTTCTTAATTACAACATCTCACTTCCTCCTAAATCAAAACCATTTCTAAGAACTGATTTGTAAACGATTGCCTAGTACACTACGTTGCTAGGGGTGCTGTGTTCATGAACTTCCATCTTAATGCAAAATTACTATGCACCATTCACTAGGTAAACTTTGGACTGAAGAACGTTACCCTTTTTCTAGTCGAGCTATGTGTTAAGTCATAGTTCTCTCGTAGCTCATTAGCGTTACAAGTTTTCTCATGTGATTGTGTTGACATTTAAATCCAAAAAAACACTTAACACCTTCGTACTTTCACAGAAAAGTTTGTAAAACAATAAAGGAGTGAGTTCTATTTGATTTGATTTAATTCTATTTGAACGATTGATTGTGTGAAGGGAGATTTAAGATTTGTAACTTTGCATACATTGCCGCAAGAGCATGGGTAACTACCGTTAACTTTTTTTTTGTTGAAACTAATGCTCAAATGCAAAAGATTACTACAACATTAACTTAGTATGTGCTGTAGCTGTGGATATTTCTGCCCCTTCCACATATATCACAATCATTGCTCATTTTGTTCAGCTAGCAATCCAAAATCATACCATGAGGAATACTTTTGCCAATTTTAATATCTGTCTATTACCGGCTAGGCATATAAATTGCGGACAAACCTTGATTAATATCGTCCAGTCTCATTCAAACGAGTTACAAATATCTACTGTTATCGCTTTTGTCTGTCACGAAATACCTGAAAATTATCCAGTGTTTTCATTCCTTTTTTCGCACATAAAAATGAGCAGAAAATATGAATATTTCCTGTTTTTCATATTATTAAGAATAGCTGAGTGTGCCTTAATTAATAAATAACAAATAAGTGACCAATTAATTTACTTTTATGCCCGCACCTAATCGCTCTTAGCACTAAGCTATACTGAAAGCGATTGCAGAGACGTGACAACGTTGTTTTCCTAAACTAACTATGATACACCTCATTCCTCATCCGTATCATGTCAGTATAATATAACTAAACAATTGAATGGTTGTTATCTCAATTCCAGGGAAAAAAGCCATCAAGGCTTGTCCTACACTATAATCCATGTGAGTGTATGTATAATATGAAGACATTGACAGTCATTCTGGAATATTTTTTGTATATATATAATTGTAATATATGATTAGTGTCAGGCCACCCAATTTATATTTCATAGGTTAATATTCAATCGGATATAAATAAAAATTTCGGTTATGTTTTATTAGTATCCAGCATTTTCTACTTAAATCCCAACTCATCTTCCCGTTGCGCAACTTTTTTTTTAAACAGCGGAGACTCTGTAGACCGAGTCACAGCAATATAATTGTTCCCTTTATGGGGAAAACTATACATATTTAACCATGCTGGACTTTCACAACAAACTCCGTCTAGGAGTTTCAGGGCCTTGTCACTGGTGGCGGGGCTTAAGAGACTCTGTAAATCAACAGGCTATGACGGGAGTAGCTTGCTAGCGTTAGGGACACCAATGCCGGGTAGGCTGGAGAGGAGAGGCCAAACGCAGAAGCGACTAAACATATTTTCATCTTTCATCCCATTCATTCAGTCATCCATCCTCAAGATATAAAGCGACCCACGCTGAGGAGGTGTATGCCACATGGAGGATGTGCAGTAAATGGAGCCTTCGGAATACCAGGCGACCTTCCGATAGTACCTAGCCTTACTCAGGTATGCCGGGCTCTGCCTGGGCGGACTACTTAACCTGCTGCTCGTGGGATATATATATATATATATATATATATATATATATATATATATATATGGAAAACGAGAGTAAACCGAGATCTAATACTGAAGGCCTTGAGACTTCAACATTGACATCCATTCCTGCCAAGGAGGATGTTTCTCAGAAGCAAAACTCCGAAGCTAAGGAAATGGAAGTCTCCAAACCTGAAGGGGATACTACTCCTTCAAAAGAAGAAGAGAAGAGGCTATTTAAGAGTTCATGGTTTCAGCGGGCAAAAATCAGCCCTGAAAGAAAAGCTTGCTAGGCAGGGGATCGAGTCGGGAATGAAGAGCCCAAGAGCCAAGCTAACTATAAAGGAGAAGGTGGCACACAAGAGTGGAGACAAACGCAGCAGCTCGGATTGATCCACCCCAACTTCCGAAATCACCCGAAAGAAGCCAAGTGCTTCTGCGGCACCACCAGGAGATAAAGGTAACCTTTAAGGAAACCCTAACCAGTATCAAAATGGCCGCTGTTCTGCAGGGATATCCGGCGGTTAATCTCATTGAGGCCCAACAGCTGCAGCAATTAATTGTCGAGTCCTTTGACACTCTTGAAGATGGGAACTTCCCTCAGATTGTTGATTCGTACGTGGAAAGGGAAACGCTCATCCTTTCCTGTGCCAACCAGCGGACTAAGACGTGGCTATAGAAAACCATTCCTAAGCTCAGGCCATGCGTAGGTTCCACATTGTTCATAGGATTGAAAGCGAAGGTCTTGAAGATAGCCAAGAAACTCTTTAAGATGCCAAGGATATTCGCCAAGACGGAACCCTCCAAAATCCAACCAATGCATGGTAAACAAAACAAGACTCTGAAAACCGGATACTGGCGAATTATTAGCAGCAAAGGTAACCGAAAAGATCAAATCCTTGCATACTCGATAGACGAGGAGGAACAAAAAGGCATTAGAGCTTTAGATAATAGAGGCTACCTAGGGTTAAGTAGAGTTACACTCGTCATTCTAAACGAAGTTGATAGGATAATCCAGATCAATCTACAACACAGTAAGGCAGCCTTCTGTGAGATGGTAAGGGAAGAAAATATCGACCTAGCCCTCATTCAAGAGCCTTGGTTACACAAGAAATGATTAGCAGGGCTAGGCGAACCTAAAGGTAAGTTGGTTTATTGCACCTCCATTAATGACATGAAGACTTATATTCTAGTCAGGAATGGAGTGCAGGCCTTACCTTTATATCAATTTTCTTTCAGATACACCGCAACGGTGAAAATAAACCTCAACGTGGGAGATGGGAACAGAAGCCTTATCTTGAGCTCTGTATACCTAGCTTACGACGGAGGCGATCCCTCATCAAGAGAATTAGAGCTCTCGGTGGGACGGATGGTGTTGAATGGGAGCATCTACTCGTTGGATGCGACGCCAACTCCCACCACGAAATCTGTGGCAGTACCAACGCCAAAAAAGGGACGAATCTTTGTTCAACTATTTACTCACCAATAATCTTTACTTATTTAATGTTGGGGATAAACCTCTTTTCTCTTACAGAATTAGAAAAGAGGTCATCGACATTGTATTTGGAATAGATTAATTACTAAGACTTCTTTTCAGCTTCATAGGCGCTTTAAAGTACTGTCTATGCTCCGCATGTCAAGCGACTGACTTGTCAATCACCAATGTGTAAAAGCAATGCAAGACTGGCTATATATACCAGACCCTAATGTAGGTATCAATAGTAGACAAAATGGTGGAAAATGTAGTCCATGCTTTTAATTACAGGGCCCTGTTAATTTGGTTCGTTGCAGTTACATGGGTTATTACAGTGGTTTATAGTTGGAAGTAAATTAACAGTAGCATGTTACTTCTTTTATTTTTTATTAATTCAATATTGATTTAGTGAAATCATACCAGGAACTTGTTTAATAACATGGTTTCTCTTGTATGCAGAGGTGTAACGGAGGAAGGTTGGACCCTCCTGTAAAGTTTAATTTGGGATCCCCAACAAAACAATTAGTGTTCAAGCATATGGGTACAGTAGCATTTCTTCGGACGCGGGAAATATAAAGATAGGGTGACAGGACCGCACAGGAGTCGGAGGCATTAAAATTTTCCTGCATTATTATTATTATTATTATTATTATTATTATTATTATTATTATTATTATTATTATTATTATTATTATTATTATTAATAATATCATCATCATTATCATCATAATCATTGGTAGTGTGGTGGTGTAAGAAATTAGGAAATAAAGTAACATTATTTCCTAGATGCTAGGTACATGGTGCACCGCTTACTTCCAAAATTTAGCACCGGTACACTGTATTGTATAGAATCCTTAAAGATAATTAGAAGCCGCGAAAACGCCTAGTATTCCTTGAGACAAAAGTTTCCACTGTTTCATTCACGTCAATTCTTCGTGTTCTCTCATACTCGATACTTAAAATACTGCGTCAACTTAATAGTGCTTGTGACATGATGCTACGTAAATATGTTTTGATTAGTTTTCATTTTGAAAATAAGCGTTCAGCTGACGCAACGTTTAAGATAAAGAGATAACTTAAATGAAGGCAATGCAAACGTCAGGTATACTTAACGTTAAAACGTAATTTTCGATTAGCAAGAGGTGTGGCAAATTCCCTAACGTAGGTTTTGTCTTTTATCTCGTTTTCAGTGCAGTTTTGATGTACTGAAACGAGAAACTTCTGTTAAGTCTTCAGCATACTGCATTGATAAATGTTGTGCTTTACTATGCAATTCTCGTCTTTTCAGTAGACAGAAACTGTGGGGTGGGTATACTGGACAGATTACTTAAACATTTCATAGAGTTGAAATTATTTGGATTTAATTAACAATAATATCTAATGCCATGTGAAACATATTCACTTGAAATTATTTTTCAGAATTTGGCAGACTTCATCTTGAACCAGTTCATCAAAATTCCTCTTAGGTTTGCGGAATTTCTTGTTTTCAAATTTAGCGTCAACTCACTATTATTTTGTCAGAGACAAGCTGGATAACAATTGTTTCTATAGTCATTTAGCAAATTTACAGTGGTTTGGAGTAACAGTGAAGGAAAGATCAAGGTCTTTAGATTGTGTTAATGTCGGCATCAAATTAACAGCTTCAAGTGTTTAGGAATGCAGGACAACTTGAAAAACAAATTAAACATTCTCAATTTGTTTTTTAAGAGCACTGGCTTCATTACAGTCGTCGTTGATTTATTTTGATTCCACCATTATTGCAGTTAGTGCCTTCATGATATCTTTAAAAAAAAACATGTCTTACAGCTTTGACTTTTAACCATGTCAAAATACCTCCTATTTTCAGTTCCGTTTTCAATGGCGTCATATCGCACCAGATTCAAATTATGTGCGGCGCAGTGAACGTCTACTGCTTTCTGTTTTTGTTCAAGCCTTGCTTTTCCTGCGTTATATGTCCTGGACATATTCACTGCATCGTAATAACTTTGGCTACAGTATTTCGCTAATGAGATACACCCATTGAACTTTGGTTTTCGGTTTCTAATGACACAACAGTATGGTCTTCCATCTCTTTGAATCCTAAAAACTTTTCATTTGTTTTTATTTCATGGGGTTTTTTAAAAGCATCTTTAACTACATAAACATATCTAAAAATTGACTTAATTGATATCTTTTGCTCACATATTATATATTATTAAAAATTATACGGGAAAAATCATGATTTCATCCTCTACTGAATGAGATAACAGCTGAATTAATGCATTTTACATTTTCAGACTTAGATATTTTTCAGATGCTTCCGGCTCACATACATGCAACTATAATACCAGATCATGCTTAGATAATAAGTCCACAATATCTTAAAAATTTGCACATTGAACTTTCCCTAATTCTTGTTTATGACCTCATAAATCTAGATTAGATACTGATAATGTTGGATCAAGAATTTGTTTCCATGTGTTAATTATTGCACGTTCCAGATTACAGTCTATCGTTTCTTTTCTTTTCCAGACGTTATAAACAACACATGCCCCCAGATGGGAATGAGACATTTCGTATGTTAAAAGTTTTGTTTTGATAAGCCCTGCCAATCACGAACGTCCTTTAACCAGGTAAATTGAAAAGCTGCTGAACTCCTGTTAGCAAATATCCAGCATGGCTCACAATAAACAAAGTCTTCTTTTCTAGAATAACAGAGCTATTCTCTGGTCATTTTAACCAAGATATTGTTTATTTTTCATAGTAATTAATGGAGAAATATCTATTGTTTTGCTTAGGATCTTTCGCAAATGGACCTTGGGGTTTGCAAAGCTCATGCCGTATAATAAATTCCTTTGTGTCATCATTTAAAATATATAGAAAATTAGTACGATCAGTAGGAAGTTCCCTTCTAGAGATAGTATCATCATAAGAATTACTCACATTCTGCTGTGCGCTATTACTTCCATTCTCAATATCAGTAGAAATTTCAAGCTTCTTACCAGTATCAAAATTCACACACTCTTCATCTTCATCATTAATAAACTTCATTGCACCACTGCTTGAATTTTCATTACTGTCATTTGTTCTTAGAGAAACACTAACGTACTGAAACATGGGCTATCACAATTTTTATTTATTATTTCTGAATTAGTATTGATGAGAGGATCTGTTTTTACTAATTTTGAAACTGATCTTTCAATCTCTCTCTTTTTATTTCCGTTTTTGCGCACTAATTAAATGTTTCCTAAATATTTTTAAATCGATTCATTTCGAAGAGAAAAGGGGGGAAAACGGATGAAACGAAAAATACAAAACAAGTGAATTGCTAGAACTAGGCTATTTGTAGTTCAATATTGTAAGTGACACGAGACCAGAATTAAACACTATTACCCACTGTATTAGACTTGATGTAATATCCAAGTCAAGCGACACTGCATCTGCTCCAATAATGCTTAAGCAACGGAAAATAAACCAATAATTACCGTTCACGAATGTAACCTAAATATGCATTGTTGGGGGCCAACGGCGCAGCGACAAACGAAAGGCTCGTGTTAATTTTCAATACTCAATTTGCTGATTGTTGACAAGTACCGGCGTGTTCACTGAAAGTTGCGAAGGTTTTTGCTTCTACTGCTTTACATATCTTCCGCCCCATTTATGACAACCTATTAATTTTTTTCCAAGGTTTTATTTTCAAACTTTCGTTTCTAGCGGGTAACGGCCCGTCTAGGGTATCCGGCTCCCCCTCATCGCGGAGCCTGTGGGGCCCCCAGTTACGCCCCTGCTTGCATGCCTTAATTATGGCAGTGCACTACATAATACCACATTTACATTTCCTGAATAGCAACAATTAAAGAGGAGTAGATAAATGTATACATCGTGCAAATTTTGCAGTTAATGATGAAACTGTATGAGTATTAAACGTTTTGTACCAAATTTTGTGGTTGGGTGGCATTTTCCTTGTGCTGATTTCCGTAATCTACCATAGTATGTGATTGTGTGGGCTAGCAATGAAACGTAAGAACGTATGAAGCGGGTTTTGGAGCAAGATGAAGAGTTTTTAATGAATGGTGTGAGCGGGATATTAAGTTTTCACTTCTTTGCAAACGAGGCTGAGACAAAACAGGAACACCAATTTATTACTGTTCCCATCAATACTATGTTGTTTTAATTAAAATAGACAATGATAAATATGATATCTATGTCGATTAATTTTAAAGTGTCCAGTTTCGGAAGTTAGTGCATTTTATAAAGATTTCTGTTTATTTGTAGAGAGGTTAACAATACACATTATTTTATATTTCGTTTATATATGAGAAATATTTTCTGTAAACAATTTCAGAATTTTAAAAATCATGGAAATATTTTCTAGTGATAAATAATGTCACCTTATAATCCCAATACTGCGTAAAAGTTTCGTATTTGTTATTGGCCGTAGTAGGGCGACTTCGGTCGCCATTTTTTTTGTAGTCGGTCTTGAGTAAAGCAAACAGTAGGGCAAGTAAGCTCGGAATATTAAAAGGAAATAAACAGACTTTTCACAGTGGTTCAAAGTACCGTTAGTTGCATCCTTGTTTATGTGAGACTACAAATCATCAGGAATATATTCCCTATTGTGTGCCATTCCATCTCAGCTACCTGCTAAGCTTAGGGCTGAGGCTTCTATTATACTGCACCGGACTGATTTCTTGCTTAGGATGCCAACATTTGTTCGCCTCTGAGGTAGGCCCGAAGCCACCGAAAGTTATTTAAAAAGGAATATCCTTTCAAACCCCTTGCCTATATATAAGTTTTAGTGAATGTGTTATTATTATTATTATTATTATTATTATTATTAGTAGTAGTAGTAGTAGTAGTAGTAGTAGTAGTAGTAGTAGTAGTAGTAGCAGTTGTAGTAGTAGTAGTAGTAGTAGTAGAAGTAGTAGTAGTAATAGTAGTAGTGGTAGTAGTATATTGAATATTGGAATGAATATGTCTGCCTTGAAAGTTTGAACTTTACTTGCAGTCTATTTACTCAAAATGTTTTGTGTTTTAATGACAATAACATATATAGAAAAACAGCAATAAATAATTATATGAGATTAGAACTTTCATAATAATTTGTGCGTACAATTGTACCTAAAATTTATTTAAATATTGTTGATATTTTCTGTACCTTTTCTGAAGTGCATACTGAAACACCGAACTAAATAGCAACACAAAAAGTGTACATTTCTTTCAATTTCTTCATATTTAAATATACGGCGCCAACAGATTTAAAGGTTTCGTTGTCGCACGATATGGTTCCACGGTCACGTATAGCGCACATGACCACTAACTAACGGGTAGCTACAAGTTCAGTATGCAAGGTCAGTCATCCTAGTACAAGGCCATGGAGAAGCGTATATTTTGATATTCAGTTGTAAGTGCGTGAGTCTTGGTGTAATTAACTAGTGTACAAAGATTTTTTATAAGATATGACTCACCTGATCTGTATCTTAGAGCATTTTTGGAATACTTTTCTGAAATATTTCTGCTTAACAAACGAGCATTTCATAAAAGAGACAATGAATTTAAAACTACGGAATAAAAATACAAGGTGTCACAGATAAAAACTTCATTATATGGTGCTTGATTAAAATATTCGCTACAAAAGGTTCTCTGTGAGTAAGCACAACAAGCAGGCAGGGGTCAGTGTTGGATTAGCACAAAAAGCAGCAAAATTACTGAAATTTCGGCCATAAAAATAACAGTAGTGCAAGACTTAAAGAACATGAAATTCTGGTTTCTCGAGTACTTACGTGGCGGCAACATGTGCCTTCAAGTAGTGTTTATTCAGTGCCGAAGTTTCATTTCATGTGCATGGAAGAGTTAATATGCAAAATAAGCGCTACTGATGAACATTAAGCCCAAGACTCCTACGTGAAAAGAACGTGCGCGCGCTGCCACGTTGCCGCTGAGAGTGAACCTAATTAAACTGATGACCCTGTACAATTTTTGCATAACCTCTAAATTGTCTTTGAACGAGAAAATCAGTTAAAAAGTTGAAACCTACTGATTCATGTCGTGATAAGATGTTGGAACATATTTTCTAACACTCTCTCTATGTAAGGTGATACAGTAAGATCTGCAGCACCTGATCTTAATATACAACACCAAAATTACATTTATAATTTTAAATACATAAATTTCTGGTAATGTATTTGATAAAATATCCCTTTAAGAACAAGAACATTTCATCTTTCAGTTGTCTTGATAATATTTGTTTAACTTAACACTAAAGAGTTATTTCAGATGCACAGTTTTCATTTAGTTATTTTGTATATAATTTTTTTCATGGAAGTAAATACACTTTTATAGCAATAATACAATTTTTTTCAGTTGTTTGACAACAAATCTAGCAGTATATAGGATCATATTTTTTGCATTTTCACTTATTGAAAATAAGGCAGGTATTGCTGTATAAATTATGAAAATGCTTCACATATAATACAAAAAATTTAAAGTGAACATTTTAAAATTGATTACTTTGTTATTGACTTAAATAATGACAATGTTTTACATTTATTGTTACCATCACATTCAGATTCTTGTTTAATTTACAATTATAAATATCTCTAAGCAGATTTAGGGCTCTTTGATTATTTCAATATTCCAGCCTGCTCAGGATTTGAAGAAAAACCCAGTTTAATAGAGATTACATTTGCATATTGTCAACTGTTTTCAACAACTCTAGTATACATATTCCCAATCCCTATAAATGAGAGTATAAAAAGAGATTATAACATTGAATTAAAGTTGTATCTCATTGATCTGCCAAGTCAAAAAATGACTGCATAATCTAATGTGTCATCAAAATTTTCTTTAGGACACTTCAGTTTTATAAGCCCTTTCTGGCATGTTCTTTGAAAAAAGTAAAGAAAACACCTTTTCAAGAATTAAACAAACCTCAGCTACAATTACTTACTTTCAAATTGTTCGAAGTTCAGATCACTGGAAACAAGTCTTACCAATAAAGGTGCTTAATGACTTAAATGGCATATTATGTTATGCGTAAAATAAATGTTTTGGATTTACCACTTTATTATATGCTGATGTCAGAATCAATATCAAGAACTTAGATTTTATAACTTTTATTTTTAATTTACCTACTTTCCAATCTATGTGGCTTAGAGCATAATTTGGCTCATCTGATATATTCATGGAGGAACAGTTTTGTTATCTGTCAATATCTGAATTGCATAGTTACATTTTTCTTTCCAAAACCTTCTAGGTGGCTTTTCTTTCTGGAAGGTAATTGAAACTGATAACGAGCAAACGAACCTCCAGTAACATAACGATTAAAAAAATGCTAATATTTTAAATGCAAATGTGCACAATTCTAGGTACAAAATTTCTAAATGTTTTTTTTTTATTTTAATGAGTAACTATTTAGTTAATTAATTTTTTTAACCATTTTAAGATTGCTTAGAAAATTGAATATATCAGAAATTCTATCATATTTCAACAAATATTTTCTGAGATGATCTATGGTGATAGGCTGGGAAATTTTTCTTCACTGCTATCTTAATTTCTCTTAACTGCTATCAGCCACCTAAGAAAAGATTGTAATTTTACAATGCAAATTTGGAAAAGAAAAGTATATATTTTTTATGGATTAGCAGATTGTATTTAATTTTGATTGCATAGCGGCAATATTACTTTAATTCAATTGCAGTATAGATGGTTATCAATAAGTGTTGCTTTCTGTACTAAAATTATTACTTATTCATGAAAAGAGATTCCAAAATCATTCTCAGTATAATTTGTACACTTGTAGATTCCTTAAAAGCTCTTAGATTTCTCTGTCTATAAAATAGATTAATAATCAACATGCATAGCCAGTTACTGATGTTAAGAACAATATACACAAAACTATTTTTAGTCTATATATTGCTTTCATTTTTATATTGTATAAGACAACTAAAATTACTAATAATACATAAAACACAAATAATTCACAATACAAGAAGATATGCTTAATTTTCTAATTAATATTGTAATACGCATTTCCTATATATAGTCACATGGGATTTAGTTCGTAGTTCTGAGTGTAGCAATGCTCATAATGCTTCAGATTGAACTGCACATCAATACCATTTATGTGTCTAAATATTATTCATATTTTTTTTTCCAGTGGCCAGTCTTTGAAATCTATTAGTTATAAGTTAGTTACTTTATTCTTGAGATGTTGATGCATTATGGAGTTAACAAATGCAAGACATATGATTTTTATTAATGACAATTAATTATTATATGCATATTTAATATGTAGGAACATGTTATAGAGTCAGAGAGAGCAAGAGAGCATAAGCTACTGGAACAAGAATTATAATTATAAAAGTAACAGATTTTATTACTTTGGTAACACTAAAACTTGTTAAAGCAAGTATGTATGTATGTATGTATGTATGTATGTATGTATGTATGTATGTATGTATGTATGTATGTATGTATGTATGTGTATGTATGTATGTATGTATGTATGTGTGTATGTATGTATGTATGTATGTATGAATGTATGTATGTATGTATGTAGTATGTATGTATGTAGTATGTATGTATGTATGTATGTATGTATATCTGGTGATTCAGAATAAATGTAACAAACTTCCATATAATGCATATCCCTGCAAATGAAACACAACAAAAGAAAAACAAAACATCCAAGCATCCAGACGGCATCAGTACCAGAGATACAAATAATCTGTAGATGGTGCAGGAGTCACCGACTGTAGGTGGGGGAGGAGTCCCAATGTATACATTTATTTGTTTCGTTTATACCGATTGTTCAGAATGTTAATAGAATAGGTAGGAAATACCTGATTCAGCAAATTAACAGTCACGTTGTAATTCAAATAGTACAGCACTACAACACTGGAAGACTAAATCACACACACACACTGAAGCTCACAGTACCAGTTGCACAACTGTACGATACATTGGGTACACTCTTATTACAACTGTTCAGTCTCCATCTCCTTCTTCTAGGCAGCATCGACAACGGCTCATCATTGACTGCCTCATCCTCTGAAAAATGTATGGCATATGGCGCATGCAATCACAGGCTACTTCTATCCTAGGTAGAAGATCTTCCATTTGTTTAACAGACTCTTCATACACCATACTCTGCACATTGCCCCAGAAGAAGAAATCTACAGTATTGAGATCAGTTGAACTGGCAGGCCACGCAATCGGACCGTATTTACCAATCCATCGATCTCCAAAAGTCGCAGTGAGGTACTGCCGTGCCAAGGGACTGCGGTCGGGGGTACACCTTCGTATAGGAACTATATTTGCTGTGGTACATTGAGAGGTACGTCCTCCATCAGTCCTGGTAATGTGTTCAACAAGATGTCACGGTAAACAAGCTCTGCTAAACGTGCTGGCAGTGTGATTGGGCCAATCAGATGGTCAGAAACAATTCCACATTACACGTTTAAGGTAAATCGAATCTGAGACCTGCCAATATGACTCCGGGATTCTGCTTCTGATCTTCGTGCAGAGGGGACGTCCCAACAGCAACCTTTTTCCAGCGGTGGTGGCAGCAAGGCGGGTAGCCGAGAAGAGCCACCATCGCCCTCGCCCCTCTCTCCTTAACGTCTGCAGTGGCTCTGCGCTGGAGACTAGTCTGCCTGATTATTTTTAGGGGTGGCCCCACACCCGCCAACCCCGGTGGCGATCATCCGTAGAGGCTACATTGCCTCCGCATGATGCTAGTGTCTAAGCATACTTGGGGGGGGGTGCTTGTTAATTGGATCCATGCAGTGTATTGGGTGAAATTAATAGTGTTTGGCCGGGTTCCGCTTCAGCACTCCGATTAGTGTTGTTAATTCATGCTGGCATGCAATGCATGTTAGCGTGTGTTTGTGATTCCCTGGCTACAGTCATGACACGACCTGACTGCACCCAGGGGGGTTAGTTGGTGTTACTCGATGTGTAATGGTGGGTGGGGTTTTTAACATTAAAATACAGTATTGTTACTAGCATGCGTTGGTGAGATATGAGATGACGTAGAAGTTGGTTATGTGTTGTGCGGTAAGTCAAGGTTCGATCAGCCTGCCTAAGGACATTTAGCCAAACATGTAACTGATTCCGGACATCTCAGAGAGCGCCTGCACTGGGGGTTGGCCGCTTTAGGGGTCGCAGGCAGGCTGCCCAGCCGGACCCCTCAATAAGCGCCTGCGTGGCAGGCTGGCTGCTCTTAGGGACCGAGGCCCAACTCAACACTTCAAGTTGCGAAATCTGAACGAGCGGTTGCCTACACTCCAGGCGTGCCGTGTCCGATCCTCCTGCGCTGCGGGTTGCCGCAGCTCCAGGCAGGTATATACGTCTGGTTGCCTATACCCCAGGCGTGCAGTGTCCGATCCTCCTGCGCTGCGGGTTGCCGCAGCACCAGGCTTATATGAGCGACTGGTTGCCTACACTACAGACGGGCCGTGGCCGACCCTCCTGTGCTGCGGGTTGCCGCAGCCTCAGGCGGTAATTCAGCCGCTACATACAGTGGATACTCCTTGAGTGTGTTGTTTATAGTGAATGAGAGAGAATAACTGACGACCCCCACGGATGCAACCCAATGTGGGGCTGCCACGCAGCCAAAAAGCTGTAAATATAACAATATTCAACAAAAGTGTTGTAGTGCAAGTAAAAACATAGTAAGTGCGGTGCAGTGCAATGTATTGCACACTACATCGAGAATAGCCCTTGACGGGTCCCCAAAACCTCGCAATGCTCCACAGATGCCTAACGACATCTGAAAATGGACTATCCATCCCCCAGCACCTCAGCTGCCCATGACGCACCCCCTCCCCCTGCTGACGCCGCCACCCAGTCGTCACACCAAGACAATGCAGCTACAGACCAGCACGAAAGCCCCCAAAATGACCTGGAGATCATCGACCCGGAAGTAGCTGCCCTTCAGACCGAAATCCTGCAGCTCAAAATGGAACGGCATCACTACACAGCCATCCTCAAAGGGCTCAAGCACACCGATGAGAAGTGGGAAAACGTAGCACGATCACTGCGGGATTGCATCAACGAAATTAGTTTCAAACGAACTCGCCTAACACGATGCAGAGAAAATTGGCAACAACCAAATAAAAAAAAACCGTCAACGGCACCCATCCCTGCCCAGCAGCTGTAGCGACAGCAATGGTTCCGGCTCAGGCGTCGAAGGGGCTACTGTCTCTGGAAAGAAATTTAGAAATAAAGTCCCGAGACGGCACGAATTCCAGTTACAAACAACAAACCGCTATAATGCTCTTTCCTCTGATAGCGAAGATGAAATGGAGGGGGGTCACACCCATCCCTCTACAAAGCACCAGCAAACCGAAAACACCCCACAGCCCAAAATCCAAAAGCACTGAACCTAAACCCAAAAGGTAACTAGAATTCCCCTCCCTTCCCCCACAAAGTCTCCAGGCCCACAGAACACTCCCGCACAACACCACCAACCCGCTAAACAAAACCAGCAAAACCCACAAAGTGTCACCCATGCCCAAAGCTGCCAAATCCCACACCAAAACCAACAGACCCTCCACAACCAACCATTCAAAACAAGAAAAAAACCGAATAATAATCCCCAACACCAGAAATATAAACAAAACAATCCAAACTCTGAAGAATATTTGCCCGAAAAGTGACTACAAAATTGCACGCGACAGACAAGGCCCGAAGGTGCTGCTCTAGGAGCGACCACGATTCACACCAGTGCTGGAGGCGTTGCAGTGCGAGGGGGTGCAATATTACAGCTTTACTCCCAGGGACGAACTGCCACTGCGCTTCGCAGTAAAAAAATTGCCTTCCTTCCGGGACCTCACCGACATTTTTTTTTATTTTCATCCACTTATTTTTATTTATGAAAAATTAACTGAGGCTAGAAAAATCAATTATTTTTTCACTCAAGCACATCTCTTTTTTCCCGGAATGCCAAGATAGAAAACATTTATGCCATTAGTTAATGCATGCAAAACTGCTGACTTACAGACGGCAAGTGAACATTCTTAACATAAAGAATGTATCGCTGAAAAACATACAACTACTTAAGTGAGTGAATTCTAAGTTATCACATTCAGATGCATTACAATTTGAAAACATGAAATATTTGTTCACAAAATCTAATGCTATTGTGTGGAATTAAGACAAATTTTGTCTTGGTCAGGTTTGAAAACTAGTTCAGTTCTTTGGCATACCACCACCTAAACAGATATTAACTAGGTTATGGAATGATATTCCAAACTGCTGTGCACCAGCAATTGGTCAGGTATTTTTTACGCTCGTGTATGTATATATTTATTTTAATATTTTTTTCTTAATTTTTTTTCCAACAATCGCAATTCGGCTTACTGTAAAAACAGGTAAAATGCTACAGAAAAAATTTTAAAGAGAAATCATTAGCTTAATTTAGCTGGTTGCAATCTGTGACAACAATCTTCTCAGAAGTCTTGCCACTTTGGGACCCCAAGGACTCCAGCTTTTTCACCACATCCATTCCCCTTTACAACAGAACCAAAAACAACAGATCTATTATCCAACCAGCTTGTCTTGGCAGTGGTAATGAAAAATTGCCTTCCATTGGTGTTAGGTCCAGCAATTGCCATCGACAGAATTCCTGGTCCGGTATGCTTCAGTTGAAAGTTTTCATCTTCGAATTTTGTACCATAGATAGATTTTCCTCCAGTACCATTGTGATTTGTAAAGTCTCCACCCTGGCACATAAAATTGGGGATAACTCGGTGGAAAGTCCCCTTATAACCAAATCCTTTTTCACCCGTACACAAGGCACGGAAATTTTCAGCAGTCTTGGGTACTACGTCATTTCTTACTCCATTACAATTCTGCCTACAGGTTGTCCGTCACCACCCATATCAAAATAAACTTTTTGGAGACCCATCTTTCTGCTAAATTGTCGAATTCTTAAAGCGCTATACAGTGACCGCAACCCAACTGCGCATTCAAGAGGATATTGTTGTCAGAGCATATAACGTAGTCAACGAAAAAACACATGGAAAAACAACGATGAACGCCGGAGTTCCTCAAAGAGCCATAATGGCACCCTACCTCTTCTCCCTCTTCACCAGAGATTTTCCCATCAATCTTCGGTGTAAAGTGCTGATGTACGCCGACGACACGGTAATATACACCCATCATAAGGAAATTAACTTTGCTCAGCGAACTCTGCAAAGATACAGCAAACACTTTCTACAATGGCTCAATAACTGGAAAATTAAAATAAATCCGAACAAATGCCATCCAGTAATTTTTTCTCTCAGGAGAAAGCAACCAGGCATAGACATAAATGTAGGTGGGGAAATATTACAGTTTCGTCGGCGTGCTAAATATCTAGGAGTAGCACTGGACTCTACCATGAGATGGTGGTATCATCTGCGAAATTGTGCCAACAGTTGGCGGCGGCGCCTCAAAATGTGTGCCCCAATATTTAGGAGCAAACTAGTGTCGTTGCACACAAAACTAATTTTATACAAAGCTTTTATTCTCAGCAATAACTTACGCAAGCGCTGCCTGGGCCGCATGTCCCAAAAACAACAATGAAGCAACTGCAGACCATACAAAACCTCAGCTTAAGAAAACTGCTCAATGTTCCACTGGTCACTACAAATGAGTTATACACCAGGAAACACAAATAGAACCTGTTGCAAAGTTTATTGCACATAAAGCGCGCAAGACCTGGGCGAAAATTCGTGTTTATCCGAATGTAACAGTTAGAAATATAGGGAGAGCCTCACCAATCCATAGAAAACACAAATTCCCGGCAAAGAGAATTAAATTGTTTTAAAAACCAAAATTACAAACAGGTATAGCACCTCAGATTGTTGTATGTATTGTACATATTAGGTTAGTTTAGCTTTAAGAATAGATTAGGGCTTAATCATAAGGTTATTTATATTTGTATGCTTTGAAAAAACAGGGTAACCCAATGCACAAACTTTATAGTATAGGAATTCCCAATGTAAATCATCAAAAGTAAATCATTTCTCTTTCGCCCGGCAACCATACCGGGCGCCTGTATGGATCTACTTTATGTATTTAATATTCAGCCACAATAACTATAACAAATTGTAAGATATATGTAAAATAAACCTGAAAGGCCGTCTAATATAGGCCACAGATGCACTTTATGAATAAACACATTTTGAATCTTGAATCTTGACCTGCCAATATGAGTAACATGTGAGTTATGCTCAACCCATATATGCTCATCGTGCACCGTCTCGTGTGAAGGTACATTCATCACTACATATAATCAGACTGGTAAAATGGAGCACCCCTTCAACCTGTTGTAAATACCATTGGGAGGATAATCCCTGGTGTTAAATGCTGCACCACTGGTTTGTTTATGGTATGGATAATGTTTCTGGCCATGAAGTTCACGCCATACGGTACTTTGACCTACGCCAGCTGTCCTGGCAACGTACGAGTGCTCGTTGCTGGATTTTGTCCTACCTGCTCCAAGATGTCCACTTCCATTTTCGGTGTGACACGATACTTCGTTCTCCCCATGCGATGTGTCTGTAGTTGTAACACCCCTATGTCATGTAGTCGTTGAATCAGTCGTGCGAATATGGGATGGTGCGACTGCGTGCGCAAAGGATAATTCACTGCATACAACAGCGCCGCTTCTCTTACATTCTTATTACAGCTCCATACACAAAAAACGGTGTCAGCCATTTCACTCGCAAAATATTTTGGCATGTTCTCTAGCGCAAAGTGCAGGCAGTAACTAATCATAGTAAGTGCACGGTTAACCGCGAAGGCTGGCACATCAGAGTAGTTTCTTCGCTAGGCACACTCTATGCTACTCACATGTGCTGGCACACACTTAATTCCCGCGCCACCTGCAGTCGAAGTCGATGTTTCATTGTATGTCCGGCACCGATGCAGTTCGTGCTCGGATTTTTTGTTGCCTTTTATATGCGGTGACCTGCATTATGGGGGAGTTTGTAGCAATCATTCTGAATCATCCTGTTTAGATAATAAAATTGTTTATTATCATTATTGTTGTTACTGTAAACGTTGCTCTTGTAATGGCTATGTATTTTATGTTGTTGTTGTTGTTGTTGTTGCTGCTGTATCACTGTTAGTGATGTGTGTGTAAAGGTTTCACATTGAGTAAGTGAAAGAATGATAAGGAGAACAAATTATTTTTTTGAAAGGATGCATAATACTGCCATATAAATTCAGAATTACATATACAATTCTTTCCAATTGTTGTTACAATTATATGCTGACTACATCTATCTTCATTACTCAAAGCAAATTCTACTCTGATATCCAGCTCCTTTTTACTAATTTCATTCACAAGTACCATGTTTGGCATCATAATTTCTCATGCTCTTGTGTTACAAATTTCTCTAAATCCCTTCAGCTCAGTTTTTTTTAAAAAGTATTTAATGCCTTTTTTTACTACTGAGGCATCACAGATGGTAGACACTAATGATATTGGATGAAATGATAAATTGGTAATGGAATTTTGTAAGGAAGGAAGCCTAATTTTAGGATACCTCCTTAACATTTGCAATTTATGAGGACTGAGGAAACCCTTGAAGAAACCTCAGTCTAGGAGCATAGTCCTGACAGAAATCAAACCCCAAAACTTGCGGATTCCATGCTTTAATGACCCTGGCCACTCAGGGTCATTAAAGTACACAATAGCACAGAGAAAGACAGCTGCAGTGAAACTAAATAGTTAGTATCCCTTAATGAATCTAATGATAACTTAAGAATTTTCATTAGCCTCTGTGTCTCATTGTTTTGAAATGTTAATCTTAATGGAAATAATCACGAGGTAGTGTTTCAGATATATTTAGAGTGATTGGAAAAATAATGTATTTCCTGGCCAACAGGAAATGGAAATTTATTTACAGCAAAGAGTCATTATAAAAGTGTATGCATAAATGCTGTGAAAATAAAAAATTAAACTTAATTATAAATCATATTATACATATGTATTCATATTCTGAAGTAAATAGCAAATAAAATATATCTCAAAACATCAGGAGTATTTGAACCGTAATCGTGTGGTTAGTGAAGCAGTTATCTTTTTGCATACAAGCAGATATATTAATTAATGTTTTTTGTGAAACATTGTTAACACCAGTACTCCAATATTCTTGGAAAAAAGAGTCATATGGGAATTTAAAAATTTAATTTTCTATATAGCACACATGAATATTTTAAATATCGCTTGAAACTCTGATCATCAGTCATTTCTAGCTCACTGGGTACACATTTTTCTTGTTTATTTTGTGCTTAGTCAATAGTATCTGCCCGCCAATAAGCAAGCCTGAGTGTAATACTTAATTGAGTCAACTTAATTGGGTGAGGTATAATCAAAGCTTTCCTTCACTCTGTAAGAATAAATTATCATTAACTTGTACCAGATATGAAAAAAATGTTCCATGTTTTGTGAAGAAATTGGTGTTATGCCTCATCTTTGTTGTTCAAAACATAGAAAAATGTTTAATTACCTCAATTTAATTATTAAATTACAATTTAATAATTCACTTTGAACTCTGTAAGGTCAGCTATAATTTCCAAAACATGTGTGCATGTATATAAATAAATTACTTTTATTAACAAAACAGCACCAAAAAGAAGAAATGAGAATTTTGTTGAATACACATTATAAAAAAATGCAAATATTTTTTAGTTTAGGCTGCATCTGTAAATCCAGAAAAATGTATGCTTTTAAGCCCAATGTTTACTTACAGTAAAATTATTTTGTAATTAAATATTGTACTTACGAAGCTGTTGCCAATAGAGTGGTAATATATCCAAAACTTAGGTATTAATTTTTTACTCTAGTAAAATATATATATATATAGGAGTATTTCCTTTAAAGCATATTCTCCTTATAATGTCTATTGTAAATCATTCAGTTCTGAAGATTTTACAAATTATTATTGTAATTTTAAGTGTATACTAAATTATTATATTAATACAATCTATTTTTCTCAGCAAATGCAATAAATTAAAAGTGAAATAATGGTGCCTCATTTTCTCAATAGCACTTCCAAATCTGATTGTTGGAATATATGTCAGAAAATAAAACTCTTTGCAGGGTACAGTGAGAGCTATAAAGATGGACTTGTGCAAAAGAGGATATTTGAAAATGAATGATAATTACATACAGCTCAATAGGCTTCTGACAAACATTGTGGTTACATTTGCTGATAGATATTCATGGCTTTAACTTATGCTTTGAATAAAAAAATATTCTGATTTACATATCTATAATATTTGGCTAAAGTTATTTTATTTATTAAATATTAGCATTTTACCTATGATAATATTGCTAGTGCCACTATGTAGTTAGTTCCATCTTTGTCTAACTAAAAAGGAAATTTTATTATAGACCTTATATATTACATCATACTGGAGAAGGAAGTGCTTGTGATGATAATGAAGGCATATATGTGAATGATAACAACAAAAACACTGATATTCTACTACCTCTATAAATAATAGCTATGATCTTTAAATACCTTTAGTACAGGAACTTCCATCATCCACTCCATTACTTTCAGCTGCACGTAGCTCAATTTGTCGTTCATAATAATCTGCCACTGACATCTCTCCAGCATATACAGCCTTTTGCATATTGGTTAAGCTTTGTTCTCTGAAGTTTCCCTGATTGTCCATACCATATTGTGCCTGAGAAAAATTGAAAATGAGAGTGTAAATAAGGAGCAAATGCAGAGTTTGTACTATTTTGACACTAATCATGAAGTAACACTTACCCTTAGCATTTCAAATTCACGCTGTTCTCTAAGCCTTCGGACTTCTTGCTCACGCTTTTCTATTTCACGTGCCAGCATGCGATCACATGACATATCTGGAGTAATTGGAGAGACACCTAGATAAAATGATAACAGACTGTATAACATTATTTATCCCTACATGTTATGTGAACATTTTGTCTTAAAACATGGCCTATATATTTGAAAACTGCATATTTAACATATCTAATTTATTTTATGTATTTTTGACCCAACAAACAGGCAAAGTGTCTGTGGCAAAGGAAAAAAAAATGTTTAAAAAATAAACAATGGATAAATAAAAGCACTGATCAAAGTAGATGTTATGTTTATACAAAATGCACCAGTGATATAGGGACAATTCAAATATAGTCTCAGGCACATTAGTGATTACCATGCTAATGTTATACTGTTTATTGCACTGCATATGTAGACATAAAACCTCTCATATGTGAATAATGAAGTTTAGTTTCACAAAGTGGGGAACAATAGACTGAAAGCTTATCAAAATTTTAAAAAATTGATGTTTAATTAGGAATAGAACACTATATTTTCCATGAACTACATCACAAAGAAATGAGAAACAATGTAGTGACTATGAAAAAGTAATATCCTGGGCATAAAAATAGAGGAAGGCATTTAAATGAAAACAAGCAAAGAAACAAGTACCAGACCTTGTTCAAGTCTAACCAGCAAAATGAGTAATGGTAAATAAAAAGCTCCAGAGGAGTTCTCATGATAAAGTTATAACCACCTGAACCATCTGAAGTCATTACAAGAACGCTAAGAGAAACGGAGGAAGTTAAAGGTAAAGCTGACTCAAAGAAATATGGGTAGGTATGGCAAAACTTGAATGCTGCCTAAGAAACTGATTGATTATCTTTTATAAATGAGAATAATATAAGAAATGCTAAATAGATAATATTTAAATATTTCATAAAATGTTCAAAGTGTAGAAAAAAAAAGCTTAAGCTATTAATAGCCCAAGGTAGCTCCAGTGGAAAGATGGCTAACTAGAGACTGGGAGGTCTGAGGTTCAATTTCCAGTAGCAACAAAAGGGATCTTTGTACTCTGTTATGTCCAGAACAGTTAATATTCACTCATCCTACTATCCAAATGAATACTTGGGGATATCTGCAGTATAAATCTAACCTGTGGTAAGCAGTTGAAATATAATCTGCCATACTCCATTTCATGTCATGTGCTAAATGTGCAATGCTTTGCTGTCATTTATCCAAGAGCTGTCAAACCTATCCAGGAGACTGTTGTTGATTTGTTTTATTTACAGACACTATTTAACATCATAGGTCATCAGTGTCCCATTCAGTTCAGGGTGTGAAATGGATGAAAAATTTTGCTCACAGGCCTCTTTTTTCAAGCTTGAGGTTATTTTACTTGCTGCAAACCTATGACACTGAACCCAAGACTTCTTCCCTTCCAAAGGTACCATACTTAAGGTTTTCATGCACAAAATAATCAACCCTGATCTGGATTGAACCCATGATCTTGGATTTATGAGGCAGGTATAATTACCACTAGACCACCAGGAATGACATCCATCCAGAAGACCTACTGCTGTTATCTGTTAAAATACTGATTTAAATGTTATTTGTATCACAAAGAACTGGTTTAAATAGATTGATCACTGTAACTTTACTGGTTTTCATTTAATATCTTCTTTTTATAGAAGAAATAAGAAAAAGGAGTCCTTTACTTATGCCAAGATAAGACAAGTTTGGAAGCAAAATCATGTACTGGATTTGAAATAACATCATTGAAAAATATATTTATGCATGTGTGGTAGAACTTTCACATCTTAAATTTATGATATATTATGTGTACTAAATAAATAACATTTAATATTAATATCTTAGTAAGGATCTTGGATAGCATGTGCCAACATTTTTAAGGAAGAGAAAAGTATTGTAATAGTAGGAGACTTCCTATTTTATATGTACATTTTTATAAAAATTTATTACTAAGTATACTTAATTTGTATGTTTGGGAATAATAATTAATATCTATACTGGGTTGATTTAACTGACAAGTAAGGATTACCATTGTTATTCCAGAGAATAGGACCAATGATATGAGTTGTGTTAAGTATCACAAACAAATTTTAAGATAAAGGAATTTAAAATATTAATGTTAGGTGCAAAATATTTAGGTCAGGTTAGAAAGAAAATATTATTTATTTCATTTTTATTTTGCAGAAAGAAACATCAACAGCTTATTAGCAAACCTGAATGAATAGTGCCTATTCAGAATTTCATAAGATTTTAAACTATTTTATTTCATAAAAAGAAAAAAATATAGAAGTTTGACATACAAAAAAAAAAAAAAAAAGAAGAAAACATGGACAATGACAGAAATGATGAAATGAAGTGAAATATTCAGGATTTTTTAGTAAGAGTGTAGCTGTTCAGAATGTATGTGAAGACTTCATAAATTATTACAAACAACATAAGAAAATCCTCAAAAAAATAAAAGTTGCAAACAGGTTATACAGGGTTATTCTAAAGGAATGGAAGAACTTCACACATTTATTATAAAGGAGCTAGTTAGTATGGAATAACATAAATAATCAATAAATAGAAAAATTCTCCAAGCTTATATATAAATGTTGAATGTGGCTCATGCTGCATAAGTCCAGGCAATAGTAAAGTTTTTGCCACATATGGAGCAGCATTTCAATACCTGATGTTTCAATGTCAACAACAATGCACCATTGTACTCTGGCACATATTGAGGTAGAGGCATAACATAGACAGTATTTTGCACATTCTCCATAGAAAAAAAAATGACAGGGAATAAGATCAGCTGACTTGACTGGCCAATTACAAAATGTCAGGTCACCGGCAGAGTAACATGGTCCTTCCAACATTGAGGCAGATGTTCCTTCATATAACGCTGAACTGTATTGAGACAATGAGGTAGTGCATCTTATTAGAACAGATAACTGTTGAATTCCTCCTCTAAATGTGGGATTAGGAATTGCTGCAGGATCTCCAGATAGGTTATTCCAGTTATGGTGTATTCAATAAAGACAAATGGAACAAATAATTTCATTTGTGATATGGTGTAAATGATGAGTATTGGACATATTCAATGGTTGCTCCAGAATTCCCATATTCAGTATTCAAATGTTATGGTGATTGACCATCACACTTAAATGGAATGTAGCTTCATCAGAGAAAACTAGTTGGTCTGCAGAATATTCATTCTGTATACCTGTTAGCATTTCCACACAGGACTGCAGGCATAATATCTTGTATTTTGTTGTCAAGAATTATAGCAGCTGTACTTTTTATGCTTTTGCAACAGCCTTTTATGAAGCACTTTTCATATTGACGGTTGAGGGAACTACAGCTTATGACTTTCTCGGTTAATGAACAGAAGGCTCCTCTAATTCTGTTACCATTCACATCTGTACATATGGCCATATTGTTTTTCCCCCTTTAATAACAGAACCTGTCTCTTCAAATTTATGATACCAATGGCAGACCTATCCTGAGATGGTGATTCTGTATGGGAATGTTTTATACCTTTGTAATGGAATTTGTCTTTGATAGCTCCAGCACAACAGCTGCTCATTGTTTGACATCTTTTCATTTGTCTTTTGCAATGAAAACACTCCAAATTGAGTGCAAGAATGTATGTGTTTGCATGATAAGTATTTATCAAACTTGGACAGTTTTCTGAAACATTGATACTTTAGAAATTTTACTCTAATAAACAGTTTCTTTATAATAAATGTACAAAGTCATTTCATTTATTTACAATAACCCTGTGAGACACAAATGCACACACACACACACACACACACAAACACACACACACCAAACACGTTACATTATAGGTATTAAATCTAAATCCATGTGAAATATAGGTAATTGTGAAACAAAGAAAGATAAGGGGAGTAACAAAAACAACAAATTAATGAATAACAATACTATTAATTAAAACACATAAAACCAGTGGGGTTTTCACTATGAACAACCAAGTGCATGGTCTTACTTTTAAGTTAGAACAACTAGTTTAGAAATAGTATAATAATCAGACCTTTGCCATTTTTAGGGGTCATGTAGGATGTCAACTATTGGTGAATTGAATATTCCACCCTCTTTAGCTGATATCATTTATATAATAATAATAATAATAATAATAATAATAATAATAATAATAATAATAATAATAATAATAATAATAATAATAATAAAGATTATTCATTCACACAATAGTACAATACATGTGAGTGAGTGAGTGAGTTCCAATTTCAACTCACCTGCCAGACTTTAAAGTTTCATGCATGGCCAGCAATGGGCAGTAGCATAGGCTATTTAAAATGCTTGTACTTATAGTTAGTAGACTATATTATGCTGAATGATAATGTTGAATCATAAATTTGCTTTTACTGGAATTTACATGCAGGTTTACATTATTGAAATAAAACATTATAGTATTTCAGATAACATAACTATTATCTGAGAATTAAGACAAGGTTCTATGAAACATGTTCTGCCAATAAACTTTGGTCAGGCAAAAAATCAGTGTATAATCATCTCACCAACTAAAACATTTAATTTATAATCTCCACTTTGGAAGTTCTAATAATATGCATTCAAGTAATTGATATCAATTTATATTTCATTTAAATTATTGTTACTAATGCTGAGTGTGGCATCATCAACATAACAGTTAAAATTGCATTATTAACAAAATGATCTTGATATCACTGGTATGAAATAAACAACAAGAGCTAGAATGCAGAGCCCTGTGTAACATTAAATAGAGTACTACATTTCTAGTACTTAAATGCACCATGTTGATCAGAAATCTCTATCAAGTGAACTTTGTTTTCCATGTATGAATTTAGTAATTATTGCTGGTTCTACAAATTCCTATACATTCTAGGTTATATCATAAGTTTTCAACATTAACACAAAAAGTCTTGATCCCAAACAATCTTCCAACTAAAAAGTCACATTCAATTATGCATGAATAAAATCAGATGTAGCACATACTGTGGTTTTTCATCTTATAAGCCAATTTTGACATTTGTACAGTAATGCTGTTTTAGAAATGTATCTATATAATAAATATTATTTTGTGACAAATTTCAACAAAACTAGAAGGATGTACATAATATATTAGTGTCTAATAATTCATATCAGTCCTATCACCTGCTTTGAAATATAGAGGTAACTTTATGACATTTTAGGCTATAAGGAAAAATTTCTTCTGTAAGATAGATTTGAGAATATTCACTAAAGGAAATACAGTAGCTTGTTTGCATTATTTTATCACTTTATTTGGTATATTATCATATTTAAAAACGTTCTTTATTTTAATTGGACTCATAATACCTAGCAGTTCATCTGTATGGTTGGTTTAAAGTGCATAATATTATTATTTATTAGATTGTATTATATTGCTTCTTGACTAACTCTATAGATTTAATGTATTAATGTTTTTGTATAAATAGAAATAAAAATGTCATCAAACAAATTGTCAATTATGTTTTATTGATGTAATATAAAGAAGAGATTGATCAGGATCCCCTTCAGCAATGTTCAATCACTTACACTAAAACCATTGTCAACAACTCAACTTTAGTTAATAATAATGAGCATATTCTGATTAACGTTGAAGACTATTTATTCTGTTATCATTAGTTAGGTACTTTTGTTTATTTCTAAAGTAGTTTTACATTTTCAATCTTGTCTTAGATTATCATTTGATTTTAAAATCTGATTGCTTAAATACTTTTGTTTAACATATACTGTGTGAGTTACTTATTATATAATTTAATATTATTAAATACTATCTGTCTAGTGCAACAATTTTCAATTTATTCATAGCTGCAGAAAATATTCAAAGTTGTTTTACTTTGTAAGTCATTTACAGTTTTACTCTTTCCTACTTCAATTGTATTAATGCAAACTTTGTACAGTTTTAAACTTCTGAACACCAAGCTTTAAAATTTATGTTAATTACCAAGGAGAGTACAAATGCGCCCCAACATATACTTTAACTTAATCTTATTCAGTATAAAAATTGCAATTGTGTCAACTGAATAATATGATTAAATATTTTTATGATCTCACACACTATTTCATTCATCATATAACTTGAGCCCCACTGAACAAGACTTGCATGTTGTTATAGTTTTACTGAGGGAATGTTCATTGTAAACATGACTCAAGCACTTATCACATCTCTTTCTTGGTTTCCTGTCCTTCTTTTTTAACATTGTCCAATTCTAGGACCTGTTTACACTCTTTCCTCTTTCTGCACATCTTCTTCTCTCAGAAGGCTCTACATATGTTGCAGTCACAGATCCTGACGGTATTCCACTCTTTTTTCTCAACCTGGTGTTCACATATGGCTTTACAAGCTCCTTTGCTAACTCTAAAAGAAATTTTCTTCTTCTGTCTGGTAATGTATCAAACCATTTTATTTTCAGTCTTCCTTTTAACAAATGCATTAAGCTCTGAAATATCTATAACGTCGATAAATAATAAGAATGGCTCTCTATTTGTAGTTCTTCTGCAAGAATATTCAGTATGTTTTGTCTAGTACGTTGATTGCTCCTTTATTGTAATTGTCATGAAGTATAATATCTAGCTTGTATGAATTTCCTTATTCACACAGTTATCATTATGATGCTCAGAGTTTAAAAGAATAATTGCTTTTTTTTCCCCATATGAGATGAGAGTAAGGTATTTTTTGAAAGCAAACATTGATGATAATTCCTTTCTAGCAGGAGTACATTGAAGTTCTGATTGAAATTCTATTTTATTTTTCTTAGTGTCCCTGTAAAATGAGTCTATGTTTCAAAGACTCTTGAGACAGTCAAATAATAGTGAAAATTGTATTGTCAGTGATTCCATGTCTGAATCAATGAGCTAATGAGGTCTAACTCAACTCAGCAACCTTCACTCTTTTCTGCCACTGTCCCTTGTTTCCCTGTATAAACTGGCATATTCACAACATATGTAGTTTCAACGTCATACAGCAGCCATATTTTAACACCATACTTTGCAGGTTTTTATTTCATATATATATATGGAATGGGCATCTGCAGAAATCAACAAGTTGTTCATCAACCATTAGGAAAGAACTTGGGTTATAATGTTTTTGACATTGTAATGAAAATATTTGACCACTTCTTTGAAAGCACACTCTTACTCTTCCTTTGTTCAAGTCTCTAAATAATAAAATCTGATAAATCTGAGTATTTCAGCAAAATGATTTCTAGAAAGTTATGCTTGGAACATTTTCCTTCCAAGCATTGGATCTGTACTTCACAGCAGGACAGAGGCCTTGCTTCACCTTTAGTGCACCTGTAATCAAGTACGCCTATAAACGAATACATTTCTTTGATGTTAGTTGAGATCCATTCCCTCTTTTAACATGAATAGATGAATCTTAAGTCTGGTAAATATGAATTGCTTTTTGATTTTTGTAATTTATCATACTCTGAATTATTTCTTTGCCAAGAATAACATAAATACTTCACTAACTGTAATAGAATTTATAGAGGAAATTGTAGGCCAACTTTATTTCTCAATAAGTCCTGGTTGCACTGCCTGCTGTTTCTCTTACAAGTTGCTTCCCAGATCATTCCACTCTTAGATATGTAGATGGGTCTATCAGAGTCATATTTTGTTGATAAAATTATGTCTTCAGCATTATCATCACCATCACATATCAAAATATTATCTACTACATCAATTTTTTCAATAAAATATACATTTTCAGAAATAAGACCACTGTTGTCAGCATCATCTGTAGAATACATAATATTCATTGCATCCTCCAACTCCTTGGATTTTGAAGATTAGTTATATTTTGACATTTTTTAGAATTCAATAATAATGCCTTCTCATAATACTGTATCTCATTACTTACTGTTACAGAATCACTGACAGATTAATAATATTAATGGATACTGCATTGTTGTCATGAAATTAAGAAATTTTGCATTGTTGAAACAAGAAAAGCACACAGTCAATAACTGAACAATTATCATGCTCTTTGGAAAAGGGACAAAAATATTAAACTTGCTTTACCAAATAAAGAGACATAATTTTAAATAAATTCACATTTATTTTTCCTTTCACTATATCATGATATTTAGAAATATGGTTTTCACAATGTGACTACAGATGAATTTCACAGAAGTTAAATATATATAACCATTAAAAAATCATAGTTCAGGTATAGTTGTACCCATTTTGGTATTCAGAAAGTTAAGACAATATGTGTTGCAATAATGTGAAAGATAGAAATAAATTTTTTGTTTACAATAGTTTTATATTTTATTTGTGGTACTATTGATAACCAGAATAGATATATACAACTTGTAAATTAGGTATGTGTAAGATAAATTATAGCATTAATGTATTAATGGATAAGGCTAAATTAATACAATATTTTTGCAATTTAAAAATAGGCGCCATGTCTAAAAATGCTTACCTATTCAAAGAACATAATCAAAAAGTGAATAATTTTGTGCAATAAGATCACTATAGGGCCTAAATTTTATTTTATTTACAAATTGCAGCTCTAAATCCAAAATGTTGACATTTCCTTTATATGTTGTTTGTTTTTCATTTAATTTTCATATATTTTGGAGATTTTAAGCTTATGAATCAGAATTGATTCAGATATTGCAATGCCTGTCTTGCAAAAAATAGTAAACATTATTCATATTTTCATTTAGAAATGCATTTTTCAATATTTCAATTACAGTAATTTGTAATAATTTAGTACGATTCATTCATCATTGAAGCACTCCTTATTTATAAAAATATGTGCATTTATGGTCTTTTGCCAATTGCTAATAGTTTTGTGATTTATTGACCTTGGGCAAGCTAATGTGACAAGTGCTCACTTGCTGATTGCCAAAATTGCCCTTCTGCATAAAGCAAGGCGCTACCATATAGACTACATTCTATATAACACTGAAGAAGGCAAATTATGCCAGCCAAATAATTATTTTTAAAAGTAACTCAGTAATTCGCCCATTCATATATGCACCAAATTTTAAAATATTTTGGTTTACCATTAGAAATTCACTTGAAGGTAAACTGACCATTCCCAAAGTAATTGTCGGTCCTGGTGGTGTAGTGGTTACCATACTTGCTTCCTAAACCCAAGATCGCGTAAAAATCCTAAGTATGGCTTCCTTCGGAAGGGAAATAAATCCGTGGGTCTCGTGTCGTACATTTACGGCACGAAAAAGAACCTGAAGACTGAAAGAGAGGCCTCTGAGTAAAATTTGTCGGCCGTTTCACGCCCTGAGTTGAATGGGAGGCTGGTGACCTGAGCTGTTAAAGAGCGTCCATAAATAAATCATTCAAAAAAAAATCCAAAGTAATTATTTCTGTTACCAAAATATAAGTTTAATTTTAGAATTTATGTATGACAAAATTAGACATAGTTTCATTTAAGTATGTTAAATATATTTCCCTCTGAACCCAAAACGTGATCGACAACGTTCAACTCTTATGTTCTATTTCATTGACTGAATTTTAGTTTAGTTTTCTCAAAAATCTTAAACTTATTTTTGAGAAACATAGCATGACTGCACTTTTTATTTTCTTACCATTGGCATTAACAATAAGCAACTCTTCATTCATTCCACCGGTTTAATGCTAAGACTATTATTTGAAGAAACATTAATTTAAATCATGAAAGAACACCCTTGTTATGGGAAGGTACTGCGGCCATACTACAGACAACGCACAGAAAGTTTTGAACGAGAGAAGAACTGACTTGGCTGCCATTCCTTGAGAACCTACATCGGTTCTCCAACCACTGGACATCTGCGTCAATCGACAGTTTAAATTTGCCTTAAAAGAACTTTATACGAGATGAATGGCGGAGGAAGAGCACGAACTCACTCCGAGAGATAAAATCAAGTGCCCGGAAGTGATCAAAAGCTGTGAATGGGTGAAAAGTGGTTGGTACTCGAGTTCTCTACCATTCGTGGAAAGAAGCTTCAAGATTGCAGAATGTTGATTCTCTCTATGAAACAGAAGACGATATGCCATGGGAGGAAATCTCTATGATATCCTCCCATGGCGCTCATGATAAGGACGACAACGACTCTCCTTGCAGTGATGAAGAATAAAGCAGCGCGTAATTATGAAAGTAACGATATTTTATCGTACTTATTTATGCTTAATAGAGCAAAAATATTTAGAGTACCGACCTAGATGTATACATTTTCTTCTTATAGAGCACTGACTGGTTCGCATCCTCGATGTGATTATGAAAATTACGACGCAACGAATTTCTTAAATGCAATAACATTTTAACTTATAATGTAGTATTTAATGTTTTCAATATAAATATTTAATACAACAGTACAAACAACTTTATTTTTCAAAATGTTACTTCTTAAAATGCGGCTCTGCAGATTAACCGATGGCGGGGATTATTCACTCATATACTGTAATGTCTGCCATATAATTCCTTATAAGTACACGTTTAATTAACAGTAAAAGGAGTAACAAGAATCTTTATTATTACAGAAGAAATGTAAATAGTCCTTGAAACAGTTGTTAGACAGCTTTATTTTAAAGGTTTCTTAACAATTGACAATATTTCTATAAATTCAATTTTATAAGTAGCATATGAAGAATTACTTACTGTTAACTTTGTGTTAAAAATAAACTAATTTAATTTTTTTCTAATAACTTGAGAACAATGCGTCTTACTTTAAAAATAGATTTTTAAAAAAAAAAACAAAATATTATCTAACTTAACTATGCATTTTATTGACAAATGTGCAATATTTAAGAAATATTTATATTTTTGAAGTAATTACTGCAGCTACTTAAATTATTACCTTGAGCTGTAGCACTTAAATTTTGCCATTAACAGGACTAAAATATTTCTTGGTATCTCAGTGAGGTTTGAAACAGTAGCATTTGGATGGTATGGAAGAATCTAGCAAACAATTCCCTTTTTAATATGATAGAGTTTGGTAACACTTATACTTCACTTACAGGTGGCCGGAGAAATTTATCGAATATATCCAATGGATATCTCGAAGTTTATTTTTGATGATGTAAATTTTTCCCGTGTTATTAGTTCCAAAGGTTCACAAGTGTGTTCCAATACTTTTGTTTATTTATACATTTCATGGTATTTTGAGTAAAAGCTGGCTGCAACTTTCAATTTCCATCTGTTTGAAATGAATATTTCTGAAATGTTCTTTGGTATGAATTTCAAAAATTCTTTTCATTTTTCCAAGGTAGCTGATCACAGTCTTTGCAATTAATTTGGTAGATTCCCAAATTTCTGTCAGAAGATATAGGATCTTTACACGAAGACTGTAATAACATTTTAGCATTAAGGCTTATTGTGCCACCCTGCTCTCTTTTCCTGCAACCGCCGTCTGAGACATCATTGCCAGGGCCAAAGACAAAGGGGCCGTAAACAGAATCTTTAAAAAATGTATTTCGGGCTTTCTGAGGTCCCTCCACTGAACCGACTGACTGTGACGGGACAACTCAAAACCGGGCTCGCAAGGTCGTAGCCAGTAGGGGTCAGGGCTCCGGTCCGGACCTGGGGCTAAACAGTACCTCTAAAGGCGCGCACTATTCTGAGGACTTCTGGCCCTCTGCGAGAAGCCGGATGGCACCTATGACACAGACACTTCCCCAGTATCAGCACTCAGGTAAGCCTGACGATGGAGGCCTTCCCAGCTTTACCTTCTACTTCTTCTGTTCCTACTCCTGTTCCCTCCCTAGCTCCCGTCTTTGCATTGCGCAGGCAAAGGGGATGAAGCTAGTTTGGGAAAGCTCCAAGCGAGCAAGGCCGGATCGGTCCCCGAACCGAGGAACCGGGAGGTACGCGGAGGCACCAGCTTCCCCCGCTCCTCCCTCTGCACCAGCTACCTCACCCTACCCGCTCCTGGCCACTCTCCTGGAGAGCTAATCAGAGATTTCCGATTCTGAGGGGTTCGAATTGGTCCGCTCTAAGCACCAATAGAAGACAAGTAACACACCACATTCACAGAATACTGTAGTGCCGCAGCGTCCTGTGTCTACACCCGCTCCTTACAAAATGCCCGACATCATGGCAGATTCTTTCGGCAGGCGGGCATCTCTCGTCCAGGCAGAATCTTCTGTTGTGCAGCCAGCACCAGCCCGGATCAGACTAGCGTGGCCAGTCAGTAACAGCGGATTTCGCACAGCCATTGGCTGGCAGTGGGCTCTGGTCCCCTTCTAGCCGGCCCAGCCTCTCCCAGCAGCTATTCAGTGGACCTCCCTTAAGGCCTGCTGATTTCGTACACCCCCCTTCCCACCCTGCGCCGCGTACAAGCCACCGGTCGAATGGACTGAGAAGGCTTAAGCTTTTCGACGAGGCACTCGTCGCCTTCTTCTCCTGCAACCTTCGTCTATGACAACATCGTCAAGATCAACGACAAAGGGGCAGTAAATGGAATCTTTCATAAATCTATTTCGGACTTTCTGAGCTGCCCCACTCCTGAACATACTGACTGTGACGGGACAAAACCGAACCAGGCTTGCAAGGTCGTAGCCTAGCCGGGTTCCGGGCTCCGGTTCGGACCTGGGGCTAACTAGCTCCCCTAAATGCGCGTAGTGCTCTGGAGACATCCGGCCCTCTGCGAGAAGCCGGAAGACACCCGGTACGACCGACACTCCCCCAGTACCGGCTCTCAGGTAGCCTGAGGATGGACGCCTTCCCAACTTTAACTTCTACTTCTTCTACTTCTATTTCTTCCATCCCGGTACCCACTCCTGTCTTTCCCATTGCTCAGGCAAGGGGGAAAACTTAGAGAAGGCAAGCTGCAAGAGAGCGCGGCCTGATATTTCTTCTCCCTGAAAAACCGAACGACGCCCGGCGAGTCATCAGGAGCCTTGACTCTATGACAAGCCCCAAAGACATGCGAGAGCGCCAGTCCGACCGGGGGTGTCATTTATGGCAACCCTCTACCAACAGGAGCGAACGCTTGATGCGGCAATGCCCCAAGCATGACATGAAAAGTTGGATCAGCCACAACAGAATCAAACACTGCACAGGCCCCAAAGCCTGTCCCAGAACAGCAAAACCACAAATTCCCGAACTCAACTCATAGCAATGAAGGGAAAAATAAGAAAAGCAAGACTGGAAATAAGAGCCACCTACAAACGCAACAGGCCATGCCCAAACAGGCAGTCAATAAGAAGCCACCTACACAAACACTGGCAGAACCAGCAGCCACTCCGATAGTGACCACTCCCGCTCCAGCCATGGCTGACATAACAACTCTCACCCCCGCTCCAGCCACGAGTCCCAAGACAGCACGAATTCCATTTACACACAACAAACCGCTATGATGCTTTATCTTCAGGCAGTGAAGATGAAATGGAGGGGATCACAACCACACCTCAACAAAGCACCAGCAGACCAAAAATACCTCACAACTTACAAACAGAATGTGTCGACCCTAACCCAAACGGAAACTTCAATCCCCCCCTTCCCCCACAAAGTCTCCATTCTTACAGCACACTCCCGCACAACACCAGCAACCGCTAAACAAAACCAGTAGAACCCACAAAGCGTCACCCATACCCCAAAGCTGCCAAATCCTGCACCAAAACCAACAGACCCACCACAATCAACCATCCAAAATAAAAAAAGGAATAATAATTCCCGACACGAGAAATATCAACAAAACCATCCAAATTCTGAAGAATATTTGTACGAAAAGTGACTACAAAATTGCACGCGACAGACAAGGCCTGAAAGTGCTGTTCCAGGAAAGACCACAAATCACACCAGTGCTGGAGACATTGCAGCGCAGGGGGGGGGGGTGCAATATTACTGCTTTACACCCAGGGACGAATTGCCACTGCGCTTCGCAGTAAAAAAAACTGCCCCCTTTCCTGGACTTCGCCGACGTACAAGAGGACATTGTTGCCAGAGGATATAACGTCGTCAAAGTGAAGCATGTGGAAAAAGCAGGTAAGCCTCTTCCTTTTCTAGTGGTGACCTTGGAACAAACCGAGTACGACAAAACATTTATATTTGAGAGGCAGATTTGCTGCAATGTGATTGTCAGCATCGAACACCTCAGAAATCAAAATTCAGTCAATCAGTGTTTCAATTGCCAACAGCTGGGGCACACGGACAAACTGTGCACACTGCCCTCAAAGTGTGTCCTCTGTGAGGGAGCGCATCGTCTGATAACATGCCCCAGTCGGGGGATGGAGAACGTTACAAGCTCGCTGCACAAACTGCGGTGAGATTCATCCAGCAAGTTACTGGGGGTGTAACTCCTTCCAAGAGGAACGAGACAGACGACAGCTAGCGGAACTGAACCGACAGCTGGGTAATGTACGGTGTGTACGGCCCATTATAAACCCAGGGTTTACCAGGGACAGCCCAAGCTTCGCTGCTACAATGCGAGGCCCACAAACCAACGCGGCACCGCCAAGCGGACAGGCATCACAAGTAAACACCACAGATTTAATTTCAAGCCTGGACGACCTGAAGGAACTGTTCAACCTACTCAAAACTTTCAACATAACCAAAATCATTACAAACTTAAAACAACTGATAACTGCACTAAAAATTGTAGCAATGTAATGGAAAAATTAGAGGCTATGATAAACTTTATTGACAACACATTCGCAAATTAAAATGGCTCTCACAGCGGGGCACACAACAGAAATTCGTTCCATGCTATGGAACGCAGATGGCATCTCCAATCAGCGATATGAGTTTGAAGGCTTCCTGAGGAGAAACAGAATCGACATAGCTTTCTGGGGGGAAACACAAAATATAAATTTCAATATTTCACAATACAGAATCACATTTACAGACAGACTCAACAGGCCAGGGGGGGAACTGCTATTGCAATTAAAAATAATATTGTTTTGGCCTCGGTGAACCTCCCGCCCCTCAAATATATGGAGTGTATACCGCAATAGAAGTAGGCGTAACAATCAAACTGTCTTGATGGTAGCTTCATACCGGCCCACAGCGAGCCGGGGCCTCATAGAGGATTGAGAGCGAATTTTTAACATGAATGAAAGCGTGGTAGTGGCCGGTGATTTCAACGCCCACCACTCAGTCTGGGATTCCAGAAAAATAGGCCAGACTGACAACTTACTGTGTGATTTCATTATTGACAATGACGACGTGGAAATACATGCCCATTCTGGCCCCACCTTTTATCTCCGTGCTGGAACATCTGACCCGGACGTGCTGGACTTTGTGATCAGCAAAATAGTACAATTAACTTCCTACTTAAATGTACTTCTTAGCATGGATGATGACCATCTTCCGATCCTAATTTAAATTTGGTTTTAGAAAACAACACCAAACGGAATTACAACTGCTCAAATTCACTGATGACGTAATCGAACCAATTCGCCAACGGGGCGACCACCTTGGCACTGTTTCTTGACGTGGAGGCTGTGTTCGACAGGTGCTGCACTCGGGAATGATGTACAAAATTTACCAGCAGCGACCCTAACTGCGTAGCTACATTCCCTAGCTGCACAGTTACCTGACGAATCGCACCTTCCACGTACAAGCTACCAACCAAAGATCCACCACCAGAATGATGAATGTTGGAGTTCCTCAAGGAGCCATCATGGCACCCTACCTCTTCTCCCTCTTCACCAGAGACTTCCCCATCGATCTCTGGTGGAAAGTACTGATGTACGCCGACGACACGGTAATATACACCCACCATAAGAAAACTTTTCTCAGCGAACTCTGCAAAGACACATCAAAGACTTTCTACAACGGCTCAATAGCTGGAAAATGAAAATAAATCCCAACAAATGTCTTCCAGTAGTTTTTTCTCTAAAGAGAAAGTAACCAGGCATAGACATAAATGTAGGTTGGGAAATGTTACTGTTTCGCCGGCGCGCAAAATATCTAGGAATAACACTGGACTCCACTATGAGATGGTGAGATCATCTGCGAAATAATACCAACAGTGGGCGGCGGCGCCTCAAAATGTGTGCCCCAGTATTTAGGAGCAAACCATTGTCGTTGCACACAAAACTAATTTTATACAAAGCTTTTATTCTCAGCAATAACATACGCAAGCGCTGCCTAGGCTCCATGTCCCAAAAACAACAATGAAGCAATTGTAGACTATGCAAAACCTTAGCTTAAGGAAACTGCTTGTTGTTCCACTGGTCACCACAAATGGAGCCGGTTGCAAACTTTATTGCACATAAAGCGCGCAAGACCTGGGCGAAAATTCGTGTTCACTCGAATGTAACAATCAGGAATATAGGAAGAGGCTCACCAATCCATGGAAAGCACAAATACAGAGCAAAGAGAATGAAATTATTTAAAAAAAAAAAAAAAATGACACACAGGCATGGAGCCTCAAATTGTTGTATATATTGTACATATTAGGTTAGTTTAGGTTTAAGAATAGCTTCAGATTTAATCATAAGATTATATATATATATATATATATTTGTATGCATAAAAAATAGGGCATCCTATTATTGTATAACATTTCAAAATGTATATAATCAAATGTAAATCATTCCTCTTTCGTCCGGCAACCATACTGTTCATCTGTATGGATTTACTTTATGTAGCTAATATCCATTCACAATAAATAACGCAAATTGTAAGACAGATGTAAAACTAACCTGAAAGGCCGTCTAATGTAGGCCACAGGTTCACTTTATGAATAATGAAAATCTGAAATCTGAATCCAGTCACGGTCTCGGCCGACCTAACCTCAGAACGCGAGATACCATTCCCCGGGCTCCCCATGCCCAACTCGGATATCATGGAGTTCCAGGAACTCTTCATTTGGTTCACCTGATCAGCAAGTCCCTTCCCCTCCTGCAACACTGCAAGTACGTCATGTAAAGCTCCACTGCCTCAGAAATGCGGAAGCTCCACGTCGTGCTCAAGACGCTTGGGCAGCTGCTCCCCGGCCCCCTTAGCTCGTAATGGCTTTACGGATGTCCGAAGATCATTGCAAGCTGCATTTTGGGATGCAAAAGAAATGTGGAGCAGTAGTCTGGCCTCTCGGAATTAGTAGAGGACCATGGGATTGATAATCTGATGGCCATCGAGACCCACTTGCATGCCGGTGTTAATTTCAACCTGCCAAGTTACGTCGCACATCGGACAGATGAGAGTCGGCCGACGGGGCGGAGATACTGGGATATTCATCAAGCGATGCCCACATTCCCGTTCTCGTCCAGCCCTTACAGCACGTCGAAGCAACTGCTATAAGGCTCTCCTTGGGTAGCCAGGACGTTGGGATGACCCCCCAGATGTACAGTTCTACGAAGCTGACCTCAGAACACTTATGAACCTCCAACATGCATTCTTCATCGCGGGAGATCTCAACGCGAAGCATCCAGCGTGACACAGCCGCGCTAGAAACCGCAGAGACCGGCTGCTCTCTCGCCTCATATGCAGAGACACGGCCCTACTCGCGCTTGGTCCTAGAAGTTCAATTCACCATCCCCCCGCGGCAGGGGGTGTCATCAACATCCTCATCGCCAAAAACATTCACTTCTATCTGGAATCCACGAATAAATGCCTTGTACTCCGATCACGATCCGGTCTTGGTGAACACCAGCGTTGCTCTGCCAGCTCTGTTAACACCAGACTGGATAAAAGAGAACGACCGGGATGCAGCTGTCCTTCGCCTGAAGCTGTGCGTAGAACCGTCCCCTCGCATCAACTAAAATGAGGATCTGGAGAAGGCAGCTACAAACTTCTTCAACACAGTTTTTCTTGTGATCCGTGCTCATATTACCGCATACCATACGAGCACCCAAACCAGACTCGGCTCGTGGTCGACCCGGCGAGCAGTTCTCAGCGCAGAGAAGTCCTCAAAGCAGAGAACAACCGAGCCCCCCGGATCTTCAGCGTCGGTCGCCGGGGAATTTCGCCTTGGGCCGGTAGCTGCAGCCGGGCCGAAGAAGTTAGGCTCATCGAGTGAGAGTCACCGACCTCGCCGGTGCTTCAATGCCGGGAGAACCGTGGCTGCTGCGCCCAGTACCTACAACTGCTCAAGGGTGGACTGGCAGTTCAACTGGGCAGAGGGTTAAGACCAAAGTCAACAGTCTCCAACTGGTTTGTAAGTGCCTCTTACGGGGTTGGTCCGCTGCCCTTCGGGCTTCCTAGCACCCAATAGCTGTTCTCTCTCTCTCTCTCTCTCTTCTTTTTTCGTCTTTATGTCCAGAATAAGCTCCCCTATAGACTATTTATGCTAACATTTTTCTCTCTCTTCTCTCTTCATTTAGGTAAAACAATACATACCTCCACACACTCACTCAAATAGCAAACCTCTATCAAAAACGGTCAAAACTGGTAGAGCCCACGTCCTCTCTCGAACCCGGCCAGGACCGATGGATTTTTTCGGGGCGTAAAAATCCTAAGTATGGCTTCCTTCGGAAGGGAAGTAAAACCGTGGGTCCCGTGTCGTACATTTACGGCACGAAAAAGAACCTCAAGCCTGAAAGAGAGGCCTCTGAGCAAAATTTGCCGGCCGTTTCACGCCCTGAGTTGAATGGGACACTGATGACCTGAGCTGTTAAAGAGCGTCCATAAATAAATCATTAAAAAAAAAAAGTCCTCTCTCCCACCTCCCTCTCCTCCTGGACAAAAACTGTTAAGGCGAGTGACTGGAGAGGACCAGCCGTCGACGCAGTCGCTGAAGATGGACAAAGGGAAGGCTCCAGCGAAGACCGCAGCTCCAAAGAAGTCCTCGAAGAAGGACACACAGATAACACCAATCACGTCAATAGCTCCACAGCAGACGTCACCTTCCTCTACACCTGGCATTTCCAAAGTCACAGACGAGCCGCTGGACATACAGACGAGCACCAGTATCAACTCGCCCCTCAGCCCAGTTACATGCACACCTAGCTTTGCAGACGCCACCAGGACACACCCCCACAAGTACGCGGAAAAACGGTCAGATTTGGTCTCTCTCTTTATTAACAAAAGCCTACCCGGACTTCTTAAAGAATACGACAGGACACACAAGTACACAGGCACACCTCCCCACGCTCCAGAGACTTCGCGGTCAAGGCTACCTCCTTGAGTGAATAAAACGAACTCGTCTCATTCCTCAAGGAAAACGGCGCAGAGTTTTATTTTCTTCCATACCCGTAAAATAGGACCGATAATTCTTTTATTAAAGGACGGTGCGCCCAGTTCTCCGGAGAACACAAAACACAGGAAATGGCTCTCCGCGGGTTCGAGGCAATCCGCGATGTGCAAATGTGCCGTAGAAACAGAAATATGGGACTCCCTGCCTATGTTCAAAGTGGAGCTGCAGGACACGGTAGAAAATAGAAAGGTACTAGGCCTCCAATATTTGGCACACTTTAAAGTTAAGATAGAAGCTTATAGGGCCGCCCAACAATCAAAGCAGTGCTCACGCTGCCAACAGCTGTGGCTCGTACAGCGAGAATGCAGAACAATTCAACCGGTATGCGCCAAATGCATGAGATCACACTTTTCAGGTACCTGTAGCGTTCCATCTAAGGAAAGCAAGTGCGTGATATGTGGGTGCACGGTTGCATCGCATGGCAAACAGCACTTAAAATGGCTTTGCCGAGACAATCCCAGGTGGTTAGGGACCCCCCCTCCACTTAGGAATAACTTCATCCCCGCTAGGACACACCGAGCAGAGGGGCAATGGCTAGTACAGGACATTCGTGGCAGAAAGCGATCAGCCCCAAATCCTGGCCCCTCTGCATCCATGAAACCATGGGTGCAGTCCGCGGAAGCTATAGCCCGACAAGAGCGTTACCCACCACAACAACAGAAGCAGAACACACACAAACGAATATTTACACAACCACCAATGATGTATGAAAAGATCCCTTTTAGGCCTAAAATGGTCACCCCTCGCCAGTACTATGACAACAGCAAAGCCATGGCAGATTTCCTTGTGAACTAGACTGTCCAACCCAGGATTAGGCATGGATTTCTTCCGCGCCCACGCAAGATGGATCTTAGAATCAATCAGCTTCCCTCAATCCCATCCTAAACTAGTCTTCGACCATATGCACCTTCCTCGGAATTCCTCATCAGCATTGCAATAGCTGCTTCAAATGCAGTCAACTTAATTTACTAGAATGCTGGAAATATCCGCCGTAAAAACAAAGAACTGGCAGAATTTTTACAAAGAAATTCCCGCAATTTGCCCTTATAAACGAAACACGCTGAGGAGTAGACGACCGATTCAATATACCCTTCTATGCTGTATGTCGTTCGGATAAGAATAGAAGGGGAAGGTAGAGCTGTAATTGTTCAAAATAGCATAAAGCACCATCAAGTCTATGTTGTACCGCTCACACTACTAGAAGCAACCGCGGTAAAGGTGTAGCTCCTAAGTTCACAAATAACTTTAGCAGTCATATATGATACCCTGAAGGACATTGATTTACATGATATAAACATTAAACTAATTTTGCAACTAGGCAAAAAATTAATAGGGCCAGGGGCATTTAATGCAAATCACTATCTCTGGAATTGCATTAAACCAAACGCAAACGGAACATAATTATTAACGTATATTAATAGTAAGCAATTACCTACTGGTAGGATCAGAGGAACCAACGTATATACCCGACTAAATAACCACACGCCAGAAAAATTAGACATAGCGTTACTAAAGGAAGTTACCGCCGTTCTTCACGATTTAACTTCAGACCACTATCCGGGGTTCTGCTGCAACTAGAAGCCCCAATTACTTTCATGCAAGAACCACCTAGATATAATCACAACTTAAAAAATTGAGAATCTTTCCCATACACAGTCGACAGACATTACAGAAATAAACATAGATTCTCATGAAAGGCATGATGAAGCGTTAGACATGATTGACAACGCCATCTTGCAGGCCACTGAAAACTGCGTGCCACTATGCTACCGGCCGTCCAATTCAGTAGGCTTTCCTCGCAACATTAAAGTCGCCACCCAGGAAGGGAACAGCCCCAGGAATAAATGGCAGCGTACTAGAAACCTAATTCATCGCCATGAATATCACACCTATAGGGAATGTGCGAATGAACCAATCAGGGAATACACTAGAAACTAGTGGAACGAGCAACTTGAAAATATTAACCCACAACAACAAACCATATGAAAATTTCTAAATGCCTCACGTGCAACTACAGCAACATACCACCGCTCTGCACGGCTAACGGTATAGGCGAAATCTCCCAGGCCAAAGTCGTAGTGTTTGGAGACGCTCTAGCGGGCACGTTCACGCCAACACTGACAGTGCGACATGGCCTTTGCTAGTCAATCGAACACCAAGTCGATAGCTGTGTTGCTGCACTTGGAAAAAGCCTTCTCGACCAACCAACATGGTGGTCTTATCCACAAGCTCTTCGCGCGAGACATTCCTGCTCCCTACAATTTCCTGGTAGCCAGCTTCCTCCGAGGACATAGCTTCCAGGTAAAAGTAGCCGGCAAACCTTCTGCAGTCCGACCCATTGGTGCCGGAAAGCAGCGTGCTGTCCCCGGCGCTCTTCGCTACTTACATGGCCGACTTTCTAACTCACCCACGAACCACTACCTGCCAGTACTCAGATGATCTGCTGATTCTGGCACAAAATAATAGCCAAAATTATGCAATAATGCCAATACAGAAACAACTTCGAGAGGTGGAGACCTGGGGCGAGAAATGGAAGATGGCCATTAGTCTGGAGAAAATCTCTGCTATTCTCTTGACTAACAGCACGCTCCTAGGCTCCTGCGGGACCTCATGTTCCATTGCCGGCGGATCCCCTGGGTCAGTAGTACGAGGTACCTCGGGGTAACGCTGGGTCGCTCGCTGATCTTCAGGGAGCATGTGCTGGCTAAAGTCCAGCAAGGGCATTCAGTTCTTCGGCAGCTATATCCGATCCTGAGCTTTATATCCATGCACCTGACCCAAAACCATGCCATAATTCCGGCGATAGTTCCGTAAGGCTGCGAAATCTGGGAATCCGCGGCTCCGACCACGATCCGCACAATCCAGCACCTGCAGAACCGGGCGCTAAGAATTATACGCGGTACTGACCGCCGCTTTCCAATCCACATCCTACATGAGCACTCCAATGTTCCGTATATCATGGATGTCATACGGAAAAGAGCCCAGAAGTTCCATGATATTATCCAGAATCACCCGAATGAGCTGGTCAGATCACTAGGGGACTGCGATCATAGAGCCCCTAGAAGAAGCAGATCCTACAGTCTCCCCAAGGACATTATGGGACCCCTTTGGGTGAAAAAAATTCTAATACCTCGGGGAGGGCCATCGCCCAATTCGAGTACGGCCACGAAATACATTTTGACTCAAATAATACTAGCTTTCAATATTTTCGATTGCCCTGTGAACCCTTGCCAACGGCAGCCATGCTAAGGACCCTGGTTGATCACCGAGGTTCAACGGCATTGGGCGTGACCAGTATTTGGATGGATGACCGCCAGGAGACACCACGTGCATTTGGTAAAACCCCCACCTTAATGATACAGAAATCATCTTCCTGGTAAATTTTAAATCACCTAAGTACATCGAGCAAGTAAAATCGCGAGCGGCTAGGTACTGCTGGCAATTGACATCCACCTGGGGGAAGTCCCAGATGACCTGTACTGCCTTCTGGCTTCATTGTGAAAGACGCCTTCATTGTTTACCAAAATCTGTTCTTTGTATAAGTTGCAGTGTTTTGCCTTCTTTTCTATACCTTCCCTTGTTATAGAGCGAGAAAGTCTCTTTCTTTCCAGGATTGGACACCGAAACAGGATATGCAAGGCGGATTCCTCATCCGGGTTCATCTTTATAGGACCCATTTTTCGTAGATATTCCTTGAAGGGAACATGTTCAATGATTAACGCAGATATTCTCCTCGTTTCTCTTCTATCTAGTTTGAGATTAAATGTGGAAAGAGTATTGCTAGGACCTAGGATAAATTTCCTAGCTTGATTCGATAAGAAAGTAAAAACGTTTTTCAAAGAAATTAGAATATTGTCAGTTTGTTGCGTATGTATTTTAGAATCTGTCTGATTTCTTCACCAAAACATTGATATCTTCCAGTCAAAACCAAATTTTCCTGAGTACAACACGAGAACAGTCAACAATAAATATACACTTTAATTTTCATAGAATTACGAGAAGTCTTCATGGGGTAACTCATCTTGGTACCAAATTTTAATCATCTTCCATACCACATCAAACAATTCAGTCTTAAACAAATTAAAAAATCAGTAAAATAAATTCTGCTAACTTATATGCCATTCTGTATCAGTGAATGTTTGTAACTATAGTATTTCATATTAAATAATTTTAGTATCAATAGTTTTAGTCAAGATACTGCCCTGTATTTTGTTTGTGTTTTTGTACTGGGCATAGTGGAAGTGGAAGATCACATCACATGACATGACAACACATCTGGAGACCCACCTGTGGTGCCTCAGTGGTAAAAAAGGGCGTTAAACACCTATTCAAAAAACACCTGGAGACTATGCATATAGTACCGCATTACAATTTTAAATTGTAGCATTATATATCAACACTGTACATCATGATAAATGTTGATTTATTTTTATTGTATTTTATACACTTACTGTATGATTTTAACTCCTAACAATGCCATGATTTTTTTTTATTCTAAGAGCTAATAAACAACTCAGTCTTCCCTATACTATCCTTGACTTGTAAATGCAATGTTTATCCTGAAGGAAGAGGATTGTTTCATCGTGATAACTGTCTCTGGCAAATAGGATAAAAATGCATTCCAAAAACTCCCGGTAGGTCAAACTGTTTACCCCCACGTATTCGTTCAAGGCGTCCAGGATCTTCGAACGAAATGCAGCCCCGACATGAGACGCTTACGTGCCACTGTAAGCACGAGTAGTTACGTAACGTCTATCATATCGGTGACCCTATGATCGGTATATGCGCACTGGTCCTTTATATGACGGCGACACTACAACTTCGTCTGTGAAGACTACTCTACGTCAGTCCATATTCCTAGCGTGGAAGGCATATGCTAGAGGTTCCATGGTGTATTCATTATACAGGACCTCATTATGCTCTGCTAAGTAGTTCCGTAAACGAAACTCGCTGCAGTGATTCCTTACGGTTTGTAGAGAGCCGGGAAAGTGACAAGCCGCCTGCAGTTGGGCAGCAGATGAAAAGGTTCTTCATCCTACCTTTACCCTAAGACGTTCATCATCCTTTCAGGTAGAATATCTTTTTCGACCTGTGTTATGTCGCATTTCTATCTGTCGGTCTTCCCTATTTTGCTGACCCCAACGCTTCCAAGTTCGTTCTAATACGAGCAGCTTCAGACGGCGAAAAGCCAGCGTTAATCAAATCTAATACAGCAGTACCTCTGCCCAATAAGGCAGCCATATCTCAATTAAAAGATAAGATGTCAACAGCAACGGTCCTGACAGTCAAAATAATATCCTTTATTTCGACCAATCGCTAAGAGGGGTAGAAGTGTGCCATAGCTCATGGGCTGAGCGACTTGCTTTATAGTAGAATAAAACAATAAGGGCACTCGTAGCTCCGAACCAAACCCAACTTTCACATAATTTAAATACTATGACGGAAAGTATTATAAGATACCTAACAAGTTTATTATATAGTAAGACATGCATATTTATTAAATAACTAAATAGAAATATTTTATTTTAATGAAATAAACAATCACATAAATTTTCTTTCATAATCTTAACTTTGAAAGAAAAATGGAGATGAGTTTGATATAATTTATTTCAAAAGTATACATTATATATAATTTTGGGCATATTCTATTGTTCATAGAAACAAAGAGAATGGAAAAATGCATTAAAATATGAGGAAAGAAGATAGGAATTGGAACTTGCATAGTTTCCAATATCACCTTCCATTTGAGTTATCTCAGTCACTTGGCCACAGCTGCAATCTACCTCTAGGGAGTACTAGTGTTATCTTTAAACATGTAATCTTCCTCTGAATTCTATCATTATCTCTAGGAGTGTTGATTCGAAGGGAACTTGGTCATATTCTGCTATCCACAATGCAGTCATTCTTTCTTTGAATAAGTGCATATGCTATTTTGTATACATTCATTAAATAGGTACATCTCGCTATTTTCTACTGAACTTAGCTAGAAATTCACACTCTAGTTGTGCAAAAAATGTAATATATATTTTTAATGCAGGAATGTGTATAAATTATAAAGTAAGGGTATGTAGTAAAGGAGAATATCAGGGGAATTGTCTGTTGAATCAATGCCTCGTCTCTTCTGTATAAATTCTAAAAAGAAATATGAACTTGAATATCACCGAATTTTGCATGTTAGTGTAATAAAAATTTATGATAATTGCATAGAAGTTTGCAATCAAATTCAAATGTGAAACTATATCAAATATTCGAGACTGCCTTATCAATGAAAATGAAGAGTATTTTTTCAAAAGTGGATAGATGAATGTATGAATATTTCAGAAAAACGGGTTGGTTTATCTGCACATTGAAATCTTATAGTAAATTCAACTCTTACAAACAATTTCTGTGACAATCTTTCCATACTCTTAAAAAATGATGATCTCTTTCGCGGTGCGGTTCCTAAGAACCGAACCGCACCATGGGCTGAATAGCTCTATAGACTCTGCGCAGCGCTAGATGGTAATGATGTTGCATAGTGAACAAGCTTGCGCATGTCATGAATATCTTGCCATAGAGTGTATGGATTGTCATCGTCTGCCGGAAATCTATATGTGTGCTGCTTGATTATATTCAAGGAAGTATCTGAAAATTTTTCTACAGCTGCGTTTAACTCTGCCGTAGTTCGAATAGTTGGTTGGGCTGAAACGCAGCGTCCAGAGTCACTATAGCGAATCGCAATACTCTTCAAATATTCAATTGCTTCTAAGTCTAACCGAATTGCAAGTCAGAAGTTCACCTATTACAGGTTCGTAATGTGAATCTAGTTAATAGTTTCTAAGTCTAAAGAGTATGGAATGCGTCTAGTGATTACTAAATCAATGGCACTCGACTTAGCAATTCTGGGTCTTAGAGTAGAAGTACGCTGTTCTAGAATTTCAAGGGTGGAATCCGCAATAATTAGACTTGCTAAGTTAAGACAACGATGGTTATTTGCAATGCAGTTCCACTGTCTATGTTTGGCATTAAATTCGCCAGCTAATAATGTCTTAGGAAATGCATGTAGCACGCTCTGAAAGGCCGTTACTAGAAACAGAACCCCAGGTGAATAATAACCGGCAATTAGAGCAGTCTCCCCGTCCCCAAATGTGTCGTGGGGGCAGCGGGGCTGGGCTGTGTGCTAGATGTGAGCAAATAAAAATTGCCACGTCTCCCTTAGATGTCCCGATTCTATCCATCATGTGCGTGATGAAGCCAGTGCGCCTGAAGGTTTGAGCTGATTTAAGTTGAGCCTCATATACTTGCATCACATCGAGTTTGAGCTGTGCCGCGAACTCGAACAGATTTTATTTTTATTGTTAACTCCATTTGCATTGTAGTATGCAAAACGAAATGGTTTAGAGTAGGTTAGTCCCATTAGGATAACCGGAGAAACGAAGGAGGAATCGAACTCCATTAGAGAGCGTCGCATACTTGAATGCTGGATCGCAATTTCTATACACTGTGTCCTTTAGTTCCCACAGAATGGGAAAAGAGTTCTCAACAGTTTAAGCAAGCCACTCTGTCAAACCGGGACACTCTGTTAGAGCATCCACAGACACAATGTCTTATAGTGAATTTGGAGGTTCATAAGGAGCCCTCCGTGTTTCTGCTGGCCTCTTAGCGGCCTTTGTTGCAGCAGAAAATAAGGCACGAGTCTCAGGCTACTGCTCTTCCTTTGGGACAGCATAGCGTTCTCCACTAGTTAATGGTGTCAGAGCGAGAACCAATAGGAGGGCTACTTGCGAAAGAACCAACCATACTGTCAACCTTGCCCTAAACGTAGGCCTGGAACGTATCCATCTATAAAAAATATCTTTTCTAATTTATCATCATTGTCCACCACCTGTGATGCTTCAACAATAAAGATGGACATTAAAAGAAATTATTGTACTATCATGTACAAATTTTGATACTATGACAACTCTGCATAAGATTTTCTTAAAACATTACTACAGTCACCAGGTACTCCATTCAACACATTTAAGGATGTTTTGTACCACTTTTATATATATATATATATATATATATATATATATATATATATACTGGTTTGAAATGAAAGAATTCAATTAGTAGTTATGATTAGTCGATGTATAAATTTATTTTCATTATCATATTTTGTTTCTTTCTTAATGTATAAATATACCAAGTAATGCTTATTATCAAATTCATCTGGTTGCAATCACTGAAGCACAAAGCCGCTGTTAATGCAGCTAATGTATATGTTGTATGCATCAAATAGCTTACGTACTTTGAATTGCAAGAGAATACAACATTACCTTTAAATATTTTAAAATGTTTTCACTTTTATTTGAAAGATTGGCTATGTTTCAAAATACTTTCTATGTTAACTCAAAATACTAATATATAGACATATTCTCAGAATACATTCGTTATCAAAGTCTACCAACGATATACATTATTATATATGAGATTGATTTTTTTCACATCTTGCATTATCATTATACAGGCATTTTAATTTACTTTCCTGCTGTTTAAGGGAATATTTTTACTAATAAAGGCTATGAGAGCGGATAGAATGATTTATCAAGTACCTTGGATCCATAAAGGCAGTAGCTCTACTGCATATCTCAGGATCACGTTTTTCAGTATACAGTTGATTCTGTTAATTATGTGAATACCATGCTAACCAACAAGAAGCAGTGTCATGCATTTTTTCAACAGGACTCAACCACTTCTCACAATGCGAAAAAATTCATGAGAGAAATTCACAATGTGTTTCCACAAGACAGAGTTATTAGTGGGGATTTGTGGCCCCCCTATGTCCCCCGATTTAACAAACTGCGATTATTATTTCTTGGGCAAATTAAAAAATGCTGCTTCTATGAGAACTAGCATAAGATTTCAAAGATAATATTCATAAGGAAATTGTGCGAATTTATCAAAATGACCTATGGCTAGTAATGAATAATTTCCTAAAGAGATGCCAACTCATTTGATAATCTGGTAAGAAATGAGTCTCTTGAATTGGTTTTGTGTATCATTGTTTGGTTGGTTTGTTTTATTGTTTTACCCTACTACTAATCACAGAGGCTGGCAGGTTAACTGGCTAACCATAGGCGCATTCACTTATAGGCAAAACACTCCAGGAGAAAACAAACTGATCGCATGGTACTATGAACATATGTGCAAAAGACTTTATTTGTGAACAAACTGGTATAAAAGCTATTCAAAGACTTTAGACCTTATATAAAGGAGGAATACTCTTTTCACGTTATAATATTCGTTGTGATACTGCTTTTGATAATCTTGTAATTCATGCTGATTCCCAACACTTATATCTCTTCAAAGAGCACTTTGTTATGCTTTGGTTAGTAATAAAGGCTCTTATCTTCACATTATAATACATATATGCCACTTTTAAGTAACAAAGCTTTAAAATGTGTCAAATCATTAATCATGGAAGTGCAACAATGTTTTTGTTGTTTTCTGGCAATTTTAATTTTTGCACTTATATCCTTTCCCAAGAAGAGTCCACAGATATAATATGCTGTAAATAATGCATGTGTGATTGACAGTAACATAATTTGGCTAAATTTCTAGTAATTTATTTGGTTAGAAATTTGAGCTGGATTTAATATGTAAAAAGTATTATAAAACTTTCAAGGCACTGTATATAATTCAAACACTAATATTTTGTATTAGCAGCAAATTTATATTAATGATATATTATGTTTTTATTCACATACAGAATACGAGGTGGTATCCATTACAATATTCGGGACTGGTGCTGCCATCTCGATGGTAGTTGCAGTGAAGTTTCATACCGCTAGGTGGCAACACTAGCACATCTGATGAGTGAGTGTTTAAAGTTTCATGCCTCTGGGTAGATGTGCTGAGGTTCTATAGTACTTTTTATGATACTCTGTGTGTAGTTTGTGGCGATTTTACGATGGATTCAAAATTAGAACAAGGTGCGCATCAAATTCTGTGCAAATCTCGGGGAAATTGCTACGGAGACACTCGCAATGATTCAACAAGTATTTGGGGGACAAAGCATGAGCCGTACACGTGTGTTTCAGTGGCATGTTCGGTTCAGGGCCAACCGTACAGCTTTGAAGGCGATGCTCACACTGATGGGCCCATCAGCTGTACAACGCCTGTCATTGTTGTCAAATTTCAACACCTTGTTCGTGAGGATCGACGTCTAACCTTTGAAGACCTCACTCATGAAGTGGAAATTGGTTATGGGACATGCCAACGAAGTTTAACTGATGAATTGGGCATGCATCGTGTCACCGCAAAATTTGTGCCAAGCATCTGACTGACTGCTGATCAGAAGAAGCAGCGTGTTCAAGTTTGCACGGAGCTTCGTCAGGACGTATCCGATGACCCAACCTTCTTGTCCAGGGTCATCACCGGTGACGAGAGCTGGATGTACGCTTATGACCCTGAGAAAAAACAACAATCCTCCCAGTGGAAAAGCCCAAACTCACCAAGACCAAAAAAAAAAAAAAAAAAAAAAAAAAAAAGCGAGACAAGTAAGGAACAAAGTCAAGAGCATGCTCCTCGTTTTCTTTGATACCAAGGGTATTGTGCACAAAGAATTCGTCCCACTAAATCAAACAGTGAATTCCACGCACTACTGTGACGTTTTGCGACGACTCCGTGAAAACGTGCGGAGACAACGGCCCGAACTTTGGCGACAAAGAAACTGACTGTGGCATCACGATAATGCACCCTGTCACAATTCCTTGTTCACCAGGAGCTTTTTGACGAAAAACAACATGGCGGTTGTTCCCCACCCACCGTACTCGCCTGATTTGGCACCCTGTGACTTCGCTCTATTCCTCAAACTGAAAATCAAGTTAAACGGACATCGATTCCTTACAATTGAGAGGATTCAAGAAGAAACGCTGTCTGTGCTAAACACCCTCAAAGAACATGACTTCAAAGATGCACTTGGAAAAGTGGCAGAATCGCTGGGACTGGTGTATATGTGTGGAAGGGAAATCTGCCTCATGTAAAGCATATTTTATAAAATTAGGCGTTTTTAAAGTCTCTAGTTTGTTCGTATTTATGTGCTCCCCTATATGTAAAAGCAAATTTAATACTCTGAGCCTAAGAACCACCTTTCATACGCATGTCACTAAGTTGAATAATACATTGGGCATTACTGTATTAATTAGTCACCATCACTATTCATATATATATATATATACTATTATAAAGGAAATATAAAAAGGACAGCCTCATCAGGCAACCAACGTATATGAAGAACTAGAATGTTCCAACAATAAAACAAGAATTACCACTAAAACACTAATAAAACACACTTTAATACAACATTTTGAGCTGATCAGTTGAAAATATCAATTTAAAGGGTGTATTAACATTCTTTTTAGTGGTAATTCTTGTTTTAAATATATGCTTACTTGGTAGTGAATAAAGAATATTGCAAAAATACTGTGGAAAGTGAAAACAGCAAAGGTTGTTTCAAAGACATTTTGAAAAAACTAAAAATGGAATACAGTCAACCTTAAGAGCAATTCAGATCGTTTTCTACATGTATATTACAAAATTACAAAGTCATTGAAATGATGAGTTTTTAAAACAAAAGAGAACAAAATGTGTGTGCATTATATGTTGTGTCCAATAGAAAACTATTTGGTGGATGCTGCTATTATTATTGTTATTATTGTTATTATTATTATTATTATTATCGTCATCATCATCATAATCATTTTCTTTCTTTTTTTTAAATAAATGTATGTGAGTAATAGCTCATCTTGGTTTCTCCTTTTTTCCATTATTTAATCTCGTGTTTAAATTCTGCAATTAATAATGTTGCCAATACTTAATAATAATAATAATAATAATAATAATAATAATAATAATAATAATAATAATAATAATAATAATAATAATAATAATAATAATAATAATAATAATAATAAATGAAAAGTAGAAGAACTGCCTATTTGTGTGTTATGTTTTGCTATATACTGCTAATATAATTAAATTGCATAACGTTTAATTAGGTATCTTGGCCTTTTATATCTTACAGATAATTAATATATAAATGGACTTTTAGAATTTTACAAGTTTTATTAAACTACTCTGAAAGAACTTGTCTATGCTTATTCCATCCATCCATCCGTCCATCGATGCATGCGTCCACCCATCCATTAATAATATCATATGAATAAAAATCTGTGAAATGAGAGAATGTAGAAAAGTGGCACGGTGGTAGTATCAAATATGCAGTGCTTCCTTCTCTTTCGACCCTTGATTTTCCTTTATAATTTTTCAACTATTAAACGCAATTCAATGGCATATGACACATACATACCTTGATGCATAGAGAGCACGATAATTTTATAGCAAATTTTAAAAGCACACGTGTAATATGGCTGAAATTGTTTCCATCTTTGAGGATCGCGACCATCTAGATCGCCTAGCGTTAACTCACCGTATTTACTCCTATGAGGCATGCTGAAAGGGAGACGTATAGCAGCAAAGCAAGGAGCAAGAAAATATTCTGCGGTAAATTAAGGCTGTAACTTCCGATGTGTGGTTAATAACGTCGTAACATGGAGAGGCATCTGAAGGCATGCCTTGTTGCTAATGACAATTCAACTGTGGTTATTCTGGGGACTGGCGTGGCAGTTAGGCAGAACCACGTCTTGTCGGAGATCGTGTGTGGTCCATTATTTCCGGATGTGCACTGACAAACTGCTGGAAACAATAATGGTAACTGAGTCTCCTTCGTACGTCTGGAAATTACAATGCTTGCACAACAATAACACGATATGCATGCATGTTAGTTCTTTTCACAGCTCGGCATTTGGTTGTGGAAACTCTTATTTCCTGCTAGTTTGTGAAAGGATTTCTGTGAGAAGGTTTATAGCAAGTTTTTTATCTTCTGTAGTTTATCATCAGATATTGAATGAAGAATATCGCCGATTATTTCTGAATCTCAAACTGTGCAATATATTATCTTTGGCACTCTTTGTAGCCGCAATATTGCAGTATATGCAAAAAGTAAAAGTGTGGCAATTCAAGTTGCGTTGTATGTATTGTATTCCTCGTAGCACAGAGGTACGATGAGTTGGCAATTTTGTAATAAGAGCAAATTCAAATGCGTTACGCTACTGTCGAAGACAGCGAATACTCAATCGGCGTTCAGAGGCATGCGCGAGACCAGGGCTTAAGAGTAGCATCAGCAATCGTGTACTTCCATAGCAACACTTCTTATACATCAAGATGTGTCCGTATGAAATTTCGCTGAATTACAACCACTAGTTTAAAAGTTGCAAGGGGAAAACTTGTGCCGAGGGCGAGTGGAAAACAGGACAACTTTACTAACTCTTTGCTAAAACTGATATATGTCCATCTATCACAGATATTGTATGAATGTGAGCTTGTAAAGAAATAACACAATACTTCTTAAGAAGAGTTAAATGTTAAAAACCAATCAAAGAGTTAAGGAATTAAAATTAATTCACTCATACATTTTTTTAAGCAGCTACAACATGGGCTAGAAAACAAACTTGAAAAAAAAAGCATTGTTGCAATTTTACAACTATACATCATATTCAGATATTGTATGTGCATATAATTATATCTGTTGCTTTGATACATTCAAGATACTTCCCCAGAAACTAAAGGTAAAATATTGGAATCCAGGAATTTTTGTATCGGTGGACATATTTACTGAATTACAGAATAATCATATATAAACAACTACTCTCTATAAAAAGTAAATGTACCTATTAAAATGCGTAAATTTAAAATGTGGTTATTAATGGCGAAAAACGTTCAAGTCATTTAAGAAAATTGAATGATTAAAATATTGCACATGAAATCAACATAAAACATACCCCTGTTTTCACCATTAACAGGATAATTATTTTCATTTACTTTACTCACATGTTTTTCATTTCACCTGCATTATCTTTAAAATATTATATAATTCAGTAATATTTGTCTAATAAAGGAACAGGTGCATTTATTTAAAACCAGGTGCTAATTAAAAGAAAATAAATCATAATATAGCAGTAAAAATAAAGAAATTGAAATACCAAATGGAAAGGAAGTACAGAACTAATTTTATCAATTAGGTGTCTGCAAGTATATATCACTAATGTTCATTATGATCTTCAGCTGAAATATCATTAAAAGTATAAAAATTTGGTGCCATTGGAAGTATAGATGAGTGAGAAAATGGTGGTGCCTCTTAGATTTTCAGATGGTTCCTCCTCTTTCCTAGCAGTATAAAAAGCTTATTTATAAACAATTTAATTTATTTTGGCCAATCTCTATCTTATACTGTGCCAAATAAACTTTATCTTGCTTTTTCAGTTCCAAATTTTTGCTGTTATAGTCCTTTCTGTGTTTCATCTCTCAGCTGTATTAATTTGTCAACAGTCTCTCTCTAACAAACATTCTTTGTCCTCTCTTCGCCACAGTTTTCTTTTAGTCTGTTTATTCCAAATGCACAACTATCTTTAGAAATTTGGAGCTGTGTAATGCTAAACGGTGTTCTCATTTTCATGCATCTGTATTTCAACAACACTCATCATCATCTAACCTTAACGCAAGATTATCAGAACTACAGTTAGCTCTGAAGTGAGGAACGCAGTTCATATAATCATCTGTTTTGCCTTATCAATTTTAAAGCCTCTAAAGTCATTTAAAACATTTTTCTAGGGGCAGAAGACGATACTACTGAACATTAGAACGCCCAAATGGCGGTCAAATAACCGCTTTTGATATTCGAACGCTCATATTTTCACTGTTTTTGGAAGAATTTCTCTATAGTTTTGTGACTTTTAATCACTTTCAATGACGTTTATCTTACCAATATTTTTTTTGTATCTTGGGCGTAACTTTAAAAAAAAAATAGAACATTTACCATTGGTTCCCGGACGGTCAAGGCGATCTATTGAGCGCTTTCGTACCCACGTTTCTTACGACGTTTATTGCGCAGTTGTAAGCAACAGTAATAATCGCATGTTTGAAACGTAGCGTAGTGTGTGAGTTGTTGTCTTGTGTCAGTGTCTAAAATTTAGCTTAGTTTTTCATTTTCACGCAGCTTTCATACACTACTGTCACCATCGCCCATGACTGATTATAAGGACGAAGGAACATCTAAAGCTGCTAGACGCAAGACATTTCAAATGGGGTTATGTAAGAAAAGCAAAATCAAAGACAGTTGTTCGACTTATAAAATATTTGTATGGGGTTCTTGTATACTCAATAACTCTGCAAAAAGTGTCATATCATTATCTCTGAGAATGTTTCAATATAACGGCTTTCTGTATAGATATAACCCGTATTTGTATAACTAGTGTCTTTTTGTGTAAATAATTTGTTACTACATAGCATAGAGCAAACCCAATTCGTATAATAAACGATTTCTTATTTTCGAGAAAACATGCGCTTATACTTGAAATAAAAAAAAAAATAATATTTATCCGGAGATGACCTATAAAAGATGAGCAAAAGAATGAACGAGCAAATGTGTGAATGCATCATTGAATTACCAACAAATTAAATCAATAGGCAAAGGGGCCTGGGGACATTGCGCTAACTTATGTGATTCGTGAGCAAAAACCATGAATATTAAAATATTTTAAATAAGAAGTTCGTTTCAAGCTGGATCCGAACCTGGTTCGCAGCTCAGAAGTTATGTCATTCCCTCTATATCTCTACACTCATCTGGTAAGTAAAATATTTCATCGGCCTGAGTCAGAAGAACACTCAAATATGTGACACCTAGCAGACACCAAGTATATACAAACTCATTCCGGAAGCTAAATGCAAACTGAATTCGAACCTGACTTGCAATTTAGAAGCAAAATTGTTTCCTCTGCACCATCCCAGCAGCCTATAAGGCGATAGTGAAAAAGTCCATGATTTTCAGTGAGAAAAATGATTATAAATGCATAAACCGGTAAATTGAACGCTAACGAGCGTTTTAGGGGTATTTGAGATCGGGCGTTCTAGTGTTAACCCGGTGATAAGTTATACTCAGTATTTTTCAGTTGATATGGTACTTAACACCATCAATTATTACCTCATAGCACAGCAGCATAGTAAATTACCTCTTTCATATTAAAATCCACTGCCATTTTTTTATTGGTTTGTCAGCAGTATTTATACTCAGAAAACATATTATTAATAGTAAATGACATTAAACACTATTAAAGAGGTAATAGCAAATTATGCATTAACCTGACAGAAGGTAATATACTATTAATTAGGGTTTTTTTTTGAGTAGTGTTTAACGCCCGTTTTTACTACTGAAGCACCACAGACGGTGGACACCAATGATATATGAAATGAAATGATACATTGGGAAAGGATATTTTTTTTTAAGGAAGGAAGCGTTCCAGGCCTAAGTTTAGGTACCTCCCCGGCATTTGCCAGTTATTAAGACTGAGGAAAACCTGAAAAAAAAAACAGCCAGGGAGGACGATCCTGGAATCGAACGGCAGACCTCCCGCTAACGAGTACATGCCTTAACGACCTCGGCCACCCGTACCTGTGATTAGGGGTTGAATTAACAACTCTCAGTAGATAGCATATAGATACTGAAAACATTTTTATTTTTAGGAATCTATTTCAGACTTCTTAAGAAGCTGTGTAAACTATCTTACATTTGTTCTGCCTTGCCAATATAGTCACATGTCCTCCTCCTTTCGGGTAAAAAATCAATTTAGTTGATGTTGGTTTAAGTAGCATAGATATTTCTTTATATTTCCATTGGAAATTGTTGGAAAGTTTTTCATATTTTTTGTGAGACCAAAATTTGCTTCCATTGATTTCTGCAGTTAGAACAGACTAGACAGTTTATAAGATCTTTATTTCCAAATGGGGGCGGGAACAGCATTAAGTGCAGTATTTGGATATTTTACTTTTCTTAATATGTAACATGTAAGAAATGCACAGAAAAAATAAATAACAGAAATAAATTCTATATTCTAAAGTTTCCTGAAAATTGTACATGAACACCAGTTAAATAAACTACATAAATTCATTATACCTACCGACTTAAATATACATGACTGATTTAGTTGCAAAGAAAAAATATATTATTTAAAGATACTCGGTTTTAATATAAAATAACATGTTGAAGAATATGTCACTCGAGCATATTTTGCATGTCGTGCTGGTTGCTATGTTTTATTTACAGAAACTCTTTAACTATCAGGTTAAATACAGGCGTCAGGTACTCTTGATACCTAAAATTTCAATCATTATTTTGAAACAAACTCTACTGTCTTTGGGATGGAATAAGATTTGCTTCCACACTTATGTGTTATGAATTACAGAAAATACCAAATTCGTCAAAAAATTGTCTTCTGTTGCAGCCACTCAGTGAATTGTTAGCAATGAAAGTCGCATGGTGATTTATATTGGCGATAACAAGCTATATTTAATTATATTTTTAGACTTAATCTTGCCTGAAATTCCTTTCGGGGCACTAATCCAAATAGTTTCGCCATCCCTGCCTACTAAAATGTTATAATTTAAAGGTACTGTGTTCCTTGACATCTTCAAAAAGCCTATTTTCTCTACTGTTCTGATTCACTATCATGGTTCCCCTAATTAACTATTTCACCTTCCCTAATAAACTGATGGAAAGAAATTGACTAATTCTTCTTCTTCCTCCAAAACCTCAATGGTAGTTGCTTCAATTTTCTTTTGAAGTTCGAAGTCTCCTGGACCTCAAAATAAAAGTTCAAGCATAAATATAAATGTACATAACTAATAAATATTTACAAAACTCATCTATGCCAACATATATAGAAACATGACGGACTGAAAAATACTTACATTTCTGGGCGCGCGTGGCACATAGTGCGATCAAACTGCAGGGCTCACACTTAACGATTGATTACAGTAGAAAATGACTCGAGAGTTCAACAATCACTACAGGTATATCCGCTAAGTGTCTTCAAAGGAGAATGCACTAGCTGGCCGACGAAAAGGTCTATGACCCTTATCGTAATCTGAGGTTTAAAGGAAGAAGAAGAAGAAGAGTTCTGCGCCCTCTTAATGGTTAAAGTGAATGCTCATTGTTATTTTTCTTGTTATTGTGTATCTCTGACAAAGCGATTTCTCCAGTACTTGAATTAATTTATGGCTTGTTGGAAACTAAATTGGCTTGATCATAAACATGTGCTGAACATTTTTTGCCATACACTATGAGCAACTTGCCGTGATGGTGTTTTAATCACTGAATTCACTGCAGTCACTTTTCTAATCACATCCTACGTTCCATGGAAATATTCTTGCTTGTTCCGTTAGTCTATTTCCGAACAATTCAACACCCTCACTTCCTCGAAACTGCAACTGTTTTGTCAATACTTCATCTAGTTCATAGCTTCACCCAACTATTATTCTTCGTACACACAAATATTCATATCTTTTAACAACAATCAATAGAAAGTATCTATCAGTTTTTGTACTAACTTCTTTATATTATACACTGCACAACAGTCAAAGTTATAATGCTTGCAGTCAGTGGTGGTTCTACATACTTAAAACGAGGGGGGAGTCTCAAAATTAGGTAGTAAAAGTCAAAAGAAAATTAACCGTGGTTATGAAAATATAGTGAGCAGGATTAAAGAATAATTTTTATTAAAATGTGTTCAATTATACCCATACATATAACATATTTATATGATATAGATTTTCAGAATATTTATTGCATTTAAAACTATGAACTGGGAATCATAAGTTACTTACCGCAGTGCAGAGGTCAGATCACAGCATTGTTCTAACATTAACACTATAGTCTACACAATAGCTAAACTTTGACCACTAACACATCAAAGTACTAAAATAGAACAAAGTAAAATATAGGGAATTAAGATTTTAAAAAAATGTGATCTTTGTGCTGAAATACTCATGTTCTTCTTTCCTCATTATAGGGGAGAGTTTGAGTCATTTCGGTTTTCTGAGTTTCACACTATCTCATTGATATTCTTTAATTTCACTCATGTTATTTTTATACCTTGTAGAATCTCAAATTTAATTCTAATTACATTGCTGTTATTGGTACCACACTTGTGCTTATCAAAGAAAAAGACTTAAAGTAATACTTTGTTTTGATATTCTGCTTCCAGGCCTCCCAACTCTTTTGATAGTGTCACTAGCACAAGAACAGAGCTGGCATTAACTAATTATTATTTTCTACTGAAAACTTATATGAAAATATAAGTAATTTCTGTGATTGTTAGGGAAAATAGCCCATAGAAATTGGCTCAGTAAAGTCTAACTATACCCTTATAGAACATGGAGTACCCCAGGGGTATCAATCTCCCCCAACATGTATATATTCCCCAAGTCAAAACACTGAGTAGGATAGTTATACTGACTATCATCCTACTCAATGAAAATAGAAAAACTGACCTGCTATAAAAATTAAGAATTCTGCAATAAATTATAGCAGTGGATAGCTCTCAATAAGCTAAAATTAAATAAAAATAAAACAGTTTTCATTGACTTTAGCCAACATCAGTTACTTGATCCTGTGCAAATATTTCTGAACTATAATATAATCAATGAAGTAAATAATACAAAATTCATAGATAACTGGGTAGATCCAATCATGCTTGGTAAACTTGCATAATCCCTAGTTCATAATTTTTCTTGTTATATAACCTCTTTGGAGTCTTATTAGAAATAGCTCCCATGAAACCCTTATTATCAGATTATTTTGGTTATGTACAATCATTAATTTCCTATGGTATAATTGTATGGGAATTATCCTCAACATGCTCGCAAGTATTTATATTGCAAAAAAGAATAATTAAAATTATAAAGCAAGTCTCCCCATGGACTGAAAGCAAACTGTTATTCAAAGGATTTAAAATATTATTGTTACAATGTACACATATCTTAAAAGCATTATACTTTATTCATAAAAACATCAAAACTTCAAATTAAATGCTGATTATAATGAATATAGCACTAAGTTCTCCAAAAGTATACATCTAAACTACCACAGGCTTACCAGAAGACTTAATGGTATGTCACATAATGGTAGCAATTTGTATAATATGCTTCCATCAGATATTAAAGCATGTAAACATAATATCTTAAAAAATTAGTTAAAACATTTTACTGACACATATGCCATTATCATAAATAAATATCTCAATGTAAAATTCTAATATTAAGCATCAATTTTAATTTTATATATATATTATTATTATTTTTATTTATATATATTCATATGTTTATGTTCACACACGTCATCTGATTATTATTTTCCAAATTTCACTTTATTATAAATCTTTTGGTGATGCTTTAAATTATTATGAAATGCGAAAGGCTAATAAATCAATCCAATACAATAGCTGACACTGCCAGATATGCCATACTTTCAATGCACAGAGTATTGTTGGTTCTATAAAATGGTCTAAAATTTTGATGTAGTCTATATATTTACTGAATTCACTATGCAAGTTAATTAATGTTACTTTTAAACTATTTTGTTTCATTGGTTGAGGTTCTTAATTCCAATATGCTACATGTTAAAAATAACATACACGATATAAATATAATTTAAAAAATCAATATAAAATTAATTAAGTTAATTCAAAAAACTTGCTTTTTCTATATGAAATAAAATAATGATTTATTAAAAAAAATTGGGGACTTTGAAAAGTAATTCATAAAAACTGGAGCACCTTGGCCCCTATGGCTCTGGGCTAGAACCATCTCTGTTTACAGCACAAACTTTTTGGTGCCACACTATCAACCAATTTTTGCTTTACAACCATGAATATATTTATCTTATTAACTGGTGCCAAAAATGGGGCTAAGTAAGTGTTGATTACATTTGATAAATAGAGAAAACTGACCAAAATATGCTTTCTCTAATTGTCACATTATGATAAGCCCTAAACAGATCTAGAAGAAGAAAAATAATAAGCTATAAATCTGGTGCAGAGGAGTAGAAACGTGAAATTTTGATGATGTGATAAATGCACACCATTACAGACATACTAGCATATAAACTGGATCAAAGATTAGGAAATTAGTAAAGGCTAATCTGATAATGAATATTGTACCAAAACAGCAGAGTCTAAATTTAATCTTTTTCCCAAAATTAAAATTAAAAAATCATGTTTTCTGATTTTAATTACAAAGATAGTGTAAGTGAGTGTTATGTGAAAAACAGCTTGTGGAAGGATACAATGAACATTCAATAGCAAGGTACAGAAAAAGGTGAATGAGATCAAACAGGATGAAAGTAATGTTTTATAAATGGTATACCATATTGTTATACCAAATAAGAATTTCACAATTATAGTGACACTTATGGGTGAATACAATACAATATTATATGAAGTTGAATCAAAGCATCAACAGGAAAGTGTTAGCTACTGGCAATAGCTCAACTTAGTATGAAAATGTGATTTGCTCACATTAAAATTAACTTTCAGCTAAAATGTTATGCATAGGAAGTCATAGGCAATAATTAGATTTTATTCAGTCTTCCTGTATGTGATGATTATTAGTTCATTAGCAAAATAAACTCATATTGATAATGTACAGTTGGTAGTAATGTTGTTTATATTATTTTTGGATTTGGTGTCACTGTCTTTGGTGATGATAACATATTTAAGAGTTGAAAAATAAAACTAATGTGAATGCTGAATATGGACTTGGAGATGGTAGCAGTGCTGCAATTGAATTTACTTGGATCTGATTTCATAGACTCTCTTTCAATATGTTTACTTTAATTGAGGAGGAGTCACTAAGTAATTAATAGTTAAGACTCACTTTCCAAAACTGTATTTTTATTTAGAGAAAATACCAGTGAAATAATGCTACCCTGTATGTATGCACTTATTACAGATGCCATCCTAGTAGTTTTGTACATTTACTAGTTACTAGTTTATTTATCTTTCTTACATTTTTATACTGTGTATGAAAGCCTTGCAATCATTAAATAACAAAATTCAGGTACTTGAGAGAAGCTCTAGCTAATGGATAAAATGTAATTTTTTCCACAAAACTAGAGCTTTCAAGCTCTTGTTATGTGATATTTGAAATTCAGAAACAAAATAATGGATCAAAGCACATTTTCATCCAGAAATTATGTGACTCTATTAGGATAGATTATTTATTTAATGTTACCAATGAATAAGTTTAAAAACCAGCTCCATACTTGGACAACTTTTTTCTTTGAAAAAATTTATTATGGGAATAAACATATTGGTTCATGTCAAAATCATAGGTTCTTCTACTTCTACATAAGTTTATTACTACATACATATATTGAAATATTGAATGTATTATACTCAGCCACATGTTTATGCTATTCAGTACTCAGGAAAGTCCTACTTTTCTTAAAGATAGGCCTAGATTTATTTACAGAAGTTGTTTATTGCCTCCTGCATTTTTGGATTAAGAAAAGACTTGTGCCAAATCAAATCATTGTTCATGTAAATCTGAATAGTTTGGGATTTTCACAGTGAAATATAGTATCATATAACAAATTATATATGAGGAAGTAACTAAAATTTCAATAGTTTTATTCTACTTACTTGGACATGTTTCAAAGGCAAAGTGCTGACAATGAAGGAAATTTGTCTTTGAAACATGTCCAAGTAAGAGGAATAAAACTAGTGAAATTTGAGTGACTTCCTCATAAATAATTTGTTATATCATTATTCATGTGTTTAGAACCAGGACTAAATTCATAGTCAGAGTCATTAATATTTAGTCAGTAGCTTAAATGTAGTCCTGATAATTTTTATATTTATTTTTAATTTTAATGGAGTGGCTGAAATTGCATTTGGAATTGTTGTAAGGAAAGGAGAGTCAATAGAATTATATTACATAACTTTCACAGAAGGCTTTAATTGTCTCCTGCATATCTTCTTTTACCAGTAATAATCACCAAACATTTTTTTTATTTATATAGTTGCAGTATATGATTAAATGTAAATATTCAAGCCAGGTAAATATCTGATAGATTTTCATCACATTTCACCCCCAATTTTCAATTTTGTAACACTACTTGCTGCAGATATAATGTTTTTCTTCTTCATAACTTGTTATGATGCAGGATAGGCTTTGAATGTCAGAACTAACATGAGTTGTTATCAGAAATATACATTCTTAATTGACCCAAATCCTATTGAATCATGCTATCATGGAATCATGGAATAATTTAAGTTAAAATTATTTATTTTTTAAATCAATGGAAAATTTTTCATCTGCACAGCTTCAATTAGTAGTTATTTTTATTCCATTTATAGTGATTCAGTTTAAGATAAATTACAAATTTTGAAAAAAATTATTGCATATTGCTTTAAGAATCATTGTTTATTCATACTTAGAGATTTTAAAAGTGAACTGATTTGCATAATGTCAACTTTGCTTACCATTATAAAAACTCATTTCAAATTTAAGCAGGTACACTATCTTGCAAGCACAAGCTTCTGACATAGTTTCAAAGTTGCATTCTATTAAGCAAACATTCAGTGATGAGAACATCTTTTTAACTTCATATAAAGTTAGTAATTCTTATAAATTATACATCACAATGTGTAAGATATTAGAAATTTATTTCCATATTCATGATACATTTATTACTATTTTTTATACTTCTGAATGAGCAGCTATAAAGGTGAATTTTTTTAAACTGGGCTCTGTGTGTTGAAAGATTATTATATTTAAATGACACATTTGTATAATGTGAATCATAAAATATGTTAAAAAAGAATCAAAATTAAAAATGAATTTTCTTCTCATACTAAAAGAACAGTGAAAAATAACATATAAATAATAATACTATTATGCAATAATTTTTCTAGGCTTTTTGACCATTAATAATAAAATTGAAAAAATAATAAGGAAAAAATGTCTTTCAGTTTAAAATGTATACGTTAATTGTGTACTTCTAATTTGAGTCAAGCATATGAACATAAATATATTTATGTCATTCTCAAATAAGTGAATATATTGGAACATAAATTTCATGAAAAAATTTTAATAATAGTATTAAAAACATTTCTGCAACATGCAAGTCAGCTCAAATGATACATGAAGCTCTAAGCATGAATCATTTTTAATAAAAATCAAAATTCTGAAATATTTACCAATATCTGTAATATCACCTTAGTTAATTCCTTTTTCTAAAAGTATTATAAATGACATTCTGTGTACAAATCTCCTTTAAAAAGTTTGCTTTAAAATTTCCAACATATGTTTTTCTTTACTTTATTCAGAATTCTTAATTCCAAACATTAAAATGGAAGTTGCTCATCCCTTAGCATTTGAAAAATAAGTTTTCTAAAAAAAAAAACTGCTTGATTTATATGGCAATATGTTTATAGCAAATTTTTTTTACTACTGCCTAGGTAACGCTTGGAATATTTTAGTATTAATTTATATTAATTCTATATTAGTAATTGCTTCTTTAAAACTTTAATTAGAAAGAGGAATTTCTTCACATTCTTATCATGTGCAGACCAGCCTAGGTTCACTCAGATTTCAATTGAAATTAGCACTGGGAAGTCTATTTTCCTACAAATTACCTAATGGTAGGTTGAAGACAGCTAGGGTACAGAGCTATTTTGCCCCCTATATATAATGCCAAAGACCGTGAATACCTTACTATCTGTCTCCCTAGCATTTACACACCTTAAAGAATATTTTGTCTTTAAAACTTAACAAAATGTAGTTGCCTCCAGATTTCTTATGTAGTACACACAATTTAATTACATTCTTGTCATTAAGAATAAAAAATTTAATTCTATTGAACAACTCTCGATGAGGAAGTGGAAGGAAACTTAAATATGTTATGATTTAAGGACCAAAGTACTGAATCCACAAGTCATTAAATTTCAGCACTACTTAGCATTACCATAAGAATCACAGGCACAAACCTAATTATATTCATTTTCATAGATATTCTTATTCAAAATTTGAAAAGGATGGAAACAAACTTTGTAACATTAATTTCATTTTATATACGCTGTTCTTTTCCTCTGATTGTTTTATCTATTTTCTTTTCAGTCTCTGATTTGTTCATTCAAGCCACTAATCATATTCATTCTTTTATCTGTCTTACTGTATAAACACTTTTTTTCTGGACTTGTTTTGAGATAGTTCTAAATAATATCTATCCTTACCGCTCATCACTCTTATCCCTTGTACTCCTTTTATTTCACACTACTTTACTACATTTAGTGCTTCATGTTTATTGCTTCTTTTACCCATTTTCTAGTTAAATGTTTTTCATACCTTATAAGAAAAATGAACAAAGCTATAATTATCATAAATAATGTGCATTTTGATATAATTTTATGATGGAAAATTGTGCAAATCATTCAATTAATTTCTCAGTGTTCTTCTTTTACAAATTTTTTATTAAAATTTATTCATGATATCAGTTCAAAAATATTACCATATTCTTTCTTTAAAGTAATTAGATCTTATGTTTGGTTCCATTTGTTATACATTAATCTTTGATTAATTTCTTTTGTTTAGGGAAAAAATCTCAAATGTTTATATTAAACAGAATAGCACTTACTCTCTTTTATCAAGATAAGATTCCTGGTGTATCAACAATGGTCAATTAATTGAAAGTGAAAGAAAGAACTGCTTGAAAAATATGATATTAAAAAGGGAATAATACAGGTATGCACAAACACACACATGCATGCACATGCTTTTATAGATAAAACATAAATAAGCATCCATAAACTCATTCACTAACCAACAAACACTTATGTTGTCTAAATGCTCATGCAACTATAATATTCCAAAACAAACAATGTTAAAAATTTTCCATGTATTGATTTTAATATTTGCTTTTCACATATGAGGTTTTATAGCACCAGAATATGCAATTTTGAGCCACTTTACTTTTTTGATGGCAATTAATACTAAACTAGCAATAACAGGGGAATAATACATATTTAATGATATTTTATTTGTTTAAAAATTATACAGTGTGGATGTAATATATCTGAAGCTCTATGGGGGAGATATATCAATATATATCTAAATGAAGATAGAATACCTCTTTTCCATAGCTTGGTTGACAGCTATCAGTTGTTTGCATATAATTTTTTAGTTCATTCCTTTTTGTAATAATTGAAATTGTTTCTATAGAAAATGGAAATATTAGATCATGTGAAAATACAAAAGTGCATCAAATTTGCAAAAATCCCATACAGGCACACACACACACACACAAACACATTCATTCAATTTCTGTAATTTTCTGGCCACTCAGAAATATACCCTAGAAAATTCTATATGCAATCAGTAAGGTTACAGGTTGTATGAAGTCCAGAGATTAAAATCAATTAAAAAAAAGTTCCTGATCTCAGCCCTTGTAGCTTAAACCTTCTTCATTCAACTAGCATCTCAAATGTTTGATCAGTTGAGCTTAAGCTTGCCTTTTAAAACCAAAGAGTGTAAGCCAGTCTGATATACATATAGAGAGACAAATAAATAAAACAACATTCAGGAAAGAGATAGTCCCCAATTAAAGTAGACCATGACTGTGCAGTAGCTTAGTCCCAAAGAGTAAAATTTATAAAGCTCATGTGAACATGCAGATGAAGTACTAAAAGGGAGTTTATTAATATGCTGAATGTTCTCAGAGATTTAGATATTAGAATAATAATAAAAGCAGAAGAAAAATAAATGATAATAAAAGCAGTAAAATAAAGTTATTGCCTAAATTATGCAACTGCATATAAAATATAATATTACTGATTTCTTCAGTTATTGATTTAATAATTTTAAACATATACATGGGGTCCCAGTATCAGCATATAATTTTCTGGAATAGGCAACTGCTCACCTTATGCCCAAAAATTGGGTAAAGCAGCAGCTGACACACCCATCAACACTTGACTACTGAGAATGCATTATTGATACTTAGTACATGTATTTTCTTTGAAAATGGCTCCATTTGTTTCACAAACTGTCATTACATAAATGTTTTATCCATGTAAACTGACACTAATTCCACAAGATTAGAGTCACTTACAGCTAAAAGAAATTATATTTAATATAGGTTCACAAATATGGAAGGAAATGAAAACGTATAAATATCTGTGTATTGATAGAATATTAGTTTTGGATGTAGTTTTTACCGAGAAAATTAATGGAAATAAATATATATAAAATTTAATTCAGTTTATTCCTAAATCCCTCTGCAAAATGCAATCAACAATGGCATGCATGGCTATGAAAGAACAAAAATGTAAAATTGTATGGCAATCCTGGGACACCATGCATATTAGCTCCATCTAGTGCCATAGACTTGAGTGTGTGTTGGCTTATGACTGCTCATCCTGGGGGTTGTCAAGCTTGACTATGGAACCTATACCTCTATATAGGCTATAGAATTATATTTTATATTTTCTTATAACTAAGCTCTGTACTAAAAATACTTCCCTGCATGTAGACTAATTACTGAAAATTTTCTTTCCTAATGATATAAACTATTTCAAATTTTGTGCTTAATTAATTGTTATGTGTAATGTGCTCCTAGAATTAATGGAAAAATTTATTTTGTGTGACTGTTTAAAAATAAAACAATATTATATGATAAAGAAAATATATCTGATAGCCATTTACTCACATTCTCCAAATAATGAGAAGAATTACATGCTATTATATTAATGTATACTTGTGAAAAAACCAAATAATTTTTTAATAAATGGCAATCAGTGACATAACTGTACTGGTATATTCTCCAGTTATAATCACATAAGGTAAAAATAATGGCAAATGGCAATAACTATTATAAAAAGGATATAGGCTTACCAGTACCTTTCTGATTAAAATGATCCTCTATATGTGTGACCATTTCTTCATTGCTCTTGAAATTGGTCATACAGCACACAGGACAGCTATCACTCCAGTTCTCAACACTCGATGTAGATTGACTTGGCTGTAAAGTTTTGTGTAAGTGGCATAATTCAAACTTCAAAACTTAAGTGAGTAGCATGCTGAACTGAATAACATACTTAATTTACTAAGATGCTATGAAAGGATTATTGTGTGCTAGTTATTAAATAGTTCAGGTATAATCATATATAGCTAGCCTGACCAATGGATTTCAATTAAACTTGAAATATAAATTATTCCCACAACCTGTTCATGCTTAAATTCTTTTTCACAAATTAACATGCTCACTTATATGCCAGGTATGACTGGAGTCACAGCTATATTTTGTTAACAATTGGAAAAGCAAATTAAGATATTGATTGTGATATTAACCACAGTTATTAATCCAGTTGAGAAGATGACAATGATAATAGTATCAAAATCACAATTATGAAAATGGTATTGTTCAGTGATACAGTGGTTATTTTAATGTTTTTAATGCAACTTCTTACTAGGTGCTGTGACATCTTAGGCATACACATAATACATGAGATTAAATTATAAATCTAAGAATTCTTTTGCAAAGAAAGTGTTCCAGTCCTAAGTTTAGGGTATCTCTATGGCATTTGCAATTGTTGAGGAAAAATTGGAAATCCTCAATGAGGGAGGGCAGTTATGTTGAGATTCAGCTGCAGTCCTGCCGTTCACGAGTCCACGTCATAGCGACCTTAGCCATACTTATTGATGGTGATAGCAACATTTATCAAAATGAAAAGTATACAAAGCTGAACCAAAACGTGAACAAATTTAATGTTTGAAATCCGCAAATAATACATGAACAGGGTGTGGCAGAATTACTTATTAAAGATTCAAGCTTAAATTCTACAGAAAGTTGAATATCCTGAAACTTTCATTTTTTGTAAAATTACCTTGGGTTTTTCAGTAAACACGCTTATAATTAAAGAATGAACGCAAAAAGGATTAGGAGAAACATCTCGCATATTTTATTTCTGAAGAATGTACAGTGATTTTGGAAATCAAAATTAATGGACTGCTGCATATAAGACATGCCGATATCCAAGGTACGATGACTTTAAAAGTGAAAGCTGCTATGGAAAAGGATGACTTTTCAAAGGAATGCTTCTGTCGCGCTAGACGCTTTTGCGTGAAGATTAAGACTGGATAACAGTTGAGACAGAAAGATTGAGGTATGAGAACTAGTACTATTAGTGCGGACAGCGCGATCAATAGACGGCTGAAGAACTAGTTGCAGTGAGTCGGTGAAAGATTCCATTTGGTTATCAGGTAACTTCACTCACTCACTATACTGAATGAGTAGTAACAGACGAAATCTTCTTTAAATTAGGCTTGCTTTTCATTAATAGGTGGTAAAATCGGAAACATTTAGCGACAGTTTTTGCCAGTGGTATCATTCTAAAGTTTTAACAACGGAGTCCCACTAATAATTACTGCAAGCATCTTAATTTAATACCAAAATATTAAACAAGGCTATCTTCTTTTGTTCTGTAATATTATTTAACTCTTCATTTTCCGAAATGTCAGACACCGTATCGTCCGTTTTGTATTGCTTAGACATACCGATGTCACTAACAGACTATTGGAAGAAGAAAAACTTGATTTACCCATTTTAGCGCTTCATTTTAATATAATAATCACTATTTTACATCCAAACTAAAGCACAGTTTATATACTAATGGCTCAAGAAACAAACTTTCATCATTTACTTTTATTAGAAGCTGCACAGCGCAATACCAACTCCATAATTCAATTAAGCCGGTAGATGAAAGGCCTGCCACATTGACCGCAGCTGTCATTTAATGTTGCATTCAGTTGGATTATCGTTCACTTACTGCAATGTTCATTAAAATAGAAAAGCTTGAGGAATTTAGTATTAAACTGTTGTTCTTTCTTTCTGTCAAAAACATCTTTAAGTTTAAACTTTAAATTTAACAACCGGTTCTAAGAACTGCTACAATTTTAACAACTGGTACGGCGAACGACACCACTGGTTGAAACCCGCAAAGCAAAGAAATGCTTCTTTTGCGGGAAAACATCTTATTCAGTGAGATAAAATCTCATACGATTAAGGCAGTCCACTCGTAGCAGCAGCCTCATTTCGTAATTGATGTGAATTACCGGTTCCCAATAAATTTACTTTTCGAAAATGAAGTGAAAATGCATTGCATAAAAGTATGAGTGTCTTTTAAGTAATCAAACCTTTTACTTTTTGTTACCCATCAGGGACCGATAAAATACACAGTAGAAATGTGAAGGCCGTCTTCGACATAGATGATGAGTTCATGCGAACGTCATCTTAAACTGTTCATTTCAACCTACGTTTACAAAAGAGCCGTAGGAAGCAGAAGCGTGTAATATTGTTCTTCATTGTCTAGATGAGACTTGTAATTTTTGCTTCATGGAAGAAGTTAGCTGAAACCGACTTTAAGACAGTATTTCAGATTATATCCTTCCATCTGGCCCTGATTTCACTTTAAAAAAAGCGTTTAATAAAACAATTGCCAAGGCGTGAACACATCGAAGACCGATGGAAAGAACCCAACACTTGTCACAGAGAGCTGTGTTGGCAGGGTCAGCATAAAGTACTTGTAAATAAGCCTGTCAAGGCCATTCCGACAATTTATCGCGGCGGTTATCCCGGCGGAAACAGCAGAATTACAACTAACCTTAAGGTTGTGCATTTTGTGCAAGTATATCAGAACCCTAGGAGTCAAAATCGCCACTAAACTTGGGGTAAGATATGTTGGTTAGTGGCTGTGATAAAATTAGAGATGTCATTCTTTGAACTTTCCTAATTCGTAAACCGATGCGGTTCTTTCAAGAATTTCACAAAAATAATTAATAAATACAAAAATACTATAGAAATAAATTATGAAATGAATACATGGAAAGGAAATAATAGATTTCTAGATATCAAATATTTAATAAGACACTTTCAAAACTAATTAAACACACATAAAATGAATTTAATATATGCTTATTTATTTTATAAAAAATTCATGAATTATGCCTACTCACCTGGGTTGTATGGCAGTCACTGTGCTGTAAATGACATTTTGCATTCGTTTAACTACACAGTGTGTAGTTTTAAGGAGTTATTTCCCAAAATGTTTCCAAAAATTTCTAACAATAATCATTAACTCCACACTACCCTTGCTCTTGTCCAAAAAATTAATTCCTACACATTTCTTTTACCTTCATTTCCAAAAGGCTTATAAAATCATAGCTGAAATTTCCATAGCTTAAAATGCATTTACAAATTCAGATGATACCAAAGTGTGAAATAATGTGTAATTCTTCAAATCTGTTTTAAAAATAAAATCTGTAGGCTATTTCAGGCTGGAGGGGACCATCTCACAAGTTTAGTACTAAATAATGGTGTCTCTCATTCTGCAGGTCTTCTACAGCCTATTATTTTCCAAATCAATAACAATTTTGCAGTAGGTACAGCCTTTCACAAATTTCAATATATGTTCTGCTATATAAAATGACATAATAATAGCATTAGGATTAACTTCAACATCTCTTGATTTTGTGATAGCTAAATTTAAAAGTTTACCATATGTCACTTCTTTGCAGATTCATTCAAATTTAAGGAGAAATTTTTTGGTAATAATTCTGCACATGATGAAAACTTTAACTTTAAAATATTCATAATTTTTTTTCTTCATTAGAATCAAGAACTTGAAAAATAGAAATATTAACAGTATTCACATATATTCTGTATCAGCCATACAGTGAATTGCTATGAAATTTTCATAGCATTAAATATTTGCAGCCTCTAAAATTATAAAGGTATAATCCTAATGAAAGTGTCAGTTGTATGTTTCAGTGAGAAATGTGTGTCCAGGGTCATTTCCCCTATGTGCTTAACAGATTTCTCTGCAGTCACATCTTGCCACAACCATCCGAATCTCTAATAACTTTATAAGAAATATTATATATATTCAACTCCATCACTTCAAATTGGTTCTCTTAATTGATCCTTGAGGTTGTGCCCAACTTCTGATTCCACCTCCTTGGACATTTCTAAACATGAAAGCATGTTCTTTTATGGATTTTACACCAGCCACTAGGCATTGTTCTTTAAAAAGTGTTTATAAAGCCACAATACCTTTTCATTAAAATATATACTGCCAGTGAAACCTTTTAGTGCTCCATGCTTGTGAGAAACAAGTTTTTTTTTTATAGAAATAGTGCTAATTTTATGAGATAACTTTTTTTAAAAATGAACTTTTAGATTTTAGATTAGTATTTAAAACTATACTTGTATCTTCATTATAAACAAATTAAAGCTTTGTTCCTCATTTCTTTGGTTTAGTCAAATACTGCTAACACTCTTGCACAAGTATGCAGTATGAAATATCAGAAATATATTTTATGTCTGCTTAAAGGATTTTCAATATAAGATTTAATGTTATCATCACAAAGATGTTTAAATATGTTTCTATTAACTCTTTTATCAGTGAAAAAATAATAAATCAGGTATATGTATGTAGCATTTAAGTACCTGATTTGTACCTGATTTTAATTTCTTTAATTCTTCTGCCTGTACATTTTTTGCAGGGAATAAAGTGGTAATGTTCCCATTTGCTCAAAATAAAAGAAGTTTACACGAATCCTTGAACTTTATAGGCAATGTCATTATTTGTAAGAAACATTCTAAGTGACTTGTTTTGTATGTTATTTCCTATGTATTATGTGAATTTAATAAAAAATTGAAGTGAAAACTTTCTTATGTGGCATTAAAAATTTAGCTTATTTTTTCAAATAATTTATTTGAGCTGTTTTTAGATCCATTTTGCTCTTCATAAATGCATCCAATATTCTTACATAAAAATAATATAGTTTCAAAATACATTTATTTTTAATTTGAATGCATGCAACAATAAATTTAAAAAATGTGTGGAAATGCCCACAGATAGGTTTCTGATAGCTACTTTGTGTATGCACATATTATTAAGATCAATGTATCTTTTAAAACTTATGTTTTTGAATGACTGGAAATGTAGCAAAAAATTCAGAATTTTATATTTTACAAATACAGCACAATTATTTAATTTTCTATTTATATTTGCAAGAGCATTTGAAAGCATTCAGGTGACTAAATAAGCTTTCAAGAGTTGAACAAGTTATGTGTAGTAGACTATCTTCTAAAATACAGATATATTTTTAGAGGGTATCTTGCAATCATTTAGGTACACTTGCATACATAAACTTTTGAAAAGTTTCAGACACACACTGACAAATTAAATGTGTTTAGTTTCAAATTTGTAAAATATAACAATATTAGATCAATTTTGCTTAATAATTCAAATAAATTTATGTCTTTCAATTTACATTAAATATCTGCATAATATTTTTTCTTTATGCCTTGAAATTAATTTCATCCTCTTGCAATACCTGTCAGTTTTTTCATTCCTTTCTTCTAGTGCTGTTGGTTTGGTATGAGTTAGCTATGACATGTGTAAAGATTGTCCAGCAAATATACTTGGAGAGTGTCATCAGTTAATTTTGGTTCCACCCTGGGCACAGTTTAAATAAAGCCACATGTACTTTTCAAGGCATTTCCATAAATTATGTGTTTTTTCAAAAATATACAATATTGACAGAAGCATGTTTACTAGGTGCAAAATCAGTTAAAAATATATAGCACAAACCCACTTCTTTATCACTAGAAATGCATATGTTGAAGTATTATTCTCCTTATTTGTCAACAATTTAATATACAAACTGGCACAATACACATTCATCTCATATTATGAAGTAAAATCATTTCAATTAACAAAAATAAATAAGTAAAAGTAGAAACTCATATCTCATTATTTTAAATGATTGATAATATAGTTCATATAATATATTAATACATGCTTTCATAACAGCAAGCCAATGCACTGCAAATGACAATACAACAACAGTATAAAGACTGCAATATCAAAATATTACACTAATGGTTTACTAATATAAGTTCTTTAAATCACTGAGAAATATGCTTAATAATGTTTAATCACTATCACACCATCATAATAATACATGCTTCTTTATTTCTCTTACTACCACCATTACCACTGACTTCTGACATACATGCTGAGTTGCCAAAATGAAAATAGTCTGGAACTTTTAGATGACCATGGCTGATCAATGCTAGGCCAGGCCACTGCTGAGACAGAATACATATTTAACATCCATAAGGAGTTTAGAGCTTAGAAAAGCTATATTATCTGTCCCAGGTTGATGACAAGAAAACAAGTCTATGCTGGTAGAGGCAAAATTTGCTACAACAGTCATGGATTAAAAAGTCTTTTAACAATTTCATCCTTTCTATGAGGCTGCAAATAAAAATATATGAAGAGATATAACTGCATCTACCTCAAACAGAGAATTTGGCAGGCCTTGGAACAGATTTACCAGCAGGAATCAGGTCACTAACAAAACTACAGAATAATGTGCTAATTCATGCTTACTGTTTTCACCGGGAGTGTTATTATGAGGATGTAATTGGAAATATACTTTATTAAAGAAATATGCCAACTGGTCATATTTAGCTTAGCAAATATATACTTATTAGATGGAAGATCATTGTAGCATACTGCAAAATAGCATTCTAAGAAGTAATTAAACAAATGTTAAAATTTTAAGTTTATCTGTAAATGAAAGAAAATTAATTATATTTGAAAACCTTTTTTAAAACATAATCATAGCTGTTATGAATAGCAGCCATTGTATACTTAATTGTGTCGATTAAAGTGATCAAAAAACCACACACATCCAGACATGTATTACACTATAAAATTCTGCTTTAAATTATAGTCTAAAATTAATATTTAACTATACTTCATTCTTCACTCACAAATGTGAAAACTATTGGCTGTCACTTCGAGTCAAATTATGTCTCAATGTAAAAGGATAAAAAATTACCTGTGCATTATAGTTATTTTTTTGGCTACTGAATTCTGTTGGTAAAGTTAGATGCTGAATGCACTTTACAGAAAATATTGGTATCCAGATAAAATAACATCAACTGACTAGCCTCTGTAGTAAGTGAGTGTATAAATATGTGTTTGATGTAATGTTACTGAAAATTTTAAAGCTGAAAAATTTGGTGAAATTAAAGAAAAAATATAGAAGAAATACAAACTTAAACTTACTCTTTCAATCTTTTTCTCACACACGCATACATGCACAAACACACATCCATTCAGCTGCATGCAAACACACATAAACATATGCATGATCAGAGCACCATGGTTTTAGCCAATAAATACAGAAACTTATGATACAAGAGCTCTACTGGTGTTTAATGCAAGCTCCAAAAGTTGAAAATTCAAATGCTAAGGAGTTTTTTTTTAATATTATGATTTTTGTTCCAAATACCATAGGAGCCAGTATTTGCTTCTTGCTTATTACTATCAGTTTTTATTTCTACATTTTAAAATATATAAATAAAGGAGTACAAAATACTGATGGTGGAGGAAATTGCAAGAGATATGTTGCATTTAATTTTGATTATTGTCAAATGGTGCAATTAAAAAGTGTAAGAAAAATGTCATATTAACTAGTTTAATGTGATTTATCTTGTTGTCATACATTTTCAGTATTTATTTTGCTAGATTATTTCTATTTATAATTTTTATACTGATCTGCATTGCTATTTTTATCTTCTGGCTCTAAATGTATGAGGTGTATAAAAAGTATCCAACCTTGGTCCGAGAAAGAAATTTTCTATATAAATTGATACTTCCTAATCCCCTTCTAAAGTAGATTCTTTGTAAGTTCACTCACTTAGTTCAATGAAACTTCCTTCGCTAGAGCCAAGGATGGAAGACTTCTTTAGCGATTGTGCGTAGCTGTGCCGTCGCATTTTTCATTATGTCCTAGCGGCTCTCAAAACGGGATTCTTTTAGCGTTTTCTTAGTTCTCGGGAACAATCGAGGAGCCATGTCAGCATTGTGGGGAACTTGGCAAATTTACGTAATGCCGTGCTTGGACAGGAAATGCTGGACCAGATGTGCTGCATGAGCTTGGAGCATTGTCATAATGCAGGTGCCAGTTCTTTGCGGCCGCATCACAAAAACACGACGAAGTATTTCTCCGACCTTCTGGTGCATATCCGTGATGCACAATAGAATAATCGAAGAAAGCGAACAGCGTCACCTTCATTTTGCTCTGAATCTGTAGTGATTTTTTGGCCTTGGGGAACTTGGGTACTTCCATTATGAAACCCTGCTTAATCTTTAATATGGTTTCTGCTTGGATATCCCCTAGTTTGACAGATCATTATGTAGTATCGCTGTTTCAAGCGTTCAGCCATCCTAAGAAAATGAGATTGCGACCAATAGGTATTACACTGTGTGATTCTGTGGCAGCTACTGAAACTAATGGCGTTGCTATGAGGAAACAAAAATAACACACGCGCATGAAAATCCCTTCTACGCGCAACTGTAGTTACCTCATCTATATCCTCATTAGTTGCCGTGAAAAAATAAAATAGCTTACTTTTCGTACACATCTCGCATGCAATACAGGGGATAAATGACCTCTTAGTTTCACATCCGAATGCAGTTTTATGAAAACAGATTTCTTGCGTCCTAAACTACATGGTTCAATTCCCCCAAAATCAACGACTATCTATCATTTGATCAAACATTACAAAATTAGGAGAACTTCCAACCTTTGTGCACATGCACAGTTTCACAAGAAGTAGGGCTCCATTGTTATAAAACATTTGTAAAATGATGATGAAAATGTTTTATATTAATATTTTTAAAGTATAGGAGTTTCAGGCTCAGGCCAAATTAATGCAAGGTTGAGACAATGTATTTTTCTGGAGATAAAACAAAGCCAGAAAATTATGATGAAATAAAAAATTTGAAAAATGATTAAATTTGTATCGATACCTGGGTATTAATGATCTAAAAAGTTTCCCATCTAACTCAGGTTTCAAACCCTAAGCTAATACACGCTTACAAAAAGAAATATCACATTTCATATCAATGATGTAACATACTGAAGTCACAATTGTAGGAACTTCAACAATAAAATACATTTAAAATTGAAATGGCTTTCAGTATAATATAACTAATTGTTCTTTCGCCCCTCTTTTATGCTGAGTACATTTCCTGAATATTTCCCTTGAAAATTAAACTTGATTTACTCATGTATAAACTACTGAAATAGGAGCTGATTCAACAAATAAATAAAAGGCCTGTGACCACATTATATTGAGAAAAAACTAAATCCAAGATTTAACATCTACTTTCTCTTTGTCAAAGATAGATATTAAAGCAAGTTCTATTCATTTGAGAAAAGAAAATAATGATAACATAAATCGCAATCTTGGAAACAGAGCCAAGTATGTTGATCTCATGGACTAGGAATTAGGGCGCCTTGTAGCTGATATCAGTATAGTGCCCCAAAGTTCTTTTATCCTTGTTGAAGAAACAAACTTCAAATTACACATTGGGTGTGCTCAAAGTATTTACCTTACCTTTATATTTTTAAAAAAGTGCTAATAAATTGAGTGGCATTTATGTAAATGATAAAAGTGCTAGTTGTTAAAATGGACAAGTCTAATTCTGCTGACAACACATGGAAACTTAGTTATGAAACATTTTATGCAGCATCAAGAGGATAGTCTGATCCTTTACATTGCTCTCTTATTTTTCTCTATAAATGCATAAGAGTAAAATTGTCATGATATTGACAGGACAGGTTAAGATTCGGTAATTGCCGCCAACATTAGGGCATAAGAAAGTGTTCTATTATACTATCTTTTCTTTTCAGCATATATTTTATTATAGCTTACAATTAGGTATGGGTTTTAATATATTTTATTTGTCTTGTGTTTATTACTAATTTACTGACTTAACTACAGATTTTAATTGATATTCTTATTCTTATTTATTTCAAGAGGTTAGAGCAGCATAAAATATATGCAAACAGATGATCGTATTTGGCGTATTCGGTTTTATTTGTGTTTCACTTCCAAATGTAAGGAAACTTTGTCATTGAGTTCTTAAGGATAAATGGCAGTTACAGTCGTTAGAAATTATGCAATTAATTTATAATAATCTTGAACTTAATATACATCTTGATACTTTACTCTGAACAACACCTTTTTATCATCTGGGATACTCATAAATTTATGTGATATATGGGTTAGATATTGTTTTGTTGCACTTGTTTTCGAAAATTTCTTCTTTAAGATAAATAAAAATGTAATATTCTACAACTATGATATGTAAATCACTCGTAAAAAATATGAGCAGTAGATGAGAAGAAACAATAGTTAAAATTGTGGAATATAAAGCGCTATGATGAAATGTAAAAAATCACCCATTTTTTTATTATTAGAAATACAATAAAGTGAAGTCAATATGCAAAGATGTTCTCAGCACTGACACTACATTCTAAACATCTGTTCCTTAAGATGTTCTTATTGCTATAGAAATTAAAACAGGTTATTGTCAATATAAAAAAATATAACTTTTATTGGAAATAAATTAAATAAAGATAATTGTGCTTAAAGTACATGAAATGAGGCAGGTCTTAACAAAATTTAATAAATGGCATTAACGAAAATAACTTATTAAAAATGCACCAGTCAATATAACTTGCCATAAAATATCAAATGTGAAGAGCGAATTACTTGGTAAAGGCTACGAAAAGAACATGTTAGCATCCGAAGTTAAATTTTCTTGGTACAAGAATCGAGAAAAAGAATTTTGAAAATATTAAGCGCAATCGATTTGTATTTTGTACGGCTTTTCCAAACTTCTGCGTCAATTGGGAGAGAAATAATATGGTTCTAGCACCTGGCGCAATTTCTCGACTACTCCAAAAGAAGTCTTATGGCCGTTTAGCTTCATAATAGCAACACACAAGGGCGTAACTGACAGACCCAGAGGTTCTGCAGTGCGGGGGGCATGAAAAATACAAATGTGTACCTGAAAAATCTACTACAAAATATTTACTTATATTAAAACATATACATTTCAATATAAATTATTATTCCATAAAAATTTAAGAATAGGAATTTTCACAACAAAAATACGCATATTATAATGAGAAAATTACAACAGACTACACTTAGTTGCGTCGTATTAATTTGTACTTCATCATATCAACTGAAACAGTTGCTCCGATTCGTCCCCACTGAAATATAATTTTAATGTACATTTATTTAAATCCAATCATATTTCATATATTGTAATTAGTAATGTATATATAACACAGTATAATGCTAACACGTGAGTTCAATGTCAACAAAAGAGAAAGCTCCTTGGTGATTTGTTGCGGAAGTCCGGAAAGGCACCAAAAGAGTCATAAAACCTCTATTTAGAGGAAGTAACCCGAGGGCCGCGTATGTGCAGCCCTTTTCCTTTTTAAAAAGGACAACTACTGCAGGGTTAATAAAGTGAAGTACTTTTAAACGTTTGGGGTTTTGACCCCGACCGACTATCGTACTGCTAGCTCTTTAAACCGGTCAATGTTGACAAAAGTTTTTCAAATAACAACAAATAGTACCTACAGTAGGAGAACTTTAACCAGCCAATGATAAATGTATGTTTCAAATTTTTAAAGAAGGGAAGCCTCTTACACTTGCTTTTCGGCGTCTCCTAACCAACGCTTTTTTATTTCAATGTAATATATAAGGGAGCTGCAGCTCAACTGTGGCACTCAGTTTGGTGTATCATACGCGGCGAGATACAGGCAGCCTTAAGTTCTACATGCCGCGAGATGCAGTAATAAGATCTATAAGTGGCAAGATATACGCACTTTTTGAGTTTTACACGTGGAGAGACGCAGTTATATGATCTACATAGCGACATAGGCAATAAGCAATTCACAGAAGCAGCTTTATGATTGAGGTTGCTGAGGCAAGCAGTTATAAGATCTATACGCGGCAAGATACATGCAGTTCGCATTACTCATTATAAGTTCCACTTTCAATTTCATGCGCCGCGGCATTCATCTATAAGTTTCACATGTGGAAATAAGTTTGTATCAGCTTAGTTAAGTTTCCCGTAAGCAAAACACCAAAGGACACGAAAAAATTTAGACATAACAAAGTACCAATATATATTATGTCGCATCGCGTGCTCATTCACACTATGGAATTCCTTTCCCAGTCCCGTTGAGTAAGAGCCAACAAAATAGCCGAATTCACCCTGAGAGATTGTTGTCATTAAAGCATGGGCAACAAACACCCAAGTGACCTATAATCAATCTACAAAATCACTTCAAAATTGGCATCACCGCCTTTGGTGCCTCAGTAGTAAAAACGGGCGTAAACACTGTTTAAAAATGGCATCACAACTTTAGGTCGCTCGACGTCCATAACAAATCCCTTCAATATTGGTGCCCTACCGGGCACGTAGCAGGAGCCGACTAAACAGTCTCATAATTTGACTTTATTGTTGGCACCACCAAACCACTTCACTTATTTGGCGCCCAACATGGGGTCGACAACACCGACGATAACAACACTCATACCAAACTACTTCATAATTTGGCGCCCAATATGGCTGCAATACCAAACCGCTTCACAACACATAATGCCAGACTGGGCCTTCTCAAGCATGCGCTGTATCTTTCAACTCAAATTGAAACATTTCTGTTTCCTTAGATAATGCGCGTCACAAGTCTCAATAATGAAATTTTAGTAAAATCTTTCATATTATTTTAATATAGATAACTTGAATACAGGAGGCTCTGATGTCTTTTCGGTTTTGTTAAGCAGTCGTCCTGAATCAACATAATGAAATGCTTTATATACCTTTCGAATTTTCTTCTCCACAAAATTTATGTCAGAACCTCGTAGTTGTCCAAGTGCAATGGCAGACAATAGTGTTTCTTGGAAATAATGTAAAACTAGATTTTTATAAGTAGTATTCCAAAGAAGAACAGGTGCCCGTGAAATATGAATCAATGGTTTGAAGAAACCTTGAAATCAAGTTTATAGTTTCCAAGTAGTTTTTCACAATAAAATACTTCAAACTCAAATGTTGCTTTTTAACTACCTATTAGTTTTCATATCACCGAGTTGTTTCCTGGTTTCTAAGGTCATGCAGGGCCTGAAAATTTTGCGTTATGGCATTGACAACGTACTAGCTTTCATATTGCTTGCGCACTCCACAATGATAATGCTTGAAAAAATGGATAGCAGATATGCGCTGATTTTAAGGCATTGGATTGCTGCTAGGACAATTAAGAAGTTGCATAATTTTTTTCTATTTTCTATGTTAATATAATAGCAGAGTCAGAGACAAATATTGGAATATATTGCCCCGAATGGAAGCAGCTGCAATCAAGATCCAATAATGTCTCAAAAATAAATCTTGTTGACCGTGAAAAATTTCTCTTTCCAAACTTGCACCTCAAACTGTGAATAATGAAAAAGTTTGTTAAAACGTTAGGTAGAAGCAATCCATGCTTTTGGCACTTATTTAAACATTTTTTCTCATTGTATCACATGCTAAAATCAGATAACCACAGATTCGTAAGCTCATGATAGATGATAGTTTTGCAGATACGATGATCGAAATTGAGGAATATGCATGGAACGAATTCAAAGCGGTTGTGAAGAAATTCCTTAGCAATATAAAGGATCGTCTGTAGAAATAAATTGTAAGAATCCTGCTGGATAAGTTTATAAACTTATTGCTTGTAGCATGAGCCTGAAGCTTACTTTGTTAACATCACATGTTGATAACTTCCCTTTAAATTTAGAACCCATAAGTTAAGAACAAACCGCCACGAGTGGCCGAGGGCCTTTAAGGCGCGGAATCGTAAGCGGGAGTTCTGGGGTTCACTCCCACTAGGACCGTCCTCTCTGACTGAGGTCTTTTCCAGGTTTCCCTGTCCTCATTAATGGCAATTTTCGGGGAGGTACCCTAAAATTAGGCCTGGAACGCTTCCTTCCTTAAAATAAAAATCCTTTTCCAATTTATCATTTCATCTCATGTATCATCAGTATCCACCGCCTGTGGTGCCTCAGTAATGCTATTCAAAAAAGTGAAGAACAAAGTGAAAGATTCCACCAGAATCTGAAAGATATAGAATAACGGTATCAGAGGCGTTGGGATATGCCTCAATATAATAGCCGGTTACTGTTGGTCTATCAATCCAGAGAGCATCAGAAACTTCAAAAACACACGGGAAAGAGAAATGGGCAGCCGAGAAATCTAATCTACATTATTCAAGATTATTCAAGAAGTGCAGTGTTTACTTTGCTCGATAAATTGTTTTGCTTGCGTGTTAGATCTCTGTTCAGCACGCGTAATATTCTACTGAAAGCGCAAAATTTAAGAATCAAAACTGGCAATACCCTGAAAAGAAAATTGTCTTAAGTATGCCAAAAGACATATTCAGCCTTCATTAAATTTCAGGCACTTAATATCCTTTCTAAGCACCATTTTGAAGCGTGTTCAGTCGTATATTTTGCCACATGTAAGACATTTTTATTATAATGTTTCTTAGATTTATTCATGTTTTACTTTATTCAAAAGGAGCTTCTTCGTGTATATATACATATGGATAATACTGCACTTTTTATTTAAGTGCCAAGGACCGTAAATTTAAATATGTTACCTTCAACTCTGGTTTATAATATACATTTACCACTTAGGTTTTGCCGACAATGAACATAAAGCAACATGCAATTCATTTTATTGTCTACAAAGTAGACAATAATACTTGCGTTTGATGTAGGAAAAATAAGACTGCATATTGCATACTAATAATTATGTTAATTTATCCAACTCAATCAGTACGAAGTTATCCCAAATGTTACTCAATAACAAAATAATTTTTGCCAATTAACCAGATGTGAAACAGCAAAACAAATTAATTCCGAACAGCGAAATTAATAAAACCACTTATTTCGGTTTTTGTCGCAAAGGAAATATTTGCAGAGTAATGCAATCTATGGAAATATTAATCATTATTTATTTATCAAGGACTCATACAATCACAAAGCATATTTACCTCTTAATTGTATGAACTCAGAAAAAATCTTTATATTTATACAATTTCATTTATTAAAAATAATTCCTTTTAAACTTTTTTTTGGAAAGAAATGTACAAATTCGGGATCACTGTATGGATGTGAAGTGTTACTGCCAAACCTAATAAAAAGTTTAAACGAATACTGGTTCTTCCTAGAAGCTGCTTCTGTAGAGCTACTGTTAGCATTATTGAAAATAGTGCAAATCCTCTCGGCCCTTATTTTATAAAACCAAATACTTTATTTTTGAACTGAAAATATAGTATGTACCTTAGTTCAAACAGAAGCTTTACACAAGATGAGCAAAACATTTATGGAATGTAGATTCATTAATTAGGACATACAGTGTGGCATAACAAATCATTTCTCATTCAAGAAGCAAAATGTCATTCATACGTTTTATTAGATTAAGCTCATGTGGAAAATATGAACATATGTCTTTATTCCTAAATAATGTAAATTATAATAGCAAATAGGTACATACTTTTAGAGTGTCTGTTTTACTGTAATGAGTTTATGCTTCGACCTGCAATCTCTATCTCCCTAGTATCAATACTCTAATGTTCATTAACAGAAACACCTACTAATACTTTTTTTTTGATTGATTTATTTATGGACGCTATTTAACATCTCAGGTCATCAGCGTCCAATTCAACTCAGGGCGTGAAACGGCCGGCAAATTTTGCTCAGAGGCCTCTCTTTCAGGCTTGAGGTTCTTTTTCGTGCCTTAATGTACGACACGGGACCCACGGCTTTACTTCCCTTCCGAAGGAAGCCATACTTAGGATTTTTACGCCCGCAAAAATCCATCGGTCCTGGCCGGGTTCGAACCCGCGATCTTGGGTATAGGAGGCAAGTATGGTAACCACTACACCACCAGGACCGACCCTACTGATACTGAAAAACTTAATTTACAGTCTATAACTTGCACAAAATAAACAAGTTTACATTAACTATGTGCTGTTTTTACCCTTAACTATACCTACACGTGTTATTTTTCTAATACTACTACCGAAAACTCCTCCCTAGGTTTTCCTCTAATGATGTATGAAGGATAAATCAAGTTTTCTGGTTCTTTATTTTCCAATGTTTTGATAGTTATATTTTCATAAACTTTAGCAAGAAATTCTTTTGGTCGACTTTTGTTTTATAAATAATCCCAAAAGTGTATGAAATAATTAAAACACCAAAAACCGGTAACATGCTTGCATACTTTCTTTTGAAGATTCAAAAGTATTCCAATGTACATTATTGTTTAATTTTTTAGTACAATGGTCTGTTCTTTATTCATCCCTTAACACGCTTTCTTCCTTTTTGTTCTACCCCTTCAACCAAACATATATCTTGTGAACATATTTCCATTTTCTGGGGATTTTAGAAGTTCCTCCAAGTACAATTATCGTAGGACAAATTGGGAAAATCTTAGAAATAGTTTCATACCACCAACAACATGGAATAAAAATATAAATCTAGCAACAAAAGAGTTAATTGCAGCGATAATTTCCGCTATGAACACTTCCATACCAAAAATTAGGGGGAGGGCGATAATTTTAGAAGCCCATGGAAACACAAATTACGGCGTTTTCGCAGAAATGTCGGGAAAACTAGAAAACTATATCAAAATTCTAAAACGCAGGAAGAACGAGAGATACGGCTAGTGATTTATAGAAGGAGGAAGCATGCATATGGGAGTCTCCTAACCAGGACGAGTTGGACTAGTTGGAAAAAATTCTTGGAAGACTGCTTAACAAGAAATGTTTGGGGTCTCCCATACAGAATTGTAAGAGACAAAACCATTTTGTCTAACATGTCTACCCTGGTTAGGACAGACGGATCATATACAGCTTCCAGGGTTGAAACTGTTGAATATTTGTTAGATATCCTGCTACCCAGAGAAGATGTAGAGAGTGAAACAGAATATCACAAAGAAATACGTAGGAAGTTGGAAAATCCTGCCCTGAGCAGACAAAAGATCCAATTTTTCTCGTAAGAAGAAGTGATGATAGCAATTTTCGATCTAAGATTCAGGAGGGCACCGGGGCATGATGGAATCTCTGTGGAGGTACTTCAGGCCCTTGGGGGCCGAATAACACCGATCCTCACATTGCTATTAAACGAATGTCTACGACAGGGTAAGATGCCAAATATTTGGAAACAGGTGAACTTGGTTATTTTGAGCAAAGGCTCTGACAGGGATCCCCAACTTCCCAAATCGTATAGACCAATTTGTCTCTTAAGTAATCCTGCGAAAGTCAGGAAAAGTTATTAATTAGTAGACTAAATATTTTTGAAAACATAAAAGGTTTATACTCTGATCAATTTGGTTTAAGATCAGGTAGATCTGCGGAGGACGCTGTTAATTATTCATTAGATATCGTTACGGATTCTGAGTGTAAATAAGTTACTGGGATTTTTGTTGATATACAGGGCGCCTTCGATAACCTCTGGTGGCCTTCTCTGTTCAACCGATTTCAAGAATTGGGGTGCTCTAAAAATCTGTGTAATTCGTTAGTTGATTATTGCAATCAAAGGTATGTTAATTATGAAATGGGGTAACAGAGATTGCCACGGAGGTTGACGAAGGGATGCCCTCAAGGATCCATATGTGGTCCGGTATTCTGTGACATTGGGATAGAACCCTGTCTCCATAATTTGAATAACCTTGCGGAAACTCGCGCCGTAGTGGCATATGCAGATGACATTCTGATATTAACAGAATCAAATTCTAGAGCAGAATTAGAATCTAAGTGTAGTGTCGCGCTGACGCAATTATCTATAGAGTGTGAAAATCTAAGACTGAGAATCTCCGCTGAGAATACCAAGTATTTAATGCTAAAAGGGAACCTGCGAAGATCTCCAATCTTGAAGTTCGAAAATGCGAACATTCAGATATCCCAGAGTGTAAGGTACTTAGGCATAAATTTAGACGAAAAGTTACATTTCAAAATTCACGTGGAACAAATTTCAGTCAAAGCTTTCATGATTATGAACAAAATTGCTCGCTTATCAAAGGATTATGGCGCTATTCCTTTTCAGGTAATTAAATTATATAACGATGCGGTGTTAACTGCAATTGTAGGCTATGGCGCCAGTGTTTGGGCTCATAGATTGTTTTTGCAAAGAGCCAGTAAAGCCCTTCTAAGTTTACGGCGAAAAATCCTAATTAGGATGGTTGGTGCCTTCTCTACGACGCCTACAAATGCCTTATTGGTTACTTTAGGTATCTTGCCTCTGGATCTGAAAGTTCACAAAAGAGGCGCGCGATACTGGTCCAGAAAAGAAAACAACATTAAAACATCCCAAATAGTTGGATGTCAAGTACTGGATGAAATAGACATTGAAGAAAAAATAATTAGTGAATGGCAGGATTCCTGGGACTCAAGTATTACTGGTAGAAGAACTTATAATTTTTACCATCTGTAACGGAGAGGCTAAAAATGAAATATTTGAATCCATCCAGGGGTCTTGTCGTTACTTGACTGGCCATGGACCGTATCGTGACTACCTATGTAGGTTTGGTCTAAGACTAGATGATTTATGCGACTGTGGAGAAATACAAACTCCAGAACACGCGTTGTGGGACTGTAACTTAACGATACATATTAGACGGAATTATCAAGTACAAATACAGAATAGACAACTCTATCACATCCTAAGAGACAAAAAGACATGGACAATGATTAAAATCGCGGCAGACTCCTTTTCAGACGCAGCTCTGAAAAGTTTCAGAGGATAGCCGCTACCCGATCAAGACAAAATGGTTGTCTTCGCTGATGCCCGGAGATCCAACTTCAGGATTTCCAGGAGGATTCCTCTTGAAGACCGGAGAGAAAGATTTCTAGGATCTACCAGCGGACCAACCAACTCCCGATTGCGAAATAGTTTTATAAGTAGTTTTTAATCTATCTATAATTAATAATTATAGACTAATTATATTAATTGTTTGTTATTAGAAATACTAACATAATTATTGTATTAACATTATATGAAATTTGAAATTAACAAAATTGGAACAATATCAAAAATTGTATCAATGTAGCAATTTACATTTTTAACATGTAGTTACATTGTATTTAGGTACTAATCTCTAATGCACTTTCTTATAGTAGTTTTGTAGTTTGAAAAAGTATATACCTGTAACAAAATTGTACTAATTGAGAAAAAATAAAGATTTTAAAAACCCGGTTTAAAATGATAAGGTGCCGGGTAAAAAAGAAATAAGAAGCTGTGGTTTTGTCGTAGGACGAAGTCACGGCTTTTTTTTTTTTTTTTTTTTTTTTTGGTTCCATAAACACTACAGAAAATTTTACTTTGCTAACACAATGTAATTAATAACACTGGCAAACTAATAGCACGTAATAACATAAAGATTTGATCTCTTAACCGCGAACTAAGTCATAATAAAACAAAGATAGAAATAATCTTGCTCTTATAATGGCAAACTGCTGGAATGAACTTGACCGAGTATGGATTTCAACTGTGGACGGTGGCCAAAAATAATTCTCGGTTGTAACCTTGCAGAACAATTTGATTCTAACTTGAGCTGATATTATAAATATGATTAGAGTTTTCTAATGCAATAATTCAAAAACTATGAAATTCAGTTTAAAGGTTGATTTCAACTTTCCACTTCAGAAGGACACCTACTGTAAGAGTATTCTGAAGCTGTGAAGGAAGTTAAATCAAAATATGGACGCTCTTTGACATCTCAGGTCATCAGCGACCCATTCAATTCAGGGCGTAAAACTCCCGACAATTTTTGCTCAGATGCCTCTTTTTATCAGTCTTGAGGTTCTTTGTCGTGCCGTAAATCTGCTACACGGGACCTATGGCTTTACTTCTCTTCCGAAGGAAGTCATATTTGGGATTTTTATGCCCTAAAAATCCATCGATCCTTGCCGGAATTGAACCGGAGATTTTGGGTTTAGAAGGTATGGTTATCACTACACTACAAGGACCGACATCAAAATAATATGTCGGAATTGAACAATAAAGAAAACATAGGCTCTACCAACTTGGCGATCTATTATAATTTAAGGTAGAAATAGAATGGGATACCCGTGCAATTAAATGCATTAATGCTAGCTAGCTACAATATCACAAATGGGCAATTAGTTCAGTGACACATATAAATTTCCTTTATGCTATATTTAGGTACCCTTATTTATAACTCATATTTAGGCTGCAGTAGTAATGTCCAATTATTTCTTTTTATCTTTTTAAGTGCTTCTGATGACTAATGATAAACTATTTAGTAGGAACTGTGAATAGTTTTTGAGAAGTTTGGTAGAAAATCTGAAGCAAAATACATAATATAACTCGGGCCTCTTATCTTACCTCTTTAGAAGCCAAAGCTAATGAAAAATTTTAATTATTTTTCACAGACTTGAAAATTGTAAATAGGTTGGCCGATAGAAAAAGACATAATCAGATTGACGAAAATGTAAGCAATTTATGTTACTTCTTCAGCCAACACACAAGCGGAAATACCTAAAGCTTCCAGAGAATTTATAGAAAAAATGTGATGCACGGGGATTTAAAGGCATTTATGCACGTAACACATTCAATTCCAGTGTCCACCTCTGAGCTCGAAAAATCATTCGTGCCATGAATGATGTGATAGCGAAGAAGTCTTCATTTACAACGAGTGAGTAATCTCGTCTTCATCAAGTGTGTGAGACCATCACTTGCAGTTTTTATGCAGTTCCATATATTAGATCATTGTTACTCGAATGTAAGAGGACGGCAGAAAAAACGTTTTTCAGAAAATCCCAACCCAATAATGGCATTCAGTATGAAGCGATATGGTACATATTGAAAGATGTGAGTGCCCCCAAAATATTTTCCAACTAAAGCATTGACTCCTCCCAGAATGCTCTGCTTTGCAAAGTTTCAATAGTGAAATATATAATGGTATACTATACTTATAAAGCAGTTCTAAACCTCCCCATTAAACTAAATCCTTAGTACACACTCTAAAATATCATTTTAGAACTGATACAATCGCACGGTTGGAGTACATTTAACTTCTTTAATGGAGGTTTCTGGTTCACGAGGGTGAGTGTTTGAGCTGTATTTACACTGTTGTAAGTTGGCTTTAACCAGAACCTGAAGATGCGATTGATACTAATTGTGGAAGCTTATATGTTTATTTTAAGCAATCAATTCTATACATTAAAATCCGTTTTTGAAGTTGGTTCCACTAAAAATGTAAAAATGTAACAATTTGTGTTGTAACACTTGGACTCACATTTTTTTCTGATACTACATGAAAATGTTTACTCTGATACTTGTGATACTTATTTTATAAATATATTATGTTCTGCTTTATATTTCCTCCACACGTAGGTGCAAGAAGGATTTCATCCCTCTGATTTCAAAGGGCCAATATCACGTGCAGAGAAGCGAGAGGTCACCGAGATGATGCTGGACACTGCGTGAATATATTTCGTGGTTTGACGTTGATACCTTCCAGAGTATCTAGCCTTACCCAGGTGTGTGAGGCTCTGCCTGGACCGATTATTTTCCATAGCTTCTCGTGGGACCTAAATGGAAACCATCCAGAAAACTAACAATTCACTCCTCAGAACCACAACTGTGAGCCCTTAGATGTTGCAATTTAATCCCTCGAGGGCATTAACTCTTCCGAGGGGATCTGAGAACCCGATAGAGGTATATTGAGACTTTAGCTAAGGATGGTCCTAGAGATCCTCCAGACCAACCTCCAACATAAGAAGGCGGCTTCTGCTTCAAGAATATTCAATGAAGAAGAAATAGACTTAGCCCTGTTTCAAGAACCCTAGATTAACAGGGGCCGAACTACAGGACTAGGTGAGTGTAAAAGTAAGAGATACATGGCAGCAAGAGAAATCGACCTAAAAGTTGTATCCTTGTCCGTAATGGAATTTAAAGTCTATCTCCTTCAGAATCCTGTTCCAGTGATGTCACCGCAGTGAAAATTGACTGCAACATAAGCAGAGGGAAGAAGGGTCTACCGCTGACATTGGTCTATCTTCCCTAATCCACCCACTAGGGAGCTGGACCAGTTGATCGCACATTGTACTCAGAGAGGGGGACTAGACAATTTTTGGATCCCACGCCAACTTCCATCATGAAATCTGGGGTAGCAAGTATATCAACAAAATGGGTGAGAACCTTTCAGATTTTCTGCTCTCCTGTAATTTACACATATTTAGTGTTGGTAACAAGCCTACCTTTGTTAATCGCATAAGGCAGGAAGTTATTGACATTACGTTCAGTACGGAGTATATCGCTACTCAGGTAACAGAATGGAGGATCTTAGACGAACCATCATTATCGGATCATAATTATGTATCATTTAATGTCAATGTAGTAAAAGGGCGTGATCTGTACAGGAATCCCAGGAGAACCTGTTGGAAGCCCTATAAGCAGGATCTCTTGGGTAGGACCGGACAGATTGACAAGATTAGATCCTTCGATTATGTCGACATGGTTACCTACCTCATCCAAGAAATCCACTTAAATGCTATCACGACAAATGTCCCATACAATCACGGATAAAATTCAAGGATAGTCTTGGTAGACGAAAGACCTTGAAAATAGGAGAAGCAGAGCGAGACATCTCTTTAACAAGGCAAAAAGAATTGGTGACTGGAGGGCGTATCATACAGTCCTCACGTACTATAATAAATGCACACGCAAGGCCAAAAGATCATCTTGGCAAGTCTTCTGTCAAGGAATATCTAGGCTGTCGGAGGCGGCCAGACTACACAAAGCCTTTGCCTTCGGTTCTATAAATCCCGTGGGAACAATATACAAGCCTACGGGAGGTTTTGCGAGCTCAGCTGAAGAAACAATCAAATTCTTATTTGAGGTACACCTAGCCGGGTGTATATTTCATGACAACATCTGCAAATCCACAGTCCACTGCGATATACTCAGACTAGGAGCGATGCAGAAGAACTGGAAATTAGCACATCAAGTCACTATTCAAAGTGTAAAATGGGCCGTTAACAAATTCGGCCCATTTAAGTCGCCTAGCGGAGATGGTATCTTTCCTGCTTTGCTGCAGAAAGGACCTGACTCGCTTAATATTCTTTTCTGTATCCTCTTTCGAGCCAGTATAGCCTTCGGCTATATTTCTCAGAGTCACCAGGGTAGTATTCATTCCTAAGCGCGGTCGTAACAATTAAACCAAAGTAAAAGCTTATCTATCAATTAAGTTGGGTCGTTTCTTTTAAAGACTATGGAAAGACTGGTTGAAAGACACATCCGAAGGAGACTGCTGTCTGACACTCTCTTCCATAGAAATCAACATGCCTTTCAGCCATCCAGGTATTGAATAACGGCTTTACACAGCCTTGTTAGCAGGCTGAAGGACTCCATGGCAAGGAGCTTTCTAAGACATAGAGATGTTTTTGACAACACCTCTTACGAGTCTATGGTTTTGGCTGCTCAGAAATGTGAAGTTAATAATACCTTTTGTATTTTGATAAACTTCATGTTTAGGAGCAGAAATATTACTGCTAGTCTTCTTGGGGAAAAGAAAGGAATTGTCGCCGCAAGGGGCTGCCCACAGGGAGATATTTTTCCCCTCTTCTTTGGAGTCTCATGGCGGACAGTCTACTCCAAGATATGACCGGGGAAGAACTTTACATTCAAGGTTATGCAGACGACATAGCACTGACACTTTTGGGAAATTTCCCAACGGTATCAAATGTGATGAATAATGGGCTGAGGAAAATTCACAGGTGGTGCAGGCAGGAGAATTTATCCATAAATCCAGAATCCTGGAAAAAACAATTTTCATTCCATTTGCAAACAGGAGGAATCTCAAAGGCTTTAGGTACACTTAAACTTGGTAGTTCAACCCTGGAATATTCTGAGTCAGTCAATTATCTAGATGTTGCAGTCCTGCATAAAAAACCGATTTGGAACAACAACAACAACAACAACAACAACAATAATAATAATAATAATAATAATAATAATAATAATAATAATAATATTCTCCGCAGAGTCATCTGGTCTCTTATTACAACCAGACGCACTATCAGATCCATCTGGGGCCTTAAACCATATATTAGCACTGGCTCTATGTTACTATAATTAGATGCCAGATATCTTGCGACGCCATTGTTTGGTGGCGGCAACTTTAAAAACCACTATATCATGTATAAGTTTACCAGGCTACAGAGATTAGCATGCCTTTGTGTTACAGGGGCATTCAGAAGCACGCCAACCATCCCACTGGAGACTCTGTTGGGCCTCCCTCCCATGGACATTTATTTACAAGTGGAGACTAGCTTACGGCTAACCGCTTGGTACTCATAGGAAATTGGAGAAGTAGCTTAGCTGTAACCGGACATCCTTCCATTCTAAATTTCCTGGACATTCTAGAATTGAAGATGAGGTCAGATCTAATGAATGCTCAATACTGCAATTTCTCTCCATTTAGGGTTACTCTCGGATCCAGAGAAAACTCTATAGAACGAATTACGCCAAAACCAGAAGGTAATCAACTTATATGGTACAATGATGAATACCGCAAAGGGCTACAATCGTGTGCAGGAATATATTAGCCGATTTCCAAGAGCAAATATTAGTATAAACCTTGGTAAATATTGTGCAGTTTTTCCGCCGGAAGTTTATGTTATCCTGAAATGTGCCCCTTAGAGTCTGGAGAACATTATTGAGGAAAAAACTTCTCATCCCCTCAGAGATTCAAAGTACACTAGAAGCACTTGCCTCTGACTAGATGTGATCTAAACTGGTTTTTGAATGTCAAATGCCATGTTTTCCTTGGCATCCCGCAACAGTCTTGGAACTGTGGTGGGTGCTGGGGCATTGGGATATTTATGGGAATGAAATGGCAGATCACCTGGCAAATTTTTTCAAATTTCAAATTTTATGACAGAGAGACCAGTGCAAAAAGCTTTCTACCTCATCTGCTTGGTTAACCTGAAATTTTTAGCATTAAAAACTATTTGAAACTTATATAGAAACATGATGAACTAAACTAAATAAGCTGATATAGTTCATTCTTATTTTCCCCTACAAAATCGGTAAAATATGACTGACTCACTGACTGATCAGTATATAATTTTGTAACTCAGTAAGTACAATAGCATTCTTTAGGAGCATTATGAAACATACTTTTGTATTAGGAACTTACTCTGTAGGATTAGCAAATGTAAAGCATAATGCAAAAGTATAAAGTACAAGTTACCAAGCAACTTCTCAAATCATTTGGGACATTATAAATCAGTATGTTCTGTTAGTGACTTACTCTGTACAAATAATAAGTTTAAAGTATTATGCAAAAATATGAATTATAAGTGACCAAACAACTTTGCAAAATCTCTTTATTCTGGCTTCAAATAAGAATGTGTATTTTAGTAAAACACTTTGGCATGAAACTCTACATATTTTTGTTCTCATCCAATTTAATTAATATACAAATAATTAAAATATAGAAAACAGCTAAGAATAATAATAACATTATATTTGAATTATATGCACTTGAAAACATAAAAATAAGCGCATAAACCATAAATCCTATCCAAATAAATATATTTTGCTAAATAAATAAATGTTATTTTAATTATCTATGATTTAAATTATCCAATTTGCAAATACACCAGTGCATAGGACAGTTTAGTTTTAATGTCATTTGACTTAATACACAGTAGACTTCATCCTATGTGGGCCATTTTCATAATTTTCCAGTTTCTCCATAGTTTGCATTATATTCTTCACATTCAAATTTATTATCACCTGGATACAGGTTTCTCTCATAATCTACCTCCATCTATTCCTCTAACTTAAAATTGTCATATGTAAACTTATGCTTTATCAGTATAGCACACTGCACAGAATGAATAATTAACTGATGTCTTGCATAACAAATTTGTTATTTTGTAAGTTAGATTTTTTGTATTATATCAAGGATTTGTAAGTTCTCCTGGATACTCACAACTTTGCAAAATTGACAAGAATTTTGAAAAACAGTTTTTCTGCATACTGTCACTACCCAGACATATTTTGTGACTATGATCCTAATATTGTCAATTTACTTATTGCTTTGTGACCCAATAAAAAAATTAGGTTTATATATTTTATTCTTTTTAGAATATCTAGATAGCATTTACAATATATAAGTGATTTGTTTTTGAACTGGGATTGTGATCAATTAATTAAAGATGCACAATTTTTGCTACTGTTTGAATTTTCTCTAATTGGATATTTATTAGCACAATTCATGTGATTATCAATGCATAAAGATAAGGGAGGCTGATTGTCAAAATTTGAAACAAATGCTAGGAATACCAATAATTTATTACCAATGTGTATATATATTTTATTGCTCAGACAGATATAGATAAAGTTCCCTAAGTATTTATGTTTATAACAAAATGTTTAAAATTTACTGATACGGTCATTTGCATTTTTTAACTCTAGCACTGAACCCATTTTATGTAAACATGTAGTAATTATGTGTAAATATTCAAAGCACTGACATGCATCTAGAACAGTTCTTTCATTATGAACTTTCTCTAAATTACTATTGAATGACTTTCAGTTTATATCCAAAAACTTGAATTAGTACCTCATGCAAAATTACAGCTACCTGATGCTTTTTTAAATTTTGCCGTACAAATCGTTTACAGTTGTAGAAATTAATGAGTGCAAAACAAAAAGAACAAAATATGTATGACCTAAGAGTTAAAGAATAGTGTGTGTTATAAAAAGAACAAATTACAAGCTTAAAGCCCTCATCATATTTAGAGAACCACATTGTTAGCAATCTTGCAATTGCTTTGAATCTATCATACAAAACTTGATCCTTCTAGTTTTAATACCACAGTACTCTATGGCAACAGATTTCTTGAAGAAATATATAGATGTGATGACATTGCATGTTTTTTTTTAACCTTCAGAATACTGTACAGCTACAGTTCATTTTGTCCAAAAGGTGATCTGCGTATAGCATTCCTCTCATCAAATACACTGAATTTGTTTATAATACACTTTCTAAAGTAATAGATCTTTTATTTTAGATGAAGAAGCTGTTTTCATTTCCAAATTTACAATTTCTTCTTAACCAATTTCTATAGGGTTATAGTAATATAATGTTCTATGAGCTTATATGGTTGTTTTTTTTTTTACCAGTTTATCACTTAATTATTATTAACTTTATTTTCCCTGGATTCATACTTTCTTTCATTATGAACACTTTAATACTAACTTCCAAACATAGGAGAGTGCTTATTCTAGCTCAGCTTCTGTTTGTACACGTGTATACATTTTTGCTATAACAATATACTAAGAAGTTTATGTATGTTTCCCTTTCCACTTACAAAACCTCTAACTTTTGACGTTTATTGTTTGTAACAACTTGTTTCTTCATTTTTTCATTTTATCAGAAGATGTAGAGGTCATATTAGGCTGAAGTGCTAAAAATAAAATATTGTTGCATTTCAAATATAAAGTGGCATTTGCTCAAAGAGCAAATTTATTTTTGTTACATAAAGAAACTCTTCTAGAAAATATTTAAGTGGCAGAAAATGGCAGGTATCTTATTGTAGAATGCATTAAACACATTTAGAACTGCAAAGCAGCAGATTCAGCAGTAAGACAATGTGATTCTCACTGTGAACAAATTTCGTAATAGTGCAGATGATCATGGAGAATTGTGTACTTCTGTGACTGATATTCAATTATAGAGCAAGTTCATTGATTGCTATTCTTTTCTTTCAAATAAGAGCACAAAAGTGATTTTCATACAAAGCACACACCAGAATCGCATAAGAAAAAGTCACGAGATTGGAATTTCAAATATTCGATTTTCTCTATTGATGCTCTAACCCAACCCAATATAACACAGTACCCAGGGACATTATGCTTCTATGATGTGCTTTTCTGGTGCTTCCATAAGCATATTTGTATGAATGAATAGTGTTTAACGCCTGTTTTAACTACAGAAGCACCACAGGCGATGGACACTGATGATGCATTAAATGAAATATATTGGAAAAGGATTTTTATTTTTAAGGAAGGAAACGTTCCAGGCCTAAGTTTAGGGTATCTCCCCGGAATTCGCCATTTATGAGGACCGAGGAAAACCTGGAAAAAAAACCTCTGTCAGGGAGGACGGTTCTGGCGGGATTCGAACTCCAGACCTCCGGATCACGAGTCCGCGCCTTAACGACCTCGGCCACCCGTTGCGGCAAGCATATTTGTGAAATGCTAATTTTAAATTTTAATTAAAATTAAAAAAAATTATTTTCGAACACCTGTAACAGTTAAAAAGTTTTCTCAGTACTACCTTGGAGCATTCCTTTAACTGCATCCATTAAACTGCCCTCGAAAACGACCACGGTCCTAATTGTACCTTTTTTATCTGGAAAAAACATTGTCCTCTGAGAATAAGATTATTTGCCCTAAGGGTATTGCTATCCTCAAACAGCTATAATGTTGTAAAATTGTCCGCCATTTATAGGACAAATGATTTCTTAGACCCACTACCCTTAATAGCTATTATTATTATTATTATTATTATTATTATTATTATTATTATTATTATTATTATTATTATTATTATTATTATTATTATTACTTGGGCTGTTTTCAAAACTCCATTAAATTCGAAGTTACTTTAATTCTACCAAAGCAATGTCGGAAACAATAAGCAAGTATGAGAGGTTCAAACAGAATTGCAGTGAAGTTATTTGAAAGTTCGCAGTCTTCTGTCAACCATTAACTATAACATGTAAGTTGTTAGCTTGAGAACTTAGTGGCGAATTAGATTATTAACGTATTTTAATTACTGGTCTTCAAATTACTCAGATATTAAAAATACAACATTTCTATGGCTAAAAGGCAAAAGAATTTACAGTTTTAGCGAATGGGAGGAGCAGTATTGTTTTATTGAAAACAAAGGAACGCTTGCTTATTTGGTATTGTGTCGTATAAGAAAAGTAATGTTGAACGGTATTTTTGGAATAATCACAAAATAAACAAAGATTTGTTTCGGTATATCTGAGAGATTGAATTTTCATACATGAGCAAAGTCAAAAGTGAATACAGATTCTACCTGACAGACTAATATTTATAAGACGCATTTAGAGCAGCCTGTGTTTCAGCCACAAAACCGGATTTTCCTCAACTTGCACCATACATGCAGTTTGAAATTTCAAACTAATTAGGCGACCGCCGGGTGGCCGAGGTCGTTAAGGCGCGGACTCGTGAGCGGGAGGTCTGGGGTTCGAATTCCACTAGGACCGTCCTCCCTGACTGAGGTATTTTTACAGGATTTCCGCAGTTTTCATAAATAGCTAATGTCGGAGACGTACCAAAAACTTAGGCCTGGAACGTTTCCTTCCTTTGAAAAAAATAATCCTTTCCCAATTTATCATTTCATCTCCTGTATCATCAGTGTCCACCCCCCTGGTGCTTCAGTAGTAAAAACGGACGTTAAGCACCATTAAAAACACTAATTAGGCAAGATTGCTAGCAGTAAACGCAAGCAAAATAATTATATAAAAAGAATAGGCCAATTTAAAACATTATTATTATTATTATTATTATTATTATTATTATTATTATTATTATTATTATTATTATTATTATTATATTAGCAGTCGTTGTTGCATTAGGAGTGACATCCTCCTTGGTCTAGTGGTTAGCGTTGCTGACTGCTGACAGGGAGGACCGAGATTCCATTCCCGGTACTTGCTTAGGAATTTTTCTAAGTTAGGGAGATCTGGAACCTGTCCACCCAGTCTGGTGAGAATGATTGGGGAGCTACCTGATGCATTGGTTTATTTACGGACGCTCTTTAACATTTCAGACCATCAGCGTTCCAGTCAACACAGGGCCCAGGGACCTCTTCCTTCAGGCTTGAGGTTTTTTCTCTTGCCGTAAAATTACGACAAGGGACCCAAGGCTTTACTTCCATTCCAAAGTAAGCCATACTTCCGAGTATCACGCCCGAAAAAATGCATCGACCATGGCCTGGATTGAACCCGCGAACTTGGGTCTACGAGGCAAGTATGACCAAGGTTCGACTGCCTGATGGAGAGGTGGGGTATTCGATCTAGAAAGCCAAGTGATAGGCGACCGGCGGGGTACCGGCAAACTGAACACATGCCCCCCTGCTATAGTGCACTTTATCAATGAAGTCGCAAGAAAGCAGCCGAGGAACTAGAGATCGCTGCGGCAGGTCATGGCCCAATCTAGGATTGTAGCTTCATATAGCAAGAAGTAGCAGTAGTAGTGGTGGTGGTGGTGGTAGCAGTAGTGGTAGCAGCAGTAGCAGCAATAGTACTAGAAGTAGAAGTGATGGTAGTAGTAGTTGTAGTGCTAGAAGTAGTGGTAATAGTCGTGACAGTAATAGGAGTAGCCGTGGTAGTAGTAGTAGTAGTAGTAGTAGTAGTAATAGTAGTAGTAGTAGTAGTGGTAGTAGTAGTAGTAGTAGTAGTAGTAGTAGTAGTAGTAGTAGTAGTAGTAGTAGTAGTAGTAGTAGTGGTGTTGGTGGTGGTAGCAGAATTAGTGCTAGTAGTGGTAGTAATTAGGAGTAGTAACAGCAGCAGCAGTAGCGTAGTAGTAGTGGTAGTAGTAGTGGTGGTGGTAGTAGTAGTAGTAGTAGTAGTAGTAGTTGTTGTTGTTGTAGCAGCAGCAATAGTAATAGTAGTAGTAGTAGTAGTAGTAGTGGTGGTGGTGGTGGTAATAGTAGTGGTGGTGGTAACAGTAGGAGGAGTAGTAGTAGTAGTAGTAGCGGTACTAGTAGTGGTGGTATAAGTAGTAGTAGTAGTAGTAGTTGTTGTTGTTGTTGTAGTAGTAGTAGTGGCGGTAGTAGTACTAGTAGCAGCAACAGCAGTAGTAATAGTAGTAGTAGTGGTAGCAGCAGTAGCAGTATTAGTAGAAGCAGTAGTAGCAGCAGTAGTGGTGGTAATAGTAGGAGTAGTAGTAGCAGCAGGTGTAGTAGTAGTAGTAGTAGTAGTAGTAGCAGTGGTAGTGGTGGTGGTAGTGGTAGTACTAGCAGTAGTAGTAGCAGTTATAGTAGCAGTAGTAGTAGTAGTAGTAGTAGTAGTGGTGGTAGTAGTTGTGGTAGTAGTAGGAGTAGTGGTGGTAGAAGTAGTGGTGGTAGTAGTAGTAGCAGTAGCAGTAGTAATAGTAGCAGTTGTAGCGGTACTAGTTTTAGTAGTAGTAGCAGCAGTAGTAGTAGTAGTAGTAGTAGTAGTGGTGGTGGTGGTGGTTGTAGTAGCAGCAGTAGTAATAGTAATAATAGTAGCAGTAATAGTGGTGATGGTAATGGTGGTAGTAGTAGTGGCGGTGGAAGTAGTAGCAATAGTAGTACTAGTACTGGTAGTAGTAGTAGTAGCATCATCAGTAGTAGTAGTAGTAGTAGTAGTAGTAGTAGTAGTAGTAGTAGTAGTAGTCGCAGTGGTAGTAGTAGTAGTAGTAGTAGTAGTCGCAGTGGTAGTAGTAGTAGTAGTAGTAGTAGTAGTAGTAATAGTAGTAGTAGCAGTGGTAGTAGTAGTAGTAGTAGTAGTAGAAGTGGGGTAAGGTGGTGGTGGTGATGATGGAATCGTCAAATGGCGTCCTCATCTTCATAGGCATCAATCAGATAAGCCCGAGTATATACAAACGCTGGACAGCAGTGCTCTATCCTTGATCTGCTTGATTTTGCTCGACCATAATAGCGAGCCTCCTCCATTTGATTTTATACACTCTGGAGACCTCGAAGCTTATCTCGTTACAGAAATTTCCTCTCTAATAAGGAGGTAACTCAAACATTCGACTTTTGGTCCAGGCTTCTAGCTGAACTCCGTGCCAAATCCCCACAACTTATAACATTTCTTACTACTGCCGGGAACGCTGAACTAGACCATGGAATCAAGCGTAATTATAAAATTAACATTTTATATTTAAGTTGGTGTTAACCAAAAGGTAAGATTTTTCAAATCGTAACCATACAGGAAAAATACAAGCTCTCCCAGCTATAAATACTCATAATGGGGAATTTCGCGGTTATAGGTGGAAAAGGCACGGTAGCTCATTGACTAGAGCACTTGCAGAGTAAGCTGAAGATTGGTTCAAGTCTTAAATGATTCCCTTTTGATTCGAATTGAAAGACGGTAGATTTTATGAGTTTTCCACATAATGGATGTGCGTTGGCTAAGATAGGACTTTTTTTTTTTTTTACAATAGATGGCTTACCACCCGATATTTTACCATTTGAAGCAACGTGTCCTGTTCGACCGCAAACGCGAACTTCTGCCACTTGAGTCTCTGTATTCTTGAGATCTTGAAGATTGTCTCTTTACAGAGATTTTATCCCTAGAAGCGATTCGACGTATTCGAGTACTTATGATCCAAACTTTTAGTTAACTGCAATATCACGACAACGTTTATTGTTTAAATAGGTTGTTTTCTTCACTTAATGCACGTGCTTGTGCTAAGGTTGTGGAACTGAAATCAAATAGGAAAAATTAAAGTTCAGTACTGGACATGAAGCCATGGGTCTTCGGCTGAGCATGCCAATACTCTAAACATATGAGCTATCTATTTTTTCCACTCGATTTCAATTCCAACGTAATGGATTGTGCTTAGAATATTTCTAATCACTTTTCCTAATCGTAGATTGTCTGGGGAAGTTCAACTTGAATAAAACTCTATATATAGCGTTTAATAGCTGATTTCCTTAAGCAATTCTCCCTATATACTGCGGTCTTTCTTTAATATATATTCTGCTAAAATCTATCACAAAGTGTGAGTATTTTGAGACAGTTAAAGATTGTTTTATACCCACAGGAGTTTCTTAGAATGACAAAATTTCCTAAAACTATGAAATGAAAGGTGCATACTCTGGCTACGTGTATGAATTAAACCCTGATAGTGATAATTACTATAAACACAAAAACAAACTTTACATGAATTTTATCACATAGTGCGGGATTATTTAATGGTTCTTCATATTCGCATTTATAGCACAGCTTCAGAGAGTGATGACATATAAGTAATTTTACAGGCAGAAAAAGTACATAAAATTCAAATGTAAGTCAAAATTCATAGAATCAGCTTACCCCTTACAAGATTAACTAGTGCACTATTAAACATGTATGTCTCAACATTTTCTTTTTCTAGAATTTAATACTTTTTCTCATAGAAATGTGCTCTTAGAGTGAAAATTTCTTAATTATGATACATACCAGAAAAATGCTTTTGTGATGGCCTTTCCATTATGTGAGTATCCATCGCACTATCAGGACCATATTTTTATATATTTTTGGTAACTTCAAAATGATCATGATAAAGTCTCCAATCTGAAGATTGCAAATGCCGTGATCACTTACCATTCCTTAAGGAACTGAGTCATCATCAATTTCACTGGCCTGGATATCAATATTTGCACCTGATTCCAGGTGGGGAACTTCCTCTAAGGCAAAGCCGCTGCCTTCAATTGCCCTGTCTTTGCTTAGCTATAATTTGTTCCCATTTGGTTCCTTGAACCGTTGTGTTAATTGCTTTGATGTATTTGCAGCAGATATCGATCTCTGGAGCTGACAGTCCGAAAATTTGAAGCACTCATGTTTTTACCATAAAGTGTACTCACTTTGGTTCGTCTCCTTCTCTTTGTTCTCAATTGCCTCTTTTCTTTTGACACTAATGTACTCCAGAGATTTTGTATTTACTCCCGTAAGTTCTATTTTGTAGAAATATTCCTGACTTTCTGAGATATTCTGGTCCGTTCTTATGAGCATCCACGAAGATTTTCAGTAAGCTATGGAGCGGATTTTGGAATACCAACACACCTGATTCTATCTTCCCAACCAGAAGAAGGTGTATGGAGTTTAGAAGTACAGCAGTTAAATTTATTTAGTTATTTTCATAAGCAAACAGAACTTCCAAAGTAAAGTGGTAAACTGAGATTGTCCCTAATTACTGCCAATACACTATATTGCTTTTTCAATATTGATAGCAGAATGGTCATAACCAGTCCTCAGATGTTATTGTCAAACCATTCTGATGGAGTCCTAATACAACATAAACTTTTTAGTTCTGCATCAATCCATTCCATATGCATCATTTCAGCTTTTTAATTTACGTAAGTATCACGATGTCTTTAGCATTATCATAAATTAAGAGGGATTTGCTTTTCTTAAACGAGATTCTAATTTTCCAAGACCCTTTGTACTCCCGTTTGTTATGACTTTAGTATATTATCATGTCCTTTGAAAATTTTGTTCTAATAAAGTTCCAAATATTCGGTGGAAGTATTCCTCTTTAACATATTTTCTATGTTATCAAAGAATATATGCATTTATTTATTTTAATGGCGATTGAGGCCCATTTTACTGCTGAGGAATCACAGATGGTAGAAACTGATGATATATGCAATGAAATGATAAGTTGGAAAAAGATATTGTTTTAAGAAAAGAAACGTTTCACCTCTAGGATTTTTTGATAGTGTTTAACGCCCGTTTATACTACTGAGGCACCACAGGTGGTGAACACTGGTGATACATGTGATTTCGAGTTCTACCAGGCTCTGGGTCCAGGGGGCGTAGCGAACGCACTACATCACAGAGGTCTGTGTGCCCCGTGGTCTTTTGCTGAGACACCACAGGTGGTGAACACTGGTGATACATGAGATGAAAACATATATTGGGAGAATACTTTCTTTTAAGAAAGGAAACGTTCCAGACCTAAGTTTAGGGTACCCCCGGCATTTGCCATTTATAAGGACTGAGGAAAACCTGGAATAAACCTCAGTCAGGGAGGATGGTCCTAGCGGGATTCGAACCGTCCGGCTCACGAGTCCGTGCTTTAATGGCCTCTGTCATCGGTGGTTGTTTAAGAATTTGTTAATAATTTCCTCATCTTGGTAATTTTTTGTAACTACTATTATACCTTTTCTAAGTATTCTAATATTTGATTATGTTCAATTTGTGTAATACTCTATTGCATCATATCGGACTTATAAATTAAGTTACTCTTGTTTATTTTTAACATCATCATTAGTAGCTACTCTACAGCATGTTACATTTTTTTCTGTTCTCTATATAATAATATTTTACATCTTTTTAAAGATTTCTTTTTATGTTTGGATGTGCAATGTCAATAATAAAGATTCCCACGCAATCCATACCTAAGATCAAAAATAATACTTAGCGAAATTTTTGTAAAACACAAATATTACAGCATAATGGATTAATCGCCCCAACATGTCATTGCCTCCCTTTTCTGTTGTTTGACGAATGTAGGAGGGCAATTCGGAAAGTAAATTCCGTTAATTATTTTAATGAATGCTACTTTAATTTTGGAACTTTAATTATGCACAAATGAAAAGTACTCTGTTCAATAGTGTTTCAACATAATTTTCATTTACATTCAGACATTTGTCTACCGCTTCTCATGCTATGAAATCGCTACGCCTGTGATTGTAGTCACCGTGAGACGCTCTTCTTGAGATCCTATCTGCTTTGTTATGTCTGATAATATACATTACGAGAATTTGTTTATTGTTGTGTCTCGTTCCATGAACTCCACCATGAATAATACACCTACTTGCCCCTCCCAAAAAACGTCATGAGCTTCTTGATTGAATCATCATGGATGTGTGCATCCATCTTGGAATTGACGACACCAACGTCGAACAATAATCTTACTCATGATGTTCCTGTACACTGCAGCAATGTCAAGATGAATAGCAGCTGCCGTTTGTTTCTTTGCCCACAGAAACCGCATCACTGCACGTATCTCACACTTGGTGGGAACTTCTGTTGCTACACACATTTAACAAGTCTCTCTTGGTGAAAGAATCAACCACTCTGACACTGCAGGAGCGTATACAGGGAATAAAGAATAGCGCTCCTACCGCTTCTCCTTTTCGTGAATGACGAGACCGGAACTTACTTTCTACATTGCCCTCTTATATATACTCAATGTTTCTCTGGTATTAATTTGTAAAAATGCCAAGAAAGTATAAAAGGAAATTGGGAGATCATACAGAAAATGAGTGAAGAAACACTTATACAGATATATACATATACACACATATATATACTCTTTGTCTACATCTTTCTTATAGCTTTACAAAGAGTTTCTTCACTCATTTTTTGTATGCTCTCCCAAATTCCTTTTATACTTTCTTGGCATTTTCACAAATTAATACCAGAGAAACAATGAATAAATAACCGTAGTAAATAGTGTACTGAAAGTGAGACAGAATTACCTATGTGCCACACGGATGAAAGCAACTTTGAAAATGTTTAGATAAACTAAAATATGCCAGAGTTAATTAATTATAGATTAGAAATAATAACGAATATCAAAATTAATGGTCGTATCTTTAACAGTGCGAAGAAAACAGTATGTATACATTTCCCATATATATTTCAATGAAGAATGTTACAACCCGTGTTCCATCTAAAGGTATATCGCAAGATATTTACAATAGTGTAAAACATTTTAATTTTACTTTTGAAGTTTGCTGAAGACATATTGGAGGAAGTTCCTCCCTTTAAAGGTGTTGATGTGGTACTTCAGTACTTTAGTACCAATAGTAGGGGAAGGAATGCAGCAACGTGGATCGGTTTCTTGAGAACAGGGTGCATTGCGTCGGGAAGTGATGAGCAGTTTGTGTAGAACTTTCTGGCCAGTTGCAATTAGCGATGGCGTTTTCTTCGTTTTGTAGGAATGGAAACGGAAAGAGGGATGGTTGGACATGAACTGTGTAAGCACGTAATATAGAGTCTGTGGAAAATGTGGGAATGAGTAGTTCGGTAGCAGTAACCTTTTCGGAATTTATATAGACACCATTCCAAATTTTAACATAATTATCTTTAAGCGTCTCTTTGACTCTGATCTAGGTCAGGACATTGTATGCTATGGTTATGTTGTGGCCGGCTACAATCTTGGTTAAGTAATCGTCTCGTTCATTGATTGCCTTGAAGTCATGCGTGTCCTTTACCCAGTAGAAAAAAATAATTAAAATGAGTTCTTGAAATGAATGGTTTTCGTTCTGGGCGAAACTGCTAGGGAATGGGATACTTGTTTGTAACCGATGGCGAGTAGAGCTACCTTAGTGTCAACATGGCTTGCAAAAGATGTGAGTCTCTTCTTTTGTTCCTGTATCCAGTCTATACTCGTATTTATTCCCCAATCTTAAACTGTACAATTGCTATTTTGCCTTTATGCGATATAATTTTCTTTAGAGTCTTTCACTGCCACCATTCCTGCGACATAGTTTCCTGTTTTTGATCCATGTATGTGGATTAAGACATCCGCTTATTCTTCTACTCCAGTCATGTCCACATTTATGTAATTGTCTTTCGGATGTATTCCTTTTGTTTTAGTAGTAAATTCTATTTGACTTAATTGTGCTATGACTACATTTGTGAGATGGCATCTGCAGATGGTCTTAATGTCTTTGTGTAGTATTATGGTCAGATAAATTAGCACTATACTTGCGATAGCTTGTAGAGCGTCGTTTGAGATTGTTCTCTATACAGTCACGAGAAAGAGAATCTTCAGTTTGACACTGTCAAACAACCAGCTATTATTTTGGAAGAAACCTGACAAGTACACGAAGTGACCAATTGTCACAAAATTAACTACCTGCAAAACAAACTAAAGTGAATGTTATTATTTCTATTATGAAAGTACATTTAAATGTTTTAAAAATAGACATATATGTGATAGCGTCATACCCCATCACAAAATGCCCCCATTTAATCAAGCCCTCCTTTAAGCATCATAAAAAATTAATTACAGCATGCTTTCCATATTTTAACTATTTCATCGGGCTCTAAGTTAGCAACCAAGATCGATGATTCAAAATTATTCCTCATTGTGTGTAGGGTATACACAAAATAAAAGCACACACTCACGAAGAGTTAAGATAAGGGCGCGCAAGAAATTTAAATTCAAAATTTTACTTTAATATTAGGATACTTTTGGTAAAGTAGGAAAATCAGTAACGGTACATACTTCTAATAAAAACCTTTTATTCTACTAAAACATGTCAAATACAGTTGTTATAGTTATATACCCATATTTCAATTTACACTCCTCCTGACTTTAAAAGTTCTGGCATTATTGTTGATGTCTGGAAATTCTTTCACAACTTATAAAACAGTTTTTATTGCTCCTCGTGTGTGATGACATATCACTCAAGAACTGAATTATGGAGATATCACCTTCTGCATAACTATTTAAGTTAGAGTATGTTGGAATAAACATGCTATTTTATTCGGAGTTTCTCCTCATTTCAAAGAAGCATGTCAGATAGCGTTAGTGCTTCAGGTTTCTAAGTACATTAATTAGCTAAGCACTCCTACGTTTATGCGAATGTCATGGATGGGAACGTTATGTGTATGGTCATTTCTCGCCCATTACGGCCGACACACTGTTAGTGTGGGAGCCTACAATAATACTCGTAATATGCTTCACTTGCCTCCTCTCTGACAGGCGTTGGATCCTAATGAAATGGGCAGGAGTATAAATGCTTTCGTTTGTATTTACGAGCGGGTAGCAACAGCTCATGGCTTAATGGTCGCTCATCCAAGTTACAGCTACACTCAATGCTTCTCATTCTAAAGATTCAATTGACCCAAAAGAACTCAATTAGAGGAAATTACCAGAACTTTGGGCACGGCCATTACGATCATCAGATTCTTCGCAGAGTATTAAGGGATTTTGTACAAAGCCTGTTCAATACAGCCTCGGATTTGTGTATACGTTTACTGTCATTTTTCTAGGTAAGGGATAGTCCAAGCACCTACATTCTCTTCTGCCATTTAAGTTGTCAGGAGTTCACATTATTCTATTGGGATAATTGTCAAACTGGCACTGTTCCTAAAACATTTGTTTTAAATAAAATTGAGTATGATTGGTATAAAAAAAAAACTACTGAAGTGACGGTATGTTATAAAAAGTTCCTGAGGGCAAGTATTTGTTCTGTTTGCAAATATAAAACATGTAATTGCTATATATCCAAATCTCGCATGTGCACAATGAGATAACCGTTTAATATCTGTAAATTCACATATTATATGAACACTGGAACGGAATTGGAATTAGAAGTTCTAGATAATGGGGTAATTCTGCTATTTGGATTCACATATGGTGATTGAGAAGGCCTAGTCTCAGAATAACGCTTATTCCATTAACCGAAGACTCCAAAGTACGACTTGAACATGTAGATGACTGGTGTGTTACTCCTAGCGAGGAGAATCGCCACTCCTTTCACAATTAACATTTGCTCCATTTCACGCCCTGTCTTAACTGCGCATGGAGCTGAGCAAAGTGAACTCAAGATTCCACTGTGCACAAGAAAAAGGACATCGTCCATCCAGGTAAGAATATTTGCCATGCCCTTGGGGGACAGTACCATTCCCTCTGGTAGTCCTGTCGTAATTTGCGTTGCGTTGGTCCCTGTAATTTAAACAAAAACCTTGTCAAAATTTCTGTACTAGTTCAAATATAATTCATGGTGTTCTGGCGCCTGAGTAACATAGACACTGCCTTTATCTGTGTCAGGCAGCAGCGGTGAAATACAAGCGCTGCATGCCGGGAGGCGAAACTGAGCTCTTAACACGGCATACTGCTCAGTCACAGAGTTAACGCAACAGCAGCATCAGTCAAAGTCTTAAGCACAACTGCTTCAGTGGGTACACAGCTTTTCTGTATACCTTGTGAACCGCGTGCTGTAACAAGTAGAACTTACAAGAGTTTTGCGTTCAATAGACGACTTTTTTTTTTTAATCAAAGGGAGTACAAGCACTCAGTGAAGGATAAGTATCTTCGCATGGTATCGTTCAAAACACTGAAAGCGTTTCAATGAAAGTCAAACTACGTTAGCTCTTTGAAATTTGAAGTGATTTCCTGTTCTCCCAGCTATGAATTACCTATACCTAGTTAGATAGGAATACCTTATTCCTGGCCGGCTGTACCAGCTTTTCTTGTTATTAACACGAGTTAATACTGTTAAATATTTTATTAATATGATGTTTATTTTTCAACGGATATTATTACACGCGCGTATAATAGAGAGAGTGCCAAAATGTATACACACTTCAAGCAAAGAAAAAACTATGTTAACATGAAAAACTGAATCCACACAAACATAAAATGATGAGCACTAATCATCTTAGACTTTTATATTTACAACAGTTGTTCAAAATGCCCATCATCGGCGCCGATACACTTCTGAATACGTTGAACTACTGATTGAGCAACATTTGCGAGAGTGTCCTCAGCGATTATAGCACATGTTTGCAATCAATTTCTTCCCGTAGTGCTCCCATGTAGCTGGCTTTCCACGGCATGGCATACACATCCTTAAGAGTTCCTCATAGATAGAAGTCCAACGGATTTAGATCCGGAGAATCTGTTCTGTACACAAGTCTCCATTGTCTTTGAAATTCAACAACAATCTAGGTTTTTCCAATACCACTTCAAAATTGCTTTACGCTGTTCAAAAGATAATCTTAGCTCCATTTTGTTGTAACAACGCTAGCATAACATGTGAGCAACATCTGTTTACAGGACATCATTGGCTTCATTTGTTCATTGTCGATATACTATAATCTTGGTTTCATTTGTTCATTGTTGATTTACCTTTCACGTAGCAACGCTGTCATAATGGCGTGAGTCACATCTGTTTACAGAACATCATATTACACATTATTGTAGTTTTTCGGCTCAACTTTGAAACATATTAAATATATATCTATTGTGAAAGTGTGTATACATTTTTGGCACCTTCGGTATATTTGTTTCACAAACGTATTATTTCATACCAGAACATCGCAATTTAAAAGAAAACGTGGACACAGCAAATGTCTGAGTTTGCTTTGTTCTACCTTCCCGTGTACCCACTTTTATTATCAATATTTTAAGTAAACAGGACTTCAGTAGATTTTTTAATGGCGTTTATCTCGTTTTTACTACTGAGGCACCGTGGACACTGATGATACATGAGATGAAATGATAAATTGGGAAAGGATATTTTTTTTTAATGAAGGAAACGTTCTAGGCCTAAGTTTAGGGTACCTCCCCGGCATTTATGAGGGCTGAGGAAAACCTGGAAAAACCTCAGTCAAGAAGGACGGTCCTGCGGGAATCGAACCCTAGAACTCCCGTTTACGATTCCGCGCATTAACGACCTCGGCCACCCGTGGTGGTGTATCAATAGTTGGTGAAATAGCTACTGTTAAGAGAAGTAAAGGTATAGTATTGTGTTATTGTTAAAATAAATGTAAAATCAGTTAGGATTAAAATAAAAAACATTTGAACTGTAAAATTGAATTCTCGGGCCTAAATAACAATGCTAAGATTGCAGGTGATCCTTTTTCATACAATTATTTTTTCTAATGGTATAATAACATATATTTCAATATTCTTAATATTCATAAATTGCTATTATTACTTTATATAATTAAAATGCTCTGTTATTGCTTCGCAAGTAAAATTGCATGATAACTAAAAAGAAAATTACATTAATATTTCTTGAGTATAGAATAAAAAATGAGCAAGTTTCCAACATGCAGAGCTTTATAGCACAGCGCGTCTTGCGAGAAGATGTCTTACATCGCCGAAGAGAAAATATGTCAAGAACAAGAGCATACAATTTTGCTAATTCAGCTTTACTGGACATGCTGCGGTATATAAGACAGCAGTATGCGATATACTGATTCTAATTAAACATTATGAAGACTAGAAAAGGCTTTTTGAGCTCTGAGGAATCTCCGGAGCCCATGCGCAAAAAAATAAAACCTATCTTGCATCCCATTCAATCACTTGGCATTGGGCCTATAATGCCGGGATATGTTCGGTCGGCGGCCGGCTAACAGTTGCCTTCGCGCCTTGCAGATGGTTAACTGGAACGCACTGTAGAAAGGCAAAACCACCTGAGTTGAACTTATTAATTGAAGACCTCGTTAATATTTTTATCAATCAGAAACATCTATGTAAACAGAGAATTCAGTCACTTAGCTTTAGTTGTTATGTTCTAAAACAGTAAAGACGTTCGTGACACTGGCGTATTAGTTGGAATTCCGCTGCACTCAACCCATATGTCGTAATTATCGCGCTATAGCATCAGCTGATATGCAATTGCTTTAATAATTTTAAAAATATATACGAAGCTTCAAGGTAATGAACATTTATTTAATTAATAGAAAATTACATTACATTTCAATGATCTATAGCTATTCATAGAAGCTATTCAAATTGTAGACCATTAGCTTCGGAGAAGAGCTAAGTACCATTGAAGTGAATGGCCAACTCTTTAAAAATTATCTAACATATCGTGATCAATGTCAAATACAGCATTAATTCTGGTCATAAACTACATTCTGTATTTATTGGGGCCCCTTAGAGACAGTCTTAACATGTCTCAAAATAAAAAGTTCTCTAGGGGTCAATCTGGCAAATCTAGCTTTTGTAACAATCAAGTGGTTAGGATAGATTCCATGAAGGAAATTTCTTACTTCATATCGTAATGTGCAGATTATCTGCCGTCCTAGAACCACATTACCTGACGTATTCACAAAAGATCAACTTCCGGAAGTGCCGGCAAAAATGTTCTAAGAACTGTTCAGTAGACGTGCCCCGTCAAACGTGGATGTGATAAGTAAGGTTCAATAAAAATTACACTCAAATTTAAAGTTTCAGCCTTGCTGTTGGTGAATCAAAACATGTCCAAATCAAACATGTTTTGGATTTTCCACCGCCCAAATGTGGAAATAAGGATTTGCCAGTTCACAAAACAGCGTTGGAAACCTTGGCTGTTAAACACGTTTCTGAAGAAATCGTTGGACAAATTGTAACCGAGCAGGAAGTTCGCTCGGCCCCAATGATTAACCTCTGGTAGAGTGTTGCTGCTGTTCATGTAGGTTACCACGGAAGGTGAGCTTGTATGCATATCATGTGCTATTGTTATGGTGCTTATTGATCGTTCAAGAATGTCTTCAGATGCCAGTGCTATTGCTCTTTTTGAAATCCCCAACGATGAGCATTTTCAGGAATTCTAACAATCGTTGACGTACTGCAATAAAAGGTGATTTGATTTTGTTTATTTAAGGACGCTCTTTAACATCTCAGGTCATCAGCGTCCCCATTCTATTCAGGGCGTGAAACGGCCGACAAATTTTGCTCAGAGGCCTCTTCTTTCAGACTTGAGGTTCTTTATCATGCCGTAAATGTACGACAACGGGCCCCACGGCTTTACTTCCTTCCAAAGGAAGCCATATTTAGGATTTTTACGCCCGAAAAAATGCATCGATCCTGATCGGGTTCGAACCCGCGACCTTGGGTTTAGAAGGCACAGTAAAAGACAAATGTCTGGTTGAATGTGATTCAGTATAAGCTTCATTTTGGCGTTTCCTGAAGCTGCATCATAAGTGCACTGCATGTCTGTCAACGCTAGTAAAGCGATGCATGTTTCGTCTTCCTAGATGCTGCAATAACTAACATAATTTGAAATCCTGCTAGGTAGGTGGTGAACGTTAGTTTGTTTACTCCAGGAGGATAGGGAAGAGTGAACAACTGTCTCATTGGTGGAATTTCATCTAACTTCATTGTATCTAATAACTTAAATGCCACATAGCATAGTAATAGGAGATCAGCACATATATGAAAATGAAAATACTCTTACAGATCCCATGAGTCATTCCTGAAAATTATTTCGTGTTATTTTGACTCAAGCAGTATAATGGGTTCATTATACAAAGCAACAGTCACCATAAACGAAAAACAAAGTACTTTGAAAAAAAATGATAATATACCTAAAATATTGCAAATAGAGAAACAGAAATTAATAAAATACGAAATCAATCATGCATATAGCGCAATATTTTAAACCGCTTGTGTTTTTCAAAGTCAAAAGACAAATGTAAAGGTAATAAAGTCGAAAGTAATATAATGCGTGAAAACGACGGGAAAACGGTGAGGGGAGGAAAAATAAATAACAGTGTCATATTAATAATTGTAATAATAATAATAATAATAATAATAATAATAATAATAATAATAATATAACCGAAAAGAGGAATAAGTTAGGTTTAAACATGTTGGTGAACGCATTTTATGCAATAAAAATTGCTATCGTTTTTTTTTTTAAGTTTTAACTCCCATTTTTACTACTGAGGCACCACTGGCGCTGAACACTGATGATACATGAAATTAAATGATATATTGGGAAAGGATTTTTTTTTAAGGAAGGAAGCGTTCCAGGCCTAAGTTTAGTATACCCCCTCCAGCATTTGTTATTTATGAGGACTGAGGAAAGCCTGGAAAAAACGTCAGTCAGGGAGGACGGTCCTGGCGGGAATCGAATCCCAGGCCTCCCGCTCACGAGTCCGTGCCTTAACGACCTCGGCCACCCATGGCTGTCTCTGTACCTCTAAGGTGACTTCCAGGAACATGAGACAGTAACCCATCATCAAAGGATACACAAGGATTCAGGGGGACAGGGCATGTTCGGGCAATCGGCAAGGGAGATTTGGTTTTAACAGAACTCCTCTGATTGTTCATACTGAGTGAAAACAACAGTAGATGTTAAATCAATATAACATTATTTGTATAGCTTGGAAGATAACACATATGAAAATTTCTTGGAGGCACAGTTAGCAAATAAAGTAGTATTAAAATATCTGGATAAAGTGGGGTTATGGAAGGGGTTAATTAGCCACTTAGATTTTGCATTTAAGACATTGACATGAATATGAGCCTATGACCAGATGGGGCAATTTGGATGGAGCTAGGTTTTGGCGAAATAATATGTTAATGGTGGGGTGCTCTAAACGTAAGGCGGAGGACAAATTTAGAATAATAACTCTAACATGAATGCATTAACCCGTCAATACCCTACAACTTCTTTATATATACGCTGATGACCTGAGATGTTAAAGAGCGTCCTTAAATAAACAAACAATTTCTTTATCTTGGGCTAAGATGAATTTAGGATATAATTAATTCATTTGAATAAATAATTAAAAAACAAGTAAATTAAGACATTTTATTTAGAGCTAAATTTTATGTACCATGAACATAGGGGCTTATTGTATAGTAATGCAATAAAAGTAGTATTTTCAGTCATAGCATGCTAATAAATCACGCACATCTATAGCAAACCATTTATGAAGGAATCTGGTGAAGCCGAACATTGCATTTTATATGATGAAATTTTGTACATTAACCACAATTTTACGTCATCTTTAAGTTTTAATTTATTCAAGATGTCCAATATTGTATGCGCGGATATATTGCGGAACACATTTTCTCAATTTTGGTATGGGTTCTGGCGATTATTCCACATTTTAGGTCAAATTGATAGCCCAATACTTCATTTAAACTCCAGTAAACTCATTTTCATTTGTCTATATAACATTCATACTCACATTGTTTTGATCTACATGAAACCTGACTAGAGCCCAGTGTCATTTCTTGGAACGGATCATAGTTCTACAAAGTTCTACAAAAATTGTGATAGATTGTGAAATAGTTTGACAAAATCCATAATTTTATTTTTATTATTACTTTTAGAATAGTGTTTAAGGCCCGTGTTTATTTTTGAGACTCCACAGTTGGTATCCCTTTTTTATTTTACAGTTTTACTACTGTTGGTTGGAATATTTTTACATGTTTACGCTCTGCCTTATTCCATCTTTGCGCAAGCCCTTGCTGAGAGAGGCATCCATTTGAAAATGGTCGCCAGCGTTACTGGGTCATCATTCATTTCAACGTTGCCATACATAGTAGCAGTATTTATAATCAGAGCCCCAATTGTAATTTAATATTCATATGTTTGCAAATACCATAATAATTTCATTGTCTTCAGCGGAGGCCTAGAATGCTTTACTTAATTATGTAAATAGTAATGAAAGCAACAGTGAGTTATAACACTTTATTTCATTGTGTAAATGGTAAATAGATTAAGATTTTGATATTGAAACCGGGAGATGAATGTTAATATAACATCTGCAGACTTTTCATGTTGCATAAAAGTAAAAGTGAAAGGGGAACACCTAGCATTCAAAGCTATCAGTAATGGATTTTTCCGAGCTTCGGTGAGCATGGCTTTTACGCTGCGTATTTTACCTCACTAAATTTCGCGCTCTTCCAGAGCGCTCTATACAAACCGTCCAATCAGTCGTGAGTATTTTGAATTTTTGAAGATGATAATACTCCTGAGCATACGCGGGTAGACTCCGGAGGCCTGGTGTCGACGTGATACCCAAGCCAAGAGGTTGTATATAAAGGTGCAATTTGCCCAGATTCACAATACAAATGAATACTTCCAATTTTTAATATGTTCTAGCCACTTGGCTCACTAAACCACGAATAAATGACAAGAGGAAGCCTTATGAGGTAGGACAAGACATGTCACAATGAATACTAGCATCTAGAATAACTAATTAATTCACAGATTCCACCAGCACACTCACAGCATGTAACATTTAACAGCAACTCCAAACACCAATAACAGTAGGCGCACGTTCACTTACTCTTCGTCTTTACCTTGAATCCCTCTTGCATGCACGCATTTGCCAACCTCTAACTCCCCGCGGGGGCGCTCTGGGCCTTTTTTTCAAAAGTGCGTCTCCCGGAAAAACAGCGCGCCTATCGCTGATGCATGCATGCAAGCTCTTCAACTATCTCCACTAAATTCCGGGGTGTAATAGCGGTACCCGAATACTCCTTTCCTTTCACTCCCTGCATGTTATTATTAGTAAAAGGGGAGCATGGGGAGGCGATGCAGAATTTTTCTTGGTTGATCCCCACCTAGGAGGGGCGAGGTGGTTCCTCTTCTCGCCCTCCCTTCAGGGGGAGGGGTTAAAAATCACATTCATTCTAAGATGCACTCGGTGCAGACATTCTTCATTCACTTAGTCGGCAGCGCCGATTTGTGATTAGGCGCGTAATCATATATATAATGCAAGTGGAATGCATAGCCGCGAGATCTCCTTGAGTAACAAACCAGCGATAATCGATTGCAAGCTTTAATTCCTACAAGAAACTCGTACGGTAGATCAAAGCTTTTCCGCGATGTGCGAATCAGCTGATGAAGTGATTATTTTGAAACTCTGGAAGCTCGCGGCCATCAGAAGTACTTAGCTTGCCACCGCGCCGAGTCAATTAGCTACAAGTCCAAGGGTTACGGCCATTCATTTCCCGAAACAAATAATAGCTTCTTTATAACGTGGAATCAGGTAAACAAATACACTTATCTCACCGCATACCTTCGTGTATTTATACTTTGACTAATATCCTGTCCCCTCTCATTGTGCGAAATTCCTGGCATCAGGTAGCCAGTGAAAGCGACAACTATCTGCTACGCCCACGCAGAAACTTATAACGTCGAGAACTGAATCACTTTCGGCGGAGACCCCGACGGACACCCAAACCCCACAACAACACTTTCATGTTCATCTTGAAGAACATGCCGGATCCACGATGTTCGTTTTTTTTTTTTTTTTTTTTTTTACGTATTTAAAGATGCCGCCTATGGTGTCTCAATAGTAAAAACGAGCATTAAATATTAATAAAAAGTTTGAAAAAGAAAATTAAAAAAATATGTAAAAAAAAACACACATTTGAAAGCAAGCCTACAATGCATTGTTAAGATTATTCAAAATAAGTATTGCTCTGTAAGCTTTATCATTTGAATCTGCTGTTGGGTTAACGTTTAAATGTCGGTCCTGGTGGGTATTGGTAACCATACTTGCCTCCTAAACCAAAGATCGCGGGTTCAAACCCGGCCAGGATCGATGGATTTTTTCGGGCGTAAAAATCGTAAGTATGGCTTCCTTCGAAAGGGAAGTAAAGCCGTGGGTCCCGTGTCGTACATTTACGGCACGATAAAGAAATTTAAGCCTGAAAGAAGAGGCATCTGAGCAAAATTTGTCGGCCGTTTCACGCCCTGAATTGAATGGGACGCTGATGACCTGAGATGTTAAAGAGTGTCCGTAAATAAAACATGTTGAAAGTTTATAAGGCTAACTTAACTAGTAAGCTCATATACTGAGAATACTCAACATCATCATCATCATCATCAATAATAATAATAATAATAATAATAATAATAATAATAATAATAATAATAATAATAATAATAATAATAATAATAATAATAATAATAATCCTTACATTTTAGGCTAATAGTTAGTGTCTTGGTGATGTGGCCTCTAATGAACCAATATCTAATTTTTATTTACAAATTTAAATATATATTTGTTTATGTATGTAAAATATGTAAGTGCGTAAATGTATATATTTATTTTACTCTCCTCAGTTCCTGTATGCCCTATAGGAGTCATAAAGCATGCGTTTCCAAAAATTCTAATTGTAATTTTCTTCAATTGGTCAGAGTGGAATTATTAGCCAGAAGATGGCAGCACCCATTACAGTACAATTCAAATACATTATCCTGTTCTTTGTGCACAATATGGTATTTAGAAACAGCAGCTCTCGAGAAAACTTATTTTCACAGTTCTGAATGTTGTATTTTAAATGGATTACTTTCATTATTTACGAATTTTTTTTATTGAAATATATTCTTAAATTTATTTTCCTTAAGAGTAAACTTAAATAAAAGCAATAGTAATTTTTTTAATGAAGTCCACATCATGCTGTCAAAGTTCGATGGATGTACATTGATCTCCAATGCTATAAATTTACCCACGCTACTTCAATACAGCTGTGAAAAGTGAAAGATCTGGGTGCTCTGTTATTATATTAGACCACTCAGTTTGGGACTATGGCATATTTGTGAGAGTTTTCTGATTTATTATTGTACAAACGATTCTGTAATCTACAAGCGATAAAAATTACATGGCTAATTACATTTTCCCTTAGTGTTAGAAGCATTTGGTGAACGAAGTTTTAGACGAAGACGTTTCTGATGTAGAAGTGTAACGACTAAGTCAGTGATTCCCAAGAATGTTCACCGATCAAGCGCAGACGAGAAATCTGATGACGAAAGTAAGAATGAATTTCAAGATGAAGCAACAGATTCCCCTACACAGAGGACGCAATAATTCAAGAAAACCAACTGCCCCCAGCTATTGATTACGAAAGGGTTCTAGTAAATGCTGTCAGCTTGTCACTAGAGGGTTGGTTGTGCCTATGCCTCCAATGCCTTCGGGATGAAGGGATGGAGTGAGGGATATAAATATAGGGCGGCCAGAATCCATGGGCGTGAGGCATAGACGCAGATGGGTTCACTAACATTGTTTCCAGGAAGAACACCTGACGCCGAGCCCTCCACAGAGTTCGATCTCCTCAGAAGGGCTCTTCCACAGCGGATGCCAGGACAAAAGTCTTTCTTAAGTGAAGCCACGTCATCCGCCTTGGCACTTCCGACTCTGCAACAGACCAATGGAATAAAAGAATATGAAATAGGGAAGCAGAAAAGTCGTAGAACGGAAAATTGTATTCCCGCATTCGCCTAAGCAATCAGGGAATACCATGATAAAACGCAATACAAGGATAGCCGGGACCTAGGGATTTTAATCCGGGAGTTCCCAAGCGTTGTATGTGAATATATTCCACATGACCTACTAGAGGCCTTAAGTATGTACATCAACCAGCGATATATGAAAGACACGGCGTGATTATTTAATTGTACCAATAATTTGAATTGTTGTAACATTAAACATATCTTGCCTAAAACATTTCAAAAGATATTTATTTACTGATTACGAAAAAATAGGATTCCTTTTGTGGCTTACAACATAACCAAAACTAGGCATTTTCTGTTTAGAAGTAACTTTGTGATAATGCTCAAGTTCCTGGAGAAAAGGACGTTAATATGTTCTGGAAAGACCGCCTGTGATGCAGACAGTGCAAAATAAATGCCGGTTCGATCTAAAATCACAAAAAATGTGTCTGTTGAATAATGGTGTTTTGTGTACCCGTGACTGTTCGACGGTTCATAAGGGTAAAACTAATATCTATTGCCTGAAAGACGTTATTTGGGCTCCTGATAGTCTTTCATTGGACTTCTTCATTTATAAAGAAAAGGGAGTCATGAAGATGGAAAGTACATTGTAGGGAAATAATGATGAAACTGACAGCAATACTTCAACCTGGAATCCGAATATTCGAACGGGCAGATATTTTACATTAGTAATATTCTTTATATTGATACAGAAGTGCACAGACTGGAAACAATTCTAAACCTTGCTGAAACTTGAAGATTGATCTATAGACCAAGAAGTTAGAGCGATGGGACAGATAGCTATCGTGAAAGGATTCGATAATCGTCCAGTAAAGCTAATTAAATCAAGGATGAAGCTTTTCCAAAATACTAATGTATTGAAAATTCAAATTTCACAAAAAATCCCACATTTGCCATGTACACATTTTAGCTATTCAGCTTCAGTTTGTAAATTTAGTTGCTACATTCATAGTAAAAATTTTGTTTAGAAAAATTCAAAATTTTGCAAATAAATTTATAAATGCCTTTTTTCATACAAATCCAAGTATAGATATTTTAAAACATTAATTTCATACTTTGTAACATAAGGGAACAGCTTTTTAATTTGTATTAAAGAGCATGTTCGGAATATTAAATACACAATTCATTTATAAACATTTATAGAAACAAAGATATAAATTATGAAAAACGTTCATTTATAAGGGTAAAAGATGTGTGAACCCCCAATATAAAAATCTATTTATTATTCCATTTCAAATATAAAGAATATAAACACCACTAACAAAAATGTGAATAAAAATAATTCTATATAGTACCTTAATTTTTTGTAAATTATTGCTATCTTTCGTTATTTTGCAACAAAATCTTAATCACTTTGTAATTTACTGCATTTGCATTAAACATTGTGAAAGTGTTGAGGAACACCGATCCTGATGATATACTAGCAGCACCTGTGTCCAACGAGGCACTCGGGGTGTCATGGCGCCCTTGATGTGTTTGTCTGGCGCCCTTCTTAAGCAAAATTTTAAAATGCTAGTTCTTGATTTAGTTCAAATTTCAAGACAAAACTATTTTCGAACATCTAAATAACAGCTAAAAATGTCTTTCCAGTACTCCCATGAAGTACGATTTTGTACATTCCTTTAATCGTATCCATTACACTTTTATTGATAACGGCTACTTCTCCCTTTCTTCTATGCAGAAAGCACTGGTCCTTCAAGACCAGGTTAATTGCCCTAAATGTATGATTATCTTTTCAAACAGCTGTAGTGTCTTAAACATTCTGCCATGGACAAGACACACAAATTCGCCGACACACCACCCCCTACGCGCTACCTTCATTTGCACCTTTCTCAGGCATCAACCTGTCGGCAATTCAAGTCAAAGTTACTTTAATGCAAACAATGAGGAATTATGGTAGGTTCAAAGGAAATTTAAATATTTTTATTTGAAAGTTCTCAGTCTTTGGTAAGGCATTCAGTATAATTTGTAAGTTGTGCACTTGAGCAGTCAGTGGTGAGTAAAATTGCCCATGTATTTTAGTTATTCTTCTGCAAATTATTCAGCCATTTAGCAGTACTATTTCCCATCAGCTATTCTTAATAGATTGAGGCTAAAAGGCAAAAAACTTAGTTTTAACAGCACATTGGAAGAGCAGTAATGATTTATTGAACGACAGAAAGCCTGTTTTTTTACTACGTAATGGTGGTTTATTCCCAACAAATGTAACGGTGAAATGCAATTTTCGAGTAATCACCAAAACAAAACAAAAAAACAAGTATTTGGGTTAACATATTGTGAGATCGGAATTTCATCCAGGAGCATTGTAAAAAAGGAATACAGATCCTGCCTGATAAATTCATACTAGAGCACTCATTAAGAGCAACCTGTCCTAGCTAAAAGTCACAATTTCCTCAACATTCAATCGTTTTATTATTATTATTATTATTATTATTATTATTATTATTATTATTATTATTATTATTATTATTATTAGTAGTAGTAGTAGTAGTAGTAGTAGTAGTAGTAGTAGTAGTAGTAGTGGTAGTAGTAGTAGTAGTAGTAGTAGTAGTAGTAGTAGTAGTAGTAGTAGTAGTAGTAGTAGTGTGAGAGTATCTAGTAGTAGTAGTAGTATCCAGTAGCAGTAGTGGTAATAGTAATAGAAATATGACAGTATCTAGTAGTAGTAGTAGTAGTAGTAGTAGTAGTAGTAGTAGTAGTAGTAGTAGTATTTAGTAGCAGTAGTAGTAGTATGATAGTATTTAGTAGTAGTAATAGTATCTAGTAGCAGTAGTAGTAGTGCTAGTGGTAGGAGTGTCTAGTAGCAGTAGTAGTAGTGCTAGTGGTAGGAGTATCTAGTAGCAGTATCTAGTAGTAGAAGTAGTAGTAGTAGTAGTAGTAGTAGTAGTAGTAGTAGTAGTAGTAGCAGTATTTAGTAGTATTATCTATTAGCAGTAGTGATAGTATTTGTTTAGATTGATTTATTTATGGACGTTCTCTAACATCTCAGGGACATCTCATCAGCGTCCCATTCTATTCAGGGCGTGAAACGGACGACAGATTTTGCTCAGAGGTCTCTCTTTCAGGCTTGAGGTTCTTTTTCATGCCGTAAATGTACGACACGGGACCCATGACTTTACTTCCCTTCCGAAGGAAGTCATCAAGTCTATCTGTCCTGACCGGATTCTTGGGTGTAGGTGGCAAGTATGGTAACCACTACACCACCAGGACCGACGTAGTGGTAATAGTAGTAGTAGTAGTAGTAGTAGTAGTAGTAGTAGTAGTAGTAGTAGTAGTAGTAGTAGTAGTAGTGGTGGTGGTGGTGGTGGTATTGGTGGTATTGGTGGTAGTAGTATCTAGTAGTAATAGCATCTAGTAGTAGTAGTAGTAGTAATAGTATAAAGTAGTAGTATCTAGTAGTTGTGGTAGTAGTAACAGTAGTAGTATCTAGTAGTAGTAGTAGTAGTAGTAGTAGTAGTAGTAGTAGTAGTAGTAGTAGTAGTAGTAGTAGTAGTAGTAGCAGCAGCAGCAGCAGCAGCAGTTTTTTTTTTTGGTTTAATTTATTTATGGATGCTCTTTAACATCTCTGGTCATCAGCGTCCCATTCAACTAGGGTGTGAAACAGCCGACTAATTTTGCTCAGAGGCCTCTCTTTCAGGCTTGAGGTTCTTTTTCGTGTTGTAAATGTACGACACGGGACCCACGGCTTTACTTCCCTTCCGAAGGAAGCCATACTTAGGATTTTACGCCCAAAAAATCCATCGGTCCTGGCCGGGTTCGAACCCGCGATCTTGGGTTTAGGAGGCATGTATGGTAACCACTACACCACCAGGACCGACGTAGTAGCAGTAGTAGTATCTAGTAGCAGTAATATTAGGAGAAGGTAGTAGTAGTAACAGATGTAGGACAATAGTAAATAATAATAATAATAATAATAATAATAATAATAATAATAATAATAATAATAATAATAATAATAATAATATTGGCTGCAAAGCCACTAATTTCTAAAATTTTAAAATGCAGAAGCGGTTCACTTGCACTTTTAAAAGTTAAATGTTTTTTGGGTGTAGCACACATATTTTCCATGTTAAACCGGCTGCAATATTTCCTTTTCCTAAAAATGTTGCGCTTTTGAAGCACTTTCAGCGTTGTACTCGTAGTTCAAATACAATTTACTGCTTCCCATCGCTTCTACGTCATCATCCTTCAGAGACGCAGTTTTAAAATTGTTGTACACCGCCTTTAAACTGAACTACAATACCTGAAAAACAGTTTTTATAGTGATAGCAGAGCATATTAAAGTCATTCTCTGTGGCCAACGTAACTGTACTTCTCAAAAGTAATGGAATTAATTATTTGTTAAAATATTTTCACTCAAAAACAATAACCTTCACTGTCAATAATAAACTCACAATTTACTTGATTCTTGCATTTATCAACTAGAGAATATAATCTAAGTCTGCTTCCATTTTCTTACTTCGGCTCTTGGCGAAGATTTCCGATGTTTAACAAAGATCCATATTTGAAAGAAAAAGAATAAGAGCGGTAGCGACAGAATTGCCGACCTGCTGGGAAGGTTAAAGTACCGTTAACCACGTAGGCTGTCTCAATTATCGCCTTACACCCGATAACATATTGCTATCTCCCGCGCCGCACGGACCTCATTTGGTTGATGTGGCCTATCACCAGTTACTAAGACATTGTTCTGTCACAAAATGGCAGCACTAGTCGCGGACGTGCAATCCAAACTCATAGGAATACGTTTTTCCTACCAAGAGGATTATTTTTACCTCATTTGGTTAGTAGTTTCGAGGACAGCATGGAGAGTGCTGACAATGGCAAAGTTGGACCACCGTCGAGATTTATAGACGACCTATGGCATTGTGTGGAGAGGATGCACTGTCTTGGAAGACTGTACAACTGGGAGGAAGGCTAGAAATGTGGCCGCACTTCAACATAGAAAGGGACCAGTTCTGGACGGATGGTGACTATGACAAAGCCGACCATCATCATGGCTCTTTCTACCATTTTGGATAACAGACGCGTCGCATTATCTAAAATGGAGGCGACCATGGGACTTAATCTATTTCAGTGCGCATTGTGCACAGCCACCTTCAAATGGCTTCCCAAAATGCCCGACTTTTGAGCAAAAGCCGCAATCTCCTGCAGCGACTTAAGCAGGATCTGGAAGGTTGCATATCCAGACTTGTGATGGGTAATGAGACATGGCTTCGTTATCATGAAACGGAAACGAAACTGCAATCAATGCAGAGGAAGCACACGGAGAGTGCACCCCCGAAGAAATTCCTTTGGCTGGCAAGCATATGGTTACAGTGTTATGGGACGCAGAGGGCATCATCCTCATTGACTGGCTCTAACCATGGGCTTCCATAAACACCTCTGCGTATATCGAGAACCTACGCAAATTTCGTCGTGGCGTCCAAAATAATCGGCCAGGGAAGTGGGTAAAAGGCGTGCTGCTGTAGCATGATAACGCCTTCGACAAACACCAGCAGCATTTGCAAAGATGGGCTTTGAGGTCTTGCCACACCCACCGTACCCTCCCGACTTTTGGGAACGATGAAGAAACTCTCTGCTTGGTCAACATTTCACCATTTTCTACATACTGCAAACCGTGTATCCAGGAGAGCTCAAACAAGCTCTCGCACTGGTGGAAAAAGGGCATATGCATCAAGGGAGAAGGTGGACCTAGCTATAAGCCTGTAATTCCTTTCTGTAAGAAAAAAAAACAGTAAACCAATACTGTACGTCCTTCGTATGTAGTCTACCTAGTACTCATCAATATTACTAAACTTATATCTTTGTTGTTATTATTATTGTATTCCTACTTTTTTAATTTAATTTATGTATATATGGGAAGGAATACGTTAATTGCGTTTAGGTCGGGCCACCCTGATTTATACTTGAACCGAAAAGCCGGATCAGTACCGATTTTAAATGTGTCCAAAAGTATTATTGCAGCCAGAACATTATCAAAATCATGGATTTTCGTTTATATCTTAGAAAAATCACAATTTTTGAGCGATTCAGGTTATCGTACATAGGTATAGGCGAGTTTCGCTAGAGAGCAGTAAAGTCTTATAGTCAATATAATTTATGATCCATTGTGATTTCAAGATAAACTTCCGCTAATCGCTTCCTCATTTCATTATTGGTTCTTTTCAATGAAATGTGTACAAAATAATACATTTGAATTAAAAATGACATTTTGACGATGAAGCTTATTGCCAACTATATCGGTAACTACTCTAAAGTTAAACTACTGCTTAATTTTTGTTGTTGTTTAATTTGTTTTGGCATATATATTATTTAAAAACTTTAATTATTTTTCTTAGCCAGTTACTACATTTCGATTGGTCATGGAGGCAAAGATAACATAATGGTAAGAATGAAAGTGCATCAGCTTAAAAAAATATAACATTTGTTAGTAGGTTTGTAATTTTTGTTAAATTTTTGCTGTTATATACATAAATGACTGACTTTTAGAGAAAAATGTGTTCTTAATATCTACAACATTTATTTCAACAATAAGTGATACTGTAGTCATGCTGGTTTCATAATTCAGATTACGGTAAGTGACCCAGTTTGTTCTTATTCAGAATTAGCCACCCCTAATTTATGATATGTTATGCCTTTTTTAATGTTTTAGTCTCATACAACATTTAGATTTGATATATGACATTATAAATCACATTTAAAACTGGTACTCTTTGGGAGAGAGTTTTGGTCTTTAGTAGACAGACATAAATCTGCACTAACGTGGCATACTATCTATTCGACCACTAGAACAGTAGTCCAGGAAAGACGAAAATTGACATACAGTTACGCTGGATGGCTTTGGGCAATTTTCCTAGCGCATTGGTTAGCCATCGAGCACGTAATATAAATCATGATCGTTGTAAATTAGTGAATAATCGTGAGCTGATAAATGAAAACGAAACGTTCGTGTCCTTGAAGTAAACGAAGAATCCACTGTTAAAGAAATAAGATGAAACAATAAAATAGTTGATATACTAAAATAAAAATGGACGCTTTAATTAAAGAACAGATGATATTTGGAGCAGAAAAACTTATATCTGAATGAAAAACTAAAAAAACATTTAAGGAATTCTTACAATGAGCAACCATTATCAAAATTGTCCATGCAGTGATGTAGTCATAGGTAAAAACAATTTTCTCCACTAACCTGGTGAATTTTAAATAATGAAATTCGAAAAGCAATAAGTTTTTAATAGTGTTTAATGTAGTTTATTATTACTTGACATCACAGGTGGTGGACATTAATAATACATAAGACAAATTGGGGAACACATTTTTGAAGGCGCCAGGCCTAAATGTAGGGGACTGAGGAAAACTGGAAAAAAACTACGTCAAGGATTACTGTCCTGGTGACATTCGAAACGCAATCCTTCCGTTCTCGAGTATTTTATTGATCCAAGGCATTATCTACAGGCATTAAAATATATTATATTTTTCAGTTTTAAATGGGTATTGAAATAGCTGGCTGGTATTGAGATATGCTATTTTGGAAATATATGCATTTTTAGGGATTTACAGACGACCAAATATTTGTTTTGGTACATTTCTTAGAGAAAATGCAATTTGTCATAGGTGTATGCAATTAATGGATCTGGAAAACACATAATCTTAGGTGGTGTTCTTCATCTAATAATTTTTCATGATATAAACACTCATATATTTCCAACATATGTGGGGAGATCTAATATATTTGTTCCTACTATAGTAAGTACCCACCAGCGATTTGTGTTGATAGTATACAAACAAATTTCTTTCATGTGTTAATACATTTTAAACAATTGATCATATATGCAAAATTATAAAGATTAATTTTTTCATATTTAGACTATAAGGAAAAATAATATAAATGTCCATATAATTGTAGAAGGATTCAATTCTAGACAAGCCATCTATATCATACTTTATAACCATATTAAGTTTTGAAACTTTGGAATTGCATGAAAGTTTTTCAATTTAATTTAATGTACTATATTGATATTCCTTTTGCTATTCAAAGATAACACATTAAAAAAAAACGATTTTAAACACATAGCTTCAATAACCAGGAGATTTGTATACCCAGAAATTACTTAAGCTATTGAATGAATTAAATAATTACTGAATTCTTTAGAAATATATAAAATACAGACAGATCTATCAGAAGCTATAAGAAGCTAATTTATTACTTTATACAAAAATAATTTATTTATCTGAAAATATATATGTAAATATAAAACTGCTTGGTTAGTTACCCACTGTTTACTATGTTATAAATAAAAATATTAAGGCAGTATAAAATATTGTGTGCAGTGTAAGAATCAATTTGCTAATAATGCTAAGGAGAGTGCCAAACTTCTAAATAGCATTTCATAAACAATATATATACAATTATATATAGTTATATAGAAATATAACTAATGATTTGCAAAACAAATAATATAAAATCAAATATAAGTGACACTATATTTATTACCCAATCAATGCTTTAGGAATTTATAAACTCATTTATTGTTTCAATAATTCTAATTGTTTAAGATTTGATGGAATATTTAATGATATATTAGTAAATGCTATATTCTTGAACCACCAACCAGTACATATAATGAATCTGCTCTTTTTAAGTTGATGCTTTCCAAAGGGATTGAAAAAGGGTAAAATAATACCACTATATAAAAAAGGTGACAAAAATGTGAATTTGACTCTTTCTTCCTTGTCTAACTGATCAAAGAAAGTTTTATAAAATAGGTTAGTAATCTTTGCTAAAAAAAATAACACTTCTTAATACATAAAAATTTCAGTTCCAAAAGCTTAACCAAGAAGAAAATTAATGATTTATTTCTAGATTTCAGTACAGTATTTTATTTTGTTAATCATAGTTATTATTAATTAAATGAAATTAAAGGTTATAAGAAGAGTTATGTACAATCTTATGTGTAACTATTCCTCTGAGAGAGAACAGATTATGGAAAATAGACATAGAACTGAAATTGGCTAGCAAACTTGTCAGCAAAGTTCCTTCCAGTTGTTAAATAAGAGGTGCACCAAGGCCTAGTTTTAGGTCTTTAACTCTGTTTTACGTGTGATCTTCCAAAAATAGTTTTAAGAGACAAGAGGGACATAATTATTTGTGCAGATGATACCAAATTATTTTATCTAGGAAAAAAGTAATAATTACTTGAAATTGAACCTTAAAGGTTGTACTCAAAGAAAATAAATTTTCATATCTATAGTCTAGTGCCTAATATAGGACAAACAAATAATTTGTTTCTTTCCCTAGATGAAAATGAAATAGATTAGGGCATTAGATTAGATATTAAATATGATAATGAAACTGCATAGGAAAGTGATGCAAAAAACTTTCTGGGTATTAAATTGATATAAAGTAAGAAGGTGGTATAATATTCAAACATATACAAAGCTGAATAATGTTGTATCCTGATGATGCAACTAAAGAGTTGTCATTTAAAATGCATTAATAATTGTATATTTTTTCCCTTTTCCATTCTTTTCTAAACTATGAAGCTATGCTATGGGGTAATGTTTCATAGTCAGAAATAAATAATTTATTTGTACTGCAGAAAAAAAAGAAGGCTGTATTAATAATTTCTAATCTTAAGCATAATTAAACATGTAGAAAAGCACTTATAACATTAAATACACTCACTTCAATAGGGAATCAATTTGTACTATGTTGATACATATATAAAAAGTTACAGTAGCAATAAAAATAAAGATATTCAGTATCATGTGTCATCTGGCACCCCTGCTTCACCCTGTTTTTTTCCCTTTCTTAAGTTGCCATTCCTTCATCAAGATACATGCCTACCATTTTTCACCTCTCCTGCTACCTTTTGCTCTTATGAGTGGCTAACTCTAGTTTATCTGACACACTTGCTGCTACATCCGGACTAGAGTAGACATTTTAAATGTATTTTTTGCTAATATCTAAACATAATATTATGTATATCACCATTAAATCTAATTTCCCATTGTGTTTGTATCACATATTTAATTTTTGTGTACTTCCCAAACATAGTCATAAGATTTGAGCATTAAACATGGCTATAATTATATTAATACTTTAATTTTAACCTTTCATGATTTTCATATTTTTAAATATTTTAGGAGGCATATCTATTGTTTGTTTTATTCTAATTACTCTGTATTTTGGTTTCATGTACTGGCCCATGGTTTAATTGCTTACTGTGTTTTGAGATATACGGAAATGTTCATATGTAGAATTCATATGCTCATGTTACTATATTTTTACTCAATTAAATAATAATGGTTTTGCACACATTGAACAAGGTTATTTAAAGATCTGAACTCACTATGCTTAATTTGTTTTTAATATTAATAGGTTTGGGCAAATGACTCTTAAGACAGCAGCAGGTAAAAGCCCAGCTAATATTGAAACTCATGTATCCAGTTTAATACAAAAATTTAAATTAACTATTTTTAATAAGCTCTCAGGTGATTTTGCTATGCCTGTATTCTTTGGATTTATTTAATATTATCTGTTACTATCAAAGATAAAATTATGTAACTGGTATACTTTTAATAAAAAGCTTAAGTACTTTTACTTATATTCATAAAGCTGAGGAATTTAAACAAACTATTGGTTAAGGTATGTAACATATAGCTACAATCTATATTATCTCCTATGATATGTCCACAAAATATGGTTATACATTTTAAAGGAAGCAGTTAAGAAATGAAACAAAATATAGATGACTGTGTGTGAGAAATTCTGTGGTGATGAACAGGCTCATTCACTTTATTAATTATGATGCATTTATTCAGTTAAATGATTGTTCCAAATGTATACTAATTTAATTTTTTTATATTAAATGTTTTGCAAATTTAAATATGACTTGTGTTCATTTGTTTAACTTAAGCAACCTAAATGTATTAACTTTCCATTGCAGTTAATAGTTAATGGTATGTTCTGACTTTATGCATTATGAAAATATCATGATATATTTAGGTATGCCATGAACATAAAAGTTTGGGAATCACTGCTCAGTCCATCTCGCCAGATCAGGCAAATAAGTTTCCACAGATCATGCACCACAATTCCTTATATTCCTGTTGTCCTGAAGCAGAACTGTAATTCTGATAAGTGGTGAAATGAATCTTGGCCAAGATACATTTCTGTTGTAGCAATCTGTAAAACCCTACTAGTAAGCATTATTGAAACATTACACTGGTGCATTTTTGTTTTAACCATCATTGCAGTTTTAAAATTTGAAATAAGTGCTTTTGAGTAATGAATTACTCATTGTGAAGTTCAATTCAATTCATTCATTCAATTGAACAGATAAATTATAAATTTTGAAGCAGAGACATTGAAGAAAAATTGTAGATCATTAATAAAGGATGGTCACAATCATAACTGGGTACTGCATAAGTAAGATTTATTTTTAAGCTTTCCGTAACCTAAGATTTTTTGATTTATTTATGGACGCTCTTTAACATCTCAGGTCATCAGCATATTCTGTAACCTAAGAAAAGGAATACCTGGTAACTTCAAGTGCTAAAGATTCTATACTTTATAGCATCATCATTTCATTCATTCCATAAATTCAAAATTTTTTGCAGTTGGCAGAACAAAAAAAAAAAAAACCTATACATACAGCCCTGTTCTTTGAAACCACGGACAACCTATCAGACAAATTTTCCCGTCATCATGTGCCATATTTCACGTCTCTTTTTGATTTCAGTGGCTTTCCACATGTAAGAAAAATATCTGAAGCAGCTTTTGAAGCATGAAGATGTAAAGCAAATATTTTTATTTTCTCCGGTTATGAAGAAAATTCATAGTTTAGTTTGTATCTGTTGGTAAGTAAATGCATAAACCAGTCAATACATATTGTAGAATAACATATATGCAAAAATAATTATTATACTACTTATACTAAAGATATAAAAATTTGAATGATGATTCTCAGTATTTTTGCAATAAATATAATTGTTCTACATTTTATTTCAGCTTATAAAAATAAATACTCACATAGGGTCACTTAAGGTTGAGTGGACTTACAATAAAGGAGTAGATAAAGAAGCTAGAAATCACCCTGTGTTCAAATTTATGGATACTGATACAGAAAGAGCTGTAATCATGAAAGAAGGATCTATTACATATTTAAATTAATAAATAAAGGAAATAAAAGAACATAAGAACATTTTTAAGAAAGTAAAACTTATATTTTCTGGATATGTTTGTCAAAATGCCAATGAGAAAGAACTGAGATCACAAAAAGAATATCTGGAATTATTGGTTAAATTGAAAAATAATATGGATGTTGATAGACTTTCAAATGTTTAACAGCCCAGATATGGGAAAAGTTATAGTCATGTATCTTGTATAAATACGAGATGGTATTCACAATATTCAGGACTGATGCTGCCATCTCAACAGTAGTTGCAGTAGCGTTTTGTACCGCTAGGCAAAACTAGCACATCTGATGAGTGAGAGTTTAAAGTTTCATGCAGCTGGGTAGAGGTGTTGAGATTCTATAGTACTTTTCAGGATACTCTGTGTGTAGTGTGTAGCGATTTTACGATGGATCCAAGATTAGAACAGAAAGTGTGTATTAAATTCTGTGCAAATCTCAGGGAAAATGCTACGGAGACCCTTGCAATGATTCAACAAGTTTTGGGGGACAAAGCTTGAGCCATACACGTGTGTTTCAGTGGCATGCTCGGTTCAGGGCCGGCTGCACGGCTATTGAAGACATGCTCACACCGGTAGGTCTGTCAGCTGCACAACGCCTGATATTGTTGCCTAAGTTCAACACCTCGTTCGTGAGGATAGACGTCGAACCATTGAAGACCTTGCTCATGAAGTGGGAATTCGTTATGGGACATGCCAACGAATTTTAACTGATGAATTGGGCATGCATCGTGTTGCCGCAAAATTTATGCCCAGGATCCTGACTGCTGATCAGAAGGTGCAGCGTGTTGAAGTTTGCAAGGAGCTTCGTCAGGCCGTACCCGCTGACCCAACCTTCTTGTCCAGGGTCATCACCGGCGACGAGAGCTGAATGTACGCTTATGACCCTGAGACAAAACAACAATCCTTCGAGTGGAAGAGCCCGAACTCACTAAGTCCAAAAAAAGCGAGACAAGTTAAGAGCAATGTCAAGAGCATGCTCCTCGTTTTCTTTGATACCAAGGGTATTGTGCACAAAGAATTCGTCCCACTAAATCTAGCAGTGAATTCCACGTACTACTGTGACGTTTAGCATATGAAAATGTACGAAGACGACGGCCCGAACTTTGGCGACAAGAGAACTGGCTGTTGCATCACCCAGTCCCTGTCACAATTCCTTGTTCATCAGGAGCTTTTTAACGGAAAACAACATGACGGTTGCCCCCACCCACCGTACGCGCCTGATTTAGCACCCTGCAACTTCGCTGTATTCCCCAAACTGATAATAAAGTTCAAAGGACGTCGGTTCGACACAAATGAGAGGATTCAAGAAGAAACGCTGTCTGCCCTAAACACCCTCAAAGAACATGACTTCCAAGATGCACTTGGAAAATGGCAGAATCGCTGGGACCGGTGTATACGTGTGGAAGGGAACTACTTTGAGGGTGAATTTTTTTTTAATGATTTATTTATGGACGCTCTTTAACAGCTCAGGTCATCAGCTTCCCATTCAACTCAGGGCGTGAAATGGCCGACAAATTTTACAGAAGCCTCTCTTTCAGGCTTGAGGTTCTTTTTCGTGCCGTAAATGTACGACACGGGAATCACGGCTTCACTTCCCTTCCGAAGGAAGCCATACTTGGAACTTTTACGCCCCGAAAAAATCCATCGGTCCTGACCGGGTTCGAACCCGCGATTTTGGGTTTGGGAGGCAAGTTTGGCAACCACTACACCACCAAGACCGGCTTGTTTGTTTGAGGGTGACTGCGGTCATTAGTCTCAAAGTAAGTTTTTGACCTGATGGCAACACCAATCTCAAATATTCAGCATACCACATTGTATATAAGTTTCAAATAACATAATTGTGTTTTAATTAATAAAAACTATATGAACAATGAACAATCTTATAAATGTATCTTTGACATTAAAATAAGTACATTTTATTATTAAGTTTGGCAATTTCCATGGAATGTGATGTTAGGGTTTATAGAATTAGAAAATGGATCTCCCATTTGTACTATAAAATATTTTGACCATTTGAATATACTTTACATTGAACGTTTTTAAAACTATCTTCCTCATTCTTTATAATTGAAGGAAATAAATTTCATTATTGATAGGAGTGCCCTCCCTGATTAAGAGTTTTTCCAGATTTTCTTCTGTCATTAATGGCAAATTGCTGGGGAGGTACCTTAAACATTGGCCTGAAATGCTTTCTTTCTCTTCCTACAAAAAAAAAAAAAAAAAAAAAAAAAAAAAAATCAAATCTTCAACAGGGTCAGCAATAACTCTAGAAAAAAAATACTATCAAATTCTCTCATAATTGCATAAGGGATTTGAGTTCCTAAAGTTAAATTATAAATTATTTTAAGTAAAAGATACTTCAAATCTTACTTTTAGTTAAAGAACTGGTTGGTCAGATTCTGTTTAGTTGGATATTTTATTTAAAGAGAAAGATAAATAATTGTACAAAAATTCATACTTGAAAGCAGATTCAGAGAGTTTAAAGAAGTAAACATTTTTTTTTAAATATCTGAGTTTTTGCTATCACTTTTGAAGCTGATAATAGATATAAAACTTCTACCAATAGATATCAACTGCTGAATGTGAATGTTTTTAAGTTATATAAATGAAAACATTACTTTCTTAAAAATCAGCATTCTAGTTGAATAAATATCCAGCTATAAGCTCATTAATGTAACACAATGTTAGAAATTTTATTCCTGAACCAAATGGAAAAAATTTTGGCCCTGTGTAAAAGATAATCTGTCCCTGAAACTCACTCCCTTAAAATATTGAACAAGAAGCTCATACATATGATCCTTAATGAAAGGTTCTGAAATCTAGGTGAGTACCAGAAAAACTTTGACACTAAATCCTAATTAACCTTCCCCCTACACACACACGCAAATGCACATAAACATGTGCACATATATGTGTGCTATTAAACTACAATTTTTTAAATATATCTTATTAAATGATTAAGAAAAACAGTTCATAAAAGACTGATTTAAAAAATTATAATATTTTTAGTATTCAGAGCGCTTATTTGGTCCACCTACAGATATTCTAAAAATGAAATTTCTTTAAAATGTCATTTTCCACAGAACTGTATGAATATTAGCTACATAGTACAGTTATGAATATATTTTTTCATTAAAGTAATTCTGCAAAAAATAAGATAAATATCAAAAACAGTAGCATTATGCCATTTACATATTCATTTTAAATAATATATTTTGTATCAATATTCTAATATTTTGGAGCTTTTTTGTTACTTTTATATCTGTGCCAAGGTAAGAAGAATTTATTATATATTGTTTGTCAGCAAATTCATAAATAAATAGCAGCCAAGTAAGTTAATGTACTGAATTTTAAATTAGTTGCAAACTACTGATATCATGCTTTTAAGACATAATATATTCAGGTGCAATTTTTATATCACTGCAATTAATGATATGAATGTGGGTATTTATTGTAACAATGGTGGAAAATGCCATGTTTAGTGTGATGTTAATGATAATAGCACAATAAGCCACAAAAATAACAAATTAAAATATAGTAAGATTAATAATAATGGTTTCATAAAAATTTTCAAGGGGGACTGTCATATTAGTATGACGATGATGATGGTGGTGGTGATAGCGGTGGTGGTGGTGGTGGTGATGATGATGGTGATGATGATGATGACGATAATGATGTAACAGTTTGAGATATGTATAATATTAAAAAGTTCAACAGCAACCTATCTGTATCTGATAGTAGTTTCTTCAAATATTTCAGAATGTACAGCTTATTCAATAAGTCAGGACTGTTGAATAGCTTCGTTTATGACATAGAGCCTCATTGTCATATCTAAGCAATGTCTTTAGGTAGAACAGATAAACTTTAAAATATAGACAGGTTGAATTTAATAAGTAGCTTCAGTATAACTCTCTAAAGGAAGTATAGCCATTTATGCTAATACTAGACTAGATGTTACTTCTGTTAAAGGTATAATGAAATTCAGCATTAAAGAAATATTTTAAATATATGCCATTAAAATGGTGCTAAATAAGTCATCAGCAATTGTCTCAATGATATATAGGGTTTATCTCCCTCTGAACTGGTCAATTCATTCATTCAAAATGTAGACTATACATGACACCAATAGATATTATTAGGTGATTTCAAAATTAATGTGGACAATAATTGTACAAATTATAAGAAATTTAATGATGTGTCCAATATGCATAACATTAAAATTAAAATATTTAGCCCTACTAGGGATCTGGAAATTAGGTAGGCATACATAATAAATAGTGTAGCAACTAGTTTGAAAAATATCTAAGTTGTTATTAGCAGCCTTGCATCTGATTATTTAGTTAGCTGAATTCATATATTAAATTGTTATTCATATGCTGTTAAGAATTAAATATACATCATGTGAGTTCCATAGGCTTTCACTGGCAAATATTACAGATTTAAAGAATGCCTTGAGACATGCTAAGTATACCATGTTGAAGGCACTAACTCAAAATGGTATGCCTTTTACAATATTTTTTGTGGTTAATTTGCCTGTTAGTCACAATGAGAAAAAAATTCATAAATAAGCATATAATAAAGCTATTTAAAAAGTAATATATCTAATTGTAAGAGAGGGCATAAAAGATTAATACTTTAAATCAATAAAATGAAAATATTAAAAAATATATAAAATGTTAAAAAGAGAACTACTCAAGCCCTGTAAACATAAAATCTGTCCAACACAGGCTTAAATTTGACACCTCAGATAACAAGATGAAAATGGCTTGGTAAATAGCAAATAAAGTTAGCCATGACAGACTCAAATATGTGAAAATACAAATAAATGAAGATGGAGTAGGTACTTATCATTCTAATGCATCATAAATTCATGATATGTTCAATACCTATTTCTTAAATATAGGACATAAATCATGTATTGTCATATAATAAAAAACACCTGTTCAACAGATACTGAATAAATCATATCTTCACTCTGTGAAATTAATGTATTTATATTCAGTAACCAGAGAGAAATTAACCTTAATTATTAGTGCCAACAGAAAAGTTTAAGCAGCTGGATGCTATATCACCTTAAATATTGAAACAGTGCAAGCATGTACTTTTCCCTCTGGTTGACCTCAATGATTACTAAATTGATAATGGGGAATTCTGTGAATGTCTTAAGCTAGATGCCATAGAATGACTCTTTTTCAGAAATGATATAATTACAGGTCATCACCTGAACTCTAAATTGCTAAGTTACATGTTTGACAGGAATTTACCTATCCACATAAACAGTTTTTATTCTCAAATAATATTCTAAGTCATAGCATAGTTTTTACAAAGACTTTCCACTACCATTGTTGCTAATTAGAGAGATGGTGATTAGATTAGAAAAAAAACTACAAAAATAATGGGCTATTTTTATATTTTTATGAAGTCTTTAGTTTTATCATTAATCAAATGCCGCTACTGTCTACTATGGTTTCTAGGAGTTAGTCTTATACCTCATAGCTTAAGCTTTATAAGACAGGAAACAGAAAAAAAAAAATTCTCTATCTACTCAAAGAATAAATTATGTATTGCATTCAAATTTAGTAATGCATGGATTGCCTTATGAACCAATTCTGGAGCCACTATTATTCATTTTGTACATTAATGATATTTGTAGTTCATGTCTAAAAACTCTTTTATATTCAGATAACACATTATTATTATGTTTGCAATTTTCTAGATATCTGCACTGAACAGAATATTGATGATTTGATAAACCAGTTAAAATGGAATAACTTGTCATATAATTTAGATGTGGCAAAAATAATGCAATTCAATATAGCTAACAAGGAGAGTGATGGTAGCAGAAACAATTTTACTCAATGTAATGTAAGTATTTAAGACTCCAGGAACTTATAAATTCCCAAGTATTATTCAGATAAGTATCTAAATTAGGAAAAACCATGCAAATTAAGTATGCAAAACAGTAAGCTCTGACATCTACAGACTGAAATACTTTCAGTAATACATTATTTTCAGTAATACTTCATTCATTCAAGATTCATTGCTAATGGTCATGGTTGGTATGATATATCCACACAATCTCTATGGAATGGAAATTTAGGGAGTGGCAAGTATCACATGCATAAGTATAGTATAGACAAATGCTTACAAAGTAGGTTCGGCATTAGTTCAATACATTCTTACAGGAAACTATTTAAAATCCTCGTAAAACAGTATTCAGAGCAGTTCCTTTATTTGTCTACCATATTATATTATTTATTAAAAGTAAACAAACATTTCTAGTAAATAGAGGGAATCATAATAATGACATAAGAAATAAGTAAAATCTATACATATCAGGATGTTATAGGAAGTATCTATTAAAAGGTCAAGTAGTAACAGGTACCAAGTTTTTCAATTAACTACTTTTAGCATTAAAGTTAATGATGGGGGAAAAATAATATTAAATATAGAAAGTATCTAATTAAGAAATCTCTGTGTAGTCTAGAGAAACTATGTTCATTTTTTTGCTATGAGATATGTCTTTTTAGCAAGGTATATCTAATGGTATTGTATTTCACTGTTCCACATTTATTGTTTCTTTGTAAGCTCTTGATATTAATGTCTGATTTTTATTTACTATTTATTATATTTTTATAAAGCTATGTAACCTTGACCATGTTTTCCATTATCTATCTCTCCACTGCTTTCACATTCTTCTGTTACACTTTGAAATTCAGCTTCACAGTTGTAATTAGTTTACCATTCACTGGATTTACATCTTCCTTATTTAATGTAGTATCACCATCCACTTTAATATTCTGTTTCATATACAAAAAAATACAAAATCTTCTTCCATGCTACTTTCATTATTATTTTTACTATTCTCTCTCTAATAAATAAAATATTTTTCCTCTGACCAACAATGAAAGCCAATAGTATAAAAAATAATGGCTTGCTAGCAATGAAATCAATTTAATCATGAATGATTGCTAAAATTTAAGAGAAAATTCAGTTGAAGTGTACTAACTTTGAAACTCATTAAAAATAAAATCCCTTACACACAATGAAATAAAAAAGGGAATTAATCAGAATTCCAAGAAATCAATTTGACAGATACCTTATTTCATAACATAACCAAAAAGTTCTACCACTTTCAAACTAGACATTTCAAAGCATCATCTTCTGAATGAAATAACATATTTAATGATCATCATCACTATTGAGTACTTTTGCCAACACAAGAGTGTTGGAAGAGTGGAAGAGTGCGAATTCCATTATAATGGCATGAAAAGCCTAAAAATCTATACAGTGTAGTGTAGTTTCCAGATCAGAAAAGGCTTGGAATTGCTATGATCAGAAGTGATTATCCAAAGAAAGGAAAAAATGAAAATCTGGTGGTGCATGTATAGAAAATATGGTGAGTGCACTAGAGTCTTCAACCCAAGATGGAAAATTTTACATTATCATGCAAAAGAATAAAACATTTTCTATTAACAAGTGCAGACTTCCTGTTTTAAGCTTTCCATGACACTTTCCAGCTGATTAGAGACAATGACATTGACTGTTTGGTTGGCTGGTAACAGTTTAAGGTACATAATATACCAAACATGGCATAACCTTTTGGTGTACTGGTGACTTTGGTTGTTTGGGAATAAATTCATGGGCTGCTAATCAGTGATGATGGAGTCTTGGTGTATTGTAAAGGATGTACTTCTCTGATTGCATATCAGCAGCCTATCAAGAAAGGAATCCTTCTGATGATATTATAACAATGCAAAATAGGCATCAGCTCATGCCACCTTCCAGGCCATTGCTGAATTGTGTGGAACCCAGCAATCATTTTTTGTATTCTTTTTCCTAGTTGATGGAGATGGAGCCTATTTGGTTTCTGTACTGAAGATTTGGCATATTTCCTGCTGCAGTTGCATTGTTCCACAATTTAAATTCATAGAGCATATAAACTTATATAATCATCTTCAGTATGCTCTAACTCTTAACACTAGGCAAATTTGAACCTACCAGCTTAATATTCAAACTCTTGATAACAGTTTGTTTCCAACTAATTTTACTTGTTGTACATTTATACAATTGTTACCAACACTTTAAATTGGAGCATTGTAAAGAAAACCAACAGGGTTAATCAGATGTTCCCTTCTATTTTTAGGTTACTTTTTTACAATGGCTTATTAAATATTTATTTACTAAAAGAGCTGTAACTAAAACAACATTGCAAATTGTTTCAATGCACATAAATATTGAAATTAAAAGTTAACTAGAATCATTAGCAAAGTACTGCTTGAACAGAGAAAAGTACTGCAATTAGAATATTTATTTTATTTGTACTGAAAAGCTGAAAAATGTACTTAACATACTCCTACATATTTTCCATTCAATTCTATTGTTCAGATATTATTCTAAAAGTTTTAGACTAAATATTCAGATGAGCAATATTTAATACTCTACAAACAATTAAAGCCACTTTTATTTTCTTGTTTCAGGATCAAAACTGAAGATGGAGTGAGAAAGTTCCCAGCTAGGCTAATGTGCACCAAAAGTAATCAGCAAAATTCAAGATTAGGTACCAAATCTTCAGGACTACATAGATATAGCATTAGAATCCCTTTGGCTACATTTAAATGACCTATTTGGCAATAGTTCAGCATGCTCCAATAATGTTCCCTATTTTATATGAAATGAAAAAAAGAAATCTTACTTGCTACTGCTTTCCAGAGAGTAAAATTTCAAATGTCCTACAGGTGAAAAGTTGTGAGATTAGCGATGTTATAGTTGGAAAATGTGATACTTAAGACCCTAATGAAAATCTCATTTGTTAAGAAATTAAATGAAAGAGACGATGAATTTTCTAAGGAAATTATTTAGCCTATAAAAGCAGAAAATATAATTTAAACTTGCAAAATAAAATGTAAGAACATTTCTATCATACAGTAAAGCTTAAATAAAAAAAAACAATAACAATAACAAGGACAATACTGTAGAGTATCTTAGAAAACAGAATTCATCACAGCAAACTATTGACCTCATATACCCTAAAATTGTAATATAAAAATGTAAATCTGCATCTTATACTTTGTGGTGACTGGCTTAGACGGTGACAGAAATGTTAGTACTGGGGAATGTTATAGTGTGGAAGATGTCAACTCAAAGTCTGATATAATTATTTCTAGAAATTTTTGCATAAAAACTATAGCAAAAACAAACCCCTTGCTCTCAAAGTATTAGATCCAATTAGAGTCATAACAAATATTAACAATGAGAATATTGATACCTAAGCTCTAATTTATCAAATAATCAAAATAATATCATTGATATGAAACTTACTGAATACAAATAATTTTTGTATAAAATAAATAAAACATTAGTCAAAAGAGTAAGACAAGAGAACTCTAAAGTTTTACAAATTAATGATTGAGAGATGTGGGTGATTACAGCACAGCATTAATGGTGGATTCAGGTTGCAGAGATGAGATTATTGGAGACTATTAATGATGTATTCATTATTAGAAGATCAAAGAACTGAAAAATTACAGCTAAGTGAAATATAAGTATTGTGGATATCATAAATAAATGAGTCTAATTGAATACCACTAAAAATATTTCAGTGTAGGCCAAGAGACCAAAGGAATATAGTAAACCAAGAGGATCTTGAAGCAATAAATTTCAGTTTGCAGATGAAATATATCAGAAGGTTTCAGTCATATTATTAAAGAAGAAGAAGGAAGAACTGTTTACTCCATCTGTAACTGTCTGAAATATCTTAATATATCACATGTATAAAAATAAAACAATAGTTGTACTTCTCCTTTTGTTCATACTACAACTCTGGTGGTGGTGATGGTTTTTAGAGTGGTGATGAAATCGCCAATTCATATTGGAGTTCTTCATTGGTGGAAGAGGGTGACTGCAAAATCCATTTTTATTCACATACCACCAATGGATTACTTTAACTAGATACCAATGTAGACGAGGAAATAATATAACTTTAAATTTCGTTACCATAAATATCTGCATAAGTATATTTAGTGAACTTTAAAGACCATCTCTACATTAATTTTGGAAATTGCTCCAAAGATTACCTTGGTTTAAAAACTATTGGTTGGTTTTACTCATGTTCATAAACTTACTCATGTTCACATTTTTATAAGAAATAAGAACCTACATTATTTTTCTGTACCTATTTTGTTTTGAATAGCAACTTTATTGAAACAATGTCACATTAAAGTAAGGCCAACAAAATATTATATATGAAAGACACAAAATATGTTCAGTGTACAATGGAAGTCCTCAAGTTATTTCTATATAGATTGATTAGGTCATTATGTCTTCCATAGTGGCATTTTTTTAATGCATTGGAAGTGTCATTTTAGCCAGAATTTGGTTTAAAAAGTAATTAATGATCAAAAAATGAATAATGAAGCTCCCTGTATTTTAGTAAGGAACTTCAGAAATTTGAAGTTCTGTACGTAGCATAGCATTGCTTGCCCACATTATAAATACTGTAGACTGAGATGTGAAAGTGGGTATTTGGTGCAAGTTTCATTTCATTAATTTCAGCACACTATGGTGTTATACACAATTAAGCCATGTGAATTTATAAATTAACAAAATTTATAATAAAAAGTGATGACTTATAAACTAGCCACTTTCCCTACACATATACACATACACTTTATAGTAGTGTAATACATAAACTGTATATTACATAATAGTTAATTATAATTTAAATATATTTCAATATCATAGTAAACCTTGTCTATAAAGAATTGAAAAATGTGATTCTTAAATTTATTGTATCCATTGCAAATTTTAATATTATCAACAAGCTTATTATATTATTTTATTCCAGTATACCCAGAAATCCTCCCATACAGCTGTAATTTATGTCTGGGGAGTGCAAGATCATCTTCACTTCTAGTAATATGCTGTGGACACTAGAGTTAGTATTCATAGGAAACTTGTACTTGACTAAATACAAAACACACACATACACGTATAGAAACAGGGTAAAGTAAATATTTTTTGTTGCCTAATGTATTTCTGCAAGATTCAGAGTGTTTCCAATTATGCAAATATTGCACATCCATTTTTTGAAAATGATTATTGTATTATGATTAAATTTTGAAGTGTTACCCCATATTTCAATTCCATATATAGTGAAAGAATGGATAAGAACAAAGTAAATAAATTAAATGATTCTGGATTTTTGTGGAGAAACATGCTCAAGTATCTCTGAGTAGATAGATTTTGACTACGTTTTGTTGCTAGTTTTCAATACCAGCATTAAAAGTAAATGTCTCATCAAAATGCAAACCTAATAATTTAGCATCATCAGTATTTTTTATTATTATATTCCCTAAATTTTCCTGCAGTGAGCTCAAAGGCAAATGTGATAAGCTCACACTTCACAGGATTTACACTTAACTTTAATATACTGATATATTAACAGCTGAGTTTAAAACTGCCTTTACCTTCCATTCCAAATTATCAAAATTTGAGTCACTAATAGTTATTGTAGTATCATCTGCACACTGTGTGATGCTCTAGCATTTGGTATTTTGTTGCTGATGTCATGCGTATATAATATAAATATTATCATTCCAAGAACAGATCCTTGCAGTACATCATTTCGTGTTTGTGATAGATATTTACTATTATTTATTTTTAACTGCACCAATTGTTTTTTATTTGTCATATATTATGATTTTATCAATCTAACCCTAATACATAACATTGATAATTTAGTAAGTTCACATCTACACAGTCAAAAGTATTTGTAACATCCAGTAGAAATCCAACAGTATAATTTCCAGAGTCAATACAATTTATTATACTTTCAATACAGTCAGATATGGCACTTACCATTTGTTATATACAAATCCATTTTGTATTTTAGGCAATAAGTTATATTTACTTAGTTATTTTGTTACTTGGTTCAGTAAGATTCATTCAAAAATTTTAGAGATTGCTGGTAGTATAGTTATTGGTTGACAATTATGTATATATTTTTTATCACCTTTTTATAATCAGGCATTATTCTTGCTATTTTTAATCTATCTGGAAACACTCCTAGCTCAAGACAATAGCTAATTACTGATGCTAAAGAATATGCAATTTCTGTGGTGCAGGCTTTTATCAATACCATTGGTAGCTATTTTTTTTTCATTGATATAAATGTTTATATTATTTCAGTACTATTAGCACAATACAAATACATGCTAGAGAATATTTTTGAGTTTTCTTCTGTTTTGATATGTGTTAAATCCATTTGGATTTATTTTCTGATTTATGAAGAGAGAAAAGTTGTTAAATTATTCAGCAACTTGCTCAGGTTCTGCAATTATATTGTTATTAACTCTAATATTAATATCAGTAGCACTAGATGAATTTGTGAAATTTCAAAAATTATTTATCTCATGCCAGCTTGATTTGCTTTTAGGATCTTATTACTTATGGCATATATTCTAGTTTACAAATTAGATTTATTTATTGAATTATTTAAGATGTCTATGTTTGTGGCCCCCATAAGTATGAAATTATTATTATTATTATTATTATTATTATTATTGTTATTATTATTATTATTATTATTATTATTATTATCATCATCATCATCATCATCATCATCATCATCATCATTACCACCACCATCATCATCATCATCATCGTCGTCGTCATCGTCGTCATCATCATCATCGTCATCATCATTATCATCATCATCATTATTGTTGTTACAGCTGCTATCATCGTCATCATTGTCATCATCATTATTATCATTATTATTATTATTACTATCATCATCATCATCATCATCATCATTATTTTTGTTGTTACAGCTGCTATCATCGTCATCATTGTCATTATCATCATCATTATCATCATCATTTAGGGTGTGCTCTAATAATGATCTCAAATTATTTAAACATATGTTTATATCTCCTTTTGGGGGCCTACATATACCTCTAACTAGTACATATTTTTATTTACATTATATTTATCCCTGTTAATTGGATATGATTTTCCACACACATATATTGTATATCAATTTCACTCCATTTGTTGGTATAGCAGAATTAGTAAAGATACCTACACCTTCCCACGTTTTTGTTTTCCTATAAAATATTGCTTTTAGTTACATATTTGGAATGAAATTATAAGTTCCATTTTTCCACAATCCATGTTCTGTTATGATTAAAATATCAGGTTGTTCTTCCATCACAAATACATTTGATTGATCGATTTTGTTTAAAAGCAATTATATATTTTGATGGGAAAGCCTTAAGGACTTAGCATTACATGCTATGATGAGAAAGTGTCTAGTTTTTTACGCTATATATTTTTGAATTAAAGTTAAGGCTATTGCATATTTGGCCTCTACCTGCAGAGTAGTTTCATTAAATTCACACTTTACAAAATCAGAGAATGTCTCAAGCATTACTTGGTTTAATACCTTTTCCCCTTTTTATTTAAATGCATACCATATTTAGTATAGAGATCTCAGCTGGCATTAATCATGTTAATTACTTTTATATGCTTATACTTTCAGCATATGACTACATTTGTGTTAGTTAAGACAATTATTACAGCTTCCAGATGAGAGACAACATTTTCTGGTTCTCCATTGGCAATATCATTGCTACCAGCAATAAGTGCTACAAAATCATTTTTTATTAATTTAGAGTCATTTGCAATTATATTTTTGCACATTTCACTTATTTTTCCACCAGATTTTTTACTAATGCACTATTTTATAGGAATTACCTACATTGCTGTTGATTATTTTAGCTCCATGGCTATTGGCAAATTTTTTAGATTTCCAAGCGAATTCTTTTGGCTGGATCTTCATTTTCTTGATTTGAGAAAACAAACGTTTTGTATCTTCTTCTCTCCATGTTCTTCTTGCAGATGTTGCAAAGTCTTGTATTTATTCAAGATACTTACTACAGTAGATGATCTGCAGCATGTTGGTGTCTTAACTGTATGTTTTGACATAGTCCACTGAGCTGCAGCACATGTAGTTGAGGTATTACATGAGCATGAATAGCACTTATTTGTCCTGAATGTTTCTTCCAAATGGACTATGTCCTATCTTAGGTTTTCAATAATTGTATCAAGCATTTGGTTTTCCTCAAATGATGTAATGGTATTTAGAGAGGTAGAGTTACCCACATTTGCGTAGGTTTCTATAGCGTCATCTTGGTAATTGACACAAATCCCCTCATGTAAGATGGAGTTTCGTAATGGTGGGTAAATTTTGGGGCAGCAAAAATGATAATTACATTTGCAAGGCTTGTATACCACTTCAAATTTTAGGCCATTTTTACAGGATTGATAGCCATTTGCTGAAAAATCACTGTATTTATCAGAGTCGTCACACAGAGTCTGTATGCAGGTCACCATCTTATATTAATGTTTAGTCTTTCTTACTAACATTATATCAATATGCTCAAGATAGAAAATTATGCAGCTGAAAGTTTTTCATATTTATTCCTTTAGTGTTCCATATGCAAATAGAAAAATTTAAGTGATATCAATTATTACTTATTAGACATGGTAGTATTTGGCTATTGTGGTTATTAGAGGAACAATGATATTTATTAATGTACCTATCTATTTTGTATAATAATGTATTGCAATAGTTCCTTGAGTGGCCTAAGAGGATTTTAGTACACTAACATAAGACTCTTTTACAAATACTAAGCACATACAATCTATTTGTCTCAGTTTGTTTAGTTTGAATTTGTTGTTTAAATTGTTCGGTAGCATTATTTACATAATTTTGTTGCTATTTAGTTGTGTGTGCACCATATTGAATTTTAAAGAATTCATGGAATGGAGTCCTTATTGTTAGCCATATGTTGCCCTTAATAATTAATGCATATTGGTGGTTTGAGACATATTTTACCATAGAATGTCTCATATTTGTCAATTAAGTGGTTTATGGCAGTAATTTGTAAACCAATTTTTGGCACCTTAGGTATTATATGACAGTTGTTTTAGGTTTTGGATGGTTCTACTTTAATAATCACTTCATATAAATGTGTGACTTCATGTCATTATTCTGAATAGATTTAAGGTAGAGAAAAAAAAGGCATGTTTTAGTCACAGAATGGTAAACAAGAAACATTTGTAATGGTTTGACATCCAATTCATCAATCATCATTTTTATATCACATGAGGGATGTAATTGCTTAGTCATGACCAAGGAAAGTTTTTCATCTTTTATTTGAATAGTCTATGATTGCACATCATGAATTTCTAAATATTTTATTCTATCTCTGTAGCTATCAATAGTTTCCAGATTAGTTTTAACTTTTTTGCTGTTAACTTTTTCTTGTTGTGAAATGTATAAAGGGACCCATACTTAATTGTTTCAAATCATTCATGAGATGGTTAATATTAATAATAATATTACTAATAAATATAGACAGAGATAATTACTGCTTTTCAATATTAAGCAAAAACGTTTGGTTAGGAGTAATATTTGTACCACTTCAGTTGACATATATTTTCTTCATTTGATTTATCTGCAAGAACTGTAGGTAATCTGATGCAGAATATGCATAAGAGATAGAGAAAGAAGAAGAAGAACTGTAGACTTATTGCACCCAAGCATAATCATTTGCTCTTTCAGAGTTGGTATACATTTAAATATATAAATATATTGAAAGAAATTTATGAAGAATAGTCTACTTTATGTTCTTTAGCATGATGTGAACCTTGCAATAACTCCATCGAGTCTTACATGAATACTGAATAGTAGTATTTTAACTTAACAAAAAATGCTAATTTTAAAAATTATATTAAAAACTTCACCATATAACTAGCAACAGCTATAAAGTAAAATAATTAGTTTATAAACATTTAAAACTTGTATTTATGTAACAGTTCACACATTAGAAGACAACATTAGTCATGTCCATTACAGATCATTATTGTGTAGTTCTAGAATCTCCATAAAGTCTGCAAATAATAATAGATAGGTATTTTCTTTTAAGTGCACATTATTCATTGTATTTGACTTAAAATACTAAAAGACATTAAGCTGAATATGAAGTACATAATAATGAAATTGTAAATGCATGAGTAGCATCTGATCTCTTGAATTTGTTTATGATCATTTCTGCCTGTATTTTTCCTAGATGCACGAACATAGCTGGTTAATTTACACTACAAGTATTTCCTATGTTGCTCTATACTTACATTGTGACTTCTTCAAATGGCCAATTATCTTTATTTACTTTAATTTCCTTCAATGTTATGCATGGCCATTTACTATGTTTTCTATCATACTTGTGGACGAGAAGAAAGTTCTGGCAATCTGTAGATGTCTAAATATGTATAAATTTGAAAACTTTAAAAGGAAAGCTATATATAAAAATATAACTGCATTTAAATTGTTGGCTATTATTAATTGTATTATGGGATGAACATCTGCGGTATTGAGAAAACAAGAAACTTTTAAAGCATGTAAGAAAATACATATGGACTAACATGATGAATAACGTGAGAAATAGTAATCAAGGGGAAAAGGCTTAAGAAAAATAGGGAATGAGTTGCTTTTGAGGACATATTTTTTTTTTTTGTTCTTAGAGAAAAAGGGATCTATTGATAAATATATACATTAGAGTTAGCTTGAAAAGAAAACTCTCTGAAAAGGGGCCATTGAATAAGGATAGGGAATAATGCCTAAGAATGTGCTGCTAATTACTGTAATTAGCAAATTACAAAATGAATAATATATTGTTTAGGCATAAGTATAAGCGATTTATTTATTGTTGATGGTAGCAATTCATTCCAGCATCATCATATCAAGAGTTGAAAGTAGAAAATGTGCATTTACATGCATTTGTGGAATTTTTATTATGGGCTGTTTTAATATATTTGAGAATGAAAGGACTCATGTTTGATAGCTTATTGGCACTGAAGACTTCATGCATAAGTTTGATCAATGCTGTTTTTTGGACCCTCTTCCCAAAACAAAACAGTTCATTAAGTTCAAGACATTTTGTTTGCCAGCCTAGACACATGCTCCATTTAATCCATCTTTTTAGCAAGATGTTTTATAGAGAGTTTTACACAGAATATTTCCAGCAGGTGTACTGTCAGGCTGTTGAACCTTATCTCCATGATTAATTTTCCATTAGCATTATTAGCAGGTGGTGTAGAAAGCAAGATTGCTGATCACATGTGAGTTTATTACCACAAAATGTTCAATGTACATACCAGCAAACATACTCCATCCCATTGGATCTAGAAAGCAGATTCTGGAAATCAATGAAGGTTCTCTGAGCTTCAGCAGTGCACATTAAAGTAACTGATGGTGCTGATTTGTGAAAATGCATCCCATCTTTGCCAAAAAGTGTGGATTTTCTTCCTTGTAACATAGTGCTGCTAATAGTCTCTTTCATTGGCTGTTCAAGCAGATCTTGATATAATTGCAGATGGTAGTGATGAAAGCCCTTCTGGTTCAGTATTCTGCAATAAGAAGGCTGGTTTTTGTGCAATTTCCTAGAGGTATCCTTCATGTTAGCATGCAGATTGTTTTAACAAGTAGTAAATATCTCACTCAGTAGTTACTCTCAGTCTAATGTATCTGAATAAGACATCATATGGAACATACCTGGCATTATATACTAAAAATTAATAATTGTCAAAACTGAAATGTTAATAGAAATACTCCCCTATAAGAAGTTGGAAAGTTTATTGACAAAAAGCAGTATTTGCTGATTAGATAGTTATGGAGAAATGGAAAGAGTTTATCAATTCTCAAACTATCTCTTTCATGTAAGCAGTTGATGGTGCCTATTATTCATGTATTCTATACTTATAGGTCACTACATGTTAATTTCAAATGTGAAGGAAAATAACCTCTCAACATTCATAATTTTAACCTACAATTCTGTTGTATTAGCTCTCCATTATACCATCAGAAGCTTAGTGCAACACACTGGCATTAAGGATCTTAACCTAGTGAAATTACATTTTAATGCACTGAGACAGTGATTAGAGAATTAAACATTGATGGCCTATATTCCCAGAATTAAGATTACAGCTAAGCAGCTGCTTATTTAATTAACATTAATAGAACATAAGAGCAATGTGGGGCATCAAAATTTATTCAGGAAAGCAACATTATAATAGTGCTGCAATCTCTTTTGAAACATATTTAGTGCTATCAGAGATTAGGTGTGGAAGTAAAAGGAAATAATTTATTTATTTTTATTCTTTATTTATTAATTAAGACACCCTCAGATACCCTTAATAATATGACAAACAAAGGGATATTCATATTTCTGCTCAATATTTAATGTATGAAAGTAACAGAAATGATGCTGAAATACTTCCAGGTATATCCTATCAGTGTGTTTCTGTTTAAACAAAAGCAATAACTGTAGTCACTCAGATCTCAATGCAAATGAGCAAGGTCATTTAGGTTTGTCCCACACTTTATCATAAAATGGGAGGATTCCATTTTTCACAAATTTCAGGATCAGATATTTAATAATTTACAGTAAGGAAAGTTGCATATGCTTAGATGGAATAGCAAGAACCAAACAGATTATATACCATAATCACATATTGGCCTATTTTGTCATATTTTCATAGTTGTTGCATTAATTTTGATGATAAATTTTTATATATATAAATAAATAATAGTCAACATTGTTATGTACGCCCCTTCAGCCATATGGCATATGGCAATCAAAATATTTCTAGCATGCTGGTAATTAGAGACCAATTCACTTTGGACACATTTTTTTATGTAAATACATCATAAGAGAATATTAGCATCTTTTCCGGTCCACTGCCATGGTATAAGTATTAAGGTCTGCTTGTCAGCTGGTAGCCGTAGATTAATTTTCTGGATGGTGTAAATAGCCCGGGTAAGTTTTTCCCTGTTTTCCCTCAGAAATGACAGCACCATTTAAGTTTAGGTATTGTTGGGCTCCAGTCTCATTCACTACCATAATTAATTAGTTTTATTCATTAAAAAGCAGAAGTGCAAAGTACTAGAAACAAATGAGCATCTATGCAAGGACTTTGTCTATCCCTTAGTAAGAAAAATAGTTACATTTTCCATTATACTGTTTATCTTGAGAATGCTGTTTAGAAGGTTATTGATTATAGAAAGAGAAAAAGTAATGCAGTCTTGTGGAACAGAAAATCTCCTAGCAAAATGGATAAAATATAATGTTGATATATTAAAAGAAGAGAAAAGGATACAAAATATATACAATAGACATGTAAATTCAATCAAAAAGCACACATTGGGATACATAAACTAGTAGCATGTGGTAGTGATCAATCATCCCAGCAACAATTATACCATAAGGAACATCATGTAAGATAATCAATTAAGAAAAAACAAGAATCACAAAATAAACACTGCTGTATGAGACACATAATTCCTAATGTGAAAAATAAAATATAAATATATTATCAATCTATTAAACATTTGAATTACTTTTGATAAAGATGTGAGTACTATATAATCAAAGAGAAACATAAGAGCATTAGGAATCATGAAAAATAAGACAGAATCTTTATTGATCTGATCTAGTCTATGATCAGATACAAATATTTGTATCTGATATTTGTCATATGGAAAATTCTACGCATTTGCAATGAAAATTATTCTGATGTGCTGAATTTAATGGATATTTTTGAGAAAACAAATGGAGACCTAAAGATGTTAATTTTTACTGAGGTATGAAAGCTACATTTCCAGATCAGACAAAGAACAAAGATAAACACAAAAGTTAATAAAGTAATTAAGAATTTTGGATTCACTGCTGCCTTAACTTTGAAAGGCAAACAAGCAAGTAAGCAAATAAAAAAATAAATATATTACTTTTATTTTGTTTTTTCATGCAGAGTTAGCTACTAATAATTTAATTTGTGCTTAATAAATTGTGAATATTCATGAATGCTCACCTTTGCAGGACTGAGAATATCCTTGTGTTCAATATTAACATGCAGTTCAAGGTCTGGGCTATTCTGAAATGTGCGAATGCACAATGGGCAGTTATAGACTATCTCCTGTAGAGGAGGTGGGGAAGCTGGAAATGAAGGACTTGTTAAATCAAAATGTTTTCTGTTTATATGCTCTTCTAACTGTAATGGTGAATCACTACTATAAGAACACATTGGGCACTGTTGCAAAGCAGCTTTCTTGGCAGTTTGATTGGGTACAGCACTAGTCCTCAAATTGAGAGCAAGTTGTGAGCGAAGAGGAGAACCTGAACCTACCCCACTGGCTCCACTTACTGATACTGTTCCCATTCCACTTGCACATAAATTATTACTGCTACTTGGTAATACATCACTATTACAGTAATTATTATTGTTATTGTTGTTATTATTGATCCAACCATTTTCTCTTGGCTCTGGTGACAAAGGAGGCCAACGCATTGATCGTACTGTATCTCTTTCACTACTATCATCTTCATCTTCATCATCATCAATAAAGGCTAAGAGTTCCTGCTCAGGAGTAAGATAATCAAGGTGAGCAATGTTCACATGTTTTAACATCTCTTCAGCTGACACTTCCCCTAAATCACAGAATGGACATGATGCTGCTCCATCTAAGTGATATACAACCATATGAGTGCGCATCTCCTCATCATTAAGTCCTTCCACTCCACAGATCTCACAGGAGTAACTCAATTCAGGCATCTTGGAAGCCATCACACGTCAACTGAAAATCAACATATGTATAATTAATCATTGTTACTTGTTAATATATATTACTTTATTACACTTTCATGGAATACATCAAATGATACAGTGAGATTATTTTAGTTATGGGCCGGCAGAGCGCAGCTGCATATTGAGAGAAGTCGGTCGTCAAGGCCATGAAGTGAATGTGCAGGTAGCAGCCTGTAGTTAGTTTGAGGAGGGCTTCTGCGTTCCTGCGTTACTTGGTGTTTTCATTCTGTGTAAATTGTGTGCTAATTGTTCTTTTTTAGTAAAGCTACTATATACAAGAAATATCGCCTTGAAAAACGGGTGTTTATATACGATACTTTTGTAAAAACAGATTCTTGCAGAGAATTGGTGAGATGATGCGCAAGAAGAAAATGTGTTCCAGTTAGAGAAACTTCGGCAACTTATTAAAAAGTTATAAGAAACGGATTTCTCAACGACAAGAACCGTGTTGAACCGCCTTGTTCTTACGGAAGAAATATAAATATATCTTAAACAAATATCGGAAATATATTGCCGCTGAGGACCACCATTTTCAACATTTCTTATAACACAGGTAAGTGTTTATTATTATCAGTCTTAAATGTTGTATCATTTTATACTTTCAGTAAAAATTCAAATACTAACAAAAAAAAAAAAGCGGCTGCACTTCCTTCAGTAGACCCGTACCTCAAATAACCTCACTGTATGTGCTGTGTATATTCAACCAACCATTATAGGATCATCCATTGCTTTTAATGGGTCTGTTTTCCTTTTAAGTTATTCTTTTTGTTTAAAAATGAAAGTGAAAAATCAACTTTGAGATTACGTTAAGGAACATGAATCAGCAATGTGGTTGAATTAAGGAAACACAATTACCACTGCATATAATGTAAAAATTTATATTGTTTTTCAAAGGAGATAAAAGGGATGATCATTCTAGGTTTTACTCTCTCAGAATTTATCTCCAGTATTTGATTTTTAAGATCTATAAAGTATTATTTTTAACAGAGTTATTTACCGGAATATAGTATAAGTTTATTGTTCTCTTTCAACACTAATCACTAATCTGACAGCCAGGTAACTGCCTCAACCTAAATATAAAGTTTATAATTATATTCAATTAATTACTTGCTCATTTATTCAGCACAGGAGAATATTATACTATACTATCAGTTACTTTTAGAAAGTTTGTGCATTCACAAATAATGTTGAAACATAAACACTATTGAGCGCAGTCAGAGAGCATTAGTGTTTTATTTTTATGATAGGTTTATTGTTTACCTAGTAATTTAAATAGTTTCTAATTTGTGAAGCAGCACATTTTCCAGTAGATCAGGGGGTAGTACCTTAAGAAATGTTCGTAGATGTACCATTTAATAAATTGAATACATATAGCAAATCGTTGCACTAAGTATACCATTCCTTGTGAAACATGCCATATCTGTATACAACAAAAATATGGAAAGCTGTGGGTACATTAAACAGCATCGGTGGAACCACTGGCAAAGTATCAAAACCTTCCTTGGTTAGGGCATGGACTTTCTGTAGATGATACGGCTGTAGTTCTTGTACTTGCCACTCTATATGAATAATGATGATAATTATGTTAATAATAATATAAACTTTAATACCAATGAGATATGGTTCTGGTATTGTCTTAGATAGGACTAACTACATAATTGTCACATACAGAATTGATGAAATTAACAATTGTTAAATGAACAGAAAATACAAGATGAATAAAAATCAATGCAACATCAATTATATACATAAATATCCATTTATACCATAGAAATCTAGACTAATTCAGTATACGTTTTGAACCATTTATTTCTTTTATATAATTAAGAAGCTTGTTTTAAAATACAGCATCTTTATTAGCTGCAATTCTTCGGTGATAATTTTAGTTTATATATTTTATTATAATCATACACTTCAAAGTTTAATATTTTTAAATTACATCTATTTCTGATCAAACAATGTTAATTTGTGAATACACAGAAAATTGAGACACAATCCCATCCATGTAGCAACCAATTGACCATTAGTTGACGGCTTTCTACAGCTATCTCTAATTCTGTAGCTACTCGTTTTTGCAATCTTCCTTCATTATCTACGAGTGCCTATAATGATCTCTTTTTTTTTTTTTTTTCAAATGGTAAAACGTCCTGGAGAACACGCGATAAGTGAATGGTGTCTATTACGGCATATATGGATCCTGTTCAACGCCATAATGTACCCTTCGGCAATTCCTACAGAAACATGTCCGCAAATTATGCCGATATATGCTGTTCCATTGCGTTGGGCCGTTTTATTATATTAATATATCGAAGCACAGATTCCATAGGATTATGTAACATTGATTGTTACGGTACATAAGCAAAAAAAAAATTGGTTGTTTCTACCTGCAGCTATTGAGCAAAAAGTACCGCCTTGAGAGTTTCCAGCTCCTCAAACAGACATTTAAGAATGATTGCCTGAAATATGCAACTTAGAAATAATGTGGCATAGTTTATTAGAATGTAAAGAAACTATAATATTCAGAGAAATTGCATTTGAGGAACTGGATCAATTTTCTAACAGAAGTAAGATACTATAGTTAAGTTCGGAGAAAAAATGTACTGAAACAGGAAGCAGGTATGTAGTTCCAAATTTAGCAGTACGGAACTTTTCATTTTGTCCTCATAGGGGAAGTACATCCAAAGATAATTAGGAAAAAATATATAAATAAAATGTATTACTAGGAAATTTCAAAAATGTTTATTACATTAAAAGATGACAGACATACGCATATAATTACAAGAAGTTAGCGTAGACATTGACTTCATATTATGTATGCACTTGGTCTTTTCCCTACATGTTTTCTAGTAACAGCTACAGACAGATGTAATCTGAGCCATGTTGCTACATAAGATTCCGGGGCCCGAATTTCATAAGCATTTATAACTCTGTATGGCTTTAGTTTACATTTTTTGCAAAGTTCTTGTATTTCACGTTCTTCATATTCTATATATGTAGTGGTTATTACTGCCACATTAATCGTATACTCAGTCGGTATGCAAAAACGCGGTAATTTTATATGATATTTGCTCGATATTCCAACAATAACACTGATAAACTCTCCCTCAGCTGTATTTTTATTTGCTTTTAATTCTAGACTGCTATTGGCTGAAGCTAAAGTATTATTGGTGGTGGGAGACAGAGAAGTTCTATCTTTAAACAAGTGATCTCAAAGGCTCTGAGAAAAACGTTGCGATAGCCTGTCATTCAACACCACTTCACATGGGGTTTGTCCATTGTAAATCTAGACAGCTATTGACTGAAACTCAGATATTATTGGTGCGATAAAACAGAGAATCTCTATCGGTATATTATCAAAGGCTTTGAAAAACACATGGAGACTAATTACACGTCATTGTTACCTACTTAAAGGAGCCTGTCGGGTACACGATGAACGCGGCGATTATACTTTCAAACACATCTGAGTTCATCCAAGAGAGCCTTATTCAATTATTTAATAATCAGATGACGCTGATTTAGTCTCGGGGCTGAATTCAGTTGTGAACCTGCCACATTTGCCATAAGCTGCTGTACATTATTAGAAAACACTTTAGAATATCAATTAAAGGTATAGAGCAAAATTTTCCCTATTTTATAGTTATTCTGGCCTCTAGAACTCGTGTGACAGGCTTCTTTTTGAGTGATTCAATAAAACGAATGGATCGCCAAATTAGTCTGCATAGGAAACTGTTGTGTTCCTATTTTGCAGGTTTTCAGAGAGAATACGTGTTTCTGATAACATGTCATACATTATCACCAAATGCAGGAAGAACTATTTTGAAGACAGTCGTCTCAATAAGCCATTATATGTACATGCTTTTCTCGATAGAAGTTCTGCCAGAGTCTTCTGCAGCTTGCAATAAAGAGCTATATGCAAACCACGCAGTTGAAATTGTTCACAAGTAGCTGGCAATCCACCTAGTATAAACATACAAACATACGGCCAATTTTATTAATTTGTTGATCAACCACGACAGCACAGTTGACTAATTGGCGTTGATTCATCGGTGACCTACAACACTTGTCCGTGAATATTTAAAAACGATTCACTTCATCTATTTCATCCACATCTTTAGCTGAATATAACTCTAATCGGTGGTTTGTGCGATGCCATATTTGAATAAAATAACAGTTTTTCTAGTATTGAGTTTTTCCCAACACATCATTACCACCATCGCGTATGAACGCCATGAAATGATAACTGAGGTATTCGCTGTGGAAATCGTGTTTGCTCAAGGAGCTTAACAAACCCTTGAATATTTTCTCAGTTTTTTGATCGGAAAGTTTAACTAAGCCTAAACATAAGTATTTGGGTTGCAGTTCTTTACTGATCTCACATTTTAAATAAATAATCAGATTCTACTTTGAACAAAGGTAGGTGGACTCAGTAATAATAAGGCACCCCTTTCCGGACACATCCCTGCTTTGTTTTGCTTTTGCGACCTTGGGTTCATCTGTTTTGAAACATATTTTATTATCTCTACGGCTCTGTATCGAAGAATGCAAAACTACGCCAATATCTAATACATTTTATCCTGCTTCCCTTTAATTCCTCTTAACTCTTATCTTTCACTCTTCCTGGAATGTGCTTTGGTTTTGTGTTACTTTGGTTCTGGATTAAACGTAGAATTTTTTATGCAATCAGGTGACTGTGTAGGCTCGGAACAACAACTACAAATGTACTTTCTGCTGTATGTTTGGCTTCAGTGCTCTGATAAAAGTAAAAACTGTTTTTATATGAACTTTTATTTTAAGGTTTCCTTTCATCATCATCGATCTAAGGTTTAGGTCTAACTGTTCTTTGTCCTGACGGACCACATGAATCATTTGGATTTAGTTACATTTAGCACTTACATATATCAGAGGATAGGTGGTCAGCCCATCGCTTGCAGTGCCATCTAGTATGATGCTAAGTTATTACTTGGACGCGGAATATCCAATTTTCTTTTCAGAATACGCAAAACATTTTGTTGCCCAGGCACGCAGAAACACTGGTTATTATAATCGTAAATATTCTCTTGCGAGAGAGTCGTTAACCAAGAGTCTTTCAACTTTGGAACATGCTTGAGAGGAGTATGCTGATTACGCTAATCTGGGGGGTACCTGAAATACTCTAAAGCCCACATTTGGATATGTTTGAATATAGATCGTGCACCGACACGGGTGACTGAGGTCGTTAAGGCACTATCTCTTGAGCTGGGATTCGTATCTCATCAGGATCGTCCTCTCTGGCTAAGTTTTTTTATTTTTCCAGGTTTTCCCCCGTTCTCATAAATGGCAAATGCTGGGGAAGTACCCTAAATTTAGAACCTAGAACCTTTCTTTCCTTAAAAAAAGGTCACCATCTATCATTTCATCTCATGTATCATCAGTGTTCACCATCTCTTATGACACAATTGTTAGTTGTTTTTGCCTAGATTCCTTATCACACAGCTTTATTCACTATTATCGTCTAGGTTGCGCTATACTTTTCTTGCCGTTAGGTATTGCTAAAAAACTGAAGCCACCATAACACTGACATTAGTATGTTAATAACGTAACTATAAAAGTATATACGTTCAATACATCATCTAAGTCAATAGGATGCACAGTATATCGTGAGAATTATCTGCTATCCCAGCACTCTACCGGAGTAAATATTCCTCCCGCAGAAAAGTTTTCGTGGTTTGAGGACTGTATGAATAATGGAATATTTTCTTTCTTTCCTGGGATGCAACAGGCCTCGAATGGCCAAGACCGTCCGTTATATTACTGCGTCCGCTGTTCTCTTCTCGTGTCGGTCCTGGTGGTGTAGTGGTTACCATACTTGCCTCCTATACCCAAAACGCGGGTTCGAACCCGGCCAGGACCAATGGATTTTTTTCGGGCGTAAAAATCCCAAGTATGGCTTCCTTCGGAAGGGAAATAAAGTCGTGGGTCCCGTGTCGTACATTTGCGGCACGAAAAAGAACCTCAAGCCTGAAAGAGAGGCCTCTGAGCAAAATTTGTCGGCCGTTTCACGCCCTGAGTTGAATGGGACGCTGATGACCTGAGCTGTTAAAGAGCGTCCTTAAATAAATCAATCAAAAGTTCTCTTCTCGCGACTTCAAGGACAGATGACAGTATTGCAGAAGTATTAAGTCCCGATGGTGAACATTAGGTACACACCTGGTCACACGAAACATACGCAATAAGTGCGGCGTATGTAGTAAGGATATAGACATGCACCTTGAGCAGTAAATAACGTATCTATAAAGAAAAAACAAAAGAGCTATAAGCATGGAATTATCGACAACATTACTCAAGGCGCGCTGTTGCCAACATGATTGAGAGCGACGGGGACAAAACTATAGCTGATCTATTCCTCTCTGTCTGTCTCTCCTTACGCTGATTCACTGGCATAAGCTACGAATTATCGCAAAAAAAAAAAAAAAAAAAAAAACAGAAACATTGATCGGATCTTTGTATATAAACAGGGAAGTAATATAAGAAAATAAATAAGAAAGCAATTACCTTATCTACAGAAATAGAAACTTGGCGTTAAAAGGAAAATCCCAAAACATCGTCATCAACTCCTATTTCTTCACGTTCATAGGTGTCTATATTAGATTCACTGTCCGTAACATTCTGAACGATATCGTCTCCTACAAGTCCTTTATGAAAATCAACTTCTTGTAACTTTTCGACATGTGTAACTCGTGGCACCCTGTCCTCTCTCGCAATTGTATCCAGTACATATTATTTTGAGCTGCTCAACATCCGCAAGTCGAAACATTATTTAAGATTGCTACTGTAGCCCTAGTAAGTTTATTAAGGTTAATTTAGTAGAGATATGGGTACAACTAAGATAACTTGGTGACTTATTTCTAAAACTATCTTTCTAATTCATATTTTTACCCAATCGTTATAAGGTGCAACACGAACTAATAGTTCCTGTTAGATCTTATGTCATATTGTGTGTATTTCTGCAACTATTTCTTTAACTCTACTTTTCATCACTTTGTGTCGTGTAGTTTATCTAATGATCTATAATGATTGCACAAATATTATAGAGCCCTTCTCCAAGTAATTTAAAAAGCTGTTAATTAATCACTATAATCACTATTTAAAAGTATTAGCATTAATATCTGAGTGATAATCGCAAACGATGTTTTGTGTTTTGGAACGAAAAATGCATTTATTTTCTGGTATAAAATTTGATTTTTGCCAATGGTATATAAGTCGAGCACTGTTATCTAAGAGTACTTGAAGCCCTCTCTTCCAGGCGAATATTTTATATGTTCTTCCCGGTGTGATTTTGATTAATTCAAGTCTCAAAAGGTAATAGTTGAGTACGGCATGATCCGCAATTCTAACGTTATGAACTGTGCGCAGAAATTATATTCTGGCAGCGACAATGTCACTTCTTTCTAACAGAAATTTTCAAGCATAATTTGTTCACCCATAACTAAATCTCCGGGATTTCAAAATTGTTCACACAGAGCACATGAAACCCTTATATTCTATTTTCTCTCGCGTTAAGCTGACCAACATTTTAAAGTTGGGAATTCACTCTTATCATAAAAATGATGTACCTATAATTCAGCATAAAACACATTTTTGAAAATTTCAAACTTATGGCATGCTTCTGGGCTGTGTAAGCTTTCCAGAAGTCCTTAAATTGGGCACATCTCCTGTTTTAGCTTATTCTTTGCGTGTTTAAAAATATTTTAATAATATGAGCACTAACACGAAAAGTTTCAGCTATTAAATTTCTACTCTGGGTGAAATCCGTACCTTCCTGCGCTTTCTTAATATACATTTCCTGAAAAAAAAAAAAAAAGTAAATACCTACGTAAAACACATTGTATTGACCTGTGAAGCTATAAAGTAGTGTCCTATGAGTATCCTACAGTTTCCTTTTATTATCCATATTTTACGTTTGTCGATTTTGAAGGGAATGCTGCAAACTGATTACTTACGATATTTGGTGTCTTATCTTAACATTCTCCTAATGCCACTGTGTAGGAATGCTAACTGCAAGCATAAACATAGATTAGTGCTCATCATTTTCTGTTTTGTGAATTCAGTTTTGTTGTGTTAACACAGTATTTTCTTTGCTCAAAGTGTGTATACATTTTTGACACCCTCTGTATATTCTAAGTGTTATTTCAATTGTTAAATACATTTCTTTCATTATCCTGAATATTCAAGCTCTTTTTATTACGCAATGACTTTTTAACAGGAAGAATAAAATGCATATTCAGTTATAATAAAATTCAAAGAAAAAAGCAATTTATTCTGGATTTTTCAGTAATTTACAGCACTACAACACCAACTCAATGTTTTAAAGTAAATCAAATTCACTAGTTTTATCAAAATATAAGCACAAATGTATCGAACATTACCTAAATACGAATCACACACATACTTCCAGCACTTCGTACATAGATTCTTCTTTTTATTAGGGCCTTTGCATCCTCAAATTTGGCAGGTCTTCCTCATCATACCCAAACTGGCAGAAGTAGGTCCACGACAGCGTATATAAACGGGATAGTTCTTCTACCAGCATGAAAAACTCGAGGATTATATTTTCTTACATAAAGAATTATGCGTTGATACCAGCTGGGTCCATTGCGTTGAAAAATAAAATTTATAGACCATTTCTTACAAGCAAACTTGACTGTGCTGTGTACAAGAGGCACATTAGATCTAGAATGTCAATTCGTACTGACACCAACGTCTCTCAAGGGTATTTACTAGCTAATTGTGTCCACATTGTAGTATCAGCGGCAGTCTAACCATTTTCCACTGCAGAAAAAATAAGATAGATGAGAAGCATGTCGCCCTCTTCGTGGTTGATACATCCTCTTTGGCTAGGGGCAGTAGTATTAATTGCTACCTGACTTGAGCCTACAACAGCATGAACATCTACCTGTTGCTGCAGACACAACAACTCTTATATTAGAGAGGTACGAGGGAGCTATGCAGCGTAATTTGCTCATATATGTAGCTCATCATAATACCAAATATCCTCTTCTTTAATTCGACAGATTATCATCTGCTATGGTACAGGATGGGTGCCGCGATGATGAGAAAGGATAAAACTCGGGTAATCCCACACCGAATTATATGCTAGCAAACTGTAGAAAGTGCTCCTGTTCCCACACTGAATATCATGCAGCTCCGACTTTAAACTAAAAGTTAGAAATAGCATAAGAATCATATTGTAGAAAAATGGAAAATATGCACGCAAAGTAGTTTAGCGGTCAAAATTATAGGCAGCGGTCCTATAAGACAAAGCATTTCTAGCATTCTAAGTATATATTTTAGAAGTTAGATTGCTTAAAGAAATTATAATCGATAAAATTAATTAAAAGTCATGAAATATCAGTGCGGCAAAATAAAGCATGCACGATGTACAAGGTTTTTTTTTTTATAATGGGAAAACAGGAATTGGAGAAAAAAGGAGTGCCGTGACTTTAGAAGGAATGAAAGGAAATGAAAAGAGGTCCGTCATAAGCACTCTCGTTATTTTAGCAGGGATGCAGTGTAGTCGACCAATGAGTGGGAGCAGGAGATGGTTAAATACCGGATACACACGTGCCCGAAGCCCTGGGTGCAGCCGGAGGAAGAATGGAGAAGTAAGAGGAAAGTAAAGGGATTAAGAGGGTCAAATAGATAACTTCCTTTAATCATCAATGCAATTACGAATAAATAGACGTCCTTGTGCCACACTCTTGTACATTTGTGCCCTTCTTCTTGCGGCTTCCGTTGGAAGAAGTGTAATGGGGTGGGGTGTGAAATTATTCCGGTGAAGTGCGGATTGTCTGCAGGTGTGTGCTGGTGTTGTTGTTCGCGTCGAGTATATCCTGAATTGTCCATGCTAAGGGTCTTGAAGTTGTATTCTTTTTTTAAGGCTGCCGATGGATTGGGTGCTGGTTGTTTGTAGTGCGATGAATGCCTCTTCCAAGAGGTTGAGGTGAGAGGAGATTGCATCTTGAACTGTTTGGAGGTGCTGGCTGATAAGATACATCTGTTGGAGTACGTTGTACTGAATTTCTGTGAGAAGTGTAGTTAGATTTTCCATGGCACTGAGGATGGTGTCAGGAGAGCGGTGTCCCGTGGTGCAACGCCAGTAGTGCAGTGATTCATGATAGACGAAGCTGTTATGGCGGAAGGTGTAGCTGCATGACACTGGTTTATTGGTGGTAGTGTGGGTGGTGACTGAGGCGTTGTTGTGGGAATTGCGCTTGAGTGGGCAGGTGGCCTAGCCCGTGTAGTGGCTGGTACCCCCACAGGAGGCCCGGAATCTGCGGCGGCAGGTCAGGTAATGCTGCTTGAACTCCGACGTGAAGGTCTCCGCTCCGCAGTAATGATAAATGGCAGGCCCCGTGCAGTACTGTGTGTATTGTTGTCGTAGCCACAGCACCGGCGACACGGGAAGGAGTGGCTGCGTTGGCTCTGCTCAATGGGGAGGATGGGGCCTGTCAATAGGAGATAGTAGAAAATGGCAGCGTCGCAATCCTCCGGATCAAGGAACACCAACGTATTAGCGGCGTAGGGCCGAGGTTTTTGAAGATTCTCGATGTTTTGATAGCCGACGGCCAACGTCTCTGCACAGATCGCAACAGTAACGGAGCAGAGATGCTCTGTAGAACGGCGCTCCATTGGTGTGCTGGCAGAAACTGGTCTGTGTGAGGAGTAGACGGTGAGGTGGGTGACAGGTCTGTGTAGTGCTGCTGTGGCGATGTTGTAGCCTCGTTGTCTGGAAGTGCAGCGGTGGTGGTCTGAGCGGATGAGGTTGGCCTCTCATTAATAGCGGAGGGGGCGGTGGTAGGGCGGGAGGAACCGGTTGTTTAATTCGTCTTCTTACCATTTGCCGTCTCGTCAAGGAGACCTGCGGTGGCTGAGCTTGTGAGTGCTGCGGAGAAGGCACAGGAAGAGCCGGCGTTATGCCTTTCTAGGCGGCGGGATCTGCCCATCATCCAATAGCAGCAGCGCGCGACCGAGTTCGAGTATAGTAATGCCTTGTCACGCAGCGAGTTGACGATGGAATCTGAGTGCTGTGAAACAAGGTTGGCAGGCCACACTCCGTTTATTGTCAACAAGGGCTATGCCCGCTACTGGCAGTGGAGTATGTCGGGAACTGGCGGTGGTAACTACGTTTGCTGGAATGGTGTGGTATTGCTAATGTGCGTATAGGAAATTTGTATTTTGAGTGGGGATTATAAGGGTTACAACTTTTGGGAATTCGGTTTAGGAACCTAGGATGTATCTGAGACGTTTATAAGTTTCATCCGGGTCGATGACATATTCGCTCAATTCTCGGATTAAATGGTTAGAGCAGTGGACTAACTAATTCTGCATAAAAGGTCCGGGAGGTTTCAAGAATATATGAGGGTAGAAAGGGGAAGTTGAGATCGGAATGGATACTGCGGTTTGGGACATACCAAGTGTGTTGGTAGCGGTTTTGAAGGGTTTCAAGATGACGAAGAATAAACTTTGCTGCCATTTCCATACGCAAGTTTACGTAGCTGAGAGCTAGTCATAGTATCTGTTTAAAGGGGACCGGCTTGTTACCGACCGACATCATTGACTTTCTGCTGTATAACGGATACAGTCTTTCTATACGCCCGTTGACCTTGTTATCCAGACGCTCTACATGTGGCTTCCATGTTAGTTTGGAGTACAGGATGATATTAAACAGATGTGGTCCAGTGCACTAAGTGAGCTAAGAGTAGTGGTGATAGATCATCCAGGTACCTCCTAGAGATAATGATGACCTGGCTCTTGCTGGCATTAATACAGAGGAGCCACATTCCAAACCAAATACCAAGCTCATCGGCATATTTCTGTAGTCGTTTGGTGGGCATCGAGTGCTAGGAAGATGCTGAAAGTACCACTGTAATCTTCTGTATAGAGATACAGGCTCTATCTTGGTGGAGTTGACAAGCTGTTGATATACAGTAGAAAAATAGGGAACCAAGTATACTGCCCTGTGGAACCTCTGCTTGAATGGGGTGGAAGGATGAGACTATTTCTTCCTGGGAGACAGTAACGGTTCCGTTGGTGAGGTAAGATCGGATGAGATAGATGAGGTAAGGTGAAACTTGATACTGGATAAGACGAGACAAGAGCCCCGCTTTCTATACGCTTTCTAAGGTGTTAGAAGTATCTAGTAGCTGGACAGTGACGTAATATGGTTAACGGCGGTAATAATTTCGTCAATCGGCCTCAGTACCTGAGACAGGTGCTATGCTGCTTGCGGAACTGTTGCGGTCGTTCAGGGCCCACTGAAGTCTGACCTACACCACTTTCTCAAACGCATGATTATGAACCAGCAATAGGCTGATTGGCCTTACCCAGCGGTGTAGTATGTGCTTTCCCCGGTTTGGGCAAAATTATTACTTTGACATTCTTCCATGCCTCGGGAAAGTAAGACTTTCGTACCGAGGTCTAGTAAAGGTGTGAAAGAGCTATCAACCAGTGTACAGGCAATGCCTTGACAGCAGGATAGAGAATGCCATCGAAGCCGGCAGCCTTGTAGGGTGGCATGGTGCCAAGGATGGATGACACTTCATTGGTGGTGGTTTCTTTCGCAGTGTTCTCGTCGACCAGTTCTCTGAGGTAACTGTTTACCATTATGGCCACTTGATGCGTGAGATCAACATCAAGGGCGTGATCAGTAATGAAGATGGCCTCCAGGTATGATGCGTGCAGCTTAATCTTTTCCCTGGTTATTTGGGCCACACGACCGTGATATTGAAGGGGGCGATCAAAACAAGCGATCAGCCGGCCTAAGATTGCTGAGGCGTTCATCCCACAGTTAAAGTAATCTTGCAGCCTGCGGGATTCTCTCCCATCTGCGAGGTGCAGAGTTCACTGCTAACGCCGTCTGGGGCTGTTTGTATTTCTTATGATATTACGGAAAGGATTTTGATGACAGGGTGGAGCATTTGTTTTCGGTGTAGCTCGTCATACTGTAGTTGACATGGCAGCTGTAAATGCTTCCACCAGTCGTTCTACATCCTCATGTGTGCTGCCGCAGATAGGGGGAGGTGATTGAGCTCCTAGGATCTCGCAGTATTCGCTCCATTGAGTTTTCTTGGGATTGGGAAATGAACGGGTGGGCTTGGGCGTGGGCTTCGAAGGGAAGGTCAGAAGCACAGGGTAGTGATCTAAACTTAGGGTAGAAATTATGTAGATTTGAAGGGAGCGGCGCAGATTACGGACTAGTGTAAGATCTAGCTAGTACGGGGGACGTCTATAGCCGTAATGGATGGTAGGAGAGTTTGGGAACAGGATGCAAAGGTGCCTGGAGCGTAATCATTCAAAAGGGTGCGTGGTGCACTTGAAATTCCAGGTCATATGGTTGACATTGAAGTCCGCGGCAGCGATGAGATGATGACTGTCGGTGACGAGAAGATGGTGTGCAGTTCCATATCCGTGATTGATCGGTGGGGTGTAGATGGAATGCAAAGCCAGTGGTCCTTTGGTGATGGCAATCTGTACTCCAGTGACCTCCATATGTGCGGTGGCAGGGATGTAGATTTTGTGATGGCTGATGGTGTTGTCTAAATAGATGGCGGTGTCATCAAAACCATTCGCTCCCTCCGTCCGGTAGCACTGCATATCTGGTATTCTTACGCGGACCGAGGAACGAAGGTGCGTCTCCTACACCAGCAACACCGAAATCTAACGCATGGCCAGTCGGCTGTCTCCCACAGCTTGGGGTTTATACTATTTGCATTGCAATGGCAGATCTTGAGGTATGGGTCAGTGTTATGCTGAGATCCAACGGCCATTGTTAGCGCAGAAGAAGGTGTGTATCAACACCTTTCCTGGAGATAGTGTTGATGGCTGTTTGCAAAGTGCATCAGGAATCGTTGCCGCGAGCTGAATTTGCAGGTGTTCTGGTACCTTGTCGATCACCTGGAGGAAATTCGGATATATACCCTGAAAGAATTTTCTTGATTTGGTCGCGAGATTGTGGCATTGTGTTGCCAGAGGGGCTGCGTAGGCTGTGTTGCGATTTGTCAGTAACGGGACAGGAAGAACAGGAGCTATAGCCAAGGTATGGGTTGGAAGTGAGGGTATGCTTGACAATGGTGGCTTAGGTGTCTGTGCAGCGGTAGGAGATGTATGATGTAGGAAATTTTGAGGCGGTGAAGATGTGGGTGCAGTAACGCTGGTAGGTTCATTGACTGTTGCAGCGACGCAGTTGGCGAATACCACTGGCGTACTGTCTGGTAGTCCTAAGTGTCTCTCTCCGTAAAATGCCCCCTTGGAATTCCTTTTAGGTTGGATACATGTGGTGGCTCTTCATCTCAAACCGCGCCTCCTGCCAAATGGGACACTTGCCATACCGACAGGAAGATGCATATCTAGAGTTGGTGCTCTTAGGGCGCACTCTAGGAATACCAACCGTGGGAAAGAGGTCTCTTCGGAGTCCTTTCTTGCAACAGAAAGAGCACAGCGGTTACAATTTACCTCCAGCGACGGAGTGGCCTGGCTGGGGGCTTGTACGCTTCTACGCGTACAGTGGCGTAAATATTCTTGTTTCTTTACTAATCTCAGTGGCCTTTTCGTCCTTATCAAGGACCACCCTGAAGTCGGGCAGGAGTGGAGCTGTGCCACATTCATCACTTGTCATGTCTTTGTCATGGAGCAGTTCCTGCACGTCTGCTTGTTGGATACATAGGCACATCCTTGATAATCACATGAAGATGTTTCTCTTCCGGCAGAAATGTGGATATGCATTAGAGGGCCTTAAATAACATTCACCGATCAAAATTACTGGTACGGAATTTCTGGTGAACATACAAAACACTGGATAAGCTGTGTTTCAGTTCATCAACGAACGGTGAAGCTACTTGTTGGTGGGATTTTTCAATAATATTCGCCGAGTCAGAATTTTAGTTTGAGCGATTACTTGATATTCCTCTAAATTAATGCCACTTGAGGATTCCCCAAACAAGCAACAAGCAAGGGAGTTCAATGCCCCATACTGAGAAGTATTTACATGTTTTTCACTATGTTTAGACCATTGTGCAGATTATATGCCAGAACATGCACTAACTGAGATAGATTAGACATCATCGGACAAGTTTTTCCTATATAAGTAACAAGGGAACAAGAGCCGAGCAAAGAGAGCCAATTCAGCATATGGCAAAATGACTCAAAATAGTTTGCATATCATTTATATATATGCAAACAGAATGCGTTTCACAGCACTCTTAATTGTCTGTTTCTGCAGTGATATATCACTAAGAAAGACTCCCTCTGAGGTCCGGCAGCCTGGACAGAATTAAAGGAAAAATTTTCACCGATTAAGCTCAGAAGTGAAGAAAGTAAAGTGGGAGACCTTCCGCTCTCAGGATATTAAGTCTTTTGTTAAATGTATAACATTCACTGTGATAAATGTTTCTTTGTCAAAGAGGTGGAAACGAACAAAAAAGTGGAGTAAGAAAAAACAGACCTCCACCATGGATTTATGGACGGTCTGGGTCGGAGGAGGAAACTTTCGGTACTTAACCCTTGCCCTTGGCCGGGGTTTTGTCCCTACGCCCCAATGGGTACACTTTCGGAAGGGACGGACTAGGTAATGGGACACCGGGGTCCAAGAACTACGGGCGATGACTAGCGTAGGCAAATGCGTTTCCTAATAGAGCACTCCGACACTGGTGGAGCTCCCCCATGAGTTGTTGGAGTCCCGCAGAAGGCCAGCCTCCATTCCAGACGCCAGAGCAGAAACCTTTCCAAAGCGCAATCAACCATTACACCGTGCCAGCCCATCTCGGCCTGGCACTTTCGAACCTGTAACAGAACCAACGGATGAAATGATATGAAATGGGGGAGAGGAAAATTCGTGGAATGTAAATATCTATTCCAGGATTCGCCTAAGTGACCACAGGAAACCACGAAAAAAGAAAAACCAAAACCAGGATATCCTGTTCAACGGGAATACAATTCCCTCCCGAATGAGAGTTGCATTCGGAGAGCATCTGAGCCACCCCGCTCGGTCCAATCCCTACCATTGGCCAAATGTAACAAGGCAATTATCATTAAATGAGCTATATACTCACATGTCAATTATGGATTTGGAGACTAGTTATTTACGACATATCTTGTAGTTTCACAAGAAATAGGGCAGAATATTTCCGTTAAATATCATAGCAATATAATATTACGGGGCGTATTCAGAAATGAATTACAATAGTGGTGTTTTAGTATACCGTGCAATCAAATGGCACGTCCATTCATAGAGCGATGGATAGAAACTAGTACGCCATGCAGACATAGATAGCGGGTGTGTGCAAAGCGTGTAGCGAAAGGACCGTGTTCGTTTTCTGTAAAGTAGAGAAGGGCCTGGAAACGAATGAAGGCAACTACCTTAGACAAATGTGGACTGCATGGTTTTTGTGAAAGGAGAGCATCAAAACCATAGATATTCATAGATATTTAGCTGCAATATGCGGTCAAGGAGCTCCTGCAAAGGAGCCCGTTTACAGCTGGGTCAGTGGGTTAGCCGGCAGTAGAGAATCTGCACACAATAATGATGCTGGTCGTCCGTCATCGTCGTGTTTTCCCAGGAACATTGCGGGTGTGTCTGAATTGATTATGGCTGATAGGTGCATAATCTTAGATGAACTAGAATGTCAGACAGGCCTCGGCCGCGCAACCCTGCACACCATTATTTGCAGCAATTTGGATATGTCGAAAAAGGAGCGCGCACATTTGGTTTTACGGGACTTGATATAGGCAAAGCGAGGAAAGAGTTCAAGAATATCGTCTACTGTTGGAACTCATAATGAGGATTTAGTTTTTTTTTTAAAGAAGCTGGTGACTAGTCATTACCACACACCAGAGATAAAAGACCAATCCATACAATCGAAACATCAAACATAAGATACAACGAAGCAAGTAAAGCAAGGACTATCATGGAGAAAGATAAAAGTAAAATACAAACAGCTGAAATAGGGTTTCTACATTCAGTCGTGGGCTATACGAGAGAAGACTATATAAAAATAAGAAAACTAGAGAAGAACTTATGGCAAATAGAGGATTATAGTGAAAAATGAATTAAACACATTCAATGCAAGAAGAAAGAATACCTAAACAAGCCCTTTATTATAGACCACGAATACGAAGATCGATTGGACGTACAAATCAAAAATAAATAAATAAATAAATAAATAAATTAAAAGATGGACCCAACGAAAATGCAATCTGAACGGACAAAGCCTAAACCATGTAGAAAAAGGACAAGAATATATAAAGGACAGCCGAAGTCTAACTGCCTTGGTGTCTATGTTATCCAAACATTTATTTATTATGAACAGTTAGGTACGTCTGTTTAATTTTGTTAGCGTGAATTATTGTGTGTCATATTCATAAATTAGTAAAGGACATTAATTCTGCTCGAGTCTGTCATTTCACGCAATGCATATATATTTCGTATTTTAAATACTTACTTCCATCATACTGTGCACATTTAGATTCTTTTTACATAATGCTCTCCTCTGTATTTCCTATCATTATATGTTGCTGAATGTAGTACTTATTATCTCTTATCAATTTATACAAGGCTTGCAGAATATGTCCTTACCGCTCGCAAGGGGTTTTGCGTCTCGGCCGCTGTAACTGTCACACCTGGGCGTCCTATACTCTGATTTCGCTTCTTAAAACAGTGTATAAAATCTTGCTTTGTAATAAATGCTGGAAATTTCCTTCCTCAACTAAACAGGCATTGCACGGGGTAAACACATTCCGATTGACAGTACTTAATTCGACCACTGTAATATTTCTGATATTGTTTGATATGTATTCCTTGAGTTATTCCATTTTGTGAGGATAGTTTTTGTTCACCTTGTCCTTCAGGCTACATCATGATAAAAATTATTGAATGTTACATCCGAGGAGCAAGAGGGTCATACACAGTATTAAACACTCTATCTTCAAAAACTTCCCTAATTGTACCCATGCACTCCTCTGATGAATGAGAAGTGGCGGGTTTATGTTGAAATCAGTCAAACGATTTCTCTTCTTCCGTCAACTGACTTAAAAATGGTGTCAGAAATTATTTCGGTGCCTTTCTCAATTTACTGCCGGCTCATAAAATATGTGCCGATTAACGTGTCTTGGCTAAACGCACACAAAACTATAGTTTCCTGTCCGAAAGGGGGTTTGATGTATACAATATGGATTTTCAGAGCGACATTAGTGAGTGTTCACACGACCATTTTGGTGAAACCACATCTCTTCTGAGAACACAAGCTATGGGTCAATTAACCCTTCAGTCACTAATGAAAGAAACCACATTATAACTCAAACGTGCTACGGATCTTTTTGTGTACAAGTGGTGTGAACGAAAGTTGGAAGGGAGGCCTTAATGTCGACCAAGGCGGAAGGGAGGGTAATAAACACATTGGAATGCTCTTCTTAGTTCAGTGAAGAACTAGTCATTCCCTAGTTACCGTGACTCTGCTACTCTCACAAGTCAGGGGGTCGAATTGTTGGCATGTGTAACACATATGTACTCCAGAACAAATATCAAGAACTATGCCATGTAAACTGGAAAAGTGTGTAGATGGATCGACGCATGGCAGGCAGGTGGTGAAGGGCTCTAAGAAACCATCGAAAAGGGAATAGAAAGTTTAAAAAGAGAATCCCCGAATAAGAAACTGCAGTTGATTGCGCAGTTATTGAAAATCCTTTCCGTACTCTCAGCAACATGATTGTGAGTAACGAAATTCCTGCCAGCAAAAAGTCTTTGAGACGTCGACTCCATAGTGCTGATCTTCAATCGAAGAGTAGCGAAGAAACAAACCTTTTGCTTTCCATCGGGAACTTCGATTGCACTGCAGGAACTTCCTACGCCGCGGAATGTATGCAATACCCAAGTAAGCAACTTATGTACTGGCGTCCTAATGGCCAGCGTTATTATGAAAAGCACATGCAGCAAACACGCCAGTTGGAACATATTGAACGAACGAATGTATGAATGATATACTTATTTATTTATTTATTATTTCAGCAATTAATTATACATTCAAATTTACATTTTTTTCTCGCAACTATATACAAAACTTCATAATTACATCAATTTGTTAATTATACATTTTCAATCCATTTTCAGCAGACCACAATACTATTTAATTTACATAAACATACAAGGACTCTAACAGTTTGGCAGTACCAAAACTGAGGTTCTCCCAACTCTTAACCACCAGGTAATATGTATGGTAAAAATTCCCTAAAATAAATTACTAATTTTCTCCACTGCGTGTACCACCAAGCTCTCCTTCCTTATACTTTTTCTCCACTTATCACTTAATTTTCCTAAATATCCCCCTCTCTTATTCATTTTCTCTACTCTCGTATCTGGTAACATTTTGTAACATATTACTATTGCAACATATTTAGTGGCTTTAAATATGAAGTTAAAACTCCGAAACATTGATTGCTTCGCACAAGAATATCCCGTACTTCGCTGCGCTTACTGTGCCAGCATAGGAACACCTAAACACAAAATGTTTTCCCCTCCTATTTTGTGGAGTGGGAAGTTCAAGGTACTTTGTTTACATCTTGCGACTATCATTGTTCCCGTCTTTAAATTTATAAAGTTTGAGTTTTAACAGTTTTGTTATTGTATGTGCAGAAGACACTGAAATCGTAAATTGCGCTATTCTAGAGTGTGAATTGTTGGCAAACGTTCAATATATGCGTCATTTTCGTATGTATTTTGTCTTCTGTTAAAACCGCAAGCCTTCGAACGTGTTTCTTGTCTTGCACTGAACCAGAATCAAATTTATACACAACATGTGAATTGCAGTTCTGGAAGGAGGCAAACTTCCGAATAGTTCCTCACAAACGCGACGAGCTGGTTCGTATTTATATTATTAATAATATTTACACAAAAAATAGAGCAAAGTCAGCTGTCTTGCAATCATCCCGAACGAATATAGACTGGTGATTGCTGGGAAGATCAAGAACAGACAGGCAGGCGGCTATGAGTGGGGAGGGGAGCCGGCTTTGTTCGAGACGTAAAAATCCGTGCGAGTTGTGAGGATATATTCTGAAAGTTCGGTATATGCACCATTATCATTTTATATTTACTTATCTATATTTGTTATTTACTTATCTATATTTAATGCAATGTAAGAGACCTTATTTATGCCTTTTACACCCTAAGGCAGATTAAATCAATATAATAATATCATTTATTGAAAGTTATCGGCTATGTATAGGAGGTTAATATTGTAAAAACCCATTCACAAGTAGTCATTTCGTTTTGCGATCTAGTGCGTAATCTTAGATATGTCTTATTTTTAGTAATGTAATATATTAACAGGTGGTGAGCACATAAAATGAAAAATTGGAAAGGCAATTTAATGGAAAGGAATTGTCCAGAGCCCACGTTTAAAATATTTCCCTGACATTTGCCATTGATGAAGATACCTGCAAAAAGCCTCAGTCAGCGAGGACGGTCCCGGCAATTAAACGGCCGGTTTAACTGGTCCATGCCTTAGCAAACACTATCACCCGCGTCAGCTTAGACGTGGTTAATACGATGTGATAGGACATCGAGTAGTCTGTGAATGAATTCCAACTACCCCCCCCCCCCCATGCTGGCCCTGTTCCCTTGGAACTTTGCCATTTTCCCATTTGGCATGGCGGGATTGTAAGTTCCTCTGAGACCGGGTCGCCCGTAAGGCGCAGTTACATCGACCTAGGAGACCATGAAGATGATTATGGGACGCCAGGGAGTATTTACACCTAATGAGACCTTCCTAGCCAAGAAATAAATTCCCATGGCATATTTGGGAATCAAACCCGGGACCCCAGCAGAGGATGAAAGGATTGCTGACCACTAATCTATGGGCATCTCCATATCCTAAGATGCAATTATCTGCTGTGACAGACGGTAATGTTTTTACAAAATAATTTCCCAAATTATGACAATTCTGAAAATTTCTTCGTGAAGATAGTGTATGACAGCATAATGGTCCAATCTTTCAGTCAAATTCTAAAATGCTACCAAACATGTATCAAAGTAGTTTTAATCTTTGTCTAAGTTATTTGTAGAACCAAGATTGGGAATTCAATTCCGGACAGGTTAATGTTTTACGGGTGTGATAATCCTAAGCATGTTTCCTGCGGAAGGAAATTAAAGTCATGAGTTCAGTGTCGTAGATTTACTGCATGTAAAAGAACCTGAAATCTAAAAGAAGTGGACTGTGAGCAAAATTTATAAACCGTTCATATCCTGATTTGAATGGGACACTGACGACGCTGAGATGTTAAAGAGCATTTGTAAATAAATCAAATAATAATATCAATTATAATTGTCAAATAAATCTTTGTAAAATCAAGATAGTGTCAAGAGACACGCTAGAGGCGATAAGGAAGCGGTTCCAGGTAATAACTTGAGATCGAAATTGAACCTTTTGAAACCATTTACAATTAATCATTTCTTAAAATTTCGATTATACCTTTACATTTGCAATAAACTTTGAGCATAAATTTCAATGTATGCTAATATACGCAGGCACTTCTCTGAAATATTTATTATCTTGAGAATTTGGTTTTTTTCAAAAACCAAATATAGCTATCGTTTTCCATTATCTACTACATAGAAACAAAACTTTCCCTTAAGTTTAATAATACTGCCAAGTCGCAATACTTTTGAAAGATTTTAACTGTACGAGTATATCCCAGGATCGTAACGTCGTGTTTACTACAATTTTAGAGTTCGATAGCCTACTTATGAGTTTTAGCCCAATAAATATAGTTTTTTTTTTCTTCAACAAGTAAGTAACCGTAGGTTTTTAACCCGATAAATTATTTTCATTATTGCAGAATTATGACAAAAAAGTAAGTAATTCTGTTTCATTTCTAATGTACATAAAATGGGAACGTATCTTAAGCCCATCACATCTCAAAACGGTTATAATTATGTATTATCATTTTTCTTGATATATTTTGAACCATTAGTATTTCGTGAGCGGGAAATCTGGGGTTCCATTCCCACCAGGACCATCCTCCTTGACTGAGGTCATTTCCAGGTTTTACTCAGTCCTCATAAATGGCAAATGCCTGGAGGGTACCCTAAACTTAGGCCTAGAACGCTTCCTTCCTTTAAATAAAAAAAATCCTTTCCCAATTTTCGTTTCATCTCATGTATCATCAGTTTCCACCACCTGTGGTGTCTCAGTAGTAAAAACCGGCGTTAAACACTATTAGTCTTTTGGATGATGCCAGAATAATATGAATTTATTCTCTACTTACCTGTAGGTTTTTTCCAGCCTCATTATCTTAGGAGGACAATGTTAAAGAATGTGCATTACCATTAAGGAGCTTGCATCCAAGTCCATCATTTCTAATTTTATGGAAACAAAACGACCTCATATCAGTACTATGCATTTAATGATTCTGTGAGGGTATTGGGTGTCACCTAAAAATTAATATTGTGAATGATATGGCATTTTCACATAATGCCCTTGAGCTAATGCAAAACTGTTGTAAGATATATTCAATTTTGATTGTCAGAGGCGGAAGTGTTCAGAATTGATTGTAAATGGTTTGATTATGTTAATTTTTCGTTGAAAATAAAAAGTAAATAAATTATATAATACAATTATTTTAAAAATAAATAATTTTATTCAATTATAAGTGGAACATATATAGCTTTGTTGTTGTTGTTGTTGTTGTTATTATTATTATTATTATTATTATTATTATTATTAATGTGTAGGATGTCACAATTATCAATTGTATTATAGTAAAAATTGAAATAAAAATACAGGAAAACTGATAATGTATAAAAATGTGAAAATAACAATTTTTTTTACATATTTTTTCATTCTGTTTCTCATATACATTCTCTCTTTGGACTAGTCGGTCCTGGTGGTGTAGTGGTAACCATACTTGCCTTCTAAACCCAAGATCGAGTGTTCAAACCCGGCCAGAATTGATGGATTTTTCGGGGCGTAAAAATCCTAAGTATGGCTTCCTTCGGAAGGGAAGTAAAGCCGTGGATCCCGTGTCGTACATTTACGGCACGAAAAAGAACCTCAAGCTTGAAAGAAGAGGTCTCTGAGCAAAATTTGTCAGCAGTTTCACGCCCTGAATAGAATGGGACGCTGATGACTAAGATGTTAAAGAGCGCCCGTAAATAAAAATACAAAGCAATCAATCTCTTTCGGCTAGAACATCATCGCTTCCTAGTCCAGTAGTTAATGGTACTCACTGGTTCCATTGTTTCTTTCCCGTAAGAAAATTTATTAAAATGTAGTAATCACGAAATAACTCCCTTTAATAAAAGGATTGGTTAGAAAAGTCTATCTTGCGTTCCCTTAACAATAATTATACCTACACAATAGAGTGAAATGTCACAATTCTCTAACTCTTCGGAATTTATATCCAATGTTTAAAGAGAAAAGCCGGTGCCGTGGCTTAGTGGTTAGACTGCATGTCTCCCACCAAGGCGACCCGGGTTCAATCCCAGCTACCAAGAATAATATTTGTGGTGGACAAAATGGCGTCTGGACAGACAAGCTTCCTCCGGGATCTCCAGTTTCCATTGCCATTCATTCCACCATTGCTCCATCTTCATCTTCATCCTTGTCTACGGTAATATAGCCCGCCGATTTCTCGGTGCGCTCATTCAAATGGACTACGTTACTGCTATCTAACGGCAAATGAAAGAACTGCAATAAGCCAGGTATTGGACACCATACCACTATGTAAGAAGAGAAGAAAAAAATAGTTCTACAAGAATATATACCTGAGGCTGACATGAAATAATGCTGTGCCAAGAACAGGTCTTTTCGAGGAAAACAATCAATATATTGCTCAACTGTAAAGTACAGGCATACAGTAATCTCTATTTGTTTTCCCTAGAAGGATAGCGGCAAGTTAGCTATTTCTATATAAATGGTCTAGCAAGTCAATGTGTTGGACATTTTTAATTTGATTTGAAAAAATAATGCATAAAATATACACATACACAGCTTGTTTGTTATTGGCAGAAACTGTATAACTGTTTTATTTTTCAAATTACCTTTGAACGATTTTGCTTTTGGTCTAAAACATATAGTACTTTAAATACTATTTTGTTTGAAATTTGTTTTACTAACGTATCAATAGCAACCAGTAAAAGTATGGGCTTACTGGTATGTAATCATAGTTTGCAAATCATTATGAAGTCTCGAAACGTTATTTGACAATGATAATGTTGCGCCCTCATATAGTGAATAGATGATGACGGTAGGCATATTAGGGACAGGTTGCAAACAATATCTGCATCTCTTCTTTTTGCACAAAATACTCTTCAGTATCAAAGGAATTGCTATTAATGTACCTAATTTAAAGAGAAATTAGTTTACAAAATGAAATGTTTCATCTAACAAAATAAAAAAAATAATTATTTATTTTTTTTAATTTACTGGTTATAACTTTAATGATATCGCAAACCATATATCAATTTGATTTTATCATCGAAAATTTACCTGAATTTTGCTCTTTCCAACCGGTTTCATTGTGCAAGTTAGAATCAATGTCGTATTTCTGCGAATAGCAAACTTTTGCCTTACTAGTGAGAAAAATAATAAATGGAAATTTTTCTAGGACTATTTTAGCTTCTAGCATTTTCTTGCTGCGCGACATTTCCAGCTAAAAACTGACATTTGCTTCTTTTACGTTAAGGGTTATGTTGCCTACTACATTTCTTTAGTAAAAATCAAAATTTTCGTGCATGTTAAATCTTTAATTGCCTTTTCCGTCCTTAAAAAATGTAATGACAGAGAGTTTCAATCCTTCTCTGAAGTTACACCGAATTCGTAGAGACTATTTTTAATTTCATCTTAAGGTAGGCAACTATATCTTTAAGCCAGGCATTTAAAACATCATAACAAAATATAGAAAAAACCTCTCTCTGTGGACACCCCATGGCTCCATAAAAAATGGCCAAATTACAGACTATGTATCAATATTGCATTACAGCAATTTAACACAAAGGAAAATATGCAATAAAATTATGTTCACATGACAATATAGTAGAGTAAATCTTTTTTCTATTTATTAACTCACCCAAGGTTATAGTGCCAATTGCAACTTTTATTATTATTATTATTATTATTATTATTATTATTATTATTATTATTAATTTTGAAAGCAATCCATTGTCGCTCAATACTGTTGTTTAAACTAAAGAATTCATTCATATACTGAGGTTAATGAGCTGAGCTATAAAGTATCAACTGAGAAACATTTTCCACGTCTTCTTTGTGAGCAAGTATATGAACAGTAGATTCAGTGTTGAATACTTCATTCTCTTAATCCCTGTCACTATCGCTACCTGCACTACCAGTTTTTCCTCTTGCAACTTTTTCAACACATCTTGCGTTATAGTACGTTTTCATATACTGTTATATTGTCATCATAAGGTTCAATGGCCTTAACAGCTGATAAACAACATTGAAGTTCTTAGAATGTTTCAGGGTAGGCCAACATACCGATATTTTTCAAGGTTGACTACACATACATGTTAAAATTTTGTTAGAAAATATGAAACAATGGACAAGTGTTAAACTTTGCAGGTGATCAAGATACACAAGGTTGCATATGAAAAAAAAAAAAAAATGAATGAATGAATGAATGAATGAATGAATGAATGAATGAATGAAATAGTTGGTTTCATAAAATTAGACAAACTTAGGCAGGTAGCCAAGTTGCACGGGAGGCCAACTTGACAGATTTTACTGTACATTCACCTTCTTGTTTTATTAAATAAACCAAAAGACTCTAATAAACTCTCTCGCAGAAGACGACATTACCCAATAAGTTGATGGACATGACACTTTAGCATTGGTATAACCAGAAACTGATTTATGGTTTCAAATTAAACATGGTTTCATAAAACTGGTTTATTTTATGAGTTTATCGCTTTTTTTTAAACCTTGTTACAAATCGCTACATAGCACCTAAAGGTTACACACAGAAATCTATATTCATAAAAATAACTACTGGACGATTTCTCGGGACAGCTCCACTTGCAGTCGGCCGTAGTAGATCGGTCAGGGTTGAAAACCTACTGGGGATCCGGAGAGGAGGTCAGTACAGGTTTAACTCTAGGAACGCACGGACTGCTCTTGTTTGTTGTGTGACAGTGCATTAAGTATTCATTTGGTGGCATAGTGCAGTGATTTAGTTACGTTAATATGGCTCACTTGAAGTATTCTATTTCCCCAAGAGTATATATTTACAGTTCGTACAGAATCGGCTTGTGAAGTACGGACATTGTTTCAAGAGAGATTCCCTGATATTCAACTTCCAAGTCAAAGTTCAATACACAGATTGGTCAACAAATTTCGTGAAACGGGAAGTATTCTTGATAAACAAGTACACAGATACGATGTACTTTCAAGAAGAAAAGTTAGATGACATTGGACATGCTGTAGAACGTTCCTCTAAATATCCTTTCTACACCTTTCTCAGCAAGTGGAAATTTCTTGTTCCTTTGTTCGAACCGTTACAAAGCTACTAACGTTAAAACCCTATCAAATTGCTGTGGTGCAAGTACTCAAACCAAGTGATCTTGCATCCAGGAGTAGACTTTGTAAATGGATTTGGAATAGTGTGCATGACGGAGAAATTAAACCTAATCTAATTTTCCTTACAGGCGAATCTTGGTTCCACCTAAGTGGGACCGCCACGGGTGGCCGAGATCGTTAAGGCACGGACTCGTGAACGGAAGGTGTGGGGTTCGAATCCCGCCAGAATCGTCCTTCCTGACTGAGGTTTTTTCCAGGTTTTCCTCAGTCCTCATAAATGGCAAATGCCGGGGAGGTACCCTAAACTTAGACCTGGAACGATTCCTTCCTTAAAAATAAATGCTTTCCCAATATATCATTTTATCTCATTTATTATCAGTGTCCACCGCCTATGGTGCCTCTGTAGCAAAAACGGGCGTTAAACACTATTCATTCATTCATACCTAAGTGAGTATGTCAATTCACAAAATAACAGATACTGGAGCTCAGAAAAATCTAACCTGCTTCAAGATAAAAGTGTGGTGTGCCATTAGCTGAAAGAGAAAAGGAGGCCCTATTTTTTAAAGAAACAATTAGTAGTGATAGGTACATGCAGATTATTTTTCAATCCCTTTTTCAGCGAATTAACCGTGAGGGAAAGTAAGTTCGCAACTTTCCAACAGGACTGTGCAACAGCGCATTCAGCCCTTATCTCATTGCATGCAATTCATGAAATATTTATATATATCTTTAATAACATATAGTCACCTCAGTCCCCCGATTTAACACCTTGCTATTTTTATCTCTGGAGGAATTAAAGGAAAAGGTGCTCAAGACTAATCCACACACATTAGATGAACTGAAAAATAATATTCGTCAAGGTATTTCTTTCATCTCTCAAAGGAAGCTTTAGCAGATTAATTTCACAAGTCGATGTCAGAAAAGTATGGAAATTGAAGGGAGCTGGTTCCATCATCTTCTTTCTTGATAATGGTGAATAAATATACCTTTAAGTGTTTAAGTGTGAGTAATAACTTACGTGACAGTCATGGCTGCGTGATTTCTGACTCTCGTTCACCGCGGTGCCAGTTTGAACCGACCTACCTGTCGTTAAGCACGAAGCGGTCCCGAGAAGGAAAAATCACTCATACATAGTCCTGCAACTGTTTAAATAAAAGCTAACAAACAGCTGTAAGCATACGACCCATAATCTTGCACTGTATTATTGTTGTAGGAGGGTGCTTCTGTTTAGATAATTTTAAATCGTCACCTATTCGTGAAAAGTACAAATCAGCAGTCTTTAAGTCAAAATTTTCTCATAAACAGCTCGCGACGTCATAAGTGAAAAGTTGAATCAAAGAAATTAAATATAAATGCATAAACGAACGTCCAAGTTAACGTGCAATTTTACGTGTTTATAGCATTTGTATAAGTAAACAGAGTAAAAGGTCATATATACTAACTCGGAAATTTTACGGAAGATGGAAAAGATATCACAGAAAAAGTCGGCATCTCTTGCTGCTGGGTAATGAGGCGTTTGGTAAGAAAATGTATATACAATTAACCAGATGGGATAGAAAGAATATTTTCCGTGCCGGATTTTCTACCACATTTTTAAATTGTGTACTTTTTTGAGTAGTGTTTAACGCCCGGTTTTACTACTAAGGCACTAATGGTGGTGGACACTGGTGGTATATGAGATGAAATTATATATTGGGAAAGGAGTATTTTTTAAGGAAGGAAGCGTTCCAGGCCTAATTTTAGGGTACCTCCCTGACATTTGTCATTTTTGAGGACTGAGGAAAACCAGGAAAAAACCTCAGTCAGGGAGGACGGACCTGATGGGAATCGAACACCAGACCACGACCTTGGTCACCCTTGGCGGTAAATTGTGTAGTTTCTCCATTAAGCATGCTGACATGAACTTCAGAGCTTTCAAACTTCGTTTCAAAAACAAATATATTTTCTTAAAGAGATTTCTGAGTATCTAATTTTGTGTTTTGCAAATAATATTGTTTTAACACCAAAATTCAAACTGGAGAGTATTTTCATTATTAATTAAGTTCAGGAATCAGACAATACTTTCAAATATGGGTTTCCTAATACGGGACAAAATTAAGGAGACATTAACAACGATACTACAAACACAACACATTTTCTTCAACCTCTTTCGCAAATCAGATTATAGATTATAGATTATACGTGTATAAAAATTACTGCAAATTATCATTATAGTGTGCTTTTTGAAAATCTTTTAGGAAACAAAGGTTATTTTATCTATTACTGTTGGCAACTGTGTAAGTTTTATAATAACTAATTAACAATTTATCATTTAATACACCTTTACTCAAAAACTATGGGGCTCCGCGAATTTTTGGCAGTGGAAGGAATATAAAAATTAATTTTTCATTACATTTCATGTAAAAATTAAAAAAAAAAAAAAAAACGCGTGGAAAATAACTACAATATTGGTCAGAGTTACTAATTTTTTTAAAAGAATGTGTTACTCCAAATTGTATTAATGAATGATTCAGACTGTTTTAATGTACATTATTTGATTGAATAGTGTATGTGAAAAGATACATTATATGAACAAAACTTAAGCTTGCAGTAAATGGCAAAACATGCTTCATTTTGTAATATATATTTGCTTTCTGGGCTTTTTCTGATACTATTAATGATTTCCTGATTAATAATCAACTTCCATATGTGTTTTTCATTCTATGTGGTCTTACTTACTCCTCTTTTCCCTCTTCTTTCTTACCGAACATTTTTTTTATATTATCTGAAGTGTGCCGGTCAAATCTTTATTTCCAACCTTTTTTTTTTTTTTTTGCAATGATTTGACACACCAAGTCCCAGGAATAATTCTCATTTTCCTTAGAACTTTACTACTTGTTATATTCCCACAATTGAATCAAGCTACTGTTTCATTAACGGCTGTTTGTACTGTTGACTTGGATGCAAAATTGTCTTAGGACATCTATCCCAAATCAAAGAATTCAGAGACTCGTTTACATTTTGGGTTTTCCCACGTAAACACTTATTTAGAAGATATGGGTTTTCGAGGTCTCGATAAATGAGTCAGTTGTTTTCAAGTTAGGAAAATCTCTAGACTAGGCAACATATAGGTATATAACATTCCTCCCTTAAAAGACACTAGAATGTTAAATGGGCTGAAAATATACAGAGGTTCAAATCTTGTAGAAGTAGGCGTGGGTAATTTGAAAAAAAAAAAACATGTAACAATGTTCAGTAAAGCATTAACAAAAACGCATAAATAAAGAGTTTAAATCTTTTGATATTTTCATGATACTCGTAATGTCCTCTTGAAGTTCACTTGACTTTGCACAATTCAGGACTTACGGGAACAATGGCTCACTATGCCCCATGGAGTCGACACCTTGGGACATACTCCATAGGCATGCAAAAAGAAAAGGCGTTGTTCACCAGATCGTAATCTCATCTGCAATTTGGTTAATCAGAGTAATTGTCACTGAAGACCACCTCTCTTATAAATAAATTGTCTTCATGAAATCTAAAGGTAAAATGCAAAGCTGCCTAGAAGATGTCAGGATTGCTCACCATAGCACCGTCATCTATAGTACGCCCCGCCAAAGTTCAGTTTACGATTCGCGTGTAAGAAAAACAAAACCTTCCCAAATTTCGTAGGTGTAGCTATGACAACAGGCCAAGGCATTCAGAGATAGTTTGTTATGTACTTATTGATTTAAGATAACTTTTCAGTCCAATAGCGTACTTCACACATGTTGTCGCTTCTTCTTCATGACACTATAATGAATGTTTAATTAATACATGTGTTACAGTCCATGGCCTTCCTTCTTTGACCCGACGACCTTCGAAGGACCAAGTCGTACCTGGTAGTCTAGTGGTAGACATACTTGCCTCGTAGACAAGTTATGGATTCAATGCCGGCCATGATCGTTGGATTTTCCGGGCGTATACATTCTAAGTATAGCTTCCTTATGAAGGGAAGTAAAGCCATGGGTACTGTGGCGTAGATTTACGGCACGATAAAGAACCTCAAGCCTAAAAGAAGAGGCCTCTGAGCAAAATTTGTCGGCCGTTTCACGCCCTGAGTGGAATGGGACGCTGATGACCTGGATGTTAAAGAGCTTCCGTAAATAAAATAAACCTAACCTCGAAGGACCATGGCGGCTGCGGTGACCACTGCTTTCTCTGCCTTCGTTATGAACTTCGTTGACAGAGAGCAATGTTAAGAAGAGCGTATGATCACAAGGGCTAGGATTTACATTTACGAAAATGTTATATATATACACACATATACATACATATACATATATGTGTGTATGTGTGTAAAAATAGCGCTTAATTATTAAATTATATTTTTTTCAAAATTAGAATACTACAAAATAAAAATTAAGTTTTACACACTGAATTCTGCATTCAAATACCTTTTAGGATCTACAGAAATGCATTAAACTACTTAATTCATAAATTAATTAACATCGCTTTTTCATTTAACTTTCATTTTTCCCCGGTTCTTAATTCAATCTGTTATTGAAACAGTAATCTACAAAAGGCTGTTTTAAATTTTCAAATGTGAAGGTTCTCCTATTTTCTCACAAAACTGATTTGCACTGGCTGAAGCTTCGCTCCACCTCAAATGAGGTGATTGGAGTATGTATTCAAAATTTACTATATGAACAGGCTATACATTCATTTCTAGTTGTACATTTGGTGTGTAGCACATATACCTAGAAATAAGTGCCTATATAAATCCCTTGAGCAGATTCCACTCAAAATGAGTAATCTAGCACGGGAAGAGGTAATACTACAAGAACAGATAATATGAATTAACGAAAAAGCAGAAGAATAAGTAAAAAGATCAGAACGCGTGCTTATGCAAAGAAAATCCCAAAACATAACTAATTTAGCAAGAATAGGTAATATACAAGGCAACTTTTAATCAGTAAGAAGAGACTGGTAGAGGAGAAGATGAAGGAGAGGAAGAGGGAAGTGATGAAGGAAAGGAAGATCTTTAAACTTACAATAGACGGGAATATTTTTGGACTACAACCGGGAGAAGAGAATGGGGGGAAGGAGAAGTGTTTTGCCTATAAGTGGCGGAAACGAAAAAGTACGCAAAATCCAGCAGAAACTTTGAACAAGTATAGGAGAAGAGAAACGGAAGAGACAAATAACAGACAGGGGGTGGAAGAAAATGGAGAAGAGAACAGCGGTGAAGAAGAAGAAGAATTTTAAGTGATGGGGTATTAGAAGTATATAGAAGAAGATTAAGTGAGCTGGAAGACTTAAGTTAGACAGGGTGAGGAAAGTGCTGGTTATCAATACCTTACCTTTCGTTTTCCCATGGAACATTTTAGTTTAGGTAAATAAATGGCCGCTATTGGTTATGCATAGTGGCTTCCAGTAGATTGGTAATTTTGTTTAATTTAGTAATTTTTAATTTTATTTCATTTTGTAATTTTGTTTAATTTAGTTTTTGGTAGTGAAATGTTAAATTTTTATTTAAAACTATATCTTTGCTTTGTTTATATAATTATTGATTTAATCTGTAGAAATATTTCCTATTGTGAAAAAAGAAATTTAACAAATGATAAATTTTGAAAATGAACGTCCCGATATAGGCAACAAGGTGCCGGGACAAGGTATTGCAGATTTTTATATTTTTTTATTTTATTTTTGTACATTCAGTATGTCACTTAGTTTCGAACCAGGTATATTTTCTCAAAGCCTTGATTTCTTTGTAAATATATCGAATACTTTATTTTCGGTGAGAACAGCTAACTTTCCACATGGTCATTTAAATTATAAATCGTGCTTTTTTTTTTCAATGATTTCTGGTAATGTTAAGCATCGGTTTTGCAGTTTCTGGACTCAAAGCCCGAATTCTGCCTGGGACTTTCTTTTCTCTAGAAATTTTCTGATTCGCCTTAGGAAAACTACCCTAATTGTTCCAGAAATAACGATGAAAAGCATGCGCAGAACATGTTAAGTGGATAATTTTCGGAAATAAAATGTTATAGCCTTCGCTGCTTTGATCATGTATGAAGCTCCATTAGTCACAAGTAGTCAAATGCAACCATTCTTAATGAAATCGGGCCACATAACTCCCATTGCATCATTAAAATTTTGCCAAGGTTTTGTTATTGCATTTTCCCCTTAATTTACTTGTCAACATTTTAGGTTCAAGAAACCTATCATAATGTTGCCAATACAACAGTACTTCTGTTTCTGCTCCATCCACTGACACCCAGATGGAGTTTGCATAATCTGAGCTCTGATCTTCTTGATAAACCTCTTCATCATAGTTTTTCCGTAAGGTTGACTGATCCAGAATGCTGTGGGTTGTATATTTCTCTAGAAAGTGCCGAAATGCTGGATTTTTACTTATCAAAGGGATATATCTGATCCTATAAGCACACGGCAAAGACCAGTGCTTAATTAACCTCGTTTACTGGTGCTGGTGGGTTGCAACACAAAAGTTTGATGTGCTCCCATATTTCTTTTCTTGCTAGCTTAGTGCTTAGCGTCGGTCCTGGTGGTGTAGTGGTAACCATACTTGCCTTCTAAACCCAAGGTTGCAGGTTCAAACCCGCTCAGGATTTTTTCGGGCGTAAAAATCCTAAGTATGGCTTCCTTTGGAAGGGAAGTAAGGCCGTGGGTCCCGTGTCGTACATTTACGGCACGAAAAAGAATCTCAAGCCTGAAAGAAGATGCATCTGAGCAAAATTTGTTGGCGTTTCACTCCCTGAATAGAATGGGACGCTGATGGCCTGTGATGTTAAAGAGCGTCCTTAAATAAACAAATAAAAACTTAGTGCTTTGCCGTAGAGATGTGCTGATTAATGATTAAAAATCTCTCACTTAGGTTGCCTTTAGATTGACACGTATTGCTGAATAACGCCTTCCCGTCTGTTGCAAAATCTCCATCTTTGAACTCACTAACATATTTTTTAATTTTACACTTGTATATATTATATCTTCTCTTGGTATTTTGAAAGTAGCAAGCTCATGGGACAGGGGCAGAATAGTGACTGAACGGGCTGGTTGATGCTTAGCACTGAGCAAATGAGAGAGCGATTATAATGTCAATGATCTTGTATATTTAACTCAAAGGAATGTTTTCTATTGTTTTAAATGCAACCACAGCTAAATTCTTTGTTTGTCCTCTCAAAGATTTAAGGTTCAGAAACTATTTATGTACGCATTGTCATATTTTTCAGTGACAGAAAAATATGACAAATTCTAGCTATCTTTGCTGAATAAATAAAAATATATATACTATTGCACTAAAACCGCTAAATATGGATAGCTATTTGTTTTCCACATTAAAATGTGCTAATACAAATGTGGAAAAAATAGGTTAAAATAAACGCTTTAATTTGTATTGCAAACAATATTTCAATTAAGATGAGTTAAAAACACTACTTATTTGTGATAAAGCAATATATAATTACATATACATTTTTAGCCCTCGCGATCATATCTCAGCAAACAACCAAATGAATATGTGAGCTATTATTAATTATTAATTTAACGGAGAGGCATATAGTACTTAATTACGTCTTTGCGCGAAAATAAAGCAAATATTTGTCAAATATGTTCAGGCCCAATAGCATAATATTTTAAAGGGGAAGGTTAAATAGAAAGGTTTAATATCTGTGTGGAAAGCATTTGACAGTACTTTATATGTCTAAGGCAACATTTAAATGAACGATAAATGAAAAAAGTCCTGTAAATTTAACTGAACTCAGTGCAATATTGAGTACACTTTGAAAATGAAATCTCGAATTTTTTCAGGGAGAAAAATTGAACTAGACGGACTCCAAAAGGATATGAAAAGGGGGAAAGGTTTATGGAATACGCTATTTGAAAGAGACCAAATGTAATGGTTTGTTTGCTGATGAAAAGTAATATTTATTTACCGTATTAAGTAAGTTGAATTAGTGAGCAAATGTATTGGTAGAGAAGTTCCCATAGAGAGGAGCAATATGGTTGCTTCAAAATGCAGGTTCTTGCGCGAAATATTGGATAAGCTGTTAGGAGATATCTGTGGCTCCACAAAACATGAAGCAAAAGAAAGGAAACCTGCAGCAACAAGTTGGAAGAGGGAAGACTCTCAATAAAGGAGGCACACTTACATTGGAGCATGCTAATACTTAATGGAACTTTCGTTCTGCGTTGCAGGCCAATAGTTTCATAAAAAGATTGACGGCTAACGCAAGGAGAACGAAATTCTAGAATTATTTTAGATAACGCAATGCAATTAAATAAAGTTCCTATGATGAGCAACCAAAATGAGATATTTTAATGCTTGCAAAAAAATGACATTTCACATCATAATAATAATAATAATAATAACAATAATAATAATAATAATAATAATAATAATAATAATAATAATAATAATAATAATAATAATAATAATAATAATTGAATCAAAATTAAACTGAAAGAACCGATTCAGGCCTATAAACTAAGAAACCTATTCTGCAGCACTGATAATCTCGAGAAGTGTGGTTACCAAGTAGCTAGATTTCCTTCTCATTAATGCAGTTTTAATGCAATTTAATTAATGTAGGCGGGGTTAGAGGACTTTGTAGTAGACAACAATTCATTTTCTTGGCGTGGGAACTTAGGTTCGATAAACTGAGTAAGGTATTCCACAAAACAATGTGGAAAAGTCTATGTATCAAACCTGGAACATAACATAAAATCTCTTGTGGTGATGAGAGAAAGTTGCAAGATCGGGTGGACGAGCTTGTAATTAATTTGAATGAAATGAGAATGAAGAATATAAATACTGACAACGACGATATCTTGTCTTCTAATCAAGTGCTATAACTTTCTTTTTAAAGTTTTGGCCTTCTCAACAATTTTCAACCATTCATATTTATCATGTACACGTGTTCTCCAATCTTTTACGTTATTTCTTTTGTCTTTCATTGTGTTACCTTCCCATCTAATTTTAGTTTTTACTATAGCTACTGTTCTCATTGGTTTCCAATTTTATATTTCCTTAGATAATAATCTTTCTTTTAGCATTCTCATTATATGACCAAACCATCTACATTTTAAGACCTAATCAAATTTATAATATCTTTATTTTATTTAATAGATGTAACTCATCGTTTCGTCGTATTATCTTATCCAATCACCATTTTCTACTTCATTGGTCGACAGATTTTCCTTTAGTACTTCCTTTCAAATATTAATAACTTTTATATGTCTTTTTCTCAGTACCAATGTTTCACGTGTATGAGTTATTATAAGTATAATTATTGTGTTATATAATCTCAGTTTTACACTTCGGGATAATAGTTACTGTTACTGTTACTGAAATGTCATAACTTTGCACAATATGCTTTGTTTCCTAATATGATTCTTGCTTTAATTTCTTCTTCTATTGTGTTATTATAGTTCACTATTGGATCAAAATATTTATAGGTGTTTTTCTGCTCAATATATCTTCCATTTAAGCATAAGTAACTTTGTTTCTTTTACATTTTAAATTTTTTGTTTTCTGTGGTTTATTGTTAGTCCATATTTGATGGACTCCTCTTTTAGTTCCGCATGCTTCAGTCAACGAATTTTTAGTTTTAACTATAAATGTTATATTGTTCACTCTTTTTGGTGTATTACCTCTTAAATCTAGGATACATATTTGGGTGCCCTAAGTTTGTACGAGAAATGAACTGCTCAACCTCTTCCACGAAACCTACTACAACTGAAAGATGTTTGGAAGGTTTCCAGTATTTATATAATTTTATTTCTCCTGCAAATGAACAAATATAAATACGTATTCAATTAACATCGTAGAAATACTACGATTTAAAACATATTAAGTATGTGTCTATTGTTTGGTTAAGCTTATACACCAAAAATGATGTCTACATAAATATTTTTGGAGAAAGTCACATCCACTTTTCTTGTTTATTTTCTCCTGTCATTGTGCAGAAATCCTTTCTTAATAACTTTTTTGAAAATATTGCTATTAGTTCCAAAAACTGTGGAAACCACGATCATTTCACCTTACTTCTATAAAAGAATTCTACCTATTGTATGGTTTAAGTTACTCTGTAGAACATGTCACTTCAGATCTCCACTCGAAAAGGGTCTTATTGAAGTATACAGTTCATGACATTTTACGATGCCGAAAGGTCGATCTCTTCATGCAAAATTTTGGCTCACAGACGTCTATTATTTACATCAGAAAATATGGAGAACTAATATAATTCTTCCTTTATGCATTTAATGATTTATATCGAAACCGATGTTTTATGATATTTTGTCTTCGTATATATAAACTTACAGCAGCTTATGCAATATTATGCATGTGCTGGGAACAAATCTTATGCAAACTGAAAGTGAAATTTGTGCAGTAATTAAACTATCAAAGTATCAAACTATCAAAATAATTGGAAATAATGATCCCATAGCACTCTTTTTTTAAATAGTGTTTAACATCCGTTTTAACTACTGAGGTATCACGGACGGTGACACTGATGATACATGAAATGAAATGATAAATTGGGGAATGATTTTATTTTTTTAAGGAAGGAAGCGTTCCAGGCCAAAGTTTAGGGTACCTCCCCGGCATTTGCCATTTTGAGGACTGAGGAAAACCTCAGTCCTCAGTCAGGGAGCACGGTATAAATAAATGAATGAATGGTGTTTAACGCCCGTTTTTGCTACAGAGGCACCACAGGCGATGGACATTGATGATACACGAGATGAAATGATATATTGGGAAAGGATTTATTTTTTTAGGAAGGAATCGTTCCAGGCCTAAATTTAAGGTACCTCCCCGGCATTTGCCATTTATGAGGACTGAGGAAAACCTGGAAAAAGCCTCAGTCAGGAAGGACGGTCCTGGCGGTATTCGAACCCAGACCTCCCGCTCACGAGTCCGCGATCTAACGACCTCGGCCACTCGTGGCGGTGGGGAGGACGGTCGAACCCCAGACCTCCCGCTCACGAATCCACGCCTTAACGACCTTGACCAACCGTGGGGGTCCATAGCACTTTGAAACAATGGGATCGTTAAATATTAAAGGTTTACTAGTGCGTAAAATTAGATAACATATTTCGTTTACAATTGTTACAAACTGGGATTTTATGTAATTTCCTAATTATTAATTGTAATTTGCTTATTTATTTGATATCATATTACACATTTTATTACAGCTTCATGTATGTGCATATTTCTCATTGTTATATTACATAAAATTCTGATTTTCACTGATATGGATATGACAAATTCTATAAATTGAACTATTTAGTGTAAGGGACAGCATTTTTTTTAAACAACTTACCTGAGTATTAAATTTAACAAATGAAAAGAGGTAAAAATAAATAATTTTGAGTACAAGATGCTAACATAGACTTAAAGTATTGTAAAAATAATCTATAATATGCATTTTTAAAAATGAACACATCTGTGATGGTGCTTGTGCCAACAGATCATAGAAAATAATAACTAGTTATGAACTATTAAATAATTATCTTGACTCTTGTAAAATTAGAGACATAAGAATGTTTTATTTCACATTGGCAATGTTATAACCTCACTTGCTGAAATCCTTTGGATTCTATAACTTGGGAGTGTGTAGATATTTTCTCAAATATTTTTCACAAATATATGCATCAGTTTTTTCATAACTTTTAATATTTTGTACCAGGCTATATATATGGCATAAATCCTGTTATATCTACATTTTCTTTGAAGAAGATTCCAATGGCAATCATATACAACTGCTATCAATTGCTTCTATTGGTATTTTATCTTGATAGGTGAAGATTTGCTCTAGTTATGCAATTTAGCTTGTGCAATTTTGATCACAAGAACAGGGGATTAATAAGCTCAAGGGAAGGCAACTTTTCATATAGGAATTTTTCCTTTGCTGGATAAGTTCTCAGCTTAGTATGATGAGTATAGCTGCAGAGGTAGAATCAATAACATTAGTCCAGTCAAATAAGCTGGGAATGACAGAAGGAACCGATTCATGTGCATCACTAAAACCAGTAATTAGTGTGTTCACTGCTATGGCATAAACATTTATGACAACTGATAATGATAAGTTTGTTCTCAGTAGGCTCAAATATAAATTTTTTCTGGAGTTTTCTCTCACTTCTTCAAAGACAAATTACAAGTAACTTCAGTTGCTGATTTTCTCTGGGTTCATTTGCATCATCATAATTGATTTATTGTATTCATCATTTTAAAGAGTATTATAAACTAATCAACAGAAGAATCTTAAAATTTACAAATATAACAATTCTTTCTTGTTAATCATCTAGCCTTACATATTTGACTGCTATTTGTCTTCAAGGTCATCATTGAAATTAATCACTAAATAATGGTATTAATCACTAGCAGTATAAATGACCATAAGTCAATAATCATCTTCAGTTACCAGTACTCATCCTTATCAGGTAAGGGGCAACAGCAGAATAAAACTTACCAGGCAATTTGTTACTATAATTAATAAGCAGACAGTGAACATTTTTAGAATATCTGAATAGTAAAGCACAAAAAAAATGCTTATTACTGAAATAAATTATCTATCCACATTTAGAATATGATATAAAAATCTGGGGGCAACAAATTAAAAAAGTATTAATCCAGTACTTGTACTATAACAAAATTGTCTTAGATCCATATAAAATTTTAATCAACATCAGTCATGTACAGGCAACTTTATGAATCAATATATATTTAGAGCAGTTTTCTTATACGTGTATAAAGTAAAATAACTAACTAGAGAAAGAAAAAATGGTGTACAAGGATACAAAGATCTGTATTCTTATAGCAAAGAATTGTGTTACTTAATAAACTTCCCCAACGCATAAAATCTGCAAATGTATGTACATAAACACTCCTAAAGAACATGGGATTGAAAATTCTTTATAAAATAGATGAAATGTAAATAACCTGTACATAAGATTGATTATAGTTTTACATTAAACATATCTTTATATTCGGAACAAATTCATAGAAAATGCTTGAAACCTTGTAATAGTATAGGGAATAAAATTATTAGTATTATTATTATTGTTGTTGTTGTTGTTATCATCATCGTCATCATCATTATCATTGTTGTTTTTGTTGCTACTGCTGTTGATGATATTTATTTTATTGTAATGAAAATATTTTTATTATATATTGTAATACTTATACTGCTTTGTGTTAATTAAATCTGAGCTTTTTTATATATTCAGCTACTACTGGCATACTTAGATTATTAACAGTAATAGGTTCTTGTATTCCAAATATAATCATAATAAAATTCTGAATTGAATTGAATGGCATTTAATACCTGAGTCTTATCAGTGAACAAACTAGATTTCTGCTACACAACGCAAGTGAGTTGTCACATAGTGCTGTCTGTATATATTAAAACGTTTTAAATATTTAAAACAAATTTAAACAGTTAAGCTCTTTTAGTTTATATGAAATTGAAATACTGTAACCAACAATATGCATACTGCTAGCAACAACCTTGCTTGTTTAGGTAATGATAGTAGAAAGCTACAGTGAATGTATGAAACAATTTTAAAAATTCCATGTTGAACATAAAAATATGTTTCAAAAATATAAAATAAGAATGTAAATTTTGCAGTGTTTCTCATTTAACTGCAATTGTTTGTTGCCTGTCTGAGCAGTTGTCATTATCATTGTGATTGCCATCATCAAATCAGATCATCACTTAAATCTCTCTGTTCTTGGCATTGTTATCTGCATTAATGGGAAATTAAGAAATCTTCTTTATACACCTGTACAAACATTACCTTTTGCTTGATGCAATTAGTTTATTTACAGATATAAAATGCTTTTGATAAAATGATAATTTCCACAGGAAAATAATTTAACTGTATTACTTTGTTTTATAAATGTAGAATGCAATATATATTATTCTGTGTAAATTTTTAATCTACTGTGTTTGAGCATATGAATAAATAAGTCTCAAAATTAACCTAGTCTATGTATTTCAGCAACCTTTTAAGAAAAAGAAAATAAGAGTATATAATGAAAAGGTGAAGGTAAAAAGAAAGAGAGAGAGAGAGAGAGAGAGAGAGAAAGAAAGAAAGAAAGAAAGAAAGAAAGAAAGAAAGAAAGAAAGAAAGAAAGAACGAAAGGCATTTAATAGGGAAAATTCATAATAAAAATTTCCAAATCTATTAATATACAATGCAGGAATAGGTCAAATCAGAGGAAAAGTAGCATTATATTTTTAAATAATTTACTTAAAGACAATCGAATATTTAACTTACATATAAGTATTCTCTTTCTGAGAGGATACTTCTTAATGTTCAATTATTTTAAAAATGAATCAAACATGTTTGAATTTGGTAAGCAGATAGATTTCTCCATAACGAACCTTTCAAACTGTTATGGACAGTGAAAAAAAATTGGAAAATGTCGCCAATGGTGGGTCTATAACGTCATTGTTTAACTACAATGAATAATAACACAATTGCCTGGTCATTAACTGTAATGTCCTAGATAGCTGGCCAATGATAACAACATTGTCCGGGCAATTTCGTAATTTCCCGAACCTCTTTGGTAAATGTAACGAATGAAATTTTTCGTTAGTTCAACTCAATAATAGTGCAACAATTGGCAGTAAGTAAGCAAAGCGACGAAATGCCCAAACTGAGAGCAGGAAAGAAAGCGACGCATGCAGAAGTTGTAACGTTCATTAGTAATATTTTATATCAATTCCTGTAAGCTCGTGTTTTGTCTATTGAGTTCTTAGTTTATCTGTCTAAGTGATTTTACTGTACTGTATCTACAGATGATTATGTTATTAACAGCAATACTGAGTAATATTAAAATTACATGTGTAGGATATTTGAAGAGGCTCTATTCACTAGATTACAATTGAATGGACAGATAACAAAGTCTATCTTACTGAGAATGAGGACAATGGACAAATGAACCTTGTACAACAATCTAAAAATCTTTGAAAACTTTTGAAACAAAGAGAACAATAAAGGATTAGAGAAGAATATGGAAATTTGAAGTTATAAGAATCAATGGATGATGAGACCTGCGGAAAACGCCACTAACAATGTACTTTATTATGTAGTCAGTGACGAATTGTTTCGTATTCTTCATGCAACATATTTGTCAATAGGGTAGAAACAGAGTAATATCAGAACTGAAGAAAAAGTATTGCAGCATCTGGGAAAGTATAATGATTTACTTACGCTTTTTGTGGACTGCCAGAGGAAATGAAGTAATTTGAAAAAAAAGGTGGTAACCGAACCTATTCTGCATTGTTTTTAACTCTTGTACGCAGGTCGATCTGACTGATATGCGATCGCAAAGCTACAATGGTTTTCGATTGGCTATGATTTATCAAAATCATTTAACTAAATCTGTTGTTTTGAAAACCTTAAAAAGTAAACGGGAAGAAGTAGTTATCGCTTTAAATGATAACAACTTTTGGAGTATTTGTAATCTCATACTCCGATAATGGACGAGAGTTCATGAACTCATGGACTCATGAAGTGCACGTTATGAGGAATGAAATTAAAATCGCCCACGTAAACCGACAGAGTCAAAGTTAGGGTTCGGTGGAAAGAGCGAACCGAGACATTGAAGAAATGTTATTTACATGGATGGAGCAAATCAGACTGACCATGGTTCATTCAATTTAAGAAAAACCGTGTTCTTCGTTCAGGTAAGATATTTCTTATTATCTTTAGCTAAAATTCCAGTAAAAATTATTTTACACCCAAATATGTTTTATAATGTTCTTTTTCTTTGGCAAAACCGTATTTTTGTAATATTTATAGGAATTGGTCGATCGCCGTATGAAGTCATGTTTCGATGTTCACCTAGAGTTGGGTAATTATCGGCTGCAATATCTGATGACAAATTTCCAATGTACACAGAGAAGAAGATGTTGAGATTTTGTTCAATAATCCTGGAAGGGGAGTGAGCAACATTAGTCACAAAATAAAAAATGAAGCAGATCTAAATGAATCTCGGAATATCATAACAAATTAACTAGGTGAGGAAATATTTTATATTGTCATTTTAATTTCATTACAAATAATGCAAACATTTGTATTACAATAAAGTTTTGCTGTACTGAACTTAGTCCTCGAATATTTCGGGCTACTTGAATGCTGCAAGTAACTCAATTGGTTTTTACATTTTTCTTATGTATGATATAGAAAATACAAGCAGCTAGGAAAGCAAGGGTTCAAGAAAATGTTTGTAGAAAAAAGAAGTTAAAATGTTACAGACTATCATTGAACAAATTTCCACCAGTTGAGGAGGGAGGGAAACTGTACGTGTTCCCATGCTAAATGTAGACCGTGCTCGAGGTTCTCCCTAAAATATATCGGCAGTGATAGAAGTTGAGAATGACATGCACAAACTCTGTAAGTACACATTTCGTTATAAAAACTTTCTAAGTGCAAAGTGTACCTAAAGGTCGCATAATTATATCATTGCTTTAACCTTATACCTTATAACCATATATATATATATATATATATATATATATATATGTGTGTGTGTGTGTGTGTGTGTGTGTGTGTGTGTGTGTGTGTGTAATGTAAAAATAACTTTTATTAACCCACTTTTAATTTACAATGCAGTACAGCCCCATAACAACTATGCCGGGGCCTACACAGGCTATAAAAACTAATTTACTTTGTTTTTCGCTTCAAGCACTTCTTTAGCCATACTAAAGCAAAAACATACCAGATCAGAAATAAAACCTGTTTTGAAAATTTCGTGCAGTTGGATAATGTCTTGCAGTCGACAAAAGGTAGAGAAATAAGTCCCAGAAAAACGGTTTCAATTAGCAGTATATCAGGAGCACAGGGTTACCAGAGGTGGCACTGCAAAACTAAAGCAATAAGTATAAGTGTGCGCGCTCAAAGTTTTATGCAATTCTAAGTGTCATGGAAATTCGTTTTGCGAAAACAAGCAAGAATTACAATATATTGTTTATCATAAATGGAGGTGTCAAGGAAGTTTGTGTTATGAAAGTAAGTGTTAAGATGTTCTATTTAACATAAAAGGAAATAAATAGTATAAACTGAGACGATGATGAGATAATTGCCTTTCTTTATTAGCAATGCCCAATTACAACTGACAATTAACCTCATTGTCCGGACAATGTGTTATAACGTTTCATTTTCATTTGCAGTATACAAGAATTCCCTAAGCTCTTTGGTCGGTTTCATAAATTACCGACCATTACATTATTGACTACAAGTAGAAAGTAATAATGGGAAGGATGATAATATTTGGACAATAACGTTATTTCCCAATTTATTTAATTGTCCGTAACAATGTATGTATGTATGTATGTGCGTGCGTGCGTGCGTGTTTGTCTTTTCATTCTTCTTGGGAGTATATTATATGCCCAATTTTAATAATATTGTGTATTTCCTATTTTAATACTCATCGTAGCTGTATTTAAAATATTTTATGATAATTTCACATGTTATAAATGAAAGATTGTCTTCCATGTTCGGCATTCAAAGGCAATTTAGTCTTTGTATGGTTGTTGCTGAATAATTATATTATTATAAGTCCAACTAGATGTATAAATTATGAAATATAATTGTAAGACATTCACAGTGAAAAGAGAAATAAAATAAACATATCTGCATTTATACACTGCAGAAATTGAGTATTTGTATGTATGATTGTTGCTGAATTATCGTACTATTAGAAATCCAACTACATGTTTAAAATATAAAGTGTAATTGAAAGAAAATCACAGTGAAAAGAGAAATAAAATAAACACATTTGTGTTTATACACTGCAGAAAGTAAATTGAAAAATGGAGTAAGTGCTACTCTGTTGTTTTTTTTTTTTTTTTTGAGTAGTGTTTAACGCCCGTTTTTACTACTGAGGCACCACAGGCGGTGGACACTGATGATACATGAAATGAAATGATAAATTGGGAACGGATATATTTTTTTTTTTAAGGAAGGAAGCGTTCCAGGCCTAAGTTTAGGTACCTCCCCGGCATTTGCCAGTTATGAAGACTGAGGAAAACCTGGAAAAAACCCCAGTCAGGGAGGACGGTCCTGGCGGGATTCGAACCGCAGACCTCCCGCTCACGAGTCCGTGCCTTAACGACCTCGGCCACCCATGGCGGTCTACTCTGTTGTGAATTAAATGCACAACCCAAAGGATCATTAATACTCTTTTCTGCTACTTTCTAAGTTGAAGATTTGAATTAAATTAAGTTTGGAAAAAATAATTATAAATTAGAAAAACTTTATAAAAGCAGCTTTAAGGTAGGCCTGAGAGCAGATTTATATCGTACATGTATATGAAAACGTCCTGGGAAAAAAAAAAAAAAAAAAAAAAAAAAGAGATCAATCCATCCATATTTGAGCGGTTTGTCCCGAAATCGTATTACTTTGGTCAGGAAGTCGGATTGTTGCATGTTTTAAAACTTTTGTCACATATTATTCGTATTCTCATCTTTGTGATCACCTCGAGTCGGAAAAGAAAGAAAATAGCAGCATTTTTGTGAATATCGAGAGAAATACTTCGTGTTGGACATAGAGAAGGTGCAACATTACCTCGAACTGAAAACGAAAGCCTATGCCAGATCTGGTACAACAATTAATTAATAGTATTAATGGTTAGCCGCCATTGGGTTCTTCTGTATGTTCTGTGAGGTAGAAGGCTTTTAGTAGTGCGTATAATTAATCTTATGACAGTATTTTCATTTGAAATGCAGAAAAAAAAGAGGATTTTAAGCGAGCAACTGCACAATGAATACCCGTTCATCGAGAAACATTCTAGTGAAAGTAAGCTGTTTTGTACCAAATGTCGGTCTTATTTTTCGATTGCATATGCAGGAAAAGATAATTTGGTGCAGCATCTAAGAACGGAAAAGCGCAAGGCACCAGAATAAGCGCTGTTAATTATCGAGCAGAACAGTGAATTAGTTTTTTAAAATTGAAACTTTTCATGACAAACCTCAGTTAATGGGGCTGAAAATGAAGATACATGGGCTTATCACTGTATTGTTTACAACCAATCTCTTGGATCGTCAGACTGTATTCGAAAATTTTGCCTTTATTAAAACCGCAAAAATGTTCTTGAGAGCAAACCGAAACAGAAGCAATTGAATTTAATGTTTTCAAACCTGATTTTACTGATTCCCATATGTTATGTTCAGTTATAATAAGAAAAAGTCTTTCTGAAAAATCGATTAGCAGGATTTTTTTCCCGTCGTAGCCAGACAGGTATTTTTCAAAATACAGCTTTAAAGATTGGGTTTCAAAAAATCTCAACGAGTGAAGTGTCTGCAGTGGCCTTGGAAACAAGTTTGTAAGTAGGAAGTATTAAGTTATTACCTCTGATAGAAAGAATTTTATATTTACTTCAGTGAACTGCTCACTTCCAGGAGATTGGAAAATAACAATAGCTTTTGGTACAAAAGCAACTGTTGTGATATGAGGTAGAATCATCATAGGAACATATTTTGTTCAAAAAAATCTAACTTAAATCACAATTAAATGATACTGAACTGCTTTATGAGATCTTGTGTGTTAGGTAATTCTTTCTGAAGAAAAAGTTTGAGAATAGAAGAAAACAGATTCCATAGTTGATGAAAAATGAAAGGAAATGCTTATTAGGTATTACATAAAAACCTAATCATTGTGGTTGAATATTTTTTATGTTTACCTGGTTCCAATATACCAACAGAAAGGTGCTTTTCAATCATTAACAAATTATGATCCAAAAAAAAAAAAAACTCAACTGCATACAGAGACACTCAAATGTATAATGAGAGTGAAGTATAATTTTGAGTTAAATGTCTACAATATTTTTATTATCTTTGTGAAAATGTTAGTATTTCAAGGAAAATTCACTGGATAGAGAAATGTGAATAAACAACATTAATGGCATATTTGCTAGACAAAATGTAGTCTAGAGTTAAGACTTTTGAAAATTTAGTTCCCCTTCTCTTAAACCCCCTTGGGTGACCCATGTTTGACTATCTTGAAAATTATTATATTACTAAAATGTAGCCAAACAAAAAGTTCATAATATTTAGATCAGCACATCTGCAATACTATATATTGTCTTCTAAATACCTCTTGGACACTACTACTTCCTACAGAGCATCATGTTGTTACCATTGCATCATATCTTTTGGATTGCTAATCAAATGGCGTTCATTGGTTTATTTACATTATATATGTATATATGTATGTATAAACTATGCTAAAAATGCAGTGTTCATTTTTGTAATGTATATAGATGCACTTGTCTCCTTGTTATTGAACATCCCTGCTTAGTAGCTAATATATAATTATGAACATGCTAGACTCTCAAGAGGATAAAGGCAATTTCAAGAAATAAAGAACATGAAAGATATGGCAGAAAGGGAACCATTCAGAGGAGAGAAATATTTTGTAAACAGTTACCAGAAAATTTAAAAGTTATACAATACCAATAACGCTTTAAGTAGAATTAAAAAAAAAAAAAAAAAATATGGCTTAACTCTGCTATGATAAATTGGGTGAATTATAAATATATTGTTTAGTATAGTACATTATTTAATATGGTATATATGATGATGCTCAATAGTTGCAGCCAGCAGTTTTTAAAAAAATAAATATTTTTTTGTTACCTAATAGACAGAAAATATAGTGCAATGGGCTATGTGTATCATAAAAATGATAAAAAATTATAAAGCTATCTTACTTTAGCAATCTGTAACTGTAAAGTCATGAATATTAGGAGCATGAATCTTAGAATAAAAGCTAGTGTAATGATTATAATTTTAAAATGCTTACTAATAAATTTTTCATCTTAGCATTAGCATTGTATAATAATCCAAGTAATCATAATAGCATCCCAGAAAATATATATTTATTGATAACAACAACTGTAATGAACTTATATTTTACGGAATAGGGAACATTTTATTGTATACATAAAACATTTTATTTGAATGAATAATTAAATATTCCTCCTTCTCACACAGCAGGAAATACAGTAATCTTCCACAAATCTGTGGCATATCTAATACTAATCTGTGATAATGCAGATCATAAATATTTAATTTGTTCAACCAATTTAGCCAGAATTTTAAACAGTGACATGCAGCAGTTTTTTAAAATATTTGTCACATTTCTAAAGATGCAACAAATATTTGACTACTGTAATGAAAGTTAGTTTTATTTCTCCAGACATATTGCATGGGAATGTAATCTTATTCACTATAATTGCTAGAAATCACATACAGCAAATTTCGTAGTAATTAATAAAACGAGCAACATACCGTGAAAAATGACACATCAACAATTAGAATGGACTCAATGTCAACTTTAATAGATTGAATTTTGTTGAATACTTAGCTAAGTAAAATAAGCTCTTATTTTCCTTTATTGTCATGGTCATTAATATAACCTTTTGAGACATTTATTAGTCTATGCCAATATTTTTGGAGATATTTATCCTCTAAATAATTGATTTTATATTAGTTTTTATATGATTATTATCTAAATAAAACAGAATATGCAACACACACATAAGCAATGCTTGGCTGGTACACAGACATATACATACATGCAAACATAAAAGTATATGCATATTTTCATGCAATTTTACTTTATATAACAGTGTTTTTTTAAATATTTACAGCATCATATGCATCAGTATATGCCCTTTTAATGCTACCTTATTAATGTCCATTATCCAATAGGATACATATAAATAATAAAATAATGAAGTAATACTATGACAGATACAAATTGCATTCTGAAACTAGATAAGCTACATTTTATAAAACTGTACATTTGATAGGGTTGAGATGGCATTCCACAAAACTGTAAAGATTGAGCACTGTTGCTAAAATTTCCACAGTAGCTTCCATACAAGACATTCATATTGTTGTACAATTAATATGTTAATAGGAATATTATAAATTGCTAAAGTTTGTTATATTTTGCAATTTTTATGAGGAAATCACTCAAATTTCACTAATAGTGTAAAAACATGCTGATGATGTAGGCAACAGACTTTGAAATATGTCCAAGTAGGTGGACAAATTGTAGTGAAATTTCAATGAACTCCCCATAAAAATTGTAAAATTATATTCTATTTCATTGTGAAAATTCCTGCTATTTTAAAGTTATTTGATTTACTTGTTTATAAATTATGGCAACTTAAAAAAAATAAACATTTATTTACATAAGTCAAATTTTAATGTAAGTATATTGTTAGAATAAATATTTTTTAATGAATTGTTGAACCTATCAAAGCAGAAAAGTCTTTTCCATAACCAAACATTGAGTAAGGAAGTAAGAAAAATAAAAGGAAATTGGCAACCACACTGAGTTTGTTAAAAAACAAAACTACAATAAATTAATTTAATCAAGAGAACAATGAAATAGCAGTTTAAACCAGGTAAATATTTGCTGTCCTGTAGAAAAATAAGCAAAGGAGAACAAGGAATAAACTGTGCATAAAGATCACTTTAAATAAAATTTAACAAATGACATCCATTCCATAGAAATAAGAAGAAAGAAGACAACATGCAAATTATTTATTTGAAATTTGAATATTGAGCACTATTACAGATTTTCACAATTAATTTAGCAACAGTCTTGGCAAAAATTTACTGCTATGAATTCAATTTTCAAAGGAAATATAGTCTCAGTTATCTGCATTAAAAACAATAGCGTAAAAAACTGAATATATTACCACCAAAATAATCATCTATGTTATTAAAATCAAAATCGAATGACTGGAAAGACTCAGCTGCCACTGAAAAATGGAATGGAAAATATGCAAACAAAATAAAATGTATAACAATTGTCCAATACCTACAATGTATCTGAAATAAATATACTAACATACATGTATTAGAACACATCCATTACCAAGGATTATTCATTCAAGAAATAACACAACATTTAAAGTTTCTATTCTGACAGACAAAAAAGTTACAAATCTCTTGAAAATTTCTCTCTCTATAATTCAGTTTTCTTAATGTAATTTTATAATTATTCTTAAGAGGAATAAGACTTCAATTCTTTGCTTCTCTTTAAATGTTTATATAGGAAATAGGTTCCTTAAAATATTTATTTTCCATCAAAATCATTATTTGTTTAATGCACAACATATTCCTTTTATGTTTTATTTAACTCTGCAGTTTTTTTTGTTTTTGTTGTTGTTTTTTTTTTTTTTTCCATATTACATGGTCATTACCAGAGGGGACAGTGAGGAAGATAGTATTGTAAGTTTAAAAGAACTAAAACATGCAGCCATGCTCTTAAATATATATATATAGGTGATGTATTACTTGTGTATTTAATTATTTATTTATTCTCAGGTTTTCAATTTTTTGACATATTCCCCTCATACTTTTCTAAAGATTTTCTTCCAAATTCATTGTCTTAATTGTTAATACCATGTCAATTTTTTATATTGTTCTTGGTCTTCTTGTTTTTCTTCTTCATTTGTCTGTTTGCTTAGTCGCAGTATTTAAATAATCCATCTGCCTTTTTTCCCTTGTATCTTCTAACAGTATATATTTTTTGTTGTGATAGGAGAGTTGGTCACATGTGGAAACTCCAACCTGGAAGGTCAGGAATTATTTTGGGGTTCTACTCCTAGAACAAGCCTATCCTACCTTTTATTTCACACAATACTCATTTAAGTGCAATAACTTTATTAATATATATATATATATATATATATATTAGGTGAATAGTTTTCATTTTAACTTAATTTAGTTTTACTTTCTGTACATGCTAGTACCCAGTCAGCTTAAAAAAATGTCAAATGTTCATTTTTCTTTGAACCAAACAAGTGAATATTTCTGTTAGGCTTACTGTGCTGTAGTTCCTTGCTTCATAACAGTAAGAAATAGAGAAGATTAATGAGGAAATGCAGAGAGTAGAAAAATAATGATTATGAACGCAATGGTCTTTACAATATATATTTCTTTCCTTTATTAGTAAAATTAATTTTTACATAAAAGTGCTTGATCCAGTTTGAATAAGCAGATAAGCAACATGCATAAAATTCACATCAATCATGTACACATACATAATTAAAAACATAACATATAAAAACTCTAGTGGAAAAAGAAGCATGCCTTTATTTTCCATATCATGTTTTTATTTCTCGAAATATGCATCTTTAAATAATATCTAATAAATGCACATATAAAATAGAGCTAGATGCCCAATATTAGTCTAAGACAACTTTGTCCTTACACTGTTTATCTTTAGAAGTACGTTTTTGTGATGTTGATATCAAAATATCTTACTGTGCAATTAGTTTTTAAATTCCTATTGAAAACAGCAGCAGAATTTGGTGCTTGGAATATGTTTCAGTAATTACTAAAGAAAATCTTTTTTAACGTTCTTATTAATATTTATTACAAAGTTCACCTGGGAAAGGTATATAGAATAAATGGAAAGAAAAAACCCAGTGACATTAATAAAAAAATATTTTCTGTCGACGGTCGGTCGCAGTGGTTAAAATCACTAATTCACTAAAAACGAGGAAGGGGAGAAAATTGGACGATAATAATCAATGTTCGGTTAGGCCTGAAAACGACAGTGTGTATATACTATCAAAAAACACTACTTCCGTGGTCACATTTACACCGCACATTACAACGTTGACCGAGTTTGATTTTCACATTCTGTGCCATTCAACTAATTTTAAAGTTAAGTTTCGCAAAATACAAATGGTTTCATAATATCTACAGAAACCTTCAAATTCCTTGAGAAAGAATGTTTCCATTTCCAGCGGATTTCGATTGAAAATACAGCAGTTATTAGTATAATTCTTAGATTTTGGGGTTCCTATGGTAAATCTTAAAAACACAAAGTTGATATGGGTTATTCACTTCGTAGCTAGACTACGGAAACGAATATTAATGACATTCCAGATGATTCAAATGGAAGAAACATAACCACAACTACCAAGAACCCTATTAAAGGTTAACTTTTCTCTATAAGTGTACAAGTAGCTATTAATAAAGTGAAAATATTATACATTGCTTACCCTATTAGTATAACAAACGAAGAGCACAGCACCTTGAACTAATTTAGATATGCTCCTTTAGATCGGCTACCAGGTTTAAAAGTGAAGCTCTGTAGGATGCCTATATTGCCAGGGTTTCAGTAGCACGCGCCCGCTTTACGTCAGCTGTTTCAATCAATATCTTACTGCCACGCACATAACCCAAAACTCAAATAGGGTGACAGAATTTGATTCAGTAAAAGGTGAATGACTTTAACGAGGCAAAGTAAAAAACGCATAAAACTTTCAGATTAGGATGGACATATTTTTTACCGAAGTAGGGTATATACTGAACAAAACAATCATGCGATAAATCATGAAACAATACCTGGACACATGAGGCTTCCTATTAACTATATTAGATTCCTACTTAGTTGTATTATATTCCGTGCTACCTAGAACAATAGTAAGGTAATGAATGACTAAATTACATGGAATTTGTTTAAGTGTCTGGGCAGAACATTTTTGCTGTTCCCCCCTATGTCTTTGCATCCTTATAAATGTAATATCAGACCGTCTATCTAATAAGAGACACTTTTCGGTGCTAAAACGATAAACTATAATACAAAGTGCACCCCATAGAAAGAGGAAATTATTTGCGTTATGCTTATTCATTTATAAAGCAACCTTAAGGCATAATCAAATTGTGAAATTAATTCCATTCCTATTCTTGTATAGGATCGATTACCTAACAGACCTACTAAAACAAATGTTCTAAACCACCGTTACATTGAATTATGATTAATGCTATGAGTATTGCTTACTAGTTGCGTCATTTTTAAAGTAGTGATTATTTTGACACTTCTTGTTCCTAAAAGTGAAGGAAACTTGAAAAAATAAGCAAAATAACTTATGTATATGCCTTGTTCGCGTCACGCTTGATCCGAGATACTCCCGAACTCTCCGTATTATGTAATTCAGAGTAATAGTCCTTCGTTACAGTTGGTTAGCATGACAGATTTAATATATAAATGTATTAGATATCTTTATGGACGACGTAAGACTGAATCCTCTTGCACCAGATTTAATTGCTAAGATTTTCTTCTCGACCGTTTCCTTGTTCAAGGTGCAGTATTGTGTTTTTCACCAAGTTGTAAATTAATCAATTATGAAACTGTTCAGTAATTGTATGCTTGTATATCATAAAGAGAAAGAAAAAAGAAAGAAAAGAATATGAGGATATGCTACAGGGAAAAGAATCAAAAAGGTGCAATATAGGAAATGTTTAATTTTTAAATAAAATTTTACGAAACTTTTCCTTTGACAGCAATTAATAAATGAATAGTCAGGTGCAAAACAGACTTTTAGCTAAAAAAAAAAAAAAAAAAAAAAAAAAAAGATAATATATGTGTACATACTTATGTAAAAAAAAGCTACCGAATGTTTCGTGCAAAACGAATGTGGATTCGAGGCTCCACGTAGCTTTTATAAGTTAAATGAAGCTCTGGGCAGATGGATCCTTCTATGCAAAACGACGTGGCTCCTGGAGCGTATGGACTATGTAGTTCAATATTCCACCAAGGAGCAGCACCATCCAGCATGCCACAGAATCAGCTGAAATTACTGCAGTGCAAATGGGGCAGGGGGGAGGGGTGAACCGAAATAGGTATTTCCGGTAACACGAGATGGTACCTCGACAGGCCACTATTAGCATGGAAAGGAGTTAAAAGGACTATATGGAGGAGAGATATATTTATTTATTCCCCATAATGGCTAAGAGTCTGTTGGAATACCCATTTAGGGGTCAGAAACAGGAGAGGAGAAAGATTGATCCAGTTCGACAAGAGCATAAATTGAAAATGGCAAGCACGTTCTCCAGAAACCAACTCACCTGAAATGGACTTGGGAATCACCGGACACGTGATAAAAAAAATGCAACAGCCCACATTATAAGCACAAAAAAATGGAGATGTGGCAGACGTCCAAGTGGTAAATAACCTAAAATTTAGCACTGACCACAGGATGGTGCAGATAAAAATAATAAATAGTATAAGAATAAACGCACAAAATAAGTATAGAAAACGTAAACAAGGAAGAACTGCAACAAAAGCTGCAAGAACAACTAACAGAGGTCAGTTTTAACACAGACAATGGAAAGCAAGAATTATATGAAACCCTAGAGAATTACATAAAGCAAGCTAGCAGCGAGGCACTCAAGAAGACCTCCAGTATGAAAAACAGGGAGAAACTGAGCAAATGCACTATACAGCTTACCGAAAGCAGAGCACATTTACAACCAATGGGAGACACAACAGAACACAAAAGTTTGGATACGCGGAACTGGATAAACGGAACAAAAGAGATATCAGCAAAGATATTCTCAACTACCACACAAAACAAACTAAGCAAACCATGGAATCACAAAAATCAATAAAGAAAGAAAATGATAATCTGAAGAAAGGAAAGAATATTTGGAACAAAGAGTCCATAACATCGAGAAAAGACATGATCAACGTAAGCTTCATCCTCACTCCGGCGAGAGATCAGATACTAAATATTCCAAACACACAACCTCCACCTGTACAGTGAAGTCCAAACTTCCATTAACGAACTGAAGAACGGGAAGGCACCAGGTGACTTTTTTATTTGTTTATTAAACAACGCTCTTTAACATCTCAGGTCATCAGCGTCCCATTGTATTCAGGGCGTGAAACGGCCGACAAATTTTGCTCAGAGGCCTCTTCTTTCAGGCTTGAGGTTCTTTATCGTGCTGTAAATGTACGACACGGGACCCACGGCTTTACTTCCCTTCCGAAGGAAGTCATACTTACGATTTTTACGCCCAGAAAATCCATCTATCCTGGCCGGGTTCGAACCCACGACCTTGGGTTTAGAAGGCAAGTATGATTACCACTACACCATCAGGACCGACCACAGATGACGATAAAATACAAAACCAATCACTAAAGCTGGTAGAATGCCAGCTAAAGCCCATAATCACCAAAATCTTCAATGCAATTCTAGAAACACAGAGTCAATCCTGAAAGAAGAGGCCTCTTAGCAAAATTTGTCGGCCGTTTCACACCCCGAATTGAGTGGGATGCTGATGACCTGAGATGTTAAAGAGCTCCATACACAAATCAAAAAATGAATAGAAACAGAGGGCATACGTAAACAATGCAAAACCCTCAAAATAGTTCTTTTACACGAAAAGGGCATCAGAGATGACATAAGTAACTAAATACTTTTAAGCCTGATGTCAAATATATACAAAATGTTTACAAAAATTTTAACTAGCAGAATAACGAAGAATCTGAATGAAAATCAACTACCAAAACAAGCAGGGTACTGTACAAGATTTAGCATAATAGATTATCTCCGTGCTATAAACAAGATGATAAAGAAAGCAGAGGGATTCCATCTTACACTATATCTTTCCTTTGTTGACTATAGCAAGGCCATCAACTCAGTTAAACATATAAACACACTATAAGCCCTGGCTGCACAAGGAATGGAGGCAAAATACAACATTCTCATCTTCCACCAAATCTACAGTCGAAGAAAAAGGACAACCATTCCAACTAGAAAGAGCAGTTCGCCAATCTCTCCCAAACTCTTCACCTCTGTAATGGGGCATATACTCAGGGAAATGAACTGGCACATTAATTTCGGAATCCAGAGAAACCGTAGTCGACTAACAAATCTAAAATTTGCCGACGATGTGGTCCTATTCGCTAAAACACCAAGAGTGCTACAAACTGTGTTGGAACAATTATGCCAGCATAGCAAAAATGGGGGCTCTCGCTAAACAAACTGAAGACACAGATAATATCAAAAGGACCTGAAATCCCGATACAAATAGATGGAACAGTCCTCACATTTGCGAGCGATATTCATACCTAAGATAACAGGTATCCTTCCAGGATAAAATAGAAAAAGAAATACGAAGAAGAATCTCATTAACATGGAGAGTATTTTGGGCCCTTGAGTTTATACTGTTAGAACAAAAATTAACTAATAAAATAAGATTTCAGACACTGGGAACCTGTGTATATTCTGTATTACTTTATAGATGCCAGGCATGGTCACTAACAGGAAAACAAAAGAACAACATTCCTGTATGCCAAAGAAAAATGTAACGTAAGATCCTGGGAACAACTTAAGAATAAAATTCCTACAAATAAACCAGTTATCTCAGACAACAGACATCCCACAACTAGGCACCGAAATCAAATGGCAATTAGGCGGCCACGTCGCAAGAATGCAGGACAATAGGTGGACCTACAAGATCTCCATGTTTAACCCTCTGATGGGAAAAAGGACATAAGACAGACCCAGAAGAAGATGGACAGACCTCTTCAAGAAGCATCCAATCAAGAAGAAGAGGAAGAGAAAAATAGAAATCTCTCGAGAAGTAACCTGTGTAGTGAATAAATAGTGCAGTGAAAAATAGCGTAGCCAAAATACAAATGACAGGGTAACTTAAACAGCATACGAACATCAAGCGTTGAATAATTCACCACGTTAGGAAAAAATGAGCTCCCCCCACTGGTTAGGAGTTCTTTGCTTTTTAAGGAATACAATAGGCTATCTTTATCTTTAACATGATGGCTAGGCATGGAGGAAAGTTATAATTTACTTATACCTTCCATGGGCTAGGTGACAGGTTGTTTCAAACACAGAACAAGAAGTGCACTTGCAGTTTCAAACAAACAGCAATTAGCGGACAAACTTCTCATTTAAGATTTTAGCTTGGAACGTTGATTGCTGAATATGTGTGTTTTTATAAGTTCTGCATAACATATCAAGGGCCATCATCTCAGGAAGCACGTTATAAAGTACATATTTGGAATTGGAAAAGCTTAAATGTGGTATCCGTCATGGTTCTATACATTAATTAATGGTATATGTTTCAGCATTTCGCCTATCGGGTGAGCTTTCAAACGTTTGAAAAAACTGAAATATGAGTAATTCTGAAGAGAAATCAAATGTTTCTAATTATTATAATTATGTTAATATAAATAATATAAAAATGAAAAATGTGATTAACAAACCAAGTACATAGAGCAACATTTAACACGCGCGTCTGTACTTTTTATTACATGAATGGCATTTAATCCATATTTCAATATAAAATTAAAAGAAGCAAATTGTGTAATTTTTTTAAAGTTTTAATTTAGTTAATATTGCTCATTGACTTGATGGGTTAGTATGTTGAATTCAGTTTAGGCGCAGTGTACTCAACAAGTTTTTTCAAGTTTAAGTGATTACTTGAAGTTCAGGAAATTTAGTAACCTTTTTTTTTTTAATAATTTTGTTGTGCTTTACTACGCTACAGGTACTATCACAAAGTAAAATCAGGATATTGCAAATTATATCAGATTTATGTATGCGGATGATATAATACTTTCTTTTAAGGGAATGCCATGTAAAATGTGCTTCATATTTTAAATTCATTTGATCTTCGGCTATTGCAGAAAATTCTTGTAATGAGCAGTGGATCGAAATAGAAAATGAGAGTTTATATCATATTCATGATGTTTGTACTGTTGACTTTTTACTATTTCTGTATTTTCATTTAGATTATACTTACTGAGATTATCCCATTTAATCTCCAAACAACGTGTATTGTGGGTACTGATTTTTAGTTCTAAATAACTTAATGACTCTCTAGCGACAGCTTGTTTAGTGTAAAATGTCATACAGCTCTTATGGCTTGAAAGATATTTTACGTACTGGATATAGTATGTTACCCTGCATGTAGAAGATTATTCCCAGGTATTTAAATGGGTATATATTTTGTAATTAGGAAATTCCTCATTGGGGACTTCAGTGGTCAAATCGGCATCAGAGATCACCCAGAAGAATTTCCTGTAGGATCATACAAGAGTAGAAATTAAAGAGGCAAAATGCTAGTTCAATTTGCTATGGAAAATCAAATGAAAGTAATAAATACGTTCTTCAAAACACCAGGAAATTCAAAATAGACATGGTGACATCCAAATGGAACCACAAAGAATGAATTGGATTATATAAAAACTTAAAGCATATAAAAAAAAACATCCAAATCGTACAAAACCTCAAATTACACACAGATCACAGGATGGTAAAAATTAAGCTAACACAAAAAAACAGAATATATTTAAAAAAAATAGTGCGACATAATATAGAGGCATTTGATAAGAATAAGTACGCTACACTGCTTCAAAACCAACTAAAAACTGATAAATCTCCACCAGAAGGAAAAGTCCAAGAGCTTTACGATTCGCTGGAAAATCCAAGCAAGTAATGATGCTCACAAGGACCCACAAGTTAAGAAAATGAATCACAAACTGAAGTCGCACCCATAGCAACTAATAGAACGGTGAGAAATGCTCAAACACATCAGAGACGAAAACAACAGAACCAGACAAGAACATTCAGAAATAGACAGAGAAACAAAGAGTGAAATACGTAAAGATCTTCGGGAATACCGAAACCACGTAGTAAAGCTAACCTTTGAGTCCTCAAAGTCAACTAGGAAAGCAAAGAGAAAGCTGGGAAATGGATTTCAATGGATTCTAGTCACACAAAGACCAAGAGGAGATAGGATAACATCTAGAGTTACATCATAACAGCAGTCACTAACTTCTATAAATCCCTCTATAAGAGCTCACTCCCGAACAACAATGACGACATATACCACGTGCCAATCAAAGAGGAAGTGCCAATGTTTACACAAAGAGAGGTGAGATCAGCCATAGGGAATCTCAAAAGCAGTAAAACTCCAGGAGAAGAAGATATCCACAACGAACTATTGAAGATAGGACAAAACCACATACTAGAACCAATCAAGAAAACCCCCAACACAATACTCAAAAAGAAAAGCCTACCATCACAATGGAGAACAAATACAATAATTATTTTACAAAAAAGGGGCTAAAGGATCAACTCACCAACTACAGGCCAGTGGGCTCATATACAACATATATAAATTATTATCCAAATTAATAGCAGAACAAATTACCAGGACATTAGATGAAAACCAAGCAGAAGGCAAGCAGGCTTCCGATCAGGCTACAGTATGGGGAATCACCTGCAAACGATTAAACAGGTCACGGAGAAAATGGAGGAATTTAATCTACCGTTGTATATCACCTTTGTTGACTATAGCAAAGCATTTGATTCCGTAGAACTCCGAAGTATGAGTCAGGAAATCAAGACAAGAAATTGAACAAAAATGCATAAAGCTACTGGCCAAACTATACAGCAATTCATATGCGAAGGTAGCAACAGATAAGACAGGGTGACCCTTCAAACTAGGCAGAAGGGTAAGATAAGGAGATCCAATTTCCCCCAAACTTTTCACAAGCATATCAGAGGAAATATTCTGCAAAACAAAAATGGGAAACAGATTTGGAATTAACATAAATGGTTACAAACTCACGAACCTAAGATTTGCAGACGACATAGTCCTATTTTCTAGATCAGCAGAGAGCCTTCAAAGAACTCTGCAAGAGCTCAACAAGCACAATAAAACTGCCGGTCTATCTATGAACATAGAGGAAACACAGGTCATGACAAAGGCCAAGTAACGCCAGTTAGAATCAACTCAACAACACTAAAACCATAATTTACACACACAGATTATGTCTACTTTGAACAAATAGCTGCATTGTAGCACCATATGGGCAAAGAATTCAACAGAAGAATTTTCTGAGCATGGAGAGCATTTTGGTCATTGAATTTCATACTGATGAACAATATTTTTAGCCGAAAACTGATTTTTGACATGCTGGATTCATGCGTATTCCCAACACTATTATATGAATACCAAAATTGGGGCCTAACAGAAGTGGAAAGAATAATATTAGCATCTGCCAACGTAAAATGGAGGATAAAGTACTAGGGACATCCCTCATGGATAAAATATCATCTGTGGAATTAAGAAAGATGTTGGGACTAAACGATATGCCTCAATGTGCAAACAGCCTGAAAAAGAAATGGGGAGGACATGTAGCAAGGCTACCAAGCAGCAGATGGGAACATATAGCTATCACATGGGATTTACATATTGGTAGGAAAGGAAGAGGTAGGCAGACTCCTTTAGAAAAACACTGGACTTGCATAGCACAGAACTGTAGTACCTGGAAGAGCCTAGGAACAGAGCTACAGAAAGAAGAGAACAACCAAAGCCAAAAGGAAAAGTGATACCAAACTTATGATACAAAAATTTAATATTTATTTATTCATCCTTTTGATCATTTTACATGATATAGGACATGTCCTTGAAACTTATAGTTAAATTGGTGTTAAACTTGTAAAATAACTAACATTATAGATTAAATAAACTCATAGGGACAATAGCTCCTATGGACTAGCTCACCATATGAGAAATCAGAACCCCCCTGATTGCAGAGGCCCTAGCCTTGGATGGGACATAAGTAGCTTAATTCATTCATATTTTGTAATGACTGCTCAAGCAGTTTGAGTCACTCTCATGTAGCAATTTTCTATCATCACAGAATGTTAGTGAAAAGCACTGTTTTACTAAGAATGGTTTCCAGTTCTCATGGGTCCAAATTAATAAATGACTAGTGATATAGCTCCTGATTTGATGTTCAGTGGTAACAGTTTGTGAGTCCACACACATATGACATTCAAATGTTCCATGTGCAGTTGTGTTAAAATAAATACCATTATTACTAATATATTATCACTGCCATCACCATTCTGCTTGTTTCATTATGTGAATTACATACAGGAGATTAATGGAAAACCAAAGTTCTGATACCTAGGATTTTATAGCTTGCCACAAAGAATTGCATAAATATACTACTTTGACAAACTTGTAATATTATAACTGCCATTTTTATTACTATCCAACTTCATTATTGATATGTATATGTAAAGGACAAAATATACAGAATCGCATTAACATTGTCTCATTTTAATACCTAAATTACACATTTAATTAGAAAATTCTTGATATATCTGTGTGCATAATTTAATTTAATATTTTGATATCAAAAAAAGTTTCTTCCCAATTTTAAAAACAGTCTAATTTCAGACTGAAGTATTCTTACAAGTTTCCTGGTTGCGGAAGTTGCTGTAATTGAGTTTGAACTCTAATAAAGAGTATAAAAATGAACATTTTTACAGGTTCCCAAAGAGAGTGACAAAGGTTTTTTTAGCTAAGTAGAAGTGTGTATGTGTGTGTAAATTATGGTTCTGTTTCTGAATATTTAGAACTTATTAATATTAATAGTCAATCAGTTTTTCACCAGAAGCTGGTAAAAGGGTACAGCTTTTCTTGCATTAAGTAAAGTTACGGAAGGTGATTTAGAAGGAAGGCCAATGAATTTTTTTTTGAGTAGTGTTTAACGCCCATTTTTACTACTGAGGGTTCACAGGCGGTGGACACTGATGATACATAAGATGAAATGATAAATTGGGAAAGGATACTTTTTTAAGGAAGGAAATGTTCCAGGCCTAAGTTTAGGGCACCTCCCCGGCATTTTCCAGTTATGAGGATTGGTGAAAACCTGGGAAAAAAACCTAGTCAGGGAGGACGGTCCTGATGGGATTCGAACCCCAGACCTCCTGCTCAAGAGTTCGAGCCTTAACGACCTCATCAACCCGTGGCGGTCAGGTCCATGGATGCTCTTAGTTAAACTTGTAATTGTAACTGATGATAAACACAGTAAGGGTATGATATATATGATTTCAAGGTCAGATTTGACCCCTAAGAAAGCAAAAATTTATCATATTTATTGGAATGCTGTCTTAAAATTGGAAAGTTAAATAAAATGCTAGATAATGAAAGGGAAAAGTTGCATATTTTGAAAAGACCATTTAATGAGAATAAGTTTAAGACAACTGAGCAAAATTTAAATGATGTAACTAAAAGCTTATTACATTTAAATTTAATATTGGTGGGAGAGTTTTGTCAGCACCCCACACATCAGCCTAAAAGGCTTACTGTTCAACCCCATATGATGAGATGCTTTCACTATTTCCCAAAATCTGCTCCTTGAACAAATTGCAGTATTTTAGTTCCAATGTCAATATCTGTTCCCAAGTCTTCATTGGTTACACAAAGAGTAAGTCTCTTTCTTACCTGAAATGGGCAATTAAACAGTATGTGCAAAGCAGCCTTCTTATCCTGTTTGCACATTCTGCAAATGGGTTCTGGTTTGTACTATTTGTGACTAAAATACAACAAACCAGAGGGCTTTTACAGAACTGTGAGTAGCCACTACATAAAAGCAGAGTGCATTCCACTCTGTTGTAAATAATAACTGTATTTGATGTTCCCCATCTGCTGAAAAACACCGGAAATATATTAATAGTATATAAGATATAATTTGAAATCCATAAGTCAGTGAAGTTTGAATATATTCAAATGATTTTTAATTTAGATCAGAAAGAAATATTTAAGACATTGTTAAAATTAAAAAGCCAACATTTCTTCTTTTGTGATTCTTATGTAAAAATTAAGGTTAAGGTTGGTGCTTCATAAATAAGCCATACAGGTGCTGCAGCAATGGAAACCTATGTTTCTCTTTAGGCATTGCCTTCTAATACTATTCTAATGCTATATAGACTGCAGGGTTTATTTAAAACATTGACAATCTCTTTGACTCACTAAATAACAGTGAGTATTTTGCTAGGGAAGAGAAGAAATTTAAATGTGATTTATCTGATAATTCACATATTAAAATGTGGTATAGTATAAGAAAACAAATGAACAATTGGAGAAAAATAGAGTTAAAAACTAGTAAAGATGAAATACTCATGTTCAGTTTTGCAAAGGGATGAGAAATAACTATTAAATCTATTATTTTTATTTGGAATAACATCAGGAATATCGATATTATGTTTTTAAATTTAAAGGCATTCAATATTTTCATCTACTATAACAGAAAACCATTTATTTACCCTTTTTTAAAAGAAAATAATGATCAGTGTTCTCTTTTGTCAAATGCAGGTAAAAATCTAATGATTGTCATTGCTGCTGTACATGAACAACTTTATAACTTTTCAAGTCACTATGGTCATGAAACTAAATTAGACGATCATTTTAAAAGTGTGTTTTGTAGGACAAATGTTACAATTTCTATTGAGCATAAAATAGAAGACTTAATTCTGAAATACCATTTTTTACATATAAGGGTATAAGAGATAAAATAAATATTTTGAAAAAGAAGTTTAATATTTTTCCTGAAAAAATCTGAAGAAATTGAAATAATTTTAGCTAAAATTATTTAATAGTTTTTGTATTTTCAAGTTAATTTTGTTTTGGTGAGAACACTATACTTTATTTTTGTCTCCAAACAGTTATTTGCTCCACTTATGAAAATAAATTATTATATGTTTCATGAATAGATCTCTCTTTCAAAGTTTGTCTTGTTTTCACTGAGTAAATAACATGTTGAACACACTCTGGCACCTGTTCTTCCATTAGGTTTTAGTGAGTAATGTGGTGGAAATCTTTTCGCAAATGTACCTAGGGCTGTCTTAGAAATTCTGATAGCAACCTGCCAACAATACTTTAAGCAGATCAATAATAAAGTACAGTTTGTATTATTTGCATGTCTTTTTATTTTAACCAAATTTCTTAAATATATGAACAAGAGTTTGATCTATTATGGTATGTTGAGTAAAGATATTGTATTTTAAGTCATAAAGTATAAATATCAATAATTTTAATAAACATAAATTTGTTAAAGAATACGATTGCAGAACATACATTTTGTTTATAATATTTAAGCTGGCAGCATATTAAAATTACTCTAGAAATTTTTAGTGGACAATGTATGAATAAATAAAATTATTATATTTTTTTTATATTTGAATATATGTTGTATTCATCTGTATTCTATTATACATAATGGAATAAAACAAAATAATGTATTTGTCATTTTTCCTTTGATAAACCTATCCTATTTTCTCCATTCCTTCCAATGGATTCATTATTTGAACTATTATAACGGGAAAAGTATGGGAATTATCGTACAAAATTGTCCTATAAGGAATGAAAACAATATATATATATATATATATATATTAATAAAAGTAAATAATAAAAGTAAAGCTATAATATAACTTTATAATGAATAATTCGTTATTATAGAATGTGATTGAAGAACATAAATTGTTGTCCGCTTTAATCTATTTCAGCTTGAGTATCATATATAACATAATAAAACAAGGAAAATTGTTAACCATATTTGCCACTTTTATTTTGAAAAACATCAATTTCCTCATTCCTTCAAATGGATTCACTATATTAAACACTACCTATAGCAGAAAAAATAGAAAAATTATTACAGAAGATTGTCCTAAAAGAAATTAAAATATTTACCTGCATATAACTTATTAAAGTTTTGTTCAAATGTAATTAAAATGACAAGAACAAAATCTGAAACATTTCATTAGACATTCAATTGCTACAAACAGTGAAAGCAATTTCTCCATAACTAGAACTGAGTATTTACTATCTTAAAGTAAAACTAATAAAAATGAATTTCATAAGAAGAATCAAGATCACGGGTTCGATCCCGGCCGGGGTCGATGGATTTTTTCGGTCAAAACATCCTAAATATGGCTTCCTTCGGAAGAGAAGTAAAGCTATGAGTTCCGTGTAATAGATATACGGCACTTAAAAGGACCTAAAGCCTAAAACAATAGGCCTCTGGGCAATTTTTTCGGCCGTTTCATTCCCTGAGAGAATAGGACGCTGATGACCCGAGATGTTAAAGAGCGTTCGTAAATAAACCAAATCCAAAAAATAATTTCGTAGTAAGAAAAGAAGGAAAAGAGCTTGTTAAACATTCAATCGCCAAAGGTAAACCATATCGTAACTGTAAGCGGGGCGGAGGAAGACATTCCAAGTAGGTAGAACTAAAGCCCTCTGTTATACTTTATCTTATTAACGTAAAAACACGATACTTATGCGGTATCTTCGTGATCCCAGAAAACTGTGAGCATCATTTTCCCGGCGGATGGTGTCACTTTAAACGTTCGCAGGCGATTCAGGATGTGTCCGCTGCACTGAAGCACGCTTTGTCTCGAGCTGGTGATGGTGAACCTAAGACTCGTCGCCTGTGACAATTCGAGGTAGTATATAGTGTCCTTCATCGTGATAGTGACTAAGATGTTGTAATGCCAGACCCATTCTTTTCATTTTTGTGTTGTGAGGTAAGCATGCGTAGCACCCATCGTGCACAGACTTTGTGTAAAACTAACCTATAATATATTATGAGGTTGGTCATGCTATGTAACAACCAATAGCAATGGCTATAGTGTCTGTAGTAACTCTTCTGTCTTCTTCGATTAAGTCTTCAACTCGTTGCCAATTCACATCTATGGCTATCTCCGTTGGTACAACCACGGGTGGCCGAGGCCGTTAAGGCACGGAATTGTGAGCGGGCGTTCGATTCCCACTATGACCGTCCTCCCTGACTGAGGTTTTTTCCAAGTTTTCCTCAGTCCTCATAAATGGCAAATGCCGGGGAGGTAACCTAAACTTAGGCCCAGAACGTTTCCTTCCTTAAAAAACATCCTTTCCCAATATATCATTTCATCTCATATATCATCAGTGTCCATCACCTGTGGTGCCTCAGTAGTAAAACCGAGCTACTACTTAAAAAAATCTCCGTTGACTGGACTACATGGTGTTCATCTTCGATTCTTGTCCGCCGCCCTTCAGAGACTTCAAAATTATAAAAACTGGAGGCAACCGCGTGTTCCATTGGACCCTTCAATTATCTGTTCATTGTTTCAACGGGATAAGGCGACAGCTGCTGTGGTTTTTGGCACTTTTGTTCTCCGAAAATACACATATATAGAAAAATGAATCATTGTTCTAATAGTATACTGTGGCCCTTATGATCTATGCATTCGTCAAATAACAAAGAATAAATCCAATAGATTAATAAGCATGGCAGGAAAAATATGATGGATGAAAGGGAGCTATGTTGGCATGTCAAATTTGCACAAAATGCAATTCTTACCGCTAAAGCTTCTGAGTTTATTAGAGTGAAGAATTCTTGCGAAGTTAAGTACTGGAAGGAAAGTGTATTTTAAATAGATGTTATATACACGTGGCATACCAGCCTTTAATGTTCAAGCATACCCATTTTCTATGTATGGGAAATTTATGCTCTTATATTATTCATTAGTAAGATGAGGGTTCGAACCCGGCCAGGATCAATGAATTTTTTCGGGCGTAAAAATCCTAAGTATGGCTTCCTTCGGAAGGGAAGTAAAGCCGTGTCGTACATTTACGGCACGAAAAAGAACCTCAAGCCTGAAAGAGAGGCCTCTGAGCAAAATTTGTCGGCCGTTTCACGCCCTGAATTGAATGGGACGCTGATGACCTGAGCAGTTAAAGAGCGTCCATAAATAAATCAATCAAAAAAAAAAATTAGTAAGATTTTGCGAGATCATTTAGATCTCTATATAAGTATACAGTTTACTTGAAATTTCATGTGGATTTTTGTCCAGGCACACGCTCCCTGAACTTCGAAGCAAAATTATATTGTGGAATTTGAGGGTGTGGAATGGCTAATATAGAATTTAATTTAATGTTAATTTAAATCAGTACTTTTAATATTGTTTTTTTGGAATTATAAACACGTTTTATTATAAACGGATTCATCCAAATGAAAAGTGTACACCAGACATCATAGCCGACTATCGCGCGCGACGTCGTGCGTCATGTAGCACACAGTGCATAAATCTAACACCAATGATGGCAGTGTATGTGCCGTCAAATCGACAAAATGAAAAGTTCTTTCCGGTCAACATGGCGCACTCCTCATGGAGCTTCCGGAAAGAGAAGTAACTGTAGCAATTCAGGTGAAAAGTGCTGACGAACCCACCTGGCATGTCCTCGTGTCAGTGGTGGCTATTCAGATAAAAGAAGTAAAGTGCCACTTCACCAATATTTTACTAAAAAACATATTTAATTTTCCTTCTGCAATAAATCAATAAATAAATAAATCTGTATACGCCACCCTGGTGCCTGGTTTCCTAAACCAGGGCCTGTATATCAAATTTTCCAGTTATTATTATTATTATTATTATTATTATTATTATTATTATTATTATTATTATTATTATTATTATTATTATTATTATTATTATTATTATTATTATTATTATTATTATTATTATTATTATTATTATTATTATTATTATAATAACTATACAATTCAATAATATTTTAATACATTATTTTACAGATTTTCCTAATAACTAGATTAAAATAATATAATATAACAAAACAGTAAGAAAAAACTGAAAATAATTCAATTGAACCAAAATATAAATTTTCTTAACTACTTCCCAAATTAATCTTCCAAAATCTACAAAAACTACCAAATTAACAATTTAACAATATTACTGGGAGCCAGTAGGAATTATAGCTGGTAGCCAGCTATTCTATCCTTTAAATTTATTCCATAACTATACAACTATACTATTACTAACCACTGGTTACCAGCGGTATGTACTGGTATCCAGTACTAGGCAGAAATTCTCTTAAATTAAACATTATACTTAATACTTAATTGTTTCAAATCTCCTTAATTTATTACAATCATAATAATATTCTTCTCTTTAACAACTTACTTCACTTAAAGTTCATTTATCATTATTAATATTTCCTACTCATTACATTTATTTGTCCCAACACTTGAACTCATTAAACGCTATCACCTCACTTACACCATATTACTTTCCATCTTTTCTTCCCAACCATCCCTTCTTCCATCTTGCTTGATCCTCCTGGTCCCCTGGTTGCACCATTTCTCGTGCTTTGCTCCTCCTCTCCGCACACCACTTCTCCATCCTCCATCTCCTGCCGCGGCTCATTCCCCTGAATCTCCAACACCCTTCCATCTCCTTCTGTAATCTTCCTTCTTCCATATTCTTCCCTGTGTCAAAACTGTTATAGGTATATTCTCTACTTCAGGTTGTAAATAAAAAGTATCCCGATCTATTATATTTTTAGGCATTTTCATCTCCATATTCCCTTCTTCCTTACCTTTATCTTCTCCTTCTAACATTCTCTTCCTGTTCATTTAATTAAAGTTATCTTGTATATTTTCTATTCTTGTTAAGTCATTTGTGTTTGGGGGTTGTCTTTGCATACGTATGCGTTCTGATCTTCTTACCTGTCCTCAGCTTTTTCATTACTTCTTATTATCTGCTCTTGTGGTATTACCTCTTCCCGTGCTAGATTACTTATTTTGAATGCGGCCTGCTCAAGGTATTTATATAGGCCCTTATTTCTAAGTATATGTGCCACCTGATGGCCACTTAAAATTTCCCTTTCTTCTCTCACATGTTCTAAACAGCGTGTACATTCAAATAACACATGCTCTGGGTTATCCTGTGTTTTGCAAAGTGTTCATATATCGTCCTCTGTTCTGTTAATTTTTTTCCAATAAGTTTTGTAAGGCCCGTGTCCTATAAGGTAATTTATCATGCCTTTGGTAAGTTGTATACATTTTAGTTTTAATCTCTCAAAAATGTTCATAAATAAGTCCAAAGTTCTCCTGCCTGCCTCGGCATTTTCCCATTCGTGCTGCCATTGTTCTTTTAGTTTGTTTTATTTCATTTAAGTTGTTGCAGTGACTGCCAATTATTAAACTTACTTTATCGAAGTTGCCTTTCTTCAACCAATAAACAGCGCCGCTTAGTTTAATCAATAGGTCAATTGCCAAATTCCTGTTACTACTAAAAGCCATAGTGGGTGAGGTGCTTAATGCCCCTGTAAATCTTAATATTACCTTCCTTTGTGATCTTCTTAATAGAGTTTTTATTTGAACATCTTTCATCCTCAGAGCCCAGACCCCTGCTCCATAAGTCATTATTGAAGCCAAAGTGCTCGTGTGGTATGCTGTAATGACGTTTAATGGAATTTTAAAATGCAACTGAACTAATCTTGCTAATTTCATCATAACGTTTTCGGATTTTTTTTCGTACGTATACAGTATGTTTCCTAAAGTTTAGTTTCTCATCTAAATAAATTCCCAATTATTTTGCTTTTTTTTTGGCGTCTTATATTTTGGTTGTTGTATTTTATGCATGGATCTCTTTTGAGATTACCTTTCAAAAGCATGTAGCTTGATTTAGTTGCAGCGATTTGGAGTTTAGTTTTACTACACCAATTACTTAATTTATTAGTTAATTTATTCGCTGTTCTTTTTATATCTGCCCTATTGTTTCCTTCTATTATAAATAAAGCATCGCCGGTATACGCGATGGTTTTGGCCACAGTTTTATCGTTGTTTAGTTCGTCTAAAAGAGTTTCCAAAACTATGTCCCAAAAAATTGGCCCTAAGATCAAGCCTTGGGGACATCCCTTAGTTATATCTCTGTAAATTGTTTCTTCAGTACCTTTTACATGAACCCTTCTGTCTTTGCAGTAGTCGATTAATATTGCGTAAAGGTACTTAGGGAGATCTATTTCCCGTAACCTCTCAAATAGTATCGGTCACCATAAATTGTCGAAAGCGCCGGAAATATCAATTAGAATTCCAATTTAATATTTTGAATTTGAGTTATTGACCATATATAATAGGTGGTTTATTGCGTCTTGAGTCGATTTTCCTTTTCTAAAGCCGAATTGATTGTTGTTCATACCTGTCATGATCCTAAATTCTTTTGATCTTTTACAGAAGAGTGCTTCTAAGATTTTTCCAAGAATATTTACGAGACATACATTCTATATGATTTCGGTTCCTTAGGATCCTTGTCAGCACTTTTCTTTAAGATAATAACTTTTCCTTCTTTCCAGCAATAGGGAAAGCGCCCTTGCCATATACAGTCATTAAAAAGTCGACATAAGAATGGTGTAATTTTATCTTCCAAATTTATCGGAACTTCATTTATGACTCCATCTGGACCTGCTGCTTTATCCCTTTTTAGCTTATTTATAGCTTAGTTTCCAACATATCAAAGGGGTAGATTAGTCTATTATTTCTATATATGGTATTCATATCCACTCTTTTTTGAATGTGCTGAATATTATCCATACTTTTAGATCCTGTGGAAGTAACTTGTCCAAAAGGGCATTTACAGAGCTTTTGCAATTGTAGTCATTTCACCATTGTCTTTTTTTATTGAATTTAGAATATCCGGTTTCTTGATTTTTTTCCATAATAATTTTATAGGGCATTCCCCATATATTGGTGTCTAATTCCTTTTCTACGAAAGTTTTCCATGAGTTCGTCCTTGTTTCTTCTAAGGGGGTTTTATATTTCTTTTTAGCTTCTCTATATTTATTTAAGTTTCTCTCCCTTTCTTCTGCAATTATCGATCTTTGATAAATTCTTCTTAGTTTCCTAACTTTGCTTCTTGCTTTTTGCAGTGCATCCTCCAAATAGTATCATAATATTTTTTGGATATGGTTATAGGAACAGATTTCTCCATGGCCCTTCGTATTGTTTGGACAAGGTTATTGGCATCCTTATCAATAGACTCTCCTTCGTATTGTATGTAACTTTAAGTTTTCAAATTCCTGTCTCAGAAGATTTCAGTTGCTTGTTTGTAATTGTAAATTTTCTCTCCTCTTCCTTCTTTAAATTTTGGTTTTCTTGTGCAGTAATCGAAATAGATTTATTTGTGATCACTAGTGGTCATATCTTGACCTACTTTCCAATTTATTATTTTATTATTTGAGCTTAATTTATATAAAGTTATGTCAATGTTGGCAGTAGCACCGGTTCTATTTTCGAAAGTAGGAGGGTTGTTGAGTTGATTATTGACAAAAAGATTTAGTTCAGAAATAGTTTCTTCCAGTTTTTCTCCTCTTTCGTCTTTGAGGTTACTATACCACCAGTCAGATTTGGCATTGTCATCGCTTGTGAAATTTTGCTCAATTTTTTTAAAAGTGTTACTGACCTCTTTTATTTTTGTTATATAAGGATCGATTGGATGGCTGTATTGAAAATATTGATTTGTTAGAATAAATTTTCCGCTGTCATGTGTTACTTCAATGCAGTTTGTATATGTGTCTCCTAATTGTGTTATATTGACTATTTGTAATTTTGGATAATATATTATAATTGATGCAATAGGATTTTCTCTGTGACTAATTATCCGTGCTCTTACTGGGGTATGTGCTATTTTGCCTTTAAAGGAATAAGGTTCCTGAATGCATAATAAGTCTAATCTCAGTTCTTCTGCAATTTTATTTAATTCCAACATCACTTGTTTACTTCTCTGGGCGTTTATTTGGACAATTTTGATTATTCTACGCTTGTCGTAATCTGTCATGTTGCCTTTTAGATAACACTTATCCAGAGTTTGCAACAGAGTGATGCTTGGTACCGGTCCTAAGTTCTTGATCGGTTACTTGGGTTTAGAACTAGGTTTATTATTCCTTCCTAGTTGTTTTATAACAGCGCCAAAATTACTTTCTTTAATTTTGTTTATTTTAGTTTTGTGTGTGTTTTGTTTCTTAATAGGGTGTTTGTTTTTGAAAGGAGCATTAGCAGGATGTCTGGGCATTGTTGGAGAACTAGGCATTTTAGTTTCAGTCTTTGGAGTGCTTTCGGAGTAATTTTTGGAGTAGTTTACTCCATCGTGCCGGATTTCAGCATAACAATTAGGTCAGCTTTGCTTAATGTCGAAAACTATCCGGCCATAACAAAGTACAAAGTGTTTATGTACTTAATTGAGATCCGGTAATCGTTCCTTCTTTTATAGGCTGTGTTTAGTAGTTTTAATAATTCATTAGGATCCGTTGTAATATTTTGAGTTTTTAATTCCATACGGTCGATGGCATCTAGCACAGGGAATATTATTGATTCACCTTTTTTAATGCAACTTACGCGTAACGTGTCGCAAAGCGGCAGTCAAGGTGTATCTTTCCTTTAGTCGACTCAGCTGTAGCGTGACGTCAAAATCCGCATAGATCTGGTTAATGTCTGGAGTTCTTTTGTCGTCAGCATTTGTCGAAGTTGTGTTTTCTTATGCATCTGTAGCTAGAGTTGAGTTTAATATTAATTGGTGCTTACTATTGCTTTCCTCTATATCCTTTTCCTCTTCTAGCGCTTCGATTTCTATCACTTTTTGACATGAAGCCGCATCACTGCCCTTGTCGTTCATTGAATTGGCAAATTTTGCTTTTGTGTTTAATCTCGAATTTGCTCTTCTTCTTGCTCATAGCGATTTTAAGAATCTACTGCGCAGCTTTTTTGTGAGACGAGTTGTTCAATCTCTACTTCTATTTGTTCCTTGTCCCTTTCCTCTTCTTCACCTTCTCCTTCTGTACTTGTGTCTTCATCCATTAAGGCTTGATAATTCACCTCGGCCTTTTTTCTTGATTCCCATTTCTTTATCTATGGTATGGATTCTTAATTTTGGTGATAAAGCTGGTTTATTGTGTGACGATATTTCCAGTTCTTCATTTAATTTTATGTTAGATAACAGATCCATGATTCCGTTATCATCTGTCTGTGTGTGACTGTCAGTGGTTTTGAAATTATCCTTTAGTTTATGTTTGTGGGCTATGACTCTTTTTAGGTTCCTTTTAATTCTACTGGGAGTATTTCTTCTTTTGGGTTTTCCTCTTTTTATATCCATTTTACTTCTATCCATAATCAGTTCGAGCGATAACTTCTGCAATGAAAGCATTTATAGTGAGAATAAGCCGGCGAGGCCGCGTGTATTAGTTGTTAGTATTACTCGCAATCATAGATGGCAGGGCTAATGCCGCAAGGTTATACAGTAAAACAGACGCTCTGCCATGAGGAGGGCTATCTATGCATGAGACGTCGAGCCCTTGCAAGGCAAGTTGTTATTCGCCTGTTGCCATGGAAACTTGACGTCAGTGCTGACGTCTTTAAGGACCGTTTTGAATAGCCACATAACTGAGGTGAGGAGCTTGCTTACCTCTTCAGCACATCTCTTCCAGTGCTGGTTAAGCTGTAGAAGTTGGCAATGTAACAGGCACGTTTTTTCTTTAGAGATGAAACCTGTTATTTTCTCCCAGCAAATAAAGTTACACGTGCTGAAATTGTTATTGATGAATGGTGGTGGTTTTGCGTGTGCATTATGTTTACAGTGAAAGACACACTATTAATTTATTATAAACTCCCTTCAAGTGGTGTTTTGGCAAAGATAAAAACAAATATATTAAATTGTTGACGCCCAAAGGACTTGATAGAACTGTGCACTAAAAAAGAAGTAAATTGGTAAGTCCTATAGCCTTCATTGTAAGGTATCTTGGTTCGAACAGTTCACAGGCGGGCGAGGAGTGCTAGAGGATGGTTGGCAGTGCGTTTACGTAATTGTTGATGTCATGTGACATATAGAGCAGTTTTTTTACAAATTAAGTCGATCCGTCATTATGCGATCTTAAAAATATCAAATTATATGCGCGCATGCACCTAAGATGCGTAGATGTCCCTTATGGCTGAAGACAGTTGGTTCGAAATGGCGTCGATAGGCGTGTGTAATGGGAGGAAGACTTCTTTGAGAAACACGCCAGTGAAATGCGGTCAAGAAGAAGTGTCACTATGGGTCGCTGATGTTAGAGAAACGAAATGAAAGCTCGCAGGGCACATTGAAGGTCCGCACGTTGCTTGCTGGTTCATCTGTGTACCTCAGCACGCATGCTTCTATCTTATGCCGAGATGACAGAGATATGCAAGATGTTAGAATGGTAAGAAAGCGAATTTGCTATTTCTTAGCAATATATTGTTTCGTAATGGGGCTTACACGTAGCTAACTTTCATATTAGAAAATATATTGATGCAAAAAATTACAGCATAGCAATGGAAAATCCTTCCGTGTAATTGATTATGATTGCCAGCGTGGAGAAGTTGAGCGGAGCGATGATTTCAAGCTGAAATTAATTTGCGGGTGATGATGTAATACACAAGTGTTAAGATTTGGGGGGGGGGGCTATGATGTTATGTGCACGTTTTGAGACTTGTTTATTGGGCGATGATGACATGCTGCGACAATGATGTCACGTGCACGTATTGAAACCTTTCTGCGGAGCGATGATGCAATGTGCACATGTATGGGAACTTGCTTACTTCCCTTCTGCCGCTTTGTGATGTTTCATAAAATTGCTATGAAGAAAAGTTTCCATCCCAAAATATGTTTTGTGCTATGAAGGGTAGAGCACATGTGTGGCATGAAAAGAATAGTCAATGTGTGTCACATTTCCTCCGGCGTAGGTTCTGTGAGTGTGCTTGACTACATTTAATGCTTCACCTCTTGGTCTTTTTTGTTTAATTCGTAAAAAGGTTTGTTGTTGATGTGGAAGACACTGTCTAGAATTTGAAACTCTTCTCTATTGATAGATATGGTACAAGATGTCTGTAGTATTTAAGAATGGCGATCGTTTGAATGAAACGGAAAGTTGTCACTAACTTTGCGCTGATAATTTGGCTTTAGGGTCATCAAAATATCTTTGGCTGAGAAACTTGATATAGAATATTAGATCGTGCCATGCCATTTGCAGAAAGTAAAATTGGGCTGCAATGTTAACCATAGTGCCTCTCGTGAACTACCTTGTAAAACACCAAAGAAGATAATGTGAATTGAAATCTCCCTGCAAGAGAAAAGATCTTGATATCTATGCTGGTCGAGTTCGTTAAGACACAGACTCGAGCGGGAGGTCCGTAGTTCGATTCCAGCCAGGACCGTTCTCCCTGGCTAGGGGTTTTCCAGGTTTTCCTCAGTCCTCATAAAGGGCAAATGCCGGGGAGGTATATTAAAATTAACCCTGGAACGTTCTATTCCTTAAAAAGATCTGTTCCTTATTGGTCATTTCATCTCATTTATCATCTGTATCCCACATTTTGTGATGCGCCAGCAGTTAAACCCCTGTAACACACTGCTAAAAAAAACACGATAATGGTAGTTGGGAAAGATGTTCAAAATCCATTCTTGAGATGACAAAATGGAAGCAGGTGAACGAAACAGTTAAAACTTTTGTTTTTGCGTGGAGAAGAAACGGTAACTGATACTTTAGCACAGACGATAACAGCGGAGAGCTGTATAAAGTAATCTCGGATCAGGATCATCATTCAGTGCAAGATCGAAACGTATCGAAGAATAGCTACGGAGGACAAACGAGTTCTGAGGGAGAAGCTTCATCTTCTAAATACAAAATAGTCAGATGTCTCGACTTTATAAGTAACTGCAGCTCAAGTTTACGAGTGCGTATTCCGCGTTTATTCCACGAGATAGACATGGTCCAATGGATACACAGCTTTTGCGCATGCAACTACCATATCATTACATTGTAAACAAACTAGGTTTCCAAGCACGAAGACGAAAGTATACTTCGGCAAAAGACGAATATTGCACACTACACTGAACATTGAGGCCTATATTTTTAAGTAATGTGTGAAAGAGAGCAAACGGACCATGACTCCACCCCTTCTCACTCTGACAACAAGCAATCTTAACCATCGTAGTACTTATGCTGATATTGTGTTCAAGAAATGTTTATCCCTTATCTAACCTTGACAAATGTAGTAAGGATAAGCTAAGATAGAATTTTACATTTTGGCCGGCGCAGGACGATTTATCACGCCCTTTTGTCGCCGCGTGAGACTAGACGGGCTCCTCAGAGGGAGAAATCTTCCATTCAGTGGGGTCAACTGATTCCAGCTCCAGAAATGAGTTGCCAGTTGTAAAAGGCTGAGGAGACCACTGAGTGAGTTTTCTATTCGCCATATAAAATAGTGTGTTACTGTTGACAGACGGAGGAAAAAAGTATGAGTATGCGTGAATATTTAGAAGAGTAAGGGGCAAACGGATTAGGTTAGTAAAGAGAGAAAAAAGAGGAAATGTAGATTTTTTTTATTAGTGTTTAACGCCCGTTTTTGCTACTGAGGCACCACAGCCGGTGACACTGATGATGATACATGAGATGAAATGATAAATTGGGAAAGGATTTTTTTTAAGGAAACGTTCCAAGCCTAAGTTTAGGGTACCTTCCCGGCATTTGTCATTTATGAGGACTCAGGAAAATCTGGAAAAAAAAAAACCTGTCAGGAAGTACGGTCCTTGAGGGATTCAAACCCCAGACCTACCGCTCACAAATGCGCGCCTTAACGACCCCGGCCACCCGTGACGGTTTAAATGTACGTAAAAAAAAGGGGGGTTCTAACTTACGGCAACTACCAGGGAGTCATAACCTGTTAGGGCCTCAAGAAAAGTTGGGTCAGCCTCAATTGTACGAAATGTATTAATCATTTGTTATACTTGTTTAAAATCTAACACCTTTTTCAAAAGTACTTGCTATCATCAGCTGGGGGTTGACTGTCATCCTCTGGTGATAGTAGAATGAATTTGAAACATGTTTTGGATTTTAAACAAGTAAGGTATATAGTGCTACTATGCCAACTGCTATGATTAAAAAAAATTGTGAAATCTGCAAACAACATCAGGCAATGAATTGATCTGGGAGGGAACCTTGACACTTTTCCATTTGAAATCAATAGCTGTATTTTCACAAAGAATTTCTTGACCTTGATTGCCTAAACTTTTGCAGTTAACTAAAAAGTGATCCATATGAATCACTGAAACTAAATATTGCAACTTAATAAACAATAAACTTCAAAGCATGCTGAACATGCCACACTCACCATTTCAAATTCAGAAACTCAATTAAAGGTGAGTTTTGGTGGGTTTGTACGTTCTACACTATAGTTTGGGAACAAACAAGCCTGTTCTCAAGCATTTGTAACATTCCTTCACCTTTTAGAAATTTATGACTGCTATCTGGCATGGTAGGTATAATGTAATGTGGAATGGACAAATGAGTCTATTTATGATACCATATCTGTGTTATGAATGCCTCTAGTGCATTGTTGCTGTTCACTGTAAAGCTGTGCCACCATTTTCCACTCAGCAAAACAGTGTTCTGTGACCCAAAAAGTTTGGAAATCACTGCAATATTTTCAATCATAGTCTCCAGTTTCATTAAAATGCTTCTAATGTGCATGTTGACAAATAGCCTCGCCAAAAAGACTATTTTTTTTCTAGAGTACTTATTTACAATAAAGAAATTAATTGGTCATAGAATCAGAACAGTTTATGCAGTAATATTATCAGTAATATGAGGCTGAAAACAATTATCACATTAAGAGAATTAATGACTAGAATTAATAACTGTAAGTTAGGATGCAGGTTCAAAATGCAACTTTGAGGATGACATATTATTGTGCTTACTCTACTCCTGATATTATTTACATACTTTTATTTAAGGAATTATTTAAATGTTTATTTTAACTAAAGCAGTCTTTATTATAATGAAATATTCTCCAGTGGAAGAGTACACTTTCCATAAAAAGACTTTGGTGTCCCAAGCTGACTGCAACAGGTCCTCAGGATAATTAGTGAAATGAAATAATACCTGTCCAACAATAACATAATTTACTCGGTGTTCCATCTTTTTGTTAAAAATGACACCCAGGCAACTTGTTCCAAACAGGAATAGTATCTGGAACTGCTAGATTCATAACAAAACTTTAATGCCCACATTACAGTGGATGAGAAAGTACAGGTATGAAAACTTCACTTACAAATTAATTGAATATTTTATTTTCATTACTATATATTTGTGATTATCAAATAGCATTGAGTAATAATTGCATATACAATGTTTTATGGAAGCCCATGTAAAAATGCAAGAATATATGGCACATGCTAGCATAAATATTTTAACATTATACTTCATTAAATAAATGTGAAGAAAATCTTAACACAATTATAAAAATAGAGCAATTATAATAGCACTCTTAAATGTCTTTATAAATATAAAAAATGCAATTCTCAAACGTTTTTCAAGATAGATATTTCTACAAAAATCCCAAAAGTTAGCTGCCTAACTTGTACTATCTTTAACAACATTAAATTTACTTAAAAAGGGTCAACTTACATAAAAAATACTCATTTACACAATTAAATTATTAGTAAATAATTTTATTAATGAGTGTTTTTTAAATAAGTAAATCCTTTTTGTTTATTATGTGCTTCACTCTGTTGATTCCATCACATTTTACATTTAAATACATAAATTTATTTTTATCTATGATTGATTTTCAGGAAAGAATCAGTAACTATTAAGGAGGTGAATAAAAATACATCTCCAAAACTACTACCAGTATATTGTGTTGTATTATACTGTATTTGAATGAAACATATCAGCTTACTTTTGCATTTTCTTTATGCTTTCACTTGAATACATTTATTTTGTGTTATTTATTAATAAATATATATTTTTAATTAAGCAAATATGCTCTAGTAAATGGCATATTATAACTTTTTGCTTAATTTTTTATATCACATACACTGAAAGATTTACCATTGGCTTCTGAATACCATTTAACAAGTAAATTTATAGAAAAAGAACCTTTATATTTATACAACATAAATATGCATATCGATGGATAATATGTGATAGCCAGTAAAATACATATTTCTGCATCTTTGTGGAGAATAAGGAGTACAGTTCTGAAAAATAAATTTAGTGTCATCTAGTATTGTGGCATTTGCAAAAGAAAAATCTTTATTTATTTGGCAGAGAGCAACTATGTTAACTAATCATAACTAAACCCTTTTAAGTGCATAGTTACAACATAATGCATCCCAAGTCCCAGGCTTTTATCTTTATGAAAAGATGCCTCACTTTATGAAGATAAAAATCTACAACTCCCTTCCTAAAGAAATCATATCCTGTAACAATTATAATGGAGTCTTGGAATATCATTTAATAGTTAAAGCCTACTAAAGATTGATTAATATTTATTGAGTTCAGATTTTCATTGTTTATTGACATATTATATGAATGAAAATTTATTGTAATTTAGATTTTAATTTTACTGTACATATTGTATTGTTATTAATTTTCTTATTCATTTTATATGTGTCTGATTTTTGAAAATGTACATTTTATCTTGTAAGTTTATTGTAATTTATATCTTATGTTATTGTACCTGCCTAGTTGACAAATTCTATTAGAGTCCATTTTATTGTTGTTTTATACATGTCTGGTTCACTGTAACCTACATTTGTATTGTTTATCCTGATGTGGTTAAATCATATGTCACATCATATTGCACTGCAATAAATTGAAACTGAAATTGACACTTTCATCTTCACAATAAAGTGCCCTAGATGCATGCAATAATAGTAAGTTTTTCCTATACTTCATAAAATTATATTACTTTATTCAATAAGTTAATTATTAAGCACAACTTAATATGTCAAGATAATACTGTTTGAATGAAAATATATTCAAACCTGAGCAATGAGACTTTCATTTACATATGAGGCCTGGCAGATTGCAAATTATAATCACTGCATTATAATTTAAATGCCAGTTATGTTAAATAAAAATTTAGAACATAATAAGCTAAATTATTACTCCAGGGGAGGGGACAAACCATCCCTCTTCTGAGTAGGCTCCATGGATTCTGGGGGAAGTCACCAATTGCTTGAGGGAAATATATTCAAAAAGAGTGCATTAAAACAATCCACACAAAACAAGCACTATACTTTCATTATGAGGCTGATACTGAAAAAGGAAAACTCAAGAAAACACTTACAATATTGCAATCTCAATAGGAAGAATTACGAATGCAATTAAAGCTCTTAAAACTTGAAAATGAAAAATTCAAAGAAAAATATGGTTAAACAAAAGAACAAACAGTGATCTAACAAGGTAGAGTAGGAGAAGAAGACAACTACAATTGGTGAAAGAGAGTTCATAAAAGGAGTAGGTCCTAGTTACAGCACACAATTATTATACAGATCTAGAAGAATTGAGTAGTCAGAAGCTTTCACCGCCGGAGTCAGACTTATAACTAGAAGTTTCTTCCGGGATTAGGAGCCGTGGTCTGTTGGAGCTAAGGAGTTCAAACGTTTCATCCCCACCTACCTTTGCTCCTGGGCGAATCATGTATGGCCATGTATTGCTTTCCTGCCGTACTTCAACAAGGTCACTGACAGAATTGGACGCCTGTTCAAACGCCACAACGTCAAAACCATTTTCAAGCCTACCAAACAAATGAATACTTTGCTACGCTCGGCCAAAGACCCCAGGGACACGCTCGTTTCGGCCGGTGTCTACCGGATTCCTTGTTCCTGCGGTGCTGTATACACAGGCACCACTCAACGAAGCGTCAACACACGGATCTCCGAACACAAGAGATGCTGCCGTCTGGGCCTTCCGGACAAGCCCGCGGTCGCAGAAAGTGCAATGTGGGCAGACGGAGAACACACTATCCAATATAATGAAACATCTGTTCCCTCTTCAGTACCATACTACCACGCTAGATTACAACGTGAAGCAATAGAAATCTGCAAGCACCCTAATAATATCAACAGAAAGGGAGAGGCTCTCAAACTGAGCAAAACCTAGCCAGAAGCCAGAAGCATATGCAGATCACCTGTTAACAAACAGATGGCTGTTCGATGCTAGCACTACCTAGCCGTAACACGGCTTTACCTGACAGGTAAGATAGAAGATTTTTTTTGCACAGAATTTTGATATGTCGGGGAAAATTGGTGGACCTGCCACCCATCCAAATTCCGACCAAGGTCACGGCGACTTAACCTGAGCCGAGGCCACAGGCTTCGTCTTTGTGGCCTTATAGTCTTCAGTTGGCGGTACTGTAGGAAGAAAACGGCCGTCTTCAGGGGGATTAACTTCGGCCAGAGGCCAGAAGCCAGTACAGGTCACTTGAGAATATTCCCAGGTGGGTATCATGTCAGCCGTACCTAGCCGCTCGCGGCTTTACCTGCTCGATGGACTAGGATCAATTAAAAATGGAACTGGAAGAAGATTAGTGTTTAGGTTGTACAGGCGGAGCGTGTCATTTCTCGGCGGTCACCCGTCCAAGTATTGACCACGCCCAATGCTGCTTAACGCGGTTTTCAGCCGTGTTTCGCAGAATGGTTGCCGTCTGCAGGGATCGAAGGAGTGTTGTTAGGATCAGTTTGATGTAAGGAATTTCGATAATGATCAAATTTGGTGCTGAGATGGGGATGGCAAGCGGCACGTGGTCTTCCTTGGTGGTCACCCATCCAAGTGGTGACCACGCTCAATGCTACTTAACTCGGTGTTCAGCCGTGGGGGCAGCACTGTGGCCGCTTGCGGGGAAAGTTTAGGATTTTGTACAGGTTCGGGTTAGCAGCTAGTTTGTTTAGGACCATGATAGAAATGCTTACCCAATGGGACTCATGATGTCCTTGGGCAGACTGTAGGATTTGACCTTCTAGGGGCTCTATGCTCGTAGGCCCCTAAAGCTCTGACCAACTCGTTAGGGTGGTCCAGGTTGTTATCGTGGAGCGTTCGAGATCTTTCTCATATGACGCCCACGATATACGGGACGTTGGAATGGTCATGTAGGATGTGAGCTGGGAAGCGCCTGTCGGTACCGTACATAATCCTGAGCGTCCGGTTCTGCAGGGTTTGAATCTTGCGGATCTCGGACGGAGCCGCAGATCCCCAGATCTCGCATCCGTACAGAACAATAGCCGGTATTATGGCACGGTACACGCGTAGCTTTTGGATCAGGTGCATGGTTCGAGAGCTGAGGATAGGATACAGCTGCCCGAGAGCTAAACGGCCTTGCTGGACTTTAGCAAGCACGTGCTCCTTGAAGATCAAGGAGCGATCCAACGTAACCTCGAGGTACTTCGCGCTGCGGACATAAGGGATCCGCCGGCGATGCAGCACGAGGTCCCGCAGGTGCCTCCGGCGTCGGCCCTTAGTGAGGAGAATAGCAGAGCTCTTTTCCGGACTAATTGCCATGCGCCATTTTTTGCTCCAGGCCTGTGCCTCTCTGAGTTGTTTCTGTAGTGGTCTGATAGCATAATTTTGGATATGATTAGCAGATCGTCTGCATACTGGCAGGTTGTAGTTTGTCGGTGTGTGGGGAAGTCGGCCATGTAAGCAGCAAAGAGCGTCGGAGACAGTACACTGCCTTCCGGCACCCCTGCGCCAATGGGCCTGACTGTAGAGAGCCTGCCCCCCACCTTCACCCGGAAGCTGCGTCCGCGAAGGAAGCTGGCCACCAGGGAAATGTAGGGGGTTGCAATGTTGTGCTCTAGGAGCTTATAGAGGAGACCATCATGCCAGGTAGTAGAAAAAGTTTTTTCAACGTCCAGCAGCACCGCTATCGATTTAGCCCTCGTTTGGAAGCCAAGTGAGACCTTCTCGGCCACACGCAGCAGCTGCTGAGACGTTGAGTGCCCAGGACGAAAACCAAACTGGTGATCGGGTAGCAGTTGCCCCTCCTCAAGATGAGGGAGGAGCCGGGAGAGGAGAAGCCTTTCGAAGACTTTCGATACTGTAGGAAGCAGGCTTATGGAGCGCTAATTGGATGGATGGACCGGGCCCTTGCCGGGTTTCAAGATGCACACCACCCGCGCCTCCTTCCACGAAGAGGGGAAGTGGCGGAGGTGAAGGCATGCGTTGAAGATCCGCGTCAAATGGATCACGGCCCTTCTGGGAAGATGCTGGAGCATTTCCGCATTGACACGGTCCTGCCCACGGGCTTTATGGGCTTTGAGGTTTCGGATTTGGGTGGCCACCACTTTCGGGGTGGTTATCGGGATGTGGAAGGTCTCCTGGGGGGCCGCTCACCTTCCATGAAGGCCGAGACAGTCTCCTCCACGAGCTCAGTATGGTCGTCGTCCTGGGGCTCGTCCCGAGGCTGGAACTGGGACTCCAGATAGTCTGCGTAGGCCTCTGCCTTTTCTCGGGGCTCGAAGACTAAGCGCTCTAGAAAGCGGCTGTGCAGTGGGTGTTCATGTTGGGCCTTGTCTCGTCGAAGGCCTCGGACGATCCGCCACGGTTTCCTCTCTTGGAGGTCCGCGTGCTGTAGCGTGTTTTCCCAGGAATTTGATCGATGTGCCCGAAGGAGATTTCTCACCAGGGTTTTGAACCGCCAGTGGATCTCTCCTATCCTGGGGTGACGGAATCTCTGCCATAGCCTCCGCAAGGCATTTTTGGCTCTGATGAGCCGCCTGAGGCGCGGGGGAATGGTGTAGGGACTGGAGTGCTCGTGCGGTATGCGGTAGGTATGGGCACGGATCGCAAGGAGAACGGTGTTGGAGAAGTTCGTAGCCGCTTCCTCCAGCTCCTGGATTGAGTCGATGTGAGGTGACGGTTCTACGGACTGGTTTAAGCTATGGATAGCTGCATCCCAGTCGGTCTCTTCTATCCAGTCTGGTTGTAACAGAGCTGGTAGGTCAACGCTGGCATCCAGCACGACCGGGTCGTGATCGGAGTCCAGCGCGTTGACAACTGCGAGGTCCAGATGGAGGTGAAAGTTTTTTGTGATTAAAATGTCTATGACATCCCCTATTCCACGGCTGGGGTGGTTTGTTGGACTTCGCGGACCATGCGCGAGTAGTAGTCGGGTCTCTGCTTATGAGGCGAGAGAGCAGCCGACCTCTGCGGTTGCTGCTGCGACTGTGCCACATGGCGTGCTTCGCGTTGAGATCTCCGGCGATGCAGACTGTGGGGTGAAGGTTTAGGAGTGTAGTGTAGTCAGCTTCGTGGAACTGGCCATCTGGTGGATCATATGCCGCAACCAGCACGACGTCCTGGCCGCCCAAGGAAAGCCTTACGGCGGTCGCTTCGACGTGCTGTAGGGGCGGGATGGGAAAGGGGGCGTGGACGAAGTGACGCTGGATGAAGATTGCAGTACCTCCGCCCCGTCGGCCGACGCGATCGGTCCGATGGACGACGTAGTAGTTTACACCCGCGTGCAGGTGGGTCTCGCAGACCATCAGGCTGTCTCTTCCGTGGTCCTCTACAAACTCCAGGAGCCCGGACCGCTGTTCCGCGATCCCATTTGCATTCCATAATGCAGCTCGGAATGGTCGTCGAACAAGTAGTGCGGCCATTACGAGCTAGTTGGGTCGGGGAAAAGCTGGTTAGCCGTCCTGAACACAATCATTAGTTTCTCTGTCGGCGTGATGGTAGGATCTTCGAGCATCTGCCTACAGCGCCGAAGGAGTGGGAGGGAGTGTCCCAGCAGCTCAGGGCCCGGAACTCCGCAGCATCCGAGCTGGACATGGGGAGAAGCGAGTTCCTCGCCTGGTCGGCCGCAGCCATGGTCGGAGCGCGAATGGGGATGGGCTGGGCTGACAAAGCCGGAGCAGGAGCAGCAATTGGGCAGGCCGTGGGCGTGGCTGAGGCTTCAGATACGCTGGCCGTGACGGGAGCGGCAGTTTCACATCGCGCAGTCTCGCCATGCTTCCGAGCGGTGAGGACGTGTTTCTGAGCTCTCTGTGGAAATAGTGTTCTCCCATCTTTTATTATGTAGTACGCTTACTGCAATGTTCCGATAGTAACTATTAACTCTTACGAGTAGAGGTGAAATCCTCGTGACACTCAACAGTGATAAATATCTGTGCGTGGAGAATAAACAGTGCCCGCTACAGTTCTAAAGCGCTAACAGCGGTCTTTTACATAATTTGTTCTGTGATACTTTTAATGTGTGTGTTTCTGTGCTATGTGATAATAGTAAACACCTAAATAACAGTGTAAATCAGCGATTTAAGGGCTCCCTTGTGCCCTTGTTGCACAGAGGGAATCCTCCGATAGTTGAAGAGCTGCCCTGCGGCACTATAAGTAGTACAGGTCCCTCTCTGACCAAATAGTAGTACATACCCCCTATCTGACAAATAGTAGTAGTGCCCCCAGCTGCCTACTACGACGACCATGGCCATGGCAACGGACCCGCTCGTTTACTATGTAGATGGCGGTGATTTCACTACCTTTCTTCAGCAGCCTTTAATAACTGACCCTCCACTCCCACTGGCAGCCGATGAAGAAGCAGTGCTGCGTCTGGAGAAGAGGGCACGTCTAGAATATTTAAGCGCGGCAGAGGCTGAGTTGGCCACATTTCTGGCTAATCCAGACCCAACTACAACTCTTGCCGACAAAACTGTGGTGACCAAATTATCTGCGCACCGCAATCGCATACATGCCATTGACGGCTACTTCTTGAAGAGTGCGCAAGCATCTCAGGCAACATGGCAAGTAGTCCCACCTCGACAAATCGCCCGGGCAAGGCCAGTTGCACCACCAGCTCCTGCCACACCCCTCACCAACCGATTCGAAAACCTGCAAACCGCTGGACCACCTGAATCTGCAAGTGCAGCTCCAGAACCCAACCCTACCGGCGCAACCAAACGACGCCGAAACTCTGGCTCCTCCGTCACAAACATGGAAACCTCTGACCCAATACCACCAGCAAACCCTAATCAACCTGCCATACCCCGCCAACCCAAACCAACGCCTATATTCCTACGGGACCCCCAGGAGGCCCGCATCCTAGTCCCAAAGTTGAACTCAGTTCCTGACCTCATATACACCATCAAGAATATGAGGGGTACCATAGCAATTCTGCCTGAGACACCCGCAGACCACCGACTTATTCGGATATTGCTGGAAGAGGCAAGCACACAGTTTGTCACGACATTGCTCCCAGAGGAGCGATTTTTACACGTAACAATAAAGGACGTGCCCATATACGTGACAGAGCAGGACATGCTTCAACACCTAACATCCAAAGGCTATCCAGTGGAACGTGTGGGACAACTGCATTGCAATAGAAGTGCTGACCAGCGCCCATTACCCCACTTCAGGGTGGCCCTCCAAAAGACTGAAATGGCGCCGAACATCTACCAGAAGACGCGGATGTTTTCCGCCATTGTTCGGGTAGAACCATACAAACCACCGTCTCGCCCACAGCAGTGCACCAACTGCCAAATGTTTACCCACAGTGCACCTGTTTGCAAATTGCAAACAGTGTGCTCACACTGTGCGCAAACTGGCCACTCCAGAAAGGAATGCCCCTTAGTGGGCTCTACCCCACCTCGATGCATCAACTGTGGAGCAAACCACTCCTGCAGATATGCAAAGTGCCCTGTATGGCAAGAGGCCCGCCTTGAATTAAAAGCCACTAAAGGCGGCAGAATGTCCCGCTTTTATGAGGCACCACTTCTGCGCAATACACAAGGGCTTCCCAAGGAGGCCTTCTCAGGAGCCCGACATCCAGGACTGCCGCCAAGGGTGCCAATTGAGTATCCATCTTATGCTGCAGCCAGCACCGGAACACAACCTTCAACCACCGCAAATCCGGAAACAAGGCCAGAACCTTTACCCTCAGCCCCACAGCTCACTCCGAATCCGGTATCTACCGCCATACCTGCACCACAACAGCAGCCGCGCCAGAGATCACAGGGTCAACCGCAGCAACAACATACACGACAACGGAGAGAGCAGTTTCCCCCTCTCCCTTCCAAGTCCACACCCATCCCAACGCCGGACCCCACCTTCCTCCAGGTGATAGCGAAAATCCCGCTACACCTACAAACCATCTTCGCAGCCTCCTTGGCAGAAGCCATCCTAAACCGACCACCGACAGTACCCGCTGAAACCATCCTCTGCCACACTGTCTTCCCTTTCCTGCTCCAAAATGGCTGCTAACTCTACCAAGAGTATTAACCCTGCTCGACTCAAAGCCTGCTCTTGGAACGCCCATGGCCTCCGAGACAAGCTGCGAGAGACAACAAATTTTGCGATCTCCAACCATCTGCAGCTGCTGCTGGTGCAGGAAACGTGGATCACACCCAACGTCAAATCCATTCCTGGTTACATCTGCCACAGGTCGGATAGGCTTGATGGCTATGGAGGAACAGCGATTTTTATCCAAAACTCCGTACAGCATCATCGCCTACATCTGCCTCAGTTGACCAACATGGAAGTGACGGGAATTCAATTGCAGACTAGCGCAGGTCCCGTGACTTTTACTCCGTCTACATACCCCCTGGCAAGCCAATCCTGCCAGGCGAACTGCAGTACATGTTCAACTCCCCCATCGCCACTGTAGCTATGGGGGACTACAATGCCAAACACACAAACTGGAACTCCACCACAATATCACACCGTGGAACAGTACTGCACCAGTTTGTCACAGACAGAGGCCTAGCAGTGCTCTCTCTTACCTCTCCCACCATAACCCACGGGGATCGACGACCACCTGACTGGCTGGACATCGCCCTGCTATCAAATGTGAGATGGCACCCTCGCCTGTTCACGATCCCTGAACTTTCCTCAGACTATTACCCCATCCTCCTCCTTTTTCACACACGCCCGACACAAACCAACACGCACCACTCCAAATCCCCGCAAAACAAATTGGAAAACCTACACTGCACTGCTAGCGAAAACCACGCCACACTTCACACCTTGCACTACGTCAACTGAGGCAGACACCTTGGTAGAGGCGGTGACCTCCACCATCCAAGAGGCCATACACCAATCTACCCCAACTCCAGGAATGAGAACCCACCAGTCTCACCTACCTCACAGCATCAGGCAGACTATCACAGACAAAAATAGAGCACGTCGGCGCTACCAACACACCCGGTCCCCGCAAGATCGGTGTGAATACAACCGCCTGCAACAACTGCTAAGACTGGAACTCCGGGACTTTGCCAACCAGGAATGGGAGCAACGCCTATCTGAACTGGACACGCGGGATGCTTCGCTTTGGAGAATGACAAAGGTTCTCCTGCGTCTTCCCACCCCGAGCAAACCGCTCATATCTGGATCACGAGTGGCCGAATCCGCCAGGGAAAAGGTGGAGCTAATGGCGGACCATTTAGAACATACTTTTACCCCAGCGGACACACCAAACTCCGACCACGTACACCAGGTTCATACTGTCGTTCAGGAATACCTGCGGGTTCCACCAGATGTGGAGCTAATAACCCCTACAAATCCTGCTGAACTAACCAACCTTCTACAGCAATCACAACCGTTTAAAGCTTCAGGCTACGACGGCATAACGTACGCTGCGCTGCGAGCATTGCCGCCAGCATGGCTTAAATTGATCGCGCAATTGTTTAACAGACTGATGCACCTAGCGCATTTCCCAGCCTCATGGAAACACGCAAAGATAATCACATTCCCCAAGCCAGGCAAGGAAGCACGGACTCCCTCCAACCACCGCCTGATAAGCCTACTTCCTGCACTAAGTAAGTTATTTGAGAAGGTAGTACTTGCTGGATTACAGCGCACACTTGATGCACACAACATCCTGCGGCCGGAACAATTTGGCTTCAGAAGGCATCACTCTACCACACACCAACTGCTGCGCGTAGTGCAAACAGTAGCCCGTGGCTACAGTAACCAGCACTTTACTCCGGCGTTATTTCTCGACATCACGCGGGCCTTTGACACTGTCTGGCACCAAGGTCTCCTGTATCGCCTCATCTCCTACTCCGTTCCCTCATATCTAACACATCTGTTCCACTCCTACCTCAGCAATAGATCCTTTTCAGTCACCATGGAGAATGTCCACTAAACCCAAAGACCTATACGTGCAGGAGTACCGCAAGGCAGTGTCCTCGGCCCGGTACTTTTTCTAACTTATATTAATACCGTGCCATCCCACCCTAACTGTTCTCTGTACCTTTACGCCGATGATATGGCTATTACGACGAGCTCTACACGCCAACAAACCGCTGTGGCGAGACTACAAATCTACGCCGACATCTTGACTACTTGGTTTAACATGTGGCGGCTGGCAGTAAACTCCAGCAAATCCCAAGCCACCATATTCTCAAGACGACCACTGCAAGATGTGCAGAATATCCGAATAGCAGGAGGCGATGTCCCTTGGACCACAAAGGTCACATATCTAGGTGTGCGGCTAGACATGAAGTTAACATGGAAGCCACACATCACCGAGTTGGCAAACAGAGTCAGTAGGAGGATGGCAATGTTGTACCCTCTATATTCTAAAGTTTCTACGATGTCCGTCGGAACTAAAGTGCTGGTTTACAAGCAAGTATTACGCCCTGCCCTAACATATGCCTGCCAAATCTGGGGAACGGCAGCAAAAACCCACCTTGATCGACTACAAGTGTTGCAAAACCGGTACCTCCGGACTTCCACGAACTCCGGCTGGTACATACCAAACCGGAATATACATCAGGACTTACACATTCTAACCCTCTCCGAATATATCCTAAACCTTTCAAAATCCTTCCGATCCCAGTTACCCAATAGCTTCAACTCCCTGATCCGAGGACTCGGAGAATATGACATTGACCCAGGAACTCGCAGAAAGCGCCCTAGACTAACTCCCAATCCCTAAATCCTCACAAACCAATTCAATCACACTCATATAATTCCTTAAAACTAAAACTCCACTCTCGTATATCTATTCCACCACTGAATCACAATCCCTTATTTAAACTATCCGTATGCCAGTAAAGGACCAAGTCCTGAAATGGCAACAGCCAGGGGGCTCCTCCTCAATCGAGGAAGTTGCCCTCTAGCAGCATATCTAGGAGGTGAGCTGCAGTTTCAGTGTTCTCCGCCTGGATCTGTTTTGTGGCCGCAGTATTTGCCGGCTGCTTTGTTACAGCCTGCTGTGGTTTCTGGAATTGTTTCTGGAATTGTTTCTGATGTTGTTGTTTCTTCTTGTTCTTCTTATTTTTCTTTTTTCCTTGGGGGAAGTCTGGCCCTCAAGGGCAGCGGTAGTAGCTGTAGGTGCTGATGGGCCTGCCTGCTCTGTTGCTGGTGGGCTGATTTTATTTGTGGCCGTGGCCTGTTCCAATAGCTGCTCTTGCCGGTTTAGTGCTGCAGAGAAGGATTTCCCTGGCTGGACCGGAGCTGGGGCTCTGTTTTTCGTCTCAGTCTGATTACTCGGCCCTCTTGGCTTTGCGATGACACGCAGGCGTGCAGGGCAGCCGCCAAAAATGCCATGGTGGCTTTCGCCACAACTGGCACACTTGGGGCTTTCCCGCGGCACCGTGCAGTCGCGGACCTCATGGGGACCAGCACAGCGGATGCATCAGATCCTCCGCTCGCATGCATGGCTGGAATGGTTGAAGCCCAGGCACCTAAAGTACTGGACGGGTCCCTCCTTGCCCGTGTATGGCTCGATTTTGATTTTAGCGTAAAAGAGCTGCGTAATTTTATCCAGCTCAGGTATCCGGCCGGGCTCCCTCTCGGCAATCACAAGAAAGAGTGGTATAGGGGCTCTGGTTTTCTCGCCGGACTCGCTGAGGGCAGTTTTCCTCAGCTGAGATACGCCGAGCGCCCTGATTCCGTGCTCGGCACTTAGCGCCTCCGGCACTTCCTCCGGGCTAGTCTCGGAATCCAGGCCCCTGATGACCTGTCGGACGATCGGTTTGCTCAGGGAGTAGGTATAAAAAGGAATACCACTCTCCTTGAGCACCGAAATGGCCGCCCCGTGGTCCTCAGGGGTGCTGGTGCTGATCCTAACCCGTCGGGGCAGGCGTGTAGCCAGGAACGGGGCCTTTAACTTAAGAGCCCAGAGCCCTCATCACCTTGATATGGCTCTGGAAAGTATTGGGCAGGATCGGAGGCATTTTGTAAGGAGCTTGTTTCGGCGCGGAAAGCGGCGCTCATGTAGGTTGTGAAGGCGGCGTCCTTGCCGCCTTCATCTGGAGCTTAGAGCGGACCAGAATGAAACCCTCAGAGTCAGAGGCCTCAGACTGGCTCTCCGGCAGGGGTGTCAGGAGCGCAGTGGAGGGGCGAGTTGGTGCAGAACGAGTGGTGGGGGCAGCAGGTGCCTCCATTTCACACCCGGCATCTCGGTCCGTGCTCTCTTGGAGCTTGCCCTCTCTTGGAGCTTCGTCCCCTTTGCCTGGACACGGGGGCGGCTGGAGGTAGAAGTTGAGGGTAGAGAAGAAGAAGAGGTTGAAGGCAGAGGCGGAAAATCGTCCATCGTCAGGTCAATGTTGCTTACCTGGGAGCTGGTACTGGGGGTTTTGTCGAGAGTCCCAGGTGACATCAGGCTCCCCACAGAGGGCCGGACGCTTCCAAAGGAATTAGAGCATATAAAACAAGCCCAAACTCGCAAAATTTACGCGAACCAATCACCGATCAGAGCGGAGATGCCCCGCCCTCCGAGTACACTCTCTGCTCCAGCTGAACCAATCCCCTTTGAGCAGTCCATATATAAATATAACACCTCCAGCTGGCATTAACGAAGGGCGGAAGCGAAGGAGCGGGACTTCACCTTTGGACTTCGTACTGTCACTATCTCAGGCGGTGGCAGCCAGGCTGGTGCCGAGAAGAGCCATCCCGCCGGATTCTGTGACTCCTTTGCCCGCCTGTCTGCAGTGCCCAGTTGCTGCAGACTGGTAGCCCTCGGGGCAAGTGCAGCCACTTCTTGCACTTGGTCACGGACCTTTTAGAAGGCACTCGCGCTGCGGGTTGCCTATCTTCAGAGGCCGGAGCCATGGCAGCAGTTTTGACTGCGAACCAATAGGGAAGAACGTGCAAACGAAAGGCGTGCAGTGTACGTTGCAGCCGTTGACTTGCAGCACGTGTGCTGCGGGTAGCCTACCTGCGGGGGCTGGAGCCCCTGTAGTCGTATTTTAACAAGGACCGGCAGGTTGCCTACTTTTAGGGGTTGAGATTCTGCACGCTGCCACGAGTGGGGTAACTGCGAGAGCAGTTGCATACACTACAGGCGGATCAAGTTCCAGACTACTGCACGGCGGGCGGCCGACACCGTAGGCGGTACGTGTGCGGCGGGCTGTCCACCTCTCCGGCAGCGAGCTGTAGACCATCCCTCGGTGCAGCGGACTGCAGCCCTGTGCCAGTGAAATAGTGATTAATTTATAGTGGTGTGATAGCAGCCCAGCGAGGGCTGAAATAAATTTCTGCAGTAAGTAGGTAGTGATATCTAACTACGAAGGTGCCAGAATAAAAAACCTAGTGGTGGGGCGAAAGCCCAAACACGCGTAGTGCAGTGCATCTCAGTGCAGTGTGAAATACACGCCGAGTCTGGCTCATATTGGGCCACATAATTCAAAAAATGCAAATCAGATAGCCACCTCTCTGGAGGAAAATCTGAAAATGGACTGCCCATCCCCCGGCGATACAACCGCCCAGGATCCACCCCTCCAACTACCGCAGCAGCCACTGAAGAGTCGCACAGACCAACACTAGCTACTCATCCGCAGGTCACCCACAGCATCGACCCGGAAGCAGCAACCCTTCAGGCCGAAATCTTGGAATTGAAAAAGGAGCGCCATTAGTATACAGCAATCCTCAAGGGGCTGAAAAACACCGACGAACGGTGGGAGAATGTAGCCCGCTCACTGTGGGACTGTATTAATGAAATAAGGTTCAAGCGAGCTCGTCTGGCCAAATGCAATGAAAATTGGCAACACGCCAAATCCAAGAAACGGCAACGCCCTTCATCCCGGCCCGGCAGCAGTAGCGATAGCGACGGCTCCGGCTCGGACGCAGAAGGGGCACCTGCCTCTGGGAAAAAGACCAAAACTAAATTCCCGAGGCAACGGGAGTTCCAACTGCTGACAAAAAATCGGTATAAAGCTCTATCATCCGATAGTGAAGATGAACTAGAAAGAGCTCCAACCACACCACGGCAAGACACCAGTAACTCAAAAACCCAAACCACCTCGCAGTCCAAAACCAACAGTCAACCAACCTACACCTAAGAGAAAGCTAGAATTTCCTCCCCTCCCCCCCACAAAGTCTCCAGCTCCACCACACATCCCCGCACAACACCCACCACCAGCCAAGCAGAACCAAACAAACCCACAAAACACCACAAATGTCGCTCCCACACCAAAAGCCACAAACCAACCACCACCAACCAACCAAAACAAAAATCCCCCAAGGATAATCATTCCTGACACCAAAAATATAAATAGAAGGATAAAAATTCTCAAAAGTATATGCCCAAAACGAGATTACAAGATTGCACACGATAGGCAAGGCTTGAAGGTGCTGCTCCAGGAGTGAGCACAATTCTCACCAGTTCTGGAGGCACTTCAGCGTGAGGGGGTGCAATTCTACAGTTTCACTCCAAGAGATGAACTCCCCCTGAGGTTTGCGGTGAAGAGGCTCCCCCCCTTCATAGACTTGGCAGAAATCCAAGAAGATATCGCCGCCAAAGGATACAATGCAGTCAGTGTAAAACACCTGGAAAGAGCAGGTAAGCCTCTTCCTATACTGGTGGTAACATTGGAGCAAAGCGAGGCCAACAAAAAATTCATTTTTGAACGTCAAATCTGTAATGTCATAGTTAGCATAGAACACCTCCGCAACCAGAATACAATAAGCCAATACTACAACTGCCAACAACTGGGGCACACCTATAAATTATGTACAGTGCCTTCAAAATGTGTCCTCTGTGGAGGCGCACATCGCCTACTAACATGCCCTAGCAGAGGCATGGAAAACATTACACCTCGCTGCACTAACTGCGGTGAGACCCATCCAGCTAGTTACCGGGGGTGTAACACCTTCCAGGAGAAAAGAGATAGGCGACAGCTGGCCGACCTAAACAGACAATTGGGAAATATACGATCTGTACGAACCATTACCAACCCGGGGTTCACCAGGGAAGGCCAAAGCTTCGCGACTACAACGCGAGGCCCACAAGCCAACATGGCGCCGCCCAGCGGTCAGACAGTGCAAGCAAATACTACAGCAACACTCTCAGGCCTGGGAGACCTGAAAGAACTCTTCGACCTAATAAAATCTTTCAACATAACAAAAATAATCGCCAACATCAAGAAACTAACTGTAAAAAACTGTAACAACGTCATGGGAAAACTAGAGGCCATCATAAATTTCATTGACACCACTTTCAGCAATTAAAAAATGGCGTTTACAGCGGGGCACACAACAGAAATACGTTCCATGCTATGGAACGCAAACGGCATTTCAAACCAAAAATATGAATTCGAAGGCTTCCTGAGGAGAAATAAAATTGACGTAGCTTTCCTGGGGGAAACAAAATTAACACAAAACATGAAATTTAATATCCCACAATACACTATTACACGCACAGACAGACACAACCGACCAGGGGGGGGGGGGAACTGCCATTGCAATCAAATGTGACATTGTTTTTGCCCCAGTGAGCCTCCCACCTCTCAGATGTCTGGAGTGCACAGCAATAGAAGTAGGCATCAACAAACAAACCGTATTGATGGTTGCTGCATACCGGCCACCAGGGAGCCGGGGCCTCATAGAGGATCTAGAATGCATTTTCAACTTGCACGAAAATGTAATAGTGGCTGGGGACTTCAACACCCACCACCCAGTCTGGAACTGCAGAAAATTAGACCAGACTGGAAATTTACTCTGTGACTTCTTAATAGAAAACGACGATGTGGAGATACATGCCCCTGCTGACCCCACCTTCTATCACCATGCTGGAACATTGACCCAGACGTGCTCGACTTTGTGATCTGCAAAAAAGTACAACTAACCCCTTACTTAACTGTATTTCACAGCCTAGATTCTGACCATCTTCCGGTCACTTTTGGTTTCCTCGGCCGAATGGATCGAACCGCGGCCCTTCAAGTGCCCGTCATGGCAGTGACGGACTGGAACATATACAAAAAACTGCACTCCCTTGCAAATCCAAAAGTAACTCTCGGCAGCACGTTCGAAATTAATAAAGAAACAGCAAATTTCACGGCCTCCATTAGGACGGCACATGTCAACAGCACGCTAAACAACAAAGTCCAGCCCGAATGGGTCAGGTACCCGGAGGTGGAGCGCCTCATTGCCGGACGCAGACGCTGCATGCGCAGATGGCGCGAGACCGGGTCCCCGCTCTTTAAATTCGCTGCGAACTGGTTGCGCAAGGTGATCAGATCGCAAATAATCGCCAATAACCACGACAGGTGGGAAAAACAGATGAAATCATGCATCCACTCAGATGGATCTATATGGCGATTACTGCGCAGATTTAAAAATGCAGGCGCCTCTCGCCCCGACACTGAGGCGCTTCAAGGCAGGACTGGGCTTGTATTCTCCACCAAAGAAAAGGCCGAAATATTCGCAGACACTCTGGAGCAACAATTCCAGCCAAACCAGGGCAATGACCCGAACCAAGAAAACATGGTGGCAGCCTGGATGGCGGAGTGGAGATTCACGGGACAACAACAAGTAAAAAGTTAATAACTACTCAGGAAGTCTTCAAACAAATTAAGCTACTAAAAAACGGCAAGGCCGCAGGCCCGGACAGAGTGACCAATGAGGACTTAAAGCACCTGCCACGCAAGGCGCTTGTTCAGATAACAAAAATTTTCAATGCTTGCCTGTTGCATAAATACTTCCCTGCGGCGTGGAAGCAGGCGAAGATAGTCATGATTCTAAACACAGGAAAAAACCCTCGGCTACCACAAAATTACAAGCCCATTAGTCTTCTGTCCACAATTGGGAAATTGTTCGAAAAAGTCATCCTGTTTCGACTGCAAAACACGGTTTCGGACTTAGATGCACTTTCTAAATTTCAATTTGGCTTTAGAAAACATCACTCCACAGAACTGCAACTATTAAAATTCACTGATGACGTAACCGAACAACTTGCCAACGGGGCCACCACCCTGGCGCTGTTTCTCGACGTGGAGGCTGCATTCGACAGGTGCTGGCACTCGGGAATGATATATAAAATCCACCAGCAGCTACCGCAAATGCGAAGCTACATTCCTCTGTTGCACAGCTACCTGACGAACCGCACCTTCCACGTCCAGGCATCGAACCAAAGATCCACCACCAGAGAAATACAAGCTGGAGTTCCTCAAGGAGCCATTATGGCGCCCTACCTCTTCTCCCTCTTTACCAAAGACTTCCCAACCGACCTCCGATGCAAAGTGCTGATGTATGCCGACGATACGGTAATATACACTCATCACAAAAACTTTAATTTCGCCATACGCGCTCTCCAACGGTACACAGAGGTATTCCTAAACTGGCTGAAAGTTTGGAGAATAAAAATCAATCCCAACAAGTGCGTACCAGTAGTCTTCTCCTTGAGGAGAAAACAACCAGAAATAGATATCAACGTCGATGGAGAAATATTACCGTTTCGCCGGCGTACTAAGTACTTAGGAGTTACATTAGACACAACCATGCGATGGTGGGATCACATACAAAACGGTGCCACCAGTGGGCGGCGGCGCCTTAAAATTTGTGCCCCAGTTCTTAGGAGTAAATTGGTGTCATTGAAAACAAAGCTAATCTTATACAAAGCATTTATATTAAGTATATTAACTTACGTAGCGCTGCCTGGGCCCATATCCCGAAAACCACAATGAAACAACTACAGATCGTACAAAACATCAGTTAAAGAAAACTCCTCAATGCTCCAATGATCACCACAAATACTGCTATTCATCGGGAAACACAAATTGAGCCTGTCGCGGACTTTATTGAAAATAAAGCACGCAAGACTTGGGCAAAGATTCGCGTTCACCCGAATATAGCACTAAAAAATATAGGAAGAGGCTCGCCGATTCATCGGAAACACAAATTCCGAGCAAAAAGAATAAAACTATTCTAAAACTTCCAGGCACAAGCGCCCTTACTTTGTACATAGTGTATATACAAGGTTACGTTAGGCTTAAGGATTAGTTTTAAGGTCACTGGTTGTTAAAAATAAAATTAAAAAAAAATGGTATCCGTCACGATTTATATTGTCATTTCAAAGCTTTTTATCATTCTCCTTCGGCTGGCAACCACACCGGTCGACTGTATGGATTTACCTTGGTTATGTAAATTTTCTATACACATGTATTGATCCTATTTATAGACATATGTCAATTAAACCTGTAAGGCCGTCTTATGTAGGCCCCAGGTCACATTTATTAATAAAAAATCTTGAAATCTTGAAAAATCTTGAAATCTTGGCATTAATAACAGTGCTAATATGCAAAACAGTGAACAAACAAGTGACAAAAGAGCCATAGGCTCCCATAGTGAAACAAGTGAATCTAGTTTTAAGTCAAGAAATCAAAACCATCTATATGTATCCTCTCACCGTCTTGCTCTAGAGAAACAACTTATTGAATTGCAGAGGGAACAACTAGGCTATAGAACAACCTTGCAAGCTTTGCAGCCGACTGATCCTCGCTGGATTGCTGTGGCTCAAAGCTTGGAAGGCTGCATCAGGGAAATATCCTCAAAAAGAAAGGAACTACACCAAATCAATCAAGGTTGGACCATCCCCTCTCAAAAACGAAACCGCTCCAGTGGCAGCGACGATGACAGACAACAAACCACACCCACCCCCAAAAGACACTCAGAAGTTTTCCACATCACTACAAAAAACAAGTACGACTCCCTATCGTCAAGTGATGACGACACGGAGGACCACAAACCAAAAACACGCACAGCACGCCAAAAATCTCACACAAAACGACAGCTGTTCCATCCACAACCAACTCCTCCCACCCCCACGGCAAGCATTGTCACCAAACCAACTCCACACCCACATACCACCCCCACAATTGCCCGGCAACATCCAGCCCCCTCCCAGGCTGCCAAAACGCAACCGAAGACACCAAGCAACACACCAACACAATCCACAGCGGGCCCTCTCCCGCAGAGGCCTCCTAGGATCATCATACCCGATAACTCACTCCTCAAGGGCCTCACACAGATCTTACACAAAACATGTCCCAACAAGGACTATACGATTCAGAACACAACACACAGCCTGAAGGTCCTCTTGAAGGACCTTCAGTCCTTTAAAGACACACTAGTAGAGCTAAAAAAGGCAGCCATACAATACTACTCTTTCATACCTAAGACTGAACAACCTTATCGCTATGTCATCCGGGGTCTGCCTCTCGGCATGGAACCAGAGGATATTTCTGAAGCCGTCAAGGCCAAAGGCTATCCTCTCCAACACTGCAAACAGCTGGAGGCCCGAGGCAGGCCCATTTCTCTATATCTTGTCACATTGGAAAAGAATGAAAAATCCAAACACTTCACACAGGAACGATCAATTATGAACGTCTTAATCAAAGTAGAGCACCAGAGAACGCAACATCACATAGCGCAATGTTACAACTGCCAGCAGTTAGGACATTCTCATCAAATGTGCACACTTACGCACTACCCGAACAAAGCGACTCCTAACTTTATACCGACATGTACCAACTGCCAGAGCGAACATCCTTCAAACTAAAGGGGATGCATTACTTTTCAGAATGAGAGAGACCGCCGAGAATTACTCACCTTGTCTAGGCAGATATTCTGAGCTAAGTAAAACCTCCCCACCCCCACTCCTATTACCCACAACGCCCCGGTACGCCCAGGTGTGTCGTTCGCAGCCACCACGAGTGGTGTTGCCAACACAACAACGCTAACACCATTTCCATCAACTACAACATCACCAGAGACATCAACCATTAAAGAGTTTCTGTCTCTCTTTAAGGAAATTAACTTCAGCAACTTACTCAGCAACCTAAAAACGGCAATAGCTAAATTCAAGTCAGCAAATGGCCTTGCTGAAAAACTGGAGGCAATTTTCAACTTCCTTGAAAATGTCGTATAATGGCTGCACGACAACACCCTAACTCCAACACAATAAACGCACTCCTATGGAATGCGAACGGCACACTTGGCCACACCTACGAATTAGAATCCTTCCTGCACCAACAAAAAATAGATGTTTCTTGTGTCAGCGAAACGAAGTTAAAACCTCACATGAAACTCCTTCTAAAAGGTTATGACCTACATAGAGCTGACAGGCCTGGGCAATGGCTGGGGGGGGGGGGCACTGCAGTCATCGTCCGTAATAATTTACTAGTAAACACAGCACTGACTCTGCCTCAACTGGAATGTCTGGAGTGTGCAGGTCCTCATAAACTCCCAGCTGATCACCATCCTAGCAACCTATCGCCCCCCCACCTCAAGCCCGGAAAGAATGATCCATGATCTGGAGAAATTAGTCAACATCCATGCTAAAATCATTATTGCAGGAGACCTTAACACAAGGCACACTCTCTGGAATTCCAGAGCTTGCAACAGAGCTGGTCAAGTCCTGCTTGACTTTGTCCTGTTGCAACACAACCTACAAATTAGAACTGCCCGGATCATTCCCACTGGCACCACAACCCCTCCATTCCTTCCGACACTCTAGACCTTGTCATATACAAAGGAATCCACATCCCCCCCACTCTACAAGTGTATTACAGTCTGGGCTCGGACCATTTTCCCATAAAATTCCACATAGGTGGGCGTGCCACCTACATGCGCACAAATAAGACACAGATACCAGCCACAGACTGGTCACACTACAAAGTTCTCATGCACCAAATGGCCGAGCCCAGACGTAGGTATGCAACAACCCATGACCTAGAGATGGGGGTGGCAGCCCTTACAGCCTCCATAAGGACGGCAAAAAGAAAATCCACCACATACGCTCCTGCTCCTACCTCCTACACCACCTTTCCCAACATTGAGAGGCTGCTTGCCATCAGGAGGAAATACCTGCAACAGTGGAGATATACAAGGCTCGCAGTTTACAGAACTTTGGCTCAATGGCTTCGACCTGTTATCAGGCATCAAATCTACTTAGAACGACAAGAGCTCTTTGAAACAAAATTATTAAAAGTCACCCACAAAGATGCCTCCATATGGGCACTCCTGCGAGCCTTTAAAACCTCCGCTGAAACAGGCCCACTATCAGAGCCACTGGTCACCACTCAAGGGACAATTCTTCTACCTAAAGAAAAAGCACAGGTTTTCGCCGAGATGCTCACTCGACGCTTCACTGAAAACCCGGCACAAGACGCCGTACACGAACAAACTGTAAACAACTGGTTTCAGCAGTGGACGAACCAACCTCCCCCTCCTCCCCTTCCAAAAATCACCCCTCTCCAACTCTACAACCACATCCAGTCCCTTCCTAACAAGGCCCCCGGACTGGACGGTGTTCGAAACGAGGACCTGAAACAACTTCCCGGAAAGCCCTAGTCCAACTAACTCAACTACTCAACTCCTGCCTCCACCTTCATTATTTTCCCCAAGCCTGGAAGGAGGCCAAAATTATCATGATCCCAAAAACCGGCAAAGATCGGAAAAATCCCTCAAACTTCAGGCCGATCAGCCTCCTTCCAGTCATGGGAAAAGTATTGGAAAAAATCCTCAGCCAGTTAATAAAGAACTCACTTCCAGAATCCACTTACCCAACCAACAGTTTGGGTTTCGTCCACTGCACTCACGGAACTACAGATATTAAAATTAACTGATGACATCACAACACAGTTCAACAATGGCAGCAGCACACTGGCCCTCTTTTTGGACGTAGAAGCGGCCTTCGACAGGTGCTGGCACAATGGTCTCCTCTACAAGCTGTATCACCAGCTATCACCACTCAAGCCATACATCCCCATGCTGGCCAGCTACCTTCAAGAACGCCGCTTTTACGTCCAAGTACTCCAAGAAAAATCCCAAACCCTACCCATTTCAGCTGGTGTGCCACAGGGGGCAGTTTTAGCTCCTTATCTGTACACATTGTACACTCGAGACATTCCCCCCGACCACAGATGTAAGACGCTACTCTACACCGACGACACTGCTATATACAACCACCATACACACCCAAAATACAACCAGAGGGAGCTCCAACGTTACCTGGACAAATTCCTGACCTGGGCTGCCCTCTGGAAAATAGTGATAAATGCCGACAAAAGTCAACTAATACACTTCACCAAAACCAGGAAAAATGACAAAGACATCACTCTACAAGAACGTAGACTGCAGTGCCAACCTACTGTTAAATATCTGGGCGTTACCTTGGATAAAAAACTCACATGGAACGCCCACATTCAGCAAACGATCCAAAAGGCCAAACAACGCACATATGTCAGCACCGCACTACTGCACAGCAAGCACATCCGCATTAAGACAAAACTCATCCTCTTCCAATCCTTTATCCAACAATTTCTCCTGTACGCCTGCCTAGCTTGGTCAAACACCAGCAAAACCAACCTACTCTCCCTCCAATCCCGTCAAAACATCTGCCTCAGGAAAATACTAAGGGTGCTGATCCTAACACCTAACAAAATTGTTCACAAAGAACTACAATTTCCCACCTTCCTACAGACTCTGCACAACCGCTGTACAAACGCATGGGCCTCCATAAGAACGCACTCCAACCCAGAAGTACAAAAAATAGGCCAGGCGGAGCCTCTCCACAGCAAGCATAAACGCATACGCATTTTCTAAAAACATCTCCGAGTAAACTCAAACCACTTTTTCTTATATCACCATGAACTGTATATATGCTTGTAAATATTAACTGTTAAGTATAGGATAGGATTTTTAATTATAAGTCTGTTAGGTTAACTATGTATTAATTTCACCTTATATGTATGTGCCACTAAACAAGTCTCAGTCTTCGCACCATCACAGGAAGCTGTTCCCCTGGGCAAGCTCATTGCCCCCGCATGGGCTTCCAAACAAAAACTTTTTACTCAAAAACTGTCTATGTAAATGCTTAACTTATGTATATTATGTACCTGTAAGGCTGCCCCATGTACCAGCCCAGGGAATTATAGTTCAATAAAAATCAATGAACAATGGCATTTCACGTGACATAGACCGTGGTGCCATTGAGGCAACATCAGTTCTCGGTCATTTGAGTAGCAGCTCTTCTGGACAGCGCCTTTAGCAGCCCGGCAGCGGCGACATCTTGGAGAGGCATCGTTGTGGCAGCGGCTTGGCCAGCGCAGCAGTGACGTCACCTCTAGAAGCAGACGCAGCGGCTAGCATCCAGCTCCACGCTAGGCGTGGGTAAGCATAGAGCAGCCACTTTTACTTCTCCTTCACTCTCGCGTCCGGACAACCGACTAAACCGCACAGACTGACTTTCACCCTCCATACCTATACTTGCAGTCAGGTAGGCCGCGCTCGAAAAATTCATTTATTGAGTCTGTAGTTCGAAGGAATTGCACTTAGGCGGCTAATTACTGAGTTAAGCCTACCGCGTCATTGCACAGCTGCTCCTAAAAACCACAAGACAAAAAGCAACCAGAGGATGCCGAAGCACATGCCTTCGGGTGCAAAAATCTAGAAAAAAAGAGAACAGATCCTGACTCAGACCCAACAATGACCAAAACCCAAAAAACCAAATCCAGCAAAGAGCAATACAAAAAAAGCAACACCAAACACGGCAGTGAGGAATCCTGCCTACACAGACAGCAGCTGCGATATGGACACTAGCATAGAGTCACTATCAGACCTCGTCCCCAGAGTTCGAACAACAGTCGAAACAAATAGCACACAAAATCTCACCACACTGAAACCCCACAGCAGTTACACACTGTACGTTAATAACAGTGATAATGAAAAGCGAAATGCATTCCATGCATAAGGAAACACAAACAACTTGAAGGCACAATCATAAATTTATCCAAATTTCCAAGACCAAAAAACACATATGCAATCACTTTTAACTCTCAGAGTAATGCAATTATCTTCAAGCAGGCAATTCCCGCCATAAAATTTGGCTGAAACGCCACATATACAACAGCTCTCCCGCAACCACCCACTGAACCTGAACCTTAGCACAAGAGAATGCTTACGGCCATGGTGAATGGAATCCCCCAGAAATTTCTGACGAAGAAATCCTACTATCAATAAAAAAGAATTACCCAACAATAGCCAAAGTATCAAGAATAATCAGCAAAAACCAAAAAACATCTCTCGTACGGGTTTTTATACACGAACTTGACACAATAACGGACATGATAAATAATGGAGCCACAATTGAATACAAAAAGTTCAAAGTAGAAGCTTCTCGGTCACAAGAACGGTACGTTCCATGTAAACAATGCCAACAATACTGCCACTCCCAAGAAATGTGCACAAATGATGAAAAATGTTTCTACTGTGGAATCAAATCACTAACTTTCCTATGTAAGCACCCTCAACATGACAAAGCAAAACCTTTCCAAGCCTCATGCAACGACAACACACACTACCCAGGACAAGTTAAGTGTCCTCAATATCCGAGAACAGCACCTCAAACAATAAACCAAATGCCGGAAATGCATATCTTTCCACATAACAACCCCCCAGTCCCAGCAAATCCACTGACTCCAACTGAATGGCCACCAATGAATGGCCTAACAATACCAGACAAGGAACTAACCCCAGAGGAAACGAGCACCCTAAGGGACATTGTAAACAACAACAAATAAACCTCCAGAAAATACAAGAGCAAATCAATGCAGCACAACAAAGCATCTTTAAACACATCCAAGACTCTATCACTCACACGATCAACCAACTAATTAAAGACTATAGTGATGACGCTACATGAAATAACCCCACCCCCAAGAAGACCAAAAGTCATCGAACAATTCCACCAAACACTACAAAAAACATTAAAATGGAAAATGCACGCATTGAAAATTGGCAACCAACTAGCCATTCACATTAATCAGACCACATAAACGCCCAACTAAGGAGAAAAACAAACAAACAAAAACCACACACAAAGGAAAGGAACGGAAATGGCAGGTACACAACTGAAGCAACACCATAATATAACCATACTCCACATCAACATCAATGGCATACAGAATCACAAAGAAGAAATCAAAGAACTTATTAGCACTCACAACCCAGACATTATCACAATAAACGAAACCAAACTCCAAAAACACAACAAATTCAACGTCAATCCATACCAAACATACTGCCCAGACAGAGAGATCCGAAAAGGCGGCAGAGTCATAATTTTAGCTCACCCCCGCATCACATCAAAAGAGATACCAATTAAAGAGCTCTTTCCAAATGAAAAAGCCTTACTAATAAGAATACAAACTGCCACAATAATGCTCCATGTAGCGACTGTATATGTAACACCGACAGCCAAGAGCAACAATTCTCTTTTCCCAGATGCTTTGTTACAACACCTATGGGACAAATAACAAAACCTAATAATCGCTGCCGACCTCAATGTACAACACATTGCCCTTTTAGACCCCATCATCAATCCACATGGCAGAAGACTATTGAAAATATTGAACACCACCCAACTTCGCCTCGCGCACGTTCCAGGACCAACCAGGATTGGAGTAGGACCTCACAAATTCACTTCGCCGGATAAAATACTGGCAACACCGTCAATACATAATAGAATAACTGAAATAACCATAGACGTCCCACCAAACTCTGACCATCTACCAATCATAACAAAAATAGCCACGCAAACATGGTACTCCGAAATGAAAAGCACAATTGAAATATACAACTACAAACAAACCGATTGGGGAAAATATCGTGAAATATTAAACAAATGGATGACCACCAATGTCACATCAGATCACATATCACTAAATGATATACAAAACATAACACAAACACTGACAGAAGCAATATGCAGTGCAAGAAACCAATCAACACCAATGATCCAAATAAAACCGGACACCCAGCAACAAGGGCTACCAAAAGAAATAATAAATCTTATAAAACAGAAAAGAAAAGCACATAGAAAATATATGAAAACACATCATTTTCAAGACAAGAGACTACTAAACACAATATCACAAGCAGTCAAGGATGCCATACACTAACACAAACAAAACAAATGGAAACAATTAGTAAACAAAATAAATCACAAAAGGAAAAACGACCCGACAGCCTTTTGGAGACTCATCAAAGCATCAAGAGGAAAAAACAATTCCACATACCCCATAAAAACAAATAATACACCAATATGGATCACGGAACAAAAACTGCAAATGCACAAGGAACACCTAGAAACAGTGTATCAAGTCTCACAACAACTCAACTTCGATGATAAGTTCTTCGACACTGTAAATAAACATATAAATCAAAACCGAAGAAACTATACACCTCTACTCAACGCAATTCCACTCCCTGAAAATGATGAAATAGAAAAGTCCATCGCCGCACACAACATCATACAAGCACTAGAAAAAACACGAAGCTTCGCTCCTGGGCCAGATACAATCACATACCAAATGTTGAAAGAACTACCACCGAACACAATACAATTAATTATTAAAATCTATAACGTGATACTGACTCACGGACTCCACCCACCACACTGGAGGAAAGCCAAAACTATTCTCATTCCTAAACCAGGAAAGGATCCGACATCACCCCAGAGCTACAGGCCAATATCACTCACATCCACGCTTTCCAAACTGTTAGAGAAAATAATCGTAAACGCCTTCAACCATACCTGACCAAAAGAAAGATTCTTCCCATAACACAAGCTAGATTTCAACACGACATTACAATAGAAGATCAACTAGTCAAAGTAATGACATCACTCCAACACGCCTACAATGAAAATAAATTCACGATAGCCAGTTTCCTAGACATCCAGTCAGCGTTTGACAGCTGCTGGATAAATGGACTACTCTATAAACTACACCTATTCCAAATCCCCACCAGAATAGTACGATGGACAGCCAGCTTCCAAAACCAACGAACGAGCACTATATGCATAAACCACACAAACTCTGCACCATTTACACAACATGCTAGCACGCCACAAGACAGCTCCATATCTGGGCTATTATACACACTGTACACAGCTGATACACCTCAACCAATCCACCCCCAGGTGCATCTCGCACAATACGCTGATGACACAGCCTATTGGTCTGTGGCCAAACAGTTTATTGGAGCAAAAAATCGTATGCAGAAACAATTAAAAATATTTGAAGAATGGGCCAATAAATGGAGAATTAAAATAAACCACTTAAAACACAATTAATAGTAATAAAAAGAAAACTGAAGCAGGAACAACGGGACACCACCATCAAAATTGGAAACAGACACATCACAGCTAAACGAGTGATCAAATTCTTAGGAGTTAAAATCCACAACAAACTTTCGACCCTCAATCATGACAAAGAAAAAACTGAAAAAAGCCAAAATAGCACTATCAACCCTTAGATATATAGCAAACATAAAAAAGAAGGCTTAAATCCACAAGTACTTAAGCACATATACCTGGCCCTAATCTGCCCGATTATAACTTATGCAACAATAGCAATAGCACCAATGACACCCAGAACCACCTTAAACAAATTGGAAAAGTTTGAGCGCAAAAGCATTCGTTCAATCCAGAAACTACATTATGCAATGAAGAACGAAGAAGTATATAATCTCACCAAAATCCTACCTCTGAACGAATACCTAAAGAAACTACAAATCAACTACATAGCCAATGCCATAAATCGACCATACCAGAAAGAACTTATTAACACAGCTCAAACAATTGAGCCAACTAATTACCATAGAAACAGAATCTATATCGACCCACCACTACTCACACTAATCAGAATCTACGACCAAGAAGAAATCACCCAAGAGGAAATAATGAACTACCTTCATCAACTGGTACCATAAAGCCAACAACTGGATTAGAACCAAACAAAGAGACCGTGCTGCCCCCCCCCCCAAAAGCTCTTTCCCATCCTAAAACACCAGCATCCTAATCCTGATTAACCTGCACTATGCCCCCACCGACCTACTTGACTGGGACGAACTGCCAATGTGCGCTTCTCCATACTTCTGCAAATGAAAAGATTACAGAACAAACCTAGGATGAAGAGGAAGTAAATCCTGAAGCACCCTTGGGGCCTAAAAACCCTAAATTACTTTCATTCATTCATTTCTGGCATTTCAGTCATGTCAGGACCTCCGCCCAGAAAACTCAGACCGCGCCACTGAAGATGTCCTCCGCAGGTGGGTATGAAACGTTTGAACTCCTAAGCCCGGAAGAAACTTCTAGTTATAAGTCTAGAAGAATTGGCTAGAGAAACAAACTGGATACTACATAGAAGAAACAAGAAAAGAAAAGCTGAAACATTTCCAGTAGTAAAAATAGAAAAGTTGGATAAAACTTACAGTAAAACTAAAAAGAAAGAAATTCAATGTATTGAAAAATTCGCAAATGATAGAAAAGATATGAAAATTGTTCAATCCAAGGAATATTAGCCTTAACCTTTTAATATATATGGTGTACTTGACTACTCAAGACTTCAGACTTTGCTAAAATTCATTCCAATAAAAAAATAAAATTACTACAATAAATAACAATGTGAGGAAGATTCAATACTACGAATTCTTAAAATTGAAGAACCTTAGCTAAGAAAATAGATTAAGAAAAAATTAGCTGCCAAATGAATGAAAATAAAAATGACAGACCAATAAAAGTTATGGTAAGAGGATTGCATGCCACCTGCCCAAAAGAAGATATAGTACAGGACTTAATACAAAGAGACTTTAAAACAAAACATGTGGTGAATATACTTAAAAAAGAAATGTTTAAAAATAGATGAGGGGAACAAGAGATCATCAGGCAAGAATTTCATTGTTTATGCTTACTGCTGACTAAAAAGAAATCATTACAAATATATATAACGTTAAGACAATCCTAAATATGGTGGTTAAAATTGAACCACCAAGGAATAATACAACTTTGATACTAAAATGTAAGAAATGTCAAGGATTTAACCATAATCAGGCTTATTATTGCCAAAAGGAACCATGATGTGATAAGTGTTCAGGAAAGCACCTTACCAAATGAAAATTAAATAATACATGATCAAAATGAGTTAATTATGGAGGACAATACCCAGCAAATTATCGTGGTTGTGAAGTAGCTAAAGAACTACCCCCCCCAAAAAAAAAAAAAAAAAAAAAAAAAGACCAATTAAGCAATGAAAAATCAGAAACAGACCTACAGGGGTAAACCTGTTAATAGCAATTCAGCTATATCAGATGACGTAAATTTGAGGATAATGAGGAAAATACAGGAGTAAAAACTTATGCTAAAATACTATGCAATAGTAAAACTGATAAACATACAGTAGAAAAAATGTTAACATGCATCCTGGAAATATTGCATGAGCAGAAATATAAAAATAAATTTATATATGATAGAATAAACAGGCTTGTAAATAGCTTTAAGACTAACAAATAAAATAAAATAGGACACACAAACAGAATAGTAAGAATGGAATGCAAATGGCTTGCAACAATGAATCCAGGAATTAGAACTGTTCCTGAAAAGTAAGAAAATATATAGTTTGGCAATTTTTAAGAGAAAATCACTCAAATTTCACCAATTTTATTCCACTTACCTGGACATATTTCAAAGGCTGTTGCCTTCATCATCAGCATGGTTTCACTGTCAGTTTCCGAACATGGTATTAAGATGTTGCCCTGTGGATTTTATGAGCTTAGTGATAAGGTTACTCTTGTTTGGAACATGAAAATTAACAAAATTTTCCTTAACTAAAAATGTTAATTGGAACATTCACAGTGAAGCCAATCATATAATTGAAATCATTTTATGATATAGTCGTTAATAAATAGGCGTTAGTTAATAAATAGGCCTTCGAGCCCGCTAGGAACAGACGACTCGGAAAATTCGTTAAAAACAAGATGGAGGATATAGACGTAAGATACAACAATCTGAATAACTTCAACTGCAGCTTTCAAAATTTGAAAAAAGATATAAAAGAGTACATAAAATTAAAGCAAAAAAGCAGATTCCTTTCAGCAGATATTCGTTTTTTAAACCTGTGCCTACAAAATAAAATATGTCCAAATTTCGTAAGAAAAACCGTTAAACACAATCGCAATAGCCGCGAGCAATTAGCTGCCGAGAAAAAAGTCATCCAAATAGAAAAGGCAAAACATTACCAAAAAATAGCCAATATAGATTTAAAACTCTATGACAAACACATGCTGATTTCAAAAAAGCTAGGTCACATAGTTTGGGATAACCTAATCAGAACAGCTTTAGAACACATACAATTACAAGTAAACAAAAAAGTCGGGAATCAAAAAAGAAAGTTTAAAAATCTAAACCATAAACCAAAAAAATCAAAAAAACCAGAACCTAAACAGAGCTTCGTGGAAAATCTATCAAATGAAAGCTTCAAAAAAGAAGAATTAGCTTTTTTAAATAAGGGTCTAAAAACGTGTGTTCATTATTCCAATAAAATAGAAGACTACTTGGTAGATCTAGAAGTAGCTATTGAAGATCTAAACAGCAAAGAAAAAGAAATAGTTAGAATAAAATCTGAAAAAGTCTTAAAAGAAATAAATAAAAAGAAAACATCATTAAACAAGACACATAGGAACATAATTAAATCCTTAAATGCCAAAGATGTGGTTTATACAAAATCTGACAAAGGAAACAGAATAGTTATACTAGATAAACAAGATTATAATACTAGAATGCAAGAATTGTTAAATAAAAATGAATTTGTTCAGGTCCAATCAAACCCACTAAAACATTGCATTACTTCAGTCACCGAGGCTCTAAAAACTTGCACAGTTATCCCAAAAGTAACAAAATACAAAATTAAACAAAACAACCTTACATTAGCAAAAATATATGGTCTACCAAAAATTCACAAACTTGGAAATGGTATGCGATCAATTATTAACAATATAAATACTCCTACATACTATCTGGCAAAATGGCTAGTTGACAGATTCAAGATACTACCAAAATTTCATAGCAGAAGCGTAAGCAGTTCATTTCAATTAATAGAAAAAATCAAAGACATACAATTGCAACCTTCAGACACATTAATATCTTTTGACGTAGTATCGTTGTTTCCAAGCATACCAAAAGAAAAACTCCTGATTTATTTACATGATTGGCTAAAAACAAGTGGAATTAATGATGCTCACATAAAAGAATACATGAAACTGACCAAAATTTGCATAAACCAATCATATTTTTCTTTCAAGGACAAATTTTATAAACAAGAAACAGGACTCACTATGGGCAGCCCCTTATCTCCATTTTTAGTCAACCTTTTCATGAGCAGATTTGAAACACACATCACTACAGCTTTCCCATACATATTTAAGACATGGTACAGATATGTCGACGACATATTTGCCATTGTTAGCAATAAGCTCATTGAGGATGCCATAAAACTTTTGAATTTACAAGACAAAAATATATCGTTCACATACGAAACAGAAATTGATAACATATTACCATTCTTGGACATAAAAATAATGAAAAATCAAGGAAGTCTAGAATTTGGAATTTACAGAAAAGATACACCTGCAGACAATCACATAAAAGCTGACAGTTTTAACCCCACTTCTCACAAACATGCAGTTATCAATAGTTTAACACACAGGCTAGTTAACCTACAAATTAGCAAGGATGAATTCTTTAAAGAATACAAACATATAGAAAAAACAGCAATTAAAAATGGTTTTAAGAAAGAACTAGTATACAAAAAGGTACAGAAATTCAAGAGGCAAAAGCTCATAAAAGAAACCACAACACTTTCAGCAAAGAAAGATAAACAAATTTTTAAAAAATTTACATATCATCCATGGGCTACAAAAAAATTTCAGAAAATTCTTAAAGATTTTAATATCAGGTTGGCACCGATTAACAAGTTTAATGTTAAACATCTTCTCACAGACAATGTTAATGACAGTATTCCACAGGAGAAAAAAACCAGGCATTTACAAAATAAGTTCTGAAGAATGTGGAAAAATATACATAGGAAAAACAAAGAGAAACATAGGCACAAGGTTAAAAGAACATTTCAGGAACATAAAATACAAGCAAATTGAGAAATCAGCAGTGGCATTTCATTTTTGGACAGAAAACCACGATATAGTGAATAAAGCAAAATTATTAAAATCAGTGCAAGGACCTACAGAATTAGCAACATGGGAGAAAATATACATTTACAAATACAGAGACAGTTTAATGAACTTTGACACTTCCGGCGAAGAAAATATAAACTTTAAGTTCATCACACCTCCTCCAGAGCAGAATACCCACAACACAACGAATTATCCAGCAGTCGGAGTTTTGAACTGATGATGAGAACAACTGTTCTCGAAACCGGTCTACAATAGTGACAAGTAAGTGAAGCATAAGAGTGTGTAGTTCGACTATATCATAAAATGATTTCAAAATTTTCCTTGTTTTTGTATATAATATATTTTCCTACTCTGTTAATTCTATGGGTTTTTGAAGAGCTTTTAAGAGTTCACGAATTTTCTTTTTTTTTCTTCTTCTTCTTTTTTTTTTTTTGCCAAAAATGGTATGCTATTGCTGATTTCTCCATGTGTTTGTGTTTTACAGTTTTCATGTATTGTAGAGTAATGTTTCTTTTTGTTTTGCATGTCTATTTCATATTGCAGTCTTTGCAATTGGTTTCATAAATACAGATTTTCTCCTGACAAAATTTTGTCTTTTGTGTTCACTTTTAGGAGGTTTTTTAAACTGCATTTGTTTACTGAAGCCAAAATAATATTTTCATCTTTAAAAATCTCCTGGAATTGTTGGTGTGCTCATAGATGGGAATGGGAATTTCTTATATATGATCTCCTTTGTATCTTTTTAAAGTGGTGATGCATTTTATTTGTTTTTGTTTATTGAATTTTTCTATTTTCTTGTTGACCAAATTTATTGTGTAGCCATTTTTTCTGTGCTACATCTATGAACTTATTATACTCCAATTTGTATTGTTTTGCTTATTTGTATGTTTATCTGAAACATGATTATTGACAAAACAGCCTCACATTCAAATTAACAAACTCACCAATAAGCAAGATATACCAATACCATTTTCTGGCAAATTCCAGAAATGAACCAAATTCCAAAATGAACCAAAACTCTTAAAAGCTCTTCAAAAACCCATAGAATTAACAGTATGAGAAAATATATTCATAAACAAAAACAAAGAAAATGTACTTAATTTTGATCTGCCAAACAACAGTAACCTCATCACTAAGTAGTAAAATCCAAAGAGAAACATCTTAATACCATGCTGGGAAGCTGACAGTAGAACCATGCTATTGATGAAGGCAACAACCTTCAAAATATGTCCCAAGTAATTGGAACAAAATTAGTGAAATATGAGTGATTTCCTCTTAAAAAGTTACCATATTATGCTATATTTCACTGTGAAAATTCCCACTATTTAAAACCAAATAGATATTTGTTCGATATCTGAAACCGACCTAGGTATACAGTCATTTGTAAGAATAGGAGGATATGACATTCAGCTGATAGAATCTGCAGTAATTATTAAGAATTACATTAAGCACCCTGTAGAAAGCAAAATTGAACTTGATGATATGCAAGTGACAACCATTACCATTCAAGCTAAAAGTAGGCCAATAAATGCCTTATCAATATATTGTCCCCAGAGGTACAGCCTAAAGGAGGAGGATTATAATAATCTCATTAAGCCATTAGGTAACAGTATTATGATCAGAGATTAAATTAATGCAAAAAGCTCTCATTGGGGGTGAAGAATAACTACCACTAAAGGAAAACAACTGTATAGGGCAGCAGTTAAAATAAAACTGTCATTTTCACTCACAGGAAAGCCTACTTATTGGCCAACAGATAATAAAACACCATATCTAATTTATTTTTTTATAAAAAAGAGCAAACCAGTAATTATGTATTTGTAGAGGAGGACTATGATATTATTCATTCATTCTCCTGATATTTTAACAGTATGCGAGAATTTAATTCATAAAGGTAAACCACCAAGATTACTAATAATAAAATGAACTGAAATGGGTTTAAAAAGGAATTAGAGAGTGTTATCAAACTTCTTGTTCCTCTGAAAACATAATGCCAGGTTCAAGAACAGGTTGATTCTTTTCTTACTATTATTCAACATGCGACATGGAATCATTCCCTGAAGAAATGCAGCAGTATTTTCTATCCTATGAAGGTGAAGGAACTAATTAATGAAAACAGAAAATTTTGTGAAACATAGAAGAAGACTAAGGTACCAGAAGTTAAATATGCCTAAATGAACTTAGTAACAAATTAAGGAACTTGATTAGTACTATATAAAATGAGTTGTTCAATATTTATGTGAAAGGACTAACAGCAGGTTACATATTGATTACTCTTTACGGAAATCAACAAGAAATATCAAAAGATCCATAAATCAAATGATACCTATAAGAAATTATAAGGGAGTATGGGCTAGAAGTGATAAGGAAAAGGCAGAGTTATTTGTCAATTATCTGGAAGAGATCTTTCAGTCTCTACCTAGATAAATAGTAGGTGAGGACATAAAGCTCAAAATGAGAAGGGTAGAAAAAGAACAAAGGTGTGTAACACTCAGAGAGTTAAAACAGGAAATCAGACAAAAATAAATGCAAAAATGCTCCAGGATATGACTCAATAACCAGATAAATATTTCAAGAACTAACAGAAAAAGCTCTTGTAAAACTACCACATCTAATTAATATTGCAATAAGACTCAAACATGTCCCAAGTCAGTGAAAGGTAGCAGAAGTGATAATGATCCTCAAGCCTGGTAAAAATCTAAATTATAAGGAGTCATTTAGATTGATTTCACTACTATCACCTCTCTCTAAGATATGTGAATAATTATTGTTAAAACAGTTAAAACCAGTAATAGAAGAAAGTACACTAATACCAGAATATCAATTTGGTTTTAGAAATAAGCACTCAACAATTGATTGAGCACATCATATTGTTGACATAGAACAGAACATGCTGACATAGAAAGAACACTAGATTAAAAGAAAATTTGTTGTGTATTTTTAGACATCGCTAAAGTATTTAAAAAAGTCTACCACAAATAATTAATATATAAGCTTCAATGGGAAATTCAAAGTAAATTTTCTAAAATATTGAAATCTTACATAAAAGGAAGATACTTCACAGTTACTTGGAACTGAATACTCTGGATTAAAGAATATTGCTGTAGGAGTGCCTCGAGGAAGTGTATTAGGTCCAATTTTGTACTTCTTATTCACTAGGGATGTCCTACAAGAAAAAGATACAACTATGGCTACTTTTGCAGATGATACAGGAATAATGGCCTAAGTGCAATCAAAATTATCATTTACATAGATATAAAATAAACTTTTTCATATATGAAACAGGTTTCTACACAATGACTTGAAATTAGGTGTTTGTAACTCTCAAATTCAGGTTTAAATAACCTGTTTATCTCTCCTATTGTGTTTTTTTAAACACGGGCTTCACAGCTTAACCATCGATATATCTATTTAGAGCATAACACAACAGCAGCATTTCTGTGGATAATGTGGAGCATATACTTTCTTCTCATACCCAAGGATAAAGAATTCTCCCTCATGGTTCTTCCATTCAAAAGCAATAGCAGTCACAGGGATCACGCGAACTTGTTGGCGCTAAAAGGAAAAGAAAACACTTTTTAATTTTAAACTGAAACTTTATCTTCATGTTTATTGCCTTAAACTTATAGGAATTTCAATAAAATTGGCACTTCCTGGAAGATAAAAAACAGTTTACCCAAAAAATGCTTAGTATTGGCCCATGTTCAGTGTTGATCCATGAACTGTGATGGTAGTCTTTCCAGGGTTGACTACTGCAGCTCATAATACGTAGACCCCACTTTCTAATTATGGGGCCTAAGTTCAATTTTCTGTAGAACCAAGTTGCCTGAATGGTCATTCTCAAAAGGCAAATGCTGGATAACTTTATCTGCTATTGTAAGTTCATTCACCCAAGTTACCATTATTTTTTCTTACTCAAGATTCTGGCTCCTGAATTCATTTTATCAAAATATTGTTCACTTAAATATTGTACTTACGAAGCTGTTGACAATGGAGTGGTAATATGTCCTAAATTTAGGTATTCATTTTTTACACTAAACTCCACTAACTTACATAAAAGTAAGATGCATTTCGGGAGAATCTCTCCCCTCTTCAGTTGCTCACTGAACTGCTGTTATTCGAAACGATGGCTAGACACCCAGATGTTTCTGTGGTGGCCTCTGTTGGTTGATGTAGGAACTTGCTGAGTTCATCCATAGGAGGAAACTGGAAATGCATTAGGTTTTCTGTATTTTTTAATATGACAATTTTTTCCCAAGTGGATAACTCCAATGGGTTGTGAAGATGTTTCAGCAGTTTAATTCCCTGTTTTATTTCATGGTTTTTGGTCCAAAAGTGTGCAGCTACTGCTGATTTATCCACCAGTGAAACACATATCACAAAAGCCTTCCCTTTAATTTTCAAGTCATGGTATAGGTATATCAAGAATTTATTAGATTGCACAGTAAAAGACTCTATATCAACAGAACATAAATCAGGAATTTACGAAATAAAATGTGCAGGTTGTGAGCAGAGCTACATAAGCAGAAAAAAGAGAAGTTTAGAAATTTGGAGGAAAGAACATTTTAGGAATATTTGGTTTAAGCAGGTGGATAAATCAGCAGTAACAGCTCACTTTTGGACTAAAAATAATGAAATAAAACTGGAAATTAAACTACTGAAGCATCTTCACAACCCATTGCAGTTATCCACTTAGGAAAAAATTTTTATATTAAAATATAGAGAAAATCTAATGAATTTCAAGTTTCCTCCTATGGATGAACTCAGCAATTTCCTACTTCAACCAACAGAGGCCACCACAGAAACTTTCGGGTGTCCAGCCATTGTTTCCAGTAATGGCGGTTTGGTGAGCAACTGAAGATGGGAGAGATTCTCCCGAAACGCATCTTACTTTTATGTAAGTGCAGTTTAGTGTAAAAAAAATGAATACCTAAGTTTAGGATGTATTGATCACTTGTTTCTAACCACCAGTGGAATACTTGCAGGGAAAAGAAGTATTTATAATAAAATGTTTAAATCTTTCAATTGTAAGTGGAACAATCTCAAAATTTTATTACATACTAGACATATATTTAATGACAAATGCAAGTTTTTGTTTAAAAATATTTGTTCTATAAGTCTTTCGATCTTCATATGGTTTTCCAATAAGTTTTTGGTTTTTGTTAGACATTTTTTTTTGTTTCTCTTCAGTTATGAATCTTTTTATGAGTTTCAATTTAGAAGGAAGTTCCTGTTCAAAAGGTGATTTTGATTTGATGGTGGCTCCTATTCTGCTAAGGTATCAGCAATCTCATTCCACTTTAATCCCACATAGCTTGGGATCCATTGTAAAACTATTTCTCTACTTCTGATCTGGATTGTATGATATAATTTTCTTATTTTATTTATAGTGTGTGTTGGTGGGTAAATATAATTCAATATACTTTGTAGTGCTGCTTTAAAGTTGCTTAAGATAACAGTTCTTTTATTTGTGTTAGGTCTATACAGTTAACTTTCTAAAGCTTCTCTAATGGCCATTATTTTGTCATCAAACCATTATCATACTGTCCCAAAGGTGTATATTGACAGAAATCTTCACAGTACACTTTAAAGCCTGCTTTCCATTTTTAAGAGATCCATCTGTATAAATTCTAATCAGTCAGATTATAGTTGTTTAATGTACTTAGTGCTGTCAACTTTAATACTTCAGGTAGGTAATTCATCTTGGAGACTAATGTATCCATATTTAGTTTCATGCTGATACCTATATATTGTAAAGTGTCAGTTGGTATAATTGCAGGTTTAGTGCTTATTTTTAAAATTTTTTCAAAATCTTCTTTTTGTATGTAATTTTTGAAAGTCTTTTGTGTTTTTAATCACTGTGTGCTGTCAGGGATATGAAACCATTCATTCCTGTGTTGATTACTTTTTAATTTCTATTCCAGTATTGCCATTTTAATATTTAGCATTGTTTTAATTGGTAGGTTATTAGTTATGTTCTGCATTGCAGCATTTGGTGTTATTTTTATGACTCCTGTTATTATTCACAATAACCCAGATTGTATTACATTCAATTTAGTTTCAAGTTTGTTGTTTATTGTGGATATTATCACACTTCCAATGAGCAAGTTCTGCTTTATGTAGCTTTTGCATGAGTCAATAAGGTGATGCATGGATTTTTCCCATTTGACAACTGCTAGTCTTCTTCATAAGTCGTTCTTATTCACTTTCTTAGTTACATTGTCAATCTGTTCAGAAAAGGAAAGTTTTTTGTCAAATGTTATTCCAAGATATTTAGTGTATTCTTTCTCTTGTAGCAGTTCATTGTTGATTTTAAGTTGCAAACCATCTGTAGCATGTTGAAGATTGAAAACTTGGAAAACTGTCCTTTAGTTCATTTAAGAACTTTTGAAAAAGAAGACATTTTTAAAAAAATTCTGTTGGAATTCACACAGCTCTTAAATGAAGCTTGTTAAATGTAAATTATATCTAATTTGTCATTTAACACACTATTAAGCTTCACTTACTTTAAAATACGGTGGGACTGGTTTCGAAGAGACATCTCCATCTTCAACCAATTTGAGGACTGGTACGAGAAACTAACATCTATGAGGATCTGTGGCTCTGTCCTAGTGGTGTTTTTTCTTTATAAACTGGAAATTGGTATTACATTCTCCTATAATGTCGAAATTCATAAGATGATCCCTATGTTTATGAATATAAATCTTCTCCCATGTGTTCAATTCTGTACATCTGTGTGCTTCTTTCAGTAACTTAATTTCTCTTTTTATGTTGCGATTATCTTTCCAAAAATGGTGTGCCACTGCTGACCTATCAATCTGTTTGACTTAACATTTCTGAAATGTTCCTTTTAGTTTTTCCAATGTATATCTTATCACATTTTTCACATGTTATTTTGTAGATGGCTGACTTTTTCTCCTGTGGAATGTTATTAAAACTGTTGTCCACTAAAGCATTTTTCAGAGTGCATCTGTTAACAGGTGCCAATTTAATGTTAATATCTTTAAAAAAATTTTGGAATTTATTCATAGCTACTGGATGGTAGGTGAATTTATTAAAAATTGGTCTCTCTTTTTCCGTTAATAGAGTGGTGGTATTCTTGATCAGTTTCTTCTTTAGAATCTATTAAGTTTTTTCCTAAATGTTTGCTAAAACCATTTATTATGGCAATCTCCTCTATCTTCACAAATTCTTTTTTGTATTCTTCTTTACTGATTGATAAATTCACAGTCTATATGTTAAGTTGTTGAAAATTGAGTGTTTGTGAGCTATGGGGTTGAATCCATTTGATTTTATATAGTTATCTGTGTGAGTATCCTTTCTATAGATTCCAAATTCTAAATTTCCATGATTCGTATTAATTTTTATATCTAAAATCAGCAACATTCCCTTTGTTTCTGTTTCCAGTGTGAAGGATATATTCCTATCTTGTATATTTAAAAGCTTCAAAGCATCTTCAACAAATTCTTTTTTCACTATACTAAAATTGTCATCAACGTATCTGTACCAGCATTTAAAATAATGTGGGAAGAGTGTGTTAGACAACAAATTAGATATAATTTAGATGTCCTTTTAGTGTTTATTTCCATATTGTTGGTAGATGCTCATATTTCCATGCTATTGATAGTTTTTGTAATGTTGCTTATTTTGCTTATTTTTATGACTAATCCATATGCGATATTATCTGTAAACAATCCCACATTTGCCTTTGGGAAGTCAGCTAACACTTTGTTGATGTTCATCTATGAAAATATTAAAAAGAATTGGACTGGGGCAGCGCATCTTCAGGAAGGCCTACTTTAGTTGCATGCCATTTGGAGAGGACATTAATCTATATATCCATAAACCATCTCAACATGTTTTCTCTTATTCTAATATTACTCACCTTATAAATAGCTTCTCTCTCCATACTTTGTCGAAGGCATTTTTAATAAATGTTTTGTTAAATGTAAAATTTGATAGATTGTTGAACATTGCTTTCTGAAACCTGCTTGATGATCTGAAAGGAGATTTTTTCACATTCCAAATAATAAGTTAATTTTGTAGTGACCATTTTTTCCAATGTTTTAGCAAGTACTGGGGTTAAGGAAATAGGTCTATAACTTTCTAACTCACCTGCTGGTTTTACTTTTTTCTTAATTGGAATGATTATAGCTTTTTTCCTTTTAATAGGAATACTATCTGTGCAGTTTCAGATCTTGTTGAATATGTTTAGTAGTACCTTCTTGGCTCTGTACCATAAATTCTTGATGTGTTCATTATGAATTTTGTCTGGTCCAGGGCTCTTTTTGTTCTTCATAGATAATACCAATTGGTTGAGTTCTTGAATTGTAAAGTCCCCATAAAATAGATCATCACTTCAGTGTTAAGCCTTTCAATATTTTGTTTCATTTCCCATTGTCTCTATTCAATTTATGTGCAATTTTACAATGAATGGTGAATCTGTTCGCTATGTCTTTATTGTGAATGAGAACTTTGTTGTTGACAATAGGAGGTTCTTGTTTTCTTTTGGGACATTGTTTAATGTATTAATATATTTATGTACTTTAGTGCTAATACTTCTATAGCCAAGGGAATTAAGGAATTTATTAAATGATGCTTTCTTAGCTTTTTTATTTCTCTGTTTAGAAATGCAGTTTTCTTTCTTCAATCTCTACCTAAGTTATGATCTTTTGTTGCTTCAGCTATATTTCTGGTGTTATCTCAGTTTCTTTAATATGGTTAATCACTCATTCTGAAAATGTTTGTACCTAATACCCATTCTCTGGGTATTGTTATTTTTGCAGCATTAATCAGTTTTTTGTTGACTTTAATGATTAGTTTCAGTGGATTTTCCTCCATGTCAATATCTCAGTGAATTTCTGAAGTCATGTAAAAGCTAGCAGACTGAAGAGATGGAACTTCCAAAAAGTAGAATGGATAACTTATATTGCTGATCTTTTCAGAGAAGGAAAGTTTTTGTCAAGTGTTATTCCAAGATATTTAGTGTATTCTTTCTCTTGTAGAAGTTCATTATTGATTTTAAGTTGCACACCATCTGTAGTGTGTTGAAAACTGAAAACCCTGAAAACTGTCCTTTTAGGTTTAATGCCATAATGTTGGTAGATGCCCATGTTCCATGATATTCTTCTCTAAATGGCATGCAACTTAAATAGGCATTCCTCAAGGTGCTGCCTCCAGTATCCAATTCGTTTTAATATTTTCATAGATGACATCAAAAAAATATTAGCTCACTTCCCAAAGACTAATCCATATGGTGATATCATTTGCAAACAATCCCATATTTGCAATTACTGAGATTAAAGATATTGGGCTACAACCGCCTAAATGGCTTGCTGGTTTGTCTTTCTTCTTAATTGGAATGATTATGACTTATTTCATATACCAGGAATGCTATCTTTATTGTTTCAGATCTTGTTGAATATGTTCAGTAGTACCTTCTTAGCTCTGCACTCTAATTCTTAATGTATTCACTATGAATTTTGTCTGGTCCAGGTTTCTTTTTGTTCTTAAGAGATAATATTGCTTGGTTAAGTTCTTGAATTGTAGAGTTGTCATAAAATAGTTGTTGGCTTGCAAGTACCTCAGGCTTATGCCTTTTTAATATTTTGTTTAGTTTCTCATTGTCTCTATTCAATTTATGTGTAATTTTGTAGTGAGTGGCAAATCTGTTGACTATGTCTTTATCGTGAGTGAGTGCTGTTTGTTAATAATAAAAGGTTCTTGTTTTGTTTCTGGGACATTATTTAGTGTATTAATATATTACTTCTTTAGTCAAGGGAACTAAGGAATTTATTAAATGACTTCTTCTTAGCATTTTTTATTTCTCTGTTTAGAAATGTAGTTTTCTTTCTTAAATCTCTCACTAAGTTAGGATTTTTTGTTGCTTCTGCTATATTTCTGGTGTTATCTCAGTCATTTTTAATGCAAATAATGTAATTAAAAAGGTATGCACCTAATACCCTTTCCTCTGGGTATTGTTATTTTTGCAACATTAATCAGTTTTTGTTAACTTCATCAATTAGTTTCAGTAGACTTTTCTCCATGTCAATATCTTCAATTTTTTTGTCAGTGAGTTTCCGGAAAGTTATCCAGTCTGCTTTTCAGAAGTTCCATCTCTTATCAACTAGCTTTTAAATTACTCATTTATGGCTGGATGGTTTCAGTTATTATGACTCTATGGCCACTACCTATGTCTTCCAATGCTCTTCTAGTGGTGTGATTTGCAATATCTGAAGAGGCAATCACTATATCAGGATTTGTTCAGTCCTCAGTATGGTGAATAAAAGTTTTGGGGTCATTACTTTTGTATATTAAATTGACTGCATTTCTTTCCAAAAATTCTTTATTGTTTTTCCTACTGCATTGTAGGAATTGTACCCCTTATTTTGAACGTCCATTCAGGTCTCCTATTATCGGTATTTTGTTTAATTTCTATTAAGTCAAGATTTAGTTGGCAGTTATTCAGGTTACAGTATATACCAAAATGTTATATTTTGCATTCTGTTACCACATTTCCATTCCATTGATTTAAGCATAGTCTATGAAGTTCATGGTTTTCAGTGTAGATATTTTACTTATATGGGAGTTTCTGACTCCTACTAGTATGCCATTTATTGATGATTACGTAGACAGGATATGTTGTAGTTTTTAAAGTTATAAAACTTTTTGTTATTATCAATATTAGCTTCAAGAATTACAAAGAAATCTATATTATATTTATGTAATAAAATTTCAATTTGTGACTGTTTACTGTGCGATAAGCAACCAGTATTCCAAAAGTGCTATTGTGTATTGGAGCTGTTACATCTTGGAAAGTTTGCCATAGCCGTAATCCACTTAGCATTACCCAGGTGCACCATGAGGAGGTGGGATTACTGTGCACTCTATTTTATTCTTCATATCATCATAAAATATATTTTTATTGTAGTAATAATATTCTAGTATTAAAATAAAAATATTTTGTGCATTAGAAAGTGCAAAGTTTAGGACTGTTAATATAACATTTTTACATATCTAATAAAAATCTGAGTGCCTTTGATGAACAGTTATATCATGTGAAGTGTTGGATAACATCATTTCCATTTAAAAATATTTCAAAGCTTATTTTGGTTTATGTTTAGTCTAAATAAAAGAAATAAGGCATTGCAATATGATGCAATATTTTAGACTATTCCTTTAGCATTAGATTAGCAATTAAGTTGATGCAAGCAGGCATTATCCTAATCAATTATATAATAAATTTATCAATTCCCTACTAAAGTAATTGAAAACACACCATGAACTTTACAAAAATAATTCAAAGTGGGTGTAAACAAACTAAAATATTTCACTGTGCTGAGTTATATACAACACTCAGCTGAAGACTGCAGATAAATTAACATTCATATACAGAAAGCATACAGGAGATACATGATAGATGATGTGCTCAAACTTCATAATGTTATAATTGTTGTCTGAGTATGTATGAGAGACACCAACATGTCAAAAAATTGAAAGTGGCCAAATTCCTGCAACATTAAAAAATTTGCTTTATACGGAAGTGTCAGATTCTATATGCTGATAAATTCTGATTTTGATTGTGCAATTTTTCTTGTGAGCTTGAGGTATTCTTAAAATCCTTATTAAATATATCATAACATTGTTTCTGTCCACGTTTTTGAAGGAACGTCTTTCTTTTGTCTAAAAATAATAGTCAATAATGGCAGGTTAACCATGGCACTATGCATTATTAACTAATCCACAGATCAACTAGTAAGCATGTATGCTGCTACTATAAAGACTGTTTTAATATTCAGCACATTTTATCTAGGAAAAACTAGGCATATTATTTTAAATGTTACAACTCCTTTTAGAATGTACAAAGTTTCATTGTGTATGTAAATTTTCAGAGAATTACAATGTGCAAAGGAGGATAGCAGCAGGAGAAGAGTATGATGCCCCAAGAGAACAGGTTCAGAGAGCAATGCTTTAATATCATGTGGCTTTATTTTCTTTATCTTCAACCTCTGAGTGGAAGAACCTATTAGATATTTTGCTCAAGACTACTGAAGTTATTTAATAAGCCACAGATTCCAAAAATCACAGAACTATATTGCATAACATTTTTCATGACTGCACTAACCATACTGTTAAAGTTCAGTTCTCTGAAATACTAAGGGACCCTTCATTCCTTCTTCCTTCCTTCCTTTTTTTTTTTTTTTTCACCCTCTGCCCTAGGTATGACATTTTTTTCTATACTCCTTTACTTTGAAACACAAACCTGAAAAACATGTTTGTCTTACTAGTAATAAGTTGTGTCATATTTTTATTTTTATTGCCTTTTTTTACTTACCTTAAATAATATGTAGCTATATTTTCAGCATCTGTGTGAGGAAAACTCTTGTATTAAAGCTTGTTTTTTACACATTTTATTAAACAATGCAAGGACATCAAAGTTTTTTTTTGTGCATGCATCCATGCATGCTTAGTTTTTTAATTTTTTTTTAATAAAAAAGAAGACATTTGGTAAATAAGTATATGATTTTTCTGTATCAGTGGCCATCTTGCATCATGAAGATATCTGACGAAAGGCTCCAGATTCCAACTATATTGCTGTCCACCAGCTGTATCCACGTGAAGCTTCCCAGAAGTAAGCATATAATTGTGCACCAAAGTGCTCTATTTCTATGCATAATGTTGAGGTATAACAAATTCACTGCTGTCAGCTTTCAAGAACCACCACTCCATGTATCAAATTTTTTAAAAACCCATATACAGATTGCAATTCTTTTGGAACACTCCATTATCCAATGTTGCATGGAATCCGGCTGCTTACATGCTGCACACAGTGGGGACTGAACCATAGGATGTCAATGCAGTCTGTCTGTTGTAGCATGCATTTCGCTGATGATTTCATAACTTGTTGCTGTCCGTTGAACAGATATTTTAGGGGATAAAGATTTGTCCACATCCGTTTCCATGCAAAATGAGATATTTAGCCTGGGCAGTTGGTATCACCAGCTACATGGTACAGAAATAATGCTATATTTCTCTAACCATTCCATAATGCCCCATAAGGATTTCCTGCTGTGGTTGCTTTGAAAAGTCTCTATAGGTGGCATGTAACAGTTTGGGCACTTGGTTGTTAGCATTATTTTTCCAGCTGGAACGATACAACATTTGAGCCCAGATTTTTATGGGTTCTTCTTGTTGACATTAGGACTGTATGATTTGCTTCAGTATCATGGCAGTACATTTCAACACTACATTAATCAGTACCAGTCCTCCTTTATTTGGAGGCAATCATAGCTGGGCTCAGAGATACGATTAAGCTTCCCAGTTCACAAGAAGTACCCCAGGAGCTGTTTAATCCATTGGGTATGGAACATAGTGTTGGTATAATTTGTGCTAAATACCATATCTTACTCAAAGCAAAATGTTCACATTGGATAACATTTTAAAATCCTTGTTTTTTGTGTGTACATTGCTTGTTGTAGTATATTTATCCTCTGTGCCCAGCTATATTCAATCATGTTGTTACTATTTTTATAGAAATAAATGTCTAAAATCTTTGCATACTCTATTGTCTTCATTCCCAAAAATTTAACAAAGGGCAGTGTTTTCCCAAGAAATAACAATACAGCTTCTGGAGATTAAATCATACATCAGTATATGTTTGAATATGTGTAAGTAGGTGTCCATGTGTTGGATATCATGATCATATTTAGACAAAACAGTAATGTATTTGCATATGCACGTACTGCCAGTTGCTTTCCATATATATTCAGTCCTTTCACTTCCTTTTGAATATTTTGTAATAATGGATCAAGGTATACAGCAAATAGCATCATGGACAGAGAGCATCCTTGTTGAACTGATTTTTTAATCGGTATTACATTTGAGAGAGAGTAATTATAAAGTACCTTGATGAGGCTGTGACAAAGTTGGCAAACAAGTTTACAGATCTTGATTGGAATGTTGAGCTCATACATGTGTGTCCATAATCCTTCATGTACCAAAGGCCTTTTCCAAGTAAAGATTAATCAGTGCTGTCAAGGCCTGTTCCTGTTCACATTAAAGTGCACCATCTCATAGTGTTGCAAGGGCATGTTGTTAAGGCCATATTCTGATGCATGCTGCCTGCATTTCGCTAAGAATGTGGGGTATCATGTTTCTCAATCACTCACTGATAACTTTTGCAAGCATGTGTAGTCACAGTCTGAATAACAATGAGTACCTCTGAAGACACAGGATAACCCAATGCTGATCTTTACCAGTATCTTGCACTTTGGTGGGCACTTTTTGGCTCTTAGCATGGGAGGTGTTTTTCCTGCAGCTTCCAGTAGGAGAGTGCAAATGTATTAACAGATAGGAGTTCTCCTTCTGTTTTCTTGTGCTTGTTTCTTTCAATCATGGGTCCAGACAAGAGGGCACACAAGTCAAATGGGGCTGAGATTTCAAGTATTCCCCCTGTTCTATGTCAGAGCCATGTGTGGGTGTCTCCTCAGAGTCACTAGAAGAACATACAGCTTCCTCCAGCTGCATGTTATCAGCATTAGAGGGACAGTCATCTTCCCCCTCCTCAGTCTCCTGTGTGTTGCTCTGTTGTGTTGATGTCCCTTTCAGTATCCATGGCCATATTTGTAATTTTGGCATGCGATGTAAGGTGCAGTAAAGCCTCGGCAGCCTTGCTGAGTGTCACCTGGGTAACATAGTAATGTGATGAGGACAATCTGCTTTCAGAAGTGAAGTAGCATGACAAAAATGCCACTCTTGAGGTTGCCCCATGTAACTCACAGAAATTTTATGAGTGTCAAGTATCAACATTGTGGAAATGTTGTTCTTAAGCCCTATCCTCACAGCATAAATACCATTGTTTACAGGTAGTAAGATACTACTAGGATTTCCATTGTTCTAACCATATGTCATAAAATGTGTCATAATTACCAAGTCCTAGTGCCAATATTGTTGTAGGCACTTCCTGTGGCAAGTTATATACATCCACCATAAAGGCGCAATGCTGATGACCTGAGATGTTAAAGAGCATCCATGAATAAATCTATCAGCGATAAATTCACACTGGTCTACTGAGTTTATTCTCACATACTGTGTATCCCTACTCTGTAGGTTGTTTAGTCACCTTTTTAATCAATATGAGTAAAATAAAACATAGATGTTTGTTCACAGTTATGCTTCAATTAATTGGGAATGATTAAATTGAAAAGATTTGAATTTCTCAATAACCCTACACACTTTCTGCTTAGTAACACCACTATCAGAAGACATATAATTCACTGCCATACTTCCTATAGATATTCAGTTCACTACCTGTAGATCTCAACAACTGCAGGAGGACATTAATGATATAATTATATATTACTATTTAGAAGATCAGTTTTGTTTAAATTTGTGAGTTTATCACATATTGCCTTATTCCAAGAGCCCTTCCCCAAGCAGTTATGATACATTTATTTTTTATAAAAGTAAAACTTACTACACATATCACTCATATACCTGAGCAAGAATACGGCGATCCCGAAATTCAGTCATGTGTTGATGGATAAGCTGAGAAGCTGCCATATTAATTGCTTCATCAGGAAATTTTGTTAATGGAAGAACCCTTGTGCCTTCTTCTTCATATGCTACTTGACCTGTTGCTGCTCTGAGGTGATTTTCTGGCAAAGTCAAATGATCAACTATGTGTTCTGATGTATTCACCTTCCTAGAAAAGCAAAAAGAAAAGTTATTTGCATATGACACAATATGTTTAGATATTTGAGTGATTTCCTCACAAAAAATTGCAATTTTATACTACATTTCACTGTAAAAATTCCCGCTATTTAAAACTACTTATTGTTAATATGTTCTTCTGGCATCACTAAGGCTGAAGCTGCAGTACATTTGTTAATTGCACCATCTTTGAATCAATCTGCACTGATGTCATCCATTGCACTTTGTTCTCTGATTTATTGTTAACCACACCTGTTTTAACTTAAATCCTGTAGAAGATCTCTATGTTACACTCAAAGCATACCAAATATTAATTTAAAATTGTGAAAAGATTGCTCTAGAAACATCAACTGACAGTTTGGAAACACTAAAATCTTCCATCTGAATAATGGGAACATTATTAAAGTTAAATAACAAATCTATGAGAATCAATGACTGTGTAAAAAATTGATATAAAATATTTTCTATCTAGCATCTGAATTTTTAACACATATCAATGCATACATGTTATGATCAGTCATCACCCTATATCCTGACTACTCCAGAATAACAAAACACTTCATAAAACAAAGGAAGAAATGCTTTACAACTCATTAGGAACTAATATAATACATTAAGGATTTTCCTCTTTGATGTAAGAAGTTATATTCCCATTTTGGTTGCATGGCTTTTATGAGAGTCAATTTTGTTCCTCCTACCATGAGCCTAAGAAGAGGGGAAAAGTTGGCTACTGTTTGTGGCAACCTCTCCCTGAAATTACAAAACAGCCAACAATCTGTTGCTGATAAACTGCATGAACTCACACATAGACACCTGGAACACTGCAATTATTTTGACTACTAAATAACTGCTGAGGTAGAATCATGTCTCATGCCAAAAAAAAAATTTTATTTTAATAATTTTACAGTTGTGCATATGAAACCACAAACATTTTTTGTTACTGTAAAAGAATACCAATGTTCCATTAACATGCGAGTTTATGAGTCTTACTGCAGCTATGGTCATTTTTACTGAGAAAGCTTTGTTGACAGCACCTTCAAACATCATGAGATAAATCTGTAAGCAAATATAGAATAGAATATTTTGACATGTGTAGCAATTTAAGTGCATGCTAAACATTGCGAGGTTCACTACTGGTTCACTGATGCAGTCATATAAATGCTGTATGTAACCAGTTTTTATATTAGCTGTTCACCCAATATTTAAGAGATTTGTATGAAAAAGGTATAAACTAACTTAGCATCTGATAGTAAAGTTATCTTACAAATGATCTCATCTCACTGAGGCAATATATATGATAACATTCTGTTGGAAACGATTTTTGTTGATGATGCTATGAATGCTTATTGCTGCTCATCATTAAAGATTTGAAAGAAATGTTCCACTGTGAGACCATTATTACAATAAAACATGAACATTTCCTATTGCTAAAAAACATGAAGAGATCAAATTTATACTGCCTGATCAGAAATGCTCCATTTATAGTACGGTAAAAGTGAAACACATTTTTTTATTGGTGTACTAACTATGTTGCACAACTGAAATACTGTACCGGTCTTCAATATGATAGAATGGAGATAATGGCCTATACAACTGTGCCATTCAGCAGAAAAATGTTAAATTAGCTTCCAGTATAACATGAGCAAGTTTATATTTAATTGGTTTTGCAGAATCTTCAAGAATGATAATTGTAAATGCATAAATTTCACATAGATACATATAACAGCACATGGAAACACCTAGATGGACAAATTGTGAATCAGATCAACCATGTCTTAACAAGAAACAAATCCATGTTGACTGATACAAGGTCTTTTCCAGGGCTGAATGTTGATGCTGGCCATTATCAAGCTATAGCCAAGTTAACAAATGGAAGGAAAGTTTATGGGACAAGATTTCTATCACAGAGATAGAAAATAAATCAACTAAAATTTCTTGAAATAGTATGTTGTTTTAAAAAGAATTAGAAGAAGAGTTAAATAAAAATCAAGATGGAAATGATATTAATGAGCAATAAAATATTATTAAAACTTCTATAATATCTAAGGCCAAACATTGGTTTGATGAGGAATGTCAGAAAGCCAAAATAGAGAAAAATTATGTGGGGTGAGCAATGCTTGACACAACCGCAGAACTGGCTGGCAGCGCTATGTTGGTGAAGGCGGGGAGTATACTTTTCCTCTGCTATGCAAGGCTTCAGTGTGAGCTGAGACTGCCTGTGGTGCCTGAGTAGTAAAAACAGGCGTTAAGCATCATTAAAAAAAAAAGTGTGAGTTGAGATCTTTCGCAAGTAGCATGTGTTTGTTAAGTGCCACAATACAGTATATTGAGTGAAAATGTATTAAGTGAAATGGAGTAATACAAGTATTCTATTCCCCAAAGAGTATTTTTATTACAGGAAATTCAGAATGTGTTTCAAGATAGAGCTATCATTAACAATATATGGCCCCTTCATTCCTCCAATTTAACTCCCTGCAATTTTTATCTCTGAGAGCATTGAAAGAGAAAATGTACAAAACAAATCCACACACTTTTGATGAACTTAAAACTAACATTTGTCAAGAAATTGCTGCCATTCCTCAGAGGAAACTTCAGAGTGTAATGAGCAATTACCTAAGTAGGTGTCAGAAATGAACGAAGGGAGGCAGTTCCAGCATCTCCTTGCTTAATATACGTGAGTAATTTACTTTTCTTTTTAAGTGTTTATGTAATGTATGTTAGAAATAACTTATGCGACAATCATGCTATATTTACTGTGGACTTCCTGTCACCAGCACTAATGATACAGCAGCCAGCCTCGCTGGCCAGCCACATGCCGTGAGACTGGTTGCTTGTAGGATCTTTCATCCTGAATTTACTGATGCTACAGAAAAATTGCACAAGAAAGTTTACAGAAAAATATAAAAATAAGAGCAGGATTGAGAAAAAGATAAACGGAAGAAGAGACAATGTCAAAATGAACTAATAAAACAGAGTAAAAATAAAATAGTAGTATATTTCATATTAATTTTTCACTAAAAATGATATAACAAATGATTTATACATTTCTTACAATTAAAACCAATGTAACTTGTCTTGAGGCCTTATCATGTCCTGACTCCCTGATCATTAACATCAGTTTGAGCCCTATTTTGTTGACATTTTCTCTCTTCACTTTCCTAATCATTTTCTCCTTACTCTTCCTAAATATTCACTCATACCCCTCCTTCTTTCCCACCCTCTGACTACCAACATTTTTATTGCTACTATATTGTTTTCCATTATATTCCATTTTGGATCCCATATACTCTCTATCCAATTACTTATTTCCGTGCATCAAACAATGAAACATACCCCCTGTTTCCACACACATAACACATACCTCCATATTACTGTTTCTAAATCTTTTAAGATGCAACGCCCCTGTTTGAATCCATGCATATCCCTTCTTCCCTTGCTTATCATAACTGTCAACATACTTCCCCCTACTCCAGTCTTTCTTTAATATCTTGTACAATCTCAAATTTTTTTTTCTCAAAACTTTGCCATATCTCTTGTCTCTCAATATCTTCTATCCTCCTCCTTACTTTCATCCAGAAACCTTTTGAATGATTTTCTCCCTTCAGCAGTACATCACTCATACCAATTTTTTCCAATGTGGTAGTAAAATATTTTATAAAAACATCAATGTGGTAGGAAACTCTTAAAAAGAAAGACTACAATTGTAAAGATAAGAATATGTCATTTTAACAGAAAAAGCAGCATCCTTCAAAATTGGATATCTTTTGATTAATTTTTAAATGGAAATGATAATGGTGTTTCATAGTGCAGTAGGAAATTACACTAGAAGAGAGTCGACAGTATAACATACCATCTAAAGAGAAGATCAACGGAATCATTTATGAACCAGAAATAATGGGGAACCAGGAAAAGATAATGTACAGTAAGCATTACTTAAATGTGGGGAAAGAGCTGATAGAAACCTTATGTAAATTGTTGCAAATGACATGGGAGCAAAAGAAATTACCAGATGAATGAAAAGCTAGAGTAATATGACCCATATACGAAAACAGTCTTGTGACCCATGCGACTATGATATGCAATATATGTATACATAACCTAGCTGTAATAATAATAATAATAATAATAATAATAATAATAATAATACAAAAAGGATACCCACTGTTGTGTAAAAATTACTTACAATGTTGTCAACAGTGTATAAACACTTCACCAAACTATTAATATGAGGTTAACACCATACACAGAAAAAATTACTGGTAACTACCAAGCAGAGTTCCACAAGAAAAGTTCATAATAAGCCAAATTTTTACACTGAGGCAGGTTTCAGAGAAAACTAAAGAGCATTATAATGAAACATACCATCTGCTTACTGATTTCAACTTGGCATCCTCATTTTCTATGGCACAACAGCCCAGTATTGCATCTTTGCCTGCAACAGTGACCAGCATGTCCTCTACCTCCATCTTGCCACATCATTGATAGAGAGCAGTATTGCAGGGCAACTTGTGATCAGTATGCTACCACCCCACCTATCGCCTATCATGCTGTTTCAAGATTGGAGAATGGCACCTATATCAGACAGCCTCCCAATTGTTCTCACAAGGCTGGGTGGACTCCATTCTAGACCTTTATAACTTCGAAAATTCCTTATTCCTAAGTAGGTACCAGGGATTGAACTGGGACCTCACAGACATAGTTAGCAATGCTATCACTGGACCAAGAAGTGACCTTTAACTCAGCATATGATAGTATAAACAGAACATAGCTGTTTGATACAATGAAAGAATTTGAAATGTGTGGGAAGCTCACAAAACTGGTTAAAGCAACAATGAAAAATAGCATGGGTCAAGTGAAGATCATGTCAGGCCTATATAAACAATTTCAGATAAAAAATGGAGTTCAACAAGGGGATTCACTTTCATGTTATTTATTTAATATAGCTCTTCAGTCTTCAGAGCTCAGTCATATATATAAATTAACAGTAATTATAAAAGCAGAAAAGAATAAAACACTATGAGAAAGTCACACTTGTAATCGCTTTATTTTGAACTATTAGAGTTCTTCTTCTTGTCTTCTTGCCATAGAAGAACTCTAAAATCTGACTTTCTCTTAGTGTTTTATCCTTTTATGCTTTTATAATTACTGTTAATTTGTCATATTGTGTGTTACTTTATTTTTATTTTTCTTATATATATATATATATATACACATACTGGGAGTCCCAGAATTCAACCACACAAATTGCATGGATTGTGGAGGGGTCCTAGATAAGCATTTTGAGATAGGGACTTGTGTTCTGTGGTTTCTAAATTTCATGCAATAGAATAAAATCTGTTAATAATCAGCACACCACTGGTTAAACCTCCATAGGAGGTTAGGAAAAAGACAGTCGCTTCACTTGCTCAAGGAACTGTTCCTGAATACTGCTGTGATTAAAGGCATATTAAGTACAGCGACAATAAATATTGTGATGGAGGAAGAGGTTCGAACCTCCTTAACTGCATTTTTTTCCCCAGGATTGCTCATTCACTCTAAAGAATTAAGCAAAATAAACTACAGTGTGTTTAACATTAAGGCTGCAAATAACAAAGTAATTCAAATTTTCAAGGATAAAGTCATTACCATGGTGTTTATCACCTCTGATGTACATGTAGCATTGTACCTGCAGGTACATTTCAAAATGTGGATATTTCCTTCACTCTAGCCAAAAATGATAGACATAGTAAGTACTTAAAAGCAAAAATAAATGTGTTTCTCCAGAGCAAAGGAAAAATGTATCTTATGAAACCAAATATCTAAGAAAAATTAAGTAAAATGTATTCTAGCTTTTCACCTATAAGTGAAAATCGAATAAAAGAAAAATGGAAGATCAAGAAAAAAAATATTTTTAAGTGCAAAAAATAAAATACAGATCACCAGATATATTCAATGTGTCAGCCTGCAACATCCCCACAAAGAGCACACCTACAAAGAAATGATCCTAACACCCTCTTAAAAAGATCAGGAGTGTTACGAACCTCAAACAAGCAGCCAAGACCCCTGCTAGTAATTGATCATCAATGTATACTGATGATGCATACACAATGCAATTATGATGTCCCCATAAAAAATCTAGGAGTTTGAGATCCAGAGAACATGGTGACCAATTTACAGGACCACCTGCTCCAGCACACCACTGAGATAATCTCATACTTCCACGCTGAAATGGGAAAGAGCTCCGGTCATGCTGCAACCACATCTGACATCGAGTGTTCAGAGGGACATCTTCCAAAAACACAGGCAAAACATGGGTGAAGAACTGAAGATACACATGCTCATTTAACCACATAGGAAGTACATAAGGTTCAATTATTTGACTGGACACAATGTCCACCCACATATTAATGCTGAATCTGTGCTGATGACCAGCTTCCAACATTGATGGCTGCTCATACTTCCATATATGACTGTTAGTATGGTACAGAATAAGCCCACCTCTTGTGAACATGGCCTCGTTGGTAAAGAGAACCGAGAAGTTAGTCTGTTCATTCTGCCACACCAAGGCCCATAGTCTGGGACTGAAGTTCACTGGCCCCAATGCCTGCACCTTAAGCAGATGGTAGGGAAAGAGTGATCTTCATGCAGGACATGATGCACACTGCACTTGTTCATATTCATGACCTTGGCAATTGGTCAGGTGTTGGTGGAAGGTTCTGCCCAAACTCTAGAAAGCACTTCTTCTTCAAGGGCTGGAGTACAACATGTTAGGTTTGTACCGGTATATGGTCTGTGTACCATTAAAGATCCAATTTTCCATAAACACCGATGAATATTTTGAAAAGTTGAGCAGTAAGGATGATGTCTGTCTGGAAAACTATCCCTGTACAGCTGTGTAGCTACAGATGCATGTCCTCTTGCTTCCCCATAAATCAAAAGCATATCAGCAAGCTTGGCAAATGAAAATTCATTAGCCATGTTTTGGAGCAACTGTAAACAGTCTGTTACATTTGATACACAAAGCAGAAAATGGCCCATCAGATGACTTTAACTTATGCAACCTCTATCCTGAATGTTAGCAAAGAAAGCCGACTAGTTACAATTTCACTAGTAGGGATTACTTCAGGCAGATAATTTCCTTGATGAGCATGTAGACCTTTTAACTCAGTCGGTCACAGCATCATGCTAATAATGGAAAGGTAACATTTTTGTTCCCCTCACATGTAAGTTTTTTCCCTCATTTGTGATAGAATAAATTTTACTTTTTCATAGGTTAGGTTACTTCAGATTAGGTTTGATGATGATGATGATGATGATGATGATGATGATGATGATGATAGAACTTTAGACTAACCCTTTCTCATTGCAGTTTGGATGGAATTCGGCTTTATCTGCTACAGTTCTGGACTTCAGCTGCAGGACAGGGTCAGTTTATAATGTCAAGTCTCAGTTGCTATGTTCTCGGTACTTTGCACATGAGCAATTAACTTCATAGCAACACTGAATTGTTATCCGTGGCATGCATACCCTCCCAGAATGAACAATTTTACCAAAGTAGCAAAGCCAATAATTCAACTTCCCATGTACCGCCTTTTTCCAACTACTTGGGCAAGACCACTCTGAATGATAATCTAATTCACACACTTACATTATGTTGACATGACAACTTGGATATCCAATTTCAAAAAAGTGTGTTAACTTTGAAGGTTTACAAAAGAGATAATAAGTCCCTATCTCAAAATGCTTATCAAGAACCCATTCTCAATTCTTGCAATTTGTGTGGTTGAACTCTGGGACATTTGTGTGTGTGTGTACAAAAAGGTAGATTCATAAGTTCCCAGCCTGGCTGATAAGGATTATCACCTTCATAAAATGTTTATCTGGTGCCATGTCTTATCTATTCAGTATTGAAACAGATAAATAATTGTAAATAATTGCAGCTGTAATTTCCGCTCCACTGTATTCAGTTGTTCAGATATAGTTGCATAAAGAAGGCTATGTGTAGAAGAATGTGACATGTTCAAAATGGAGTATTGAGCTGTTATTAAGTTCTTCACAAAAAAGGACTTACTCCAAATGAAATTAAATAGCGATTGGACAGTGTATATGGGGAAGCATCGCCCTCATATTCTACCATAAAAGAATGGGCCAAACTTTTACAAATGTGTCGAGAAAGCATTAAAGTTGAAGAGTGTGCAGGTTGGCCCTTAGAGGTGCTCACTCTTGAAAACATCGCTCTTGTGGAAGGAGAAATTATGAAAGACTGGCAGCTAAAAGCTACAAAAATAGCAGAAAGTTTGGGCCTTTCTAAAACAAAAGTCCTTTGAATTATTCATGGACATTTAAACATAAAAAAGGTTAGTGCAAGATGGGTGCCTAAATTTCTTTCCTCAGTCCAAAAGCAGAAATGAGTAATCTGTTGTCACACATTTTTGGAGCTCTGCCGTGGCAATGAGAGAGAAGTTCTGCAAACCATTGTTATGGAAATGCAACTATGATCCTCTACTATGATCCCTGGTCCAAAAGAGAATCAATGGAATGGCGTAAACCTGGCAAAGCACTGCCTCTAAGGACCAAGGTCACTGAACCAAGAAGATCATGGCCACAATCTTTTGGGACTGTAAAGGAATACTCTTCATTGACTTCAAGGACAGGAACACCACAGTAAATGGAAATCCTACTGCACACAGCATGCGCTTCCATCAAAGAGAAAAGACAAGGAAAGCACCTGTGCACACAACTGTTGTTGCAGAGGAAGCTGTGAAGAAATGTGGCTTGAAAGAGATCAACCATGCACCCTACAGCCCAGATCTAACTTCGAGTGACTATTTCTTCTTTCAAAACTCAAGAAGGACCTTCCAGAAAGGAAATTTAATGTGATGAAGAAGTGATGGATGCTGTTTATGCCTATTTTGCAGACAAGACTTCTGACTATTTGGGGGGGATAGAAATGTTAATTCAAGTATGTGAGAAGTGTATTGCAATACAGGGTAACTATATTGAAAAGTGAAATGGAGTTTTTGTCTTTATCATACCTACAAAATGGCTAGGTCGGAAACTTATGGACTTACCCTCGTGTACGTGTGTGTGTATGTGTGTGTGTGTGTGCATATATATATATATATAATATATATAATAACAATAAACCAGAGAGACAGAAAAAGAATAAAACACTTAGAAAGTCACAGATTTTGTATTACTATACTTTGAACTACAATAAATGAATAAATATATATATTGTATATGAATGGGTGAAATAAATTTATTAATTCAATATAGCTCTTGAAAATGTTGTAAGATGCTGGTATACAAATAAGGGGTACCATAATTTATAAATACATACAAAGGTTACCATACACAGACAATACTGATATAATTGTAAGAATTCAAAAGGAAATAAAAAGAGCATTTATAGCAATGAAACATTCTGCAGATAAGGTGGGTTTAAAAATAAATGAAGAAAAAATGAAATTCAAGAAATATCAATAGAAATTATAACAAATTTACTAAATATATTCATATTCTGAACTATAAATTTGGAAGGGTGCACTTTCACATATTTAGGCCCTATTCTTAATGAAAATAACAATTAGAGTGGAAATAAGTGTACTTACGAAGCTGTTGACAATGGAGTGGTATATATATAAACAATGTATACAGTTTTTTTCACACTAACTCCATTCACTTACATAAATTTGGAACATATGTTTCGGGAGCGATCCCTCCCATCTTCATTGACAAACAACAGGCTGAAGATGGGAGGGATCGCTCCCGAAACATATGTTCCAAATTTATGCAAGTGAATGGAGTTAGTGTGAAAAAAACTGTATACATTGTTTATAAATTAGAGTGGAAATAAATCAACAAATACAGAGATTAATTGATGTTATTTTAGACACTTAATACTTTACTAAGTCAAAGCTTCTCTCATTTAAACTAAAATCAAAATGTATAAAACACTGGTAAGCCAGTTTTTATGTATGTGGGTGAAACCTGGATTCTAATGCAAGCTGATATATCAAGAATAATATATATGAGAGGAAGACATTAAGAAGAATCTTATGGTCCAATTAAAGAGAGAGGAGAGTGGAGAATAATGATAAGGAAGAACTGTACCTGTTTTATAAATTATCACTAATATCACTAAATCAGTTAAAATAGCATGGTTGTGATGGCTTGCTCATATGGGGACATTGGGTGGGGAGAAGTAATTATGAGGATTATGGACTGCAAATTGGAAGTTGGAAGATCAAAGCTTAGCTGGATTGATGGTATAGTGAAAATATGTCAGAAGGATTTGAGTGAGGAATTGGTGGATGATTGCCAGAGATAGCGAAGCATCCAGGGTTGCAGCACTAATATGATGATGATGATAGCATGAGCAAAAATATTTTATATCATTTGCTATTTACTCCTTGGCTTTTGACCTCATATTGGCATTTAGCAGTTGATCATTTGTGCCATGTAAGAGAGAAAAGGCTCTATATTTCTTATTGGAAAATATTAAGATCATTGTATGATTGAGTCAAACTCTTTTGCTCCACTTACTTGTTTAAAATATGTAGAACCATTTTCACAAACCCTTCATCCACATTGTCAACTGGAGGATAAACCATTTTGTTGTGGGAACGTGTAGTTTGCTCTGGTGGAGGTAAGATGAACTTAAAAGTTTATATTTTCATCCCCGGAAGTGTCAAGTTCATCAAATTGTCTTTGTACTTGTAAAAACAGATTTTCTCCCATGTTACTATTTCTGTAGGTTTTTGCACTGGTTTTAATAATTTTGTTTTCTTCAATATGTCATGGTTTTTTGTCCAGAAATGAGATGCCACTGCTGATTTCTCCAACTGCTTGTACTTTATGTTCTTGAAATATTCTTTAAGCATGTGACTATGTTGTTCTTTGTTTTTCCAATGTAGATTTTTTCACATTCTGCAAAACTTATTTTATAAATACCTGCTTTTTTTCTTTTGTGGAATGCTGTCATTAACATTATCAATCAGGAGATTTTTAACATTAAATATGTTTACAGGCCCTTATCTGATATTAAAATCATTAAGAATATTGTGAAACTTTTGTAGTCCATGGATGATATGTGAATTTTTAAAAAAATGATGGCTATTGAAGGACTAAACAACAAAGAAAAAGAAATAGAATTAAATCAGAAAAGGTGTTAAAAGAAATAAATAAAAAGAAAACATCAGGAAACAAGACATACAGGAACACAATAAAATTGTTAAATGACAAAGATGTAGTTCATACAAAAACGGACAAAGGGAACAGAATAGTAACATTAGATAAAGAAGATTATAAAAATAGAATGCAACATTTGCTAAAAAGGAATATGTTCAGATCCATTGAAGGGATGTATTAATTCAGTCAGTGAGGCTCCATAAAAAGCACAGTTATCCCAAAAGAAACAAAATATAAAATAAAACAGAACAGCGCTCCATAGCGAAAATATATGATTTGCCAAAAATTCATAAGATCGGAAATGATATGCAACCCATCATTAACAATATCAATACATCTTCATAATACTTAGCCAAATGGGTAGTTCATATATTTAAGACACTACCTAAATTTCAAAGCAGGAAAACATTTAGGACATAAAACTGCAACCTTCAGACATATTAATATCTTTTGAAGTAGCTTCACTCTTTCAAAGCATACCTAAAGATAAACTCCTAATTTATCTGCAGGACTGGCTAAGAACAAGTGGAATTAATGATGCACACATAGAAGAAAAAATTAAACTCACAGAAATTGCATATACAGGCAAATTTTATAAACAGCAATCAGGACTTACTATGGGCAGCTCCTTGTATCCATTTATAGCCAACCTCTTCATGAACAGATTTGAAACACACACCAACTCAGCTTTCCCATACATATTTAAAATATAGTACAGATAAGTCAACAATATATTTGCATTGGTTAGCAAAAAACTCATTAATAATGCCATAAAACTTCTGAATTTACAAGATAAAAACATATCATTCACATACAAAACTGAAACAGATAACTGTTACCATTCTTGGATATAAAAATAATGAAACGTCAAGGAACCTGCAATATACAGAAAGAATACACATGCAGAGAATCATATCAAAGCTGATGGTTTTAATCCCACAATGCACAAACATGCAGTTATCAACAGCTTAACACATCGGCTAGTTAAACTAAAAATTAGCCAAGAAAAAAACTTTAAAGAATACAAACAAAAGAAAGAATAGCAGTTAAAAACGATTTTAAAAAAGAACTAGTACACAAAACAGAACAACAATTCAAGAGGCAAAAACTTATTAAAGAAAACACAACACTTTCTGCAAAAAAAGATAAGTAACTTTTAAAAACTTCACACACCATCCATGGGCTACAAAAAATTTCAGAATATTCTCAAAGATTTTAATATAAGGTTAGCACCTGTAAACAGATTTAGTGTTAAAAATCTTCTGATTGACAATGTTAATGACAGTATTACACAAGGAAAAAAGTGAGTATTTATAAAATAAGTTTTGCAGAAAGTGAAAAATATCTACATTGAAAAAACAAAGAACAACATAGTCACATGGTTAAAAGAATATTTCAAGAACATAACGTACAAGCAGTTGGAGAAATCAGCAGTAACATCTCATTTCTGGACAGAAAAATGCAACATATTGACTAAAACAAAATTATTAAAACCAGTGCAAGGACCTACAGAGTTAGCAACATGGGAGAAAATCTACATTTATAAGTACAAAGACAGTTTGATGAACCTCGACATTTCTGGGGATGAAAACATAAACTTTAAGTTCATGCCATCTCCACCAGAGCAGATTACACATTCCCACAGCATAATGGTTTATCCTCCAGTCTACAATAAGCTGATGATGCAGACAAAGGGTTTGTGAAACCAATTTTACATATTTTAAACTAGTGGAGATGAAGAGTTCAACTCAATTAAGAATGATCTCAATATATGATTAGCTTCAGTGTGCAATGTTCCAATTAAAATTTTTAGTTATTGGAAAATGTTTTTTACAACTGCTTAATAACTGTAGTAAAAAAAATAAATATATTTTGTAAGATTTTCGAATTTGAAAACTTATTAATACATATTAAACTTACCATGAAACTGTAAGCTGAATGTAGCAGTGAATTTGGCCATGAGAATTGCAGGATTCACAACCTACTTTGCCTTTCTCGGAGCAGTGTAAACAATCTTGACGTCCTTTTCCATGAGTGGAGAGATAGCAACCCATACATCTCTCTCTTTGCAGTGTCTCCAAGTTCAAACCATTATCATTACACACCTGACATCGCACCTGTTTGTAACAGTAATGTGCCTTCTCTGTAACTGTAAATGAGTAATACCTAATTTCATAAAAGAACAATTTTGCATACATGAACCAGAACATTAAAATTGTCAGGATAAAAAAAATGTTTATTCTTAAATTATTAAGAAAAAATAAACACATACTGAGATTTGTAACTACCATATGCATGCTTGTGCATGTATACATGTACATGCACACACACATATACCAACAATGTTAAAAATATTTTTATTAAAAAATTATTAATCACTTTCCCTATTATGTTTCTCATGACTACTTAAATGTCTACTGCAAACTTTAACCTTAAGTACTAAGGTAAATTCAAATTTAACCTGACATTTTAGTACACAAAGTTATATAGTGTCATTAGCATTTGTATGTCTGCTGCGTATACAGCATATGCATTTTGAAGGAATTCCACTTCATTGGCAAGCACTCCTATTATGCATACTTCCCCACTCCCATTGACATTCAAGTCATCTGCAATCTTAGGTTTGCCCAAGAACACATGGTTCACAGTGCATGAGTTGGACATGCATGCACAGTCCATACTAGTCATAGTAGAGTTGTTCTGGTGGTAACATGTCTGTTTAAAATGATGGAGCATTTGATAGTACATTTTTTTTCCTCATTGCGCTGAAGAGAATTTATTGAAACTTTTCCCAATGCAATGTCCCATTCAGAAGTGCTATACAAGGCCTAGTGCATAAATTTGAAACCACAGATACAGTGTTGGACAAAACATGTTCCCAAAAATGAACAGTTTTAACAGAGAAAAAATTGGATGAAATAGGAGCCAGTCTAGGACATTTGTCATGACAATCAGTAGCTAAACTTTCACAAATGTTTCACCATCTTTTGCAACAAATGCAACCAAGTTACTTAAGTTAAAACCATATGGTATGCTTTCCTAGAAGATGATTCAATTCAAGGGTTGAATTATTGCAATTGATTTCTGAATGAACATGAAATAAGTAGAATTTCAATTGTTAATGTTGCCTACTAATTAAAAAATTGTTCTTGTAGTATGAAGCTTGTATTCCAGCATAAGGAGGGCACTTTCAACACCTGCTCTAAGGTAAGGATCATAATCCATTTGTGCTTCCAGCATTGTAAAGAGCACTTTATCAGCAGATGCTTGACATACTGCCCAGGAGCCAGGCCCCATGCTATGGCTGCCATATAAATTAATGATCCTGTAAATTTATATAGCAGATGATATGTGAGCCTTACCCAAAATAAACATTTCTTTGCTGAAAAGAAATGAGAGAAACCAAATTCCTTTAAGAACGTAAGTCAAGACACAATGACACATAATTACATTGTTCAATTAGCACAATGGCTACCAAATTTTTTGCACACATGACAACCTAAATTTAATAACTGGTAACCCTCTCCACTCAGGTCACCACTTAATAATAATTAAACAGAAGTCCACGTGTACATTTCAACAATGAGATGATATGCTGTTACCATCATAATGCATTATTGTTGTTTAATAATTAACTATTTTCTTAATGAGGATGGATATGACAAACAATGTATACCACCATGGGTGGCCAAGGTCATCTGGTGCAGACTCATGAGCGAAAGGTCTGCGGTTCGAATCCCACCAGGACAGTCCCCCAGACAGGTTTTTCCCATTTTTCCTCAGTCCTCATTAATGGCAAATGCTGGGGAGGTACCCTAAACTTAAACTTGGAACATTTCCTTCCTTAAAAAAAACCTTTCCCAATATATAATTTCATCTCATGTATCATCAATGTCCACTGCCTTGGTGCCTCATTAGTAAAAACGGGCATTAAACACTATTAAAAAAAATTAACAAAACAAAAACGAAGGTACTGTTTACTGCCAACAGTAACTGCTCTCATAATGATAGGAAAGTGAAATATTATAGATATTCTGAATATTATTTAAAATATGATTAATTAGTGCCTCATGAACAGAGTCCAGAACTTTATATAATTACATGTACCTGCCTGAAAACTGTGGACCAATTAGGCTACTATGGCCATTATATGTAATTTTATGCTGCATATTATTATACATTCCCCACAAGTATACATTTTTTAAATGATTGTATAATTTGACATGAAAACTAACATCCATGCCAAATATCATTTAATTAAATGCATTGAAATATAGGAAATTATAAAATATAATTTTAGTCATACAATTTTAAACTAAAATTTGTTGGTACATAATGGGATACATGTTTCACCTTTGATGATGAATCAGCCACCCATGCATAACCTAATATTTTGTTGCTTAAACTGATCTTACACTTCATAGCCCTGGGAATTCCTACACTCCTTCTCAGGAGTCTGTGGAGCAAAGCTGCACATATCTGTATAGAGGGGAAAAAGTGAGTGGGAGTTGCAAATGTGTGGTAAATTAAAAACAGCAAAATTTCTTGTTTTTTTAATACTGTATATTTATTTGCAGTTGCTTAGACTGCATTGGTCTCATTGCAACAAATGTAGAGAACATGAATATTGTATGAGATGTAGGCCTGCAGTCTGTAGGGATGAATGAAATGTGCTGCAAATGAACTTGAAGACCTTGGCTACTTAAATCTATCTGGTACTCCTTCTCAGAGTAAGGGAAAAAATAAAAATAACCTAACCAGAAAGCTTGACCTGACCGGAAACCAAACGCAGAACATCAGGATTTGTAATCACAAATGCTACCACTACATCTGATGTTATTAAATGACATAAACGAAATTAATTGTTCCAACTTGAGACCCCAGTGTTGTTATTCTGAAGGATTTTCTATGCAATATCTGTAGCCAGGTCTTGAAAGCAATGACTTGCTTTTGCTTCAGCAAATGGGGTAAAGAGTATTAATGTTATCTCATTTAAACGTCATTTGCCTATACATGCCAAACTGGTATTGTGGAAAAAGAAGTCATTTCTTTACCATCAATTAAAAAAATGTTCATATACTTTCAATATTACACAGCACTCTCCTGATCCAGTTTTACACTTGAAATATTAACAGCACTTGGGTTAAAAGGGAAATAAACCCTTTTCTGCACTTGAGTTGCTGCCACCATGAATTCTCTCTACTTTCCAAGTGTTTATTAGTTCAGTTGTCACACATGACTACTTGCATAGTGGACATGCTTTCGTTCTGTTGCTCTATAGACACCCGAGTTCGAGTACAGTTGATTGACAGGCCTTGCTACATAATGACAGTCACACTCACCTAAAGATAGCTTAGCTTTTATCATAGTCTCTGGTTAGCTAGTGTTCATAATAAAGTGAAGATGAAAGTGTATCTAGGTTATTTGCTTGAGTGAAGGAGAAATGTTTTGTTTTACTCCATTGCTGCTTTATGTTTTATTACAATATTTATCTTTTATGCCAATATTGCTATGGTGCACCCATGTAAACTGGACTCTTATTTGACACTGGTTCAGTTTTATAGTTACTATCTCAGGTGAACAGTGAACAATTGATGTGCACTAACACAGCATCTACAATTTAAAGGCTATAACTGAACTTCAAGCACTCATGCCCATCTCATCTATTTCACATTCTTGGCCCATAGTATCCATTAAGTTATAGAACAGGAACAAAGTCATCCTACTACCAAAAATGTATCTCTGAAGAATGAACCTAACCATTCCATTTAGAGGATGGCAGTTGTTCTCCATGGTCAGATTAATCAACATATGATATAATGTATGTTTTAGATAGGACTAAAAAAATTGAACTGAATGGAATTGTTATTCACAACAGCACTGTGAATAAAAATTACTTCTTCATATTCCTGATCTTGTTTCATTAAGATTAGCTAACTTATGTACATACCACTAATGAAACATCATTACTTCCCTCTAAAATACATACAATGTCAATTTTTAGCCCATACTGATAATACAGTCTAAAGGAGGTTTAGTGAAATGCCAGAAAATGTTTGTGATCTGTTAAAAGTAAAACTTAAAACAAATTTGTATTGAACCAATTTGACTGAACTGAGACTCTGTTCGCAATGCTATATTTTATAATATATGAATCAGAAGGATCAATAATAGATGTTCTGATTTTTAAACTTGTAATTGAATCATTCTACTAGTAAGTATTTCATTTAATTTCATTTATTTATCTACAAAACATGTAATTTTTTTCATTTGGCTCCATCAGTTTATATTACAGTTTTCATATCAACAACTACAGATTAATTATATATAAATATACATACCTAAGTAGTTTTAAATAAGAGGAATTTTCACATTGAAATATAGTATAACATTATAATTTTTATGGGGAAATCACTCAAATTTAACCAGTATTGTTCCACTTACTTGGACATGTTTTGAAGGTAACTTGCCTTCATCATCAGCATGGTTCCACTGTCAACTTCCCTGTATGGTATTAAGATGTCACTATGTAGAGGTCACTGTTGTTTGGAAAATCAAAATGAACCAAATTTTCTTTGTTTTTATTTATAAACATACTTTCCCATGCTGTTAATTCTATGGTTTTTGGTTCACTTTGGGCTTTTTTTTCTTCTCCTGATTTGTCTGTGCATTTATATTTTACATTTCTCATGTGTTCCTTAAATCGTAAGATAATATTCCTTTTTGTTTTGCCTATATATTTCATATTTGCAGTCTTTATAACTGATTTCATAAATGCATGGTTGTTTTCCTGGTGGAATCAGATATTTTGTGTTTGTTTTAGGGTTTTTTAAACTGCATTTGTGTACTGGAGTCAAAATAATGTATGCATCTTTAAAAATCTTTATTTACCCATGGATTAGTAAATGAAAAATGGAAAGAGGATGCAATATTCAACCTACACTACAGCACCATTAAATTCACACTGGAAATAGAAAACAACAAGGCTCTTCAATTCCAAATATAAAAATTGTAAAAAATGTCAATATACTGCAATTTGGCATATTTAGAAAAGACAATTATATAAAAAACAATGGCCACAATCCAAAACAACATAAACTCACAACAATCAACAACCTCATATTTAAATTAACAAACCTACCAATAAGCAAGACAAAATACAAATCTGATTACCAAAAAGTCATATATACAGCACAGATAATTGACTACATAATTGATTTGGTCAACAAGAAAATAGAAAAATTCAAAAGAAACAAAATTAATAAAAGACATTCCCAGACTAAAAGGCTACAAAAGTGATCATATATGCAAGAAATTCAGATACTGTCCATTCGCACACCAAAAATTGTGGAAGATTTTTAAAGATGCAAACAGGCTCCAGTAAGCAAATGCAATTTAAAATACCTCCTAAAAACAAACACAAAAGACCTAATTTTGCCAGGAAAACTATCAGGCATTTAGGAAATCAGTTGCAAAGACTGTAATATGCAATATATAGGTAAAATGAAATGGAACATTTCCCCATGATTTAAGGAATCCATAAGAAATGTAAAATATAAACAAATGGAGAAATCAGTTCTGGCAACAAAAAAGGGGGGGGGATTCCAAAATGAACCAAAACACTCAAATACCCATAGAATTAAGTGAAAAAATTTATTCATAAACAAAAACAAGGAAAATTGAAGTAAAAATTAGAATATGTAGTTTGACTGAATCATACAATGATCTTAATTAAATGAAAATTTAGTTTATTTTGAACTTCAAAACAACAATACCCTCATCACTAAATTTTAAAGTCTACCGAGCCACATCTTAATACTATGCTGGAAAGCTGATAGTGGAACCATGCTGATGATGAAGGCAACAGTCGTTGAAACATGTCCAAGTACGTACAACAAAATTAGTGAATTTTGAGTGATTTTCTCATAAAAATTACACTATTATACATATCTAAACTATAATTTAGTTTCCAAGATCATTCATGATATAAAAATTATATTTTAACAATAGATTTTTAAATTTTACCTGAAGTGCTTTTAAATCTGTATAGTAATTTATTATACAGGATGCATCTTTATGTGACACATAATTGATGCTTTGCTTATTATATACAGTTTGAAGCCGGAAATAAGGCTGCCTTTAATAATTTAATTAAAAGGCTGCAGAGCTATATTTATAAAGGCATTATATTTGAGAAGGATAATTGTTATGTATATATATATGAAAATCATTTTGAGATAAGTGTAACAGGAATAGAAATAATTTGTAACTTGTAACATACAAAAGGGTTTTGTATACATTTTGTGTAAAACGTGTTAGAAAGAGATTGTATACCTGACGCCTCTCCACTCACGGACCGCTCCTTAGACAAGGCTGAAGAAAGGGTAAACTATCTTTTGTTAGGTCACGAACCTTCTACCCGGGAAATACTTAGGAGTTGACAATAAGAGAAACATGTGGCCGTAACGGGACAGTATTTAACAAAGTCAGACTTAAAAATATTTTAAGAGAAAATGAAAATGTCAGAACGGAGACGAAAATGTTTTATTACAGGAAAGCCGAAAACACGTGCGTTATCTCCGGGAACATTTAGAAATCAACAGACTAAGGAAGGCAAAAGATTTTCAATAGAAATCAGAATGTAAGGAAAGGGCCGAAATTTATGACAGCTTGTTCTGGGAAAATTCAAGTTCGTGGGAAGACGTTAGATCAGGGGGGAAAGAATAATTCTAGCCAATGGTCTTCGGATAAAAGTTAACGAATCGGGAGAACTTATTTTAGGATAACCAATTATGAAAGTACAACACGAAAATAGATAAAATACGAGGGAATTTAATTTAGCGAAAGGCGTGGCGATGTAGTAGAAAAACTAGAGTACAGAAGTCAGAGGGGCACTCGGAATTCACGCATTCGGTAGAGACGCATTCAGAGGGACACTCGCAGAAGATAGACACTCACACATTCATAGATTCACATTCAGACATTCAGTAGATATACATTCCCAGATTTACATTCACACATTCATAGATTCAGAGGGACATTCAGACATCCAGACATTCACTCAGGAAGCCAGTCTAAGAGAGTAGCGAAGTCAGCGGCGAATAGTCAGGAAGTACTTTACATGTGAATAAAACATTTTAAAAAAGTCAACCTTGTGTATTTTTGGGCAACACATTTCTCGTTCCCGTGGATCTGTACTGATCCCGAAACACTCCGGTGGACCCTGAGATAAAATTCAACAGAATTGGAGCAAACGACGTCATCAGTGAGCAGCCCGGCCGAGACATCGAAACCACCATCAACCCAGCAGTCAACAACATACAACTACGCCCCCGCACCCAATTACTGCTCCAAGTTTGCTATGGACTGGAAAAATTGCATCTATATACAGCAATGGAACAAATGTTATCTTGCTAAGAACATGTTCAATAGCTCCAACCTAATATAGTGCCAAAAACTGTTTGGATACATTGTTTCTTTCACCAAAAAGATTTAACAAGGGAGAATGACTTCAACCAAAATAAATTCCAATTTGATTGGCTCAGCCCCCCAGTCCCCAGTAGCTACCTACTGGAATATCCAGGGGACCGGGCTTCAATTCAACCAAAAACAACACAACATAAGTAATTTATACATTCCATACAATATTAAGTTATATTTCCTACAATACTAAACCTTCCTTCTTTTTTAACTTAATGTGAATTAACCATTAGACCACACTAACTATAAAGCAATTTAGGTCTGCTATGGCTAGCTCAGGCATTTAATGAAACCACAACTGAATTTTTCTTTTACATCCAAATTTACTATAATATTTCAAAATAAGGTTTTTAAACAGTCAATTTAAAGATATTATTAGACTTAACCCATGAAACAACCACTAATCACACTACCTCATAAAGTAATTTAGGTCTGCTATGGCTATTTCAGCCATTTAATGAAAAAATCCTCAAACTGCACACTTAAGCAACAGTTACAGAAAATACTTTAAAGTTTAACATAAAAAAGTTTAAAGCTGTCTTTTTTAAACATATATCTTGACTACTTTTGGCTAGAAAGAACAGCATATCCTAAACTAGTGCTGCCTTGAAAAATGCTATCTCTGCTAAACTACCCAGATTTTCATCAATGGCAAATTTCAAGGCTAAATCTAGAGTGCAGTTAGAAAGTAACTTTACCAAACATTCAACAGAACAGTAAGTGATTAACAACTGGCAGGTTTATAGTTTTCACTGAGCAATGCATTCTGCGCAATACTACAAATTATTGCATTTCTAGGTTCCTTAAAAGTAAAACTTGCAATTTTTTTAAGTGGTGGTTCATTATGTTCATAGTTACTTTCCCATTATTACTGTCACAACAATAATTTTAATAAAAGTGAACTTCTGTGGAGGAGGAGGAGGAGGAGGAGGAGGAGGAGGATGATGATGATGACGACGACGACAACAACCATAACAATAGTGCTAGTACATTAGAAAATAGACATAATTTTTATGGCATATATAAAAATTACTAAGAATGGTATTAATTAATTGCACAAATCTAATGAAAATTGTAATTTTCTGTTGTAATTAGTGCTATTTTCTTTAGACCACTTCTTGAAACAAGTGCAAACATGCACTTTGCTGTTGACATGTATTGATTTATAAACTACATCTTTTCATAATTAACAGCTCTTTCACAAACCTTATACAATAAAATTGCTCTCAGTTCAGAGCATGCTGACAACAAAACTTTTTAACATAACTTTGGATTGTTGTTGATTTGATTTATTTAAGGACGCTCTTTACAGCTCAGGTCATCAGCGTCCCATTCAATTCAGCGTGTGAAACGGCCAACAAATTTCATTCAGAGGCCTCTTCTTTCAGGCTTGAGGTTCTTTAACATGCCATTAATGTATGACATGGGACCCATGCCTTTGCTTTCCTTTCGAAGGAAGCCATACTTAGGATTTTTACGCCTGAAAAAATCCATCAATCCTGGCCTGGTTTGAACCCGCGATCTTGGGTTTAGAAGGCAAGTATGTTTACCACTACACCAGCAGGACCAACAACATAACTTTGGAGTTTAATAGTTTACTGAATTTAGGCATTCTAGTTGATGTGATGTTAGATGTTCTAAAACATGACAATAACTTCTTGCTGAATTTCCCTTTACCTGCAAAACAATGGAGTCATGTCGCATGAAACTACATGAGTTCGAATGGTTAAATTTAGCATCTCTTTATTATTGTTTACATTTTTAAAAATTCTAAAATGTATTTGGTCAAAGTAGAAATAAAACCAGTAATTTGATAAGAGACATTTTATTATGAGAATTCATAAAAAACTATTTATTGTTACTGTCTAATGGGTGTAAATATGCACCTACTTCCAGTATACTGAACATATTGCTGGGATGTCTTTGAGGGCACAATATTACAATGGGATCAATTATTTACCTTCTGCTTTTTTATAAAAAGCAGAGTAATTGTAGGTTTTTTTCCCCCCCATGATATTATACTGATGTAACAATTTCTTGTCAGTAGGGAAATCCTTAATTGGTTTAACTGGCAACAAAGCTTGCTGGCATGAACTAGTATGCAATATAGTCAGTATGCTGCCATTTCCTGTGTGTTCATAAAATAAATTTAAAATGTTTCAGATATTTTAATTTTCCACTTATGACCTTTATTCAGTTCAGCACTGTTACTGATAACTTTCTTCACCATTTTGCTGTTTTATTACAGATAGATCACTTTTCATCAAAAAACCAATTTTTGAAAACAAACAATTCAGCTGTAAAGGAGAGTTGTGTTATTTTACATCCACTATGCCATAATGTTTCTCAGGTACATGAACATTCAACTGAAAACTCAACTTTAGATTTTTCAAGGGTTAGATCCTTTTTCAAGGTAATTGCTAAATTGTGGAACAAACTGTGCCAATTATTGCAATGAAGATTTCCAACTGATCATTAAGTTTTGGAATGGGTTAGAAGATCAGATACTGCAATTCTTTTCCATAATATTATAAAGCTTACATGTCGGAATGAAGTAAAGAAGAAGAGCATTCCCCTTTGTAATTAATGCTGCATCATATATGCTGCATAAGGTCTTCCTTTGTTCTATTTGCAGATGGTGCCTGTGATGTTTGTTGCTTACACACTGAACAGATTATCATAAAAATTTTCCAAATTTAATGTTTGTAAATTAGTGCCTAAAATAAAATATTCTTTGAAGAAACTCCAATGAGGATTGAAACATTCTGGCAATTAGCTCCATTGACTTCTCTTCCTGTTAAATCAGATGGAGCACATGGCTTGATGCTACCATATATTGTTATGTGATCACCAGGATATGTCAAGTTATTAATAACATAATTAAAAAGGATAAAATATTCCAGGCAGTTTAACATGCTAACATAGCTTTTACCATTTTCTGCGGTTGACATCAGCAGTGGACGAAGAACCATTGACTACCGGTAAGATGATATTATTGATGGAGACAGATCAATATTGTTGAAATATAAAAAGTATTTAATTTATTAATTTATTTATTGTTTGCCTAACAAATTATTAGGGCAAACTTCTTACAGCTAATCTGGTGGTCCTACAAACTATATTACCAACATTGCAAACATTGAAAGAATTGAATCAGTTGAATTTTAGACTGGCTGATGATGAGAACAAAATGTTCTCGAAACCAGTTCTATATATTATGACAAGTAAGTGAAGCATTAAGAGTGTGTAGTTTAACTAAATCATACAATAATGTCAATTGAGAGAATAGTTTTAAGAGCAGCTTAATTGAACTTTGCAGGTCTTAGCACCAAGAACCACCATTATCATCATTCAAATTAATATAATCAAAATATGGGAATAAATAAAAAAATTAAATATTAATTTCTGCAGTTCAGAACGTTTTAATTTTAATACTCTTCTTGATATATTTTAATGCACTTTACCATCCCTTTTGTGTTATGATAAAATTATTTAATTGAATTAATAATAAACTAATTTTGCTCATCACATTTTGAAAATTAAAATTAAATTTTTAATTGCATATTTAATGAATTTAGGTACTGAATATCTAAGACAAGTTAAAAGCATATATTCATTCATTATGTAATTTTCACTGCATAAGCCCAGCTAATAAATTTTGAAGTACATACCCAACCCTTTCCATAGCACTGTGAGCATATAACATGTCCAGTGCCTTTGCAGTGATGGCACTGTTTCACAGAAGAAGTGTGAGGTACAGATACAACTTTGACTTCATCTTTGAATAGCTGAGAAGGATGAACCTCTATGTCCCATGGAAGTGGAGCAGGTCCATTTTCTGCCCCATCCACTTCACCACCAGAATAAGGAATGTATGTCCATGATGTTTCCCTTTTCTCAGTATATGTCTGCAGCTCATACTGAAAGCAATCCATAAACAATCATAGTACAGCGACAAAATATAATAAAAGAGTATAAATATTTAGTAAGCATGCTGTTTTAAATTAAAAAAACACTGCAATCATAACATGGTATATATGCACACATAATTTTGTTAGAAATAAACTTTGTTTATAATAAAAGCTATCCAAGTCAGGGGTTCAGAGCTTTAAAGGCAAACACAAAATCAGTCGAAATAGTAACATACACACCACTAAAATTGAATTAAATGGAAGACTAGTTTCGGGAGCCATCGCTCCTATCATCAGTTCCTGAGTCGACCAGGAACTGATGATAGGAGCGATGGCTCCCGAAACTAGTCTTCCATTTAATTCAATTTTAGTGGTGTGTATGTTACTATTTCGACTCAATTTCTCTTAAATGTTAATAATTTACACCACTGTTACAAAAGTTCACTATATTTTATACAAAATCAGTATAACTATTAATCCAAAGATAATTTTTTTTCTTATGCCCAACAAAAGCTTGGGGCAAACTGCTTAAAACTGATCCAGTGGTCATTACACACTATATTATTGTGGAGTAATGTACATATTGGAGGAATAGCTTAAGAGTAGCACAATGAAACATTGCATGCCATTAAACGTTAGCTTTATTGATAGTAGAACACGCTTTTAACTACCACTGACCTAGCTCCACTGCCCGGAGTTAATCTCCTTTTACCTTTGGGAGATGTCCTTAATGAAGTTGTGTATCCCAGACCTATACTCATCCTCCAGTAGGGACTCCTTGCAGATTCTCTTGGCATAGGTCAGCCCAAAGAGGCTAGACACAACAAAACCAAAACCAGAAGACAAGAAGAAAGTTTGCTCTCAATGCTAGTGTTGTTATGGAACTCTCATGGGAGGAACCATAGTATTTTTATCATCTCTTCTATTAATTATTATGGTGGCCTGCTCTGTATTCAGCCAAAGAATTTGAAAGCTGAGAGTATGTCTTTGAGCAGTGCCTAGATTTTTAAAGGTTATCATTTTATCATCATCCCACATCTTTTTTTCTTTCAGGGAAGGTTAGGGCAGCACACTGAGCTCATGCAGGACATGATAGAGCTCCCAGAGGTTCTTATTTTCCTAAAGAAAGGAACAGTGATTAATCACAGGCTCCTCTTGAATTGCCACTAATTCAGCTCTAGATGGTTATGTTCATTTTAATAGGTAATTACTAATTGTTATCTATGTAATGTTTTACTTAATTATGAATAATTTCTATACCCACAACTCCATCATGTAACAATATCATATACATAAAAACAAATCAAAATATTAATGACATATTACAAATTAACTGAATCTGCTATTAAAAGCTAACACAATTATCTTTAATAATTAACAAATCCACATAATTAAAGTAATTGTTATAATATTTTCATATCCTATACAGAGATGCTTTAAAGCGTTACTTTTTATGAAAATATTGAAGGTTTTATGTGATTTACAGTGATATTTGGCACTGGAAAGTTAGCTTCATTGAAAGGCTGCTGCTGTATCATCATCATCATCATCATCATCATCATCATCATCATCATCATCATCAACATCATCATCATCAACGACTTGCTGTCAATAGGCTCATTACACAAGCCTCTATCTTTCACTTTTCGGTGCAGTTCATTTATATATATTTATCTTATATTTTTATCATGATTAATAACACCTAATTAAAAGCAGAATTATAAAATATTTATGTTATTTTAATGTCTTTAAATTATAAGAACAGTAAAAGATGAAATTCATAAAATGGATAATAGCAAAATTGCCTAGAAACTTTCTTCATTTTTAACCATATAGTGTCTTTTTGCAAAGAGTCAAGACATAATTTATGTATGTTTCAATTTTGATTTAACAAGTGATGTGTACAGAAAAATTAGCACTCTTATTGTTTATACATGGTGAGGCCAAACAATTGAAACAAACTTCAGAAGGTGCTTCCTGACAGGGAAATGAACAAATCCATACATAATAACATATGTCTGAAAAAGTACAGAAATGCCTTAATTAGAACAACTGGATACAAATCGATAGGGACACCTGAAAAGAGTTGTGCATGCTGACTTGTTACTGCAAATCATGATATGAGATGGGTGCGTGCACTCGGGTATGTAATGGTCACTTCAAAATTTTCTTGGGACATTGCCAGATTGATTGTCATACCATTGGCGTGCATTTTGATGTCTAGTAACAATGATATTTGTATAAATATAAACATATAAACAATGTATACAGTTTTTTTTCACACTAACTCCATTCACTTACATAAATTTGGAACACTCTTAAAAGTGCCAAAGAAAGGTACAAATTCAAAAGTTTCACATACCACCCAATTTATCACAATAAGTTCAAAAAGATATTCAAAGAACAAGGAATTATGTTAGCCCCAAAGAACAATTTGAATATAAAGAACTTATTAGCTTGCAGAGTAAAGGACTACATGCCAACAGAACAAAAGTCAGGTATTTACGAAATAGAATGTGCAGAGTGCGACAAAAAATACATTGGAAAAATGAAGAGGAATTTGGGAATCCGGAAAAAAGAACACTTCAGAAATATTCGCTTAAAACAAATTGATAAATCAGCAATAGCAGTGCACTTTTGGAATAAAAATCATGAAATTAAATCAGAGATAAAACTACTTAAACAACTTCATAATGCAATAGAACTTTCCACTTGGGAAAACATTTTCATTACAAAAAATAAGGATAATTTGATGAATTTCGATATCCCTCCATTGGATGAACTCAGCAAATTTCTAATAATACCAACAGATGCCGCCACAAGAACATCAAGAGACCCAACCGCCACATTTAACGACAGTTTGTCAACAGGCTGAAGATGGGAGGGATCGCTCCCGAAACATATGTTCCAAATTTATGTAAGTGAATGGAGTTAGTGTGAAAAAAACTGTATACATTGTTTATATATATACCACTCCATTGTCAACAGCTTCGTAAGTACACTTATTTGAATGATATTTGTACTTAGTTCTGCACTGCAACACTACTCTATTAGTGTTTCTGCAAATTTTGTACGGTTTCTGTACAATTCCAGACATATGTTTGTATGCACTTTTTTGTTTTTTTCCACATCAGGAATCGCCTCCTAAAGTTAACTGAAAGCTAATACCTTACAGGCTAAACTAATTTCTCTATTAAATTAATATATTAATACAGTATAACAATAATTCAAAATGTTAAACATGGATAGAAACCAAATTGAGAAAACTAATCTTTCAGCACAGATCATTGATGAGAATCAGGAGATGAGCACTGGAGTAGGTTTTAAATGGGATACTGTATGTACCACTGCTCATTGGCTGTACAACACAAAGTTTTTGACTGAATATGCCATATCATTGGAACCCTTAATTTTTAAGAAAGGCAACAATTAACAATGAATACGTTTATTTTTGTTATAAAAAGTTTAAAAATATACTCATCATTTCAAAACAGAACATTTAACCACTTCAAAATAATGAACTGCCTGAAAATCAAGAATTAAGACTATTATTGGCCTTGTATTATGTTATATATATTTTAGTGTTTTAATGATGTAATTAATGTGTGTTTTGTTATTGTTTTTAAGTGCTAACATTATGTTTCTTTTAGTACTTTTATGTTAAATTATAATTCTAGTTTTACAAGATCAGTTGATATGTACAATGAATATGAATAAATGTATAATTAGTGTAATTATACACATTTTATATTTTCTATATTTATATAATAATATTCTGACAATATCCTTTTCACCCTCAAAGATTTTCAGCAGATTATTATAAATAAAAAGTATTCAGTTTTAGACAAGAAAGTATGACAGGGTGGCTATATCATCCATAGAAAATAAGGAAATGGCATTTCCTGATGATGATATACCAGAAGAAAATCAATATCTTGAGCCTGCAACATATTGTACACATAATACTTATGTTCCTTAAGTCATTTGTAACAGACAAACTGAGATGTAACAGTCTTGCTGCACTTTTTGAACACAACATTCTCACTGGCAAGGAACCATATTTAAAATGGCAGTCACTATACTATTGAAAGAAGGCATGACAATATTTCACATCACTAAAATTGTGAGACCTGGAAGCCGTTTCAGTTTTGATGGCCACCACTTCTTTAAGACCATTAGAGTTGATTAATATGTCACTATAGGTTTTATGTTCTAGATAATTTTGGCTTTAACCTATTTCTGAAACTGAGGCTAATATATCATGAAAATCCATTTTCATCTTACAAAGTGATTTTCAAATTTAAAAGGGAATCCAAATAGGTCCTACTTTTATTTATAACCCCCAGTCCCAAAATAAGCATAAGCAACAATTCCCTATTATACCTTGTTTCAAAATAAGGTAAGGTAGGTAGGTAGGTGACCTCAGCTTGGTTTAGTGGTGTTGCTGACTACTGGCTGGGAGGACCCAAGTTTGATTCCCAGTACATGCTTAGGAATTGTTCTAAACTAGGGAGGTCTAAAACAAGGTCCACCCAGCCTTGTGAGGATAATTGGGGAGCTGCCTGATGGAGAGATGGCATTCTTTGATCTAGAAAACAGAGAGATAAGCAACTGGCAGAATAGGTGACTGGCAATGTGCCTGCATACTGATCACATGCCCCCCTGCAATATTATCCTCTATCAATGAAGTCATAAGCTGGGGGTAGAGGAAAGAGAGGTCACTCTGGCAGGATATGGCCCAATCTTGGGGTATATAGTGCCATAAAGGAAGAACATAGGTAGGTGGATGGGTGGGTTCAGTGGGTAGATGGATGGGGTAGGTGGGTGGGTTCAATGGGTAGGTAGATTGAGTAACTAGGTGGGTTTGGAGGATAAGTGGGTTCAGTGGTTAGATAGGTTTGGTGGATATATGGGTTCAATGGGCTAGGTGGGTAAATAACTAATGACTGTGTCTTGCAGACGTGGGCACCTGATTGTGGATTGATGGCATTATGATCGGACAACTTTGGGTTGCTGACCACCAGTTAAAATTGAAGCAAGGTGAATTGCAAACCTTTAGTTTCACTCGGCACTGCCCACACCTCTTATAAAGGTAAAGAAATAGATTTTGTACTGTCAGAGCTATAGGTGCAAGTGTTTTCAGTGTTTGTACATATACAAGAATATGTGAACTAGCTGGTGGTGTATGCATGTATGCAAAGAGTGTGATGGAAATTATGGATTATTATTGTGACTGTAAGTCAAACAATGGTTATTCATAAAAATATATTTAGTTTTCCTTCTATTCAAGAGAAGATTTGGGTAAACGGAAATCACTCCTATGTTCAAAAACTAAATATATGCAAGATTTTGCAAGGTACTTTTTATATGATTCTGTTTATGATTAAGTGACTATATAAAATGCTGCTGGTCATATATTTTGTTTTCTAAAGAAAAATCCTTATGGAATACTAATAATTTTGCTGCTATTCATATCTTTTACAAAGCACAAAAGTGACTCAGTACTTCAGTCAGTGACATTGTTTTTCTTAAGGAGCTACATTTCTTTAGAGAAAACAAAGAACTGAATTTTGTTTCCGCAAAAAGTACTGGCTGGTGAGCAAAAACCACAATGAAACTATGACAAAAGCATAACATTTTTGAATATTTAATATCTATAGTATATTTGTATACTTCTAAGAGCTTGCTCTTTAGGGTCCTAATGAAAGGGCAGCTAATATGGTGACCAAAGGCTCAAAGGTAGAATATAAACGTGTAATTTACAGTCACAAAAATAGTGTGTTAAACAATAATGGAAATGTATATAATAATTAACTTATCAAACCCTTGTTGCAAGGAATCAGATGCAAAGAACAAAATAATACATCTGTGAACATCAAGAGAGGCCTTACGATGGACTGTAGAATATTCCCAGTAAATACTTGCTTTCGTCAATCTTTATGTTTCATTAAATAATTCCAATATTGCATTTATTGTTAATAGTCCTTTTCTAATATCAAATTAATGATTTTTTTATTACCATGCTTATCTGTGAAATCTTCTAGTCTTTCATAAACAATTTCTCTCTACGTTTTTGTTAACCGTAGCTCGAAGGATAATGGGTCAATAATTAGATAATTACCTTTGTCTCCTTTTTGTAGATGGACTTAACTACAGTTTTCTTTGGACAAAATGAACATGTTTAGCTTATTAATGAAATATTTATTAGTTTGGTTAATATAAATAGAAATGGCTGATAGCACTGCTTTAGGATCCATGGTGAGACCACTACCAACTGCTTTACTTGAACTTCATTACTTTCCTGATATTGTTAACCTCTTACCCTACCATTGGTTTTAGGAAAATTGTTGTGTTTACAGCTGTAGAATGTAGACTTTCACAGCTGGTGTCAACTACTCAAACTGAGTCTTGCAGGCTGTAAGGCGATTGAGATTCTTATCCTTCACCTTCCCAAATTTTTCATCCATGACTGTGGTGGACATCATCAGTTGTGTGCTTGAAGTAATTTTCTTGAAGATGAAGCAGTGACTAAATCATTCATGGAAATTGTGGCAGTATATATAGTGGGGTTGCCTGTGGAAATTGATCTCTGATTGGTTTGCTTGGCTGAGGGAGCTGGATCAAGCTAGAGCTCTTGGGTGTTTCTAGCAGGGTGTTGGTTACTAATTGGTTCACATAATTTCTTTATCTTGGTATTTTTTAAAGCAGGATACCATGCTGAGTGCAGTTTCTGAGTTTCTTCTTTCCTGTTAGTTGCTACCATGCTTGTAAATTTCAATTGCCCCTGATATAAGGAGAATGATAAGAGATGTTGAGGCTAATATGTCAGTATCTTAAAAATCAATTACATGCTCTCTGCCAGCTAGAAGTGCATGCTCAGTGATGGCTGATTTATCCATCTGACTAGAACGGCAGTGTCTCTTATGTTCAGAAAGGCATGTATTAATACTGCACGGTGTGGTACCAATGTAAACTGCACAAAACAAAGATGGTATTCTGTAATCACCTGCTGAGACAAGTGGTTTCCTTGTGTTCCTTGTGGAGTGGAATGTATTTCTTAACTGTTTGTAGGTTTAAAACCTGTCTCTACTCTGTGTCATCTAGGTAACTTAGAGATGCAGTCTGTAACATTTTTCAGAAACGGAAGAAAGGCTACACTCTTTTTCTTGGGTAGTGTGTCAATTTGTTTCATGTTCTTGTTAGAATTTTTTTTGAGTAGTGTTTAACGCCCATTTTTACTACTGAGGCATCACAGGCAGTGGACACTGATGATACATGAGATGAAATGATAAATTTGGAAAGGATATTTTTAAGGAAGGAAGCATTCCAGGCCTAAGTTTAGGGTACCTCCCCAGCATTTGCAAGCTATGAGGACTGAGGAAAACCTGGAGAAAACCCCAGTCAAGAAGGACAGTCCTGGTGGGATTCGAACTCCAGACCTCCAGCTCATGAGTCTGCTCCTTAACGACCTCGGCCATCCATGGGGATCTCTTGCTAGAATGTAAAGCTCTTCTCACTTCCATGGTTCCATACCTGTTAGTTTGTAATACCTGTTCCAGGTGTTTCTTCTCTCATCCCAGGAGCTTTGGTTCATAAATCCGGGAGGTTTGATTTAGGTTAGCTCTATAATCATAGTGTTTTTGCCTCAGATGGTTATCCGAAGCCTTGTGAAGATATCTGTCTAAATATGTAGGCTTAAGGTAAACTGTGTGCCTGAGGGTACCATCACTGTTCCTTTAGACCAAAAATCCAGGAAAAGAAGTTTACCATCTGTCTCCACCTCCATTGTAAACTGAATCTGTGATTATTGTTAAGGTGCTACAAGAAATCATGAAGAGCATGTTCCGCATGGTTCCACATTATAAAAGTGTTGTCCACATACCAAAACCAACAGATCAGTTTATGTGGAGCAGTCTGTAAAGCTGCTACTTTGAATCATTACATGTAAAACTTGGCAAAGACATGGTTAAGAGAACTGCCCATAGCCATGCCCTCAATCTGTTTGTAGAACTCATTATTCCACCGAAAATATGTGGTGGTCAAAACATGTGGTACAAAGCTGAAGTTTTGTCTGGAAATATGCAAAATAGTTCCATAATGACCTCATTGACTGGAATCATAGCAAAAAGGGACAGGACATTAAAACTCACCAATAGGACTCCAGGTTGAAGAATAAGAGTTTAAAGTTTTTCAATAAACTGTCCTGAATCTTTTATTTGTGAATCAGTATTACCCACATGAGATTTGGGCAAGTTGGCAAGGTACCTGGCAAGCAGCTGAGTAGGGGAGCCAATAGAAGTGATTACAGGATGTAAAGGAAGTTTTGATAAGCCATAAAGCCTAGAAGGCAAGGCTTGTGTTGTTGTATTGGTCCTTTGGATGTATGTAGGTTAGATCAGAAAATTCATCAGAAGAGGGCCAGTACCATATAAAACAAAAGTAATATTAAATATATTAGGTAATTTTCTGTAGTGGAGATGACCAAAGAGAATTTAAAATATTTTGCAACACTGAAATGCATTAAGCATAAATTCTACTTCCTATAAGGTACAATGTTTCCCATTAGTCATTTATTTTGTGATATCTGAAGATATTAATGACTTTTAACAAAATTTTGCATGCCTTCTTTTGAACATATTTTGCAAAAGTTCATGAAAAATTATGATATATAACAGGTATAAAAGCATATAAGCAGTCTTCTCTCTATTACTTTATATTATAATGTAAATGCTATTAATATGCTAAATGTTTTAAAGACATTAATTTTTTCACTTTTAGCTGTAAAGTAAATTTTAAAAAATAAAAAAAAATAAATAAAAAGATTTACTTACATGAAAAGCTGAGGAATATTTTAGTTTTGTTATAGCCATATTCTTTGCTGCTGTTCTGCCATAGCAACAGTGATTTTTGGCATAAAGTAATAATGCTGCACGAGCAGACTGCTCTGTTTCTCTTGGGATACTTGGTTGCAATGTATGATTTAGACTGCTCTCCCACTGTTGTTCAGTCACTGCTGCTGGTGGTGGAATGTTAACTGAAACATTGATATAAAACATATTTATTTAACAAAAGTGAAGAAACAAAATGTGTATATTTTACATGATTAATAGTATCTTCTAACCCCTGGGTACTCAATGATAACTCTGAAAAAAATATGACAGATATACTAAAATTTTAAGTGATACCAGAAATCTCACATTTACAATTCAAAGATGCGCAATGTCACCATGTAGAAGTAAGAGACTTTCTATAGTTAATTTCTGACAATTTTTTCTACAGTATTCTGTACTTTTAAGCCTTAATATGCGTAACGAATTATGAGCAAGATGCAAATTTCATCAGCATACTTAAAACCACCCATTAGCAATTTGGTGGCTCACTGGTGTGATTCCTACTGCCATTGCATTCAACTTTTCTTGTGTAATTCCTCCTGCCATTACATTCGCCTTTTTAAAATTTAGGTACTGTAAATAAAATAAATGAATTCTGCACTTATCCCTATTATGAATATGATGAAGGAAGAATGTACCTAATTAGGTTCATTAGTTCAGAAAAACTGATAAATGTAAATGGTATTTTTTAGGTAAATATAGATTGTATGGTATAAAATGGTCAACACTTCCAGCATCTTCTGTAATGAGGGTGAGTACAGAATTTATATATTTTATTTGTAGTACCCAAGTTTTAAAAATATTATGGCACCAGATGCCAGCAATGGCAGGCACGTTATTAGTAATAAGCAGCCATCTTGCAAATTGACGGTTTTCAATGTGTCTCATTGTAGTTTAAATCTTGGGTAGTGTGTTGCTACATATGGGCTTGCCTCATTTGGGGAGCCTAGCACTACAACCACAGTCAGACTATGGTTTTTAAGGGGAAAGGAATGGAAAGGGAGCATTGCATCTTTCAAAGTGCAAGGAATTCACTGAGCTTCTTCACAGTCTGTGAGAGAGTGCAACAAAAGCCTGCCTGTCATCAGCACTTCTGTGCATACAGTTAAACAATGAAATTATGAATTTAAAGCAGACAGACTCCCAAATAAGTAAGTTCCTTACAATGATCGATTCTTAGTTCTTTTTCATGTTTATGCATGTAGGCAGTTTTGTAATAGTGGCAAAATGTGTGATTCCCCATCATTACCTTTTGATGTCTGTATTATGATGTTGAAACATTTTTGGCAATTCTTAAATATCAGGTCTACATTTGTTTTTCCCACAAACAAACCAGGCCAGTAGCCACTGTTCAAATCAGAAAAGTATTGAAAACATGCATATCTTTTCCACAAAAATAAAATTTCTTCTATCTGAGTCAATAGACTGTAAGGCACAGACTTCAGTAACCTTGTAGGGATACATTTTTAGCAATTTTATAGCTGCATATACTGAATATATAAGTACAACTGAGCCCTGCTTGTTGTGCCAACTTGATAAGAGAGTTCACAATGATGTTCTAATTGAGCAGTGATATCATCCTGTTTCCCTCTGATAACACATTAAGCCTGCATCTTATTTTCTTGTCCAACAAAGTTGGTCCTGGTGGTGTAGTGGTAACCATACTTGCCTCCTAAACCCAAGATCAAGGGTTCGATCCTGGTCAGGGACTGATGGAATTTTTGGGCTTAAAAATCCTAAGTATGGCTTCCTTCAGAAGCGAAGTAAAGCCTTATGTTCTAAGCGTAGAAACTGTGTGTCATACATTTACTGCATGAAAAAGACCCTCAAGCCTGAAAAAAGAGGTCTCTGTCGGCCGTTTCATGGCCTGAATTGAACGGAATGTGATGACCTGAGATGTTGAAGAGCACCCATAAATAAATAAAATAAAAAAAAATTGTCCAAATGCTGACCCTGTTATTTTGAACTTAAGCATTATTTTACAAATTGTACATCTGTCAGGTAGATGAATGTATGGAAAACATTCTTGAAATTCTGCATGATGATACTGTGTAACAGATTCATTTCTTAAAAAGTTAGCAGCAAAAGATGTGCTTTTCATTTTTATGCTATTACAGTTTTATTATTATGTAAAAGCTAAAGTTTTGTCTGTGTTATATGTTTAGAAAAGGATGTTAATGTCAGTAATACAAGTGGCTGAGTAATGGAAAATATTTTTCAGAAAAACCCTTCAGTAGACTCAATGGATAAAAAGGATCATCGTCTCATAAGAGCATCTTAAACCTATCCTCTCAAACTTACATCAATAAAGTGAGTGAAATAAGTGTGAAACTCAATATTTTGGATTCTAAGTACAAGAAATTACTGTAGTTGTGTGCTTGCTATAGCAGGTCACATGTATTACTTTGTGTACAGAATACACTGGCATTGATGACTTAAAACAGCTTAGGTAGTGTGTTATGAAAGCAATGTCAACAAACTAAAGGGCAGCTATAATCACTCTTAAAATATATGAAATATGCTAGTTTTTTCTCTGAGCAGGGCATGCAAAGAACATGTAGAAAGACATGATACAAAAGTGCAAAGTAATAGGTACATACTTGCATATTTAATAAATGCAGTATGCTGTCTGACATCTCCAAAGTTGACACAATATGGTCCTGACAAATCAGAAAGCTCTTCCAATACAGAAAATTGCAGGAAACTGGTTCAATTAATGGAGTCCTTACTTTGAAACATCACTTGGAAGTTTATACAGCTTTCTCTGACCAAGGGCCATTTGGTAAATGACACAGAAAATCCTAGCATTATCGTTTGTGATAGTAATAATTATGAGACTACAGATGTGTATAAAACATCTCAATTCTATATTGTCTTTAAACTGACATTCATGAAAGTTCTGCTATATTTCTATATGTTAGTGATAAGACAATGGAAAGAACATCTAGTGTTGTTTTTGATTATTTGGAGGAATTTGGGTTGTGCCATTCTTGCATGTGCTCCTGTCTACTTCTTACCCTAATACCTCTTTGTATCCTCATCTTCCTGTCCATGCTGGAAGGCCTTGTTACCCATGTCTTGTTCCTACTGGTTGGGACAGGCAAGAAAGTTTTCAAGAATAATATGACATAATCTTCTTAGCATGGTCAGTTTTCCTCCATAGTCCACTGGCAGAGGTTACTTTGGTACCATATGAGTAACACATGTTTAGGTCTTTCTTCAAAAATGAGAGGACTGAAGCCCTTTCCATTAACCCAACCCAGTGACTTGGTATTATGGAGGTTTGTTAAGGATTTTTCATTGTATTGTAAAGATTTTTATGTTGCTTGTTTGGATTAACTTTAATAGGAACTTGTGTGCTAAAACATTTTTTCATTTGTTGTCAAACTAGGGTAACACAGTTCTGTTAAAATTCCTTAAATTAACATTTGGTAAAGTTTATTAGCCCAATATTTGATTTGATATTTTGAATTTAAAATTGTATTCTATATTGGGCAATAAGTTAATTTTTTAATTTCCAAGTTGTTGCTGAGTACATTATTCTGTACGAGCCAAAGTTAAGCTTATTTTTTAATGATTATTAAGTTTTGCTTACATTTAAATAAATCACAATATTTGCAAATTATCTTCTGCTGTACTCAAAAATTAGATTTACCCACTCATATCCTGGAGGCTTTCCTTGCAGCATATTTCCTAATTTAACATTTTCTAGGCATTAGTAGGAGGGTGCCAAATTGAACATTATAAAAGAATTTGTTAGCAGAAATAGGGGACAAGTTCAAGGGGCATCAATAAATGAGTAGCTCAAACATATGGTCAAGATTTAGTTAACACCAACATGCATAATGGCTTAACAAATCATATTAAATCTAGATTTTCCCAAGTTATGTTAATGGTTTATTATGTCAAAAATAAAATATGATGTTTTAAAACTAAGTGAAAGTGGGTGCAAAATTTTATTTACTATATTGTTTTCTTCCCACATCTTATTGTTTCCATTCTCTCAGTGAAATTATTAACAAGTCATTTCATACTTGTTGCTCCAAATAGGTATATTTAAAATAGTGCAATTGTTAAAACATTCATTGAACTATTTGATCACATTTCTCTCTGGATGTCATTCTTTTCAATCCTGAGACATAGTACTGTGCAGAAGATTTAAAAAAATTTCACTGAATTTAAGATGAATTTTATGATGGAGGTTCTATATCAATATTCTGTTTAAAACTCTTAAGAAAAATCCTTTTACATTATTGATTGAATAAAACTGAGTATGTATTTTAAAGATTTTTTTAAATAACTATTTTGCCTTTGTTTAGAAAAAAGTTCAAGGATCTGAATTTTCCAATTAAAAAGTTGATGGTAGTGATGGGAAAGCAGAATATTGTACTCAATATTTGGAAATGATTGAGAATTTCACTGTTGATATTCAGGAAAAATTTACATCATAAACTTTTTTATGGTCTTTTAGATTTCAATAAATCTGCAATATTTCCTCCACTGTTCTACAATCTTATGGATTACATTATGACTGATACTTTGATCATCAAGGCCTATTATTTGAATTTTCAAATATTTTCAGTCGCTTATCTTTCAGACTATAATATGTATCAAATCTGCAGCATTACTTAGTGGAAAATGAAAGATTTTAAGCTTTAATATAATTAATTATTGATTTCATAATCAACCAATTTAACCTGAAAAATGCTGAGCTTATGGACCAATGCAATCCTTGGCCATCATCAGGACATCAACCATAGAAATAATGAGGGCTGAAAGCTCAACATTCATCAAGTTGACATGTTTGACCAATGAATTCTTAATCAGTAGAAAATCACTTTAGCAAAACTTTATTTTAAGTGTAAAAGTCATACACACACACATGCGCACATTTTTTTTTTTTTTTAAGTCCTGACACTACTCAAGTTTTAAGCATAGGGTATAAGGGTATATCATGAACATTTCAATTACCCTTACAATTAACACACATAGCTCACACTCAGAATTACACTTAACATAATTAGCCTATTATTATTTTATGTAATTTATTACTTGAATGAGAAAAATCCTTTTTTACAGGTTTGTTCTTGAGGTGTTGTGGTCTTGACCTGTCATGTAACTGGCATCAAGTAAGAAATGGATAGTTTTTCAATAGTAAAGTTAAATTTCAAAGCTTTTCAAATTTATTTTAACATCCTTAGCTACAGTGCTGCTGCTTAAAGGAGCCTTTTTGCCTTAAAAATATTAAAAAATCATTATAGTACAATTAAAACCTAGAATCACTGGGGCAGAATAACTTAATTTCAATTAAGAAATTGTTGCTCACTGATCTTACTATAAAAAACCAAATTTTTATATCATGACAAACATATTTGCAGACAAGAAGAATAAGATGTAAGAACTGCACTACAAGCAACAACACCAAGGGGCTAAAGATGGTGAGTAATTATTACTATTAATTGCTTAATATGATTCCTTGATTGCAACTAAATGCTTCCTTTTTTGCATTGCATTGATCATTTGACTTAACAAATGTATGCCTTTCAGGCAGTGCAAAGTTAAAATGAAGCAAGCTAATATATTTGTCTCTCTCTCTCTCTCTCTCTCTCTCTCTCTCTCTCTCTCTCTCTCTCTCTCTCTCTCTCTCTCACACACACACACACACACACACACATACACACACAGAGTGCGCGCGCGCCACCCCTGTCCAGAAAAACAGATTCACCCATAATTTTTGTCCAAAATAGAAACTGAGAATAGTATGCTTGATTTTTTTTTTTTTTACTTTTAACTGGTGAGATTTTATTGGTTTTCTTTAGCCTCACCCTGATATTGTCTCTAAAACTGTTTTTCATTCCCTTTTATGCATGAGGTTATATGCTGGTAATGCAATTTTGCTCTCCATAAAATTTTGTTACCTTATAGCAACTCCTACTCCAACAATGCTTAAGTTGGAAACCTGTGGTTGGGAGCTAATGCGACAATTATTTCCACCATTACTATCTTGATGAAAATCTGTAAATCAACATGACTGGGAAAGGAATATGACTGTCCGGACCAATACACAAAAAACACATATGTTGCATGGTAACAAAGTAAACAAGATTTATTACTGTAATATTAACAAAAATTAAATTGTGACTTATACCATTATTTGTTATCTAGGCTGCCAAAAGTGATCATGCAGACAACCTTCCCCTAACATTGTCTAGCTCCCACTGTCCTAAGTAAAACACACAGGCAGAGAGGCTTTTTCTTGTCTCAACACATTTTTTAATTTTTCTTTTTCGCTAGCACTCACCCCTTACTGGCGCCATAAACTTTCATTTCCCCCCGTACTGAAACTACACATTACTTCCATGCTAAATCATCTATATACTCATACTTCCTATAAGGAATAACATGATAATTTCACCAACATCATCAACATATGTCATTCTATGTCATACCACAATATGGTATTGGTTCCCTAAATCTCTATCTATTGTTAAGTACCGAATATATAATTTTGAGACAATTTGTTTTGTACAAGAGTGAGTTAAAAAGTAAATTTCCCATTTTATTAATCCGAAACAAAGGCACACAGCTCAGTGCAATTTGTGTACCCACTGTTAGGAGTATACAGCAACACTGGCTTGCGCAGCAGAACACAGAAGCAGTACCAGCTATAAATGCCATGGGTTCTGAATGAAGTAAGGAGGAAGTACATTCAGTAATTTAATTTCTTTAGGTAGAAAACATGACACCTATAAACATTCACCAATGAATTGTGTCTATGTACACATGACTATGATATCCATCCGATGGTTGCAAAAATGATGCAAATGAATTTACAGATGGCCTGCTGGGCAACTCGCATTAACATTTTCTAACCCACCACTGGCTTTCATCTGCTTGGGAAACTTAAAGAAAACATCTGCAATATCTCTCTGTCAAAGATGAAGAGTTGATGCAAGTAGAATGTCAGTTTATATCATATGGGTATGGAAAAATTAATTTTATGCTTAGACAAATGCTTGTTGCCTGTAGCATAGCCACGGTAATTATCCAGAACAAGCATGCTCTTTTAGTTGAGTAGACCTCCTTAGTGATGTTGACAAATCACGTCACCCATTCAACCACTAGCTCATTGACCATCTACCCTTTAGGATGAGCTGGTTTCATGACACCCTTAACATTCATTTCAAACAGGAATGGTTTTTCGTTTGATGGCGGTAGCTTCCTTCCATTTGCAGTTACACACAGTATAAGAGTGCATCTTTGTATTTCACTACCTTCAGTTCTAATTATCACAATAGATTTGCCCTTTTTATTTATTGTAAAGTCTTGTGGCATTTCAAAGTACACAGTTGTTTGGTCTGCATTACCAATTTACGACAGCAAAGGTTGAATTCTCTTGCACAATCTGATGGTAAATCTGTGGAACTTCATTATCTTCTCTTCATAGTCAGCAGTAAGGCATTGTACGATGCTCATTTTCCTCTAAAAACTGAAGCCATTACATTGGAAAACACGCGTGGGCCATCCACAACTAACCTTAAAACCAGTACCGGTTGTGTTTAGTTCTGATGCTATTGTTATAGCTTTCAATTGGCACATTTCACTTGTAATGGCACATCCAAACTATCTTTTTTTCAGTCACATACTCACAATTTGTTTTCCACTTCAGGAAACTTTGCTTTTTGTCTGTGAAATGGTCGCCGGTTACTGTTTGTCTGCTCAAGACAGGCTTTATTCATTCACCAGTCACAAATACAGCCCTCTCCATTGTTCAATAGCACGATTGCCAATTTGTGCTGCCTCTTCAATGATGTGGAGATTTTCTTTCACCGTGAACAACCTGTAACAATGTTTCACAGTATCCATCATGAACAATTGCTTTCACTTCAGCTGGTGCTACATAAATGACCTATGATACGGTCTGTGTAAGCGGATCTCACTTGTGATGGAAGAATGCCAACTTCCAGATTTTGGTGTGTCTGAAGTGTGATACCAAACCCTAATGGGAATAATACTAGCACCCCAACTTATTGCTGTTACATTTTTGAAAAAATATGCAGGGATCATTGGCATATATATGTTATTATCTATCATACTCATATTTCTTATAGGTCTTTCCTTGCATTATAAAAATTCTCTTTCTTCCTCGAGCATTATGGCATTACTCAAATGAAATTCTGCAAAATAAACATTTATTAAGTCTGGTAAATTTAGGACACATCTAAGGTATTTGTTCATATAATGCAAAGAACAATTTTAGTTCTTAAATGTTGGATGTAAATATTCATTGATGTTTTTATTTATTGAATGATGTTTTAATATTTTTTACAGTCACCAAAATTTAACAAATTCAATTTTTTATTTCAGATATATGTGTGTGTTTGTGTGTGTGTGTATAAACTAAAAATTGTATATATATATACACAATGATAAAATATCAATATTTTATTATTTATTTATACTGAGTTAATTGCTTGGAACTGCAATATGTGCAAATCAAACAAAACATAATTTTTTTGTACAATATACAAAATTCATTTCTCTTTATTAAAATGTTTGTGTCATCTGTAAACCAAACAATATCAGCATGATCTATACTATTTGTTAAGTCATTAATATAACAGAAATAATAATGGGCCAAGGACAGATTCTTGAGGAAAATCTTTTGATTGTCACACTGGGCCTACAAGAATTTAGCTTCCTATATTTTCACAATGCAATTCAACCAACCGTTTCCTGTCAGGTATGGCAACTCACTTTTTAATAATAATAAAAATCAGTCTTGCTCTAAGAGTAAAAATTAATGATCTAACCCATCATAAAGGCATGATAACACCATGGGTGGCTGAGGTCGTTAAGGCATGGATTCGTGAGTAGGATGTCCTGGGCTCAGATTCCACCAAGACCATTCCCCTTGATTTAGGTTTTTTTCAGGTTTTCCTCAGTCCTCATAAATGGCAAATGCCAGGAAGGTACCCTAAACACAGGCCTGGAACACTTCCTTCCTTTAAAAAAAAATATTTTCCCTATTTACTATTTCATTTCATATATCATCAGTGCCCACCACCTGTAGTGCCTCAGTAGTAAAAATGGGCATTAAACACTAATCAAAAAAATAACACAAGCATGAAGGTCACCTCCGTCCACAAACCACCAGCTGTACCATGCCTAGAAACCAGCTTCTTCACCAGAGGCAAACATGGCATTGACTTTGCAGTGTAATTTTCAAAAGGATTGGGGAAGAAAAGAAAGCTTAGTGTTTACGTGTGGAATGCAAATAACACAAATAAGGGCCTTCACTATCCAAAGTCACTTTGATGTGAAGCACAAACAGAACTATGGTGCAAACAGAACTATGGTGCTCTTGCAGAAATCTATTTACAATTTATAAACAGTGCTTATAATTAATTTAATATTATTAATATTACTATTAGTAGTGTAATCATTAAAATGAAAAATATATTTAATGCATCATTTAGGCCAGTTTAATACTTGAATCTAACAGAATTTAACAAAAACAACAAATCATGTAATGTGTATTTATCATTAGCAGAATGCATATAATTTTATGAAATTAAGCAAATTCTTCACATTACTTCTGTTTATCTGTTCCCTTAAGATTGGACAGATGCATATCATTACCTACTGAATTCTGTCTGGGTATATTACTCTAGGGAAACATAATTTTGACACATATGGTCATATTTACATTCCTTGTTTTGGGACATCCAGAGTTTTGCATCAACAGACTGAATTGCTACATGTCATGAACTGTTGTCTACATATTAACAGCATTTTATTCTGCAATTCCTGATGAAAGTGTTGCAAATTTCATGTAAGAATGATTTTCTGAAGAAATAGTAGTTCCTCAAACATCAAATATAAAAAGAAAATCTGGAGGAAAACAATCGTTTAAAAATAGGAATTATGCCATATTGGAATTGTGGTTTTGATGTGCAGAGAACATGTTAATCATGATTGACAAGAGCAAACTAGAACATTAAAGATGCAACAAAAATGTGCAGCAATGCTCATTCCCTTTCAAATATTTCTGAATTCAATATAATCATATATGTCCGTCAGAACTAAGAAGATTTGGAAAACTAGAGGAAAAAAATAAAACATTCACATCTGCCATCATAATACAGTTTGTACCTTTAGCACAAAATACTCTGACAGCCATGTAGTAGCCAGGACTATAATCCTTTAATAATTTAAGGCAAGCATTCCTCCAATATTTTAAATGGCTGTGGCCAAATTGAGGAATAAGTCCTGGAAAAACCCATTGTTATTGAAATTAGACAATTATAGGAGGAATTAACAGTATTTTTCACCACTTCCGTTATTTCTGTAGCATAGCTTCTATTGGCCAAACACAATTCCTAATTTCTGTTTTATTTACTAGCAAATTGCAGGAGTATGTGGTTATAATTATGGATAATATAAGTATACTACTGATTTTCTCTCTGATAACTGCCATGTGTTTGGCTGGTAGAAGAGGCAATAATATTCATTTCCAGTTCAAGAAAGTTATTTTTATGTTCATTATGAACAGGAATTTGAAGATCTAAAATGTGACAGGCCTATAACATACATCAGTAAAGTCACCAAAAGCACTGCCAAGGTTACTAGCATGTGATAGTTTGCTCTTCAATTGGCGACAAGTTGCAATTTGGCTACAACATGCAGCATGCAAAATACTTTTATTGTCATGTGCCCTAAAACTTAAATTCTTTTGACTACAAAAGAAGTGGAAATTGAACACTAAGTAAGCAGTCTATGCAGATATACATACAAATATTATTTTTTTATAAATTCTATCACAAATTCTCCTATCTTCTCTGAAACAATATCAAAACCTAATATTTTATATCAAATTTCTCCTATTAATACATCAATAAAATATATTTCATTTTAGCAAGTTCATCTAATTAACTACTGGGCCCTCGTCTTCGGTTCATCAGTGGAATATCCAGAAGACTTGGACTCAACAAAGCAAAATAAATCAATTTATTATGACTTCTGTTTTCTGCAAATTTCTTATACCTCAACTTGTTCATCCATATCTTAAGATCTGGTAACCAGATCTGGTTACATGTATGGTATATGAACTCCCCCTTACAATTCCCCACTTCCCCCCTCCTGTGTCTCTTCAAACTTCTTCCCTATACATCTCCTCCAGTTCTCCCTTACTTACCCTAATAGCGCCATGGGTGGCCAAGGTCGTTAAGGTGCAGGCTCATGAGCTCCCACTGGGGTTTGAATCCTGCCAGGACCGTCCTCCCTGACTGAAGTTTTTTCCAGGTTTTCCTCAATCCTCATAAATGGCAAATGCCAGGGAGGCACCCTAAACTTAGGCCTGGAACAATTCCTTCCTTAAAAAAAATCCTTTCCCATTATATAATTTCATTTCGTGTATTATCAGTGGTCATTACCTGTGGTGCCTCTGTAGCAAAAATGGGCGCTAAACACCATACACCACCACACCTCCTTCCCTAAAAATCCCCCATCTCATTAATTTGCTCTATCCTTTCCTCTGTCAGTATTTTAATTATTATTATATCATAACAATCCCATTTATCATTCCAAATATTATTTATCCATTTTTTCACCATTTCACTCTCTAATAAACAATGAAACATACCATCTTCTTTCCGACACATTACGCATTCTACCTTATAACTTTTTCTTACTCCATTAAGGAATAATGCCCCTGTACACATCCATGCCAGGCCTATTCTTCTGAACTGGTACAAATTATCTATATAATTCTCTCTTCCCCAATTTTCCTTTATCTTCCTATATAACTCCAAAGAGCTTTCATCCTCCAAACTGGCCCAAATCTTCTGCTTCTCAATATCTTTCACCATCTATCTAACTTCTTTCCAAAAACCTCTGCTATTACTTTCACCAAATATCCAAACATCCCCCAATCCAACTTCTCCTAATATTTTCCCCACTTCTCCAAACCAACTCTCTCTTCCCAAAACATCTCTTTGATACATAAGACATACTTTTAGTATATTATTATCTAATTTAAGACATCTATATCAATATTTCATAATTCTCTCAACTATTATACCTTCCCTTCCTACTCTTCCCAATTCTAACAAACTTACCCCCCTTGGCAAACTTCTTGATAACTCCAATACTTCTCTACAAAACATTCTATGGACCACATCAATTGTCATCCAACCCTTTGACACCCTCCAAACTTCTATCCCATATATCATCTTAGCTTCAAGCACTATCTCATATAATCTCTCAAACCATTTCATTGGTAATGTGGGAAGTTTATACAAACCTATTCTCACTGCCCTCATAGCTAATTTACCTTGGGCATGTATACTTCTTGACTGCACCTCCCATTCTCCATTTCTTGCAAATCTCACCCCCAAATATTCAAATTCTTTCACTATTTCTATTTGATCTCCATTTATAAACCATCTATCATCCTTCCTTAATTTTGCTCCTTTTTTGAATACTAAAATATTTTATTTTTTATTATTTATTTTTAGACCCCATTCTGTACAATATCTACCAATTTCATCTATGCCCTACCACAGTTACCATCCCCGCTATTAGATCATCTACAAAAAGCAGTTCTGGTATTTCTTTCATTCCAATTATTGGACATTGCCCATTCTTCATCCCGATCCTCTCTATGATATCTATAAATAAGTTAAATAATATTAGGCTGAGTTTACATCCCTGTCTCAAACCCTTTTCTTGGCTCATGAAATCTGTAATTCTACTCCCATCACATCTGACACAAAACCTAATTCATTCTTACATTTTTTGCAGCCCTAAAATAAATGCAATACTGACGCCCTTGCATCTCAATTTGCATACTAAGGCCTTCCTATTTATTGTGTCACATGCTTTCTCTAAATCTACAAAAAAGCTGTATACTTTACCTCTTTTTTTCCTAAGTATTTATACACTACAGTTTGAATTACCATAATATTATCCATTGTTCTTTTCCCTTTTCTAAAACCAAGCTGTCTATGCAGTGATTTTTTCAATGGAATAAACGCTGGAAATATAAAGATTTGGAAGGCTAATGCTCATGTTAAATATGAGCAGCCAGTGAAGTGTAAAAGTAGATAGTTCACTAAAACTTTCAATGCTTATGGTAAATATAGCATCATGGATGTGATGATAAAAATGAATTGCATTATTTCTTACATCTCCCTAGTGAAAATTTGTGAAGAGATTTGGCATGACAGATTTAAATTATTTATTACACATAGTGAAACATGTTAATATGTGTACAATTTAGCTATTTTGGGGATAGTAAATGATGCACAACAATTGAATAGGGAGTACTGAAAAAGAATTATATTGCATATTGAGCAAGTAAAACAGAACAGATATGTTTTAAATATCATGAATAACTGCATTTGATTCTGTAGTGCTTATGAGCCCACTTTATGAGAACATTACAAATTTTGAGTTGTTAAACCCCAGCATCTTTCAAGAATTAATGTATTTCAGTGCAAAATTGAACTTCTCACTTATAAGTCATCTTCAGAAAGCTCCTATGGCTAAGGGGACCTCAAAAACAATACAGAATGAAATTCTGAAAATTATATTGGAAGTGTCTTAATAGGAATATTAAATTCAATTAGTTGACTTTATATCTGTTATTGAAGAAATAACAAGTGATATTAATACATTGTGATGAGTTGAACTATACACAGGTAATCAAATCACATAATTATTATATGATTTGCTTCACTGTGACAGTTCTAATTCAGGAGCAATTTTTCAAAACGTGGTAAATTCAGAATATAGCTTTTTTAATGAAATGCAATTTTCTATTTTCACCTAGTGAGAGATGTTAGATGAATGTAATATTTTCTCCAGTAATGGATCTTACTGCTTCAAATAAAACACTCTAGTAAGATATATTGAAACAAAATTTGCACTGTGGAGCATTATATGGTGACTGATTTGGGTATTCAGGTTGTTCAAAAGTTGATAAATGCAAATTTTTTAAATTTATATGCAGTTATTTATTTATTATCACAATAATTCATATATGTATATATATATATACACAAACACATTTTTATTGGTTTGCATTATTATTACACACTAAACATCTGATTAACATTTATGTTTCTGGATTTAATTTTGTTAACTTTATTGATAATAAACATTATAACAAAAATATAACTCAAAAAGGGTAATATGTTAGCATACAATGATTTACCCTTAATAATGCATATAGTACAATAATCTAAGCAACTACAATTATTTTATTATTCATACAATATTTAACATTCCTAGCCTCAAACCTAGACATCGTTAGATTTGTTGTTCACTCCTAGAGCACCTTTATAAAATTTAATTGCATCATTGGGTACTTCAAAACACATTAATTGTGTAGAAATGTCCTTCTTTTCTTTGCTTTTGTAGAACAGTGGATGATAGTAGTACTGAATGGCATGACTTTCTCCTGGATCTCAGAAGTATGTGTTTTTCACTTGTACATTAACATTGTTCTTTACTTTCTAATTTGGAATCTAGTTTTTAGTACTTTCTGTGCACTATCCTTTAGTTTTTTAATTTCTCAGTCTTCAGTTAGTACTTTCAGGGTGCTGTATTCTTTTAAGATATCATGCTTTTTCTTTAGGAGAAAGATTCTTTATGTTTTCTGTATGATTTCTCAATTTTACCAAATATTTGTTATGGAGCCATGTAGCTACATCAACGGACTGGAAAGAAATGAAGAATATTCTTGAACCTTGAACTCTCTGAATGCTGTAAGTCAGAAATAATGTCCAGCAAAGCCGACACAACTTATTTGCATCCTCTTGAAGGCTCTGTTTTCAGCCAGGTATAGAAAACAATATTTTTCTCTTTTTTTTTTTTTTTGCTCATTAGCATGATCATGATGCATATATTGTATAAGTATACTAGCCAAGCATAGAAATTTTGCTCACTGATAGTTTTGGAAATGGCTGGTTTACCTGCATATCAAAGGCAATCTTAGTGACATCTGAATTTTCTCCTTTCATTATTCTATAAAACTGCTTTGCACAAAGTTTATGCTATCTGTTACTAATTCTTAATTCATTTTTCTTCTCCAAACATTTCTTTGATTTTATTTTCATAGAACAAACCTCACAAGCTGAGCATGTATCAGTGTGGGGATTTTGAAATGACAGATTAAAATATTTATAGAATACATTCTTATATTTTGATAAAGAGAATAGTTTGAAGGATGGCATCCCTATTGTCTCTAGATCTTCTGCTAGCCAAACATTCTTTCACCCATACACCACTTTCAAAATCACTGGAACCACCATCCATTCTGTTTTAACTTGAAATATTTCTTCTTACAAACAAAATTGCACCATTGATAACTTCTCTAAACGTAATCCGGAAATATATTGATGACAATGAAGTCTAGTTGCATGATTATAAGCAGCCAATCAAAGGAGAAACATTGTTAAAAAAAGGAGTAATGTAGCATAAACTATGTTCACTTCTGTTGCCTACTGCTCAGTATGGAATGAAAGTAAAGAAAAATTTTTGCATTTGTCAACTTTTGCTTAACTCTCAGATTGCATACATCAATTTTTGCTAAAACCTCATGAATTCACCTGCTTCTATAAACAGTATTTGTAGACTTTAGCTGAAATTTGATTCACAGGACGACATGTATGGTCAAAATTGTGTTGTTACAATATATAAATAAATTTGCAAAAATTATGCATTTATTGAATTTTGGAAAAACACTCCTGCTGTATTGTGTTAAGGAAAACGTAATGTTTCCAACAAACTTCTAGTCTGAGGTGTTATGACACACTATGAATTGCATTTATCAAGTTTTGCAAAAAGTCCTCCTTAATTGTATTATGTTAAGGAAAACATGTGATGTTTCAAATAAATTTCTAGTCATTGAGGTGTTAAGAGACATCTATGAATTATAAATGATAAAGGTTTTAGACAATTTTTTAACTCTGAAATGCACAGTGCAAAATTCCTAGCTGCAAACTTTCTAACAAAACTTTTGAAGATTTGAACTTAATTGAAACAAATAGAAAGAAACAAATGTGATAGAGGCTCTACTGATGATGTGCAAGCAAATGGGAAAAACCTTTTTCTATGTTATCATGCACACTAGCTGAATTTGGGCAACACTCAATATTACAATCATTAATAGAGGGGTTATATGACTATTTTTTTTACTTGGAAGGAATTTACGATTTCTTACTACTTGCTTACAAAGAATTGCTATATTAAATGAAATAGAAAAAAAAAGATTGTCTTGCTCAGTTTCCAGCTCATGTTAAGTCACATTGAGTAAATACAGTGTTTTAATGGAAGAACAAAATCATTCAGTGCTTGAAGGAAATTTTCCATTTATAAAAAATTAATAAAAACTTTCCCTAGTATCTGGCCACCTAAAAATTTGCAATAGCAGTTTCACATTTGAGCTTGCATTTTTACATATATTAATGTTGCATGCAACTTTTTACCCAGTTGCAGTGAAGAGACAATGGTGCAGAACTTGCATGTTTATGTATTGATTCTTTTGCAAAACAAATTCACAAAGTTAGAAAGAGCAACCTTTCTAATGAAAGTATTCTGAAACTCTTTGACATAAAAATGAAGAAAAATTGGTTGCTTAGAACTTAAACAGAATAAAAAGAAGTTTGTGCATCTTTTACTGATGAAAGAAAGATTTAAATTTAAGCACCTTGTTGCTTCATTGATGTTTTGGAAGGTTTAATTTGAGAAATATATATAGAAAAAAGATAAAAGAAATTTGTGAATCACACCACTTTCTTAATTCAAAGAAATTGAAAATAGAATTATCCACTGTTTACAGCATACCAGAATTTAGATCTATACTTGAAGCAGTGCACATGGAAATTAATGAAAACAAGATTCAAGATCCCATGAATATTTTTTTTTAATAGTGTTTAATGCCCATTTTTATTACTGAGGCACCACAGGCAGTGGACACTGATGATACATAAAATGAAATGATATATTGGGAAAGGATTTCTTTAAGGAAGGAAACGTTCCAGGCATATGTTTAGGGCACCTCCCCAGCATTTACCATTTATGAGGACTGAGGAAAACCTGGAAAAAACCTGTCAGGGAGGACAATCCTGGTGGGATTCGAACCCCAGACCTCCTGCTCACAAATCCATGCCTTAACAACCTCGGCCACCTGTGGTGGTAATCCCATGAATGAGAAATACTATAATACAAGAAAGGTTTCCCAATGTTCCCCCAAAAAACACTTAATATATAGATTTGTAATTTTAATGAAAAACAATTAAATTGTCTATATGTAAATATAACAGGATGGATTTTTTGCTCATATAGAAGCTTCCATGATCAGTAGTGCTACTGTTAAAATTAAGTGTTAATTTACTGTATATATTTAGGAAATGTATAATTCACTTATAAATGGAATATGATTTGTGAAACCATCAAGCTGTTTTCTTATAAACAAAATATAATTGTTACACCATTTGTCTAACACTTTAAATATTTAATGCACATGCAAGTGTTACAAAAATTATATTAATAATTACTATTATACATTTATTGTAATGCCCAAGTTATTAACTCAGGGGCTGTTATTTAAATTTACTTTCAGTAATTAATATATTCCATGGCCTTATAAGAAAGTTTTGACATCAAAGTAAAATGTAATTAAAAAAGATAAACGAAGTGAAGCTGTATATAGAAATAATTCTTTATTACTAGCTGCATGTAGGAAATTAGTTGGAAAGAAAGAATCAGACTTGAAAAATATGAGACATGGCCAAGATTAAAACTGCAGATCTTCAGCCTTCCATGTTGAAGCTCTAACCAGCAGAGCTATCATGTCCTCCTCCAAGCATGGGATCACAAATCTTTCTCATCTGATTCCATATATCTGAGACCTCCATCAATTTTCTTTACTGTTAGAGTTTTATTCCTTAAGATGCAACCCTTAATGCTATGAGTACTTTAGACCCATACTTCTAGTTTAACTGCCAACTATATACAGATTCATTTTATATAGAAATAGTTCAACCACATAGTTCTTTCATTCCAGATGTGATTAGAATTTTTCAAGTATGATTTTTCCTTTCCAACTAATGTTCTACATATAGCTGATGTGAAAGAATAATTCATATATATATAGTTTATGGTTAAACTAGAAGCCTAAGTAATCCAGCATTACAGGTTACCTCTTAAGGAATAAACTTCTCACAGTAGAGAATACCTTATAGAGGTCTTCAGAATATATAGAATCAGATGAGAGAGATTTATGGTTTCATGTTTGGAAGGCATGATAGTTCAGTTGCTTAGGGCATCAGCACAGAAGGATGAAGATTTGTGGTTTGAATTCCAGCCATGACCCAAATGTTTTATGTTTGACTCTTTTTTTCCTAAGTGAAACTGGTCAAAGCACACAGGTAATGAAGCATCCAAAGCTAATTCAAGTCTTTAGTTAGAAGGAAGATGCAGGTTAATGCAAATGAGACAGAATACAAATTGGAGTACCAAAAAAATCATGGATATAGCACAGAAAAATGGCTACACAACAGATTTGGTCAAGAAAAAGATAGAAAAATTCAAAAAACAAAAACAAATAAAAGAAATCACCCCACTGAAAGGTTACAAAGGAATGCAGATATATAAAAAATTTACATTTCATCCATGGGCACATCAAAAATTTCAAAATATTTTTAAAGAGGCCAACATTATTTTGACTCCAGTGAATAAATGCAATTTGAAAAACCTCCTAAAAACCAACATAAAGGATAAAATCCTGCCAGGAAAACAATCAGGCATTTATGAAATCAGTTGCAAAGACTGCAATAATAAATATATAGGTAAAACAAAAAGGAATATTCCATATCGTTTAAGGAGCACATGATTGATTGATTTATTTAAGGACGCTCTTTAACAGCTCAGGTCATCAGCGTCCCATTCAACTCAGGGCGTGAAACGGCCGACAAATTTTGCTCAGAGGCCTCTCTTTCAGGCTTGAGGTTCTTTATCGTGCCGTAAATGTACGACACGGGACCCACGGCTTTACTTCCCTTCCGAAGGAAGCCATACTTACGATTTTTACGCCCGAAAAAATCCATCGGTCCTGGCCGGGTTCGAACCCGCGTTTTGGATATAGGAGGGAGCACATGAGAAGTGAAAAATATAAACATATGGAAAAATCAGCAGAAGCATACCATTTCTGCTAAAAAACCATGAGTTCCAAAATGAACCAAAACTCTCAAAACTTCTTCAAAAACCCATGGAATTATCTGTGTGGGAAAATATATTCTTGAACAAAAACAAAGAAAATTTAGTTAATTTTGATCTTCCATACAACAACAACCTCATCAAAAAGTTTATAAAATCCAAAGAGCGACATCATAATACCATGCTGGAAAGCTGACAGTGGAACCATGCTGACAATGAAGGAAATTTGCCTTCAAAACATGTCCAAGTAAGTAGAATAAATCTAGTGATTTTTGTGGGAAAATATATTCTTGAACAAAAACAAAGAAAATTTAGTTAATTTTGATCTTCCATACAACAACAACCTCATCAAAAAGTTTATAAAATCCAAAGAGCGACATCATAATACCACGCTGGAAAGCTGACAGTGGAACGATGCTGACAATGAAGGAAATTTGCCTTCAAAACATGTCCAAGTAAGTAGAATAAATCTAGTGAAATTTGAGTGACTTCCTCTTAAATAATTTATTATATAATACACAAGATACTTGTTTGTTAACCATGCACATCCACTTATTTTTAATTCTATACAAATAATCCCCTAAATTCCTCATTTGAGATAGATCCCCCCAAATTTTCATTGTTGTCAAATTCTTTTGCATTTGCACCCATTTCTCCTTTATCAATTTCTACCTTCACTCGTACATGTTCCAATGCATTCCAGCAATATTTGTGCAGCACTTTCCATTCCCATACAGATTGGACAAATATTTTGCTCAAAATTTCTCCTTATACCTTTTAATCTCCAAACTCCTAATCTAAACCATATTAGTCCTTTCCATTCATTCTTATTACAATTGTTAATATATCCATTCATGCTATTATTCTCCTTTAATTACCAGTATAATGCCAAGGAACTTTCCTCTCTCATTACAATATACATCACTGTCTACCCATATCCTTGAATCTCATTCTAACCAGTCTCCAAAAGCCTCTTGTTAATTCTTCTATCCTACTTCAAATATCTCCCATTCCATACCCCAAAATTTCTTCGCCAATCTTGCTCACCCAGCTGGCTTCTCCTAAAACAGAATTCTGAAGCTTCAGACATTATTTCAAAATATGACCATGTGGGAGCTGCTGAATTCTAAACTAATATTTTAGAGTTATCTCAATCACCCAAACTCACATACTTAGCTATCGCATTTCTAACAGGCACCCCCATTGGATACATTTTGTGGGATATCAAACATAGTTTTTCAAAATATAGCCAGTATTTTATCCATTTCTTTCCAACTTTCTTACATTCCCCATACCTTTATTCCATATGCCCACCAAAGTTCTATATATTCTCAAACCATGACACACCACATTAGCTGAAGCAAAGTTCATACATTTCCTTAACAATTTAATTACCAATTTGTCTTTTGTTACTGCTATCCTTTTCTGACTTTCCCATTGTCCTTATCTACCTAACAGCAATCCAAAATATGTAAACTTCCTAACAACCTGAATATTAATACCTTTCAGTGATTATTTCCCCTTCCTTAATTAGTTTATTCCCATTGTTAAATACCAAGGGTTTTACATCCAAACTACATGATATTTAATGCTGATTTTTACTACTGTGGAACCACTTCCAAGCTATGGGTCAAGTTTTCTTCATATGAAAAGTCTTATGTAGATTCATACAATAACTGAAGCATTATTAGTGAGATGTATCATCCTCCATCGACAATGAATTTGCAAATTTCTGGCCATGGGAAAAGGGAATGCAGATATGTAACAATTTTATAATGTAATAGTATGAGTGCATCTACATATATACCTATAATTCTCATCATTTAGAATGTTATGAAGACAGCTCTTATAAGGTAGTATTGAAAGTAATTCACAATGTTGCATACCAAGCTCATGTAGAGGCTAATCGTGCTCTAGATGGGAATGATGTCATATATTTCTTTGGCATAAGAGAGGACACACTTTAAATTAAAGTGGCTATTCTTACAGGCCTATAAATAGATTTTTGTGTTATGCCCAGGTACTGAAACACCTGTACCATGAAGTCCAGTAAAATGCTTATGGAAAGTATTGAATTTACTGGTTGGTTTCAGAATTAATCATTGTATGTGTGAATCTAGTTAGGCAAGATCCTCTAATTCAATGAAAGAAGCTACTGCTGTTGAAATGTGGAAGCATTCTATTGATGCATTACACTACCATGTTTAAAAAAGCATTTCAGGAGCATAAAATACAAATGAATGGAAAAATCAGTAGTGGCATCTCATTTCTGGAGCAAAATTATTAAATCCGTACAAGAACCAACAGAATTAGCACATGGGAGAAAATCTACATTCACAAATACAGCTACAGATTAATGAACTTTGACACTTCTGGGGATTAAAACATAAACTTTCGGTTCATCACACCTCTACCACAGCAGAATATACATCCCCATTACATAACAAATTATCCAGGAATCAAAGGGTAGCTGAGGATGCAAACAAGGGTTCGTGAAACATGTACTGCATATAAACAAGTAAATGGAGCTAATATGAAAGTGTAGTTTGACTTAATTATACAATGATCTTAATTATATGATTCGCTTCTCTATACTTGTTCCAATTAGCATTTCCAATTCTAATTATTAATTTTCTTCATATAAGATAGAAAACTTCAGTTGCAGACCCTTATGAAAGTATTTAAAAAGCAATTTAAAAAGCAATTGTTATTTACATTGTTGGTCTTGTATATTTCTTTCCACAATTGTTTTGTATGCTGGTCATTAAAAGTTTTATGCTTTCACTGTTAATGATTCTATAGTTGGTTATATGGCTACCTATTCTGCAATTGGGAACACAATAATTATTCAATTAAATTTTCAAAAATTATTTTTAAAGCATTATGATATAAGCAAATTAAATGAGGTAGGTTTCTACATAACTTTGGAAGTTTAATTGTCCTTAATTAAAATTTATCATGCAAGGGAAAATTTTTGTCAGTGGCTGAAAATTTTGGAAAAATGATTCACCTAAACAGTAATTGCATTAGAGAACCGAAACTTATAATTTTATTTTAAATATATTACACTTAAATGCCCTCAAAATTTTGAAGCAATTGCAAAAAATTTAAGTATTTTAAAAAATTTGCTAGTGTGCTAACTCACAAAACAGGATACAGGTCTGTGTTGCCCACACACTTTCTGTTCCCTGCCACTAAGTAGCATGCACATCAGGCCAGTTGTATCACTGTTCTCATTACAGTTAGACATGCACTTTATAATCATTATTAAATACACCAATATTTACAGCTGGAACATAACCTCTCCAAAACCAAGTCTTATAAAAGTGTGTGAAGAAATTTCATAACCATTTTCCAGAGTCTACATATATATTAAAGCAGCTGTATGTTCATGATTTGTTTAAAAATGGTGTAAAATAGTTCCATTTTTAATATTAGATGTTCAGCATATAGACAGTTCTAACAGCAAAACACAAATATATGTGATAAAAGCATAAAGTAATCCCCCACAAATTTACTTACCTCCTGGCATAGGAATGTGATACTGCATTACAGTATATGGGAAGCTTTAAAAGCTAAATTTTTTTCAAAAGGTGATAGGTGCACATAATTTAAATGCTCGAGATTCTGCTGCCCTCATTGGATTTTGTCAATGGATGTTATATTTAGAGTGTAAATCTGATATCACCACATAAGTCCTAGTTATGACTGATAAATTTCTATATTAATTAAACCTGGAATCTAACATAGTGAAGTACACATTAATAAATTATTGTGAGTTGAACTATTTTACAATTGTGTATGCAGATATTGGTTCAACAACGAGCTCACTAGCATTTAGAATGCTGACAAATACACATTTACACCAATAACTGAATTTTTTAGAAAATATACTAAGATTAACCTGGCTTTGTTGCAGAACCACAGATATAAATTTTAAGGATTGATCACAGACTCACATATAAAACGTGCATTTGAAAGGAAATTAAAAGGTATTGTGTGTCCATTGTATAAAATATACAGTATTAATGAATATGATACTTTTATGGTCAATATAGATTTTTTTTTGAGTAGTGTTTAACGCCCATTTTTACTAGTGAGGCACCACAGGCGGTGGACACTGATGATACTGAAATGAAATATTCGGAAAGGATATTTTTTTTAAGGAAGGAAGCATTATAGGCCTAGGTTTAGGGTACCTTCCCAACATTTGCCAGTTATGAGGACTGAGGAAAACCTGGAAAAAACCTCAGTCAGGGAGGACGGTCCTGGCGGGATTCGAACCCCAGACCTTCTGCTCACAAGTGCGTGCCTCAGCAACCTTGGCCAATCATGATAATGTGGACATTATAGAGATTATAATATGAAGAGCTATATTGATCCTGGCTATAAATATGAAGTCTTAGAGATAGAACGAACTGACTTTTTGTATGATCATTCTGGTGAGGTTGTTTGAGGACAAAGAAGTAGTGGATGACTGAAGAGAGGAGAATGTTTATTTACCCCAAAAATTCACCCACTTATACCAGTCCAAGAATTGTACCATAAAAAAACAAGATAAAATTGAGAAGTAGTTCAAATTTATTAATATTAGAAATTTAAGATACCTACATATTTATACCTTTACACATTTGGATTCTGTACATATTTATATTTTTTTAAGCATGGTTTTGCTCCTTTTTCCCCCTTTAACTCTGGTTACAGGAGTAAATACCTTGCTTATATAAAGTACATATACACTTTTATTTCTACATACCTATTTACACATATTCCAATAATTCATACATATTTACATGTGTGCATTCCCAAATATAGTATTTGCAATAATGGGTATAGTCTTCCCATTGCATTAATTTGGTGTCCAATTTTCAGATTGAGTGTCAGGTGCCAACATTCAAGCTTGGGTAGCCCCACAGAGCCTGTTCTTAATAAATACAAAGCTTAGACTACTTCTTTTTGCTGGTTAAGGAGATCTGTAGCCTACCCACCATTGGTCCAAGCAATAGACAATCAACCTCCCCTAAACACATTTCATAAGCCTTTTCACTTTCTAGCTCTGAAAGTATGTACAGCAATGCATTTTCCTTGTCTGCTAGCCCACTTTCCTGTAAAGAAGAACAAAATTGTTAATATTGATTCAAAATGGCTAACACTGTACTTAAGGAACTGAAAATGAATTTGACATGCCTCACAGCTGCCAAGGTGAAAGTTTTAGTATGGGTAATATCATTAAGCAATATTCTGGAGAAGAGTTTATAAATAATATACAACATATGGCCATAATTGGTAATTTGACTAAGACTAACCAATTAAATATAGCAAGAACCAAGCTTGGTGTGCTCTACAAATTAATAGATCTGAGACAAGCCAATGTTACTTAGTATGATTTCAAGAAGACTTTAATAGAGAGTTTTACTAATAAGTTCATACCATTACACTGCTTTACAGAATGCTAACAAAGAGTGGATGAAACTGTACAAATGTTCATAGACAGCTACAGACAGCTATGATACAAGATAATATATGCCATGGACAACTCTGCTGCAAAGCGTACTAGTAATGAGGAAGCTGAGCGTCATTTACTAGCTCATTTATAAATGCTCTTAAAGTTATTATAGTTGAGAGAAAGCTGAGAAAGGGTTTGCGCCTGTTGGAGGCAAAGCTGCCAGCAACATCAAACTTTTATGTTAAAGGGGGATAAAGCTTTTTTCAGGTGTAACAAAAGAGGTCACATAGCAGCAGAATGGTGAAGCAAGTTGCTATCACCTTTTAGAACTCAGGGACAAGACCAAGGTTGCTCAGTAATGCATAAATCTACTCAACAATCACCAGCTGGTGGAAGTAATGGAAACAGAGCACTTCAAAAGCATATAATGTTTACCCCAGGTCAAACTAACCAGCAAATAGATTCAAAATGCTTTAAATGCAATATGCCTGGTCACAAGGTATGTTATTGTAAAAGGTAACACTCTTTGGGGAATGAAAGAGACTTACTGAGGAGCGGGAACTTAACAAGCCATGGGTCGAACTGCTTCCTGTGTATGTGCCAATCCCTTTTCATAAGGAGGTAGTTTTAAAAATATTCATAGACAAGGACCATATTATATGCATTTAAATACAGGAACTAGCTTTTCTACAATAATTAATGAAGGAATAGGAAACCAATCTTGGATTTTCCCATCAAGAGTTGCATATGTGACAGGAAATAATTAGAATTTTATAGAATAGAAGAAATTGCCATTGAGTTGGTGCACAAATTTTCTGTGCTGCCCATGAGTTATTATTTAAGTGGAATAATAGGTTTAGATTTATTAAAGGAACTAGGAGATGTGCTTGATATAGAGCAAACATTGATTACACAGTTAAAAGTAACTGATTTAGAAGCATGGACTAGAGAGTCTAGGCAGAACTTGATCACTCCTGTTACAGGCTGTATTAAAATGATTAAGAGAAACGAAGCAAAGGAAGAGGAAGATTAATATCATTAAAATTTAGTATTAACTGAGAATTTAATCCCAATCTAGATCAGAAAATCAGTTGTTCAGTCACAAAAAAAAAGCATTCTTTCCCTCAGATGCCTGCAGAGTTAATGAGGAAAATATATGTACCTAGACTTGTATCAGAAGTATGTCCTGTAAATTCTAATAAGTATTCATGGCTTCAGAGAACTAGCAAAAACTTAACTAGAGACTCTAAATTATTTATGAGAATTTTAAATATGAGTATGGAAGAGGTACCACTAGTCAAAGAATTAATTTAGATAGACTATGATAGAGTATGAGAATTAAAAGATTAAAATCATTTGAGATATGTCGACCTAAACACACTTATTGCTCCACTTACTTGTTGTAAAGTGTGGTACCAGTTTCGAAGGCCCTCATCTTCATCCTCAGCCATGGAAGAACTGGCTGGAGACTCCATCAACTATGTGGAAGTGAAGTTCCACCCTGGTAGTATTTTAATGAATTTAAAGTTGATATTTTCTTCCCTCGGAATATCGAAGTTCATTAACCTATAAAGGTTAACCTGAACCTTTATAAAGGTAAATATTTTCCCATATATCCAGTTCTCTTTTTTTATAATATCCTAATTTTCAGTCCAAAAATGATAAGCCACTGCCAACTTATCCATCTGCTTAAATTTTACATTCCTAAAATGTTCTTCTAAACATGTGCCTATATTTCTCTTTTTTTTTCTGAATATAAATCCTTCCACACTCTGCACAAGTTATTCTGTAAATACCTGCTTTTTCTCCTGTGAAATCCTTTCAACAGCATTGTCCTTGAAAATATTTTTCAAATTAAATCTATTGATAGGTGCCACTTTTATATTAAAATCTTTAAAAAAAACTTTGGAATTTTTTCATTGCTCTTGGACAGTATGTAAATATTTTAAAAATCATTTTTTTCCTTATCTGTCAATAATATGACGGTATCTTTAATAAGTTTTTTCCTTTGAAACGTTTTTACCTTTTTCTGTACCAAACCTCTATTAAAACCATTTACAATTGCAATACCTTCTATCTTTTTGCATTCTTTACTAAACTCCTCTTTACTAATTGGTAAGCTAACCAATTGATATGTCAACTATTAAAAACTGCATGTTTATGCATTATAGGGTAAAACTATCTGCTTTGATGTGATTATCTGTATGTATGTCTTTCCTGTATATACCAAAGATCAGATTCCCGTGGCTCTTCATGATTTTAATGTATAAAATGTCTAAATATAAAAATATAAGCAGATGGATAAGTCCCCGGTATCTTATCATTTTTGGACTGAAAATCATGACATTATAAAAAAAGGTAGAATTGTTAAAAACAGCACAGGAGCCTATAGAACTGGGCATATGGGAAAAAATTTACATTTATAAATACAGCGATATATTAATGAACTTTGATATTCCGAAGGAAGAAAACATCAACTTTAAGTTCATTAAAATACTACCGAGTTGGAACTTCACTTCACATAGCCGGTGGAGTCTCCAGCCAGTCATCCCATGGTCAAAGATGAAGATAAAGGTCTTTGAAACCAGTACCATACTTTACAAGTAAGTGGAGCAATAAGAGTGTTTAGGTGTGATTTTAATCATATAACTAGCTTCACTATGATAGTTCCATATATTTTTTAAAAGAAATTTTTTTAAAAAATTTTAAAATATAGAGTATGAGGAGTCAATGAAGTTTAACAGCAATGAGGTAAATACTGCAAGAACACATTTTCCAGTGTGTGGGATGTATATTTATGACACACTTAGAGATGATACAGTTCAATATTTAAGGAATCCCACTGTTTGAAGATTGAGGCATGGTAATCTCAATGAAGTACGGGGTACAGGACAACCAGCCAAGTGGAAGGGGCATGATGATTTGTTCTGTCTAGCAAGCAGTCAGACCACCCTTGGAGGAAGGAGGAAGCAGGCATGCCAGTGAACAGCTGATGAGTCAGAAAGGCCAGCAGCTCACCTACTCGGAGACAAATAGTCATTGGCCAGTGCCTGAGCTCAGCTAGTGTGTGCCATGAGCCAGAAGCCCAAAATCAAGTGTATGTTGTCAAGGGACCCTTACCAAATCTGGAGCGGAAGGGAACCTGCATACTGCATTGTGAGTGAGTACCAGAAGGGAATGGACATGAAGGTAAGACCCACATACCAGAAACCAATGAACAGGCAATTAAAGAATCATATGGAGTTGTAAACTTATAATTTTTAGGTGAGAAATAAGGAAAAGAATTTGATATATTAATATAAGAAAAAAGTTCATATAAGTAAAGTTCCAGCCATAAGTGTCACCAGACCAGCCTTAAAGGAAAAGAGAATACATTTGGAACCGCACAGGAAATTAGAGATAACAAAAATATGTGAAATATTTGAGAAGTTAGCATATTTAAATCATAAAGAAAAGTAACAGTGCAATGTATGTTTATCTTCCTTTGTTTTTGGATGAGCTGTCAGGAGAATTACCATGTATAACAAATGCAGAGCATGAGATAGATACAGGAGGTGCTAAGCTAGTAAGAATTAATTTGTACAGAATATCATTAATGCTAAAGGACAAATTAAAATGATTATTAACAAGAAATGTTACAAAAGAAAATTATACAACACAAAAGTCTGAATGGGCAAGTCCATGTTTGTTCGTCCCAAAGAAAGCTAAAGATGGTGTAGTAAAATATAGACTATGTGGACAATAGACGACTAAATACTGTGATAAGGTTGTAAGGGAAGTTTGTCAATGTTATCATGTAATGCTTATTTTTCTATTGTTGATACTAGTTCAGCCTATCATAAGTAAAAGTGAAAGAAGCTGACAGACTGAAAAAGCTTTTCTACATTCAGAATGGAGTTATAGCAATATATTCAAATGCCTTATCGGTTAGTAGCATTCCAATGACTTGGTCCAATGAATTTACTTAATTATGGGTAATCTTAAGGATGAAATTTGTTTGGTCTATATGGATGACATACCACTAAGTGGCAAAAAAAGTGAAACACCTACTTTTTAAACATGTTTTAAAATAAAACCCTGTGTTTAATGAAAGGAAGACATAAATATAAAAACAGAATTTCTTTAACAATTATTTAACATTTTATCATCTAAGCAATGCATAAGGAGCAGTTTAAGTGCAAATTCTATCCTATTATTAATTTTAAGAAAAATCTTAAAACATGGTCAGTCATTAAATAAAAAGAACTTTTTGAAAAATGTTTAAAATTAACACTTTTATTGACTCTATGGTTCTCTAGCTGTTTGTGTAAGATAACCACAGTCTCAGTAATGAGTGCTGCCACCTCTAGTCCTAGTTACAGTTGCAATTCTGTCAGGCATGCTCTGAATAAGATCTGTGATATCAGTTCCCATTCAGCTTGAAGTGCAGCAGAAAATCTGCCAGTGAGTCCAGGAATCTACCCTTAGCAAGCCTCCCAAGCATGTCCCAGGCAAGTTCTATTCGGTTCAAGTCTGGAGTACATGCTGGCCATACCAATCAATCCCAACCATATCCAGGAACTCAGAAACACACCAAGCAATGTGTGGACAAGCATTATTGTGCATAAAAATAATGTTGTGTCCTATAACATGTACAAAAGTTACTACATGATCAGCAAGAATCACCTCGATGTACCAATGAGCTATCAGTAACCTATTCTTGATGAACACCAGTTCCGTTCTTGCTCAATGCTGATCCCAGCCCAAACCAAAACTGGACCTCCATTAAAAGGTGTCCTTGAAGAGAAAGTGCATAGTCAATTAAGTATGATTCATTTACTTAATTAGTGCTTTTGTCAATCTAAATGCTGAAAACACAACAGAAATCAATTATGCAGGAAAGATGATAAATGTTTGCTAATGAAATATTTTCAAAATGTATTTTGAATTAAGTATACTTCCAATATCAAAGCTTGCAATTCACATAAACCTTTGGAAAGTAAGAATGGTTCATTTTCTTTATATGTGCAATACTCTGTTCTAAAACAAATTGTGGTCACTACTAATTTCTATTGACTTTTTCCTCCATTTTCCTGAACCTTCAGAGAGAGATTTATAAATTGCTTCTTTTTTCTTTACATTCAAAATTGATTCACACTTCAAGGTAAACACATTTTTCCTGCAATTACTAATTTTATCATTTAACTTTTTATTGTTGTTTACATTCAACCCTATCATAAAAGTTGTCTCAGTATGCATTTTACTGCCTTATGGCACTGTGATTTTTAATTTCTGAACAGTACAAGCATATAACCCCTCCGGAACTGTTTATGAAAGCCAAGGGCAATTTGTTTTCAATTTTTCAAATATCACTTTGTCTATACATCCCCCGACTAGGCTATAGTACTTCATCTCAAATTTTCACTCTATGTTTCACCGATACTTGTCCCTGCCACTGTCGGTCCTGGTGGTCTAGCGGTAACCATACTTGCCTCATAGATCCAAGATTGTGGGTTAATCTCAGTCAGGATCGATGGATTTTTTCGGGCGTAAAAGTCATAAGTATGGCTTCCTTGGTAGATTTACGGCACGTAAAAGAACCTCCAGCCTGAAAGAAGAGGCCTTTGAGCAAAATTTATCGACTGTTTCACGCCCTGAATTGAATGGGATGCTGATGACCTGAGATGTTAAAGAGCGTCTGTAAATAAAACAAATCAATAACAAATCCCTGCCACTGCTGGAATATTTACTGTTGAGTAGAAGACACAGACATACTACTTGACACTTCAGAGTCGAATAGGCCCACAGCATTTGATTCTCTTACTTTATGCTTTTTAATCACAAATTTATCCATGACAACCAAACATTATTAACACCCACTCTCCTTAAAAATCGCCACGGGTGGCCGAGGTCGTTAGGCGCGGACCCGCGAGCGGGAGGTCTGGGGTTCGAATCCCACCAGGACCGTCCTTCCTGACTGAGGTTTTTTCCAGGTTTTCCTCAGTCCTCATAACTGGCAAATGCCGGGGAGGTACTCTAAACTTAGGGCTGAAACGTTTCCTTCCTTAAAAATCCTTTCCCAATATATCATTTCATCTCATGTATCATCAGTGTTCACTGCCTGTGTTGCCTCAGTAATAAAAACGGGCGTTAAAAAACTGATGATAAAAAAACTCTCTTAGAAGACACACTCAACTGACTACTACAGAACACCAGTCACTACTGCACTCATTGTCATAGCATACATTTGAATTCCATTATTGTCAGCTTAAAAGAAACGGACACAAAGCAGTAATATAAACCCTACAGAAAATAACGGTATGCCCATTGTTGCGTTTCTGTTGCAGGTGATTCATTCGCAGAACGTCATTATGAAAAAACATAAATGTGTGTTTCCCGCAATTGCATTGGAATTTTAAAACTTACGTTTACACGCTGACGTTTATGAAATGGGAGGGGGAAATATTCCCTGCAAAGGAAGGAACTGTTATTTGACGAGTCGGGTAAATTCTTTGACGAGAGAGGAATATTCAAACCCTGCCCATAACCCGGAAGCATTAAATCGATTTTCATGAACTAACGGTTGGGACCAACGATTCGACGAAATCATTGCCCTTCAAGTCTGCTACTGTGTGTTGTGCAACAACTAGCATGCTGAATTAATTAATAAAATTGGACATGTTGAATTTTAGGATTGAAAGCTTAAACTAGAGGGAAAAAATTAGACACATTATAACCATGTACACCCATATAAAAACATGACACATACATTTAAAATAACAAAAATGAACATACAGAATAGCATGTAAATAGGAAATGATAACAAATGAAGTTAACTCTTACCATTATTGTGTAGCATAGGCTCAAGTGGCGGATAATCATTTTCTGTAAGAGAGAAAATTGTTAAAATGGCAGCTCCCATATAGTTATGTTTGAAAAAATTTGCAATTTTGAATAAAATGTAATAATGATCAAATATGGTACCCACCTTGTTTGTAGGAATCCACACTAGATTGAAGCCCACTGCTTCTTTTATGGTGGGGAGGATATAGTGCCTGGGTATGATCACATATCCTACAACATAAACCGGATGCTTTCTTTCAAAATTGTTTACATGTGGAGACAATCGTCCTTCAAGCACATGTTGTGGAAAAAGTACTTTGAAATTAATGGGGAAGTGATAAATATTAAGTTAACTTTCTTGTTTAAGTTTCGGTTTTGGAAAGCATTTCAAGATATTTAGAAAATCTTTCAAGTAGAAACTTATAGCATTAAGGAATTTGAGATTTTCTTAGTAAGCATCCACTTAGTGATAATGTGAAAACCCCGAAACAATGTCCAACCAGACACAAAACATACATGTCACCTTCTAGATCTTTCTACGATGACCGGTTAAGACAATGCCGCAGAAGATCAGCGTAAAAACTCCTGCAAAGGAAGCTGGATCATCTTGTCTGTGCTGATCCTACTCTTCTGCACCACACCCCGAGCGAGTAAAGGGCACTTACTTTTTGTTACTGCTAGGATAATCTAACATTTCAAGTAGGGTATTAAATAGGATATATGATTAGTAAAATTCAGGAGTTAATATCTTATAATAATAAGAATTTCAAAAGGGCATTTGGAAATGTATAATTTGTTAAGTTTAGGGAAGATAAAAGGAAATTGTCAGTGTGTTTAGTTTGTTAATGGGTTATTCAGATTAATATTTTCTTAATATTATAACATTACAAATATTTTCTTATTTTATTTGAATATATATTTAAATTTTTAGTAAGTATTATTTCCTTGGTCCTTACACTCCAACTTCCTCCTTGAGAGCACCTACCATTATAAATTTATTCTACGTGAAAGAAATCTTACATCCTTTAATTGGCCCAATGAACTGGTAATAGCAAGAGTTTTGCTTATTTTCTATAACAATATAATAGCCTACACTATACTAAAATCTTAAAGCAATTCAGAATGTGCATTTTGTGATAGAGTGATTAGCAAAGGATTATGTGCCACTTGTTTCTCTAATCTCACTGGATACCACCAGTGATTTTGCAGAAATCTAAAACAGAAGTTTTAGGTTCGGAGTAATCCCCAACTTATTCAGGCCCTTGAGTTCAAAATTAGGAGAGTGATTAGTGAAGTTTCAGCAGCTGAATCACAAAATTTAATATTTTCTTCAAATTTGCCAGGTATGTTGTAAAATTCTGTTGTTTTTTTATTTTATTTTACTTTATTTGGTTTATTTATGGATGCTGTTTAGCATCTCAGTTCATCAGCATCCCATTCAAATCAGGGCATGAAACGGCCAACAAATTTTGCTCAGAGGCCTCTTCTTTCAGGCTTGAAGTTCTTTATCGTGCCATAAACCCATGGCTTTACTTCCCTTCCAGAGGAAAGCTACACTTAGGAATTTTACGCCCAAAAAATCCATCAGTCCCAGCCAGGATCAAATCTGCAATCTTGGAAAATTCAGCTGAGAGAGAGAGCAATTTTTAATGGCTGTTCATTGTAAACTGACTAATGTTATATCTATATTATTAACATTTTGTAAGTTTATCCCTTGTTTATTTCATTGATGAACAACTGTGCATCCTATTTGGCCACCATTGAATGAAATGTATGTGAGAGCTAAAACCCCCAGATGCTCCTATCACACTAGATGCTATGCCGAAGCTATGCCATGTAACATTTGGATGATGCGCACTGCATTTATCAAGTATGATGCCACAGTAGTACACATGAGTGTTAAATGTTACTAAATAAAAATACAATTTATTTCTGAGAAAGTGTCATATTCATAGTTTTGTACAAAACAGGAACTGAATGTATGAGTTTTATTACATGCTCTCTGCTCTGGAAGTGCTTGGTATGGTGAAAATGAAAACAAATAAAATACATTCAATATTTTTTCTTTCTTTTTTTTAAAACAATTGTTCTAAGGATATCCACAAGATGCTAATTATTAATTAATTAATAATTATTAATTAATTAATAATTATTAATACTAAATATTAATTTTTGCAACACTTCTTACATATCACATACATACTTTTAAGCAATTATTACTTTGGACTTTCAATAGCAACAGTTTTTTATAGTACCTATATTAGGCTTTAGAGAAAACCAATGATGCCTATGGATTCCATAGCTTAAAATGAAAGAAATAAAAATAAAGGGGAAACACAAATAAAGTATGCATTATATCAACAAGAGCATTATAATATAGCATTCTTACCTGCATCAAAGGATACACTTTCATATCCTGATACCTGATCCATAAAATCAATAGGTGGGGCAGATGGCACTGAATGTTCAACGTCAAAGAGCCCTGGAAAATAAAGTATTTGTAAGGCTTGTGAACTAAGAGGAAAATTTAAGAGAGTGAATTATTTTAATTTATTTGCTTACATTAGTGTTTAAAAAACTATTGACATTTTTTCATAGGCATGTCAAAATAGGAAGCCATTATCTTTTGGGAAACTTAACTTTGATAATAATTTCTACTTGCATGGTATATATATTTCCCCCAGTTGATTGTACCAGCAGTAAACAATTATGCTAATTACTAAGTCAAAATTTGTTCCACTGAATTAATTTCTAATGAACCATAAAAAATGTTTTCTTGGTTTAACATTATTTTATAATGAGTGTTATATACATGTTTTGTTAAAGTTCTTTTGGTCAAAAGTGTGACTTTCATTAATACCAATATTTGTCGACTATTTTAGCAATATTCAAGTTAAATTCCATTTTATTGAATATTTTCTTTGAAAGCTCTCATTTTTGCAAAAATATAGCTTGTTTAGGAGAGTTAATCCTGCTTTCTATATGAATACTTGACCTTAAGTGTTGTGTTATTGCTTGTCTTGAAAAAAAAAGTAAACTGCAAGGGATTTTCTTTTTGTCACTTTGTTTTTATTATTATTTTCCTTAGCAGATGGAAAGTACAAAAATAAATAAATAATAAAGGAGCAGTCAAAAGCAGCAAATCTGTCCAACCATACAGTTATAAACATAGCTGTCACAAGCTATGCAATAACACCATACATAAAAAGACCTACAAGACATTAACATAATGACTCTCAAGTATATAATAAAAAGAACATTTTTGTGCCTGGTAATAAGAAAGGAACTTCTTTTGCACAAGATGATGCACCCAGTTTGTTGAATATTTTCTACAGGTTTCCTAATTTTATCACAGACTATCTCTTATTAAACTTATGAGCCTGTGATTTTGGGATAGAAAATAGAAAAAAGGTACTCTCATCTAGTTGGAAAATCAAAAACACTTGAGCAGGGTGGGCCATGAGAGCATTTTTAACAGGGCCCTGATAATTTTGAAACAATAGTAAAATAAATAACTGGAACATTTAATTGATATTATTGTATGATTTAATTGAACTACTTACTTACTACACTACTTACTTGTAGTGTACGTAGTTAAAATAAATCATACAATAATATCAGTTATATGATTGGCTTCACTGTGCAAGTTCCAATTTACATTTTAATTATTAACTGGAACATTGCTCAGTAATCTACCAAGTTTTAATGACAGGTATGTTTTAATATCTAAGGGAATATAAACTGGAATTACATCTGCATACCAACCATACAAATCATTTGCAAAAAAAGTAAAACAAACAGGAAAATCATGCTATGAGATGGAAATGGCTTGTAACAAAGTATGCAGTTGTTAATGCTAATTTTCTCCTTTTCTACATCTTCCCCAAGAATGACTAGACCAGTGGCTCCAGAAAGTGCAACTTTAGCTGGATGATATTTAAGTGCCCAGAACATAAAATAAATGTTTTTTGCAAACTTGAAAACTAATATCTCTCTATTTTGTACAATTGTATAGGTTATGTGATTGAAGGTAACTAACTAATTTCACTTAAATAAATGTATTGCCCCATTACATATATCCAAGATTTTTACCTCAGCAAATATCATTAGTCTCAAAATTTTACTATGGAATTCATGTGTTCTTTTATACATCCTTTTCAAAGTGGAAAAAAATTCAACTTCATTTTGTGCATAAATATGGATCCACAGCCCTAATATGTCAGAACTCATGGGCTTCAGAGACCCAAAAAATATTGCATGTTGTATATACCTTAGGGTTAAACTTATTTAAAATATAACCTGTGTCATAAATTGGTGAACTTTTGTCTAAAAATAAAGCCTTTAATTTCTCTTAGTTCTGAAAAAGGGCACCTCTAAAACAAAAATTGGAATCACAAATAATTTAACTATACTGTCCAGATATTTTACATAGCAATGATATATGGTAGTGAGTAAAGCTCATAAATATTGCTGCCTAAGGGTATTACTTGACTTTTTACACAATATGGCATATTTTTCTACTCTGTTACATGTAGTAAATAATGCTACACAAGAAAAGTTAAAATACCATATAGAAAAATGAAGACATTTAGAACCAAAAAACTGGTGACTGTACATCAATCACATATAATGGGAAGTGTGTCTAAGGAAGAATCTTCATTAAAAGAGAAATGCAGAATACTCCTCAAAATGCAAATTATTGGATGGCACCAGTTTCTTAGAACAGAGATCAAAGCAAGAAAGCAGTGAACAGTTATAGTAGTTACAAACTTGTGGGAAAATAAACTGAATTTTCCACATTTGTCAAACCAAGTAATAAAGGCAAAACTTCAAAAACCATTGAACACTTATGATGAATGTGTCAAGGAGGAAAATACAATGCTTTTCATAAGCTTTTTGATATCACTAAAGTGAACAATCGATGGCTATCTACTGAAGACTTTGCATCAACTAAAAAAATGGAAAGGAGAAGTGAGCTAACTCCGCTATTAATTAAGTTGCAAGTTTTGATACAGTTACCCTTTCAAAATAATGAAAACTGCCTACTGAATCAGCTTCAGTTTCATTGTCAAAATGTCATACTGATGATGCCAATAGTAGGGCTTTGTCTGAAAGTGAACAAAGAATTATTATTATTATTATTATTATTATTATTATTATTATTATTATTGTTGTTGTTGTTGTTGTTGTTGTTGTTTTGTTATGATAGTTGTGATGATAAGAGTTCATATTCACCATCAAGAAAGCACAGCAAAGTTAAAGTTGCAACCAACCTGGTGACATCCCAATAATATCAACAAGCCAGAATGCTAATATATGTCAACAATTGTCACATGTTGTTTTAGACTTTCCAATTTCAAGTCAAGGTGCAATTTTCAAATCAGATTCCAGAGAGGCTGTTAAAATAGGGAAGATGATTACAACATTATGTACAGAACAGTGGTCCTTATGCTATGATGGCAAACATAGGAAAATGAATATCAGGTGGTGGTACTTAAAATTGAAAGAAGCAAAGTAAAATTTGATACACAAAATAAGCAATGCAAGGTGAAATGTATGAGCCATTTTCATTTTACTTGCATTCATATTTATACATTCAACAAGAGACTTCAAAAGACTGGGCAGATTATTGGTTTAATATTCAATGTACAATGCTAATGATTTCAAGAACTTGACAGAAATATGACTACCTTTCCATAAAGCATGGCACTCATTTTAAACTCCTGGAAGCAGCACCCTTCTGCACTAAATATACCAACAAGTAACCAGTACTCAGAAAGTTATAGAAGTCATTCATGAACTGAATTCTTCCTGTAGAAACTGTAATAATATGCAGTAATGTATAACTTTTCTGCAAAATATACAAATATAACCCATTTCTTATTTGTATTACAGTACCTACAATTAGAAATATGTAAAATGTATAGGCAACTAAAAATACTTACTCTACCCTGTTTGTATGTGTATGTGTGTGTGTGTGTGTTTTTCAGTTTCAGTTTCAGTTTTATTCTGCCATTTGCAATGTTGTTTACAAAGCATCGTCAATATTACAAAGGATAGAATACATGTTACATTAAAATTAAATAGTTAAACAGGTAGATACAATTACCGATCTGAATAAGAATAGATACATAAAATAGCTAAAAAACATATGTTAACATTACAGTCAAAAATGTACATCTAAATACAATTCTGCACTTAGAAACCAAATGCTAGAAAATTATATTCATTTTTGTTCCTCTTTGCATCCATTAATTGAGTAAAAAACATTTTATTTCAGATAAGTCTTTATTGCATTAATTTTCTTCACTTCTTCACATATTTCCTTGATCGAGTGAGGTAAATGATTGTATAAATCTTTCGCAACATTTTCAATACATTTGATGATTAATGATCCACTTAACCTATTTCTAAAGTAGTTCTGTTTTGTTCTCATGTTATATTCATGAATATTTCTATTTTTTTCTTCAGTGCGATTTCTTATTACATGTTTAAGACATTCAAATATATATAAACAGGGTAGTATGAGGATTTTTAGTTTTTTAAATCTACGTTTGTTTTCTTTGAATTTTTTCCATTATTCTTATTGCTTTTTTCTGTAGTCTAAATATTCTTAGCATACTATTCTTACCAGCTGCACCCCACAAAATGATCCCATAATTTAGATGTGAGTGAATAAAAGCATAATATACCTTTAATATACTATCTTTATCCATAATTTGTGATATCTGTTATAATACATGCATGCCCTTATTGTTTTGTTGCTAACCTTTTCTTCATGTTTATGCCATTTTAAGTTACTGTCTATAACTATTCCTAAAAAATTTGTACATATTACTTGGGAGATTTGCTTATTTTGTATAGGTAATGTGATGTTACTTTTTGTTTTATTACTTCGATGTGTATAAGTTTCCTGTGAATACAAACTCTAGTGTCCACAACCACAATTATAGAAGTGAAGATGACCTTGCACTTCCCAGACATAAATTGCAGCTGTATGAGAAGTAGCCTCACTATGCTGGAATAAAATTATAATTATATAATAAACTTCTTGATAATATTAAAAATTGCAATGGATACAATAAATTCAAGAAATGCTTGTTTCATTTCCTCATAGACAAGATTTACTATGATATTGAAGAATATGAAAATTATAATTAATTATTATGTTACTATTCATGTATTTTACTGTATAATGCATGTGTGTATGTGTGGGGAAATTGGGTAGTTTTATAAGTTGTCACTTTTATTATAAATTTTATTATCTTATACATTGACAGGGCTTAATTGTGTATTAAGCTGAAATAAATGAAATGAAATTATTTTTACATAATAAATGCAGTAATATATCTATAAATCACTCTTTGATTTTGGTATGACCTTTTCAAAAAGAATATTGGAACAACATGTCAGTTATTAAAGGTAAACGTTCATTGAATATGGGAATATGACATCGTAAAAAGTATATAACCACAATATACATGTGTTCCAAACATTCCCTAGCCATGCAAGCAGCTTTTCCTTTAATTCACTGAACCATTCAGCTGAAGGAGATGTAAGTCCGCCTCTGAAGATTTGGGAGATCCAGTAATCACCATCAGTCTTTTGATTCTGGAAGAAGCTTCTCTGAAACCAAACCCAGGGAGCTGTCAATATGATTGCATTTAAATGCTATTTAGCCCGCAAGATATTTCAGTGCATCTTGCAAGTTGCTGTCATTGCTAGTTGCTTTTCATCACTGTGCATCTGCAACAGATCTACTTCTTGTTCACTGAAACTATCACAGTTCAAGTCAGGTGTTACATTTCATGTTATATTAATACATAAATTACTGGTGATGAACTTCATGAAGTCACCTTTAGTTTCTTTTGTTGGAGAAACATGTGATAGCAACTCACTTGCATCTTTGAAAAAGGATGCATTTGCCGACAAAGGGATCTCCTGCAGTCAGTCAGTATTAGCAGCTGCATTCTATTTTTCACTTTGAAAGGTGTTGATTGTTGTAAAATGTGCCTAGACTACTAATTCCAGAAAAAAAGTTTTCCAAACAGTCTTAATTTAGACTGGAAGTCAAGATATACGTAGCCCCCTTGTTCCTGATGTCACTGTAGAGTCCAAAGAGAGAGTAAATTGAAATTATAAAACCCTTCTGGAATGGTAGCAAGCATTGCTTTTTCCCGAAGCACATGACAGAACATATCTCCAGGAAGTGTTTCAGTGTGTTTTTTGACATCGAAGTTTTAACACCATAGACACTTCGAATAGGCGTCTTTTCATTCTTAGGAATTCTTGAGTCTAAAACATCAAATGTATCATTGATCAGTTCTATTACACTTCCCTCATGGCCTTTGTTTAGTATGTATTTAAAAGTTTGGGCAGTGCGACATGAGAACAGCTGTGCTATACCATTCATACATTCTGTTTAGCACGTCCCGCTACATTTATATGAGCCTCTGACGTATGACGAATTGTACTTACGTTCTGTGTCGCTAACAGATAGCTCCTTGTTCAGCGCTGTGTTGTTTAGATAAGATTACTACGTCATCTAAAACATTGTTTCTAAGCAACTTAAGCATGTGAGGGACGTCACAGAAAACCCAAAACCCACACCTTTCTCACTGCTTACACAGGGTTTGAAAAGTAGGTTTTTATTGTGGACACCCCAAGCTCCTTCCAAACTTTTGAATTCTTGCCGCCCATGTCTCAAGTTACACTTTTACGCTTTGCAATAGGGCAATGATGTCTGCTTTTAATCAATGTACTGCAAAACACCCAACAACAAGAACAGCTAATAAACAACTGCATTCTGTGTATTTCAATGGGAAATTTGCTTGTGTATCATATTGCGCGTATATTTCCTCTTGCTTCGTGTGTTCCTAAAGACGTCATGCTGAACCGTGAGTAGAAACAGCGGTTTGCGAGGAAGACGAATGTGTGCCAGCCTGGTAACTTATAGCTTTCAAAGCTTGTTGCTATAAGAACAGATGGAATGGATTTCTTTCTCTTTGTGCTAAGGTTGAATAATTTCCAAATTTTCTTTCGTAATATTGTATTATTCACCAGGAAGCTTTATGCGCAAAGGTTTTAAAGTTCGACTATGTCATGAAAATTTAACTCGTGTCGTATCGCCTTCTCGTCATCGATTATTAAGAAACATTTTAAGTATATTAGGTTGTGAGTATGGTAACGCAATTCTCCATGCAAACGCAAGGTGGCTTAGTTGGCAGGAAACGACTGTTCTGCTGTCTATTGGATGGCATAAGAGACATAATGAAATCATCTCCCGGGCAACATTATTACGAGCCTGATACATCATGTCTAGTAGATTTACCTTTCTTGGCAGACAGCACCTCAAAATTGAATGAGTTAAGTCTCGATTTGTAAGGCAAAGACCGCAATATTTCAGGCACAATAAGTTCTGTTAATGCATTTAAATAGAAATCTATAGCAGAAACAGTAAATGGCGGCAAACGTGATTTTTCATCTTTTGTTAAACATATTGAAACTCTTGGATCCGAATATGGTAATACTCGTAGATTTGGACAGTTTTCAATGCTTGGACCAGCGAAAACTTTGTCAATAATTCCTTCGCTTCTGTCGAGTTGTTGAGCTTGGAGTCAAGGATATGAAATCTTCGAAAAGTATAATCCTGAAGAAATAGAAATGGAAATTTTAAGTCTTCGGTCGAACCTTTCTTTGAAATCCTCCAACGCAACATTTGGCAATTTCTGGACTATGGTGGACGATAAAAACATTCCGTAATGTTGCTCTAAAAATGTACTCTTGTTTTGGTTCAATACATCTTTGTTTGTTTTTTTAATAGTGTTTAACGCCCCTTTTTACTACTGAGCACCACAGGCGATGGACACTGATTGATACATGAGATGAAATTATATATTGGGAAAGGATTTTTTAAGGAAGGAAACATTCCAGGCATTAGTTTAGGGTACCCCCCCCCCCCCAGCATTTGCAATTTATGAGGACTGAGGAAAACCTGAAAAAAACCTATTCAGGGAGAACGGTCCTGGCGGGATTTGAATACCAGATCTGTCGCTCACGAATCTGCGCCTTAACGACCTTGGCCACCCGTGGCGGTAACATATCTTTATGAAGTTATGTTTTCGATTATGAACATAATAAAAAACAAATATTCATTTTGCCCGACAGACTCGCACCTCGACGAGCTATGAGCAGGCACGTACCAGTTACCCGTGAGGTTTTAACTTGCAGCGAGCATGCAGTGCCAAATTTCACACTAATTATGTGAGTAAATATAATTTCACACATTTGTTAACTTTAGATTTAATAGTAAGTAGCGGTGGCGGGTGGAATCGTAACCTGGCACCCCTAGTTATGATGCAAATGTGCCCGAGTACAAACAAACGTTGGACAGCCCTGTTCCACAAAATTAAAATAAGATACTTGAATAATCAGCGACTAATTTAACATTCCATATAACAACCTCTTTCTCGTGGCAACCCATCCTATTGCCAAATGCCTTGCATACTCAAGGGGCCTAGGTGGGTTGAAATTTTTTATTTTTTATTTCATCTTAGAGTATCGGCATTTTAACAATATATACATTATTACGTCAATTCAGTTTCAAAGTCCTTTAAATTTGATATTTAAAAATGGCGGCGCGCTTGCCAAGCCCACAACAAGCACGCCAGACTGACAGCAATAATGTAATGTTGTTTGATCAATTCTCTTTGGAATATGAGTGGTAAATTTTAAAGTGTTTTGAAAGAAAATATGTGCGGCACTAATGTGATGATAAATAAATTAGAATGCACAGGCAGTCTACAGAAAAGGGTGGAGCGTCGTCTCTGAAACTTGAAGAAATCACTAGCAGGAAAATTATCATCAGATGAAAAGCCAATTTCTGGTCAAGACAGACTCACAGGTCCCGAAATTTATCCTTCTCCAGCTCTACTATAAACTGGCAATAAGAAGAACTGCAAAGATTACTGTCAGAGAAGTGAAGAAGGCTATCTGGGTAATGTACTTTCATATGTCCTATGACTCTTCCCTACATATGGTTTATGTCTTGCTAGTCCTGATACGGTATGGATATCGACGTGCAGAGGCCCTTGGAGGTCAGCCCTATAAACACACACATGCTCTCCCCGAAGCTGTGCTACTTGCAATATAGCCAGTCTTTAGGGATCTCTGTACTGAGGAACTTTTAGAAACGTGTCTACATGGGCGATCTCAAAAACCAAACGAAAGTTTTCATAATGTAGTAAGGGACCCATCCCCAAAACTACTAATGTGTGTGCTACCACTTTAAGACTGGGTGTCCTGGATGCTATATTCACTTTTAATGATGGATCTAGCAGCAGAATTAAGGTGTTGGATCATCTAGGGATAAAAGCTGGTGGCAATGTGAAAACAATTCTTTAAGAAATCGACAAACGGCGTGATATGGAAGCTAAACAGCATGCAAAAATGATGACCAAACAAGCCAGAGTGGAAAGAAGACTACTGAAACGAAATAGGGAGAGTAAAGAGAGTGCCAGTGATAAGGATTATGGGGGACTGGAAAGTTCTGAATTAGTGAATATCCATGTTTATGCATGTTCAACTTTTAACACCGATTTCTTATAGGTTGATTTTTAATACTTCAAGTGCCTTTTCTCGGAAATTATTTGAGATATCTTAATGGAAGTTTTACTGTACACTTTTAATGATAAATGCCACAATTCAGGCTAAATTATGAATCAGTTTCTTTTAGGTTTTTTTAATTATTTTTATGGCAAAACGTGAAAACTTTCTGAACACAAAAATACAATCTTTTCTTCAACTTATAACTGGCAAATTGATCAAATTTATGCTAGAAATTGTCAAAGATATTATTTATATCATATAAAAAGTTGAAAGTCGTAGGTCAAACCGTTTCTGAGAAACGTGCACTGAACGAGTGCAAGCTAAATAATTTTAGTGCACAACCAATTAAAAAAAATCTTAAAAAATTAGCATGTAAAAGTAAACATTTCCTACTATATGGCTTTAGCACAATTTTAGTTAGCTTTATGATTTTCAAAATTGCATATAATCATCTATAGTAGTTTGAAAAATACAGTCTTAATATGTCAATATTCTGAGCACTAGAACCAGCCCTGTAACTACCCAGTCCCCTTAAATCTTTCCAAATTTTGTCTCTCATAAAAGTATAACTTGTCTTTGTAGCAATATCTGGAACAGAAATATTGTAGACAGTCTACTAAAATGGTCCGCGATTGCCTTCTATGCAGACGACAGGAGTTCAATTTCAGTTGTCGCTTGGGGAATGTGTGGCGGACGAAGAGATGTCTGGGCATATGTTCAAATACTCCGGCTTACCATGCCGTTCATTCTGTCAACTGATCTACTGGCACTAGACTTCGTGATTTCATATGACAGGGCATTGGTCTAGTATAGCTTCAATCTCGAATGGCGCCTGGCGGAATGCACTATGCTGATTGCATGCTTCTTACAGTGTTGCTCTCTGTCCATGAAGCTGCGAGACGGAGGCAAAGGAAACAGCAGGCGTCACGGCCGGCCTTGGCCCTCAATGTGCTGGCGCATCAGGTTAAATAGATGATTTGATCGGTCTGCGTCAGGTGCAAAAGAGCAGATTCAATACTTGGATGGGAATTTTGTTCAGCTTTCCCTCGTACTCAAAAGGAAATGTCTTGTAACTTTAGGTGCTAATGCACTCTGGGTCATTTACATCATTAATTCCATCATTCCATCCATCACCGCCACGGGTGGCCGAGGTCGTTAAGACGCGGACTCGTGAGCGGGAGGTCTGGGTTCGAATACCGCCAGGACCGTCCTACCTGACTGAGGTTTTTTCCATCCAGGTTTTCCTCAGTCCTCATAAATGGCAAATGCCGGGGAGGTACCCTAAACTTAGGCCTGGAGCGACTCCTTCCTTAAAAAATAAAAATCCTTTCCCAAAATATCATTTCATCATCAGTACTCATCACCTGTGGTGCCTCTGTAGCAAAAACGGGCGTTAAACACCATTCATTTCATTCCATCCATCACCTTGAAGACAAACCTGATACATTAAACATACAAAAAAGACCACTTAATCTAGTGCAGACCTGAGTTTAAAGTAACTAATGGTAACAGCCGCTTTTCCCTGAGCTCCCCATTCCACCTTCAACCTTAGTTGTTTTGAAATAGTGACTAGCATAACCTCAACTAGTGCAAAGTGCGGGACTGACAGCAAATGAATATGGCAAGTCGACCCGTTACGACAGTTCGTAAACATTCGTGGACTGAGTGATTTGAATTTTCTCGACAGTGTTGCTCCTAGTTTGTGACGATAAATGCCCTTTGGTAAAGAGAATTACGGTATTATCACCTATAAAAATGGATTCCAACACTTATTGCTGATTACATTTGCAAGGCTCTACAACCTTGCGGGCACATACCAACAATGCTTCTGAACTGCATTCTCTTTCGTCATGCGAGGTTTACTAATAACGAATAAAATAGATACGTCCTCACATGCCCTCCTTTTTAGACATTTTTCCGGGGCCCGAGCTGATTTATTAAAGATCATTAAATGTCCTTTTCTTAATTTTATGTCTGATATTTTGAATGTATCTATTTTGCGCCTTATTAAATTAATTTACCTCTAGGTGAAAGCAGCACTAGCGGAATATACCCTTTGCTCACAGATAGGTAGTAAGCCGAGAAACAGAAGCGGATCGAGGTGCGAATGCAGTCCTGTTTCCGCATTCTCTTATTTTTAGTTGCGTGCAGTGAGGACTGGACGTATGGGAGCGTTCTCTTGTATATTTTTCTCTACTACGTGGTTCTAAAATTAGTTATTACTATTCATGCATTCAAAATGCCAAAATAACGATGTAAGTTGAACGATGCCGTAGCCAGCAAATATTCTGCGTGCGTTCAGAAAGGGAAGAAATTAATTTGAAGCTGAATATAAATTTTGTGGATCGGGAACCAAGTACCTCTTAAACATGTTGCAAACTATTATTAAATTCACATTTCGTGCTACCTTTTTGTCTTATATTAATTTAATATTTAGTATTATATTTCTCTTGGCTTTCATTTATTATTATTATTATTATTATTATTATTATTATTATTATTATTATTATTATTATTAAGTTTTAATGTACATATTTTACATAAAATACAGAGAGAAATAATATGTATAAAACTAAATTTAAGCAGGTATTTTGTCTTTAAAAAGAACAATGTCCTTCTTTTGAAGCTTTATGTCCTCTTATTAATCGATGTGTATCTGGTCATCCTTCCCAATCCTGCTGAATTTCTATGATTCAGTCGCCTGTCAATTAGTAGTTTCGCAACATGGGAAATAATTTCTTCAGTCATCACTTTTACGAGGGTCGTCTTTGATGTCCTCGCTTCATAGCTGAAACCACTTAGCCTATAGATTCAATGTGGAATATGAAGGAATAGCTTTCCCCCCAAAACACCATTCAAATGTTCCGCTTGTGGTGCGTCAGTAGTAAAAACGGGCGTTAAACACCATTTAAAAAAACATCCAATTTATGTTTTATTGCACTAGGAGAAAACATTTCTTTGGTGAAATTTTTTATTATAGTGCAATATTTCAGAGCAACTTTGCCTGCTAAATGTTGGTCAAATGAGCGCCTCTAGTTAAGTATCCTATATTATGATAATTTTAATGTAAATAGCGAAAATGCATCATTTATTAAAAGAGCAGATGTCACATTTAGTGTGTTTTAAACCAGAAGGGTAGACGAACCTTTTCATGTTAAAAGAACAGCAATATCTTAAGATATACTTGAGATTAAAATGCCATTTTTTGTTGGTATTTTGGATATCTGCCTTTATAACAAATTAGTTGTATGATTGAGTTATCAATATATGTCACCCATTAGATCAAAGCCCAATCACATTCTATGGAATTTGCACTGTTGTATATTTCAAACCCTGGACAGCATCATTAAGCATCGCGAGTTCTTCAGATGAAGATGTTCTCTTGGAGGAAAAAAAAAAAATGCAACCCTAAAAGTTATAAGCAATAATATTATAAAACAAGCAAGACTGAGAGCAGAAGTTTACACAAAATACTCTGAAAAGAAAATAGCTGCGAAACACTTGGCTAAGGATGCAGAAAATTTAATATTAGGGCTTCACTCTAAGCATAAATGTATTAAAACTATCACCAACTATAACTAAATATGTATATAAAAATAACTCTGTTTTATCATTATCACCATTATTTTATGTTTTAAGGTAAACAATTATTGTGGAATGTGAATTTTTTTAACGGTGTTTAACGCCAGTTTTTACTACTGTGGCACCACAGGCGGTGAACACTGGTGATACATGAAATGAAATGATATATTGGGAAATGATTTTTTTTTAAGGAAGGAAACGTTCCAGGCCTAAGTTTAAGGTGCCTCCCCGGCATTTGCCAGTTATGAAGACTGAGGAAAACCTGGAAAAAACCTAAGTCAGGGAGGACGGTCCTTGCGGGATTCGAACCCCAGACCTCCCGCTCACGAATCCGTGCCTTAACGACCTCGGCCACCCGTGGCGGTGTGCAATGAGGATGCAGAACGATGTGTATAAAGCATATTGCTGATGATTACTTGGAAATCACCAAGAAAATGTGCACCCTTAAAACAAAGGATGAACAAAACTTATTTTTTTAGAGGTTAATAGGTGTAGAAGATGTAGCACGTGTATTGTTAACTAGCGTACAGAGCAGTGGTGTGCAAGCATACGATTATCTGCGAACTTATCATGTTGTTATGCTAAATCATGTTACTCTACGATGAGTTACGAAATATTTCTAATACAAGTTTTAACTCTATTTCACTTTGCTGTCGATAAATTCCTGAATATCAAATTGCAAGTACTACAATGCCCCGTACTTTCGACATTTTACATCGGCGACCCTGAGTTCCATATCTCAAATTACTTGTCACTAAGACCGCTCTACACACATATTTTCATTAACACTCTCTATAAGAACTGAAGACACTGTTAATTTCAAATGGACCTCAAACCCCGATAATAATAATGGAAATGTCGTCACATATGTGAGCGAATATACATGCTAGGACAAGAGATTTTCCTTCCACGATAAAAAGGAAAAAGAAGTACAAAGAACGATCTCATTAACCTGGAGAGCATTTTGAACCCTTAAGTTATATTGTTACACCAAACACTAACTAAAAAATTCAGTTTTCAGATGCTTGAAACCTCTGTATATTACTATATGGGTGCCAAAATGGTTAATAACAGAAAAACAAAAGAACAAAATTCAAATAAGACAAAGAAAAATGAAACGCAAATCCTGGTAAATAACTTTGAAGGATAAAATACTTATAGTGTTAATAAATGAGTTATATCAAACAACAGACATCGCACAAATAGCTACCAGAAGCAAATGGCAATGGGACGGTCACGTCGCAAAATAGGTGGACCTACAAGATAGGAAACCTCCGGATAGGAAAAGGGAAACAAGGCAGACCCAAAAGTAGAATATGCAGGTCCAGGTTGGTTAAGAGTGGCAAGAGGAAGAGAAAAATGGAAATCTCTCGAGAAGCAACTAGTGCGGTGAGAAATGGAGTAACCAAGGAAGAAATCAGTCAGTGTCTTAAACTGAATAGCTCACCACGTTAGAAAAAAACGATTTTTCTCTACTTGTGCCCTTAAGGGACACAATAGGCTATCTTTATAAGGAAAGTCAAACGTTTGAAGGGAGTCCTTCAGCAAAAAATGTATACGTACATCAAACATCAATCAACGCTACTATCAAGCCACAAACTTCTAAAACAGGATCTATATGTTATCCCTACCGAGAAAGCATTAATAAAATATCTTTAGGCTCTTAGTATACACATAATTAGCAAAGCTCGGAGCTTCCGGCATCCTGTCTCATGTGCATGGCTCAGATTGCACATGCTCAAACTGAGAGTACTAAGTGGCGGTGTCGAAGTCATCACACATTCTAGAATAAGAGGTAGATGCTTTGTTGGATGAATCCGGAGATAGGTGTTATTTGAATGACAATTATAAAGTCAAGTAGGCAATCGGTTTTCTTCTTTTTCATTTTATCGTGACGCTTGTAAAATGATGGTTAGCCAGAGTTGGGAAAAGTGAATCAAATTACCATTTTGATTCTTTTTGAAAGCTCCGTATCTCTTCTGTGGCCAGATGAACTTAAACGTTATGATATTTCACTGCTAGTCACTGGCTGTGGCTCATATACGATTAAAATAGGTAAAATAGTTATACTACGATATCCTAATATGTGCCAAATGACATGATTTGCTAATTTACTCCACTGAGGAATCAAGATAGTGAGGATTACATGTCCAGATGTGAACCGTTTCATTAAAATATAAAGTTATTTTTAATACAACCTACAGTTTAACCGTTTCAAAGAAATGGCACCAGCAATTACCTTATCACCGACGTTAGTTCTAACAAGTTGAGATACTTCACTGGATGCTGCAAGCTTCTTTACTAAATATTACAAACAAATAGCAAGGGCTGACAGTGAAAAAATGTTGTAGCAGCTAAAATCCCTATTGTCAAATCAACGCAAGAGATTGGCAGCAAATTCAAAAATGTGTCCAAAACAATCACGCTGTTGAAAACGAGTGCCATGAAAATCTATAGATCCTAATATTGGTTAAAGATATATCCACTGCAAATGACCAAGTTATAGAGGAGCCTGCCTTAATGATGAAACAAAACTGAAAATTATTCTGAACATAAATATTCTTATCTTTTCCAAATAAGAGAACAGACAGCAACTACTGAAAATGCAACACAAAGCAGTGACAGTAAAAATATATAATATTTTAAGTTTGTACCTCTCATTTCACGTGTGTAGAAAGAATGTTTCCCAGTTCAATTCCTACTTAAAATAATCGAAAAATGGTGAGTTTGAAAATCCTGAAATAACATGAAACTGATAGCCGGACCCAATCTACATTTACACGACTATCCCAAGAATGTGGACTATATATATCCTAATTTCTAGGCATCGGAATTTCTAAGGACTAAAACAAATATGAAGCGGAATGAAGTTATATTGATACTGGGCTCTACACAAGAGGTGGTAGGGGTAGTATAAGTCACGAGCTAGAAACCCCTCCCCGCTTACGCCTGTTACTAATCAGTTCTTGTTTACCTGTTTCGTACTACCTCATTTCTTATATTTGAGATTTGTTTGATTTGGCCTAGTAGCTTAGTGTGCTCAACTTGATGTTAAGTGTTTAAGAATACTGGTGTCTATTCATTACATTAATTCCTCAGAATAATCACTGTCCTGCATTCAGGCGAAGCGAATGAAACACTGCTTCGATAAAAATTTGCCACTGTAATACCTATTTATAATAATTATTTTCAAATTTCCTTCACAACTAATATATATAGACATATACACACACATATATCGAGGATGCCAGAAATGTATACACACTTTCACAGTACATATTTATTTAATATATTTCAAAGTTGGACCGAAAAACAACAGTAGTGTATAATAACTCACACACATTATGATAGCTTTGGTACGTGACAAGTAAATCAACAATGAGCAAATGAAGCCAAAATGATCGTTTGATGTTCTGTAAAGAGATGTAACCTACGTTGAGGAAAATGAGGATTTTTATTTCCAACAGGATAGTGCACCATTAATTTACCACTTAGGGTGCGTGCGTACCTCATGACAATCTTCCAAGGCACTGTATAGGACGAAGAGGTCCGATTGAGTTTCCACCGCGGTCTCCGGATCTAACTCCGTTGGACTTCTACCTATGGGGAACTCTTAAGGATGTTGTATACCGTAGAAAACCAGTTCCACTGGCAGCACTTCGGGAAGAAATTGAAACGACATGTGCTGCAGTCGCTGAGGACACTTTCGCAAACGTTGCTCAATCAGCACTTCAATGTACTCAGAAGTGTATCGACGCCGATGGTGCGTATTTTGATCAACTGTTTTAACTGTAAAAGTTTAAGATGATTAGTGCTCATCATTTTGTGTTTATGTGAATTCAGTTTTGTTATGCTTTTTTTTTCTTTGCTTGAAGTGTGTATACATTTTTGGCACCCTCTGTGTGTGTGGGTGTGGGTGTGGGTGTGTGTGCATGCATGCATGCATGCATGTATATATAATCTGCATTACGTTATGAGAAAGACGAAGCAAGATTGGCACGCATCAATTTCAGCAGTGTGGGCAGCTGCGCGCGAAACCACTGAGGTTGTGAGAAATGTTATTTTAATTGGAAAATTGAAGCTTGCTTCGGATGAGAAACAAGAAGTGTATCATTTTAACAGTCTAAACCGCGAGGCCACACTTTGTTCTTGCTACATAAATGCGTTATGTTTGAAAAAGTGCATCAGTATTATAATTTTCAGTTTTTTTTCTTGTTTACTTGATTATGTACATAAGTGAATATTCAGATTATAAGAAATGTCCACATGCATTATAAAATAGTTTTACAAAAGACCATAATGTAAAATACATTTTCAGCTTACTGTGTATCGGTAATGTGAATGGTTAGCCGACATTAGTGATTTCTGTTTTGCTGATATGTCTGCTAATAAGAAAAGTAGAAATACTAGCTGGATCAAAACTTAGTTCAAACATATAAGGAATATGGTGAGTCTATACCCGAATGTGGAATGACCGTTAACAATTTACGCTCATCTGTATATATAGCACCTTTTAACTGCCACGTGTGACCGAGGTCCTTAAAGCGCAGACTCGTGAGCGGGAAGTCTGGGGTTCGAATCCCACCAGGACCGTCCTCCCTGACTGAGATTTTTTCCAGGTTTTCCTCAGTCCTCATAAACTGCAAATGCCAGATTACCCTATACTTAGGCCTGGGACGTTTCCTTCCTTAAAAACATCCTTCCCCAATTTATCATTTCATGTCATGTATCATCAGTGTCACCGCCTGTGATGTCTCAGTTGTTAAAACGGACGTTAAACACTACTAAAAAGTAGTTCCTTTTGGGGAAATTGGAAGAGAGACTGCGCTTGATGACCAGTTTGCTAACAAATGCTTTACATAATCAAAAGGTAAAGAGGAATAGGGACGTTGTCAATGCAGTGTGCTTTTTGGGTAAACAAGAGTTGACCTTTAGGGACCATGACGCAAGTTTGCATCGGAAATCCCTCCCCATGTCCAAAGGGATTCACGGAGGTCCATGGTCCTCAGCGGTTTTTACGACACCTAGAGTCTATTCGGCTGTATCTCGTCGCCCAAACGCTATAAACGAAATTAGCTACCAGATCTTCACTGGTGGATAGGTCACGTCTATCGTAGACCGACTTAATTTAAAAGGTGAGTCGCCCCAGCATTAAGGTAGCCACCACGCACCCCATGACAAGCAGTGATTCAGGGAACCTCCTGCCCGCAAGGTACACGCCATAGGTACTCCCTTGGGACACACAGAATAAACTATTAGCCGGGAAAATTATGTGGAATTGCTAAATACAATGTTAAGTATGACCCTCTATTAGCAGACCACGTAGACCCACTCCAATGTTTTAGAGACGTTCTAATTGAATACAAGGATATCTTTAAAACTATCGCTTCAACTCTTATCAGCTATTAATTTGGAAATGAAAGAAATTGCCTTTGTAGCTGTCTTAATTGACAAAACCAGAGTTGTAACAAGCAAAGTTCAGCTACGTTGTGGATTATTATAAAGATTTTTAAAAGTCTATGAATAAACAATGACGGATTTTCCTAGACTATGGCAGAATTGATTCAGCATTTCATATTAGGATTGTGCATAATCATATGATGGCGCAACTGCTATGGAGGGACATTTTTGAGATGCTCAAGTATTAATCAAAGCCGCAGATGCAGATTCTTTGTTAGTTTAAAGTTAAGCCCATATTCTGAATCCCGTTTGTCTCCAAGTAGCAATTTATTTTCAAGATTTGATCCTTCTCCCTCCATTCCAATTTATTTTCAAGATTTGATCCTTCTCCCTCCATTAACAACATAATATTAAATTGATTATGAACTATATTAGGAATTCTTATTATTCCAAGATTAAATCATCTAAAAAAAATCAACATTCATCATAAATAAAATAAAAAAATAATATATTTCCCTTAAAGTATATTTTTAATAGGTTTGCTTAATGGGTTTGCAACATTTTCTCCAAGATCCCCCTACTGAGCTACATTATTAGATGAATTTTTACAAAGCTGCCTTCCACAGCATGTCCGTCACACGTATGAACTACGCACACAGTGTGTAGAAACAGAAATCAATCTTGTAATGTTTTCTGTGCAATTTTAGAGCACCTTGATAAATTTCAGTTAGTTTCATTTTATTACATGTTGATGTACATGTACATGTTTTCTGCAGTTTTAGAATATTTCAAGTTTCTTTTCTTTTTAACACATTCATTAAAATATTTTATTTAAGTGGTTTGTTTTATGACATTCTTCAAAATCAAGAAAGTGATATTCGGAACTGCCTGCAGAAAATTCAAGAAATTTACCTTGCAATAATCGCATTACGCGACGATATTGAAGACTTTTTCTAGGAAACAATTTTCGGTAAGAGAGCCTTCAAAGAGCAGACAGTTTAACTATAAACTCATATAACTTGCTGTCAAATTAATATTAGACAGTATTCTAAATATTTTCCCATAACTCCATTTTAAAGACTGTGGAGTAAGTATGGAAAAATATTTGAAACATTGCACTTAAATACTTAACCTATTGTGCTGAACAATAAAAAATTTAAAAATTTTAAAAAATTATGAGGCAGCAAATTTACTAACACTTGCAAAATGTTAAAAACAAGTTTTCAACAAATCACCTCCTAGTGCCATTATTGTGCAACATTTCTGTCTGTAGGTCTTCGGTAGAAAGGTAATCTTTGGAAGTGAACAGAACAAAAAAGCTATTCCTAGAGTGCCATCCGAAAAGAGAACTTAAAAGGAATTATTTCTATCGAAGCGCGCCTTATAGAAGTTTTCAGGAAGAGACAGAGAGAAATCTTGAAGTATAGTAAGTGGTGGCCATACCTGGTTTTCAAGAAAGAAGGGTCGATTATGTTATTCACATAATATGTTACAGATGTGTTTGGAAATTTTATTTTATACAGCCCAAAATGTAGTTGGTGTAGCATAACATTTTCAATTATTTTTAATATATATGGTATAGAGATTTTATCATGAAGTACCGATATATAACTGCTTACCGAACATTCATGACCTACCAGAAGGTTATGCCACGCCAACACATGATCGGTTCGATAAGCCAACACCGTACGGCAACGACGCTATCGGCGAGCGTGGCAGTAGTTGCTGGCGACGAGAACATCAGCAGATTCCGTAATAAATGACTGTACACTTACTTCAGTCAAGCAGGTAAATGCTCACATTAATCCTACGTTTTAGGCATTCTTGGCATTTGTTCATTTAATTAAGCATCTCTAGCTGCAGCTCCCTTTGAGAAACTGATGCTCTCTCGCGGAAAACACTCATTTTCAACTTATCAAGTGCGAGAAGAGTTATACAATACATAAAAGCGTACATTTTCTCGTTTTCCATGCAGAAGTAATATTTCAATTTTAGATTAAGGTTTCTAAACCTTAGATATTTATAGAGTTCATGTCAAGTGGCTGGTGATTCAAGTAGTCATCTAAATCTGTAAGAAACAATTTATCAGACCTGTACGGGCAACTGATACATCAAACACATCGATTTGTTCTTTTTTCCTGCTGCATTGGCCTTATTGCGACATATGTGGATTGCGAATGTGAAAAGACTATACTAAAGGAGAAGTGATTATTTTGTTTCGGATCACAAAGTAATCGTGATAACACATAATCACTAGTGCTTTTACTTTGTAATTTGCGATTTCTTTTAATCTGATTCATTTGTAATCATAGTTACAAGTAGTAGTTGCTTACGATTACTGGGTACTTCTATTTTTATTGCAAAATTCATAAATACATAAACAGATTCGGCTGAAGTTGCAATCACAATACTCCAGAAGTTGCTAAAGTTCTAGTCGCTAGGATCGCCACGCGGTTAATGTTGTGTTGTAGACTTGTATGTGCATTGATAGTGTATGTTTTCAAAGAAAATACATGCACTATGTTGCGACTCAGTGGGATATGTGTTCTGTGATTACATGGTACATACCTACATGACGCGCAACAATGGAATCTGAATAAGCAGACATGAATTGTTTTTCATTATTCTTCAGTTGATTCGGATACTTTGAAACATCAGCCTCGAATTTGTCAATTAGTGAACAAAATATGTTGCTAGATGGTACGTTTTTGAAAAAGTAACTGAAGAGTGTGTTTCGAAATCTACAGATGCTATATGCAAAAATGTGCGCCAAATGCAGCAGAAATAAAGGGATATAAAATCACTACATCAAATTTTTTGAAACATCTCAAAATAAAACATGGTATGAATGCTGTCCTAGATTATCAAAGTGAAGAAAATAAGTGTATCTGAATTCAGGCAAAGAAAAAAAAAAGCTCTGAATTAAGATATAAATAGTAAGTTTATTTGTCGATCAATTATGCTTCTAAGCTGTATCATAAACAATACTTATGCAAAATTCTTAATTATTTAAAGATTGATATTTGCTTAAAAATTAGTGGTTTAGTGGTAGCCACACTCGCTGCTAAACCCAAGATCGCGGGTTCGATCCCGGCCAGGACCGATGTATTTTTTCGAGCGTAAAAATCCTAAGTATGGCTTCCTTCGGAAGGGAAGTAAAGCCGTGGGTCCTGTGTAGTAAATTTACGGCATGTAAAAAACCTCAAGCCTGAAAAAAGAGCCCTCTGAGCAAAATTTATCGGCCATTTCAAGCCCTGAATTGAATGCGACGCTGGTGATCTGAGATGTTAAAGAGCTTCCGAAAATAAACCAGATGACCAAAAAAGGTTAAAAATAATGAGCCGAAGAACCTTGGAGAGACTTATTGAGAATTTTGATGACCATCAATTACAAGAAGTAAAGGAAGAAATAATATATGTGCAACAGTGGACATTTGGTCTAGGTGTAAAAGAGTTTTTTTACAGGTGCCTACACATTAAATTGATGCTGAAGAAGTGATCAGAAAATCTACAGTCATAGTTTGCCGTTGATTCACAGGAACTCGCTATTTTGAGCGCACTACAGCACTTTTACCAAAAACGCAAGACAATTTTGTCTTGGATCCAAAAAAATTACAAGTTACAATAACTGACAATGGGAACAATTTTTTAAAACAATTTGGGTTAATCCTGAGAGCATTGAAACACAAGATTCTGTAGAGGAAACAAGAGATGAAAGTTCCCATGAAGAACAGAAAGATCTATAGGTTATTGAATATGAAAAGGATGAAGAAATATTCAAATATTATCTACCTTACCTTTCAGGACCTGAAGAAGAAACTGCCATTAACGCATCATTGCCATATTCTCGATTCAAAAATAAATCGCTTTAATTTATACCACACACTGAACAAACTCGGTTGAAAAATGTATTCGTTTCAGTTCTGGCAAAGAATTTGATGAAGTGTCAGAAGATGCACGCCGATTCCAAGGAATGTCCAAAGAAGATGAATTTTATGATTTCGATGATCTGGACAATTGTTCTGCATTTGAACAACCTTGAGCACATAAGGATTGATTTGTCTATCATCACATTCAAGAAGCTGCTCCACTTATTTACAGCCTCGCAATGCCAAGATGACTCCATGCCCAAGCGCAGACTCATGAAAATGCTTATATTTAATAAAAAAAACATACACAATAAATGCATCTTGAATAACACGATGCATTTTCGGTTGAAAAATCACGCATTGACAATACAAAGCACCTATCTATTTAGAGGAACACACACCGCCACGGGTGGCCGAGGTCGTAAAGGTGCGGAATGGTGAACGGGAGGTCTGGGGCTCGAATCCCACCAGGACCGTCCTCCCTGACTGATTTTTTTTCTAGATTTTTCTCAGTCCTCATAATTGGCAAATGCCAGGGAGGTACCCTGGAAGGTTTCCTTCCTTAAAAAAAGATTTCCCAATGTATCATTTCATCTTATGTATCACCGGTGTCACCGCCTTTGGTGCCTCAGCAGTAAAAACGGGAGTTAAACACCATTAAAAAAAACGGAGTACACCAGGCAAGATAAGTTATCATTAAGCCATGGATATAGAAATGGCCGATTTCCTATAGTTACGGTTGATTTGCAATTATATGTTGCGGAAGATACCCAAGGACTGTTGATAAGTTCAAGCCTTAAGTCATTGCTCATTGACTGCTTTATGAATAGCATCGTACATCCAGAGCATTAACACCATTATCTGTAGAGTAACTATTACCCTTGTTCATTGATTTTGATGAGCATCTGCTCCTTTTGGTGGTGGGTTAACACACCTGGATCATCCTTAGCTGTGGTGGTTGTAGCACTAGAATCCAATGAAGAATGGTCTTTACATATCTTCTTTCTTATAAAAAGGGTCATTCTTGGTGATGATCACAGATGTATAAATGAAACCCTTCAATAATGGGACAATTCATGATCCTCCGCAAGGGATTAAATGCGTTTTAAAGCAGTAAAGAATCAGTAAGGAAACATTGCCTGAGGTCTCAGCGAATAAACTGTTATTTGATATTATGTGGTCAAATGTTTGATTGTTTGCAAGGCTATCTTTTGGCATCGAAGAACTTCCTTCTAATGCAGCCATTACTTTCCGCTGTGCCTGTACCCGCGTATGAATGCAGGGTAAGTTGCAGTTCTCATTGCACGGCTTTTGTTTCAAAACACTTATAATAAACTATTATGAAACTGGTACGCTGGTTGTATCAGACATGGTGAAATCCATGAAAGTTGGCATGGACCACTAAATTGCACAATGCGAAACCACTATCTAATAAAAATTTCTCTTAGGAAGTTCGGGAGACTGTAGTTCATATTTTAAGTTCATTCATATATTTGATTGTCTGACACTTACGCTCCTTATGGTTCATTTTAAAAAGGGAAGGAATATTTTAAGTTAATTGAAAATGGCTGTTACAATTTCCTTCTGCATTAGACGCACCTATTATTGCGGATTCAACATAACTTGCTTAGTTACAGTGATATAATTATTGGTAAAAAGGTCACGAACTCTGTGACACATTGCTCATGCATTTTTATTTTAACGACTGCGTTCTCTAAGCATCAGCCTTATAGGTAAAGTATTACAAGTAGAAAGAGAGTATAACCAAGCGAAAGTACTATGAAAATATTTATATTAGGAATCGTAGACCTAAGAAAATAATAATAATAATAATAATAATAATAATAATAATAATAATAATAATAATAATTTACGGTTGGTGGCCTGCTGCATTAGTGCTTGGCATTTTCAAGGTATATTTGCCCTCCTCTGCCGGCGTGCATGTCTACAGTAACCTCGGTCACCATGTGCCACAGAAAAATCACATGGGCACGTACTGAGGAACACACAGATTTAACTGACCGTCTCTATAATTTTTTTAAAACTGCTTTCTCTTTGGTGGTGAATATCTGAAAACCGGTATGCTTTAATTAATAAAACAATTCACTTATATTTATAATACTCTCAATTACAGCCTACTATTAACGTACCGCCAAGAGTGGCCGAGGTCGATAAGGCGCGGACTCGTGAGCGGGAGGTCTGGGGTTCGAATCCCGCCAGGACCCACCTCCCTGACTGAGGATTTTCCCAGGTTTTCCTTAGTCCTCATAAATGGTAAATGCCGGGAAGGTGCCCTAAACTAAGGCCTGGAACGTTTCCTTGCTTAAAAAAAGTCCTTTCCCAATATATCATTTCATTTCATGTATGATCTGTGTATACCGCCTGTGGTGCCTCAGTAGTAAAAACGGGCATTAAACACAACTTAAAAAAACCTGTTAACGTAATACACAAAGTCACGGAGGTAATTCATACAGTAAAGCGGCCGTCTCTGCTCTACCATGCCATAAATTCAGTGAAAGTTTATCAAATCGACTATAGTAAACAGAAATGAGACTTGGCACCGTATAGTTGGCAGGTGCAGCGCATAAGAAGTAAGGATGGCTTTAATCTCGTTTTCGCATGAATAAAGTTTTGTCGCGATAATTTTATATTAATGTCCCCTTTAATCGTGATGTGGAGGGAGATCCGTAAGATTTACGGACCATTTCAAATAGTTGGCAGTTTTGTTTTATGTTAATGCAGAAATTTCTTAATTATCCACTTTCCCATAATTTGTAATTGCATCAGTTCATCACGTGACAATTCAACTGAAATCTGTAATTCTTCTCATGTCTTAATAAGTATACGCAGCTTTCTCAAATATTGTGTAATTTGTGTATTAATTATCATTGCTTCATTTTAATTATGTTGAAATGTTTTGCCATATCATTATATTATATATATTATTGATTAATAACACACATAAATTTCTGGGCCCCACATCATTACATTTATAAATGTTCCAGCAACATCTCTTGAACTAAAATTATATATTTCTAGGAAATACGGACGAGAAGATATCTCTGCGGAAGTCTGCCCATTCGGATGTTGAATGTTTATGCAGCTCCAAACCCGACCGTTTCAGGAACAGATTAATGCAAGAACTAAACTCTAGAGGCATCTGGGAACCTTCTCTTCGTTTGTGTGACACAAATTTCCTCTCGGATACAGCTACTAATAAACTTGCCTGCAAAGCCTCGATAAAACAATCAACGTGATTTAAACATTTAGATCTTGATAATACCAGTAGGAACATTACTGCCGCCAAATAACCAAGGGCAGACGTAATGCTAAGGCCACTATGAAACGAACTGCGCTAAACTTTAAAAATGTTGCACCTCTACGTTGTTGGCAAACCATGGTAAGATTTGGAAAGTTTTAGGTGCTTGCTTCTGGGTTAGCATACTTTCCCGTTGGAACCTAGATTATTTGACCTCACAGCAACACGAGTTATAATCATCAGCATTATTTAATTAAGATTATCAATCGTCAACATTTATATGGACAATTCCGTTTTTATAAAAAAAAAAAAAAAAAAAAAATAGCCGTCCACATACATTTTCGGTAATTCTCTAATTTGTATGCATTTAGTCTTACACAGAGGGTGCCAAAAAATGTATACACAGTTCAAGTGTCGGTCCTGGTGGTGTAGTGGTAACCATACTTGCCTTCTAAGCCCAAGGCCGTGAGTTCGAGCCCGGCCAGGATCGATAGATTTTTTCGGGCGTAAAAATCCTAAATATGGCTTCCTTCGGAAGGAAAGTAAAGCCATGGGTCCCGTGTCGTACATTTACGGCACGGAAATGAACCTCAACCCTGAAAGAGAGAACTCTGAGCAAAATTTATCGGCCGTTTCACGCCCTGAGTTGAATGGGACGCTGATGACCTGAGATGTTAAAGAGCGTCCGTAAATAAATCAATCAATAAAAAAAAAAAAATAGGTACAGCCGGTGGGTAAGGAAATCTACCGTAGGAGGTATGATACGCTTCGCAAACAAAATAAAGGAATGTATTGCGCATAGTAGTAAAGCCTACGGTCAAACAGAGCAGTTAGGAACAACCGTGCGCTATTGGTGGTGTTATTTATCACTGTCAGAATGCCTAAGGACAAACATGTGCATTGTGAAAAAACTAAACGTCTGTACTCGAGTTGGTAGGAAAGGAGAAACAATTACGTGTAATACGTGTAAATTGAAGAGCTACGGAAAAAAAAAAAAAAAACAATTAGAAAGAAACTGCAACAGCAGATTCAAATAAGACATGTGCTATGATTGGTGCAAACATTCCATTTAAAAAAGAAATAGATAATTGACACTATCCAGACTTTCTAAATGTACATAGCACCATATTCCCACTGAGTCGAAAAAATAAATCCGTTCTTTGTTCCAAGATGTTGTGAACAAAATCAGAAAAAATTAGGTAAGAAAATGTTTGTAAGAATGGATGAAACAAAAGATGTCGGCGTAACTTGTGAGACGATAGAAGAAGTGAACTACACAATAATGGCAACTGTACTTTATAATGCCATGGCTCTTTGTAGTCTAGCGGCATAATAACAAAATGGAATAGCTGGCTGGAGGCTGCCTGTTATTATGCCACACATTATGATAAAATTGTCAAAGTGATCAATCATTTAGATTCCACGGAGGCATAAGCAATTAAAATAGCAAAATACATAATTTAACTTTCGAGTAGTTTAGATTTCACAAGGAATAATTTTAGTCACTTACCGAATGTCATAACGTCATTAGAAACATTGATTTAGACATGCCAAAGTCCACAAACATAGTGGAAGAAGTATCTGTAAAACTTAAGGAAACCAAAGCCGGAGAAGTTAAAAAATGAACGAGAAACTTCAGAATGTGTTAGAAAAAAAATACTGGTTTTTCAAGCATGTGTGATGTGCAAGATGTGTTGCTTCAAAACAGAGCCTTTCAGATGAAACAGTGTTAGAAATATATTAGGCAGTGATACAGTATATTATAGTATATTCTCGCAATACAGTTTTTGTTTAAGTGAAAGACACAGAACGTTTACGTTCGAAAATCTCCGTCGTTATTGTTCACTGCAATGCACAGACTACATACTATTCACTTTACACATAAGTACAATAGTGTTCTGTAACGGCGTAATAGTTAACAGCCTCGTGCATTATCTGGCGGTGAGAAGAAGGCAAGCATGAGAAATGTGCTACCCTCCTCCTATGTTCACGTACGCTAGTGCCGATAAAATAAAGTGTTATCATATACTAGCCCACAGTTAGAAATTCAGCGGACTTGCAAGATACGAGCGTGAGAGGTCCTCATTCACGTGGCAGCATGGGTATCTCACAAACACACGTACGTGTGCAGATAAACAGTTCAAGCCCCCTCGCACTTCATTCCCCTCTTGCCATATTCTGACCGCCAGACTATACAGCACAGGGTACGCATTCTTTTGATACAACTGTACGGAGAGTGTAGGATGCGCGCGTTGTTTACTTGTCTGTTTCAACATAAACATACTATAGTAAACGGTCAGTAAACATTTAAAGTCACTGTGACCCACCCTCTTGTTATTAATATGGTTGATTGGTTTCCTTTATATTTCAAAAGGCATAGAAACCGTCCGGTTATTTTTTAACCATTCCCTTTAACGGCCAGCACAATTACAATAACACATAAGAGAAGAACACAACCAATTTGGATCACCTGATAAACTTAAAGTATTATTCATCGGATGATGTTATCCTCTGTCTATTTGTCTAAACTCCATATTCACCACAACACACATAACAGAAATTGTAGGGATCATTAATGCCCTTATGTGAAATATTTAACACTAAATTCTAATAGTTTATTTAATACATCATATAGGTACACTACACACAAAATAAGTCTAAATGACTGATTCTGCTAAAGCAGGTGAAAAAAGTTCTCTGGCGTGGTTTTGATCTTCAGACAGGTGAAGAGTAATGTGTAATGAAGAGTCGGCTTTGTGACGAAAGCGTGGTATTATAAGGAATCGTAACGTTAACAAGTTATAATAAGAACATGATATTGTATAAGAGCACACTGTATATTCTAGTTAGTGAAACATACTGTATATACCCAAACATAGTAAGACGTAGAAGTAATAAATATTAAGGGTGACGCCTTACCACCCACAGGTTGACCTGAAAGGTTCCTCAGAGAAACACTTGCATTACCAAAAGTAACCCTCTTTTCCACTCACTTAAAATATTATGTCTACGTGTGCATGTTAGAGATAAACGGAATTATTGTGCTGACGAAGTATTGATTAGTTTTAAGTTTAACAAACCCAAACCATGAACCTCTTGGAATTTATGATGACAGGAACTGGTAACTGTTAACCTCCTAGTGTTTTAACAATAACTCTTATGTCTAGATTAGGTGATTATTACCTCTCCTTAGGCATTACGCTTGTATAAAGGTCCCTGAATTTAGTCAGAAATGGGAGAGAAGCCTTGGTGCTTGCAGAATCCACATCCATCTGTATCAGAACACCCTTTAATAAATACTTATATTTTTAATAGAGTTGGTCGAGTTATTCAGTACACCTCGTCTTTCCTGAAGGAGTTGACCTAGCTCGATTTGCCGAAGTGACGTCTATTATCCCAATATTACACCCCTTCTCGTCTTAGCCATCGAGACTGAATAGGGACATTGTAGCACCGCATTAAACAGAAGAACATCACCAAGTTGTAAGTCAGTCGATGGACTTCACAGCTTGGACTTCGTTTGATAACATCCTGATGGCATCTCGGCAGGCGGTATTACAAATGACAAAGTGCAAAATCACTCAAGAGGAAATGTTACATTATAAAATTGTGAGAGGTTGAAAAATATACAGCCAAGAAAGCGTTTGAATTTGAAAGCAGTAAAAATAAATCATATATAAGGCATAAGGAACACAGTAGGGTTCTTATAACTAAATCATTAAATAAATTATATAACAAAATATTACGACTTTGAGTTCTTATTTCCTGTATTCTTTGACATCAGAGAGGTATTAACATTTATAGCTAGCCATTGCCCGAAATAAACTTTTTAAATAAATGAAAATGCCAAGGAAAAACGCATTGCACCATTGCATTCAGCGCTAAATATTTAATTGTGAGCACCTTCTTTCTTGAAAACAATATTTTTCACCACTGTTCAGCGTTATGGTTAATTTAATGAAACGATTTTTTAAGGTTCTAAACAAAAAGGGGGGGGTAGTCATCTGCATTTATGAAAACCGTTTGGCCCTATTTACGTTCCAAGCGTCAGAATATGCTACATTCTTGGCTGTATTGAAAAAGAGCGAACTGTTTTAGACGTCTGTACTAAGTTTAGGACAAACAAAATTATCAAAATAACAAAAGTAATATAAAAGACTCTAAATGCACCTGCTGATTTAAGTTGCAATGTCCGTTACAATTAACTACTTTACTCATCTGCATTATTTTCGTTAACATCTTCGGTTTTGGGGTGAACAAACAGGAGAAACTTGCATTAGGATATATAAGAGATAGGTTATGATTATCATGGAAATTGGGATATCAAAATGTTAACTTGTCATTAAAGATGCACGAACGGGAAATCCAGAAAGACAAATATACAGGTAGGTTTTATGCCTCGCACAGAAGATAGGCGGCCTCTTGCCCGCACTCAACAGCGGCGGCAGTCGCGCGAGCGTACAACCTTACGGTGAAGTGTCCGTAAAAGAGACATTATTTTTCATGTTACTTACCCATGAAGACAAATGCAAGCTATGTCGATGAAAAAATATCGGATCACTTTCTCGACAACTAACAGTAATGAAAATGCAATTACAAAAATTAAGTTAGCTGTAATGAGATTCTGTATGGTTCGTAGCTGTTCTTGCTGAGCTGTTTGAGATTATTATCCTTCGGTACGAGAAATGGCCGATAAATTTTGCTCAGAGGCCTCTTCTTTCAGACTTGAGGTTCATTTACGTGCCTTAAATCTACAACACGGAACTCACGGCTTTGATTTTCTTCCCTCCTGAAGGAAGCCATTCTTAGGGTTTTTATGCCTGCAAAAAATTCTCGGCCCTGACTGGGATTGAACCCGCTATCTTAGGTCTACCTGGCAAATATAGTTACTAATAGACCACCAGGATCGACTTATACTCTTAGTCGAGTAATTTGAGATAGCGAATCTACGGTCCACGAATAAAAATAACGGAGATATATGGTGATAAATGGTTGAAATTAGATACTGATGTGTTATATCAAAATGGGGCAAAAATGTGCCTTAGAATGATTTCAAACTGCATCGCGAGCAAGAATATCCCGATTTTCAGTATCTCATCACGAACGTTTACAAGATTCAGTGTTGTAAAAAGCTCTGACATCTCCATCTAGTCGTATTAAAATACGGCACTGAATAACGGCTAAGTGATTTATAATGTTATATAATGGTCTAGGGGAATTATTTCACTATGTGGCCTAATAGACCAGGCGACAATTTGTGGTTATGAAGTTCGTAAGTTCGGGTCCTGCAGAATTGACTATTTACTTTTTAATGTTGTGCTGAAGTATGTACATCATAAAATACGACACACGAACTCGATAACATGTCAGTAACAAACGGATAGTGCCAGAGAGGCGTGATCGTCTGTGGTATCATTTGGAGTGAAAAATTCATTAGTCCTATAGAAATACAATTCCATAACTCTGAAATTTGAATAGGCAGATCACAGATTCCCTATCTCAAACTGATTGCCAAAGACTCCTCTATAATCTCACAAATGATTGCGGCACAGTCATTAACACTGTATAGAAACAACCACATCGTTTTGATTGACAATGAAAGGCAGGAGGAGAGTTAACTAAACCTTTAAAAGTTGCTAATGTTTATTTACAACACAAAGTAAAGAAAAAGCATTAAAACATTTCCAATATAATAAAATGTATATTAAACTCTCATTATACCATAAAAACTGTTTTTATTATGTGGAACATAAAACCAAAATTATGCAAAATATACAACTAGTTTGCGCTGTAAGTTAACTTGGAAATATTTCTACAATACATTCTATTGTGACAATATTCCTGTAGTTTCTCTCTTATATAGTACAATGGCACAGCTTAGGAAATGCACACAATATGACGAAGTATCTTTTCATTTTCATGATGCTTAAGAAGTAATTCCTGCTATGATATGCCATTGAATCATCCATGCAGTAGCCTATACTAACTAAGAAAACATGCACACCAAAATGTTTGTTGCTCGCCTAGCTGAAGTTTATACATGCTGTGATACTGTTAGCTGGAACTTGGCGCGGGAGTTTTTTTAGTCTGCTTTCCAAGTCACTCGCCCTCTGAAGGAAGCCTCAATCATTTTACACGAGTGTCTACTATGGGGTTTGCCTTAAAAGCGCCAAGACTTGGTGCAATGTTCCCGTCAACTATGCTTGGATAGTTTGTTCTCGGACAAAGGGATAGGCTAAGTGGGTAGATGTTGTTATGGAGCTCTCACGTGGTGAATAAAACTGGTGGTCAAAACTGTTGGATTGCTGGAAGTATTTATTTATTGTTGTTGTTAATGTGCTCTCAAACAAATGGATTGCAATATGGAGAACTCGTGGGCTCTACAACACAGCACTGAAAGTCGTTCTTAACTCGCTGTTTGCATTCGCTGTGGACAGATATGTTCGAGTGGAATAACATCAAAGTTGTTCAGCTTAAAAAAACTGAATCGTAATTCAACCGAGAGGGGTGGCTCAGGTGGTAACGCTTAAAACGAGCATTCGGGAGGTCCCGGATTCAATTCCCTTAGGACCGGGTATCCTAACCTTGGATCTTTTCGTGGTTTATCTACATTTATATTATTTACACTGCACGAACATTCCGCTCTCTCATTTCGTCATAGCTACAATTACAGGGTCGAAAGCGTCAGGCGTGGCGGGCTGGTTCCATTTGGAGTGACGGTGGCTTGTTTCAGGTGAAATTCTTGTCTCGGCATCTTGGTGTATGAATAATGTTTAACGCCCGTTTTTTCTACATACCACAGGTGATGGACACTGATGATACATGAGATGAAATATATTGGGAAAGGGTTTTATTTTGAAGGAAGAAAACGCTCCAGACCTCCCCGGCATTTGCCATTTATGAGAACTGAGGAAAACCTGGAAAAACCCTCAGTCAGGGAGGACGGTCCTGGCGGGATTTGAACCCCAGACCTCCCGCTCAGGAGTCCACGCCTTAACAACCTCGGTCACCCGTGGCGGTCTCTTGTGAGAATGAATAATACGTGAGCGTAGTAGTAAGGAAGTATTGCCAGTCTTTTAAGTATTTGAATTAAATTGATGCCATCTAGCTAAAGAAATACTGTTATTACACGAACAGACAGAGAAAAAGGATTTTTATGTGCCCAGGATGACAACTGTCGAATTATTAGAGATACTGCTGAAGGTTTGTAGATTTGACGTAAGCTGACGTTATGTATTGTTTGTTAGCAAGATAAATCTCCAAATCTAAAAAAAGTAAAGTGCGAGAAACATTGCACGTAAATATTTCATCAGTTTAAAAGGGCTCGCTCTCACTGGCAAGGTAGCCGCGAACATACGCCGTTCGCTCGATTACACTCCAGTCCTAGCGCTGTCGGCGAACCGATGCGCAAACAATGTTTTCATACATGAGCATTGGATTTTATGTTGTCCAGCGGGGATTATTTTGCGTGTTAATTCGTCCATGCTCATGAAACCATGCCTCGTTACTAAATAACACTAATTGAGGGTTTACTGCTGCCACATACGGACTCAGAAAACGAAGAGAAAGTTTGAATTGTTAAGGGTCCCTGCCCTCTAAGGCTTGCACTTCTGTTGCTTTGAATGACCAACTTTTCAGTAATTTTGCCACTTTATATGCTGATCCACAGCTGACTCCTGCTTGCTATGTTAACTTAATAACAGAATTTCGTGGCAAACATTCTAATCGAGCAGCGATTTCATCAAGTTTTCCACGGTTAAAACGAGATGTCTTCCATCTTTTTCAGGTCCAATACCCATTCTATAGTTTTTGTTTTTTACTATTATTACTTTGCTGACTGTTTTATGAACCTGTGCCGTTCTTGCACACCTACTGTTGCACCTAATACTCTCCCCTTCCTTTCATCGTGTCCACGCTGGAAGACTATGGTAAAGCTCTTCTGTTAATTGGTTGGGACACCCGAAGAAAGTTCTAGAACTAATGTGACGTCAGTGATTCTAGAGTGGGCAGTTCTCCTCTTATTTGCTTGCTTGTAGATAGGGTTCCGGTTTCATCGAAGGTAGATATGTTTGGTTGATAATTTTAAGTTAAGTACCACTGCGCACCCCGATAGCCTGACCCCCGAGGTAGTAAAGAGTTTTGTATCTTTTAGTGCAAATGTAATATTTTAATGCCATGTCCAATACTCGGTAACTTTTCTGGTAATAGCGAATTTTATGTATATCATTTTCCATTTTCAAGTTTTCGTTGAAGCAGCCTAGCACTAATGTAAGGTTTATAAATTGCTTAGCTAGTAAATCCATTTGCTTCTTTAAACGTTTTAAAGATCATTTTAACATGTTGAAATTGGTATATATTTAAAAAATAAATCTGAACAATTTACGTGTTAATTCAGTTTACTGTGTAATAAATCATTAGAGTTGGAAATTCTCTTCTCACGTAATTGAAAATTACTTTTCCGCAGACATATCCGTGGGTTTTCTCTGTAGTGTACTTCCAAATTATACTTGTGCAAGCAACAGCGGGAGCGTATCGTACTGATTATTATAAAAAAGTGAAAAGGAAAGTAAGGACAAGTAGCAAAAAGTACGTCTGTTAGGATTAATAGATTCCAGGAAATCGTTCCGAAATGCTCTACGACACAGAACAGGTGATTCTAATTGACTCGTGCACTCACAACTGAACAAAACCACTACTTGGCCTCGTAGATGTAAGGTTGAGGCTAAAACCCGGCCAGGATCAATTGATTTTTAGGGCGTTAAAGTCAAAAGGATGGCTTCTTTCGGAAGGACAGTAAATGCGTTGGTCCTGTGTCATAGATTTGCGTGACGTAAAAGAACTTCAAAACTGAAAGAAGAGGCCTCTCAGCAAAATGTATCGGCCGTTTTACGCTCTAAATTGCATGGGACGCTGATGATCAAAAATGTTAAAGACAGTCATAAAATAAACTTAATAATAAATAATGCGCTGTGTGTGATTACGTAACTGTGTCCCGCAACAGCGAACCCGTTTAATCTGATCGCACCGTATAAGCATTAGGGTATAGTTCACCTGGCATTCCCTTTTACTAACTTGTGCTAATTAAAAATTTATTTTAAGCAAATAAAGCTTTAAACTGCCATAAAACCATGTGTTATTTTCAGTGCATCCATCCTTTTTGTGATTACCAATACTGACTTCAAGCTCAATAAAACAGAAAATTAAGCACAACGCAGTTACATTGTATTTGGTGGGTTTCAAAGCCCTCTTTGACCAGTTTTTGATAGACATTACTAAAAGTCGGCAATTCCGGCTCCGAATATACGCTTAATTTAATTTATAAATATAAAATTTATACCAAAGGATCGATAATATTAAAACCTAAAGATTTAGTTGTGCATTTATGAACTACTATATATATTTTTTTTCGAAGTGCAAAACGCAAGATATAATCGACATAACCAGAACATCATTTGCTGTGCAAGAATTTTAGTTTCAGATCCAAATGACAATAACTGTTTTATTCTAAGGGAATCACTTTGCCACAGAATGAAAAAGGGTGGTTTCTAATATCTTCCGTCAGGGCTTCATCCCGAGCAACAACAGCTGTTTTGGTTGCAATTCTTTCTGGCGTAATGAAGTCATTTCTGTACCCCCCTGACGGGGAATATTCCTTCGTGGACACCATTAATTGCGACAGTTGAGGTTATCTTCCTTTACAGTGTAAACTTGAAGAAATTTCCCATGACTTTCCTGTTCCAGAAACAGGTGGCTTCAAGCTACAAACTAGAATGCAGATGAAGATGCAGTTAATGGTTTTAACGATGGCAAAGCTTCTGCAATTAAACTGCCGAGGCCTGTTTTCAAGTACCACAATATCCGGGGACATTGCTTATGTGAAATAAATTTTGAACACAATGTTAACCAATACACAATTATTAGAAACTGATTATAAACTCATGATGATCTTCAACGTTTTACCAGTAGGTAAAGTGGGTTAACGGTTACGGGTAGTAAATTTTGTTTGCGTGCAAATTTACTGGGTGTAGTGCTCATAATGAGGAATCCATAGTCTGTAAATTTGAAGACATTAACAGAACAGACATTACTTTGAATATTTTAAATATGCTGGTAATAGCGTGGAAAGTTAAAGTCTTCCCTATACATATTTATTCTGTATAAAAATTTAAAATAGTTCTAATTTGATAACATTTAAATGTATGTAATTTTCTACTGCAATTCTGCATTGCATTCCACCTCATTCCATCATCGTGAAATATTTCTTCAATTATGTTTTCAGTGCAGTATTTCTCTAGGTTTAATCGATAAATTGCAAAATTTAATGATACAGGCTAAGTTTAAAAAAGTGTTGAAGTCATGCATATATTTTCTCCTGAGTATAAGTTATTTACATCCAGGTCTTGTAATATGCACTCATTAAAATAAAGTAATTTTTGGAACAATTACAAAAAGCAGAGGCACATTACAGTTTTTATTTATACAATTTTAATGGTATGTTTCATTTGTGTTCATATGCACTATATAATATATCTCGCACACATACACAAAGAGAAAACGGCAGCTTTGTAGCTAATTTCTCTATATACCAATGAAATGGGATATCAGCATCATATTCTATGCTACCTTCTTCTGCAAGTTTTTTTTTGTAAAGTAAAGCAAATACAGTTTATAATCAACTACCGCATTTGCAAAGCTTACCTTTCCAACTCCCACAACGCAAGGTTGCAGAGGGGATGGAATGAGCACTGCACCTACGCGAGGAAGACATTACGAACCCGTGTGCTCGCTTTATGCGTCGTCACGCATGCGTGTACCTACAGCTACTGGACCGTCTGTTATAACTGTGCAAGGATCGTAACACACAAGAAGAAAAAAGTACGCACAAACATGCGCAAAGGGCTCTCTTACGGGACGCAATCCTTTCCCAATGTACCATAATTAGATTGACAACACTCAGCCACATTAAGGCAAAGTTCGCAAATATGATCAATTTATAAGATATGTTGTAATATATAGGCAAAATAAGGTTATTAAAGACAACTACTATGGCTCCAGAAGATTTTGAGACAATAGTTTAAAGAAGAAGCTATATCTGAATGGTACGAAAAAGAACACACACATAATACGAAGAAGCCAATATTGAACAAAAGTCTAAGACACACAGCATGCATATTCTTTTGTAAACTGCTGTTCATAGTATTGACGATAGGATATTATATCGATTTCCGAGGACTTTAGGAAACCTTGTGAGGTATAGAGTTATTCTTCTGAGATTAATTCTTTTTTTAAAATGTAAATACGATTTGTATTGAATTTTCAATTTATTATTTATTTGAATTGTATCAAATCATTAATTGATATTAAATTACCTATTTATTTTGTAACATTAAGAATAGTATATTTATAAAAATACAACACTAAATTTACAATTTATATACTATATCGCGACCTTCTTTATTATCCATAGATGTCAACATCATAATCGATATATAAAGTATGTTGCTTTCCATATTGCAATTACAGAACAATACCAACTTTATTATAAACGTGTATATAAAAGCTTGAATTGAATTTCACTGAGGCATTTAACTACACGTGGCAAAACATATGAAATTTGCGATGATCATCGTTAAGTTTTCCTTCTCAACCGCCTTCCTGTGATGGATGTAAACGTTATCTTATGCTAACAAAGCTGCAGTTGTCTAGATCCCCCAGGAGTAGCGTCGCAGGTATAAATGGATCATCTCTGTTTGAACTTAAGATTGCGGGTTCTTTCCTCCGAGTGGTTTTCTTCAGGTGCCTGTTTTCATTCTTGTTTAAGATCTTGGAAGTGCTAATCCAACGGTTTCAGGTCTTCAAGTATCCCTGGACGGCATTTGCTATCTCATTTATAGAAAGACCTGCTTCGCACATTCCTAGGATACATCCACGTACTTGTTATCTGAAAGTTATGGTTATCCTAAGCAAATGCAAACAAGGTGAATGCTATTGCGATAACAGAGCAATGATACTGTTTATATACAATGCTTTCAGCATATCGCTGTAATTTGTATTCTAATCGAAATCCTCTAAGTTCTAATACGAACTAAATACTTTCAACGGAGAATTAATTAAAGTACATCATCACCATAATCATCAGAGCAACTAGACGCGGAAACAATGGTGGGATTGCGTGGCAATGCGGCCAACATTATGCATAACAACTGTGTATAGGACCACACACAAACGAACATAAAAATCCACTTAAGGTGGGACCCCGCGATCTTTATTTCACAACTCCAACGAGCGTGGCCACAAGCGCCGGCATTTAGGTATGTTACTCTTAATAAAATATTTGTTTTCCTTTTAGTTTAAATCATAGAATTTTCCGAGTGTTTATGCAATTAGCGGGTACGCTACCTTTTGCATTATTTACTTACTTCAAGTTTATTAAAAAAGAAGAAACACTCTATAAGATAAGACACGATTTACCTCTGAAGTTTTTTTGTTTCATATCATATAAAATTTCAATTTTTTCTTTCCAGTTGTACAAAACAGTATGGGAAGTGAAACGACGTTGGTGCAGTTATTTTCCGGACTCCACTTCTACCAACATATGATTACACTAGGGTGAAGGCTAATACCACAGTGTATAGAGTATGGACAGCTTGTGTCGGCACCTTTATGTTGCTCCTAAAGCCGCCTGCGAGTTTGGGTATACTTCTTTACGAGTCCAGCTGATGTCTGGCTATCGCCGCAGTCAACACAGTTGTGTAACGAAGAGTTGTTAAATATAGTAGTTGCAGTTTAATTAATTAAAACGTTAACTATAACGAAAATATACTGTTTCTTTTGAAAACAGACATTAAGAAAATGATTCGAATGAACCGATTTCCAACACGTAACACATTTTCTTTCGCTTGCATTACTTCCGATTACGTAATAAAACAGATTAAATCAAAAGCAATCGGTACAGCCATGATCAGCACCATTCTCATAAAAAATAATTATTGACATTATTTTCCCAACTCTGAAGCACATATGTAATGCATTTATAATAACAGCAGTATACCCTATAAAAGCATTTTTACGACCCGTAACAAAAGACACTTCACATTTCACCCCTAAAGATTAAAGACCTATCAGCATTCTACCTGTCCTTTTGAAAGGCTTGTCCTTACAGGAAGATTATTGTTACGGCTACTTGAGCTGCAGTCTCGAGTGACGACGGAGAGAGCCCCAACTCCTTAGTTCCGAACGAGAGACGGGAATAGTGGGGATGCACATATTGCACTTCTCTGTTTGCGTACAGTGTGAATAAGGAAGTGCTAGAGATAGAGGAATAGTGGGAATACAAATCCAAAACCAAAGAAATGTCCCGAAAGAGGTTTTTCCACAGATACAGCTAAGGCTTGCAAGCGCAACGACAAATTAACCCAAATGATTACAGCGTCTCTTCTTGTTCGCCTTCGCCTTCTTCTTGTTCTTGTTCTTCCTCTTCCTCCTCCTCCTCCTTCTTCTTCTTCTTCTTCTTCTTCTTCTTCTTCTTCTTTTACAATGATTTTCTCACTAACATAGTACCACGCACACAATCTACTGTAAATGTATATTTACGAATTAATTTTCCTGCTGCAGTTAAAGGAGATTTGCCACCGTTACAATATTTCACTCGCATACTTAAAAGAACACAATCCCTTGTCAATGAATATTTACGAAAAGGAGGCGAGCGCAGCGAACCTCCGAGTCTACCCGAGTTTGCGATAAGGTTAGTGTGTGTGTGAATTAATTGCGAATTCAATAGGACAACGGGTGGTAAAAAGTGAAAAACTCAGTTTTGTAATACATATTGCAGCCAGAAAGTTACGGATGACAAACGTATTTGCTAATGTAAAAAGTTGGACACCGTAGGTCGTCGCGTCAAATTCCGCTTAGTTGATTGTTGTTTAAGCGCGCAAAACTGCTAAGGTCATTAGCGCCCAAACACACTAAAAACTGCGCCAAGGGCAAAGAAATAAATAGACAAATAAGTACCTTACACAAAGTCAGTGTATTAAATAAATAACAGCACATTGGGCAAAAAAAAAAAATAAAACCCCATAACAAATAACATAGGTAATATGGTCAACAAACAAGACCGGTAGTGAAACGCATCAGCAAGAGCTGAAAACACAGCAGTCTTACAACGGTCTACAAGTATAACAATAAAAACCCCCAAAACAAATAGAAAGGTAATATGGTAAACAACAAACAAAAGACTGATTCTAAGACACAGCCGCAAGAGCTGAAAACAGAGCAGTCTTGAACTTGCATAAAATTGTTACAATAAAACTCCCAAACAAATAACAAGGGTAAAATAGGTAAAACAAAAAAACTGATACTAAAACGCATCAGCAAGAGCTGAAGACCGCCACGGGTAGCCGAGGTCGTTAAGGCACGGACTCGTGAGCGGGAGGTCTGGGGTTAAATCCCGCCGGGACCATCCTCCCTTACTGAGGTTTTTCCCAGGTTTTCCTCAGTCCTCATAAATGGCAAATGGCGGGAACCTAGGCCTGGAACGCTTCCTTCCTTATAAAAAATATCATTTCATCTCATGTATCATCAGTGTCCACCGCCTGTGGTGCCTCAGCAGTAAAAACGAGCGTTAAACACTAACAAAAAAAAAAAAAAAAAAAAAGAGCTGAAAACACAACAGTCTTAAAATAGTCTAAAAATCCGTCATGAATTAAATCATATAACCTCACACCTTGCTCCAAAAACCACAAACACGGATAAAACGGAGCACTCGCTCAACAGCAAGCACATCATCTGCAAATAAGTCCTCAATAGAGGGAAAACCTAGGGGGATTCTAAAAGCAGTCAGATGATGGCATTCAAGTAAAATGTGACACACTGTAAAGGGGTGGCCACAGTGAGGGCAAGCTGGAGCTGGTTAACCATTAAAAAGGTGGCGGTGACTAAAATGGCAATGCCCAATTCTCAGACGAACTAAAATTACTTCTTCGCGACGAACTGCGCGAGAAGTCGACCAGTTAAAAGGGGTGGATTTACATTCTCCAAGCTTATTGGTAGGGATTAAATTCCACTCCTCGCGCCAGCGTGAGAGAACGCCTCGACGTAAAGAATGTTTAAAATCCCACGAGTAAAAACGTTCTCATATTCAGCAGGGTCTAAAAGGGCGGATTTAGCTGCGACATCTGCGCCCTCGTTGCCTGGGAGTCCCACATGTCCAGGTACCCACAGGAGTGTTATCCTAATTCCAGCGTCCACAAGCGTAAACACTGCATCCTGGACCTTCCGTACAAGAGGATGATAGTTGTACAGCTTTTTCAAAGTTAAAAGGGCACTCAAAGAATAGGAACAAATAACACTGTTCCCCAGCCGCTGGTTAGAAATAAATAAAATCGCCCGATAAATAGCATAAAGCTCCGCAATAAAAATCGATATCGCATCGTTAAGATCAAAATTAAAACTAACTCCATTAAAAACAAAGGCACATCCTACTCCCCTGTTAGATTTCCACCCGTCGGTATATATAAAATTCCATTCAGTTAAAGAAGATATAATCTCGCGAAAATGACTATGAATACGGGTGCTGCAGTCGAAGACTTACGACAGGACGTAAGTCCTGGATGAATAAGGGTCTCAGATGAAAGCCAAGGGGGAGATGTTTCCGCGGCTAGGAAAAAGGCAGGTAACTGCACTTCCAATGTGCGTAACAACTCCCGAAAACGAAACCCAGGAGGCCTAGGAGTAAAAGACCGAGTAGCATAAAAAGGAGCGAGACACATATTAAAAAACGGCTAATTCATGGGATGACGAGGTTGCGCAGCTAGTCGACAACCATAAGCAGCAAATAAAAGGTCCCTACCATAAAACAACGGAGGTTCTGCACACTCCGCACATAAACTGGACACAGGACTTGTAGGGGAGATGTACCAATAGCGACACGGATACCCCGGTGATGAATGGGGTTAAGACGACGAAGAACGGAAGGTCGCGCTGAACCATAAACTACAAAGATATAATCCAGTTTTGACCGGATTAGAGATCGATAAAAACGTATAAGAACCGTCCGGTCAGCTCCCCAGGATGTGCCACTTAAAACGCGTAAAATACAAAGAGAACGTTCACACTTGCCTTTGAGTTGTGTCATATGCCATTACCAGCATAATTTTCAATCAAACACCAAGCCAAGGAACCTAACCTCGTCTGCGAAAGCAAGAGCGTCTGGGTCTAGATGGAGAGATGGTAATGTGTACTCCTTACGGCGCCAGAAATTTATGCAGACAGTCTTCTCTGCGGAGAAACGGAACCCGTGGTTTACACTCCAAGCGTAAAGGCGGTCGAGACAGCATTGGAGGCGGCGTTCCAACAGACAAGTTCTCCGAGAGGAAAGAAAGATGGCAAAATCGTCAACGAACAACGACGATTATATTCCTGGGGGTAAACACTCATTGATGGAATTGATAGCGATGGCAAACAGTGTGCAACTAAGTACCGAGCCCTGAGGTACACCGTTCTCTTGAGTAAACGAGAAGATAAAACTGAACCTACGCGAACATTAAAAACCTGGTCTTGCGTAAACTGCCGAATAAAAACAGGCATACGACCACGTATATGCGAATCATGAAGCATTCGAAGAATACCGTTTCTCCAACAAGTATCATAGGCTTTCTCCAAATCAAAGATTACGGCGATCGTTCGGCACTTCCGTACAAAACCGTCCACTATGTGGGTGGTCAAAGAACAAGATGGTCGACTGAGGAACGATGACGCCGAAAACCGCACTGAAAGTTCATTAATAAGTGCCTCGACTCTAACCACCACATAAGCCGCCCGTTAATCATGCGTTCCATCACCTTGTAGACGCAACTGGTGAGGGAAATCGGAAGGTAACTGGAAGAAAGGTATGGGTCCTTTCCAGGTTTAGGTAGAGGAATGAAGATGGCCACTAGCCAAGCTTCGGGAATGTGCCATTACACCAAATATTATTAAAAAGCTGCAGTAAAAAAGCCTTGCCTTTCGCTGGTAAATGCTGTAACATAGAGACATGGATGTCATCTGGCCACGGTGCGCAGTGCCGAGAGGTAGAATGGGCATGCTCCAATTCCCTGGTAGTGAAGGGCACATTATAGCACTCCTGGTTGTCGGAGACAAAACTGATACCTCTAGACTCAACCTGCTCCTTTAGTGTGCGAAATGAAGGAGGATATTTGGCGGAGCTCGAAACATCAACGAAAGTGTGCCCTAAAGTATTAGCAATAGCAACTGGAGTTTCAACTACACGATGTTTTACCATAAGACCGGGTATATGTGAAAACCTGGGTTTGCCTGCAACGCGGTGAAGCATATTCCAGTCCACAGACGTAGGCGTGGTGCAGTTAAAAATAGAGGCGAAAGCTATCCAAGACGCCTTTCTGCTATCCTTAATAATTCGACGGCATTTCGCGCGCAGCTGTTTGTAGCGAATCATATTTTCTGAAGTAGGGTGAAGACGAAAAAATCGTAAAGCACCTCGGCGTGCACACAATCCATCCTGGCATTCAACCGTCCACCAAGGCACCGGAAAGCGTCTGGGGTGGAAAGACGACCGGAGAATAGTCTGGTCTGTAGCTGTAAGAATGACCGTTTCGAGGTGCTTGATCTCGGCGTGGATAGAAAACCACACCCTGGAAATACGGCTAAGGGACGGAAAAGATGCCAATTTGCTTTTGCAATAAGCCATCTTGGCGCGCGCTGAGAATGTACGTGGGAAGAGACTATCTGTATCTAACAAGGAAAATGATCACTTGAGTATGAATCAGAGACGACGTATGAGGTAAAATGTACAGCAAGAGAGGTGGAACAGAAAGATAAGTCCAAACGTGAAAAACTATGAGTACTGTCAGAGAGAAAAGCAGGTTGACTACTATTGAGCAGAACAAAATTGTGGCGGTCTAGAAAGTCCGCTAACATGCTACCCCTTGCACACTCCGTGGTAGAACTCCATAGGGAGTGGTGTGCTTTAAAATCCTCCAAAAGCAGCACAGGGGGCGGCAGATGGGATAAAAGGGCATCTATATCAGTTACTGCGACAGTAGCAGATGGAAGTAGGTAAAGCGTGCAAACTGTAAAATGAAAGCCAGAAAAGGTAACTGTAGTTGCTGCAGCCTGAATAGGAGTCTGCAAGCTCACGGAAGAACTGTATAGGTCATCTATAATATGAATTAAAACTCCGCTATGCGTGGGAGTGCCATCTTGGGGAGGAAGATCGAATCTCTCCGAAGAGTAACCACGAAAAGTTAACGAATTCTGTGGTATAAGTTTGGTCTCTTGGAGACACACAAGCGGCGAGTCAGTTAATCGCATAAGTAACTCCATGTCAGGTCTTTGACTACGGACATTCCATGAAAGGATAGCCATTGTTAAATTCTGGAATAAGATAAAAGTAAATTAAAACACCACCTTACTTTTTCGTCGGTACAGGATGAATCAACCGTCCTTTTTTTTAAACACGTGGGACTTGGTGGTTATGTGGAGCAGGCAAACCCTGCTCCATCACATTCTCAGAGGAAGGGTTCTCCCGCTGAGAAGAGTCAACCGATTCCAAAACGTGGAAAGTGGTGGTGATGGCGACCGCCTAGCGGGCTTGCTCCCGGATCCATCATGGGAGCTCGACCTCCGAAGGAGAAAGGCTCGATTTCTACCTCTTATCAATGGTAGTGGATGATTTTAGGAAGTCAGTTCGGGTGTAAGCGATCTTAAACTTAATAGCCGGAGTATCAAAAACAATGGGCTTCCGCTTCTCAGTAGAACGTTTGGCGGAAGCCGTCGCATAAGGCACCCGAGTAAAAACCAGGTCGCAGGTCTGCGCGCTGCTATCTCGCTTTTGAACCTCAGAAGCCACAGCGCTGTATGTACCGGTTTTAGGTGACACGGATAGGCGAGATTGGAATTGCTTCCGGGCCTCACTGAAGGAAAGTTTTTCCTTTACCCGGATTTCCTGGAAAGTGTTCTTCGCGATGAGGACAATCGCGGGACGAAGCTGCATGGTCACATTGCCAGTTCACGCAGACAGGGGCTGATAGACAAGCCCCCTCATGACTTTCAGTACCACAGGTTGCACAGATCGATTTTGCACTCTTGCATGACATGCGATTGTAGCCAAAACTTTGGCATTGAAAACATCGCATGAGAGTGGGAATATATGGGCGCACCTCAATAACCTCATATCCAGCTTTAATTCTCTGTGGTAACTCAACCCGGTTAAAGGTGAGAAGAGAGTACGGGTGGACTGTAATTCACCTTTCTTCCTCTCCTGCACACGATAGACCGATATGACTCCTTGATCTTCCAGACAACTCTGGATTTCCGAGTCGGACATCCCGTCTAATAGTCGTGATAACTCCTCGCGACGAATTTAGAGTTCGATGTTGTTCTACACGGATCGGATACCCGTGGAGAATCGTTGCCTTGAACTATGAGTTAGTTTGCGCTAGTCCAAGTGTCTCCACCAATAGAGATCCATTATGGAGACGTGTACATGTCTTAACTGGTCCAGAAATGCCATCAACACCCTTCTGAATAACGAACGGATTTACCCTGCTAAATGACTGACCTTCTTCCGTGCGAATGATGACTAAGTATCGAACAAATGGATGCTTGGTCACTTCCTTTACATACACTTTTACGTTTCATATGAATAAAATTATTTTCGTGTACCATAGCGCATCTATCCTCCACCATTGCAACTGTTTCCGATGGCAGGTTGCTTCCTGGGCGCCACCCGGGCTCAGGTGACCTGTCCTTGCGTAGACAAGGTCACCTCAGGGTCAAAACTCCCGGGTCCTGACAGAGGTACGCAATTGCCTACAGGATGTACAACAGCTCATGCAATGGCCCCTCCCCGGGCCTGGCCTTTACCAGGAGATACGCTCCTGTCCTACATGGTAACCCAGTGGTGGGAGTTACGCCGTTACCCAGTCACTTTTTACCGTGTCAAACACGGGGGCACCCATGAGACGAAGAACAGGGAAGTAGGACGAATAAAAATTAAAATATAGGCGAAATAAAAAGGAGTCAAACACGCTGAGCATGGACATGCGGGAGCAGCTCGGGTGCCTCGGGGTCGCTAAGCACCGTACCCAAAAGTGGGCCCAGGAGCACAAATAGATAGAATATACAGCATAGTGGACATAGTTATTACGGGCAATGATGGTTGCAAAAGATTTAATATATTGTTTGGAGCAGGGATTGGCTCCTGATGTACGAGTGCACATAATATTAACATACTTTCTATCTAATTGTGGGTCTATTCTAACAGAACTGACTGTGAGAAAATTAAAATGAATAAAGGAAAAATATACTTAAATATCATCATTAGTGAGCGAAAAAATAGTGTGTTTTTTTCTGATATAGAATTTGGCAATGGATTGGTGTTTTAAACAAGTGGGTTAAAACGAGACAATAGTTGAGGTTGGTAAACAAATTAAAGTGAATAAGAGATAATGTTAATTTTATTGTTAATAATAGTGTGTGAAACTATAATGTAATTTTTTTCTATTGTGGAATACATCTATGGTTTTTGCTGTTTTGACGAAGAGCCGTAAAAAGAGACAAATAATTGTGAAATACATTCGTGTACCAGTTACCAATGAAATATTTAAAAACCTTTACTATTGAGTTTGTAACTTTACACATTACTGCACGCAAACACATTGGAAATAGATTTTATTTAGCTGAATGGTTATATAGAATAAAAAATTAATTTATCGCTGTTTTCACATGCCCTGATAAAGTAAATACCCTACCATTAAAACCACCTTTTACCTCTGCAGAGATAATTAAATACAACAATATTTTACCCAAAATTTAAAACACTTGATTTCTATTCCAACAGGTATTTTAAAAAGTTTTCAGTGTCCTCAACATTCCATACCGGTAGCATAGGCAGGTTTTGGTTGCAGTTTCTACGCTTAGAACATCAATGGCTGTGATAAGGAAAGCATCCATTTTGTGTGTGTGTGTGTGTGTGTGTGTGTGTGTGTGTGTGTGTGTGTGTGTGTGTGTGTGTGTGTGTGTGTGTGTGTGTGTGTGTGTGTGTGTGTGTGTGTGTGTGTGTGTGTGTGTGTGTGTGTGTGTGTGTGTGTGTGTGTGTGTGTGTGTGTGTGTGTGTGTGTGTGTGTGTGTGTGTGTGTGTGTGTGTGTGTGTGTGTGTGTGTGTGTGTGTGTGTGTGTGTGTGTGTGTGTGTGTGTGTGTGTGTGTGTGTGTGTGTGTGTGTGTGTGTGTGTGTGTGTGTGTGTGTGTGTGTGTGTGTGTGTGTGTGTGTGTGTGTGTGTGTGTGTGTGTGTGTGTGTGTGTGTGTGTGTGTGTGTGTGTGTGTGTGTGTGTGTGTGTGTGTGTGTGTGTGTGTGTGTGTGTGTGTGTGTGTGTGTGTGTGTGTGTGTGTGTGTGTGTGTGTGTGTGTGTGTGTGTGTGTGTGTGTGTGTGTGTGTGTGTGTGTGTGTGTGTGTGTGTGTGTGTGTGTGTGTGTGTGTGTGTGTGTGTGTGTGTGTGTGTGTGTGTGTGTGTGTGTGTGTGTGTGTGTGTGTGTGTGTGTGTGTGTGTGTGTGTGTGTGTGTGTGTGTGTGTGTGTGTGTGTGTGTGTGTGTGTGTGTGTGTGTGTGTGTGTGTGTGTGTGTGTGTGTGTGTGTGTGTGTGTGTGTGTGTGTGTGTGTGTGTGTGTGTGTGTGTGTGTGTGTGTGTGTGTGTGTGTGTGTGTGTGTGTGTGTGTGTGTGTGTGTGTGTGTGTGTGTGTGTGTGTGTGTGTGTGTGTGTGTGTGTGTGTGTGTGTGTGTGTGTGTGTGTGTGTGTGTGTGTGTGTGTGTGTGTGTGTGTGTGTGTGTGTGTGTGTGTGTGTGTGTGTGTGTGTGTGTGTGTGTGTGTGTGTGTGTGTGTGTGTGTGTGTGTGTGTGTGTGTGTGTGTGTGTGTGTGTGTGTGTGTGTGTGTGTGTGTGTGTGTGTGTGTGTGTGTGTGTGTGTGTGTGTGTGTGTGTGTGTGTGTGTGTGTGTGTGTGTGTGTGTGTGTGTGTGTGTGTGTGTGTGTGTGTGTGTGTGTGTGTGTGTGTGTGTGTGTGTGTGTGTGTGTGTGTGTGTGTGTGTGTGTGTGTGTGTGTGTGTGTGTGTGTGTGTGTGTGTGTGTGTGTGTGTGTGTGTGTGTGTGTGTGTGTGTGTGTGTGTGTGTGTGTGTGTGTGTGTGTGTGTGTGTGTGTGTGTGTGTGTGTGTGTATGTATGTATGTACCCTATGTATGTTCATTTGTAGGCTACCTGGTTCTGTTTCATTTTAGTCCCAAGCGAAGGGTGCCGATTGTAACAATAGCTATGTGAACGCAGGTGTGCGGTAAAAGTTAGAGCAATGAGCTCGTTGCATTTTCATTTGCAGCAAATGCTCTCAAGATAGTTACAAATTCCTCAGTAACCGGTGGAGGTACGCGAGTGGCTTTCTCACATCACGCAATAGTATGTTTAAAAATCATCCTATCAAGCACCAAAGTTTCGTAAAGTTAAAAGTGGGCGCGCATGGGAGAGTTGCAGCTCGCCAATGATGTTTAAGAATTTCAAATTTCAGCAGCCGTGGGGGCTATCGTGAGGACCCCGATGAGTTTCGAGGACCACCTGGAGACATTTTGAAGATGGTGTAAAAGGGGAAACTTCCTTGCGATGGCACGCAGCTTTCAACTTTAGTTCAGGTAATAGACACATTTTTTAGATTTCTAGTTCGAATAGAGTACGCATTATTATTCTCCAGTTTGGGCAGTGTACGCAGTCTTACATTTTAGTTCACGAATTCTAGGACTTCGAATAATGGGGCAGTGTAGGCAGTTTAAATAGCAGTAAACCAGGTGGCCGTCCAGAAACTTCAACTCCAATAAACGCTTTCAGGTTGGTTTTAAATGAAGCAGTGCTTTCTAATTTGCATCATTTTCTCCACCTCCCTTCTCCCCGTAAGGGGGGGGCGGCTTCGGTCGTTGTTCTTCAGATGCTCCTGGTGCGGGCTCTGCGGACCCTCAGTACCCGTGGTATTTCTGACGTTACTACAAGCAGCCGGGCCGGACTTGAAACGAGCCCCTCCCGTTGTCCGGGAGTCAAGGGAGTTGTCCGGATTGGGTTGGACTCGGCGTGGCAGTGGTCCGGGAACTCACGGGAAATTGAGTACTCACGACGGCAGCGTGTCCCAGCGGAGTGCCGAAGGCGTGTACCCTGGGGGCAGGCTAACCTGAATCACTGTCGTTCGTGGGGTGATGGTGGCTACCTTAATACTGGGATAACTCACCCCTTAAGTGAGTAGGCCAAGCTAGTAGGGCCTATCCACCAGTGAATTACTGGCAGCTAGGTGCGCTCGACTTCTGAAGCTAAGTTCACTTGGCGCGTCTGGGCGTCGCAAACGTCTGCAGCCGAACGGCGGGTCGGAATAGCTTCTAGGTGTCGTCCTAATACAAAAACCTACGGGATGCGCAGACCTCTGAGAAAAGATTGATCACTCAACATCCCAAGGTAATGGGGAGTGATCCCCTTATAATCCCTTCTCCCATGAACACGAGGGCACGAAAATGCAACTTCGGGCCCCTGAGAAACCCAGGGTAGGAAGTGGGACCCTCGGGTAGATGTTCTACAAGAAATATTTTCATGGAAGTAGTCGCGGCCGGCAATAAATAATCGTAATTCTAGTATCATTAAATAAGTGCCGCCCCAGCCAGCCTCTCAACTAAAAATAACCCCTTCATATGTTTGGCGCCCAAGATGGAGCCTTCATAATACCACTTCATATTCTTGGTGTTCAACGTCTGAGCACGACGACCCCTTGAAGGAGATGTGAGAGCTGACGACACCATGACGACGTCGTGAAGGAGAGAAGCCCTGGTGCTGCGGCGATGTGACGAGAATCAGACGACACGGATGTCCAGCGTTGCCGACCGACGCCGACAATTAAAGAAAACGGCGGGAGTCTTGTAGGAAAGGCCTAAGCGATGGAACTCACATCTGAGCATCAAACTGAGGAGCAGCAGAGACGGCCGAGCAACTAGCAGCCACTGCAGGAGGTGGAGCAGGTACAGAGAACCCAGAAAACTTTGTTTATGAACAAATTATGTAAATTTCATGGCAGGTTGTATTCTAAATATTTTATTAGAAGTGGTAATTAGGCTTTTCTGTTAATGTTTTTGAGAAACAGAAAAGTAGTTCAGGTGACAGAAAATAACGGGGAGGAAGATACCCAAGTAGAGGTTAATGATAAGGAACAGGAAACTGGAATAGCCATACAGAATCCTCAGGGAATGGAGGAGAGACTAGCAGCCACGATGACCAGATTAATGCAGGAATTAAGAAATAGTCAGCAGAAGCATAAATTACAATTTAGTAAAATGCTCTCAGATTGCATGCCGGAATTAAGAAATGGTCAGCTGTAGAGATTAGATATTAGTAAAATGTTCTCAGTTCACATGCGTGCGGGTAATAAGAAAGGTCAGTAGGAGCTAAGGAGTGAGAAGCAAATAAGACCGAAAGCTAGTAAGCAGGCTCAATTTTTATTTGATTTATTTATGGACGCTCTGTAACATTCAGGTCATCAGCGCCCCATTCAATTCAGGACGTGAAACGGCCGACAAATTCTCCTCAGAGGCCTCTTCTTTCAGGCTTGAGGTTTTTACGTGCCGTAAATATACGACACGGGACCCACGGCTTTACTTCCCTTTCGAAGGAAGCCATACTTAGGATTTTTACGCCTTAAAAAAATCCAAAGCCATACTTAGGATTTTTACGCCTTAAAAAAATCCATCGATCCTGGCCGGGTTCGAACCGCGACCTTGGGTTTAGAAGGCAAGTATGGTTACCACTACACCACCAGGACCGACAAGTAGACTCAAGAATAGCCACCAAGAGTTAATCAATAAAGAACAAGAACGGGGGAGAAAGATTACTTAATAAAGAACAAGAACTGGGGGGTGGGATTAAGTAACAATCATAAAGAACTGGAGAGAAAGTATCTAGCGATCAGAATGAATTAAAGAATAAACCGACACAGAGGCCAAAGGAGCTAGATAGTGAATTAATGGTTAATGGGGGGGGGGGGGGGGCTTAGCAAGGGATTAGAAGGAACGCGAGAGGGAAAATGCGGAGAATTCAGAAGTAGTCGGTAGGAGATTGTTCAGGATGACGGTAATAATCGGAAGGAGAAAGTGTTTCAGCAGACACAAGTGAGGGATGCAAACCAAGATTTTTCAGGGGCAGGGGCAAGCCACCAAAGCAGCGATAAAACAAACAGAAACCGTTTAGACAGGAAGCATGCAGTGATTCATATAGGTACAGAGTTTGAAGATTCATGAGTTCAGAGCCCAACCGAGTGGCGAGGGATCGAGTGAACGGATCTGGGACAGGGGAGACCAACCCCGGCCATAGTTACCAGTCAGGTTCGCAGCGTCATATCCCAAACGGAATGTAAAAGGGAATCAGATAATTATGCTGACGATGTTAAGGGAGTGCTTATATAATAAGTGTATATGTAACAGGAAAAAGAAATAAATTATATAAAAGAGAATTAAATAATTACGATAATGGTGCTAAAGAAAGAATCTGATAGTGAAGTAGATAAATGTAACATGAGAATAAAATGAATTGTATGAAGACAAAGAATTACATTTTTTAAATTAATAATGTTAAAGAGAGACTAAGATGTGAAAACTGATATAGATATAGCAGGGAAATAAATTAATCATGTAATAAGGAAGTATTAGACATTATATGAATATTGCTAGAGACAGAGAAAGATATGAAAACTAATATAAATGTAACAGGGAAGCAAATGGTATTAAGAAAGAATAAGCTATGAAAGTAGATAGATGTAACAGGGAAGATAAATGAATTGTTTGAAGGGATAGAATTAAAGAAAGAATAAGATATGAAGATTGATATAGATGTAGCAGGGAAATAAATTAATCATGTAATAAGGAAGTATTAGATATTTATGTGAATGTTGCTAGAGATACAGCAAGATATAAAAACAAATATAAAATGTAACAGGGAAGTGTAATGGTATTAAAGAAAGTATTGTATCAATTATATTAAAGAAAGAGACATATAAAGATGGTCTAAAATAACAGAGGAAATGGAAGAATCATATAAAGAGAAATAATTAAATAATTATGTTAACAATATTATAGCAAGAGCAAGTATGAAAATTTTAGGTAGATGTAACTGGGGAGATAAAGTAAACCAATTAGAAAAAGATAATAATGTTGATAAGGTTAGAGAAAGAATTTAAAGATAAACGTAAGGTGTAACAATTGATGTAAATCTGGACAGTTGTATGTTTATCATTAGAAGATAACAGCCATATATGTGAGGAAGGTAATTGGTGACCGCAGACAGCCACAGGTACAGTGTCTTATAGTGGCCAGAGTTTAACAGAAGAAAGACCAGTGTTAAGTGATGTTTTCATTCTGAACTCAAGTGATGAAGCTCTCTCACTCCAACCAAGGTGTGGCATACTACAGAGCTAATAAAATAAAATGGTAAATAAATATTTTAGACAAAAGTTGTAACAATTTGGTATGTAAGTCATGTAAATAAGAAATTTGGGAATTTTAGAAAAGGCCCCATTTAATTTTATGTTTATTGTTTTGTACAGTGTAGTTGTAAATCATATATAATGCTTTATTGAAAATAAAGTATGAACGTTCTGTAAACACCATACTTAGTATACTTAATAAGAAGTTAGGGAGATTAAGAAAATAACCATGTAATTTAAAGTTTCTTGTTGTAAAGTGTAATAATAAATCATATATATTGCTTGTTTGAAGACAAAGTATGGCCATTCTGTAAAAACCATATTCAGCGTATAATTAATACATATAAATTATCCATGACAATTCAAAGTATCTTAAACACTAATTAATGAAATTGAAAATGAAATGAAATTGTTAAAGGGTACTTTGAGAATAATATATTAATTTTTAATATTCTGGCTTGTTCTAAACCATGTATTGATGAATCTACCAACAGGATTCGTAGCACGGCCAGATTAACTTAGTAACACTATGTTTGCCATTGTATGTTTAGTTTTCTTTCTTATTGTATATATTATGGTGTTTTATATATATATGGATGTTCCAGTAGCGCTAATAGATGTAGTTGAATTTGCTTGGAGCATTACATGAAGTGATGTTCTTTCCACTGTTGGGAAATAAATCCCTAGATGGGGACATTTATGACAGATCTTAACAACCCCACCTGTCCCAAAACAAATAAATAAATGGTAATAATTATATAATGTTTTATATCATGCATTAGTGGTTAAGGAAAACAAAATGTAACAAGGAAATGTATGTTCATTTTGTAGGCTACATGGTTCTGTTTCATTTTAGCCTGAAGCGAAGGCTGCTAATTATAACAATAGCTAAGTGAAAGCAGGTGTGCAGTAGAAGTCAGAACAATAAGCTCTTTGTATTTTCACTTGCAGCAAATCCTCTCAAGATCATTACAAATTCCTCAGTAGCTGGTGGAGGTGCGTGAGTCGCTTCCTCACACCATGCAATAGTATGTTTAAAAATCAACCTATTAAATAAAGTTTCGTAAAGTTAAAAGTGGGTGTGCATGGGTAAGTTGCAGCTTGCCAAAAATGTTTAAGAATTTCAAATCTCAGCAGCTGTGGGAGCTATCATGAGGACCCTGATGAGTTTCGAGGACCACGTGGGGACATTTTGAAGATGGTATAAAAGGGGAAACTTCCTAATGATGGCATGCAGTTTTCGGCTTTAGTCCAGGTAATAGACACATTTTTTAGATTTCTAGTTCGAGCAGAGTACACATTATTATTTGCCAGCTTGGGCAGTGTACGCAGACTTACATTTCGGTTCACGAATTCTAGGACTTTGAATAATGGACAGTGTAGGCAGCTGGACTTCAACCCAGTTCTCTGCAATTCAATTATATAGTTGACGAGAGTCGCAATAGTTTTATGATGATTACTCACAGTGTCACTCTTCAATTCAGGCAGTGTACACTTTCTTACAATCTCGTGTTCAGGCAGCAAACTAACTTCGCTGCAAATAGCAGTAAACCAGGTGGCCGTCCAAAAACTTCAACTGAAATAAATGCTTCCAGGTTGGTTTTAAATGAAGAAGTGCTTTCTAATTTGCATCATCTTCTCCACCTCCATTCTCCTGTGGCCACGAGAGCAAGAAAAGGCAACTTTGAGCCCCTGAGAAACCCAGGGTACAAAGTGGGACCCTCGGGTAGATGTTTTACAAGAAATACTTTCATGGAAGTAGTTGCAGCCAACAATTAATAATCCTAATTTGAGTACCATGGAATTAGTGCTGCCCTGCGAGCCTTTCATGTAAAAATAAACCACTTCAATGTGTGCAGTGGACCGATAAAGTTTGTGTACCATTGGCTTTAGCCATTCACCAAATAGTATGTGCTTTCAACAACTGTACATTGTGTGTATGCATTAAATAAAGTACACATTACTATTTTTGGTCTTTATAGCTCCATACATTTTTAATAACCTTTAAAGCCTGTTTTAATTTCGGTGACTTTAAAGGCAGTGGAAACTAAATGATATGATAAATTGGAGAAGAAATTTTGGGAAGGAAGCTTTTTAGACCTAAGTTTATGGTACCACTCAGGCATTTGTCAAAGATGAAAAGTGAAGAATACCTGGAAATACCTCAGTAAGGAAGAAGGGTCCTTGTAGGATTAAAACCACAGACTTTTCTATTGCTCTATATTTTCCAAAACTGTAAAAAGTAATGAGCAAGTGTTGTGCTAAAAGAAACAGAGGGGAAGGGGAGTATGATTATCATTTGGATACACTATATATCTCTCCTGCACCTTCTTTTAAATGAAAATAGATTTTCCTGCAGTATAAGGACTTACAAGTGAACAGTTGGCACCTAAGGTAGAACCTGGGTTATTGGTTTTGCATCAATGTACTGGAGGGAAATCTACCTTCATTTAAAAGACATCACATATAGGGCCACCTGGTATGGAACATGAAGTTTCCATAAAAAAGGAAATAATAAAGAATATATAATGTTTACTTTAATAGCAAGGTAGGGTTCTAAGAACAAATCAATTGGAACAAGAGTTGCCACAAATTTGTAAACATTAGCAACAATATCAGGTTATGAACTCAACTGCTTTTTTGGGCAGGCAAGAGAATAAATAGGTGACAGACTGGAGATCCAGTCCATGGATAAAAATATATTGTTTCAACCCTATAAGATAAAAATAGTCATACATTTTATTTGCAGAATTTGAAAAGTAATTACAGTTCAACACAAAGAAAAGTGCAAGTTCAGAGTTCAGTTATTGTGTTTAAGACTATGTTTCAAAGATGAAATTACCACATTAAAACATCAAATGAACATGATTTGCCTATATGAAAAACAAAAATAAAAGTTTAGTCTGATTATTACAACGAGCACAAAATGCTACTGATGAAATTTTAAAAGTAGTAAGCCAAATAAGAGTACATAAAAATTGACAAGTTGTTTGCAACAAAAGACAAATGATTTAAGAGAGAAGATAAGTGCAAAACATTAATGCAGAAGTTTAAAGCAGCAGCCTAGTATCATCTACTTAAGATATGCTGAGATTGCATACTTAAATTGGATAAGAGGAGATGTTTGTAATTACGTAGCACACCTTAAGTCTCTGTAATGACATTAAATGCTTCAATGCACATTTTGTCTGCTGTACCACTATTTTCTTTTTGATTCCATGCATGAATATAAGTGCTTTCTTACAAACATTAAACTGACTAATTCTATTATCAGCCACATTCCTAAATTGTATTTAAATGTTACTTCATTAAAGGTTTTTTCCTTCTCTTTTCTATTGTGACATTATGCTATGGGGTATCAGGCTATCTTAAATATGAATGCTATTCATCCATGCTAGTCATAAGATTAAAATTCTTAAATATTGAGTTACAGTGATTATTTTAATGGTGTTTCTATGCCCATTTTTACTACTGTGGCATCACAGGTGGTGAACACTGGTGATACATGAAATGAATTGATAAATTGGGAAAGGATTTTTTAAGGAAGGAAAAGTTCCAGACCTAAGTTTAGGGTACCTTCCCGGCATTTGCCAGTTATGAAGACTGAGGAAAACTTGGATAAAACCTCAGTCAGGTAGGCCGGTCCTGATGGAATTCGAACCCCAGACCTCCTGCTCATGAGTCCATGCCTTAACAACCTTGGTCACCCATGGCGGTGAGTTACAGTGATATCTGGTTTTACTTCAATACATTTAATTCAATAGTTGCTCCTGGAAAATGGTATATCTGTCATCCTATCCTATTTTTTCTTTTTTGAACTCCTTTTCAGTTACAAATTCACTGCACATTCACCCTTTTTACCTATTACTAATGACAACCACTAAAGGGAAAAAAAATAATAAATAGTAATAGTAATAATAATAATAATAATAATAATAATAATAATAATAATAATAATAATAATGTATTTGCTAGGTAACCCCTTTTTACAATCACTATCTGCTGACAAATTCAGGTTCTAGATAATAAAATATAAAGGCTGAAATATGTCCCCCTTTCTGAACTCTTCCAAACTGATAAGTTTATTTAAAACCACCCAGTTTTAACGGTTCAAATGCATAAAAAGCTGTAAAAATGGACTTAAAACCTTGATACTCCTATCCTTCATGTGTTAAGCAGGAGAGTGATATCTAGCCTCAAACCAATAACTGAAATAAAACATAAGATCCTATTATTACTAAAGAGAGATATCTGAAAAAATGATGAGTTCAGGACAGAAAATGAGAACCTGAAAAAAGAAATACTATAGAAGAGAAATAATAAGTATGCCCATACACAATATTAAAAATGTTTAGTTCCAGAATAAATACAAAAGTGAACTAGAATGTAGCTCCTAGATAGAATAGATAGTGTACTTAAGAAAGTTAACAGAGCAGAAGTAAGTAGCCATACAACTTAAAAGGTTCACAATACTATGCAATAGAAACAAATTCAAGTGGGTGAATCTTAACTTAAGTTCTGCATCCAGGAAAATAAAGGAAGAAGCTGTAATAATGGGTGAATTGATCTTGAAGGATGTTAGTGTGAAGAATCCTCAGGTTTGGGTCTATAGGGGCATCAGAGTATCCAAATTAGCAAAAAAAGTGCAACATGAGCAAGCCAGAATTACTGCCTCCAATATGGCTGATACAAATATAATAGTGTTACATATGGGAGCAAATAATATAGCACAAATAACCTGGATGAAATGATGACTGAGGTACAACAGACTTGACAAAAGTGTGATTTCCAAAAATATTTGTAGCGAATAAACAAATATGAGGTGTCATAAAATTTACTGGAACCTGTTACATTTTGGGTGTTTATAAACGATTTTCCAATATACGAGGGCCATCCAGAAAGTAAGTCCCAATGGAGATGGAACCACTTGTCGGATAGGAATGCGCATGCGCAGGAGTAGAGAGGAAGTATGTGGGAATAATGCAGTAAAGTTTCAGCCTTGTGACGGCCGTGGTTACCGCGCTGTGCTAGGAGAAAATGGCTGCTCTGATATTGTCTCCCGCCAACTGCGAGGTTCGTGCAGTCATCCGAGGTTTGCTTGCTCAAAAGCAAAGTCCAGCAGAGATCCATCGCCAATTGTGTCAAGTGTATGGACACGACCTTATGGTAAGACGATGGTGCAGGCAGTTCACTGAAGGACGAACCAATATTCACGACGACAACCGTAGTGGCCGACCGTCCCTGGTGACGGCAGAAGTGTTGGAAAGTGTGCGGCAAGCAATTGAGCAGAACCGGCGCTTCACAATTTCAGAACTCTCTTGTCAATTCCCCAGATGTCTCGCTCCCTTGTGCACGAAATTGTCTCCCGGAAGCTTGACACAATTGGCGATGGATCTCTGCTGGACTTTGCTTTTGAGCGTGCAAACCTCGGATGACTGCACGAACTTCGCAGTTGGCGGGAGACAATATCAGAGCAGCCATTTTCTCCTAGCACAGCGCGGTAACCACGGCCGTCACAAGGCTGAAATTTTACTGCATTATTACCACATACTTCCTCTCTATTCCTGCGCATGGGCATTCATATCCGACTAGCGGTGCCATCTTTAGGCGCGATTGGGATTTACTTTCTGGATGCCGTAATATATACCCATTCTATATGTTTGCAAATTGCACAAATATTATAATGAACAGAGAGGAAGATGTAGATTATACAACTAAGTAAATATACTTTCAGTCTATTGAAACAGTTTTCTTATAAGCAAGCAAGAATAAGCTTTTGTATGACGTTACAAAACAGCAATACCTCAAAAGAGAATATTTTTAATAGTGTTTAATGCACATTTTAACTGCTGAGGTATCATAGGCTGTGGACAATGGTGATACATGAAATGAAACTATAAATTGGGAAAGGAATTTTTTTAAAGGAAGGAAGCATTTCAGGCCTAAGTTTAGGGGACCTCTCTGGTATTTGCCATTTATGAGACTGAGGAAAACCTGGAAAGAATCCCAGTCAGGGAGGAAGGTTCTGGTGGAAATCAAATTCGAAACCTCCAGCTCAAGAGCCCTTGCTTTATCGATCTCAGCCTCTGTGGCAGTAAAAGAGAGTTAAGATAAATCTGACTAATAAATAGATTACACCCCAGATAAAAGAATTGGGTGAATTGATTTGATTTATTTATGGATACTCTTTAAAATTGGGTGAAAGGATAGTTTCTCAACATATAATCAAAAATGTTTTAGAAAATCTCAAATTATATTATTGGCAATATAAGAAATAACATAACAAAACTTACAATGAAGTAAAAAATTTATTAATGATCAAATAATAAACTATTCTAACAACCAGTTAAAAGCCATGTGGGAAACTGTTAAAAAAGAATTAAGTTTTAAGAATATTACAATTAAAAAATATGATATATATGTGGTTCCTAACAAAGCAAACATTTTAAATATGTGCCAGTGATGATTAGAGTATACATCTTCAGAAATATAAGTATAATGCATGCACATTGCAGGATTTTATTCTAAAAGAAGAGTCATTTTGAAGTTCAAGCAGCTCCATTTGTATTGGTTGGTATGATGCAGCATTGACAATGAATGATTTCCACTAAAGAAGACTTCAGGTGATGAAAATCACTAAATTTCTCTTTAAACCCATTTCACAACATGGCTAGTTTTGTAGTATATGATTCAAGAGGCAAAGAGTTGGACTCAGTCAGATATGCAAAACGAGTTCAATCATTTTCAATGGGTTGTACTTCCCAAAGTTTGATCTTGGCTACAAAAGCTTTGATATGATCAAACAGTGTGTGCACTAGCTGATTTTTGAATTACAGCTGTATATTTAGGTCATTCAAATGCAACAAGATGTACGTAACAAAGGCAAAATCTGTCATCCTCTTTGGACATTGAGTGCCACAATCAGTTTCCCCTTACTTTGTATGAACTACTCTAATTTGGTTCTCAAGTCAAAGACTCTTTTAAGAACATTCTTTCTGCTCAACCAACAACAAATTTTATTTTAATAAAGCACATCACTGTGATCTTTTTTTTTTTTTTTTTTTTTTTTTTTGAATTCATGAGTCAATCTTCTTGCCATAAATAAGCTGACAGTCGACTTGAATGACTTTCTCAAATCCAGTTTGTACAAACATTCCTTCTTTCCCATCATAGCAAGGGAACTATGAGTTATCATACCTTGAAGACTAGTTAAACTGAGATCAAAATGCTGAAGCATTTTCTGTACGACCTGAAGAATATCAGCGTCTTTTATCATTCCCTTCATTGGTACAATTATTGGCACTTTTATCACACAGTACTGTTGATCAATGCCAAGGATAAAGTTAGCCAGTTGTGCTGTACCTTTAACATCCATAATGTTATTTAATGCACGTAAATATTGTGTCAATTCAGATAACTTATTAATTTTTTTTACAGTTACCTCAATATCAAGTTCTGTGACACACCATGCAACAGTTACCCCAGACAAACACAATTTTTAAGCACTTCTTTATTATCTGGGGAAAGAAATTCCACAGCAGCAATGAGACAGTTTTTCCCAAACTCACCCTCCATGAATACTTTTAGTTTTCTTGAAGTTTTTTTCAGCTTTACATAAATATGACTCTTACTTGATCTCTGACCTTATCCTTTATAACAAACTAGCATTTTAAATCACTTTCAAGGCTGTTTTCTTTGTGGACTCAATGCTGCCCTTTAAGATGATCAAAATTAAATTCATGCTTTGCCAACAATGTGACTTTATATTGTATTCTTTTGATACTGTTTGTAACTCATGGCAAATTAAACAACTGGCTTAGCATTAATTGACACAAAAAACAAAGTAGTTGAACTTCAAATAATAATATTACACAAATGGTCCGACTTATGACTTTTAATTGTAGATGCTATCGTAATGCCAAGTGAGGCTTTGATTATTCATAGTAATTATCCACTGAATATGTCTCATATTAATGACAAAAACTCTGGCAATATAAAACAATAATAGTTGTGGACATGACAAAAATGCTTGTGTCTATAGCCAGGTGTTTGTTCATTAAGCTGGGACAAAATATTGAAGAAGTACAGAACAAATATACAGGTATAAAATTAATGTTAGTGAGGATCTTAATGCAAGAATAGAAGAACAGATTAGGGTAGATTTTAATAGGTGGGGCCCAACAAAAGCAAATCCAGAGAAGTGTTGTTGTAATGATAAAGTTTTTAACAATGAGGGCAAAAAAAACTAATAGAGTTCTGTGAAGAGAATAACCTTTCCATGCTTAATGGTGTAAAAGGGAAAGATGTATGTGGGAATTTACTTTTGTAATCAGGTCTTGTGAAAATAAAATACCAAATATGCACATAAAATGGCTAGAGAGAGTACATGGTTCAATAGTACAAAGCAGAATGATGTATGGAATAATAATTTAGGGGCCAGATGGAGGATGGAAAGCAATAAATTTCATAAATAGACTATTTTGCAGAATTGTCCTAGGCTTACCTAGATCTTCACCTAACGTTTTGCTCTAATGAAACTAGGAAGATTGGGCTGTAAAGTTCACAGAAAGAGTACTGAAATATTGGTATATAGAATAGGGAGACTAGAAGAGGAGAATATCATTAATCAGTGTTTGGTAGCACAAGAAAAAATTAAGGGGAGAGAAACCTGGATATCTAAAATCCAAAATATTCTACAAGTGGGCATAGGATCAATATGGTAATGGGGGGGAAGGAGTAAAGGATTTTGGAAAGAGATAAAACCAAGAATTGAGGATATTAAAAAACAAGAAATATGGGCGAGTCTTAATGTCAAAAAATCTCTGATATTATATAGCACACTAAAAATGTTTGGGGAAAGAAATATACATTGAAACCTGTGATAAGGCAGGGAGGGAAGGACTGGCATGGTTTAGAACAGGGATAATATATTTAAGTGGGATAAGAAATGTGTATGTGTGTGTGTGTGTGTATATATATATAAATAAAGGGAAAATGTCCTATGTGCGAAGAACCAGACAATACTTTTGAATGTAGGCAAACCAAGTTTTGGAGGGAACAGTTTCTTTTATGAAATTAGGAAAACTTACGAAATGAAATAAGAGGCAGAAAATTTTTAAATCTAAAATCAGACAAAAATATTAAGAAACTTGTAAAATAAATAGGCAAAGTATGACTAAAATGGTTATGGAAGGTGGGCAAGGCAAATGTGAACACAATTGCACTATCTAGGAGGGAATATATATTCCCATTACATGCTCAAGCTTATGTTAATTGTAATGGGTATGGAAGGAATGCAACTCCATAAATTGAGGGTGATTAAGATGAAAATTTAAATGTTTTAATAGTAGTAAGTTCACATGTTTTGAGAATATGGAAATGTAAATTGTTTACTATTATTTTAACATGTTTACTTGTTTGTGAAAACTGCATGACATTGGGTCTATTTGCATGTTAAAAGCATTACATCTGCATGTAAAATGGAAAATGGAAGAAATAAATTCAGATGATTTACAACTGACAGTGGAGGGATCTTTTTCTTTTATATGGAAATAATTAACTTTCAGGAACCTTACAAATATCTCTGGAAAATAGTGGAACACACTACCTTTGACACAATCTACCAGTTATCTGCTTAAAAATGAAATTAGGTGTACTACTACTTCAGTACTTCTTGGGGTCAGTAGATGTTAGTATCTTAAAGTTCTAGATATAAAATTATTGCTTAATGGACTGTGGAACATCAATGAAATGGTTAATGTGGCCTGCACTGTCTGACAGATCGAACTGCAGTACAACCATTTGTGCTGCCACACTCTGTCTGGCCACAAACGCTAACTTCTTTCAGTTTCTAGACACCTCAAAGTTCGGCTTGTTACAGTTGATATTATTTCAGTTAATTATTCGCCCAAAGCAGAGTTTTAAATCCATCAATTCTACTCCTTCCCCCATCATCACCTTTCAGTGTTACCTCCAACATTTAGTGGTCAACCATTATAATGGTTAACCTTCCCTTCTAGTTTGTGATATTAAGGCCCAGAACTATTAACTAAATCACTGTTATTTATTTTTTTTATTCAAACTCATGTGACATAATGTCTATTATCAAGCAACCAGCAGAAAAATTTATACATTCTGCAAACTTTCCTCATAGCATGTTATCATGGATCCAGAACTGTCCAATGCACAAAGTAAGCAACACAGTATTCTAAATTATCTTATTAATTTACAAGGCTTAGAATGTAAAAATATGACCTGAAAGTGATGCCCAATATATATATATATATATATATATATATATATATATATATATATATATGATATAATATGATTAAACTCACCAAAATGTAAATGTCTGACAAAACAGAGAAAAATCATTTTCCTTTTTGAGCAGGAAATAAATGTACCTTGAGGAATTGATAATCTAAGCAACTAGATAATGTATTACGAATAAAAAATATACATTTCTACAACTTCTTTCTTTTATAACAGCATTCACTTTTATTTGTTGTTGTACTATTATTATTATTATTATTATTATTATTATTATTATTGTTGTTGTTGTTATGTATTTTAGTACTATCCTTCTTCCTTTTCCTCATAACACTTTCATTCTTTCTCTGAAACTGTCTCTTCATAATGCAAGCAGCTTTTTATTTTCTCTCTCACACCTTAATTGGCAAGTTCTAAAGTTTTGCATTATCTTTCCTTTGGAAATGATTTAGTTATGAATTTTTAACACTCTAGATTTTCTTTTTTGCAGTATATTCCTTAATTTTCTGATTCTACATAGCTTGAAACTGCTTTAACAATTTAATGAACTGTCTTACAATAAACTCTCTTCTCTTCACACTACATACTGGAGAATATTTCACTTCATTCTGTAAAGGTCTGTATAAAAGACAATTTATAGCTATACAATAAATGATAACTAAGTCATTTCTATAGATTTATTATCTTAGATAAAAAGCTATATTTGGTACACATGCAAACTTTCAGAATAATTCTTTTTCCCATGTCTTTCACACATGCAAGGCACTGTAACTAACGTTTGTGTTTCAAAACTTCATAATAAGAGGAGAATAAGACTCCAGTTATCAAAAGATACTGTTTAAAATTAAACTGTCCACATGATTATGCTCTCACCTTCATAATCAGCTCCTGGTAGTCTATTGCCATGGCGTGGAATGGTGCCAGTAGAATATGGTGCACTTGGCTTATAAGGATCTTCAACCTTTGATGCTTTTTTTCCAGTCATTGTTTATATAGCTGTATAATAAAACAAAGGCATTAAGTGCTTTTGAAATAAGAAGCAATTAAGAAAATGCTAAGAGAGTTAATTGCCACTCAACATTCAACCTAACTTATATTTTTTAAAATGGGATATATTTCACCAGCAAGTAGCTGTATTACCTCTTTTCAACTATTGGAAAGAACATATTTTTATCCTCCACCCATTTTTTGTCTCTTTATATTAATATAATTAGTTTTATACTATGAAGAAATAAAGATTTTTACATCCCAAATATGCAAATGGTTAAAGTACTTTTTTTTTTAAATTGTGTTTAAAATTTCTCCATCAAGCGAAGATTTAGACTGACATACTCTTGATTTTTAATACTTCATATGTTTACATCGCACTTGATTTTTGATAGTTAACTTTCATTGTCATCTTTATCGTCTTCCAAACATGTACTAAGCCTGCTGATCTGTTGCACTCTTTTGAGTCTTTACATTTATACTCTTCTTTAAAGGGAATACTGCAGCATTTTGTTTTTAGGGTTCAATTTCCTAGCTTTACTTATTCTTTCCTTATTTTTACAAGTCAGTATATTTTGTTATATAGATATAATTACATTTTACCATTATTTTAATCTTACTAAAAAGATAACTTCTAGATTAACAGTAATATTGTTTGTCTACTATACTTCAGCTCAGGAAAGTTTCTCTTAGGGATGCAGCTAAATTCAAGTCTGAATGATTATCCTTCTGTCTTAGAATGTTTCTGATGAAAACTCACAGTCTTTGCTTCTGAACATCAGGTTTTACAGAAAGTAAATTGTATGATAAGAGTTCACAACCTAATCTTTAATGACCAGTTGCCAGTACGCTGGTTGATTAAATTCATGATATTCTACAATTTCAATATATTTTTTGTCTTTTTGCAAAAAATGTTTGTGCAGATCATTTTGCCTGGCAGATTTTTTAGTATATTTGTTTTCCTTTGGTTCACTTATTTTATGAGAAGTCTGATGAAGGAGGCAGTTATCCTCTGGAAGGAAAAGAATGGAGGAGGATAAAGTTAAGATGTTCAGTTTTAAAGAGATCAATAAGGTGCTTTTAAAGTAAAAGAAGCATAAATGGAGATAGAGAGCCAGTGAAATGAAAGCTGTATTTTAATGATAAGGGGCACAAATGTCAGAGTATATCAGAAAGTATACAAGAAGATGGTCAGGATCAGTTTCATTAAATCAAGAAAATAATTTTAAAAAAAATCTTAAATGTTTATTTGAAACTGATGACAGAGAGGTGGTGAATTAGTAGGCTAATTTTGAATCTTGCTATGTGGAGGAATTAGGCCAATTAATGAAATTTTCCAAATGTGTTTGCAAAACAAGACAGGTTTCAATGTTTGACCAGGATAATAAATGTAATCAAGTGCAGTAATAGCATACCCAAGAGCTATGCAATTATACAATCCATTAACAAAAGTAAAGGTAGTGTAAATAATCCTAGTAATTATAAAGGCATTGCATTATTGCTTAGTTTTGAAAATAATGCTATGGGAATTCTAACTGTTAGGATATAAATTTGGGCAGTGAATAATCAATACTATCTACCATATTCGATTTTACAAATTAATGATGAAGAATGTGAGATAGCTTTAAAAATAGTTCAGGTTAATAAATAGAAATTTGGCAAGGAAATGTTTCAAACTATACAGTTCATAGATCTGATAAAAACATGTGCTAGGAAAAATTTTATGGTAATTTTTTGAAAAAATATTTAAGTAAAAAATTTTTAATAGCATTAAGCACCCATTTCCACCATTCAGCCATCATAGACAATGACAACAATGAAACGTGAAATGAAAACATTTTTGGGGGTTGGAAGGAAGCATTCCAGGCTTTAAGTTTAGGGTACCTCCATTTGCCATTGATGAGGGCTGAGGAATTGTGAAGAAACCACAGTTAGGAAGAGTGGTAAATACTAGTAAGAATCAAACCACAGACCGTTTTAAAAATTTAATGCCTTCATGACCATGGTCACTCATGTCAGTAAACATATGGCGGCAACTACAAGAAATAAATATATCAGCATCAGGGTTTTATGCAGGAATACAAAATGAGCCTCTTTCTTTTTATAACATACACACACATATAATGAAAATTGGAGGGATTTTTTGGAAACAGATTAGAGTAAGGTATGAGGATAGAGACAGACAGATATTACAATCTATATAATGTGGGGGAAGAGATCACTAGTGTTCTATCAGGAGATAAAAGGGGATATTAAAAGAGATAGATATATTAGTAATTGCAATTAGCAGGAGAGAGAGGGGATGGCATGGCTTAGATTAGGAATCTGGAGTTTGAGGGGTTTCAGAAGTAATTATGAGCATGGAGTTTGCCTTGTATGCGAAAAGTTGGAAAATGTATAACCTATTTTGTTTGAATGCAAGTAAATGAAGACAACAAGCAATATATAGTAAAAGGATGATCCTGGTGGGAATTGAACCCCAGACCTCCCACTCATGAGTTCATACCTTAACAACTTTGGTCACCCATCACAGTTAACTTGGCAAGCTTCCTAAGAGTACTCTAGTTTCCTTGTCAACTTTTCCTTCACTATCATTATTATCTTATCACTATTCAGATTCATAAATTGGCATAGAATATTGAATGGACTAAGATGTCTTAACAACATATAACCTAGAATGTTAGATCTGGTATTCCTTACTTTTATTCAGGCAATGGTTTCATTGCAATTCATAAATTAGAATATTCTATTAAATTCTGTTTTTAAATTCTAACTTTTGCGTTTACAATGCAATAATGCTAGCCTGTTGTATGAGTTTTGAATTTTCTAAAACAATGGAGCAACTAATGCCCATGATGTGAACACTTACTCATTGCACGAGCAGTCTTGTCATGTAACAAATATGAGGGATTCACTTAGGTCATCTGCCTCATATTGAAAAATCAGTTCACATGTGACAATGCACATTAATGTTTCAAGAGTTTAAACACTAGCTCTCACAAAAATAGATTGAATGATTAAACACATTCCACACCATTATAAAAGATTTTGATGATTTTATACTTGTATCACTAAGTGATAAATATATCAGTATGACATCACAAGAGTATGTCTAAAAGCAAAACATCTGATTTCATATTTGGATTTGCCAAATCCTATAAAAATCCCTTGGAACAAAAATCTTTTAATGGTACCTTGAAGTGTATTAACTTCTACCTACATCTCAAGACAAACATTCTTTCCCATATAAGATGCAGTTTCTTTTTCTCCCTCTGTTTTAAAGCTTTACAAGAGCCATCCAAAAAGTAACTTACAATTTCATTTTATTCAGCCCAATCCTGAATTCTGTCAGCTGTAATTCCTGTAAAAATGTTTTCCAAAGTAGGATAGCAGAGCAATTCCACTATAATTGTTTGGTTTGTCCTCACTTCCTTTACCCGTATAAAAGAGATGAATGATTACTATTCGCCAAATTTCGTCACTTTAATCTAACCTGATTATTATGCTACATTTTAAAGAACTCTGTAGGTAGACTGCCAACTTCTACTCCTTTATTCCTCTTGAATTTATGAAACAGATAATACACTTCTTCACATGAAAATGGTCTATCCAACTCTTGTGCATAATTATTATATAATTCTGAATTCAAACTGCTTCCCTCCTTAATTTCCATAATAAACACACAAGGAAAATATCTAAACCATTCATTGGAACTTATACATGCATTCCTTTTCATACCCTTCACACACTGATTAATAGATTTCCAAACTTGCTGCCTCCATCTAGATGCATCCTTTGTTCTTATACTTAAGTAACAATCTATACCTCTGATGTAATTGCATCATAAGATCCCTACCAGATACCTCATTCTTCTCTCTCCATCTATTAACCACATCCAATACTAAAGATCACATTTTTCCGCATTCATCAAACCAATTACCATTAACTTTCTTTTTCCGTCTATTTCTTATAATCACATTTCCGCAGCCCATTTAAGAATAAATTCATATGACTAAACAGTTACATCACTTTCCCCTGGAGAAATCATTAAATCCATTCCATACATATGCATTTCAGGCCAGATCAAACCCAACATCTTACAAAATTCCTCACATCTCTCAGGAATTCACTTATATCTACCTTGTAACCAGAGCAACATGCACCATATTTACCACCTAAAGTTATCATTGCTACACAATGAAACCATAACTGGAAAATGTGAACTTTTACTAAAACGATTCATTAACTATGAATCGTAAACTTTGCATAATGTATCATCACTACACAAAATATAAACTATAACACTTTGCCCACAAGTCATTATAAATGTGAATTTTCCAGCACTATCTTCTCCCCAAAAACCATTCAAAATAAAAAAAAAAATAAAAAAAAAAAAAACATTATCCTCTTAAAACTGTACTAACTTAAGTCCCTCCTCATTTACTACTCTACCTTTTCTGCTCCTAATGCATACTTTGTTATAATCATTTATCCCTACTTCACCCAGAACACTTAATTCTTTTATTTTTTAACTCTCCCACTGTCGCATTCAAGTCCCCTACTAACATTAACTCCACCAGGGTATATTAAATTCTTATAGCTTCTAATTCAATTCCAACTGTTCCAAAAAGTTCTGATTATAAAACTTGAAATTAGTGAACAAATTGTAATTCACACCAATGTACAAATCCCACTGCCAAATTAAAAACTTGTAGTAATTCCCAACAACTAATCCAGTGTCTTATATTTAAAGTAAAAGATAAAATGCTAGCTCTATTCCCAAAGTTTAATTGCAAATTTTTATTGTCTTAGCATGTTATCTTGAAATTGTCTCTTAAATTTTGAATAGAACATCCCATACTATCCCACTTTTTAAAGTCATCCATAACCATTTTCACTTATCCAAATAATCTTTTCTATTTAGTTTTATTAATTAAACTTGTATTATATTATCAAACTCTCTTCAGGCAGAAACCTTTTCTAAGCAATTTATTCCTTAAGAAGTGCATTTATTTTTTAAAATTTTACACAGCAATTTTGCATGTACCTTATCCCTGATTAGAATTAGTCAAAAAATAGTAGTAACTCTCTTGAACCAAATAAGTATTACTACAAATGAACGGTCATGTTCCTAAAAACCAACTTTAGATGAAATCCTAAATATCCCATATATCATGGACCATTCAACAGCAGCCCTTTTTGCATATCATCCAATTATCTGATTACAGTTTAAATGCTGCAGCAGGAGACTGCATCACTCAATGCAAGAGGGGCTGAAGTGGCAAGTGAACTGGATTTACTGAACTGCTGCATTGGTCTTGAGTCTCATGCCACTCAGTCAAAGTCGTTTGAAATGTGAAAGAACATAATTTGCCTAATTCTGGAGTAAAGTTTATCAAAAGTACTAAATGGCAAATGCTTCCCAGTTTGGAAATTGTAAAACTATTTCTTATGCTGAGAAATTCTAATAGTCACAGTAACAACCATAAAATCCATTCCATGAAACTAAATATAGACCATACAGAAATTGTTATGAACTACATGAACATTTGGGGTTTACATGTTGATAGCAATGTCATATATTTACAACTACATTGTAATAAAATAAGTACAGGATTATATTTATTAGAATTTTATCTTAACATTAAGTACTTTTGCTTTGGAAATGATCTACTATGGCTCTTAATATACCCACATATATTAGTAATGAAATTTGGGGTCGTACAACCATCAGTAACTTAAAGAGGGTACTGACCTTGTATAAAAGTTCCCTCAGAACTATTTATACAATTGACAGAAGAACTTCATGCAGGTTAATGTTTAAAACTCGTAAGTTACAACATTGGTTTCTTTTTGTATATTTAGAACTGTTTTACTTACATATAAGTACACACATACAACTGGCTATAATAAGAACTGTTATACATAAAATAAAAGGGGAAAAATTAATTTCCATAGAATTTGTGTAAATAGGAAATCAACAGAGGAATGATGAATGCCCGTTTTTGCTAAAGAGGCACCACAGGCGATGGACACTGATGATACATTTGATGAAATGATATGTTGGGAAAGGATTTATTTTTAAGGAAGGAAACGTTCCACGCCTAAGTTTAGGGTGCCTCCCTGGCATTTACCATTTATGAGGACTGAGGAAAAACCTGGAAAAAACCTGTCGGGGAGGACAGTCCTGGCGGGATTCAAACCCCAGATTTTACGCTCACGAGTTCGCACCTTAACAACCTCAGCCACCCGTGGCAGTCAACAGAGAGAGACCCATTCAATAAGCTACTTGAAAGTCTTAAACTAATGAAAGGAAACATTTTAAAAGATATCTAATTGATAAATGCCTGTAGAGACTTGATACATTTAAACTTTAATTTATCAACTTCATATTATAAAGTTTAAATTTATCAACTTTTTATTTTAAAGTTTAAACTTTATATTAATCATAATTCTATGCAACAGAATTTTGTATATTTTAATTGTATGTACAAGGGATAAACTGTAATTAGAAAAAAAGTGATTTTGATCTTGTATACCTTAGTTTCAATAATATTACTATTAGTATCCACATGTATATACTAATTATAAGCTCTAATATGGGAGAAGTAATTGTTTTCCGTAAACCTTAGTTTTAATAATAATATTGCATGTAGTATGTATATGAGTATACAAGTGATGAACTGTATTAGGGAACAAATATTGTAATTACTTCTTGACAATATCAGAAACTTATATGTCCAAGTATATTGATAAGAAAAAAAAATAAATAATAATAATAATAATAATAATAATAATTATTATTATTATTATTATTATTATTATTATTATTATTATTATTACATCAATTGTTCATGATTCATATGTCTGTACTAAATCTACATGTGCTATAAGGAGATATCTGAATAGAAATTCAGAGGTGATTGAGCTCTAAGTAATATGTGATGCATAAATTAGCAGTATCCACACACTTTAAAGAGATTCACTTAATTTCTCAAACAGAATTAAGAAAGGCTATGGGTAATTAAGCCAGAAAGTGTGGAAATGATGGCAGACAGTTCCAGCATCTTGCATGATATGGGTGAATACTTAACCTCATTTTAAATGCATTAGAATTCACTAGATTGTCAATCTAGCATTTTTACCACCAACTCACCCATGACAACTCTACAGTAACCCAATTAGCACTGAGCAATAGGTAACTAGCTTATACAATACCTGTAGTCACCAGGCTAAATATGGGGATGGCCGTATACTTAACCAATATACATTTCACTTTTAATATATGTATATAACTATATTTTATAAACTAGTTTCTTTGTTTTTGACAGTAACAGATTTCTGCTCTGAGGAATATTGCTATTTCATTGCTACTATCTGATTATGTCAGTGTCGAAATGCTGCACATTTTTTCCCATGATAGATATATATATTTTAGCAGTGTTTAGTGCCCATTTTTACTGCTGAGGCATCACAGGTGGTCCCTGATATTTTGCTTTTCTTGTTCACCTGTTATGCAAATAAGACAACGAGTGCTTAATTATGATTTTGTTTAACAGGATTAACCTGCACTCCTTACTGTTAAGAGATATGGGCTAATTTAAGCAGTAAGAAATCAAATATATTCTGGAATTTGCAGGCTGCTTTCTAGTTAGTAACACAAAGAGATATATACTATTCTAGGACCAGGAATTACAAGCAGTTAAGCTTTTTTACCTGTTTGCTATGTATGGACATTATGGAGCATAGAGTTGTCCACCTCGTCTTTTAGTATGTTGCAATTAACCAAAGATGCATTACGCAATACACTTCAAAACATAAACTTTGTGTGTGCATAAAACCAACAACTGTATAGATAATACAATACTGTTCCTAATTACATAGATCTCAGCCCTTATTGTAAATACAGATATGAAATTTAGTAATTTTAAGCATAATTTGTAATTAGATGCAAGCTAGTTCAGTCTGATGTGCACAATGTCCAACATCAATGCATACTGATTAATGGGTAAATACCACGCAATAAAAGTGCTTATACCTCTAAATATTTCTTGAATTCCCAATTATACAAACATCTTAGAGGTATTCTCACTCCACAGGAAGAAGCAGAACATCACTCGGTGCATAATGCAATAGACAAAATATGAATACAATTAGAGGAGAGCAGATATCTTACTCTTATTTGTGCAACATGCAATTATAGTTACATGCCTAACTTGCAATCTGACCATAAGTACTTTCCAAATTTGGCAATTTACTCACTCCTCATAAATATATAGCCAAGAAAATATTTTCCAAGACACGTTATGTGAAACTTAGCTTGAGGGCAAAATTTCTAAATGCTGTTAATGAAATAGACAAAAAACTGAAACAATTGCTTTAAATTAACATTATTATTTTCCTTTGTTTTGCATTCTGTAGAGTTATATATACACACAAAGCTAATGAATGTAAAATATGTCAATTACATTCATATCCACTTAAGGTAAATAAACTGGATTGTGGTATTTATTTACATAATGTTAGCACATTTTACACAAGAGTAATAAGAAATGCCCATTTGTTATCCAATAAAACTTTAAGAGTGTCTAGCAAGGCATTAAATATTTTCATATACTTCTAATAAACTCCCTTTCTTAACCAACTAAATTTGCTGCTGGGCTATATGAGATTTATGTTCTGTCTTGTGTTAAAAATTGTATACTTACAGATTTCTATTAATACTTTTTCTTTTAATATAAAATGTCATAAGGGGTAAAATATATCCACGAGGAAAATATATGGATTACAAAAAGCATGTTGCACCAAAATAACATAATGGACCCCTTATTGTACTTTGCCAGTACTTTGCCAGAAGTTTGCCAGTACTTATTGTACTGGCAAACTTCTGCAGTCCATTAGAGGCCTTTATGTTAGGCAGATTTTGTCCCTTAACCAAAAAGTACCAAATGTGCAAGACCTCTGCACATTTATTTCTTCACGCAATATACAATATAGACTTTATTAAATTATGTTCCAGTAACCTGCAGCCAAATTTGCATGACAGATTCTTTATTATGAAATTACATTCTGTTATCTAATATTGCAAATGTTTCCAAACCAATGACAGTACAGAAAGCCCAATTAGGGCATGTAATTAAATTTTCCTTTTTTAACTGTGTAATTTGTATTATTTTTCTTATTGCTTTGAGCATTTTATTGAAAGTCCCCACTTGTATTTATAGTTAAAGTACCTGCATTAGTGTGCCTTCTGCAATAACCTATAGTGAACATTTATACAGCTTTGCCAAAATGATAATGAACAGTTTATTAGGTCATGACAGCTGAAAGAGGCTTACTATCTTCTGCATTTTTTGAGCATATTTTTAACTTTTTACATAAAAAAAGTATTAAATTTTCAACTTATTCCGAATCATAGAAGTTTTATAATTTATTTTAATGTACTGTTATCATAGAACAAATCATGCTTAACTTTTTTTGTTTCATGTTTTGTTATATTTCAGACACTTTTCTTTACTTCCTGATCGACTTATTATCTCTTGATGAAACTTCACTATGAGCATTCCACAAATAAAACTTACCTACAATAACAAGTTTGCCTCCTTTGTTAAGAACAAACCAAATAAATATAGCAGTCAACCAAATGGAATTTCTAATAGTTCATATATATATATATATATATATATATATATATATATATAATATACATACACATACTAACCTAGGCAGACATCTAATCCTGAATTAATCCTTCAAACCAGAGAACCCAGTTGTGTACTATGGCTGACTATGGCAGACAGCCTCCGCTCACCTCTTTTCCGTAAGTACAAAACTAATAAATATGACAGTCAACAAAATTGAATTTCTAATAGTTCATATATATAATATACATACACATGCTAACCTAGGCAGACATCTAATCCTGAATTAATCCTTCAAGCCAGAGAACCCAGTTGTTTACTATGGCTGACTATGGCAGACAGCCTCCGCTCACCTCTTTTCCGTAAGTACAAAACTAATAAATATGACAGTGGAGAAAAATGGGATTCTTAAACATATTATACACACTTAACACTAACCTAGACCTAACCTCGAATGAATCCCAGAAAACGGATGTGGTTTATTAATTTTGCAATTATATCTCTCCCTACTCTTCGCTTGTATTACTTGAATTTAAAACTGGCCCACATACAAGGATGGCAAGTTTGAAAGAGCATGCATATGTTAAATGTTTTACTTTCTTGGCATTAGACTATTTTTATTTGGAAACATGCAACACTGTGATGCTTAAATGTGACTAAGAAGGAATTATATTTAGTATTACATTCCCTGCTTCGTTATCATGTGTGTATATTAAAAACAAATAAAATGGGTTAAATGTTTTACTTTCTTGATATTAGACTATTTTAATTTGGAAACATACATCACTGTGATGTTTAAATATGACTAAGAAAGTATATTTAATATTAGGTTCCCACTTCGTTATTGTGTGTTTATTATGAGTGCCTTTTAGGATACAATGCTCTTCCCTCTAGTCTAAAAGCCTTAATAAACAATGACAATTCCTTTCTGCTCTAAGAAAATACCTATGTAAAAGGGCCCATTATTCTGTAAAGGAATATATGAGTGACAATATACTACACAACATATAAATGTATATGTAAACATGCATATAATAAAATTTGCATGATTGACTTGTCTGTTTTTGTTTGGTTGAGTTGTTCTAGGTGTTCTTTTTTATTTTTATTGTAATTATTTATGTAGATGCAGACAAATTTTTGTAAATACAGATTGAAAGCTACCGTGGTATTTGTATATGACAAGTTCAATGTTCGTAGATCTCTGTGGCTGCTCCACAAACTCAATTAAAAACAAATAAAATAGCTTATCCCATTCCACTTCTACCCTATTTTTCTAAGCGGATATTGTCCAATAGATTATAGCTCTTTAGCATTATAAAATATTCCATGTTCAATTCATACTAGATAAACCTATTACATAAATAACATATACTACTGCGACTTTCATAAACAAAGACACCGAACATCTGGTGACGTTATATTTAATTCCGTAAAGTTAAAAATTGATATTGCATTTGTTTTGTTATTTGCATCATACTATACAAAGATTATGGTTTTCAATTATATTACAGCGCAAGAATAAACAAAATGATACCTTCACGAAAAGTTGTGCCCACCCATAGCACCGCATATATTATTATGTATATTTCATTTTTTAGAAAAAGTCACCTAACAACCAATCACAACATCGTACAAATTCCTTTTTACAGGTTGACCAACATATAAAACCAAAGATAGTGACAAATCTATTAATTTACTTATTTATTTCAGTTAATTACGAAATCTTCCAGAAATTGTCTACACAGAATGTAACGTACGATTAAACACCTATATAGTATTAAAATTATACATAATTCCCAAACACAATATGAGAAAACTTTAACTCTTAATTAGAGAAGACAGGAGTTGAAATTCATCTCAATTATATAGTGACATTTATTAAAAAACTTTCTTACGTGTATCTTAAAATTATGTCCTGTCATTAATTCAAAGTTTTATGAGAGTATATTATTAGAATTTAGTACCAATCACCAATGGGTCAATCTGTTAAATACCTTTCTGTAATGTCCGATTCCATATACATTATATTCATTTCTTGTATTATGTATGATTATGCATTTTTAACTTCTTACAAACAGATTTATAGACTACTTGACAAGTAAAATAGTCTTATAAAAATAAGAAGAGTAAATCGTGGACGTTGGTTCACGTTTAAAGCAGGAATACTTGGAACTGAGCTCCAAAATAATCTTTTTCTTTCTTTCTTTCTTTCTTTCTTTCTTTCTTTCTTTCTTTCTTTCTTTTTGTGTCAAACTAATGCACTATGTAAAAGCCAATCTTCACAGTTCAATTCCATAGAGCAAGTATGTATAAATATATATATACTTTATCATTTAAATGTCATATCATATGCAAACTGCCACATTTTCATGGATTATTATTGTGCCATAATAAATTGAGCCCTGATAATACACGATCGCACATTGCAAATGTTGTTGCAGAAAATCTCACAAAAAATCGCATGTCCCTGGCCCTTCCTATAGTCCATATTTAGTCTGCTGTAATTTTTTTTCTTTTCTCCAAATTGAAAAAATTCCTTTGTGGTAGGTATTTTCTATCAGAAGCAGTGATGAAAGTTTAAGAGAAGATTCTGAAGGATCCGTCAAAAAATGGTTTACAGTTTGTATTCGAATACGGGCAGAAACGCTAGGGCAGGTGCATTCCATGGTGTGGCACTTATACGTTAGTAGTGTGTATTAACAATTTCGTGGCACGTTGTTAACATATACTCTTTTAATATACACTGGGAAGGGTAATTAGCTCCGTTTGTTACAAGACGCCTTTGAGCAGGGAGGGGAATTGTGGTAATGCCACATAGCAAAGTATGATGCTAATAGGATAAGTAACGCTCTTTCTTCTCCTGGGTTACTTATTCTATTAGCATCATACTTTGCTATAAGTAACGCTCTTCCTTCTCCTGGGTGTCAGTCTTGGTGGTGTAGTGGTAACCATACTTGCCTTCTAAACCCAAGATCGCTGGTTCAACACGGCCAGCATCGATGGATTTTTCGGGCGTAAAATCCTAAGAAAGCCTTGGGTCCCGTGTCGTACATATTTACGGCACGTAAAAGAACCTCAAGCCTGAGAGAAGAGACCTCTGCGCAAAATTTGTCGGCCGTTTCACGCCCTGATTAGAATGGGACGCTGTTGACCTGAGATGTTAAAGAGCATCCGTAAATAAACCAATCAACAAATTCTCCTCGGCTCTGTGGAAAGAGTCGAACCTGTCACAAATCTGAAGGGGTATCTAATCCTAGGATGCCGGTTATCAACCACTATGTGTAAATAAAGTATTGAATAAATTAAAATTACGGTGGAAATTCTTAAATGCCTTAGTTTATCACAATGTTTGTGCCCTAATTATTCTCCTTTTCAGTTACTTGGGATTGGGATGTACTAGATTAACGGAGATTGAAAAACCGAGTTTGCTACCATGTCCAAACGCGTTGCGTTAAGAAGGTAATGTAATGTGAGAATTTCGGGAGTAGATCTAATTAGTTCGCCACAATACAAAGGGACTACTTTGAGAAATATCAAAATACGAGAACGAGTAAAGGTATGTTGTCAAAAGAATATGATCATTCTTTATTGAACAGCCTTCATATATACAGAGATTGTACACATCCGATCATCTTTAGCATTTTTCTTGGAACAAATTCAGCTAAAGGGGGTTTACTAGATGTAGTTTCTATCTTAATGCTGTCTTTTAGAGCCGTAGCTTAATATTACATTCAATGTAAATCCCTAATCTTGACAGTGTTTTTTTTCCCCCCTCTGTGACATTCATTGAGAAAGTTTGTATGACACAAATCATTTTTAGCCATATGGAAGGACAAGTAGAATTCTGTATTACATGTATTTAGGCAAAATCGCCTTTTTTCAGGAGTTATTTTCACATGTTTCTACGCATGGTTGATACATTATCTTTATATTTAACTAATGAGGCGAATGCTCTCTTCCTCTGTCCGAAACTTTCCTGGTGTAATACGTAGTAATATTTTAAACACACACATACGCGCGCGCGATATGTAAGTAATTTGGAAAATTATTACCCGAGATCTAATTCTTTCCTTTACAGTATATGACTTAGCTACATCTGGTATGTGCCGTCCTCATTGATGTCTAGAAATTATGATATGTTAGTTGCGTATAAACAGCATTTGGCATAGCTACATCTGGTGTGTGCCGTCCTCATTGATGTCTAGAAATTATGATATGTTAGTTACGTATAAACAGCATTTGGCATATTTATCATTCAGAAAAGTCGAACCTTGCAAGAAATAAAATATGACAAACTTGCACTTTTTCACCATCTTTGGTTTAAAGGTTTGCAGATATTTTTTCCTAGATGACATTGCAAAAGTCCTTTTACTTTATTTCTCTTCGTTTTGTGAACGTATGTATCTCCTTTATCTGTAATATCCAAATTAAAAAAAATATGAATTATGAATTGCCAATTTTTTGGTTTAGCTGATAATACAGCAATAGATTTATCTTTAACGGAAAAGAATGGTTCCCTGATTGCGATTAATTTTTCTGTCGTTTTTCTTCTATTTCTCAGGTGGTGCGTATGTCTTTATTTGAGTTACCCTTATTTAAAAGTTTTCATTTATGAACATCTATACGTCATTACTTGCTCATTTTGAGCGGATCTGGTATGAATTATGAACGGAAATGTTGTTCGCTTTCTTCTAACGTTACATTTACAGTCACAATGGCATTTTTATAATAAATTTTACCACAGTGTTTGGCATAGGAGTAATATTTAAAGATTTCTTAATTTTAGTTTCATGACAATCTGACATAGTAAACTTATAGTTTCTGAGGAAATATAATTTCAATAAATGTGTTTCTATTAAGAAAAACAAAGATGCACAATTATTTGAATAGAGTGAAACTAAAGGGTATTTTGCCACTTTTTGAAAATTTTCAGGAAAAAAAATGATATGTCTACAAACTAACTCATGTTCTCTTTTAGAAGATTCTTTCTTCCTCTAAAAAACATATGGCTGTTCAACATCAAATCCCTAAAATGTATAATTGGATAATGGCAGAATATATGTAAAATTTTCCTCTCCAGGAAAAAAAGTACTTGCTAGAGATCAACGGTATTGTTAGAATCCTTTATTTCAAATGCTGCGCCAACGACGAGTCCAGGTTCAGGTTCTATGCATTTTGATTTTTATAAAAATGTGTCCGTCCTGTGGTGTAGTGGTAAACATACTTGCCTCCTTAACCCAAAATTGTGGGATCAATCCTTACCAAGATCAGTGCATTTTTTCGGGCATAAAAATTGCAATTATGGCTTCCTTCGGAAGGGAAGTACAACCGTGGGTCCCATGTCGTAGATTTACGGCATGTAAAAGAACCTCAAGTCTGAAAGAAGAGGCCCTTGAGCAAATTTTATCGGCCGTTTCATGCCCTTAATTTTAATTGAATGGGACGTTGATGAACAGAGATGTTAAAGAGCATCCATAAATAAACCAGATCAACAACAAAATCTAAAAATGCACAACTCACATTTAGAAACAAAATGACGGATTTTATGCTGTCGTAACATTCAACACCACAGTGCCAAAATAACGTATAAAGTGATATATAATAACATTAACTACTAATGTACATTTGTAGACACGTAACACACTATTTCCGCAACGATTAAAATAGACTTTCCGTTGTTTTGGTATTACATTGGTTCCGCAAGTCAATAACAATGTTGATATGTCACAATGGCAACTTTTGTAGATAAGCAGCAATGACTGTAAAGCCCCGAATTTATTGAGATTTATTTTCTGCAGCACAAATTTATGACTTATTTAGTTACTGAACTATTTGCTCTCTTGCGATTTGAACTGTATATATCCAAGACCAAAGATCTTCCTGTCTTTTACACTTCCATATCATCCTAGCGCACATATAATGTCAATGTAAACCTTATACTTTCAATAAGAAATTCATTAACCTTTTTATTACTTACGCCTGGAATTGAAAGCATCAAACCTATTTTGAAAGAATACTTTAATAACGCATTCATCTTTAAGTGAATTTTCTAAATTTGTACCCCAATTTACCATTAGAACACCTAATTAAGTACACATTGCCCAACCCATCTTCTCCCAAATTATCCCGTAAGGCCGCAGGCACACATTCTTGCCAACATCCCAAATGCAATACCTGTGCGCTATTATGCAATGTCATTCGTTTCACAGACCCAATTTTTTCAGAGAATTTCAGATCATTTAATTTGCTGACTATGCTCCTAAGAGTGCTGTATATCTTCTAAGATCTGCATAGATTTTTATATTGATTTAACTTTCATTGTTGTTTCTCTCCGTATGAACAATCATAGGTGTTCTGTTAAAACCAAGTTTCCCTTACGGTTGCCCATCATGCCCTCTCACTGTAAGAATTTTGATGTGTTTAATTTACCACTTATTGATATGTTACCGATTCATGTCTCTTAAAGTTATCTCAGATATAGAGACATAGCTACTATATTTTGGCACAAAGCATACACACCACTTAGTTTAAATCTTATGTGCTAATACTCGCTTTCTAAGTTGGTATGGTGTTTTAAATGTTTTATTTTTCAATTTTGTAATATATTGCGCCTTTTTATTTTTCTTCCGTTTCCCCTTGTTGCTTATTTTGTCTGTTTCCATGCATCAGTTTCGATATTTTAACCACTTTTACTTTGTCCTCTACCTTTTAAGAACATAAGCAGCTGGCAATATAGCAAATTTTGTGTGACTATTTAAATGTTTTACTGTATTTCTATTTCTCTAGTATTTTTTTTTTTTTTTTGCTACATTTTCCAAGAGTTACTTTATTTTTCATTTTACATAATGACTTATGTGTTCTGCCAGTAACTATGCACTATATTGCTTCTTCACAGCTTCAAAAGACTACAGAAAAAGAGGCCATTCTCAATAGTGTGAAAATGTTACTAGCATGTATTTGTTAATAGGGAACAATGAAAATAATTGTTTCAATAACATGTACTGTATTGTAGATGCTTTAATTTACGTAATATTATATAATATAATTTTATATAATATGCGCATACATATATACATAACATGCATGCATGCATGCATACATACATACATACATACATACATATCGTCACGACTTAGGGGGTAGCTACTTAGGAGGGCTATGGTAGAGACAAACCCCAGCGTGCCATGTCAACTCAATTTATTGTAAAGGAGACAAAGTCCTCAATCTGAAGTAATTACTAGTGATAGCCCTGACGGGCCCTTACCTATTAAGGATCTGTTGCCGTAATGCTGGGGGTGTAACCGGTAGGTCGTTCTCCAAAGACGACAGACAGAAGACGAAGACCAAAGAGCAAAGACCCTGAGCCGTAGCTCTGGTCCCCCTTATATCATTTTACGATTGCCGAGGGGAGCCTCTGCATTGTGACATAAACTATACCAAATATGGTGTTTCACCGCCTTAGATTTGAATTATATCAACCAATGAGAAAGAACTGTGTAGGTGTATAACCCTTTCCAACACTGAGTGACAGATTCAAACTCAGTATGTTTTGCATATTACCAGGCAGGCAGAGGTTAATTTCACTATAAAATACCGTGTAAGCAGCCTCTGAAGTGATTGACCGCTAAACTGAAATTCCTAAAGAGATAACGTTATAGAAAGGTATGAAATATACACCCCACGAATTTAGTTTCCAAAAATGTTAATTTGCTACCCCTTCAGCCGTACATGCGACATATTCCCGCCGGGTAAAGATCGCCGCCCTCGGCGATAAATAGAGATACTAAGGACAAAAAAGTGAAATGGGCCGTCAGTGGAATAAAATATACAATTATAAAAAAACAATACACGTTAAAGTGTGGGTACAAAGGTATATAAAATGAAAATAAACATATTTATATATTAGCACCGCAGGAAGGCAATAAAGAACAGAGAAGGACGGGAAGAAAGGAGCAGGGACAAAAGGAAAACGGAGGACGTCGACTTCATGTATTCTTCCGAAGAACAGTCTGGAGCATACAGAGGCTGTGGCAAGAATAAAACTGATCCAGCTAAGTTTCCACACCGAACACGCACCTAATATGCATTGCACCTCAAACACAAGAACGTTCTGTACAGGATAAGTAGCCACACCGCAAGGCGCCAGGTAGAGAACGCACACGGAATGTTCGTTGATAAGGCGTCCTAACGACATATAGGCAGAACAATTTCACATCCTTGTACAGGAAGCAAAAACATCACCGCCACCGGCAACACATATTATTGACTGTCCATAGTGATGAACTAGGCGGTTGTATCTTCCGATGAGGAGGGGAAGAACCAAATATAACGATGATATACGTCGTCACGAAGAGAGGTGCGGTCCCAGGGCACACTTACCAGCAATAGGTGCCGTTGCGGTGCGTACATGAAACATGAAATGTAGTCGGGGTTAAAACTAAGTGCAGGGGAGAAAGATAAGGAGAGAAGGGGTCGTAATCCATATGAATGGATTCTGAGGAAAATAAGCGTGAAACGGGACCAATAGCTTCAGGGGAAAGGAGAGAGACATAAAGGGTAGGAATGAGGAACTACAGAAAGGACAGTGAGGACAGGGGGAGGGTAAAGGTGCTATTCGTAAACCTAAGATTACAATATTATACCTGGTAGATTAGAATATGTGTGTAAGCATAAATGTTAAAATAAAAATAAAACTATACGTACAAAGAGGAAATGAAAGAAACGTGATACAATCTCTCAATAGATAAGATACAAAAACCAATTAAAACGGGACTTGATCACAGAATAGCATATGCACATAATTAGTATTTGGTTGGGTATTAAACTATATATTATACATTTGGTGAACTTTTATTATATATTTGGAGGGAATTTTGATTTAATTTCACATGAGTATGCGTTGTATTGGTGCCTGGACGGTTGTCCATGGGGCGAGAGTCAACAGGCCGGGATAATACATAAAGATTAACATAATGTGCACAGGTGGCCTATAAAAGGATTGTCATTAGAATGAAACATAAAAAGATAATCATCTTGAATATTATTAAATTGAGACTTGAGCCACACACAGAGAGCAACTGCGTTAGCGTTGGATGCACAATAGCTAGACACAGAAAGAAAGAAAAAACAGTATTAGCTGGAGAAGAAAGCAAAAACTCAAATACCATACTCCCACTTTGGAGTGTACACCAATTAGCTAGCCTTTAGCTAACATCACCGCTTCATGAAGCGACCAGCGCATTCATAAACGTTAAGCCCATCCTACAAAATTATAAGCACTTTGAAAAACAAAACGGCACCAGACCCTGATAAAATCAGGAACGAGGACCTTAAAAACCTACCGAGGAAAGCACTTGTCCAGCTTACTCACATCCTAAACTCCTGCCTCAAGCTCCACTACTTTCCTCGTGCATGGAAGGAGGCCAAAATAATACTGCTCCCTAAGCCAGGAAAAAATCGGCAACATCCCGAGGCCTATAGGCCTATCAGCCTCCTCCCCAACATGGGGAAAGTACTGGAAAACCATTCACCGTAAAATCCAAACACAAACTCCCGAGCAAAGTGCCCTGTTAACACAACAGTTTGGGTTCCGAAGAGACCATTCTACAGAACTGCAAGTGCTCAATTTAACCGACGACATCAGCACCGAATTCAACAACAACAGTAGCACTTTAGCCCTGTTTCTTGACGTAGAGGCGGCCTTCGACAGGTGCTGGCATAATGGGCTACTGTACAAAATTTACCATCAAATACCAACCATGAGGCCCCATCTCCCCATATTAGCCAGTTACCTGCACGACCGCCGCTTCTACGTGCAGGTGGGCCAGGCTAAATCACAAAGTTTTACCATGAACGCTGGGGTGCCACAAGGAGCTGTACTGGCTCCCTTCCTGTACAACCTGTACACTCGAGACATACCTACAGATCACAAATGCCAAACCTTGTAATATGCCGGCGACATCGCCATCTATAACCAACTTGAACTCCAACGGTACGTCAACAAATTCATGACAGAGGCAGATATCTGGAAAATTTCCATAAATGCCGGAAAAAGGCCAATTAATATACTTTACCAAAACACGTTAAAAATCGCAAATAAAAATACAAATTAAAAATCACGAACTACAGTGCAAACCGACAGTAAAATATTTGGACACAACTCTAAATAGCAGCTTAACATGGAATAATCACATCCAAACAACAATACAAAAAACCAAACAACGCATCTACATGTGCTCTAAAATACTTAGAAGCAAGGAAATGCAAGCAAAATCTAAACTGATTCTTTTCAAGGCCTTCATACAGCAATTTCTGCTGTATGCATGCACGGCTTGGGCACACACATCCAGAACCAATCTCCTTTCCCTACAGTCCCAACAAAACACTTGCCTCCGAAAGATATTAAACGCTCCCATTCTCACGTCTAACAGCAAGATACACGCAGAACTAAACATGCCCACTTTCCTTGAAACTCTAACAAGCCACTGCACCAGTACCTGGGCAAAAATTAGATAACACGACAACTCTTTGATAAACCAAATAGGCCAAAAAGAGCCGCAACATAGAAAACATAAAAGAATCCGTAAATATTAAACTCAATGAACACACAACCGTGCCCTCTGTGCATAATGTGAATACTAGCCTCTTAAATAAGTTAACTTAACCAAAAATTAAACAATACTGTATTAATAAGTAAGATATGCATATAATAATAACATGTAAGTATTCATAGTTCCTAGAAAAACACATCCATCAACTGTAATTTAAAATGAAATTGTTCTCATGGGCGCTTCAACCAGATCACCCATGCATGGGTTTCATATACCAAAAATTGTGGAAACTCCTTAATAATGTATGATAAAATGTTAAAATAGATCCTGTAAGGCTATTCAAGAAGTAGCCACTGTGGAAACTGAAACAATAAAACAATTTGAATCTGATTCTGAACCCGGACAAAGAAAACACTATCTCTCCGGAATATTATTTCATGAGACCTCGCAATATATTACCGAAATAAAACTTCTCTATGTTCAATATAAAATACTTCCATAGTCAACGAATGTCGCCACAAAGGAGTCTCACGATAAACTCAAAGAGTGCGGCCGCTTTTTTATGTTGTTCACAAAAAACTTTCCTGGTATTCCTTAGGTATGAATGTATTTATGAGCAGTATTATAATACGTACTTCGAAAAGGCAAGGTGTCGTGCAAAACAAGCTGTGTCCATCAAGGTGAAAAATAAGCTGTGAGAGACCGTTGCCTTCTAATGGGAAGGTAATAAATGTGCATGAATGAATGAATAGTGTTTAACGCCCGTTTTTGCTACAGAGGCACCACAGGGGATGGACACCGATGATACATGAAATGAAATAATATATTGGGAAAGGATTTATTTTTAAGGAAGGAATCGTTCCCGGCCTAAGTTTAGGGTACCTCCCCGGCATTTGCCATTTATGAGGACTGAGGAAAACCTGGAAAAAACCTCAATCAGGGAGGACGGTCCTGGCGGTATTGGAACCCAGACCTCCCGCTCCGGGTCCGTGCCTTAACGACCTCAGCCACCCGTGGTAGTTATATATATATATATATAAATGTGCAGCATTACAGAAATAAGGCCCTAAACATGACACCAACATAAATGTCACTACAAAAATTTATATTGTAAATGATTCCTGTATCGCCTCCAGGGGGGTAAACGGCGTCCGAATGCCGCCACTGGTGGCGCTGTCAGTAGGAGCACGCCACTGGTTCCTCGGTTGTCCGTCGACGTGATCTCCACTCCCATGAGACCGTGAATAATGCGATACATATGCAAGCACAACTTAAAAGATCTATAAGTTACAGCAGAGATGAGAATAAGAATTATAATAGCGAACAGAATCACCAATACATTGTAAAAGGTATGGAGGCTTGATATGCTACAGTTTTGGGAAGCTTTCTCATTGCAGTCCCTGTGACCACTAGCATGGGTCTGTTGATTTTTTCATCTGGTAGGACACAAGGCAGCTTCCAAAAATGTTAATTTTCCGCACGCACGCACGCATATACACACATACATACAGAGTTTATAGTTCTTTATTTTTGTTTATGGCTAAAACTTGAGAGTTTTACCTTCAAGTATAAACTAACTTAGCTATAATTGATGTATTAAATAATGTGATATCTAACATTTTAAATCCATAAGAATCCAACCCTACTTATTATTTCAACGAATACTGCATACTATGCATACTAATGTGACAATACTTGGCAAATGCGTAGGTTACCAGTAGATTTCTACCTATAACTTACGACAGTTTGAATACTACACTTGAGATGTTTTGCACATCAAACAGAATATGTTAAAATTATTCTATATTAAATGTAGTGGATTAAATTTGACGTAACTAGAAACTAGAATGATCACTATAAATTTGTTGAGAATTTAATAATTTAAGTAAGGAATTTAGTTCTTTTCACATCACACTTTAGCACCATTATATTGTATGCTGTCCAGTGAGAATAATCAGAACAAATAGTAAAATAATAGAAAGAATATGCTGGAAACTAACACAGTGAGCAAATTATTCTATACTGATAATAATGTATTACTCTTAGTCTAATTTAATAATAATTTCATTAACAAACTTATACTATAAATCCAATAAATATATACCTTGTTACTGAAAATCATTTGCCTTAAAAATAAAAATTTTACTATCTACAATAAACAGGGATATTCTGGATTTTTACAGAGGGTCTGCTGTTCAACTATAGGGTTTATTTTTCGCTTGATCGATATTTTATAGGTATTACCATACATTCCTATGAACCAACTGCTAGCCATTCACGCAATAGTTAGCCGGCCACCAGCTAATTTAGTACCGCCGGAGAAAGTCAATCGTTTGGCGAGGCGTCAACTTGGGTTTACAGTACAACAAATATACTGGTTTCATCGAAGCTTCTCCCAAACGGCACGCAGTGTTTGCAACAGTAAAGCATTTAGTTTGTGCAGTCAAGTCAGTTAGTGATGGAAGTAATGATTGTCTCTCAACGCACTAAGTGACACAATAAAGTCCGTACCTCGTTTTAAAAATAAACACGAATACAAGATATTTTGATCTCCAGCACTTATCTCTTCAGAAAGGAACATTTTCAAGAGGCCTGTCCAACGCAAAAGAAGCGTTCCACAGAAACTTAAAGGAGATGTTTACCTCGATTATTACTCGCCTCAAGATTTTTATTTTCAGATCATTTTACTATGATCTACCAGGTATCATCTCTAAGGGCATCAAGTCACATTTTGAGAAAACCAACTAACTTTACTGTGCCATGCGAAAACATTACTAACTGCTTCAATAAAGGACAACTCAGTTTGTAGTAACTCTATCAAAGAAGCTTGCTCAGCTGTAAGTGAAGCGTTAGGGATTGAAAGTGATACTTTTTATCTGAAAAAATTCACGTGTTCTTTAGGAAACAGTTGGAACAAAATGTCGTAAACTGATATCAAAGTTAGACAATGTTGTCCGGTATGAGAGGAACCTATGCTGCGGTAACCTAGCCACCCAACTCTTACACACACACCACCCATGCGTTCACAGCTTCCACCAGATCACTTAGCACACAACCAGCGCATACACTTACAGACACAGATAACGCAACAAACTCAGCGCACACAAACATTCGTTGCACATATACGTGACCGCGGACGCAGAGATCATCTCGACACAGAAACAGAGACCGGAGACCACACGGCAGCAGTGCAACGAGCGACACCACCACTCCTGAACCGTCACCAACGCCCAATGAAACCCGTTACCCAACTCATTCAAACGACGGGCAAAGAACCGGTTCTGCAGTTAGACTTCCAGCTCCCAAAGGTTTTCGTCCCGCCTGGGTAGTAGTGACACAGGAACAGAGTACTTCTTACTTCATTCATGTTTCATATCAACAGTTTTCCAGGAAACTCAGTCGATCATGCGGTCAAATATATCAAACGAATTGCTCAACTAGTACAGAATGAACCTTAGATGTCACACAACCACCGCAAACACATACACATATTGACATGACTAGATTACCCAAGCTTAAAGCAGTCTTTTGGAACGGCAGAGGGCACGTTAAACAAAATGAGCTAAAGCACTATCTAATTATTAACGATATCTCGGTAGTACTTCTAACCATCAAAAACTGCTTTACAGTATTAGGGTACAAAGTTCATCGTACATATGGACGCCAGGGACGGTACTGCAGTATTTGTGCATTGCTCAGTTAAATACTGCGAGGAACATGACGGGGCCACTAGATCACAGCAAGTAACTGCGGTCATCATCAGATTCCAAAATCAACCAGCTACGAAAATTGGCGTTTACAATCCTGGACTTAATAAATAGCAAAATAGCAGCTGGCGACTTTAACGGCAAGTGGCCTCGCGGCAGAGATACTCTCTACGAGTGCCTGGTACTGTTAAATTGTTAGCATCCAAACATTAAATTTATATTGGTCTTAGAGAAAGAAAGTACCTTGCCATTCTTGGATATTCTGATCTGCCGGAAACCCGACGACTCTCTAATATCAGTCTATCGCAAACCACCCAATAAAGATGGCTGAATACTGTATTAATGAAGGCCATAGACCCGATTTTAACACAACAATTATCATTTCCAAGTCCAAAGATATTGGGAACGCACCTTCAAGGAAGCACTGGCCATCAAAGAGAGGAATGATCATAACAGGGACAGATGTCTGCAGATCAACAGTATCTGGTACTCTATGCTTCCCAAATGTTCCAGAGGAGACCCTGCCCCGATTCAAGAACCGACTAACCTACACGTATTGGACTCTACAACGGATAGTGGTCCACAGACTCCTGCACAGACTCAATAGTTTTGTTCTTTAATGCTTGATGCAGATGAGTCAATAAGAAAAGCAGGCTTTTAACATTTGTCAATTCTATCGAGAAGACTAGCCAATCACATAGCTTTACTTGCTATCCATTGAATCCGTCCATTTACAGTATTTTGTGACGATCCGGTAGGTTTCAGCATATCAAAACACACCGTAAATTTCAAACATAATGCCAACATAAAATACATTACAAGGTACTGTTTACACTGCAAAAACATTAAAAACCAAATAAATGTCAGCGAAGGGTATTCTTGGCAGCAGGAACGTATTGCCATTGTATGGCCCTTATTAGAAAAAAATTAAAACCTTTGTAACGTAAAATATGACAAGGTGTGAATGAAGAAATTATATTACAATTTATACAGTCAGATATTGATACTCTAAGAAATTTATTTAACACAAATTCACTAATATTAACTACATCAAAAACAAAAGATATGACCTTCCATAAAACAAATCATATGATTAAGCAGTTAGGTTACCTAAATGTTGGTAATGTAATACAACTGGTTAGCAAATTTTCTTTTTAGGGCTATATATAGTTCTACTAAATTAGCAAAAGCATATTTCTGATATTAATAGGAAAATTTGTACTGCCTAGATTTAGACACCTAAATATCTCAAATATGTACACACTCGTTTTACATACATGAATATTATACGGCAATGCTGCATGAAAACTCAACTACAACAATTACAAGTGTTACAAAATAGAGCTATAACAATCCTACATTGTTTAGATCATTTCACTCATATTGAACAGTATAATCGATTACTGAAATTTTATATATAGAAATATTTCTTTCATACTAGCTGTGTGTAGGTCATGTTGGAAATGAAGAATTTGACTTGAAAAATTCAGGTTATAGCTGGGATTCAAACCATGGATATTCAGCCTTCCATGTTGACATTCTAACCAAATGAGCTACCATGTTTCTTCAAAGCATGGAACATGAACCTGTCTTATTTGATTCTATATACCCTGGAGACTTCTGTAAGTTTTATGAGAAGTTTTACCCATATCAATGTGTTCAACATTTTCTTCTTTACAATTTGTTTACCAAATACAAAATAATGCACCACAATACACTGTGATCAGTGATGCTTTTCCCAGCATTGCAGTATTTTTCCTGTGAGCAAGACCCCACTCATTCGCTGCACCATGAAGGGAGTAGCAAGCCTGCTTGCTTACCTGTTGAGCTTGCTGACTGTTGCAGTCATAGCACCGCTATTCCCGATTGTGTATTGTGATGTTCGTTTTTTAATTCAACACTATATATAGTATATTATGGCTCATGTGTTTACAACCGCACAGCATGACTTCATGTACATTCATATGTGTCAGCTCATGAAGTTCAAAGACTGTTTCAAGCAAGATTCCCAATTGTAGCAGCTCTAGATTGTAAAACAGTCCACGATGTGTATGATAAATTTCAGGAAATTGGAAGTGCACAGCCTAAGGAACCAAAAAAGTAGTACAGGATTCTCATGAAAAATGATTACATGATATTGGTGAGTGTTTAGAAAATTTCTCCTAGAAAATGTCATCTTGCACAATAAGTGCGATTTTAAATGACTCTATGCAAAAGGCTCCTAAATTATTGCTCTTCAAGCCATATAAAATACCTGTGGCACATCCTTTTCAGCCAGGTGACCCCCATATGTAGGTGCACATTTTATGAGTAGATTCTTGAAAATGTGTACAATGGACAACATTTAAAATTCTTTTTGCCCTGGTTCCATCTCCATGTTTATGTGTGAACTCAAAAAGATTGTTACATAAGCACTGATATACCTGACTTTGTACATGGTACTTTTCATGATGAACAAATCAGTGTATGGTGTGCCATCAGTGGTGAAAAAATAATAGGATCCTTTTTTTTTTTTTTGGAGCATACAGTAGATTCTGTTACTGATGAATATCATATTAACCCTTTTTTCCGAAAATTAACCGACAGGGAGCATGATCATTTTTTCAAAAGGACTCCGTCATTGCTCATACTGCAAATAATTTCATGAGAGCAATTTACAATGTGTTTCTACAGAGTCATTAGTAGGATTTGTGGCCCTCCTGGTCCTCTGATGCAACCGCCTACAACTTTATCTCTGAAATAAATTAAAAACTGCTGTGTACAAGATGAACCTGCACAGTATACAAGAACTCAAAAAGATAATATTCTTTAGGAAATTGTACAGATTTTTCAAAATGAAATATAGCGAGTAATGAAATAATTTCCTAAAGAGATGCAAAAAATGTGTGAAGAATAAAGGCAAGCAATTTCAACATCTCCTTTGATAATTTGGTAATAAATGAGGCTCTTAAATTGGTTTGTGTATTGCTGTATGGTTGAATTGCATTATTGTTTTACCCTCCCACTAATCCCCTTGACCCGGCTGGCCAGCTAACGCGCAATGGGCTTGCCCATAGGCAAAGTACTAGGGGAGTGGAAAATGAAACTAATTGCATGGTAGTGTAACATTTACTTTAAATAAAGATATACATAATTATAACACCAGAGGAGCAGATGACCTTAATAGATGTTCTAATAATACAACAAAATATGGGACAAAAAGCCTTTTGACCTTAATTACTTTAGAATTCAATTAACTTCTAGCAGATTTAAAAATAATAAAGTTCCTTTTTTAAATTGTATTTAGGAAGCTATAGACAAAGGAGTGATAATATATCCTACTAGAATGCACTTAATAAATTCTAATCATAACTAAAAACCCATTAAAATATGCAAATAAAAATGCAAACAATATTATTAAGAAATGTATTTACAGAACTATTGAAAAGGTTATCAATTTAGAACTGACAAACCTTTCAGGATATATGAAATGAAATGGGAATCAAACATGATCTCGTCAACTCTTTGGTGTGTTTCTTTCTCTCTCTCTCTCTCTCTCTCTCTCTCTCTCTCTCTCTCTCTATGGTGTTTAATACCCGTTTTAACTACTGAGGCAGGTAGTGGGCACTGATGATACATATGATGATGATGATGATGATTATTATTATTTATTTATTTTTTTAAAGGAAGAACCTAATTTTAGGTACCTCTCTAGTATTTGCCATTTTATAAGGACTGAGGAAAACCGGAAAAAAACTCAAAGTCAGGGAGAGTGGTCCTGGTGGAAATCAAACCCCAGACCTCTCACTCACAAGTCTGCACCTTAACGACCTTGGCCACTGGTGGCAGTTTTGATGTGTGTGCCCCTAACATCAATATGAGGTTATTCCATTTACTTGAGCTATGGATCATCAAGGATTTTCACATCATTTTAATGTTAGTTATCCATCTATTTGTCATGAGATGGTAAGATTCCTGACAACATGTTGGATGTTTCTGCATTAGATCCGCAGTGAAATGATTTTTCTCTACTCTTTCATGTCCACACCAACAAAGATTCACTTTAGTCTAACTATCCAAATGAGTGCCTGGGGGTTTAGAGATGGCTGGAGCATAAATCCATGGATTCAAATAAATGATGCCTTAGCACTGCTCCTCCAAAGATTTGTCAAGTCTATTTAGGGGATCATCTAGCGTAATCTATTCCCATATTTCCAATTACTGATGCTACTGTGCCACTTCTTGTCTTCAAGATTATTTCAAGTTTTGATTATTTCTCTTTGATTATTGAAGTTTGCTGATGGCAAGGGCTGGTGAGAGTTATTTCTTCATGCACTTATTAATGAGAACTGCCATACTAGTTTCTATAGCACTATTATATAGGGATACTATTATAAAGGCATACATTCAAATTACAGACCTATTTCACTTTTAACCTCAATCTCAGTTTTCAAAGCTATATATAACTGCATCATACATTATTTAAATTCAAATAATATCCTAATGTCATCTCAGTTTGGTTTAAGAGCATGAATGTTAGTTGTCAATGCTACATTTGAACTAACCTTGAAGTACTAAATGCTCTTAATATAGAGAACTAGCATTAGGGTCTTTCTGTGACTTATACAAAGCAAAAGTCAATATAAACAATGAAATGATACTGCAAAAATTACACTTTTATGGCTAGACAAACCTTCACAAAATTGGTTTGCCTCCTATATAATAAACAGAACTCAAAGACTGTAATACATTGCCAATAACAGATTTAATATGACAAGGAGTTCCATAGAAATTAATACTGGACTCCTTGCTCTTCTTGATTTTCATTAATGCTTACCATATAGTCTTAGCAATGAATATAAAGTAATGTTTTTCACAGATGATACTAGGGTATTAATATTCATAATTTTGTAGATCCTAATGAATAATCTTAATATTCTCCTCTTCATGACCAAGCATATATTTATTTTTGTCACCTGGATGATAATTATGATAGCTTCAATGTTTAGATGCTTTAGCACTCATACATAGTGCATAATCATGATACTACACATACATAGAACTAATTTATGTAAACCAGCAAATGCATTAATACTTTCCCAGGAGAGATGCTATTTATTCTGCAGTGCAGGTATATAATGGCATTGCAGCTTATGTAAAATTATTGGATGAGCAATGAAACCACACTGTGGCCTCTAATCATTTCTCCATTTTATAATATGATGGCTTACTTAAATATCAATGCAAAATAAACTTCAGTGCATTCCCTTACTGCTTTAGTCACTAAAATAAATTCCTTTTGTTGTACGGCATGTTCTACATCTTAGAGCCTCACTCATTAAGGAATCAACAGATCAAGTTTTATCATTTATCACATTCATGATGATAACACTGCACAGGATTATAAGATAATGTTAAATGTGTAATACTATATATAATAAAGGAAGATAAAGAGATGGGATGAGAGAGCTAAAATATTGTACTTCTAAATACATAATGAGAAACAATGCATTTAAAGAAAATTTATAATTTCTGAGAATTTAATTTTATACAAATATGCAATCTATTTAATAAAATATACAACAACAGTAAACAAACTTTAAACAAATATATTTACATAACGTTTTTCAGTCATGTTGATGGTGAACTTTAGCAATGGCAACTACTTGCATGCTATTTCTGGTCAGTCCTTAGTTTTGGTTTCCTTTGCTGCATTTGCTATTTTAGTCTTGAGCAGTTCTCTGTCACCAAGATAATGGTAGTTGAAAAAACGGCCCAGTTGAACAAGCTGTGCACATTCATTCGTAACATGGCATGCAAACAGTAACATGTTTCTTGGCTGAACTTTTATAGCAAATCTCATGAACATTAGTGAATATAGGCACAGTGCTGAAAACAAATAAAGCAACATTAGTTTTATGAATATTCAGTGAAAAAGTAAAAGTCTTCTATTTATTCTGAACTTATTTAAACATAAAAAATGCGCATTATTTGTATTCAATGCATGTTTGAAATAAAGTCAACTATTACCAAATTAACACATTTTTGAGCTTTGGTATTACCCCCTTCAAACATACTGCCATATTGTAATACCATTTGCCTGTTATAACAGCCATGACAAATTTTCTCATGCTTAATTTACTGTACATTAATATAATTTTAGTGCAAGAAACTTTATGAAATTTTGTTCTTCAAACCAATATAAGAGCAAGAAAATAAAAAAAACATGAAAAAGGTGTAAGTTATAAAGAATGTCATTTAATGGAATTTAATAACAAGCATCCCTATTCAGGAAGCTACTGAGGACAGGAAAAATTATAAAATAGAGTTTATAATGAACAACGGAAGAGATTATATGAATCTAATGTATTATTAGATTCATATAATCTATAATATTCATTATAATACATTATATTAACTATATAAAAAGGCTTTTCAGTTATAAGCTCTTAAGGGATGTATGGAAAAAAAACATATAATTAGTGTTTTGTCTCAAAAGTCTGGAATCAGAGCAAATTCCTGTATTTCCTTCTCTTTCCAGGTAAATGGATATGAGCCCCAGCTAGATGAATGCACCATAGTCATTTTGCTGGTTGGCAGTTTAGTGAAGTGGTTGAGAATTTGAACTGTTTACATCCTTAAATGCAACCTATCACACTAGGTAGGCTGAACAAGCTTGACAAAGGTTATAAGAGACAGGAAGCATGAATGATAAAACCTCAAAGTGGTCAGCAAAGAAGTGCCATTGATGCAGAGACCAGTTTTTTTTTTAATAGTATTTAACACCAGTTTAAACTACTGAGACATTACAGGCCATGGACACTGATGATACACAACATGAAATGATACATTGGAAAAGGATTTTTTTTAATAGATGAAAGTGCTCCAGGCCTCAGTTTTTAGGGTACTTCCCTGGTATTTTCCATTTATGGGGACTGAGAAAATCCTGGAAAAAATCTCAGGGAGGAGGGTCTTCATGAGTTCGTGCCTTAATGACCTTAGTCACATGTGGCTGTGAAGAGACTAGCATTGCTGCTTTAGTGTCATATGTTTTTTGTTTTTTTGCTTATTTACAGATGCTCTTTAACATCTCAGGTCATCAGCGTCCCGGCGTGAAATGGCCGATCAATTTTGTTCAGAGGCCTCTTTTTTTAGGCTTGAGGTTCTTTTTGCGCCGTAAATCTACAACATGGGACTCAGGGCTTTACTTCCCTTCAGAAGGAAGTCATACTTAGGATTTTTACGCCCAAAAAAATCCATCGGTCCTGGCCAGGTTGGAACCTGCGATCTTGGGATTAGCAGGCTAATGGTTACCACTACACCACCAGAACCGACAGTCATATGTTAAGAGCCCTATGAGGTAAATTGGTGCATGTCCATGCAAACAGGCACATCCATCCTGAAGTTGCTTATATGGCATCATCCCAAACTACAGCTAAAGCAAAAGTTAAATGAAGACAACCCTTAGGGGTGTATACAATATATAAACTGCAAATGAGACATTCCCATTCCAAGTATTGATTTTCCATGAGGTAATAAATTTTTGTGTCAGGCAAAGTTAATCATCATAATTCCTGTCACTGTCTCCTGTACACTGATTCTGGTTGGAGCCAAGCAAGGAGCAATGAAAATGGAAGAATTGGATTATTGGTAAATTTTTTTTTGGAGATCACAGGCCACAGTTACCTAAACATTTTGGATTCATTGTCCAGCATTCTGGATCCAGAAGATGAGTATCTGGTTCCAACAGGACAGTGAGAAAACTTTATCACCACTGAAAATGGACACCACAGAAATGCTGAGTAACTACCTGATTCCAACTTTCCTTTTTTATCTTTTGGGGCACTGTACAGCCATGGTATAAATAGATAAGATTTTTTTTGTAGCATCTAGCATTACAAAGTCATTAACGGCATCATATCTTTCTGGGAAACTTTTAATATTATATAGAATACAACATAAGAAACCACAAAAAGAATAAACACAAAATTCCCAAACATAGGAAAAAAAAAAAAAATAGTGTAAGAATTGCAATAGGTATTAACAATCAGGAATAACTAGATGCACATGATGTTGCCTTCAAAAGACAAAAGAAACTAATAGCACATATGCAGATTTGAAATATGTAGGAACTGAAAACAAAAAGTCAGGATTATAAAGCATCAAAGTTACATGAGATTGACAAAATAGCCAGATAGAACAAGTTTGAGAGTGATAAACAATGGCACCAAAATTTATAAATGATGAAATTTCAGACCGAACAAAATATGTACCGTATTGGATTATCATGCTGATCATGTGTTGGTACCTATTGTTCCATTCAAAAAAGGGTGCTTCCTGTGAGGGAAGGGAAGTTTTAATTATCAAGGAGAATTTCAAGTAAGTACACTTATTTCCCAACAGGAGTAGAGGGACAGGTGGTAAGCCTATTTTGCCTTCAAGCCATCTCACAGGGAACTGAGGTATTTCTTAAATGTGAAATCGCCGGCAATTTTTTCTAAGGACCTCAGGTATGGAGTTCTTTAATATACTGTAAATCTATGACACAGGATTCATAGCTTAAAGACACTTCTGAAGGACATGCGCTTGAGATTTTTATGCCCTGAAAAATTCTCTGCCAGATTTGAACCCATGAACCTTGAATTCAGAGGAGAGCATGCTACTCCCAGAACACTGAGTTCAACCTACAATGTGTAATTGTAATAAATACATGCTTATTTATTACAACTAAAATGTCACAAGAGTGCAATGCTATAAAATTAAAATAACCCATTTGCTCATACAATGCAAAATAGCAATAGTTAGATGATGCACTATTACAAACTGGTATAGAGCTGAACTGTGGTATCATAGAGATTCAGAGATGTAAGGGGTAGATGTAAGTCAAATCTGTACAAAACACTGTAATACACAGTGAAAATAATAATTCACGTAGTCATGAGGAACTCTCAACATCAAAATCAAATTCAGAATATCAAAATAAATGTTTCTCTTTCAAAACAATGATGACTGCAATTGGTTGAAGTAGTAACATTTTCCTATTTATTAATTAGTACATTGTATTTTAATGCAAGTCATATAGGACAATTTAATGCAATCAAGATATCATACAATAGTGAAGAAGAAAAGGAGGGAAAAATACATCCATATATTATTTTATTTATGAATGCTTTAATAAAATTTAGGACAAAGAGTCACCTACAGAGTTAAAGCAATGATCAAGGAGGAAGGTCATTATTTGGGATTTAACTATTGGTAGTTTTTCTGCTCATTTTATGAAATTTGGCAATTTGTTATACAATTCTACTGCTAAATATATTACCCCATTTTGGCTGATTTTAGTGCTCTACAAGGAAGTAAATTATTTGTCTAGCGTTACAGTAATACATGTTCATGTTAATTGTAAAAAGATTGCCTATGTCCATAAGATTTGTTTTTATGAATAAAAACTCATAAATGTAGATACAAGAACATAGAGGCTATATTATCATTGCTCTTAATCAGGCTTCAGGCATAGGCATTTTACCAAAAAGCATGAAGTTAGGTGTGCACAGACCACCCTGTTGTGTTGGTCAAGGCAAAAGTGAGGAAAGGCAACCTTCACTCATTGCATATACATGTTACCATTCAAGTACAGCACAAATACATATGCATATTTACAGATATAATTTATAGAGTGTACAGAAAAGAATTGCACATTATTTTCAATAATTGATTGAAATATACAGGTTTTATCATTCTGAAATAAAATATAATATGCTTGAAAAAACAAAAATATGCGCATAAAATGCATTTTATCATAATGAATTGCACTGAAATATTCTTAATGTAACAAAAGAAAAGCATCTATTTTCACTCTAAATTAAGTTTGTATCTAGAAAAAATAGTTTTGTCACATGATGCAACATTATAACAATAAAATGGGATACCACAGGGATATATGTTCAAGGATTTGCTCTTACTGTTGGTATCTAACAGAATGTAGAATGTCCTTTATGCTATATAATTGCATATTTAACATTTTTACCAAAAATGTATTTGAACCTATGTTCACCCCTGTAGGTACAACAATTCTGATTCACCCAGTCCTTGAATAGCTCAGTTATGAGTTGAAGTACCTTGGGCTTTTCTAAACTGATGAATCCAGAAAAGAAATGATCATAGATAAATATTCAAAATGCCTCTTAATGAATAACTAAGGGTCCAGAAATTGTTCTGAAGCTACAGATTTTACAATGTTGGCTGTACTGCTTTCATCAGGATCAAAATATGCTATTACAATGAGTACATATTATGAAAGTGTTTGATACAGTACACAATGCACATCAAGTCAACTGTCCAAATGCATTACAATAAGTTATGGTTTTAGGGGAACATTAGGAGCAATTTCTTAAAATTATTTTATTCTTGAAGGAGCTTCCAAGAACATGTTCTTAGCATTCAATGAAGCAGCCAAGATCTCTGAAGGCAGCTCTTACATGCTCAGTCACTCTATGAACAGCATGTGTGCATGGAAGAACATAACCTCCCTCCAGGGTTCAGGTAATATTTTTCTAGCTTAATATATACTACCAATTAATTGTGAAATGCTATTTGCATAAATTTATATTTTCATGAAAAAATGCATATTATATTAATTAATTACAGATAGAGCACATGAACAGGATTTGATGCCTTCACCATGTATGACACAGTATCCATTACAAGTAGGTATCTATAAAATATTTTCTCTCATTGATTGCATTTGGCCACAAAAATGAATCAGATTTTCCAACAGCTTTTCAGTGTTTGTCATTCACTTTTTCTAATACTTCTGAAGTTATTATTCTCTTTCCAATATGATTGGCAACATAATTTCCACAAAAACATTTGCTATGTATCTTGTGACAAACATCTGGTATTTTGTCCAGTCCAGCCCATATTTTCTGATCTAGTGCTGTATCTCTAATCTCATTCAGAGCATTATTAATATCTTAGGGTCGACTTTTGGAGAGCTTTCTTATTCATGTATTTAAAAAAAAAAATTTATGAAACACTTTGGATCTTTTTGAAAGGAAGTTGCTATGTTCAAAACATCATACACAAAACTCAACAAAACCCTTATTGCTTTTCTGGATCTGATTTTGATGTTCACAGTTCTTCTAGATTAAACCGCCATGGGTAGCTGAGGTTGTTACGGTGTGGACTCATTAGATGGAGATCTGCGATTCGAATCCCGCCAAGACCGTTTTTCCAAGACTGAGGTTTTTCCAAGTTTTCCTCATTCCTCATAAATGGCAAAATGGAGGTACCCTAAACTTAGGCCTGAAACGTTTCCTTCCTTAAAAATAAATTCTTTCCCAATGTATTATTTCATCTCATGTATCATCAGTGTCCACTGTCTGTGGTACTCCATAGTAAAAATGGGCATTAAACACCATTCATTCTGGATTAAGAAATTTAACATTTTCATTGTGCTCATTGTGTTTTGTAAAGAATCCAGTTATAACTGTCCTTACATCCTTTTGGTACAATTGCAAAATATAATCTTGTCCCAGGACTTGAGTACACAGACTCAAACCACTCATTGATAATACTATGAGGATAATCACTTACTAGGAAGGTACTTCAGTTCCAACAAACATATTTTCATCAAAATCCCAAGGGGTAATTTTGGGTCCCCATATTGTATTGGTGCTATTCTTTTGTCTGCCCCTTGATAATCATCACACCAAAATCTCCAAATATGCACAACCTCTGGACTTGTATTTTTTTGGCAATATGGAATCCATGCTAAGAGAATAACAAGCTTTATTAAATTATGTTCCAGTAACAAAATGAATGAATGAATGGTGTTTAATGCCCGTTTTTGCTACAGAGACACCACAGGTGGTGGACATGGATGATACATGATATGAAATGAATATTAGGGAAAGGATTTTTTTTAAGGAAGAAAATGTTCCAGGCCTAAGTTTAGGGTACCTCCCCAGCATTTGCCATTTATGAGGACTTAGGAAAACCTGGAAAAAACCTCAGTCTGGGAGGACGATCCTGGTGGGATTCGAACCCCAAACGTCCTGCTCACAAGTCTGCACCTTAACGATCTCGGCCACCCATCGCAGTGTATTCCAGTAACCTGCAGACAAAGCTGCATGATAGGTTCTTTATAACAAAATTATATTGTCATCTACAAAAAATTTGTGGTTGTTTAAAGACCAATGTGTTATGCATAGCAGACCACTAGCTATGATTGTGGTGAACCTGTGGAAACTTCAAAAGTGTCAATGACATGGCATTTAGCATTGACATTACAGAAAGTCTGATTATGGCATGTAATCAATTTGGTTTTACTAACTGTGTGTTTTGTAGTCATGCTTATTGCTTAGCATTTTAATAAGTCTTCACTTACATTTATAGTTAAGATATCTTCATTATGTGTGATTCTACAATGACCTATAGTAAACATTTGTAGAGCTTTGCAGAAAAACAAAACTCACCAGCACATTCAAAGGTATGTAGGGTTCCTATAACTGAAATTTAATACAGATGTGCTGGTTCAAATCCAAATAATTTTCTTATTCCAAAATGAACTGAACCTACATACTACTAACTCCCTCCATGAGTCACAGTGTCATTCTTTTCTGCATAAACTAAACTTCAATCTGACAATATGGTGACCAACACAAGGCCTATTTACAATATGAAAGGATACAGCTCTCATTTCATTTCATATTCCAATACCATGCTAGTACTTAGAAAATATGAACTATGTACAATAACCAAAAGCTAATGTTATTGAAAATGCTACCCATGAAATTGAAAGGGACATTCTAAACTTCATCCAAAATTGACTCAACATGTTGCCAGAGATGTTTGGTCTTAAAGAAAGGTTTCTTTCTTGAACACAAGAGAGTGAAAAGTATGCTGGACCAATACCCAATGCCAAATATAATTGAAACTAGATAATGGAGGAAAAAAGAAAGAGACATCAATTTTTTAAATTACTCAAGATTGGGTTTGTCATTCATCACAACTTTTGTGGACATGTCCTTATTTTGAGCAGAATGACCATTCACAAACAATTTTTAAAATTCATTGGTTGACCCACAATTTGCTGATCAAAAGCAAACAGTGACCAACAACATTTATAATCTTTGTTCATAGTTATATGACTTTTTTTTATGTCACAGTTATATCAATAACAAATTCTAGGAGGCAGTGACCCTGTAGTATTCACTGAACAGACAATACTGTCTATTGAATCTTCTTTCAGTTCCCACAGCAGCAATAGTATGATATCCACTTGCATCTGTGCATCATGTATGATATAAAAAATATAATCCAAAATCATTGCAATCAAAACATTATCTCACTGGAATTACCAGTTTTCAGATTTTACAAATCAATTGAAAGTTGAAGGTAAATATGTGTCATTATGAAATAATATTTACATTTATTTAAACTTAAAAAATACACCAAATGCTGTTTATAGATTGTTTTTCAGTTCTGCATTGCAATGGTAAAAAGGAAATGCCACTTTACAAATAAATTTGTGAAAAATTTGTTTTTTCCCCTGGTTGAAGGAAATGAAAACAGAATGTATGTCCTGCAAACCTGGTACTATGTTTCAGTAGTTAACCAGGGTGCTAGAGATTTAGACATTCACATTAAGTTAAAGGAACATTCCAGATGTGGCAGGGGAGAAAATCTCTCAAAATTACAAATTATTTTACAAAACCAAACACAGAAGTTCATGATTTGGTGTGGGGTGTAGATGGTGCAGTTGCCTTCCAAGTTATAACACATCATAATACCTACAATACCATGGATTTTTGTAAGATGTATTTCCTGATTTGAAAATAGTTGTTAAAGTGTCAACTGAGAAAACAAATACTGAAGCTTTATAAAATTTCTGTATTGGCTCATGTATTCATTGGCATATATAAATATGTAAGTAATCACAGTGCCATTAAATTTAAGTATGGCTTCCTTTGGAAGGAAGTAAAGCCATGGGACCCATGTCATAGATTTATGGCATGTAAAAGAACTTCAGGTCTGAAAAAAGAGGCCTCTGAGCAAAATTCATTGACCATTTCATGCAATTGAATGGGAAGTTGATGACCTGAGATGTTAAAAAGCAACCACATATAAACCAAATAAATAAAAATAAAATAAGAACAATCTGTTTCCTATTTTATTAATTATTTTGGTCATGAAAATGGTGGCCAACATGTAAAATTTGGGACCTTGAAAGCAGCCCAATGAAACAGCTGAGACAAGAGCAAGTTACCTGCATGAATGTTAAACAAATCTTGAGAATAAATGTGTAGCTTTCAAAAAGACAACAGCAATAAAATGTTTGAAGTTGTTTACAGAAGGGATGGAAGTAAGCTTTATTCAAATTTGAAGAGAATGATTTAGCTATCATTAACTGGAGTAAGGTGTCTAGCCCACATCTTAATAATTGCATTCAGATGGGACAGATAAATAGGGCATTGATTTGTATTCATTCATTTTGAAAGTTTACAGTCATTTCTGAATCTTTATGTGAATCTTTTAAAGGATTTTGTGATTTCATTGATGTGGAATACCATCTACTTTATCATAGGAAAACTCTGAAATTTTTCAAAGATCCGTGAAGTGTACTTGTATCATATGCATTATATGGTCATTGCATTTAATTTCCACTTTGAGTGAAATAGAAAAGAAGAACAATTTCTTGATTGATGTGATAAGGCTTCTCTCGTCAGTGTCTGGTACATTAGAAAAGAGAAAAAACAAAACTTTCATTCCATTGAAAGTACAAGACATTATCTAGCAATTGGAAAATGATGACCATGAACATACATTTATTAACAATGTTGAAAAACTTTATGAAATGTCTCAATACGTAGATTCAACCAGAGTGAATGTTCATGCTCTTGAGTGGCTGATTTTGAAAATATTTCATGAAAAATTGTAGAAGGGCCCAACTGGATTTTGACTCATAAAGATGTGCACATAAATAATGCAAAATACTTTATAGTATTTAATTTGAAAAAATTTGCAATCAGCTACAAAAATCAAGTGCCATCACAGAGAAAAAAATGCTTTTACTCTATTCAGAACTGTAGAGGTGAGAAAGAATATTCAGAAATATTGAAGTTTGCACAATTGTTCTTTGCTATTCCAACCAATAGTGCTTCTGTTGAAAGATTTTTTCTTTAATTAAAGCTCACTGGACTAATGCAAGGTACAAATTAAATGCTGATTCATTGAGATGAATTGTAGTAGTCTACTTTAATTTAAAGCATTTCACATGCAACAAAGTTTCATATTTACTGAAAAAGATAGATGTTCTCAAAAAGAATCAGGTCAAATATAATATTTAATTTCATGTCGGAACCAATACCTGCGGAACTAGTTTTGCATAATTCAACAGTAAGTGGAGCATAAGATTATCAAATCAACTCACTAGATAATTAACGGGGGAAAAAAAAAGAATCAGATCATTTGAAATATATGCATGTCATGCAAAAATTTATATGTAATTGTGAATGTTTATTGTTATGATTGTAAATTTCTTTTATTTTCAAAGTATTTTGGTATAATATATATTTATAATATCACATAACAATTTCAAGTATTTTTATACACAAAGCACACAATCTTTTGTAATCAGTTACTAAATATTGACATAATTAATTATATACAATGGGTACAAATATCTTTAATACATTGCATACTCATTCATTATTGAGAGAGGTGTCATCATTTCAGCATTTCAAAAATGTCAATTCTACTGAAGAAGATTACTGTTTTGACTTGAAGAGAAAACTGTTTGATTAATGTGCTTTGTATGTGGAAGGCCTGTGAGGCAGTTGCTTAATATTTGGACAACAGTATTTACATATAGCTAACACTATATGTAATCACTTTCAGCATTTGATAACTGTGAGCACATATAGATTGATACACATACAAAGTAGCAGGGTTGCACTCATGGATTGTGCAACATACCTTAAATGGTGATGAAGTGATAATATGCGGTGCTAAGTTTTGTGGCGGTTTTAAGTCTGGTGGATGATTAACAGGAAATGAATATGTTTTTGATCATATATGATTAAGTAGTACGGAAAATTAATCAGGTATATCAAGAGGGAATTAGTTGATGTAATATAGGTTCTGCAGAATGTGTTAATTGAACGTGTTGATTTCAGATGGGCCAGTCCTTTGTCTGTCTCTGGCTGTTTCTGATTATTTTCTGCTGACGAATCTTGAATTCCCATAGATGCCTCTGCTATGCTGATGTTCTGAACACCATAATTGGCCGCTATCAAAGTGGTGTTCCTCTCAGGGATTATGCAAATTGTTTGGAGCGTTTTGGAGTTGATCGCAGAGGAGTAAAAGACAATGGATAGGATGTTGTCAATAATAGAGTTGTTGTACAGTTCAGAGCATTTATTTTAACAGTCACTTATAATTCCAGACACGTTTGGACCACTTGCAAAGAGTTGAACAAAAGTATTCCAACGATTTTCTCCTATCAATAACACACCATAAAATTCTGATAATTTTCCTTATAATGTAAGTCATACATTCAGCTTTTTATTACTATTTGAAATTTAGTGAGACCTCAGACTGCCTAATGTTCATTGCTTCCTACCAAATCTGTTTCTATTAAAATATTTCTAATAATTGTTTCTATCAAATTGTTCCGAACAACTGTCTCCCCCTGATTGTGTCTACCAACTTGAACTGATTGATTGTATCTACCAAAATGAATTTAACTTCTTGATTGCATCTAAGAAATTCAACTGACTTCAAAATCCTTCCAAATTGAACTTTTTCTTTTAAGTGCCACTATGTGAAAATTCAAATTTTAGAATATTCTAGACACTTCCTAACCCTTATTCTCTGGTGGCTTAAAATTTTGTTGATAGAAGATTCTTGAAGCAAGAATAGAAAACTCGATTACTCATTGGCTGAAATTATCCCTTTCTTCCCTGCATTGGATACGTTATACTGTGAGATTTCTCATTTTTAAGGGTCGCTTTCCCAAGGGTGAAAGCAAGTTTATATGGTTTACTTCAAGGACTTTTCCACAAAGGCTGGAATAGAAAGGGTCCTGTGTTATTCAAAAGTTGACCTTGCGAATGGCTCCAGAATGTACCAACAAAGATACATATATATTTCATCTTTAATACACATATCATATCTTTGCCTCTTGTACACTTCATAAAATTATATAAATTAAAATACACATACTAATATATGATTAAACCATAATACCTTATAATCGTTTATTATTTCTATAGAAGTTCAATCTGGATCTCTTGCTACAGTTTGTAATAAATGGGTTAAATATCATTATCGGTTTCACAGGTGGTTTTGGCACAAATTTCTAAAGTGTTGGAAAGAAGAAACTACAAACAATAAAAATAAAGAAAGTATAAACTGCATCAAAAGATGTCAGAAGTTCATAGGAAAAAGTGCAAGATATAATAGATATATGGGAATGCTACACAAAATAAAAATCTATACAAAGGTTTGAATCATTAAATATAAATTTATGCCATATTTATTATTCTATAGTTCCCATTAAATTAGAGAAATTGTTCCTTCCCCTTTATTTAAAATATGCAAAAAGGACAATAATAAATGTGAATATATTGGCAAGGAAAAGAAGCTTTGTGAGAATTTGGTCAATAATAGAAATTGAAATGGCCCTTATGAAAGGTTACAAAGCAAATAATACTTGCATGGTACTTTAAGAATAAGAGTAAAAATATATACAAGAGCTACACTGTACGAATAATTACCTAATTTGTGCACAATAAAGATAAAGGTAAGTCTCTTATAACTCTGCTGGTGCACTCTCTTTACACTTGAGAACAAGAGAATTTTCTGGTGATGTTCCTCATATAATTATACCACATAAAGGAATTAAATGGACATATCCAAAGTTCACTTGTCATTAATACCTCTATAAGCATTGCTTAATTTCCAACCCTTAAAAACATAGCATAAGGAACTTAGCTATTCGGTTAAGAATCCATCAAAATGCCGAGGAATTGTTTACTTCATCTTTTATAATTGCTTTTCCAACATTATTTTAATAGAGTCATGCAATGTTTGATGAGTAATATGGATAAACACTGTTGTTGATGTTTTAGTTCCATACTTTAAAGCCATTTTCTAGCATTTTTGCAGTTTCATTTATTTCAGATTGTAATTCTTTTTGTTTAATGTTACTGAGTAGCATATTAGTATCATCGGTGAATAGGACAGTTTTAGGTTCAGCAATATTCACAGTGAGGCCATTTATACATACCAGACTTCCAGAATAAGTACTTACTGCTGACATGAGGTTTTATGTTTCAGCCAAGGACACCTTCCTGCCTATCCTTGAACTTTTGAGAAGTCACCAGTCCACATTCATTTGGCAAAATCCCTGACTTTAGAGCAATGTATTTTTGTATGTAACTGTTATTATAAATATGAAACAGCTTATTTCACTTGTGAGGAATTTATTTTACATTTACCTGGGCAATTACCTTCTTCCAAAACTGCAATTCATGAATAAATTTGATACTACTGTTTGGTGCAAAACAAGAAAAACATGCAAAGATGTATACTTTCAATAGAAGACAAATTGGTAAATCCTGAATATTTTTCAGCAAAATCACTACCAAATTAGCACAAGTTTGATGTTTCAGTATCTTCTGCTTTCAGCAACAAAATTGTTAAAACTCAAACCTTACAAGTGTAAATGTGTCCATTGTCTATGACAAGGTTATGCCATAGCATGTGCGCATTATTGTGAGTGGTTTCTTTTATCAGTGACTGAAGGGTTAATCAACTCACAGCTTGCATTCTTTTCAGACGAGGCATGGTTCTACCAAAATGGTCATATGAACACTCAAAAAACTCTCTAGTGGTGTTCTGAAAATCCAAACTGTTTAAAAGAAACCCCTCTTTACAATAGGAGTTTGGTATGCAAATAGAGCAAGATGCATAAGGCGTGCCAGCTGTGGCATGTCCAGCTGCTCTAATGCCAAACCCTGTATGAGCAGTAAGGACATATCCTGGAAGCCCTGTATTAAGAACAATAACAATATGGTCCAAGAATGCACTCCTGGGTAATGTCACATCTAACTGTTGCATGATTTGGTCTTGATATTTCTATTTCAACAAACTGTTTCTTATAACAAATTTTTATTGTTCAATTTCAAATTTCAAATTTCACTAATTTAGTTCCACTTACTTGGACATGTTTCAAAGGTGGTTGCCTTCATCGTCAGCATGATCCCAAATCATATTTAATTATAGAACACGTTAAGAAAATGTTTAAAATGCTATATACTTCAGTCAAAAGAACATTTTCATTATACAAAATGTAAATGAACTACAGCACAATGATTTCAGAGATGTGTCTTACACAAGCAATATTATATAGGGAATCCATGGCTCAGGAAGAAAAATAAGGAACCATATGGTTGTAAAAAGTTGAAATTACATGATTATTAAGTCAATGTCAAAGAAAAATGGAGTAAAATTTTGCTTCAGGTCTTCTAACCTGCTTTATGAGTGAGGAAATCCCAATTTTCAAAGCACACCATCAGTGCTTTCAAGTACTATAAAAAAATTCTTGGAGTAATCATATAATAGAACAACAATAAACAACGATTAGCCAATTTGTCATGTTAAGCACTTCACTGTGTAGCCTAATATATAAAGCAACAGATTGTGATCCCAAGATCAGGTGTTTGGTAGATTGTTATTTACTTATTTTAATTTTATGATGAAGTAAATGGAAATAAAAGTATTCAATGGGATTTGAACTGGATAACAATTATTTGCTTTACTTGATATCAGTTTCATACCAACTGCACTGGAAACATGCTGCATAACTTCAATCCATGTTGTAGTATTATTTGGAGTAGAAACTTTATTAATCAATAGTACACTAATTCGTAAGAATCTTAATGTCACAACTTTTAAATATGAGCTGACATTTCATGGATTTCCCATCTCAAATTGCTTTCTAAGACTCCTCAATAATTTTTGAAATTATTGCAGTGTACTATTAAAAAAGCTTCATTAAAATGAAACATATTAACATTAAAAGTTATAGTAATATAGTGGAGGAACAAACTGTTTCAAAATACTGGGCATTTCATTATACATGCATTTGTTGATGACATTTAACTATATAATATGCAAAAGTTATGCATTCTATTAAGATCAGTTTTAAAAAAGAAAAAATTACATTTACTGCAGTAGACATTTCCAAACCTATACAAGGGGTAATTTTCTCTTTTTGAATATTGCACAAATACTACTTTAATATTAAAATTCTCTTACAATATGAGCCTTAGAGTGGTTAATAAACACTTATAATATGTTCTGCAGTAAATAATTTTCATTCATTGCAAATCTTTAAGACATTTCCAAAATACATTTATTTGTGAGTATATTCCTTTTCTTTTAATGCACATCTCATTTACTGACAAAGTATGCCATCCTTTATTTCTTCCTGCACCTTGTATCACACAATAAAATTGCACAATATGAGAAAAATATGTTACTCTCTTTTTTTTTCCCTCCCCAAAAGATAGCTTTCAGAATATAAATATTTCATTATACTTACCAACTGTCATTTTACCACTAATGAATTCGGGGCTTCTCTGTGTGTCTGCTATGGCAGCAAGAGGAATGCCCCAATTTGCCACAGGACCCCAAAAATGAGTGCTAAAACAAAATGGATAGATAAATAAACTGAAAATTGGAGATGAAAGAGGAAGGATCAGAGAGAGAGAGAAGGGATGAGATAGTTAAATAAAATAAATTAATTTTATACAACTAATGAAAAAATGTATTAATAAAAACTACAGAAATCTATTATTTGCTTTGATTATTCATAAAATCTTTGTTACATAAACAATAAAAATTAAATATCTCCTACGAAATTTCTAGAAACTTACATATGCAAGCAGACACAAGAAATTTGTAAATCATAATAAAAATGAAAAATGCAGATTTACTCATGAAGAATGCTATCAAACCTTCTGATGAAAATCATGAAGCTTTCTATGGTAAACAGCATGTGTCTAAAGTAACAGGCATGAAGTACAGCATTTCTTAATCATCATAACACAGAATTATAATAATAGGGAATGTGCTCCTAATGTTTACAGACAATGTTTACAGTGTCAAATAAAATTTACTTGTGAGGTATGAGTCATTTAATTGTCAGCAGAGATCAATTACATTATTAAGTTGCACTTCACTTCAATGAAATTGATACATAATATCGAATGAGAAGGCAGTACTGCAGCATAGTTGAATCTCACCATATAAGCCTAAAGTAACAACACTGGCATCATATTCAGGAGAGTAGCACAAGTCTAACACAAAGTTTATGTCTAACCCATTACAGGATGGCAGTCATGTCTGTTACACCTATCCAAATATCTTTCATGAATAGCCAAGTATAGATTGGTACTGTGCTGCACTTACTTGATTATACACAAAAGAATGCAACTTAAAGATTCTGTATACAGGTTGATGACATGCTTCTCATCACAATATTTGCATGCTTCCAAGCAAACAGTTTGTAATGGCAAAACAAATGCAGGGGCTAACAGTATTTTGCAGTTTTAGGCAGTATGATTTTTGTGTGCAATTGTACATTCCTGTTGGCAAAGACTTTGGCCAGCAAACTCATGTCAGTTTGACCAGACCATGAATTGAGCAACAGAAGAGGTGCTCTTTGTTTCAGTTACAATACCTTAAGCATCTAAAACATTATGAGAGGTTTGGATATATGCTGGGCCTATAGTCAAATTCTATATTTGGAGATTTGTTACTTTATAGTGTTTTGGCAATACATTTTCAGAATTTATCGCCCACTTCCTGAAGAAAGCAGATGTACAGTTTGCAAGGCATCCTGGCATGGAAAAATACACCTTAATTATACTGGTGCATATAGATGTGACAGATTGCACAACAGCTTCAGTCATTTTTTCTCGACCGCCATGGGTGGTCGAGGTCGTTAAGGCGCGGATTCGTAATCGGAAGATCTGGGGTTCGATTTCTCCCAAGATCGTCCTTCCTGAGGTTTTTTCCAGGTTTTCCTCAGTCCTCATAAATGGCAAATGACGGGGAGGTACCCTATACTTAGGCATAGAATGTTTCTTTTCTTTAAAAAAATTCTTTCCCAATTTATCATATCATCTCATGTATCATTAATGTCCACCGCTTATGGTGACTCAATAGTAAAAACGGGCGTTAAACATATTAAAAAAAATCTCTCAATTCAAGAAGAAGAAGAAGAAGAAGAAGAAGAAGAAGAAGAAGAAGAAAAAGAAGTCCTCTTTCCTATGAGTTCATACTACAATCTACTTTGGTCTATACTGAACACCATGTTAATTGATTGGCTATACTGTGGCTCATAATCTCTCGTACAAGCTGCAATGTTCTGGTCCTCATAGCTGTGTAAGAGTAAAATCCCACCTAACAAGGAGCCTTATCATCTTACATTATTTTATATTCATAATGCATTTAAATTAGTACAGGAAACAATGTGCTGACCTTAAAATTGGGTATGCCCCTTGATATAATCACTTTATTAGCCCATTTCTTTAAATGCTAGTAGCAAATTAATGATCCATGACATGCATTTATGGAATTAAATGTACAAATGCTGGAGAATTTGTGCAATTTTGTGTTCCACCATACCACCCCCTCCAGACCTGTTACTACTTGCTGCACTTTCTTCCAGTGTGAAGTGATTTAATCGGTCCCAACATTTAGAGTCTAATTATGAGACTCTTTGATTGGTACAAATTATTAATCTGTTTAGAAGGCTCCGGCTATGTACCTGGTTGGGCACCAATTTTGAAGCGATCTGTTGCCGACGTCGAGTGGCCTCAAATTGTGATGACAATTTTGAACGGTTTGGTAGAAAGATTATTGATCGCTTCGGTGTATTTGAGCACGGTTCAATGACAACAATTTCTCAGGGGGAATTTTGCTATTTTGTTGACTTGTACTCAACAGGACTGGGAGAGAAGTTCAGTAGTGTAAATGAGCACGGGACACGACATGCATTTGTAGATAATATTCATTATCAAAACTAAACGCATTGCGAGTGAGAATCAGATAAGCAAGATGACACATGAAATCTGTGGAAGGAGTAAGATGAGGTGCTCAAGAGTCCAAGAAATGTCTAACAGCTGCTAATCCTTCATGATGGGGAATGTTATTATAAAGTGACGTCACATCGATAGCTTTTAACGCCCGTTTTTACTACTGAGGCACCACAGGCGGCGGACACTGATGATATATGAAACGAAATGATATATTAGGAAAGGATTTTTTTAAGGAAGGAAACGTTCCAGGCCTAAGTTTAGGGTACCTTCCCGGCATTTGCCATTTATGACAGGAAAATCTGGAAAAAACCTCAGTTAGGGAGGACGGTCCTAACGGGACCTTCCGCTCACGAGTTCACGCCTTAAAGACCTCGGCCACCCGTGGCGGTACATTGATAGCGGCCAGAAGTATATTAGAATGTGCCGAAGGGTCAACTTTCTTTAGCAAACTCAAAAATGGAAGGAATCTTTGATATAGGATTGCCTAGACGTAACAAATGGCTGCAACCAATAATTTACTAGAGCGGAAATACGTTCAGTACGGGAATCAAAGCTGGCTACTTTCGGGCGGCCTAGACAGTTCTTTTTATGAATTTTAGAGAGAAAATATATGGTGGGAGTACGAGGGACATGAGGAGTAAGTAGAGTGATATCTTGGGATCTAAGTCCTTCAGCAGTACCAGAAGCAGCAATAAAAGAAGCTATATCTTCATTAAACTTGACTGTAGGGTCGTAAGACAATAGTTCATAATAAGTGACATCAAGCTGTCGGTAAACTTCAGCATTGAAAGAAGAAATGTCCTGTAGTACTACTGAGGATCCTTTAACGGCTGGAAAAATAACATCAGGATTATTAGACAACCTTTTAAATGCTGATTTTTCAGTAAAATTATCTTTCGGGGTGATCTTATCTAGAAATTAGAATCACTAATCGAAGTTAAAAAATCGGTTAATAAACATTTCTAAAGGAAATCTACAAGGTAAAGGAGGTTCAAGTTTGAAGGGAGGACGAAAATTGAGAAGGCAAGAAGTAACATTTGAAGTGAGCTAAGAAGATTTAGTATGCCAATAGTAACGCCATCTTAAATTACGGCAAAATTTTACGCTATCGGTAACAAATTTAAGGCGATTAAATTTGGGAGTTGGAGCAAAAGATAATCCTTTTGGCAAGAGCAATGTATCAGCGTCAGAAAGTGAAATAGGAAATAAATTAACAACCGCACTATTACTAGCAGGAGAAGTACAAGCGGTACATTTGCTCTTGGGCTGCTGGTATGCAGTAACGAAGTAAAATTTAGATTGACGAGGTACTAAACGTACTAATTACAATGCCAAGGTATAATGATTGGGCCTACGTAAATATACATTATAATTATATTTCAGTGGAGGGGGGTGGTGGATTGAAGGAACTTTACAATGGTACCTTTTATCTTTGGGAAGTTGCTGCAGATATTTTCTTTGCAATCTTTACACTGTCATACACACTTTTTAGAAAGCTGTTTGGGAATGCTCTATGGGCGATAGTGTTTGGAAGAGGTTATGCATTGGTAGACCCAGCAGATCACTATCTTCAGATAATGCGTCCAATATTCAAACACTATCATTCCATAATGTATTTCCAACATGGTAGTGGCCTTCATTGATGTGTTGCTTTAAAAGTCATCAAAGTATATTTTCAATACAATATCTGTGTACTTGGAGATAGCATTGTCAGATGACTGACCTGCTCAGAAGTATGGAAATTCAAGCTTTGTGCTGCCGCTGCCATGAACCTTACAAAGGGAAGTTCTTAATAACAGACTCATAATGGGAAAATTTATTGTTAGATAAGATTCATTAACTGTAAAGAATTGGTAAAGCCACAATGACTATTTACTCTGCTTTTCAGATGGATTATTGTCAAGGCAACTGTGCTATTTTTGTTAGCCTTGTTGCTTTTTATTGCAATTGACCCCATATATAAAATGGATGAAAAAAACATATAACAATAAATTAAGAATTTGATGCTAGTTATATAATAGTGTGTTACAAAATAGATGAAATCTAAATATCTCAAACACAAATTGCATTTAGTTATTATTTATTGCAGTGTGTTAAAGAATGGTAAATTGTAAATATTGTCATAAATGCTAAATTTGCTACTAATGTTTGAAATCATGGAAAACTAGAAAATAGTATAATATGCAAGTAATATGTAGATAAAAATGACAATGTCAAATACTCATGTGCCAGCATGTAATAATTACTCCCTTTTGGCAGTAATTATTACCATTATTATTATTTTTTTTCCCACGTGTTTCACCCCATTCTTTGGTGACTTAGAACCAAAATTGTGTTTAAAGCTAACAATTTTTTGGCTCCTTATGCCTTTTCAGATATTTACTTGTTTTTGTTATATTTCTCATGTTGAGTGCTTTCACCCAATCAAGTACTTGGTTTCTGTTGAAACTTTAAAGACTGCTGCAGTTGGTCACTCAAAATTGCACTACCAGTATTACAACTGTAAAAAGTAAAATATTTCAGCAATGAACTTGGATAGTACACCACTTTATGATATGTTAAACTAAGAGCTCTAATCTAACACCCTTCTGCAAATTGGTTCGACATGCTTCTTTCATTTGCCAAGATAGCAGCTACACTCAAGGAAAACAAAATATTGCACATCTTGCAGTACTTAACCACGTGTTAGCTTTAGATACTTGTTTGTTATATGGAATATTATGACATAACAACATATGGCTGTTAACAGTTATTTGGTTCTTTACTGTACTAATGTGTCTTCTAAAACATAGCCACATATGTTTTAATTATCCTTCTCTTTATTATATCTGTTTATTTCACAAATTATGATAAATATTAAAGTTCTATTTGGCATAAAATAACTGCATGCACTTCCAACAACAGTACACAAGTTCTAACGCACAATAAAGTTAAATTGAACTGCAGTTCTTAAATTAAGTCTATCAGATATAAAATAAATTGTACTTATGAACATGTAGACAATGGATTGGTAGTATATCCTGCACTAATGTAATAAACACGTTCACACTAACTGTACTTATTTACACAATGCTAGGACATGTTTCAGAAGCAATTGCTCCTACCATCATCTGTTGACTGACTACTACTGGATTTAGTGGGTGGATCCCAAGGTGCTACAGTCAAAGGCTCTGATGGTTCTAGTATGAACTTGCTTCAGTTCATCCATGGGTGGAACATCAAAATTCACTATATTTTTTTTATTTTTTAAAATGAAAATTCTTTCCCAAGTGGATAGCTCGATTAGGTTGTGAAGTTCTTTTAGCAGTTTAACCTCTGGTTTAATTTCATGACTTTTGGTCCAAAAGTGAGCTGCAACTGCTAATTTGTCAATGTCCTTAAAATTAATATTCTTAAAGTGTTCATTTCTCCAAATTACCGAATTTCTCTTCATTTTTTCCACATTTCCATATTTGCAGATTATGATCAGAGATACAGAATTAGATTTTGACTCTGATGACAGTGTTAATGATCCAGATTATGTTACCAGTTTATCTGATAATGGAGAGGATTTAACTAGGGTAAATATAATAAAACAATTTTAATAAAATAACTTTAGTAGTTTAACAGTTTCTTCCATCAGGAATGGCAATACTAAATTTCCATTGTGGTTTTAAGAAACTAACACTGCTTCTTTAATAATGATAATAATTTATTTACGCATGCTTGCTATTTATTTAAAATATCATTGCCAGAACTGTGTACAATTAATATTTGTTGAGTAAAATATCATTTAGAATGTAATTTTAAATGTTTCTTATTGTGATTTGCTGGTGATGAGGTAAATTTACTATAATTTTCTTTTCATTTTTGCAAGATTATTAAACAAAGCCATAGAAAGAGTCCAGCAAATCGTAAAATGAACAGTAATTTTGAAAACTGGAAGAAAGAATAAACAAAAGGGGTGGAAAAATAAAGGTCTACAATATATAACATCTCAGAAGTAATGCCACCTAGAAATATAGGCAGACTTGTTCATGTTTAGACAAATGTTGGGAAAAGGTTTGAAGTGATGCAGAGCATATATTTGCTTCCGAGATTTGGGAGACCACATCTCAAAATACATATCTGAGTCAGTCAATAAAAGCATTCAACAAAAAGAAAAACATTCAAGAAGAAATGTTAGTTTGAAATATTATGTTAAAGTTAGTGGAGTGGAAGAGAAAAATGTCAAATCTAATGTTTCTTGCATTGCATGTACTTCAGAACTATAGAAAACGTATTGAAAACATTCAGAAACACATTAAAGCAGGAAATGTCTCCGGGTGATTCCGCTTTTTAGTTGATTGGGTCTCAACAGGAACGGGAGGGAAATTCAATGATGAAAATGAGCGCGCGATGCGACATAATATATAATTGTGTAGTTTATTAAGTCAAATTCCACTGCGTCCTTTGGTGTTTTGCGTATGACAGACTTCGCTACTATATATATATATATATATATATATATATATATATATATATATATATATATATATATATATATATATATATAAACTTAGTTGCCCCGTATGAAACTTACAGACGAGTAACGCGAACTGCTTAACTAAGTTGAATTGAAAGGATCTAAAATGAGTTAAGTTGACTGAATCGGTCTCGCGGCGAGGAGAACTTAAAACTGTTTTGTGTATCGCCGCGTATAAAACTTAGAACCGCCTGTCCCAGCGTGGCGAACGCCTCTTTTATATATTAAATTCAATCAAAAATCGTTAGCTAGGAGACGCTAAAATGGTAGGGGCAAGCCTCGCGCCTTTCTTTAAAAATTCAAGCATATGTTTTCTATTGGCTAATTCAATTTCACCTGCCATGCGTACCTTCGCTTTAATTTTTTGAAAGTCTTAAGACTTGCGTCAGTATTAGATAGATTTAAAAGACTAGCGGTACTACAGTCGGTAGGGATCAAAGTCACACCAGATGGTTTAAGCCTTTTCGTTTATTTACCCTTCGAAGAAAGCCCTTTAAAAAGAAGAACGGGGCTCCGCACGCGCCCTTCGGTTTTCTTCTTTTCAATAAATGTTTTCAATTCCCTGTTGACTCTTCCATCTACTGCAACGGAAAACACCAGATTTTCTATTTTGTACAATACGTTGGAGTTACAGCTTATGACACAAACATATATAATATTTATATATTACAATGCCACGGTATGAAGATTGGGCCTTTTTGTTGATTTCATTTATTTATGGAAGTTCTTTAAACTCTCAGGTCATCGCCGTTCCATTCAATTCAGGGCGTAACGGCCGACATATATTTTCTCAGAGGCCTCTTCTTTCAGACTCGAGGTTCTTTTACGTGCCGTAAATCTACATACTGGACCCACGGCTTTACTACCCTTCCTGAGGAAGTCATTCTTAGGATTTTTACGTCCAAAAATCCATCAATCGTGGCCGGGATTGAGCCCGCGATTTTGGGTTTGGGAGGCAAGTATGGTTATCACTAGATCACCAGGATTGACTGGAGATTGGACCTGAATGAATATAATGTTATAATTTAGTGGGGGTTGGCCGTAAAGAATGTTTCATTTGCTCCCATTTTAGGATTTCTTTCTCTTTTGGAATAATATCCCACAATATTATGTCCCAAGTAATTTGTGCGCAAATACAGTTAACATACAATATATAAATAAAAGTTCCATATACTTTTTTTAAAGAAATATGAACACTATCACCAGGCCAATTTACTCGTGTTCATTGGTCGGTCCCGGAGGTGTAGTGTAGTAACCATACTTGTCTCCTAAACCCAAGATTGCGGATTCAATCCCGGCCAGGGTCGATGGTCCTAAGTATGGTTTCCTTCGGAAGAGAAGTAAAGCCATGGATCCCGTGTCGTAGATTTGCGGCACGTAAAAGAACCTCAAGCCTGAGAAAAGATGTCTCCGAGCAAAATTGATCGGCCGTTTCACGCCCTGAATTGAATGGGACGCCGATGACCTGAGATGTTAAAGAGCGTCCGTAAATAAACCAAATCAAAGAAAAAAAAAAAAAAAAAAAAAACACTCGTGTTCATCATTGTTCCTTTAGTGACCTAGGTGTGTTTATTTTCAATCATTTTTGTTTTCATGTGCCCCTGTTGGCATACATTACATTAATTTGTTTTATACATATTTATTCGGTTGTTCCTCTGTTTATTTTTAGTTTCGAGAGCGAATTTGTCTTTAATTTGTACTCCACATCACTAAAACTTATTCACAGTGAGCTCTTTCACTTTCACTTGAAATTTATAGAATTATTTACCTATAATAATGACTATATTACAATTAAATTAGGTACCCATGTTTGGCGTATGAATATATAGTGACCACAGTCGATCATTGTCCTATTCAGATTTACTCTTAGTGTGTATATCAAAATAACATTAAAATAAATATATATATATATATAGTTACATAAAAATTGACTTGCTAAAGAATTTGCGCGGCCTCGGATTACTCCAGAATCTTATATAGCTTTAATAATTGTTTCTAGTACTTGCCCGAAATTTTGTTGCTCTTATGGTCCATTAATTCATAAGTATTAGGTCCAAATTTGTTCACAATACAATACGGTCCTTTAGCCCTTAATCGCTCAAATGTAGTCTGCCAGACCTCAGAGGTTGGTAATATATTTGTATCTTCTAAACTAGTTCACTTACATAACTGCGCTGGCACATAATCTTACATTGTTGGAGACCAGTGCATGTATGTTCGTTTCGTTGCAGAAAAATTGCAACCGTCAAAAACGAACTAATACAAATTCTTAGAATCCAAGTAAAGAATTAAATTATCAACAAGATTAAGAAAGTTAAATATTTTTCAGTGATACTGACTGTACACCTGATTTACACCATAAAATTGTTTAAAACCATATGTGACATAGTAGGATGGACTGAAGAAAATTAATATTAATGCGACCATATATATAGCTGGATGGAGTCTTCAGGTATGGTAAATAATTTTAATATTAATTATTATAATGTTTGGTTTGTGCTTCAGAGTTTGGAAAACCAAAACCTTGAAAAATCGAATTGGGCAAAAATACAAGTGGTCCTGCTGATTTTGCAGGAAAATAAAGTTCTTGAATTGATTGTGACAAAAAATTTTTGCTAGACAATAATCATAATTCGGCATCAGAATTGGAGATTGAACAGGTTTTACAAACTAACAGTGATGAGGTACGTAAATCCAATGTAATTTCAAGAAACTTTTATGCAAAAAATCAACTTAGGTGGTCAGCTAAAGAAGCGCTTCCTCCATCTTGAACAAGGCATCATTTTCTTACAGCTTCTTGGTTTACATTACCAAGCACTAGTGAAAGGTGAAGTTAATTCATGCGAGGTTTGGAATTTTCTCATTATAGATGCTATGTTACTGGAGAAATAAAAAGAGAAATATAAGAATAACTACAATGTTCGTAAAACTTATATAGTGGAGCTGAAGGCATTCATTGTTCTTTTGCTATACAATGCAGCGTTCAAAATTAATCACAACGATTTAAGGCTTTTGTTTGCAATAGATGGAACCGGGAGAGATATTATTCCAGTGTGAATCATCCAAGAACAAGTTTATATTTTAACAACCCATGTGACAGAAAAGAGGAACAAACATATCCATCAACTCTGGTTGCAAATCTTTTTGCTCAGTTTATACAAAACTCCAGGAAGTGCACACTATAGGAAGCTGTGCCATTGTGGATGAAATGTTAGTAGGTTTCAGTTGACAAAGCAAATTTAAAATGCATTTCCCTAAGTCAACCAAATATGGTCTTAAAATCATTGCCTGACAGATGCAAAAAGTTGATATCTTCACAACACCAACTCATACACTACAAAAGATTCTGATGGCATAACACACACGATGAACGTAAATTCTGAAACCAAGCAAAGTGTTATTAGGCTGGCAAATCATCTTTAAAATTCAAACAGGAACACCACAGCTGATAACTGGTTTGGCTCTATTGAGCTGCTGAAAATACTGATGAAAAAAGGGCTGACATTTGTAGATACTTGGAAGAAATACAAGTGAGAGATACCGCAACAATTTCTACCACATAAAACTAGAGAAGTGAATTCTGAACTCTGTGGTTTCAGTAATAAAATGGTGTTGATTTCTCATATACCAAAGTATAATAAAGCAGTAATGTTGGCATCTTCCATGCATCAGTCTAGGGGCATAGACAGTACAAGTGGTAAACCAGAAATCATTGCCTTCTACAGTAAAACTAAGAGTGGTGTTTATTTCCTAGATATAAAATGTGCTCAGTATAGCTGTGGTCGTCAAATTTGCCGAAAGACTATGGCCATTTTTACAGAACTATAGTCATTACCACAGTAAATGCACATGTGATATATGGCTCTTAAAACACTAATCCGCCTCTTTCCAGATTGAATTTCATGAACATGCTTGCAAAGGAATGCCTTACATCATATATGGAAATGCAAATAAACATGTAACTATTGAAATTCGACCCTGCATGGAGAATTTTAGATATTCAAGAGAAACTACTCAGCTTTGAAGAGACACTTCAGAAGTAGAAAGTGTGGTATACGTGTCCTTCCAGAAAAAGAAGAAAAACTGCACATGTGCTGCTCTTGTAGGAAGTCCTATATGTCTGGAATGTACTGCAAAAACTTGTCAAAATTGTCATTATATACGAAGATATGTGTGTTTGATAAGCAATGCAAAAAAGACACGTAATTATGTATAATAGAAATGTGTATAAAGAGAAATTACTAAATTTATATCCTTGAAACGTTCCTTAGATGTTCCTTTAACACACAGGAACATGGTTAAAGGAACATCTCAGGAACGTTAAGCACAACAGATTGATAGGTCAGCAGTGGCACACCATTTTTGGAAAGATAATCATGACATCAAAAGAGAAATAAATTTACTAAAAGAAGCACACAGATGTATAGAATTGGACACATGGGAGAAGATTTACATTCATAAACATAGGGATCATCTTATGAATTTCGACATTATAGGAGAATGTAATACCAATTTCCAGTTTATAAAGCAAAAAACAACACCAGGACATGAGCCACAGGTCCGCATAGATGTTAGTTTCTCATACCAGTTGTCAAGTTGGTTGAAGATGGAGAGGATGTCTCTTCGAAACCGGTCCCATCATATTTAAAAGTAAGTGAAGCATAAGAGTGTGTTAGACGACAGATTAATTATAATTTACATATCCTTTTATGTTTATGGAATGTCGGAATCCACACAGTGAAACTTTTGTTAATCTTATTTTGATTTAAAGTAAAAGTAAAGTAAAAGTTTTAATGTGATGACATGATTTTTAGTGTTTTACTGTTATTTTAGTGTTCTAAAACAGAATTAGTGAGAATTCACTGCAAAAGATGATTTTTAATATATACAATTTTTTTTAAAAAATATTCATAAGAAGAGAGACAATATCTTGATTTTAAAAGGTGTAAAAGCCTAACAACAGAGGCCTGTGTAGTAAATAAAAATACTGTGTCATGCATTTGTGTTGCAGTTAAAGGATCTGACTCTGGTAGTGCTCCATGTTTGTTTTACCTCAAAAACATAAAGGGTCCCATAAGAGAGTTACACATTTAAATGACTTTGACAAGAATATTGTATAAAGGACTCAATATGGTTTATGATGGTGATTTTCCAATACTAGACAAAATTACCAACGTTTTGAAAGTCAATATTTCATACAAAGGGCTGTAATTTGTCCACCTAGAGAATGTTGCACAATTTAGGCTTCAAATAAAGAAAGACAGATGGACATAAATTCTTAAGGGAGAGAAGTAATGTTGTGGCAGCATGATTAAAATTCCTGTACACAATGCATCAAATTTGAATTTCTAGTGACATAAGATAATTATTTTATTTAGATGAAACTTGGGTTAATCAAAACCACATTCAAAAATCCCATTGGCAAGACTCTTAAATAATGGTGGACTGAAGGTATGTTTAAGGAACAGCAGCAGACATCATTTGTCATGTAGCATCGTGAGAAAAGTTTTTTACCAGAGAGCAAATGGTTATTTCGCCCTAAATCAACTTTTGACTGAGTTTCAACATTTATATAAGGTTTTTAAATGATTTTCTAAATTATTTAGAAAAGAAAAGTGTGATAATAATAGATAATGCCCTTGATCATTCGGTCACTGTAAAAAAAATTCCAAATATATTAACTAGAATGTCTTTCAACAGTTACAAAAAAGAAGATTCACTTTTTGGCAAGTAAAAAAAAAATGAACTTTTGCAATATGTTTTACCAATCAAATATCAGTCCAAAATTTATAAACTTGATCTACTGGCTAATGATAGCGGGCATGAGGTAATTCAACTGCATCCTTGTTATTGTCTTTATAATCTAATTGAAAATGTGTGGTCTCACATTCAGTAGGGTCCTCATAAATGGCAAATGCCGGGGAGGTACCCTAAACTTAGGTCTGGAACGATTCCTTCCATAAAACTAAATCCTTTCCCAATATATCATTTCATCTCGTGTATCAACAGTGTCCATCGCCTGTGGTGCCTCTGTAGCAAAAACGGGTGTTAAAACACTATTCATTCATTCACATTCAGCAGTGGGTTGCAAATAAAAACAGGACATTTAATATGAAAGATGTGTAAAGAACCATTAGCAATAAAATAGACAACTTGACACAGAAAGACTGGGAATCCAATGTTCCACACATTGAAAAATTACAAGAGGTATGCTTTAGAAAAAAATAGGTCATGATGAAATGCTAAAAACAATAACAATATAGTTACAAGATTCTGATGAAGACAGTGAAGAATTGATAACTAGTGAGGACAATGAACATAATGATGGTAATAGGGCCCCAGACACAAAACAGCTTCTAGCACTTCCACTGAATTAAATATCAGGTAAACAATATGATTTATTTTGAAAGTGCATGTATTTTAGGAAACTGTAACTATCACAACAGATATGATGCTCTTTGTATAGATGCAATTAAGAGGGCAATAGAAATTGGGATGGATACAAGTGCTAATGGTAACTCTGCATAAGCATTTCTGTTCCATTGGCTCCAGCTGAATTCCTTTCCCATTTGAAAAGCACTATAAAAGTTTTACTGTTCACTTATAATGCTATATACACAGTCATATTTTTTGAGGTAAAAAGAAAATTCTGTCACTTACTTTCATTTGTTACCTAGCCATTACTTTTATGGCTTTTTGTGGTAAGGGAAAGATAATTACAGATTTCTAGTTATGGTATGAAAAGAATTTAGACACATACTTTATCATAAATGAAATTGAATACAAGACCATAATTAGAAGAATTTCTCACCGATAAACTTGGTTATTCTTTAGAAAAATTCTCGTTTAAACAGATTTGCTGTAATTAATATATTAATCCATGTCAATCATACATCAGTCTCATTTGTGTGGTCATTATATTAATTTTATACTAATTATTTTGTATTTACTTAGTTTATTATTTTAATAATATGTATGTGTAAAATTTTATCCGGTCGATTCCTCATTGTCTTGTTAATATGTGTATTAATGTATTAATAACTGGTTTAATTTGAGTTTACAAATAATTGTTAAATATATATGTGTATGTAAATTAAAACTATATTATTAGGATGTGTTTAATATCATCATTATAATGATCTAAGGATGAAAATCTTCACTGTTTTTTAGCTTAGTTTAGTTCCTAGAGTATTTCATGAGTTTGCAAAACAATCATTGAGACTTATGAACACAAATTTATCATTTACAATGATTACAATAGTCCGTCTGTCTGTGCGTCCGTCCATCCATCCACACACATATATATATATATATATAATTACATTGTATAAAATCATTACATTGTTTTTGAATCAGCATAATGTACTGTCAGAATAATAAGAATAACCCTTTTTATACAGGTGTTTTTAAGAGCAGTTTTGAAAGATTTGCCATTGTTTATAAAGGCATTTAGGGTATGGGGAATAGAGTTTTATGTAAAAATGCATTAATAATAAACTCCTTTTTAATGGCAGGAAAATATGAAACAATTCTATGTAGATATGTTTCTTCTGTCATATTCTTGTCATGAATATTTCATTTTGGTACAACTTTTTCTTTATTTCTTGTATTCAAAAAGTTCACGAGGGATAATATATATTTACATGGAAAAGTTAGATTCCTAATTTCCTAAAGAGGTTTCTGCATAATTGTTGGTTATGTAATAATAATAGGGACAAGAGTGCACAATGTGCAAAGTAAAAATTTTAGTTATTGAAGAATATTGTCAAAGACACATTTCTCTTTTTACGCTTTCAACAGCATTGCAATTAATGATATTCAAAATTTACCAAAGCTTTCTTTATGCACAGCAATAAAGTAATTCCAAAATAAAGGTACTGCTAGGGATTACCTATAGCCTACACCTTATACGGTACATCTGTCATTTTCCAACTACAGAAACAATGAAAAAATCAAGGCTACATTCCTGAAACAAGCACTGTATGTTACAAAATGCATTCCATCAAGAATAGCCTACGAATTATACAGAGAATCAATGCTGTTTAGAAGAGTCACATTTGCAACTGCTACTACCATCTACACCCCCTTACATAGAACTACTATGAGACCATTACCAGAAAACGGCTGAGATATGGGATGACATCTATACTACTAATGCTATGATTGGAATAGAATGGACAAAAGCTAACTATGAACTACATCTTGTTACAAAATTTGCAGTGCATGAGTTTCACCATAAGTTCTGCAGCACTTGTCATTTCCATAGGCCAAATTAAAATTGCTTGTGCTTACTCTGTAAACAACCATGTGAATGATACCACATGGAAAATCTCTGTTGTGTGTACCAGGGATTATCCCATGGCTTTTTTCTGTAAATGGAACACAAGCTTACTTTCATCTGAGTTTCCAAAAATATAAGACCTTATTTTACTATTGAAACCAGCTTAATAAGCCTAAGCAGGAAACAAGAAATTATCCCTGGCAAACACAAATTTTTACTTCTGTTATTTAACATTGTTTTGCTCCATTGGATGTTATATGTTTGTGATTTTCAAGACAGGATTTGAAAATGTTTAGGTATAACCCCCTTATTTTATATATTTCCATTTTCATTAGTATATCATTTATTACATTCCATTGTATTTATTAAATGCACCATCCATTTTCTATCCAAGATGTAGGAAATGCTGTTATATTTGCAGATGACACAAGCATATTGATAAATGAAAAGAGCCTTAATGATTGTGCAATAAAATGAAATCTGGTTCTAAGTTCATTGTATGTATGGTTCAAAGCAAACAAATTGTCTGTAAATCTAGATAAAACAAATGTTATGAATTTCATTACTCACAGATCTCCAGATTCACAATTACAAATAGAATATTATAACAGTGTACTTTCACAAACCAAATTTATTAAATTCCTTGGTTTAATAATTGATAACCATCTGAATTGGAAAGATCACATTGATCTTATTATACCTAGGCAGTGCATGCTATGCAATAAGTGCATTAGTAATGTTTGAGTCAATTAAGACTTTAAAACTAGTTTATTATGCTTATTTCAACTCGATAATGAAGTACAGCCTAATATTTTGGGGAAATTCAGTTAAAAGTGAACATGTCTTCCTGTTACATAAAAAGTCATACGAATAATCGCTGGTACACATAGCAGACATTCATGCAGAAACCACTTTAGGAAACTTGAAATTTTAACTATTCCTTGTGAATATATTTTATCCCTCTGAACTTTTATATAAGAAATAAACAAAAATTTGTTCAAAATCAAAATATGCATGACAAAAATAATAGACAAAAAGCAAATCTACATTGCCAAACTTCAGCAATTTCATGGCATCAAAAAGGCATTTATTATGAATGCATTTTAGTATACAACACTCTTCCCTCTGGCCTAAAAGCCTTAATTAACAATGGCAATTCCTTTAAATCTGCTCTTAGAAAATACCTATATAAAAAGGCCTATTATTCTGTAAAGGAATATATGAGTGACAATATTATACTGCACAACATATCAATGTATATGTAAACATGTATATAATAAAATTTGTATGATTAAGTGACTTGTCTATTTTTGTTGTTTGGTTGAGTTGTTCTAGGTGTTCTTTATTTATTTTTATTGTAATTATTTATGTAGATACAGACAAATTTTTGTAAATATAGATTGAAAGCTACTGTGGTAATTGTTTATTACATATTCTATGCTTGTAGGTCTCTGTGACTGCTCCACAAACTCACTGAATGCTCCAGGATCTAACTAACCATTCTAAAACTTGCATTATATATGCATTTGTTATGACAGTTAAAGACAATGAATAACTTAGTTATGTGGAAAATATTTACTTTAATTTAGCTTCAGCTGCAATACATACAGTTGTTAGTCACCTGCTTGCAAATCTTAAAAAATGATTTATAAATAAATTTCATACAAATTAATATTTGCAAACTAAAGATATTTAGTTAAAATGATTAGAAAGGTAGACTTGAATGACTCCTGATTGAAGATATATCACTGAACTACTGCTCCATGTAGAAATTTAGTCTCTGCAAATGTGTTATTCATTGTGTTAGGGGAAGTAAAAATTTTAATTGTCTGTTTGGTGAACAATGATTATTAAATTAAAATATTCAAATTGCATTTCTTCTTTGGTATCTTGATTGTTACACTCATTACACCCATCTGTCTGCCCAAAGAGATAGTATCAGATTATGTATACCATTTTCTTAATTATATATGTATGAGGCTTGCTTTAAGTGGCAAGTGAGAATTCAGTTTTGAGTATAACAAAATAAGGCACTCAGATTTTGGCAACAATAACAGTAAAATGGATTTTGAATACATTAAAGAAACCGAATATATTTTCATGTTAACTCTGGAAAAATCACCTTATCTGCATTTTCCGTTAAGAGAGGACGTCCTAAACTATATATTGATAATCCATATTGCCGTAGGTACCGTTTGAAAGTCCCTTTAAATAGAGAAAGTTGAGTCGTTGCAGACAAAATGTTACATGTATACCTAGTTAAAGGTTACAAAAAGAAATTGCGGATAAATGTTTCTGTATACGGACTTTTTAAACATTTTGGTGATTGCAAAAAGTGTGTAATGACAAACAGAATGTATACCTAACTCAACCTAACCTAATTTGCCTAACCTTAAATTTCTTTGTTTTACGCAATAATTAAACAATTAAATCCAATTTAATAAAAGCATTATGATCGCTGTTAACATTTACACATAAGTGTGATTATATATTTGGCGTGGTGCACCCCAATAATCAATCATTCCGAATAGTTCATCCAGCACTTACGTCCTTGTTGCACTCACTTATTTTGTATATCATGACTAGTTGCTCATGGTTTCTGCCTATAGATGATACTATGTACGTTTTGCTGGAGTTAAAGGAGATTTTCCGCCCCCGCTAATATATAACACAATCCGCTATGAATTTATATTTATGAAAAGCAGGCGAGCCGAGAACACCACTGGGTCCACCAGTTTCTAGGATTTACCCGAGATTAACGTTAGGTTAGTGTGTGTTAGTGAATTAATTGCGAATTTCATTTTTTCCCAGTTTCCGCTAAAACTGCAGTAGAATCCCAGTTATGTTGCCCATTCTTAAATCCGTCCTGGAGGGGGTGCAATAGTCACTAGGAGAACTCTGTGACTATAAGTTATATTATTTTTTATTTGGTCATCAGGGCGTGAAAAGGCCGACAAATTTTGCTCAGAGGCCTCTTTTTCCGATTTGGGGTTCTTGATCGTGCTGTAAATGTACGACACGGGACCCACGGCTTTACTTCCCTTCCAAAGGATTTTTACCCCCGAAAAATCCATCAGTCCTGGCCGGGATCGAACCCGCGATCTTGTGTTTAGGAGGCAAATATGGTTACCAGTACACCAGGACCGATAAGTTATAAGCAATGCACCGCCTCGGTGTGTGGGAGGGTACTCTCGGAGGAGGTAACTACACAGATGCAAGTGCTCCAGCAACATATTTATAACTTTTAAGGTTATCCTGTTTTTACTATTCTGGCTGCAATATGTTGTTCCTTATTACAAAATTGGGTTTTATTCAGGTATGTTTCAACTTCATTTGATTACTTTTACCCATTTGAACGCATTGTCTTATTGGGGGTGCAATTAATTCCGCGTGCAAAAGCGGCATATGTACAGGATGAACTATTCGGAACGGTTACCCTGCGAATTTGTAAATGAAAGGTACCCAAAGTGTTTTCCAAAATTAAATTTACTGTTAATGCATGCAACCGTAAAGTGTCATGCGTTACCTCCCTAGCTTGGCAATATTTCGCTTAAGTAACAAACGCTTATCATAATTTGATTGACCATTACCTCATAAGATATTGCCGAAATTCTTTACTCTTCAGTTGATCCATCCCTTGTTTTAAAAGTTTTTTCCCAACAGCTGCCATGTTTTCAAAAATAAATTTTCACAATAAGACCCCTAGTTTACTAACCACAGTTCCTAACCTCCCAAACGAATTCAAGAGACTGTGCTTGCGCAATTAACATCAATGTCGTCTGAAAAAATTCCCATTGCTGTTCAAAAACTTCCCGAAATGTATAAGACTAACGAAAATTCCCTAAAGTTACATTAGGAAACAGTTTAAATTTCATCTATTGCACACCTTATTATAATAAGAAGACAAACGTAGCTGATGTGTGATTGACAGGTGTTAATATATTTATTGCTACAAATCTACTTAAACAAGAATTGATCTATAGAATAAGGTTTATCAATGATAAATTCTTCTAATTATGGTCATGCATTCAATTTTTTATGATGAATAAATTATTTAAATGTCCTTCAAACCATTACTAGAGATCAGGAATTGTCTTACTACCGAACCATTACTAGAGATCTTCAATTGCATTACCACCGAGCAATATATAAAATAATCGTTTTTTCATGAACGAAAGTAGGATACAGAATATTGTTCAAACAATATAATTTTGTATTGTGGCACTATTAAATAATTAAATTATTTTATGTTAACATTATAGGTAAATTACTATAACTCAATATTTTTCAAACTCATTCTCAAACTTCTTCTAATTGTACGTAATTGCCTCGCCAGTGGAACAGCTAAGTTTCTTATTAAAATTGAATTATGGAGAAGGGGACAGTAAAACGTCAGTGAAATGTCAAGAATTCATTTCACGAGAAGAAGGACCGGAGTATTGTGATTATAATACAAGATGTAAAAATATCTAAGAATGAGTCATGGAATATAAACATTTTAAATATTGCATGTAGTCTTATATAATTTTCTTTTACATCATTGTTGTAATACTGGCATACTTCAGAAAATGAAAAAAAGATATGATAACATTTGAGGCAGTTTTACTCTGCCTAAAAGGACCCTAGATTAATTGCCCATATCTAGATTTAATTATATGAAATAATTATCCATGTCTAAATTTAATTGTAAAGATAGTCGATGTATTCTATCAATGTCTTAATCAAATTAAAGGATTCATATGTGCATAAATATCATAAGATAAGTTTGATACCATATAAGCAAGCTGCACTGACATAGCTTAACAAAGGAGCATAGCCATGACTTCTATCATTTTCGCCGAACTGAAAATCCTTGAAACTTATTATTTGTATAGAGGATAGCGAAGGTGCGAAGACCGTAGATTGCGCTAGTCATAAAACTGCCGGACCTTTACTGAGTGCAGAGCACAACATGTTCTTCAGAAAACAAATTTCTGGTTGACCTTGTACCGTTAGATTTTAAGCAAAAAAGTCTAAGAGGAATTGTGTGGATTTCTTTTTTGTGTAGAGAAATTGCGTGAGGATAACAAAAGGAATTTCCGTTAGCATGAGGACATAGCATGAGTAAAGAGACACAGGGGAGAAAAAGAAAACGAACGTCAAGAATTGCGACTCCCCCTAAAGTAGACGCGAACGCATAAAAGAAACCGGTGCGAATCATCCAACCAATGGGGAGGGGGTAGTGCGGTGATCATTTTCGAATATTGCCCAATAATGTGGGGAGAAACTCTAAATCTTCAAAATTGAAGCCATTACATGCGTGGGACTGGCCAGCCGAGATGTAAAAGAAAGCTAGTGAAAGGTCAGGGCTAGGGAGCAGTTCAGAGAAGTTCGAGAGCGGTCTTTATGTAATTTAGGAGTTCAGCTACAGCCTTTGTGCGATCTCGGGAAAATTAGGGTTCAGCCTTAATAAGTTTGGAGCCGACGCGCCATGTACTCAGTAAGTTTCCGAGTGTTAGTGTTCATCAGACAATAAGCCAGCATCGAACTCAATTAAAAACCCTGTAACGGATCCTCCCGTCAGTGCTTAGGAAGGAGAAAGTTCAATAATCAGTGAAGATAAGCTGTGACCGCGAGTTAACCATAGTTCGCACTATATCGCGAAAATGAGATTCGACGTGCGTTTCGCGAGCTGCGGGTAAAATATTAAACCACGATCGTCTTCGTATTTGGGAGATAGTGGACTAGTAAATCCATTAAAATCGGTGCTTCTAGGAAATATAGCTATTACTCCACTTCTAAGGAAATTACATTTCCGTGATAGCATTTTCCACCAACATAAACTTATACAGTCCCTCAACGACTGTGATGAATATTGTATTAGTGTAACACACTTAATAATTGCATATCAAGTGAAATGACGTACATAAAATGACAACTCTGTTGGTGACTTCATAGTTCGTTTATTTGAACTATTTCAAACTTCTTTCGTCCCCTTCACCCTGTCGACGTTCCGGCGTGACAAAAAAAAAAAAAAAACAAAACAAAAAACACTAGTAAGTATATCAAAACAGATGTTATGAGGAACTTCTTCTTAAGACATCGATACCCGAAGCAAGAAGAGGCGAGAAGAAGGAAGGAGTGGCAGGAAGGTCGAACCAAGGACATGACGTTCTTCAGCATCTTCCGTATGCACCATATTCGGAACTAGGACCAGAAGGACTTCATCCATTCTCCTGTAGTATATCTGGATCGCCGAACCTACAAATATTCCTACTTCCAAATAACTCATTTAATCAACATCCATTCCAGATACCCCTCTCCCATCGTAAAATCCGAATAGATCCTGAGACCCGCAATCAAGAAATATAATTAAATTCTACACAAAAATTCCCGCTTCACATTACAGAAGCATTTTCATGGTATATTTAGCATATGATGGTTGTAGGCCAAAGAACCTAGATATTAAAGTCAGCTAGTGTGGATTCTGTAAACTTTTCAAGGAGAATTTTAATTATACCTTTTGGTAGCCGCAAGTTGATTGCTGTGGCATTTGTGAAGGACTCAATTTTAAATTAAAATAGCCACATATTAATGATATTCATAAATTCTGTGCTGCAGCAGACCTTGCTGTGCATGCTAGACAAAATAAAATGTTTTAGCTGCACTTAAAGAAGAATTCCTGGATGACCGAAAGGACTTAACAACAATATACTTTAATTATCTTTATTGCATGATGAGCATTTCACTTTCAAAAGATGCATTCCAAGAAATCTTGTCTGAGGTTGTTGGCAGTAAAGTTGTTCTGCATATATAATATAAAAATAAAACTTATTTATATTATGAGGAACAAGCCCAGAATTGCGTAGGCAATGTCTATTTGTGGGATTATTCATAAATTGATATGCTTGCTCATGTGGGTCAGATCTGGTTATTCGGCAACAATTATGTTGGACAGAGTAAAACCACCCATAGTCCAGCTTGCTTCTAAAATTAACTAACACCACGATTTAAAAAGATTCCGCAGTTTTTTCTCCATAAAATTTTCTCTTGTAATCATGTTTTCAGCATAGTAAAGAAGATTAATATATTGATTTTTTTTACTGCACTATAGTTAGCACAACTAATAATAAAAAATAGCACCACACAAAAAGTATACAATGTAAATAGTAGATAGCATTACCAAAATATATAACATTTAAAAACTGGTGTACCAAATTCTCTTGAAAGCTAAATGAAATGAAGGAATGAGATATAAATTTCGTCACAAATTCACATCGCTTCATTTATGATTCAGATGCTCTTGGTTAAATTGTGGCATTGCTATTTATCAATGGGTTTAATGACGATATGTTCAATTTTGGCCTAAGACAAATGTTGAGCTACCTAAAAATAAAAGCTATTCCACTGGTAATATATATTTAAAAAAGAGAAAATAGGGAACCTTATACAATTATTCATTATGCGAATGATCGACACCGGGAATTTTTCATGGACATTCTACAGAGTCCTGTAGCTATCGCTGAAGAAACAGCTGCTATAAATCTTTCTGAAAATTAGAGAATTTGTAGTAATGTTTACCTTTAAGATGCATGCTTTCAGTTTAAAGTTTCGTCTTTTAACTTTTAACAATTCAAGTCAATTTCTGGGTGCTAATGACCCTAGTTGTTTGGCGCCCCTTAAACTATAATCATCAAGTCAATATCAATAAATTCAAGTTTTTAACAAACATTTAAATAACAAGTTTTAATATTAATGCCAATTGTCCCATACATTATCTAACATTTTTACCCAATTCTGGAGGTTTCAGAATGTAATAGTGTAAATTTGCTCAATTTAAGAGTTCAAGTCAATATGAAATTATGATTCTGAAGTTATGAACAGTGAAGTGGTACATTAAAATTTAGTGAATATTTGGAATTTGGTGAGACATACTCCAATTGGTTTATTTATTTGAACATGTTTTGCAGAAGACCAATTGTACAAAGTATGCTCTTTAGGCGGCTGGTGCACCTTATTGAAAATATCCAGGGTCAGTATCTCGAAATTCATTGTGAGGTTTTCATTTTTAACAAAGAAAAATTTTCCTATGTGGTCAGTTGTAAGGGGCTTTAGATATGATTTATTAATTTAGCTCCTCTGTCAATTACGTGATCTTATGACCAAAAATGATCTGCCACTGCCCCCTACCAATTTCTCTGTTTGTTTACGCTGAATATATCTGAAATATTTTTAGCTCACGTTTTTGAGTTCCTTTTCCAACTGTATCTGACAGCTGTCGTTGCCGTTGATTTGTTGCATACCTGATTTCTTTTTTCGGGGAGTCAGGTTTTAGCAAGAAGATTTTAATAAATTTCTAATGCTGTGGAAGTTTTGAGGAGACAAAGCGATGTTATGCTTTTGGAAAAAAAATGAATCGTGAATGCGCTGAAGGGGCATGTGATTTATTTGAAATGCTAATCTTTCATCTGTGACAGAGAACTGATGTATGTATAGCGCTCTCTCTCTCTCTCTCTCTCTCTCTCTCTCTCTCTCTCTCTCTGTATGTATGTATGTATGTATGTATGTATGTATGTATGTATGTATGTATGTATGTATGTGTGTATGTATGTATGTATGTGTGTATGTATGTGTGTATGTATGTGTGTATGTATGTGTGTATGTATATATGTATGTATGCTGATTCTGACATTCATCAATCTATATATTACATAATTTATTATGGCGTGTTGGTGCAGCTTGAGATTAAAAATATTAAAAATATTATATTTTATATAATTTTCACTTTGAGTGGCTTTTCCGTAAATCCAAATGTTATTCTTGATCATTTTCAAATCTAGGAGTGAGATTAATCCACCCATCTCAATTTCTAATGTGAATTTTATGGGTCTACTTTATAAATTTAATAACTTTAAAGCATCCTAAAGCAAATATATGGATATAATGGCAAAGACATCATCCAGAAAAAAGTTAATACTCAATTTTAAGAAATATATATTAGCCAAAGTATTTCTTCTTTTTTCGCAATTTAAAAAAAAAATATTTTGCCTCTGAACATCCGAAATGTTTGCTAAAAGCTCGTAAATCAAGCATAGTCTCTCTAACCGTCATCTTGCCTGGCCTGATAAAATTCTTCAGGGACGACTTTTAGACATATATTATTTTAAATTATAATTCTGAAGTGATTAACAATGAAGCAGTAAATTAAATAGAATAAAATGTTGATTTTTGGTGAAACATATACTACACTTTCATGATTTGGACATGTTTCGGAAGTGCTTGCGCCTGTCTTCCACAGCAGGCCAATTTTGAAAATCGTAATTAGGCGGCTGTAGGAACATGTTGAAAATATACAGAATAAGTATAAACTATAACCCAAGAAAATTCATTGCGCGATTTTCATTTTTATTGGTAGATTTTTCCCCCAATTTTGTTTTTATTTCTAAAGAGTTACTAATAGTTTTAGTAATTTACTTTCTCTGTCAATTGCGTGGTATTTTGACCAAAATGGTCTGACACTGCCGATTTCTATGTTTGTTTATACCGAATATTTCTGGAATGTTCTTAGGTAGTTTTTCTAAATTTCTTTTCCTTTTTCCTATGTATTTTTGATCACGGCCATTTAAACTGATTTGGTAGATATCTGATTTCTCGTTTAACTGTGTCATGGTCTTTGAAGTTGAATTTTAATAAATTCAAAAATAATTTTTTTGAAAGTAGTAAATGAATGGTGTGGTAAGTGAATTTTTTGAAAACGCATATCCACATTTATTTGCAGTAGATTACTGTTGTTCTCATCAAACATTTTCTTATATTTTTTCCAATTTTTTCAACAATAGCAGTACATCATTAATATGAATAACATGTTAGTGATATGCTGCAATTATTTATTATATTCTTATTTGTAAAGGGGAACACTCACCAATCTGTATATTAGACAATTTATGATGGTGTCTACGTGCGGTTAATTTTTTAATGAAATTGTCACCATGGATGGGTTTTCTGTAAATTCCAAATGTTATTATGCTGTGATTCCTGATATTTTTCAAATATAGAAAAGGACTTAATCCATCCTTTTCAATTTTCAAAGTTTTATGACTATATTGTGTACATTTATTAATTTGAAAGAATTTTCAACCAAATGTATAAGTATAATAGCGAAGATATTGTCCACGTACATGTGCCAAATTTTAAATGCAATTGCAAAGCGCCAGTTATTTTAGTTTTGAAATCGCTCATAAATAAATTTGCCAAGAAAGGAGAGATAGAACGTTATTCATACATAATCCAGAATTTTGCTGATAAAATTGTATTTTAAACCTGAAATAATTTTGCTTAATGCAGAGTACGATCAACATGATCGTATGATTCTATTTCTTCAGTGGGAAAGCGTATAGATTGAAAATAGTTCTTTAAGACATTAGACATTAGAATAATGCTGAAACATCAAATGAGGCATGCGAATATACAGTAGGAATATGCATGTTTCGGCAATTTCTATAAACGCAAATGAAATTTTAATCCCTAAACTTCTACACTGAGCTGCATTTCTGGTAAAGCCATTTTGCCTGTTGAGTTCATGTTGTTTATTATAGGTTTCATGCTATTGTCTGTTTTGTGACATTTTGGTAATCCATTTAAATGGAATTCTAAGATTGTGGATTTAATATTGTATAATTCTTTATTTATGAAGGTTTTAACTATTTTTAATGTTTCATTTATGGGGTCTTCTTTGATTTTAAATGCATATATCCCCTTTTCAAAATCGCCACGGATGGCCGAGATCGTTAAGGCGAGGACTCCTCAGCGGAATTTCTGGGGTTCGAATCCCGCCAGGACCGTCCTCCCTGGCTGAGGGTTTTTCCAGGTTTCCTCAGTCCTCATCAATGGCAAATGCCGGTGAGGTATCCTAAACTTAGGCCTGGAACGTTTCCTTCCTTAAAAATATCCTTTACCAAAAGATCATTTCATCTCATGTATCATCAGTGTGCACCGCCTGTGGTGCCTCGGTAGTAAAAACGGGCGTTAAACGCTATTCAAAAAAAAAATCTTTTAACTGTTTCCATCCTACACACATTTTCCACTTCACCCAACAAAATAAATTTATTTTCTTTATGTACTCTTGTATATATTGATTATTACTTATTTGGCGATCTGTCTGTTCGAACAAATAAAAATTGTATTTTTATTTAATTTTGCATAATCTTTTTTCACTGGCTTAAAATTTCTTGTTTACTGGAATCTTAAAGCATCTGCATTGCTTTTACGATATTTGTAATGTTTTTTTTTGATAATTCTTGAAACATCCACCCTTTATTTAATAAATATATTACTTTTTCATTCAGTTAATATTTATGTAAATTAATACCATCTGTTTTACCTTCAATTTGAATTCCGTGTTTTTCTCACATTTGCATCGTTTATATTCGTATATTCAGTTTTGGGTTTTTTTTTTCTTTCAACTGCTGGTTAATTGCTAAAGTAGTGAGGGTTCTAAATGCTTCCAAATTACTGAAGCTAGTACTTTTCCCAATTTTAAATGTAAACCGTATTATTTTAGGTCAATTTCACTAAGAGCTATGCAGCAATTTTTAGATTGTAATTTCAATACTTGAATTTCTGCCGAAATTTGCAATGAACTATTATTATCAAATTTGATTACTCAACAAACGAATTTTGAATTAATTTTGTCTTTATAGATAATTTTAGGAAACATATGCATGCCAAAATATTTCTCCTTTTTTATGCAAAAATATTCAACAACTCTCCTTTTTCCTCCGAAATGTCTGTTAAAACCTGGTAAATCAAACACAATCTATACAACAGCCATCTTGTCTGATGTGGTATCTATTACTTCAGGGGCTTCTTGTAGGCCTATCTCATATGAAATTACAATTCTAGTTATTTTAAATGAAGTAGTAAATTAAATTGGTAAATATTTGTTTTTGGTGACACATATTTCATTTACTTGAACATATTTCGGAATTACTCGCTCCCACCCTTCGCAGATGACAAACTAAGAGAAATGTACTCTTTAGGCAGGTGGTTGAACTTGTTGAAAATATCCAGGGTCGCTATCTCGAAGTTCAATATGAAGTTTTCATTTTTAATGGCGAAAATGCTTTTCCATGTTGCTCGTTCCGAAGCGATCCGGATATGTTTTAGTAACGTGTCCATTCTGTGGTCTATTGACCAAAAATTGTCTCTCACTGCCAATATCTCTGATTGTTTGTACCGAATATTTGTAGAACGTTCTTTGGTACCTGTACATACATTTATTTTCGTTTTTGATATGTATATTTGATCGCAGAGTAATTTTATAATATTAAAATAATTTTGAATATAGTAAATGCGTTAGGGTGGTGTGTGAATTTTTATAATACACATCTTTAGGTAATATTTGAGAATTTGTCGACCAATTAATTTTTTTTCTAAGAACTACCACTAGAAGGATAAACCACATGTATAGAACTACCAAAGTTGAGAGAGAGAAGATATTTTCATTATATACAGGAAGTGATTTGAAGCAGAATACTAAGCGAGCATCATGCCTTAACAACGCATGCCAATTGATGCCGCAATTACGAAGTATAGTTTCAAACTCTTATTAAAACACACAAAACCAACTGTAGGTGAATACATTGTATGTCGCTTGGAACTACCGATCTTTGGTGATATATTGGCAATACCACGATTGGGAGGAATAGCTGGATGTTCCTCGATAATATTTTGTAGTGGTTGCAGTATGGTGTCCGTAATTTTTATAATTCCATCCAAACCAAAAGGGAATTTAAAATGCTTTATCTGGACAAGAACGTAGTTGAAATTGTGGATAATCGAAGTATATTGGTATGCACTAATGCATTTCTCTACAGAAATTCGTGAATATAATTACCATCAATACAAAGTAAACTGGCTATGAAGTAGAGCGTTTGTTTCTTTCGCATCCACCCCTACACAGATGAAGCAGAATAATGCTTCACACAAGACTGCATAAGACGTCACGCAAACAGCTACTTTCTCGGGAGAATGGATATCATTTAGCACTCATATAGCTGCGTTATAGTTTATGTGTGTTGTTATTGTTCGGATACTCCATCCAGAAATAGTCTTTTATCGCATCTTTTGAATATCCCCCTACACGCATATTAGACTCTGATTTGACCCCAATGTTTTGCTCCTACAAACCCTAGTAGGTAGATAATGGTTCCATTTCAGTAATTACAATTATCACACAGTCTGCAACAGGGACGCTTGTGACAGCTTGAATGACATCAATTAAGATGTCTGTGCCATTGCCGTGGCGTAAATCCAGCCGTTCGAAAAGAGCTATTTTTGGGGGAAGGGACAACAGCGCCAGGAGGGATTGCTCTTATTTAGGTTAGGTGGTGAATGTAGTTACGTATCAAATGGCTTGAGTGGGGGAAGGGGCGAATGCTCCCTGGAGGAATTGCTGTAAAGGAGCAGTTGCGTCTTCGGCAAAGGGTACCTGGAGGAAGCAACATGTTGTCTGGTTGAATGCGTAGAAGGAAGTGCGGCGAAACGATAAGAGTTCTGCTTCACAATTGGTAAAAATATAGGGCGGTGCGATTGGATGAAAGAGACGGGTGTCGTTTCATGATAGGTGGAAATAAGGACGTGGTATGACAGCATAAGTATTGTAAGGTAAATTGTATCTGAACTTGCGTATTTTGAGGCTAAAAAGCTGTAGAGGCGGAAGGGGGGAGGAAATAAACGAATGGTTTTAAATTTAAATGGGGGGCGTAGTATTTGCATTAATATCTTAATGTTTTTTTAATTTTAAAGTACCGAATATGGCGTTATAAAGACTACGTTTTGGTGACATATAACTTCACCGAATATGGGAGAGGCGAAGGGTTTCTGGATTAGCAGATGCCATGCTATGCATGGGAGGCTTATCCGCGAAGTGTACCTGAAATATGGCGCGACATCCCTCTTCTTGTTGCATTTGTTTAAGAATGATTACCGTGATGGAACTTTGGACGAGTGCATGAAAGATACACAAATGCTGTCGTCTATTTGCACTGCGATAATTTTGCCTTAGGGTCGTCAAAGTGTAATTTGCTGAGAACCTTGACTTGGAATATTAGGTCATGTCACTGATTTTAAGAAAGTGGAACAGAATTGCAATGTTGACATTTTTCAGTGACGATGCCGAGGTTTAGAGAATTGTTCAGAGGAAATTCTAGGCCCACAAATTTTGTTTGAGTGCAGTTTAGAAGGTAGATGTTCGATAGTAGTCCCACGGGCTAGATGACCACTTTCTCATCTACAGGTAAGGTGTCATTGATGTAATTATCTTCTGCGGGTAAAATGCTATCGGAATTATTTTATTTTTTTTATATACGATATTGGTACTTTTTTCCTCCTGTGTTGAAATTTTATGGGGCATCGGGACGTCGGACATCGATGATTTGGTTGTAGACTATTTTTTTTTTTTTGGTATAAGGCATTGGGGTCCTATTTCATTACTGCATGGAAGAGCGAAATCGATATAACTGTGAAGGTAAACGAGAACATGGCGCTTATTTATACGTGAAACATTCTGGAGAGGAGAGAGAAAAAAAAAAAAAAAAATAAAATTAAAACTTGGTACCAAAAGAAAAAAAAAATTGTCACAAATTTGAAATAATAACACTACGCGTGCTTACGTTTTCTTCTTTGTCTGCTTAACTATTTGCATCTCTGTGACGGCAGCGTTCACACTGTGAGGCATTTTTGTTTTCGTACGTTTTACAAACCAAGCAGTCGTTGTAGACGTAAACTGTTGCTTTGGATATTGAAAAAAATACTTTCTTTGGGCATATTGCAGCACCGATGAAGCAAAGAGGAAATTGCATAATGACTGCAGGCGATTCTGCGAGATCCTTACAACCTGCGAGCTTCTGAAGCCAATTGTTTCCGCATGACAGCAGCGGGAGAACTGGGGTTCAAGAGAAGGGAGGCCATAACTGTCAAAGTATCCTCCTTGCCCCCGTTTGCCGTGACATAGATGCAAACACAGTTCTTGCCGGATGGAATGTTTGAGACAACCAATGCGGCGGGAAATTTTGAGACGGGATTAGACAATTCATTGCAACAATCGGGGTACACAATTGTCAAACTTTGTCGATGCAGACGCTTCCCTTGACGCGCAGGGACCGCTGCCCTACATTTAGGCCCCGGAACGGCAGGCTGAGTGTAATAGATATAGTAATTAAAAACATATATCTTATTACTTAGACTTAAATACGAGTGATCTACACTGCGGCCATGATCCAGTAGTGAGTGAGTTGCTAGCAAATTCAATGGCCCACATTATCAAAAACTAGACGTATGATGTGGATTGGGAAACTACAGTAGTGGCTCTAGATAAAACGATCCATCCAAATCCTAGAGCCTCATTTTTTGCAACCGATTCCGGTGCACCAGTTTGGATTTTAATCTAATTACTCCACAACTCAACAGTTATTGAGGGTGGTGGAGAAGGCTACTTTAGGATTTCGAGAAGGCATGTATTCTGCTGCAGTGCTGCTTGATATTGCCAAAGCCTTTCCTACTACTTGGCATCATGGATTATTATATAAGTTAATTACTGCCAGGTTACCGAGAGTAATTATACAGTTAATATTTAGCTTATCTAACTAAACCGTCAGTGTCAAAGTTCAAGGACACAGCTCAGACACAAGAAGGATTCAGACTGGATTACCAGAAGGCTGCATACTTTCCCTAATCTTATTCTCGATATACACGTTAGATTTCCCTACAAAGCCACAAATATTAATACATCAATATATGGGTGATGTATTAATAATGGCACAAAAGAAAATTTTGAACTTTGTATTTACTCAGATTCGCATATACCGCCCTAAAGTAGAGGAATGGAGCGAGAAATGATGCATGCACATTAGTGGTGAAAAGAGCGAAGCCATTCTTATCACCAAGCTCGCAGATGAGCCAATCCGACGGTTTTGCGTCTGCAAGGACAGGTTATCCCTTGAAGGAAACTGGTTACATACCATGGGGTTATCCTGGATCAGGGCTTAACATTTCAACCCCACATAAGAATACAAGGTGCGAAGGCACGAGGGGCCATCACAAATCCTATATTTTCGATTATTCCGTTCCATTACACATAACGTTAAGAATATACAAAGCCATAATTCCGACTATTATGTTGTATGCTCGCGAGGTTTGGGGCTACATTACTCCAACACACATGGCATATTTGCAGAAGGCCTAGAATATTGCCTTAAGGAGAATTTTCGGCACAGACATTAAATTTCCATCAGTTTTTCTCCATGAAACTTCTAGCTTGGATTAAATCACAGATACCATAAGGAGATTAGCGGGTAGAGCCTATGCGCACTTTGCTAATCATCCCAATCAGCTGATACGTGTTCTTGGAGACTATTATCCAAGGCGTGGACAAGGTAGAGCAACACATTTTCTTCCCAAGGAGGTGCTTGGTCCTGGATGATATTAAAGAGCTAAAAAGAACCCCTCTTCGGCGGGCTTGGTACAAAATCTTTAAACCACTGAAGTCACCCTAGCAGACACCTCACCAAACAGCAGAAGGACTTCTGTATTTCCAAGGAAATACGGATTGTTAAGCTGCTTTGGGCGTAGTCGACACTTGGATGGGTGGCTAGATGCCCACCCATCGCGTGTTGGCAAGTATTTGAGGCGACACTCAATCGCATTCCACCCACCCGTCATAAATTATTCCATCATGTCAGCTGACTAAAGTGTTTGGAAGATATAGCCACATGGTGGCCAGGTGTTTCCCCAAACCAGATTCCTCCAGCATGGAATCGGCCCGAAAAAGATAGAATTGGATGTGCACGTATGGTTATTTCATATTATAGAAAAGCAGCAAGTAGCTAGGATAAAAGGCAGCGTTCTCCTGAATAAGTACAAAAAAAAAAACGCAATTTTTATATCAGGTGGTTCGAATTTTATGTCTTATCAATTGATAGTTATCTTTCGTTAAGTTTAAACGGAAACTTTTATTATTTATGGTAATAAATACGTTACTGGCGTATGTTAAGTTACTTTTTTTTAATATTGTCATAGACACGGTTATCCCTTAAAAATTCGTAATTCTCCGTGTCCTAAAGGAATTTGAAAATAAGTTGTCCCACGAGCTTTGCTATCCTTATTTCGCCATTTCTAGCTATATTTATACCACTCACCAGATATATGCCAATAAAAGACAGAATACTTCAAATGAAAAAATTACATTGAAGAAGAAGAAAAATATTTTTATGTACATTATTTGTTCAAACAAGGCTGGTTCCATATTTGTCTGCTTCGAAACATGTTGCAAATTGCTAAAATAAGTATTTAAAGATTCAAGTTCAAGAAATATTCCTTCGCATGAAAGCCATGGATTGTTTACAGCAATTCATTTAACAGGCAAAAGTGGATATATAGAGGTCTATTACCTTAAGTTCCACCAGGTTGAAGCAATTAAGGTTTGGCGGACAATAACAAAAACCAAAATGAGTAGTGAAGGGTTGTATGCACCTCAGTTATGAGTTAAGCTTTGGTATAATACTTATGTTCAGTGCTTTCAGGGATGCTAAAAATATTGCTAAGATGCACTGGCACAGTAAGGACCACACTGACAATGGCCCTATTAGTAACAACGGTTTTTTGGTCAATTGATTATTTAATAAAGCTAAGGGGAGCAATTTACTGGCTTAAAACGGGGAACTTTGAAAAAGTAATAGATATAGTTGGGAGTTAAAATCACTCAATAAAAGATATTAAAAAAAAATTAAAAGCAAATTGGCAGGGTGAATGGGACCAATGTGAAGTGGGAAGAACCTACAATATCTTTAACATCAATGAGAGATTAAATTGAAACACATAAACCCTAATAAGTGATTAATACACTATTTAACAGGTCATGGACTATATAAAACCTACTGGAACAAAATGAATAAATTACCTAAGGATATTTGTCATTATTGCGATAAGCAAGGAACCCCAGAACATGTCCTTTTTGAGTGTGTACGTCATCTACAACACACCAAGGCAGCAAGGAACATTTTAGGTGGCTTACAACTATCATTTATCATAAGAGAAATATTTTTATACAAGCATTTAGATAATCTGGCTCAAAAACTAATAGAATTGCATGGGAAGAAAAGTTGGAACAGGAAGAGATACCAACAACTACGGTACAAGCTAAAGATGAAATTAGAAGATCAACCAGACTTAAATACTAAACTCAGCAAATACAACACCAAGTCATGAGGAAAGAGAGAATGAAAGAAATAGTGAAGATAATGAGGGCAGAGAATATGGCGTAAAAGGAAAAGAACAAAAAGAAGAAAGGGGGTTTCAAAGTGCCTGTAGGGAAATGAAGCTGACTTATATTTTGTCACGTAGGATCGGTTAATGCCGGTTTAATTTCAGACAACAAATGGGTTTTTGGATCAAGAAAACAGGCAATTATTACGAAGAAATAACATCCATTCATTTCTGGAATTGTTTTTAAACAGATTTTTTAATTATCCGAGTGAAGATAATACAATATTATGGGCAATGTGCCTATTATTCTGTTTCTGCAAAGAAAATTTCCAATAATGTCTACTGAAAAGATGATATAATTCAGTGGTTAAATGAAAACTGAGTTTTTTGTTCATACTCTGGAAACAAATGCCTAGTTTTTTTTGACAAAGTGTGCAGCCTTTCAAAAACAGTCAGAAATCTATGAACGGGATCTACTGGCCAATGAAATGGGGATTCCTTCCTTATCACTGCCAGTACAATGCCATAGAGCTTATATGGGCTCAAGTAAAAAAGTTGCTAAAAACAAAACAAAACAAACGAAACCAAAAATTATTTAAAAATTATCAATGTGGAACAATTAGTCAGTGTTGAACTAGATAAAGCATATTAAGAAGACTGTGGTAGCCTGTGTGAAACATGCAGAAATACTACAATAGAATTTTCAAAATGAATTAGGATATTAATACATTTTGGAAATGATTATCATTAACCTAAAAGATGACAGTCACACTGAAGACAGCGATATTGAAAATGAGGATGAGATAATCTGTTAGCTGTGCCCCAATAATAGCAAAGGATAAATAGAAAGACATATTTTAGTGTATTACATTTCTATTGCTGTATTTCTTGTTGTCTTATAACTTTTAATCGAAAACTGCAATGGTATTTATCACGGAGTGAAGTTTGCCAAAGACACAGTTGCACCATTTTAGTTCTCGTGAAACATCAGGAGATTTGGACTGCACAAGTCTGTGCACCAAGCTATTGAAAAGGGCAAATATATGTGGAAATGGGCTATAGATATTACATTTATGCAGTTATCCTGTGTGTGTATTTTATGAAAAAACCAATGTTTGTCTCAGTGTCCAATGATTTTACGTCTAAAATGGAAGCTTGCCATTTTTTTCAGTTTATTAAATGATTTTTTTCTTGTAAATTGAGAGAATTTTAGATTTACCAATCTATCTAGACTCCTTCACACTGTAACTGTAGTTTATTGTTTGTCTATAATGACTATTTTAATGTCCTTGGCCACTCATTACTGGTTATATCTTAATTTCTTAAGTGTTTTTTTTAATAGTTTTTTATTTTTAATGCATTTAACATTTTTAATATTCACCCTCTCTCCTTTGTTAAGATACTATTTCTACATCAGCAATATAATAATCTAAATTTATTTCTATTCATGTTTTTAAGCCTCCGTTTAGGTATGATTTCATTTTGTGTAAGTTTCTTTTGAAATGGCAATTATGATGTTTCCAGGTTGCTGTGGGCATTACACTGCTGATGCAGATTGTTTTACGGCGCAAAAGTGCTGAGGTTATTAGCGCCTGAACACAGTAAAACTGCGCCAATAATAAACAATAATTAAATAAAAAGGCCCACACTGAAATACTGCGCAGACATAAACGAAAAACAGCACGTTGACCATTAAAAGTAGAAACCAATAAAGAAATAACAAGGGCAAAATGTAAAATAATGAATAAAGAACTAACTGGTAATAAAAAAGCAATAGCCGTAACCACATAGGCTTAAAATGCATAAACCGCCAGGCATAAAATGAAAAGTCATACCTTGTTCCAGAATCCATAAAGATGTATAAAAGGAAACATGCGCTCGACAGCAAGAACAAAGACGCTCTGAAAGGCGCTAGATGGTAACATTCAATTAAAATGTGATGCACTGTAGAAAAGTGGTAGACCTGCTTTCCCGACAGTGCGAAAGAACGGCTCTAAGCAAAAACGCACTAATATCCCTCCAGAAAATACTTTGATGGATTATAGCAGAATATGAAACAATGATTTTGCTGCGGCACCTGCGGCCTCGTTGCCCTGAATTCCCACATTTCCAGGAAAATCCGAAAAAAAGATCGACAGAGGAGTGGTGACGACGAAATCCGCATTGGACGTACGTCAGAAAGTGCTGTGATTCTAGCCACATCAACCGCCCGTTGATAATGTGCTCCATCACCTTGCAAAAGCAACTGTCGAGAGAAATTTAATGGTAACTGGAAGGAACGTTGGGGACCTTTCTAGGTTTTGGTGTTGGTATAATGGTGGGCATTAGCCAAGCACACGGGAACGTGCCGTCACACCAGATTCAATTAAAAATCTGGAGTAAAATGCTTTACCTTATACTGCAATTATGAATCTATCTGGCTTCTGAACGCAATACCGACAGAAAGAAAGCGCCTGCTCCAATTCTCGGTCAGTAAATGGGGCATTATAACACTCCAGATTGTCAGAGGCAAAAGAGAATCCCTTCTACCTACTCTTAAATGTGCGAACGCGGGAGGATAATTAGTGCAGCTCGAAATCTCAGCGAAAATGAGCCCTAAATTATTGGTAATGTCTGCAGGAGAATCAATTACACCGTGTCGTACCTTGAAATCGGGTATGAGCGAAAAACCAGGCTTACCTCCAACGCGCCGTAGCTAATTCCAAAACAACCGATGAAGGCGTTGAGTGGTAAAATGAAGAAACGAAAGCAATCCAAAACGCCTTTTTGCTATCCTTCAATACTCGACGGCAATTGCCTCGAAGTTATTTTTAGCTGGCGACGAAACACTCCAAGAGCACCTCGATGTGCACGCAATGCGTTCCAGCATTCATCGGTCCGCCAAGGAACCGGGAGGCGTCTAGAGTGGAAAGATGATCGGAGAATAGCTTGATCTATGGAAGAAATAAATACAGTTTTGAGGTGCTCGACTATGGCGTCAATAGAATTAAAGTACACTGAAAACGAGACTAGAGAACTGAAAAGTCTTCAATTCGTCTTGCTGCTAAGCCACTTCGGCGTGCGCTGTGAATGTACGTGGGAAAACACGACGTGGATTTGGCTCGGAAATGATCATTGGAATGTGTATCGGAGAGGACGTTCCAGGTAAGATGAACATAAAGAGAGGCGAAACAGATAGAGAGATCCAAATGCAATAAACTGTGTGTATTACCAGAAAGAAAAGTAGGGTGGCTTGTATTATGTAAAGATAGAGTGGTCATCCAAAACTTGCGCTACTAAGCTACTCCTCGCACACTCCGTAAGAGAGCTCCATATGGGATGTTGCGCGATAAAGTCTTCCAAAAGTAGAAAAGGAAGTAGTAGATGGGAGAGAAGATTGTCCAGATCAGCCGCTGCGATGGTAGCAGACGGAGATATGTAGACATTACAGACAGTAAATTTAATGGCGGAAAAGCAAACGGTAGCTGCTGCAGCATGCAAAGGAACCCGTAGACTCAGTGGGGAACTATACATGGCATCTCTGATTAAGATTAAAACTACGCCATACGCGGGCGTGTTATTCCGGTGGAAGGTCACATCGTATCAAAGAGAAACCGCTGAGGACAAAGGAGTCCTGAGGGCGAAGTTTGGTCTCCTGGAGACACACAAGCGGAGATTCAGGGGGCCGTATCAATATCTCTAGTTCACTTCTTACGGAGACCACCTACATTCCACGATAGGATAGCCACCGTAAATATAAACTGGAATAAGCAAATAGACAATCTTATTCTTTGGCCGGTCCAGGACGAATCAATCGTCCCTTCTTTAGACATGTGGGATTGGGTGGCTATCAGGAGCAGGCACGTCCTACTCCATGACCTCCGATTCCAACACAATCAGTTGAAGGTGGAAATAGGCGGCGATGGCGACCGCCTAGCGGGTTGACTCCTTGACCCGTCATAGGAGCTCGACCTCCGAGGACTTAGAATTCTTTTTACTCTTGCCAGCATAATGGACGTTTCAACATAGTTAATCTTAGTGTAAGTCCTTTTAAATTTAATGGCCTGAGCTTAAAAAAACTACCCATTTGGCCTTATAAGTAGAGCGCTTGGCGGAACATGGTGCACTTGGAACTCTAGTAATAACAAAGTCGCAGGTCTGCAAGTTTTGGTATCGTCATAGAGGTAGCACAGTTGTTTGTACCGGTCTTCGGTATAATTGCTGGCGAGCTTGAAAGCGTTTCAGGGCCTCAGAAATGGAAAACTTTTCCTTCACCCAGAGCTTCTGTATACAGAGCTCTTTGAGATAACAAGAACATTGGTGGGAAGAAGCTGGATGATCTAGGTGACAGTTCACACAGATAATATACTCCCTTATGAGTTTCTTTACTGTAGGACATGCTAGTGAGCTCAAAATTTGGCAATGAAAACATCGCATTACCTCGTATCCAGTCTTGATCCTCAGTGGCAATTCAATCTTATTAAAGGTGGGGAAAAGAGTATTGTACAGCTTCATTTTTCCATCTTTCCTCACCTGCATGTGATAAATGGATGTGATGCCTCATTCCTCCAGATAACCCTTAATTTCGGTATCAGATATGCCAAGAAATTTGTAAAGTGGGAAACATTTTGAAAGGTGAACATTTTGGCACCAATGTTTTCACTAAAGATTCTCTTACTAGACTTCCTCTGCACCTTTGATTTAGCTGAAGTAAAATCTTGATTTGAAACGTGCCTAAAGATAAATTATAATTCTTCAAATTTGAACATCTATGAATAATAATTTACTGCAATACATAATAAGACATATCTTAAGACAAAAATAATGATCTGACTCCTGAAGTCTGAGTATGTCTAAGTCTCTATTTTAGCACAGATTCATAAACAAATATACCAAAAGTTTTGTACAGTAAGTTATAGTTGCATTAATGCTGTCACCAATTATTGTATGTATGTAGTTTTCTCAGAAGTATTGTACAGACCAGGGTGCAAGAGGTCAAGTTCGAAAACAGCAAAACACACCTTGTTAACAGCTTGATTAACAGATATGATAAAAAGGCTGGTGTGTCTGTTTGAGGCACATGACAGGAAATGTAGGAAATGAAAACAAATTTGCTCCACTTTTAATCCAGATTTATGAGTTTCACTAATGTTATCTGAAGTTGGACCTTACTCTGCAAGTAGATCATTTTTTTTTATCTTTAGTGGTATATAAATAAATCAACATTTCATTTTCACAGGAAATTTATATATAAGACTTAAAGATAAACTAGAAAAGCAATGGCAATAGGATTAACATTATGTCTTCTAAAACTATACTGTGAATCGCATAAATAATTCCATGTAAAAAATTTGAATATAATTTTTAAAAATGTAACATAATTTTCTATGATTTTTATATATGACCAATCTTCAAGCACTATCAATGGTGGGTTATGGTCTCCATACTATTTATGGGAAAGTCTAAAAGAATAAGTTTATAAAAGTAATAACCATATGCTGGAGAATTAGGACAACACTCAAAGGTAAAGTGCATCAATTTTAAACAATGAACTTCCACTTTTGAGAAAAAATTTTACACAGTTGTCAAAGATACATGCATAAGAATGAGCAACATTTTCTGCATTAGCTGAATAATTGCCAATGATGAAAGCCAGTTTTATTAAATTTTCTACTCACTTGGTCTGCATAGCATATGGAACATCTTTGTAGCAAAATATTATGTAAATAATTTCAATGCATTTATCACAGAAATATGTAAAGGAAATAAATTATGTATAAAATTAAATTGCATTTATAATCTTCAAATGGAAAGATCTAAATGCAGAGAAGTTATTTCTGCTATTTCTGCACATTCCATTTGCATATTTAAACAATGCCAGCCATCGTCATATCAGAAATATTTTATGTTTTGAAATATGGATATTAACATGCAATCAAGTGGCATGTGTCACATAAAGAATATAATACTGTGTTTATTTGATTAGCTTTAATACAAGGCACATGATAATGGTGTAGCCCTATGTTATTTCTTTCTGCCCAGAGGTATGATTTCCATTAGTTGCATGTTTTTTCTAAGCTTTTTGTAGAAAGACAGAACTTCAGGATTTGCCCACACATGTTTTGGATCAAAATCAAGGACTCTCAGAGATTTAAGACTTTTAGCTCTTGACAATGCCACATATGCCTGTCCTGGTTCAAAAACTCGAGCAAGTGACATTTCTACGCAGTCCAAAGTAAGACCCTGAAACAACATAAATAAATGAGTGAATGCAACATCATAATCAAAATTTACTACATGCCATGCCTACCATTTTAGCAATTTACTTAGTATTTGGAATACCTCAAGATATCTTTATTTTTATTTCCCAGTGGTGGCTGTTGATTAGCTGTACTACACCACTTAAAACATCACTTTCAATCTATCATCAGATGTACAAAAACCATTCTTATTTCTATGGTTTAAAGAACTGCTGCTCTAGTGGGCTTCCAGAATATGTCCTTATAACTCACATGGGGTTTTGCATCTCAGCCAAGACCAGCTTCCCTTCCCACTCAGGGTCACCTGCCAGCCTGTCCTTCAACTTCTGAGCAGTTGCCAGTCTACATTAATGTCCAAGGACTTTAGAGCAACATATTTTTGTTTGTAAATTGAAATTTTATTATAAATATGAATCAGCTCAACCCATTTGTGAGGAATTTATCTGAAAGTTCCCTGGGCAATTCACTCCTTCCAGAACTGCAATTCGTGATCTTGTGAATAAATTCCATACTACTGATTTAGTGCAAAACAAGAAGCATATGCAAAGATGTACAGTTTTAACAGAAAAAAATTGGATGAAATCGGCACAAATCTTAAATGTTCGCCAACAAAATCACTATAAAATTAGCAAAACAATTTGGGGTTTCAGTGTCTTCTGCACATACAGCAACAAAACTGTTAAAACTCAAACCTTACAAGTTTATCAAAGAAATATGAAAGGTATGATGAAGAGTACAGGAAGGCAAAGAGATGAGTTTTAAGGCAGTTGAGAAAATGGAAGTATAGGGGTGATAAGGGAGAAAGGGATAATTTTATGATTGAAAGGTCGGGATATTAAGTGCTTATGAAAGTAAAAAAGAAAGAGTGGCAAGGAAAGATGTCAGAAGTTATATGAGGCAGCAAGAGTCAAAGATAGTGAAATGATTTGGGAATGTTCAAGGGCGGAGTAAGAGAGAATAACATTAAGTGCGGAAGGTTGGATAAGATATATTATATAAGTTATGAGTAATGAAAAATGTATATTTTACTGAGCAATTAGACAGGTTGATAGGGGGTAGATGAAGTTTGTGAACAAATCAGAAGACTAAAAAGGAATAAAGCAAGTGGAGTAGATAGAATTTCAGGAGAATTTTGAAAAGCATTGAGCTTAGATGAGAATAGATTGTGTCTATTAGTTAAGATACTAAATTTCATTTTTAAAGGAGGCAGTGCCCCAAGGACTTAGAGAATAGCAACGGGTGCTAATATTTAGGGAGAAGCTGGGAATGCTGTGATGGTTCAATCTACTGAGTTAAATTACAGGGAAAAGGATGTTGAATGTTAAATCAAGAAAAGACATGATGGAAATTGAAAGTGGCTAAAAAGATTTGTAAGCAAGGAAAAGAAGAAAGTGTAGAGTGTGAGGAGGCCAGTTTTAAATAGTAGGAAGAGGCCTATAACTCGAGAACTGCAGTGTTTGGGTATATCTGGCCCCAGGAAACACAGTAGCTTACGGTAGTAAAGTACAGTGAGGTATATTTGCTTAATATATCGGTTATTAAATTTTGATGCACCTAGGGCCTTCTGCAATTCCAGAAGGCACTGATCATACTTATTATACTTTAATTGGCTTTTTATGTTAATTTTGTTATAAATATTTTCTATGCAGATGTAGTTTATATGGGAATATTTGTAATAAATTTCAATTTTAGTATAATACTTGAACCCAAGTTTTCTGGATGTTCCAGTAGGAAACTGTTAATGAGTCGAAGACAAGTAAGTAAAATTATAGGAAAATGTATTGAAAAGGTATAATTTCTTAAGTGATGTAATTTATGAGATTATGAAACTAGCCTAAAAAATATGGTGGAAAAAATGTAAATTTAATTGTAATGTTATCTGTTGAAATAAATTCGTTCATAAAAGTGTACCTGTGTCCATTGTCTATGACAAGGTGATCCCATAGCAATGTGCATTACGGTGAAAGGTTTCATCCATCAGTAAGTGAAAGGTTAGTTGACCTAGAGCTTGCATTCATTTCAGATGAGGTGTGGTTCTACCAAACTACAGGCTTGACTGACTATGTGACAAGTCCAGCTGCCGACAAGCAAAACCCCATGCAAGCAGCAAGGATATATTCTGGCAGCACTGTAGCTATTGTGCTCATCAAAATGGTTGCTTTACAAATCATTTGTTTTCATGCAATCTTTATCCTGAATAGAAAATTCTGGTTATAAAAGTGTGAATTTTATTTTGCACCTTGTGTCATATTTTAATTTTTTTTAAAGTTTTAGGATTTTTTCAAATTTCACATTCATTTTTTTCAAGTTTCACATCTTATTTTTTATAATTATTTCACTTATTAGGTACTATTCAGCTCAATTTCCATAATTATGTACTATATTATTATTATTATTATTATTATTAATAATAATAATAATAATAATAATAATAATAATAATAATAATAAACAAAATATTATTAAATTAAATTTTATGCACTCATTTTTAGCCAATTGTAATAATTGACATTCTTCATTTTGATGTTATTAACAATGAAAACAAAAATACTTCTATCACCGTGCACTTATATGAAGAAAGCAAACATGCCACTTGACAATCTACAAGTACATATTGAAAGTCAATGTTTTACTACTTATTGTTGCAATATGTGTTTTAATTATTTTCACTGCCACACTAAGTGAAAAATTTTCAAAGAGGAAGGTTTGGTTTTCTGTTCCTGTTGTTTTATTCAGCCATGCCTAAAATAAAACTAAATAAATCATTCCAGAGGCAGATTGTATATGAAGTCAAAAGTTTTTTTTTTTAAAATTTATATTTTGATGGTGAAATATAATTTTGTAAGATGTGTGAATAAACAAAGATATTGGCTGAAAGAATGTTCACAATGTAGAAGCATGGAGGTTATGACAAACCTACATGGGCAGTGCAACTTGCAAGTAACCTCAGTAGTAAAAACTGGTGTTAAACGGGAAATTTTTTTTAAAAAAATGAATAAAAAAATAATAAATGAAGAAGAAGAGGGGAAAAAAAGTAAGCTGAAATTTGCACAACCTTCACTAGAACAAAGTTTTTTCATGAAGGACAATAAATTGTAATTTTTACAGACTACTGAGAAGCTCTAGTTTCTGTGAACATCCAATTTAGGACACCAAACAATGCTAAATTTAAGAGCTTTCTGGAATTACATCTTGGACAACCTGCCCCAGATGAATCAACTCTTTGGTAGAACTATCTGTCATTATGTTACAACACCAATAACAAAGATATGTGAGATATATGGAAAGAAGATATTTGTATCTATCAACAAAACCAGCAATGTAGAAAATCATTACATAGCTAACATTGTCATTAGTACTTTGGAGATTGATGGACCAGGTAAAGTGTTTGAATGAAATAATAGACACCATTAATCCCTCCACAATTTTCTGACTCTTTGAAATGCACATGTTTTTGTTACAGCCTAAGGATATAAGGCATGATGGCATTTTGCTTTCTATGATTTGATGCAGTACCACACATTGTCAAAGCAGGAAAAGTCGATACAGGCTTTATACTCAAAAATGATGCACATTACTTGCTTAGTGAACACTATGCATAGGGTGGCTGAGATAATCAATTTTCCTCCAGTGCATGCCCTTGTGCCAAAGACAAAGAAAAATTTTGTCAATGCTCCCACTCATAAAGTACTCTTCAAGTCCATGACTCCCAGTGTTCCACTTCAACCAGAATTTGTTATCCCCTGCTGGGGTGCTACCATGCTACCATGGCTGCCTGTGGTGCCTCAGTAGTAAAAATGGGCTGGAGGCATGGAGTTCAATTGGTACCTAAAAGACCTGGAACATTATTACTTATAAAAATACTTTCCCAATTTATCTTGTCATTTCATTTAATGTGTCATCAATGCCATTGCCAATGATGGCTCAGAAGTAAAAATGAGTGTTAAATACTATTAAAAATTCCAGACAGTGAAACCTGTTATTGAAACAGTAAATTCTCATGAAGCTAGTGCAATTGAATCTGCCAAGACACTATTTTTAAACAGTGAAATTGAAGGACAGCTGGCTTTATAAGAGCAAACTTCAGTTCCTTAACACACAAGTTTACAGGAGAAAGGCGAAACCTCAAAAGTCTGTAGATTTAGTTAAAAATTGCATCTGATTTGAAAAATGTAGGGGAAGAAGTTGGAAGAAGAAAATCAAAAGCCTTGTAAACAAAAACTCGGGATATGAAACTTTACATGTATAATTCTTGAAGTTGCTTACAGTGAAGTCTTCATATTTAAAATGATACACTGTGGGTAACTTATTAACACACTTCACTCACTATATTTTCCTAAGTTGGAACAATGTTTCCGGAACTGGGTTTCTGAAACATTGTTTCAACTTAGGAAAATATAGCGAGTGAAGTGTGTTAATAAGTTACCCATAGTGTATCATTTTAAATATGAAACTTTGTTTCATTTTTCTCAAGTGCTAACGGATAAATCATTTGATACTTCCTGTGTTGAAGAACTTATGCCACTGATTTACTTCATTTCAAGCATGTTCCACTTATGTCAACAGATGTGGAAAAGAGTTTTTCCAAATGTAAAAATATGCTTTGAGAACCTTTGCTGATTATGACCTAATGACATAGTTCTGAAAAATATAAGATTTTTACATCTAAAATTTGCATGTATCTTCAAAGAATTAGGCTTCTTAAAGCAGAAAAATTTATGTATTAAGTAAATTATTTAATTGTTAGTTTCAGTTCCAACCTTACAGAAGCAAGAATATTGCCATACTGTCGTACCTAGAAATTAAGAAAATAGGATTTTGAGGCCAATTTAGGTAATTTTATTGAATATTCAGGAAATTTTATAGATAATTTTTCAATCATCTTTAGGTCATCAACATTCATAGTCATTATTAGGTTATTGACCAAACAGATTCAAATATTTAAAAACATATATTTCTGGCCATTAAAATTGCAACACATTGTCAAAGTGTTTATAATAGCGATGCTAAAATGATGTTTTGTCTTCTCATTCAGACTTAAAAACATATACCTCTGACCATTAAAATTGCAACACATTGTCAAAGTGTTTATAATAGCGATGCAGAAATGATGTTTTGTTTTCTCATTCAGTTGTTTGATAGTGCAACTGGAATTCTTAACATGTGTGTTATTCTATCTCAATTCATGATCTCATATTCATTTCACAGTGGATGCATTTCATCCAACATAAGCACCAGTTTTCCAGAATGATATCCTGTACTTTGAATAAGTCACAATTCTTCGCAATCAAACTCAAGACACCTGCTGGTAGAGCTATCATATTTTTGATGAATCATACTTGTTTCTTCTGAGAAAATGTGTGGTTGGTTTAATGCATCTCTTATGGACTTTGCAATTTTAATGGCTAGCAGTGCAAAAGAATCCATTTTGAAAGTATATAGAGCATTCTTTGGAAATAAAACAAATATGAACATAAGGTTAATGACTAATTTTGGATAAATTTGGTTCATTCTTCTAGGCTCATTTATGTATGCACACTCAATTGGTAAGACAGCTAACACTAGTGAGGCACAATGAACTGGTATCAAATTATAAAGTTGCTTTCATTACCATTTACAGCAAAGGAAGTTAGCCATTCAAAGTACTGTTTAAACCACCACCACCACTGACTGAGATTCTATTACAGGTTTTCCCTTGGTTCTTTATGTGAATGTCTGGGAAACTTAGGCAACAAATTCCCCTTGCTGGCTACAATGAAGGCCTCATTCATTATGAATTGGAAATGTACTAGTGAATGTTGGCAAGATACAAATGCATTTGGTATATTTACGCATATATGCTCATAAAATTCCTTCTATAAATAAATAACATCATTGAAATATTTCACATTTATTAAGCTAATGAAACAAAAATGAATGTATAAGGTATATATCTGTATGCATAGTCTTAACCCTTAGGTTCATTGTGACTGCTTTTTATGGATATATTTTAAACTTTTCATTAGTCACTATTTTATTGCTTGACTTTTACAATTTTACATAAACTGAAATGCCTTGCCACATGATGATGATGATGATGATGATGATAACAATAATAATACATTTTATTGATTTCCAGCTCCAAACAAACATTATACACCAGGATTAAGTAATATAGACAGGGTGGAGGTGTTTTAAGTACAAGGATGGCAATATATAGGAATATTCTTAGTTTAGACCGAATCTTAAAGAGGGTGTTGTACCAGCAATATTTCCTAATTTACCACAATACAGCTAAAACAGAGGTCAAGAGAACAAGGGACCCACAGTGTAAGAAAACTGGAAGAACTGATGAGGAAAGAAAAGAAGTTGAACAATCGTTAAATTAAGATTTTATAAGTGATTTTTGAATAATCAAAAATACGAGATTGAGGCGAAGCTATTAAACATTTTACTGAAAAATAAATGCTTGCAATTTCAGGAAATTAACATAATTTGTTTTATAGATTAGAAATCAATGAAGAGTCAAAAGTGGAGCACAGTGTTAAAATAAATAATGAAATAATTTTTTTTTCCTTCCAATTTTTAAAATATTCAGGAAACAATACATTGAAAACAAGTATAACAGTAGATAACATATTTTATAATGCTAAAAACATTCCTGTGACTTCACTTCCAATGAACAAGGAATCATTCTGAGTTAAAAACATTTAAAATATTGACACAATAATAAAACACTCTTAATGTTTCACTCCCAAAATTAAAAAATTCAGAACATGTTTCTTGAGACCTTTGCTCACATTGTCAACTGTTGAACGAATGGTGCATGGTGGATCATATTAGGTTGGAAAGGAAGGCAATTGTGGTGAATCTGGTGGTCTCTTGATGAACTTGTACAAAATGTTATCTGTTTTCGGAATGTCAAAATTCATAACTTTAAGTTCATATTTTTTTTATGAAAATCTTTTCCCATATGTCAAGTTCCTTGGGATGTAGAAAAGATTTTAATAAAGAGATGCCTTTTTCTATTTCATGATTATCATTCCAGAAATGTGCTGCTACGGCTCATTTTTCTATCTGTTTGTAACGGATATTTCTCCAGTGTACCTTCAATCTCATGCCTATATTTCTCTTGGTCTTGCCTATGTATATTTTTTCACAGTCTTTACAATCGATCTGGTATATATCTGATTTTTCTTCTTTGGGTTTGGAATCTGCTTTATTCAACTTTAAATAATTTGCCAACACTGTATCTGTTGTGAGATGGTAATGTAATGTAATACTGATTGAACTTTTTTTTAAATTTACGGTTGGCTTGTGGGTAGTAATTGAATTTTTTATAAGTTTTTTCTTTTGATAAGGTAGTCAAAGTGGTAATTTGGTTAATATCCTTTTGTTTTAGGAAACTTTTAATTTTGTGATCAATCAAGTGTTTTTTGAACCCATTAGAAATGGCTGTTTCTATTATATGTAGGTATTCTTTTTTATATTCTTCTTTATAAGTGGTACATTAACTGATCCGTATACCATGCTGTTTAAAGCTGCTTCTTTATGAGGTCTTGGGTTAAAACTATGGGCTTTAATATAATTGTCAGTGTGAGTATTCTTTCTGTGAATGCCAAATTCTAATTTGTTTTTACATTTTATTATCTTCAAGTCCAGAAATGGTAATATGTTATTCGTTTCAATTTCTATAGTAAATTTAACTGTGGTCCCTGTAAGTTTGATAATTTTAGTGCATCTTCTACCAATCTCTTTGACACAAAAAGCAAATACATCTACATATCTATACCAGATCTTGAAGATGTAGGGGAAGGCTTTAGTGATAAGTGTTTCAAAAGAACTCATAAATAAGTCAGCTAGGAACGGTGAAAGAGGGCTGCCCATTACTAATCCTGATTTTTGTTTGAAATATTTTCTTTCAAATGTGAAAAAGGCTTGATTTAAGCAAAGTTCAATGAGTTTAATATACTCCTTGATATGTGTTTCTGTTAGATGGGATGCTTGTAAACATTTTCTTAGAAGCGTTACTGTTTTATTTTGTGGTATGCTGAGAAACAAGTTTTTTTACACCAAATTAAACCAAAGTATCATTGGGACACAATTTGGAATAATTGATTTTGTTAATATGATCCATAAAGTTATTCAAACTTAAACTGTTAATTTTGGAAAAGTGTTAAATTTCCTGAAAAGCAGCACTTTATTCTCAAAACTGGGCTGTTAAAAAAAAAAATCAATTTTTAATTTTATTAAATATTTAAGCTAAAATAAAATAAAATTTCCAACAAATATCAAAAATAAATTTTAACACACTCTAACCAATAACAACTTCTAAATTTATAAACTTTTAACCAACAATTAAATCTGTTTTCAGATAAAAAGAAATATTCACATAACAGTATATATATATTCTTCTATATTTCTCGAGTAATCTATACTAAATTTAATCCCATGTTTAACAGTTGCAATTCTTTTTTGAAAAGTGTTTATTTGAATGGTTTATGACATTTTCTATTTTGTGTTTTATTTTTTTTTTTCCACCGCCATGGATGGCCAAGGTTAAGGCGTAAACTCATGAGTGGGAGGTCTGGGGTTCGAATACCAAGACCGTCCTTTCTGACTGAGGTTTTTTTCAGGTTTTCCTCAGTCCTCATAAATGGCAAATGCCAGGGAGTTACCATAAACTTAGGCCTGGAACATTTCCTTCTTTAAAAAAATCCTTTCCTATTATATCATTTCGTTTCATGTATCATCAGTGTCACCGCCTGTGGTGCCTCAGTAGTAAAAATGGGCGTTAAACACTATTCAAACAAAAGTTCTTTTGAATTTATTTTCTAATTATATTCTTCTATTGTTTCTGTCTAAAATTGTTTAGTTTTTTATTTATAATCCCAAATTTTTTGTTTAACTCGGGCATTTCTAACCTGGAAAAAAGTGATTTGCTCAACAATAATTTGTTACATTATACTACATTTCACTATGAAAATTCCAGCTATTCAAAACTATAATGCCAGTGTTGCACAGATATATAAATCAGAAAAGAAAATCTTAAAATAAATGGTATGTTCAGTCTCCATTCTACTACATATGGTAAGCTTAGGTTCAATACTGATTTCACATTTCTACTAAATATTAGTGACAGGTCAGACTGGGTGAATGTAGGGGATTTTGAGTCCATTTTGATTGTGATTTTTTATTAGATAATATAAGTGAACCTGTTTTCTTAAATGTTTGTGGGTATGCATCTCACAAAGTGTCATTAGCATTAAATTGTGAGCTATGTGTTTCTCTTCTCACTGGAGATGAAGATGTGGCATATACGAATGTTTCAATGTCTTGGATGGAGGTGAGTTTACAGTACCTCAAACTTTTGCAAATTTGTATTGGAAAATACATATTTTCAATCGCAATTATGAAGTATTGTTAATGAAAGCTATAATATTTAACACTTCAATAAAACAAATTTTCGATGTGTTTTCATCAATAGTGTACTGCTGAAAATAAGCAGATGCTTAATTGATATCATTGTATGATTCAGTTGAACTGCACACTCTTAAAGCTTCACTTACTTTCCATAAATGTATGGAACCGGTTCAACCGGTTCAACTGAAGAGTTGAACTTTAGCCTGGCTGAAGATGGGAACTAAATGTTCTCGAAACCGGTTCCATACATTTATGAAAAGTGAAGCTTTAAGAGTGTGTAGTTCAACTGAATCATACAATGATATCAATTAATATGATTGGCTTCACTGTGCAAGTTCCAATTTACATTTAAGCAGATGCTTGTTAACATATACGACAACATCTTGCCCAATAACTATTCTAGACATAGGAACAGTGAAGTTTCATGAAGGGAGAATAAATGGGAGGGAAGCTGAATACCTTATATTATTTACTGTAGACATATTAAGCTGTAAAAACAAACTTCTAATGGGAATTATAATGGTTATTTAATTATTTACATTATTTTTATTTCCATTATTACTTTATTTAATATATCTTTGATTTTTTATTTCTCACATTTTGTTTTTATCTGGTTACTGCAGAAAATCTGAACATATGCTCTGTTCTGAACAAGTTGTAAAATTTATGTAAATAAAATTACCTTAAATAGAAGTTCATTCTTATTATTTTCAAAATCATTTTAGCATATTTTTTTTATTGTTTATTACATTTAAACCAAGTCTCTGTTGTGTTTTTTTCAAGGAAATGTCAGTTCAATAAAAGATGGAAGTGTAGGCCTTCTCAGCTGGCAGCATGTAGTGTTGCAACATTGAAGAATGAGGCCTTAAATGTAGTCAGTCATTCCTGAACTCATTTGGCCAAGTGATCATCTTATCTGGCATAATATCTTCAAGTCATGGTTTCATGATCATTCTCACATACACACAAATAAAAAAGAGTGTTTACCTATTATATGATGCTTTTCAGTGATACCCCACTGTCTCTATAATTAAATTTGCTGTTCAGTCACTTGTTTACAGAAATATTTAATACACCTATAACCATAAAAAAGTAACACTATTTTCATATGCATCGCTAGAGCATATGTATTTACTTAATTAAATCTACATTCTACAACTACAGTTGCAAAACATTTGTTACCTGAGATTTATGAATTGAGAATGCCCAAGCCAAACGAAGTGGAAGTTGCTTTCGAGATAGTAATATTCCACCTCCAGTCTTCACAGTAAATTTTTCAGGCTTCAGCTGCACCTCTTTTTTTGAGCAAAATCTAACAATGGGCATATCTGAAACAATAATCAATGCTTCTCTATCACATCAAAAAGGGTTCACATTCAATTTTTCATAATAAATATAAAATGGCATTCTTATAATATTAACCCATGTGTACCATGTCAACAGTGTATTCATTATAACTAGTTGTACTTGTGAATGCTGTTTATATTGCTGGAAGTTCCAGAAGATTTAACAAGAACCTCTCAACTTTTAATGTGGAAAAATGTAATAAAAATTAAAGATAAACACAACGTAATTAACCATGACCATAAATATTTTCAGAACATTAGGCATTTAATAAAATACAAAAGTTAATTTTCATTTATGGTTTTTCAGTGAGATATTATAATTAAAAGAAATCTCTGCAGATAAGTCTTATTCAGACTACTTTTACAGGAATTGAACCCAGTTCAAAAATTGAGAGGTGTGAACCGAAAATGTCAGATTTTAAATATCTCCTAGAAGGAAATGCTTAAACATTTTCCAAGCAATAACATAATTTTTAAATTTTCAAATATTTATGAATGAAATCTCATACAAATGGTGAAAACAGCATTTACAATATTTATATTGATAATAAAAAATATGGTAGTCCATAAAAATAAAATTTTATCTTTTTTAATGAAAATAGTACAACTTTTTAATTTTAAGATGCTAATAACAATAATATGTAAAAATTTCCTTTATCTAAGTTTTTCATGATGCTTGTGCCTTCACTAAATACTGCTTAACACTGCCTTGACATTACAGGAATATGATGAAGGATTTAATTTTGTTCAATATTCTGCTAATTGCAGTCGAAATGAAAACAAGGTTATTTAGTTAGGCCTTGCAGTTGGGCGTCATTTGCAGCCGGAATAAGTTTGCAGTCGGAATAAGATGTTTGGCCTCCAAGTTAGATCTCAGTTCGATGACTGGGGGAGGGTTTAGTTGATTTAAATTAACAAACGCCTAGTTGTTGACCTCCTCTTCTTCTGCTGCCTAACATTACTGCAATCCCGGGCTAGCTTCGGTGAGTGCTGGAATTTTATGGCCTGTTTCAGGTCCAAGGGATAGGACTAGGAACTTCATGAACACAAGTAGAACTCCTTATAATGAGACCATTTATTTACAGTAAATTGAGCTAGGTGTTCGAGGGTCGCCTTTAAGATTTTGAGAAAACGTATGAGTTTGCTGGCAACTCGCTTAATAAATTCGAGTTTATATAAAATGTCCAATCAGTATCTTCCTCAACACTACTCACTCTCCTTCTCGCGGCACAATAACTATCAGTTAATAGTTTTACGTCGCCTCTTACGAAAACGGTCTCTCGAAGTGCTCTGGTCGAATGCGAATGCCTTTCTTCTCTCTATTGCACCCCCTTTTTCTCTGTGTGTCCCCGTCTAATGTCAAGTGCAATTTATGACACCCACAAGGTTCCGTGGAGTCAATAGATGATAATTGACCAGTCTGTTCTGTCTTTGAACACAAAACTAGCCTTTTCTGTCCTTTTATTCCATAACTAACGACCTGACCATGTCAGTTTTTCAAACTCTTAAGGCAGACCCTTGGCACAAAAGACTTAAAAATATACAAAGGAAAGGACATCTGCTTTTTCTCGTCCCCTTTACAATACACTCTATCTGCCTTATGTCTAAAAGTCTGGTAAACAAGTTACTCTCTTACTTTTGAAATACCTAAAAGACTTAATGATAAATATATATACACATAGACTGTACAAATTGATTACACTAAGGTTTACAATCCATATAATTAATTGCGCTATCTAAATAAATATAAACATGGGGATAAAGCTATTTTATATTGTTTCATAATTCATGATGGAAACATGAATAGTTGATCCAAAGTATATTTTCTCTAAAATGCTCTGTTGAAGGGTATCCCATAGATGCTCAAATAGATTTAGATCTGAGAACTGAGCACAGCACTCAATTACCATAATATTTTGTCTTTCTAAAATGAAAACTATACGCATGCATGCACACACACTCATTCATACTCTGCACCATGTGCTTTGGCATAATTATGCAGTAAAGGAATTTTGGGAACAAAATTTTAAAAAGGAAGGATCACAGGCTGCAAAACATCTTGCATTCATTGTTCCACAGATCACAACGAGATCTGTTTTTCAATCTGCCATTATCCTCTGCATAACTATTTGAATTTGTAAACTTCCTGCATATGCTTCAGTCTCTATGCATTATCTAGTTGTCTACATAGGCATATTCTTTTGGAATCTGGATGCAGACTGAAGCATGATTCCTTTGTGAATAAAACAAGGCCCCATTGTTACTATTAACATTTGACATGCTCCCAGTACTATGCAATATAACATGCAAATCACCGGACACCTTAATGGATTACTGGAAATACTTTCATGCAGTTTGTTTCTAGCAGTTTGGGTTGAAACAGTTACATAGTCAACATTCTGCAGGGTACTTCTTAACAATGCAACTGTGACTTCCTTTCTCCCAGAGCTTTAGGTTTTACCTGAATGTTGTTTTTCTGTAATTCCCAATTCTTTATATCACCTCCACATTCTGGATATAATGCCTCTTCTAGTAGTAAGCGCTAGTGGCGTTGGCTTGTATTCTATAATTTCTAATTATTTCAATTGCCATAACATTTCATCATAGCTTAAATGATGTCGATGAGCATTAATTGCACATATTAAATTTTTTCCTTACCATTTTTCTCAATATTTTAAGAGAAAAGTTTCTAGACTTTATATTACTAACTCATTAACAATATAACAAAAATAAAACAAATTATAATTTACTGCTATGGTAACTAGTAGGTACACAAATGAACAAAGAACCCACATTTATTCACCGTTTATCACATTCTGTTTAAATATACTAAGAATTTTATTTAAAATGCGTATTGCTCCTTAGATGGTTTTGATATGTGTTTCTACTAGCTCACAAGTTTGATATATGCAACACATTAATGATCTTGTGCTCAGATCAGATATATATCGACTGAATTTTTGGTCATGCATGTGAAATCTCCTGTTTGCTACAATGTCAAACTGAGGATTTGAAAAGGGGGGGGGGGGATATGCAGAAAGATGGATGAAAAATAAATAAATCCAAAAGTTAGTGCTAAATTCAAAATGAAATGCACGTGCGCGTGCATATACACACAATGGTTTACCCAAATGAAAGCAATATACAAACAAATAATAAAGACAGCTATAATCAATGGTTTCAACAAAGACACAGTGATAAAAATTATCAATAAATCTAAAAGACAAAAAGGGATAAGGGAAGTTTCCACACTGAAAAACACAAAAGAAGAATACAAATTCAAAAGTTTCACCTACCATCCAATTTACACAACAAGTTCAAGAAAATCTTCAAAGATCATTGGATAATGTTAGCCCCAAAGAACAGATACAACATCAACAATTTATCAGGGTGCACAGTAAAAGACTCCATACCAACAAAACGGAAATCAGGAATTTATGAAATAAAATGTGCAGATGGTGAACAGAGCTATAGGCAAAACAAAAAGAAATTTGGAAATTCGGAGGAAAAAACATTTTAGGAATATTCAGTTTAAACAGGTTGATAAATCAGCAGTAGCAGCTCACTTTTGGACCAAAAAACCATGAAATAAAACCGGGAATTAAACTGCTGAAACATCTTCACAACCCATTAGAGTAATCCACTTGGGAAAAAATTGTTGTATTAAAAAATAGAGAAAACCTTATGAATTTCGAGTTTCCTCCTAAGGATGAACTCAGCAACTTCCTACTTCAACCAACAGAGGCCACCACAGGAACATCCATTTGTCCAGCCATCATTTCGAGTACGGCAGTTCAGTGAGCAACTGAAGATGGGAGAGATTCTCCAGAAATGCGTCTTACTTTAGTGTAAGTGAATGGAGTTTTTTGTAAAAAATGAATACCTAAGTTTAGGTTATAAATATTATATGATTCATTGGGACAACCAGCCCAATAATAAAAAGTGCGAAATAATTATACACAACATATTGATTATATCAAAGGCAAAGCACCAAGGTTTATCAGAAAATGATGCTGAATAAACCATTATTAATAGCAATATTGAAATGTCTGCTTATTCACAATGCCAGAAGCACTTCCCAAACCTTATTGATTTTGGATCAACAAAAATTAGCGGAAATACCCTGAGTAATTGTTGTTTCTTCTGGAATGGAAGCAACAAATAGACATCATCTAATGAACAACCATCACCAGCCAAAGCAAAACTGTCAGAAATTCGGTTGCCAATGCATGACCATTAACATCACCAGCTGGCAGCACATAAAACAGTTACAACTTAAATATAACATTTTATACAGTGATTCTAATTTAACCATATACAAAGTATGGAAAATATTACATTCTAAATATAACAAGACACATGATAAAGATTGGGATGTCACGATCTAATCTACTCTCATAAGCATACTACCCAGACTCAGGACTACCGTGGGTGACTTAGGTTGTTATAGCGTGTACTTGTGAGCGGGAGGTCTGGGGTTCAATTCTCACCAGGACTGTCTTCCCTGATTAAAGTTTTTCCCAAGTTTTACTCAGTCCTCATAAATGGTAAATGCTGGGGAGGTACCTAAAACACAGGCCTGGAACATTTCCTTCCTTTAAAAAAAAATCCTTTTCCAATAGATCATTTCATCTCATGTATTATCAGCGTTCTTTAAAAAAAAAAAAACTCAGATGACAATCACGATGATAGGGTGAAGAAACTGATGCAAGTGGCAGCTTGAAGTGATTAGATACAGGCAGATCTACTAGCTTTTCACCTGCCATAAAAATTTTAAGTATATTCTAACACTATAGCATTACAAATAAATTGTAGCCAGTCCTATTAATTTTGAATATTTTATTACGAAACTATATTATTATTATTATTATTTGCTTTGTTATTTTCTGGTAAAGTGAAACATGATACGTTTATTATTTTTAAAATTTGTATCATTGCAGGTATGTATCATAAATGTATTGCCCTGTTTCAAATATATTAATTTTGAAGTGTACTTTATTTGTCTAATATATCAAAGTACTTTTTACCAAACTTTAGGTGAAAGAAACAAATTTTTGCAGATTTATTTGTGAAAGTTAGTGCATTATTTAGAGTTGTCAGTAATGGTATATTATACTGTTAGTGATATATAAGCTTTGAATAGCAATTTATATCTTTTCAATTTCAATATATTCAGGAATCAACACAGTGAAACCAGTGTACAATCTCTGGTAGATAAAACATTTAAAATGTTAAAACACTCTTGTGGCCTTACTCCCAAGGAATAAAGGACAGTGAGTTAAACATTTAAAATATTAAAACACTTATGATGTTTCACTGTCAAAATTTTTAAAATTCAGGATATGTTTCTTGAGGCTCTTGCTCACATTGTCAACTGTAAATGACTAATGGATCATATTAGGTTGGAAAGGTAGACAACCGTGAGGGCTCTGTTGATGAACTTATACACAATATTGTCTGCTTCCGGAATATCAAAATTCGCTTCTAAAAATCCTTTACCATGTGTTGAGTTCTTTGGGATGTTCAACTGCTTTTAATAATGTATGCCCTTTTCCTATAGCATGATGTTTGCTGCAGAAATGTGCTGCTATGGCTGATTTTTCTATCTGTTTATAATGAAATAATCTGTTTAACTGAAATAATCCAGTTTTCCTTCAATTTGATGCCTATACTTTTCTTGGTCTTGCCAATGTATATTTTTTCACAGTCTTTACAGTTAATTCGGTATGTACCTGATTTTTCTTCTTTAGGTCTGGAATCTGTTTTGTTCAACTTCAACAGTTTGCCAACACTGTAACTGTTTTGAGGTGCTAATGTGATGTTACATGGTTTAAAACAGTATTTTACACCAAAGCTGGTAAAGGAAACAAAATTGTGGTCTTAGACAAAAGATTACAGACAAAGAATGCAAGAACTTTTAAACAGTGATAAATTTATTGAAATAAAACAGACCCTTTAAATAAATACAAAAAATAAATAGAAGAAACCTAAAAAAGGAGTACCTTATTCTCAGAATCCAACCGTTACAAAATCAAAGTACATAATCCATCCTTAGCCAGGATTTTTTGCTTACCAAAGGTTCATAAATCTGGGAAAAGCATGGGACCAATTATTAACCACATCAACACTCCTTGTAATCTCCTAGCTAAGTGGTTATCCTCATAGTTTTACACATTTCCCAAATTTGATAGTTTAAGTTTAAAAAACTCTATGAATATTATCGACAAAATTAAAGATTATAAATTGTCTCCGAATAACACTTTGATTTCATTTGATCTAAAGGCTCTGTTCCTCAGCATACCACAAAATAAAACAATTATTTTAAGAAAATGGTTACTATTTGCTCATCTAACAGAGACACACATTAAGGAATACACTGAACTTACCAAATTAAGCTTAAATCAGGTTTTTTTCACATTTGAAAGAAAATTTTTCAAACAAAAATCAGGTTTAGAAATGGGTAGCCCCTCTTTCACCAGTCCTGGTCAATTTATTTATGAGTTTTTTGAAACACACATCACAATAGCTTTCCCTTACATCTTTAAGTTTTGGTATAGGTATGTAGATGATACATTTATTATTGTACAAAAGAGATATGTGGAAGATGCATTGAAACTATTAAACCTGCAAAAACCTACTATAAAATTCACTATAGAAACTGAAACCAAAAATATATTACCTTTTCTAGACCTGAAGATAATAAAAAGGAAAAATTTACTTGAATTTGGCATTTATAGAAAGAATATACACGCTGACAATTACATAAAGGTTTATTGGTTTTAACCCAAGACCTCATAAGGAAGCAGCTTTCAATAGCATGGTATTTAGGTTAGTTAACATATCGCTCAACAGAGATGAATATTACAAAGAATACCTATATATAATAGAAACAGCCATACTAATGGTTTTAAAAAAGAGATGATGGAAGACAAAATTAAAAAATTTCAGAAACAAAGGAAAATTAAACAAATTACCACACTAAGTATGTTATCAAAAGAAAAAAATTTACTAAAAGTTCACTTACCACCTATAAGTTAATAACAAATTTCAAAAAAAATTTTAAACAGTACAACATCACATTAGCACCTCAAAACAGTTATAATGTTGGCAAACTGTTGAAGTTGAACAAAATAGATTCCAGACATACAGAAGAAAAAACAGGTACATACCAAATTAACTGTAAAGACTGTGAATAAATATACATAGGCAAGACCAAGAAAATTATAGGCATCAGATTGAAGGAACACTGGGGATATATTCATTATAAACAGATAGAAAAATCCGCCATACCAGCACATTTCTGCAACAAACATCATGATATAGAAAATGGCTTTACATTATTAAAAGCAGTTCAACATCCCAAAGAACTCAGCACATGGTAAAGGATTTTTAGAAGCGAATTTTGATATTCTGGAAGGAGACAATATTTTGTATAAGTTCATCAACAGAGCCCTCACGGTCGCCTACATTTCCAACCTAGTATGATCCATTAGTCATTTACAGTTCACAATGTGAGCAAGAGCCTCAAGAAATATATCCTTAATTTTAAAAATTTTGACAGTGAAACATCATAAGTGTTTTAATATTTTAAATGTTTTAACTCACTGTCCTTTATTCCTTGGGAGTGAAGCCACAAGAGTATTTTAACATTTTAAATGTTTTATCTACTAGAGATTAGCAATTTATATTCTCACAGTTAATGATTCATTTTTCTTTATTAAACTGAAAGATTTGGCAGTTGTTAAAAGAACTGTCCAAATAGCCATACCAAATTAAGAGACTGTTGAACAAAGCCACATACCAATTCTTAAACTGGTTAATAAACTGATTCTTTTTTTTTTTTGATTTGTTTTATTTAAGGACACTCTTTAACATCTCAGGTCATCAGCGTCCCATTCAATTTTGGGCGTGAAATGGCCAACAAATTTTGCTCAGAGGCCTCTTCTTTCAGGCTTGAGGTTCTTTTATGTGCTGTAAATGTATGACACTGGACCCACCGCTTTACTTCCCTTCTGAAGGAAGCTATACTTAGGATTTTTATGCCCAAAAAAATCCATCGATCCTGGCCAGGTTTGAACCCGCGACCTTGGGTTAGAAGGCAAGTATGGTTACCACTACACCACCAGGACCGACATAATAAACTGATATTCTTGCAATCTTTACTATCTAAAAGTTTTCTAAAATGCTTATAATAAAAAAGGTTTATTATAGAATGTTATATATCATGCAAAGCATGATAATTCTGAAGTTTCTTTGTTTAATTTCACACATACCTTCATTTCCAAAATTGGTCACAACACCACGAGCCCCATTCACCAGCCCATCTCCAACATTTATATTTTTCATTAGCATCACCTGTGCTCCTATTTTCAGTGACACAGAACTGGCTACAGGTATCATCTGGTCCATCAAGTTGCTTGAATAAGGATCGCTATCAACCGCTGTATATGTTTTGCTTTCACCTGAAAAAATACAAATGTTTCATGAAGGCATTGTTGCTTTAGATATTAGAGCCACAATTAACTACTCTAGCAAACTAATATTGTACACAATTCTGTTTTTTTTTTAAAATAGTGTTTAAGGCCCGTTTTTACTACTGTGGCAGCACAGGCAGTGGATACTGATGATACATGAAATGAAATGATATATTAGGAAAGAATTTTTAAGGAAGGAAACATTCCAGGCCTAAGTTTAGGGTACCTCCTCGGCATTTGCCATTTATGAGGACTGAGGAAAACCTGGAAAAAACCTGTCAGAGAGGATGGTCCTGGCAGGATTCGAATCCCAGACCTCCCGCTCACGAGTCTGCACTTTAACGACCTCGGCCACCCGTGGCGGTAAACCAATTCTGTGGGAAACATTTTCATATACATAGTGCTTAAATTAAATTAATCTGTCTCATGTGGTAATATGAAACAGATATAATTGCAGCAATTCCTAAATGAGTGACAAACATTCCATGCCTAAGTAAGAAGGACTTACATCTTTAAGATTATTTTTGGCAGTGGAATTATAAAACTAATGATGCAACAATTCCATGTTGCAAATGTTTGTTCCACAATTTTTACTTCTTGATTAATCCATGTGTCTTATGGCTAAAGGGTGAGCAACACAATGATATTTTGCTTTCTATGAGTAATTTTGTTCCATATATTGTAATCTGTCAAATTAATAAAATTGTTCTGACAGAAAAATGTGCATATTACTTACCTAAGTCACATTTTACATGGTGCAATGAAGAAAGAGAAAGAAAGAAATTTCTCAAGGTTTTTATCAGTATTTAATGCCCATTTTTACTACTGTAGCATTGCAAGCAGTGAAAAGTGATGATACACGAGATGAAATGATAAATTGAGAAAATAAAGTTTTGGAAAGGCTTAAGTTTACAGTACCTCCCTGCAGGCAAATATCTTTTTGAGGAGCGACAATAATTACTAATCTGTTATCAGCAATTCCATATAATTGATGAGGGCTGAGGAAAACCTGGAAAAATCTTCAGTCAGAGAGGATAGTACTGGTTGGATTCAAACTGCAGACATACCATTCATGAGTCCAGTCCTTCAAGTAGACACTTCAATATCAAAGATAATTAGGATTCTTATCAAGGCCTCAAGTGCAAGTTATTCATGTATACGGCTCCATACATTCCTATCCCATTAAAACCTATGATTATATGAGGGAATATCTGGATTGATGCTGCTTTTATTTTAGGAGTACTGATGTAGTGAAAAGATCTATGATCTTGGATGATGGAAATATCATTGCACAAGAACTGTTCTCAAGTAAGGAAATTGAAGAGAGTTGGCCTTATAAAAAGCAAATCTTTGTTCCTTAGTTCAAGAAAGCATACACCTGCAGAAGAAAATTGTAACAGTACAAAATTCATTCACTTTAATTAAAACAAGTAGAACCGGATTTGAAAAGCTAGAGGGAGGTAATTGTTAAATGGTGTCAAAAAAAATGTTTAGAGAGACCTTCAAACTTAAAAAGAAAAACTACCAGTTACTTGTGATTTTTATATGAGGCAGTGGTGAGTCAAAGATGATGTATACAGTAGAAATATGAGTAAACAAAGTTTGATGTGGTACATAGCATGCTTTGTAGAGAAGTTCTGGGGTTACCAAAAAGTTTGCCAAGGGGGGTGATTTTTGCAGAATTAAGAAGAATAGGAAGGAAAGGTAATAGTGCAGAGAATCTTGAAATACTGGCACAGTTTTTTGAAATTAAATAATAACAATGTACTAAAAGAATGACTTATGTACCACAGAGATGTGCTGGGAAGGGAGTGTTGATTTGGGGAAGTGCGGAAATTACTAGAAGAAATTGGAATGGGAGATCTATGGTGATTGGGTGAAAGAAATGTCAATGGAATTTGGAAAGAAGTGAGACAGAGGGTAGAAGATATAGAGAAGCAAGAGATTTAAGCTAGCTCAGAGGATAACATTTTTTAGGTTTATATAAAGTAGTTAAAAGAAATTGGGAATTGAAGAAGTATATAGATAATTATGATGTATTTCCAAGAATAGGTTTTGCATGGATAAATACAAGGATATTATTTATAAAAGGAATAAGAATAAATTTTATAGAAGGATGCATAATGTGTATGAAAGCGGATAGTGTAATCTATTGTCTAATAGAATGTGAAATGATAAAAAGTTTGAAATGGAAAATATCCGACTTAAGGCCCTAAACACTTATTGATAGTTGATTAACAACATTATTTTAAATAAGTTCATTTTCACATGTTTGTATATTACGTAAAGGCTATAATGCTGAAGATAAAGTCACAAACATTTAATAGTAATAGCTATTTAGCTATATTAATTTAAGAAATTCATTTACATGTATTATTACGTAAGATAAAAGACTATAATATTTTATTTGTAACTCAAAACATTCAATGATATTTTTTAATTATATTATTTAAATAAGTTCATTTGCATATGTTTTTATATTAGGTAAAGGATATAATGCTCAAGATAAAGCCATGAACATTTAAAGGTAATAGCTATTTAGCTATATTAATTTAAGAAATCCATTTGCATATGTTACTACGTAAGATAAAGGTCATAATATTTGATTAAAGTACCAAACATTCATTGATAATATGTTTTTAATCACATAAATTTAACAAATTCATTTGCATAAGTTTTAATGTTAGGTAATGGCTTTAATTTTCAATTCAAATGACAAATATTCATTAGCAATACATTTTAAATTGTATAAATCTAGTAAGCTCATTTGTATAGATTTCATGTATCAAATAAGGGCTATTACACTGTATGTCTTAATGTTTTTTTGTTTGTCTTTATGACAATATTTATAATAAAAAATATAACAATTCAAATGAACACATATATAGCTAAGAATATGAAAAAATTAAAGCTACAGATAAGACAATTGTAATACTAAGTGAATCAACAAATGGCAGGCATTAATAATGTGTGGCAAGAATGGAATATGAGACAGACAGTTTTATTGTAACTAAATAGAAATGAACAAATTTCATTCACTTAGTATACGTATATTGAAAATATAATGCATTATAACTTATAGTATTATTACAATACTATTGTAATAAGTGACTGTTTCCATCTTAATATGCTTTGGATTCAGTCGAGAGAAATCGTGTTTTAAACTTCATTAGCAGAAATTGACATTTTTACTCCAGATAAAGAAACAGCATTTTAACCTTACATAAAGGGAAATAGAATTAACATTTCGTGGAATAAATTACAAAATTATTTGTGGTAAAACAATAGAAATTACCAGTGTGAATTAATATTCATATACAGTTTTAGGGAGAGAAACATAAATTATAATACGTCTGTCTCGTATTCAGACTACATATAATTGCATCCTCACAGCTTGCCTCCTACACCCAAGATCGCGGGTTCGAACCCGGCCAGGATCGATGGATTTTTTTGGGGCATAAAAATCCTAAGTATGGCTTCCTTCGGAAGGGAAGTAAAGCCGTGAGTCCCGTGTCGTACATTTACGGCACGAAAAAGAACCTCAAGCCTGAAAGAGAGGCCTCTGAACAAAATTTGTCGGCCGTTTCACGCTCTGAGTTGAATGGGACGCTGATGACCTGAGATATTAAAGAGCGTCCATAAATAAAATAAATAAAAAAACAAAATCCTCACAGCATATTCTAATTATAAAAAGTGTACTGTTGTGCTAATACAAAACATTAATAACCTCCATACAGTTCTATCAGTGGTGATTTTGTTACACACCTTTTGCTCCAGAAGCATAAATTTGAAAAATCCAGCTACAGTAACGAACCCTGAACTAACTGAGCATATTGTAGTAGTGTTAGTCGTGTCCACTATGGCAGCATCAACGACGCCGGCGTCTCATAAATACCATCACAAATTTGACCACTACAGTGTCGACATCTACATCAAGCTGACGTCGATTAATACCGTCATAAAATTTGGAGCCCAGCTTATTGGCAGATCGAAGCTGGAGGAAGCAGGCTGGAAAGAATCTACTGGAAATTACACGACAGCATGACACCGAAAGAGGACTGGACCATCTACGAAGTGGACATCATGGAAGAGGAGAGAATACAACCCAGGAGCAGATACATCATAGCATCCCTGAAGAAGAAGACATCATGGATAATCGACAAGAGGAATACCAATAACATTGGAAAAAGGTAACAAGCTTAATAAAAGGTACAGACAAATCAATATTACATTCATTTAAGAACTTTCGAAAAATAAAACATTTTTAAAAAATTCTGTTGGAACTCACACAGTGAAGCTTATTAAATGTAAATTATATCTAATCTGTCGCCTAACACACTCTTATGCTTCACTTACTTTTATATATGGTGGGACCGGTTTCGAAGAGATGGAGAGAATGTCTCTTTGAAACCGGTCCCACTGTATTTAAAAGTATGTGAAGCATAAGAGTGTGCTAGATGACAGATTAGATATAATTTACAATATTACTTTGTTTATTGCACTAGGTTTAACTTAAAACAGGAGGTATAATTCATCATATTGAGAAACAAAAGAAAAATAGGGATGATAGAACAGGGAACAGCTTCTAGGACGTCAGAGAGGAATCAATGAACAGGGAGATGGAGGTAGCTAAGACAATAGGGAAAGCCCATGACAATTCTAAGGAGAAAAGGGGACAATTAGAGAAATCAAATGAGAAGTTACGTCAGAATGTAGAAAGATCAAATGTTGATTACATTTGAAATTAGATAAATCTAGTGCAGAATTAAATAAATGAAATAAAAATTGTGTCAGAACTTAGAAAATAAATTAGACAAATCAAATGAGAAATTACATCAGAATTTGAATACTCAATTAGTAAAGGAAAATGAGGAATTAAGTAAGAAGCTAGACAAAAAATTAAATGGTAGATTAGCACAGATGGAAAAATCTTAAAATGATAGATTAGAACAGAAGTTAGAAGGAATGAACAGATCTTTATACAAAATTAATGGAGGATCATAACCAATGGGAAGGTGAAGTTAGCCAAATAATGAAACTAAGAAAGATTTTGAACAAGTTAAAGAAGATGTGTTACCGTACATCTAAATGTTCTGGGATGGAAGAACATATCAATCAGGAAGTAAGATCCGTTAAATTGATAGTACAAGCATTAGATAAAAAACCAGGAGCATTTAGATATGAAAATCTTAGAAAAGAAAGAAGTTACAAATAATAACACAGTAAATTTTAATGCTAATACAAATGGTAATAATAAGGAAAATACTGAGACACAAACATGTCCAGGTAATACAGTGGAACTGAAGAACCTCTGTTGAGTACCACGGACAGAGCATATATGCAGGGTAACATATTTAATGATAATATGTCTGTGCCAATGTTGAATGTAAATGATAGATATGATTTTGATAGAAATATGCCATATTTTCGTCTATATGGGTACCAATATATGTCATGGCAGGATCAACTCATAAGCGAGATTGACACACCTGATTTTTGAGAAGAACATGGAGTTAATGCAAAAATATTTTACAAGAAATTGAACAATATTTCAGAATAAAACACATCTCAGATGACATGAAAAATACATTTTTTCGTAGAAATTTGAAAAGAAACGTCACAAATTGATATGGGGTTAACTACCTCTTACAGTCATTTTAAGATTCTTTTCTTAGCTTGTTATTGGAGTGCATCACAACGTTTTATTAGAATGGACATCTCTAATAATAAATATGATCCCAGGTAAGCATGGTTGATTATTACTTGTCCTTAGGAAAGAAATGTAAGTTACATGAACTGCCTTTGTCTGACTGTGAATTTATATCACTTATTACAAATCATTTCCCTGAGAACATCCATGATCATTTGATAATTGCAAAGTCTTATAATTTCATGGACATGATAGAATTATTAGCAGCCTACATCTTACAAAAAAATCAATGTAAAGATTACCAATGAAGAGAAGTTACATACCAGAATAAGGATGAAAATTGTCTGTTACAAAGAGGAAATGGAAATTTGTGAGGTGGGGTCAGCATCTTGATGGAATGAAGAGAGTAGACAAACTAATGAGTCAAGTAGACCCCAAGTTAACTTTGTGAGGACACTGCGACGGAGAAATGACAACCAGAGGTATATCCAGAGGTCACAGCCATATCAATCTCATCCAGGATATGACGAATTCTTGGAATAATACCGACGAAACTACAATCAGAGGTACATCCAAAGAAAGCAATTCTACCTAGGAAAGACAAGTTTGTGAAAGAATGAAGGAGAAATGCTTGAACATGGCAACAATGAGAGGCACATGAGAACATCACCAGGACATACAACTATAGGAGGGATTCACAGGAAAGAAATCAGAGTACCCAAGATAGTGACAACCAACAGCCAATATCCTCTAACCAAAACGCTTCAATGGATTTAATACAAAATCATCTAACAATGGACAGACCACGGGAGTACCATCTCTACCAGGGTCGAGTAGGGGGGTAATTGAATCAGACGTAACTGACAAACCTTGGAGAGAATGTCAAAAGGGCCCACTAAATTTGATAAAGAAATTATGTCACAACACACGGATATGCAGGAGGAAAATTACCACACTTCAAAGATTAAAATTAAAATAGAACATTTACAGGTATCTACACTTTTAGATACTAGAGCGTCACATAATATATGCAGCATGTATTTCTTTCAGAAGTTACAAGCAGATAAGATAAATATGTATTTACTTATTTGTGGTGTGTATTGCTCTGTGGCTATTGGGAAAAAGGAAGAGCATGTTAAATATCAAATATTATTGAACGCACAAACTGATGTAAAATTGTTTGAATTAATGTTCTTGATAATTCCACAACTTACTGCAGATATCATTATTGGTTGAGATTATTTTATGCTGGAAAGGCAATAATTAATTTTGAAAGTAAAATGATACAAAAATAAGTAATGAATTAGCGATGATCGCATATGAACCATCGACTACAAAGATAGCTACTACAATGAAGTAAAAATATCGTGTGAAGAACAAGATATCTGTGATGAGATTTTTTTTTCATAGAGAAAATTAACACAGGTGTAGTGAATGTAATAATAGGAGTAAGAAATGAGACAAATATGGAATCTATGGAAGATAAATCAATATTATGCAACCACGTAACGTTATGCAAAGATTACCAGGAACAATTTAACAAAATAATAATAGGACATCACATTAACAGAGCCACAGTAGATATTAACTTTGCAATGAAAATTAGATGTAGAGAATGAATTATTGGATAAATTAAAAGAAAAGTTCAAGTCTGCGCATGGTGTTGAGGAAGAATAAAGGAACAAATTTGAACAAGTACCTCTTAAAAATTTTGAAGTGTTTTTAGACGCTCCAGGCAAATGTAATAATTACATTCATTATTTTGAAGTAAGAGATCTAAGTCCATATAATCATAAGACCACCTCCTTGGTCTAGTGGTTAGCATTGTTGACTGCGGACCGGGAGGCCCGGGTTCGATTGCCGATTGCTGGTACCTGTCTAGGGAATTTTTCTAAGTTAGGAAGGGAAGGTCTGGAACGGGGTCCACCCAGCCTTGTGAGGACAATTGGAAATTGTCTGATGGAGAGGTGGCTATCTTCGATCTAGTAAGCCGCGATATAGCAACCGGTGGGATGCGGTGTGCTAATCACATTCCCTCCCTGCAATACTGCACTCTACCAATGATATCACATGATAGAGATAGAAGAGGCAGCAGTCATCATGGTAAGCAGAGGCCCAAATGGGGCTATGGAAAAACCAGGCTTAGAAGAAGATATAGTTATAAACCAAAGCCTATTCCCATTTCCATTTGCGATCAAGCTGACGTTATTAATTCAATGATGCATGATGAAATTATTCAGATTTCAGAATCATGTTATATTAACCCTTTCTGTTTGGTAAGGAAGAACAATGAACAATTGTGTATGATAATTGATGCAAGAAAATTAAATAATTATACAGTCTGCAGTATTTTTGCCATGAACAATTTGATAATTTACTGACTAAACTTACAAGTTCAAAATACTTTTTAAATTTAGATTTAATTTTATCCTTTTGGCAAATTGCATTAGATAAAAGTTTGCCCATACACAGCTTTTATGCCTAAGGGAAGATGTTATCAATTTAAAAGATGTGCTTTTGGTTTATCTACTAGTAACTCAGCATTAATAAGGGCATTTTATCAATTTTATAAAGATACAACAAAGGAGTATGCTGCACAATATATCAATGATTTTCTTGTATTCAGAGACAACATCGAAGAGCATATAAAACATATTGATATTATACTAACAAAACTCTGTAAGGCTGGATAGACAAAAAATTAGAAAAAGCTTCCATTTTTTAGAAGAGAAACAGAATTTTTTGCCTTTTATTATTTCAAAACAAGGTATAAGACCAAATCCAGAAAAGATAGAAGGAATTTTAAGCATAAATAAATCACAAGATATCTAACAACTGCCATGTTTTTTCAGCATATTGCAATATCAAGTGAGATTTCTAACAAATTATGCAAAGAAAGCTGCATCTTTGAGAGAACTACTAAAGGTAAATACAAAATGGCATTGGTCTGATGAAGAACAAAGAGTTTTTGAGAACATAAAACAACTACTCAGGAAAAGTATTTTATTACAGCGACCAAGACAACAGCTACCTTATATAATTTATATTGACGCTTCTAGCCAAGGTTTTGGTGCAGTTTTGATGCAAATACATGAAGATTCTACAGAACACATTATTGGCACAGCATCTTGTGGATGTATTAAACAGAAAGTAACTCATGCATAACAGAATTACAAACTGCTGCCATTTACTTTGCACTGTAAAAGTTCCGTAACTATATTTTTAACCAGAAAATTATTTTGAGAATGGACCACATTAGTTTTATCATTTATTTAAAAGTGCAAATTAACTAGCTCATGTATTTCACTTTATATTCATGAAATAATGCCTTATGATGTTAATGTGGAACACATATCAGGTAAGAACAATATTTTCAGTGATACATTGTCCAGGCTAAATTACAGAGAATCTATACCAGAGAAAATCAGTCATCTAAATTACAAAATTATTGTAATGAAATTAAATAATAATATGGAAAAATGGTTAAGAAAGGTCTTAAACAATTTAGCACAATTACAAGCCAATGATATAGAACTTACCAAATTAATTTAAAATGCCCCAAAACTAAGTCAGAACGTGTCTGGAACAATAACAATGCATGAGGGAGTTTGATATAAACTACATGGATGGGAATACGAGAAATGGAAACCAGTTATACTGAAGGAAATAGTAGACAATTTAATTCATGCGTTTCACATTTCCATGATCTATTCTAGAATAGAGAGGGTTTACCTAAATATCTCTGTAAACTTTTACTTGAACACCTAGCTCAGAGAACAAGGAAAATTATATCAGCCTGTGAATTATGCCAAAAAGCAAAACCTTTTAACACGAAGTTTGATATCAAACCCAAGACCATAATAAGAGATCATCCCAATGCATTAGTTGCAATAGATATACATGGCGAAATGCCATGAGAAAAACTTGGCTTTTAGTATGTTTTAGACATGTATGATATTTCTACAAAATTTATCCAAACTTCTTCTCTTTGGACAGTGACAAGCAAGGCATATTTAAATAAAATTGTAAATGGATACATAAGGGAGCATGGTATCATGGAGGCATTACTATCAGACAATGGCACTGTATTTAAGAGCTAAATTTTTAGACAGACCTTGGAAAATGTTGAAATTAAACTATTAAATTCTTCATTTTACCATGCAGAATCCAATCCTGCTGAGAGAGCAATAAAAGAAATTGGCATTTATTTACGCATTCTATGCCATCAAAAAAACTCAAGTTGGATTTTTTTTGATTGATTTATTTAGGATGTTCTTCAACATCTCGGGTCATCAGCGTCCCATTCAACTCAGGGCGTGAAACGGCGGACAGATTTTGCTTAGAGGTCTCTCTTTCAGGCTTGAGGTTCTTTTTCATGCCGTAAATGTATGACATGGGACCCACGGCTTTACTTCCCTTCCGAAGGAAGCCATAATTAGGATTCTTATGCCCGAAAAAATCCATCGGTCCTGGCCGGGTTTGAACCCGCGATCTTGAGTTTAGGAGGTTCTTGAGTTTATGGTAACCACTACACCACCAGGACCAATACTCAAGTTGGGTATAATATTGCTCGATAATAGAAAAAATTGTAAATCATTCAATCAACCCAGTAACAAGCTACTCACTGATAAAAGAATTAATGAACCAACAAACTAATTCTATTATATCTAACCTTCCAGAAGCTATCTCATATTCAAATGAGAAAGAAGAGGATGAAGGACTCTTTAAAAGAATCTATGCTAACATTAGAGCCAAGATTGAAAAATGTATGTCAAAACCAGAGAGACACAAAAGACAATGGAGACCAGAAAGGGTGACTTAATATTAGTAAAGGACAGGGAACTACAAAGTTTATTAATAGGTCATTCCAGTTATTTAGAACTAATTTATAAAGCACCTTATAAAATAACTATGTGATTTGGGGACAACAACTTTTAGGTGAAGAATTGCAAAGATAACAAAATAGTCAGAAAATTTCATAAACAAAAGGCCTTTCAAATCTCTTGAAAATAATGGTTAAATGATCTGAATATCATAAGAGTTAGTATTAATCAAATCAGTAATTCATATAAAAATTTATTTGGTAATAAGTATAAATTAAGTTGAGGAAAAGTTATGAATGATATGTATAAATAAGAGTGCAATAAACTATGTCTTGAAAAGTTAGGAAGGAATGAAAGTGCACAAAGATTTAAAAATAAAAGAGGAAGAACTTTGAATATCAACACAAAAAGTGAAACTTATGAACATAATGTATATATTAATTGATATCATTGTATGATTCAGTTCAACTGCACAATCTTAAACCTTCACTTACTTTTCATAAATGTATGGAACCGGTTTCGAGAACATTTAGTTCCCACCTTCAGCCAGGCAGTTCAACTGTTGGATCATTCGTTGAGCTGTGGGATTGTGTATTCTGCTCTGGTGGCAATGTGATAAACTTGTAGTTTATGTTTTTATCTCCAGCAATGTCGAAGTTCATTAGACTGTCTTTGTGTTTGTAGATGTAGATTTTTTCCCACGTTGCTAGTTCCGTAGGTCCTTGTACTGATTTTAATAATTTTGCTTTATTTATTATGTCTTGATTTTGTGTCCAAAAATGATATGCTACTGCTGATTTCTCTATTTGGTTGTACTTTATGTTCCTGAAATATTCCTTTAACGGTGTACCTATGTTTCTCTTTGTTTTTCCAATTTTGATTTTTTCACATTCTGCACAATTTATTTTGTAAATACCTGCTTTTTCCTCTTGTGGAACACTGTCATTAGCATTATCTATCAGTAAGTTTTTAACATTAAATCCATTAATTGGTGCCAACCTGATATTAAAATCTTTAAGAATATTCTGAAATTTTTTTGTAGCCCATGGATGATATGTGAACTTTTTAAAAATTAGCTTATCTTTTCTTGCTGAAATTTTAGTGGTTCCCTTTAATATGTTTTTATCTCTTGAATTTCTGCACCTTTTTGTGTACTAGTTATTTTTTAAAACCATTTTTAACTGCTGTTTCTTCTGTTTGTTTGTATTCATTAAAGTATTCTTCTTTGCTAATTTGTTGGTTAACTAGCCGGTGTGTTAAACTGTTAATAACTGCATGTTTGTGCACTGTGGGGTTAAAACTGTCAGCTTTGATGTGATTATCTGCATGTATATTCTTTCTGTATATTCCAAATTTAAGATTTTCTTCACATTTCATTATTTTAATATCTAGGAATGGCAACGTGTTATCTGTTTCTATTTCGTATGTAAATGATATGTTTATATCTTGTATATTCAAAATATTTAAGGCATCATCAATGAGTTTTTTGTTAATTATGGCAAATATATCGTCTACATATCTGTACCATACCTTAAATAAATATGGAAAAGCTGTGTTGATGTGTGTTTCAAATCTACTTGTGAACAGGTTAGCTAGAAATGGAGATAAGAAAAAAAATAATTAGAATTAAATCCAAAAAGGTTTTAAAGCCATAGTTAAAAAGAATACAAAAGTATACAAGACATACAAGAACACAATAAAATCCTTAAATGATAAAGATGTTGTTTATACAAAAGCAGACAAACAGAATAGTAATATTAGATAAAGGAGATTATAATAATAGAATGCAGAATTTGTTAAATAAAAAAGAATATGTTCATGTCCAGTCAGACCCATTGAAAGGCTGTATTAATTCCATCAATGAGGTTCTAAAAACCTGTACAGTCATCCCAAAGGAAACAATATACAAAATAAAACACAGCAATCCAAAAATAGCTAAGATATATGGTTTACCCAAAATTCACAAGACTGGAACTGGTATGCGTTCCATCATTAACAACATCAATATTCCGTCTTACTATTTAGCAAAATGGTTAGCAAATAGATTCAAGACATTACCAAAATTTCAAAACAGGAATATAAACAATTCACATCAGTTAATAGGAAAAATTAAGGACATAAAATTACATCCCTCTGACACTCTTATATCTTTCGATGTAGAATCTCTGTTTCCAAGCATACCAAAAGAAAAACTCCTGATTTATCTACATGATTTGGCTTATAACAAATGGAATTAAGGATACATACATAAAAGAATACATCAAACTCACAGAAATTTGCATAAACCAAGCCTTTTTCACTTTCAAAGGAAAATTTTATAAACAACAAGCAGGACTTAGAATGGGCAGCCCCTTATCTCCATTTCTAGCTACCCTCTTCACGAGTAGATTTGAAATACACATCAACACAGCTTTTCCATACTTATTTAAGGTATGGTATAGATATGTAGATGATATATTTGCATAATTAACAAAAAAATCATTGATGGTGCCTTAAATTTTTTGAATATACAAGATATAAATATATCATTTATATATGAAATACAAACAGATAATATGTTGCCATTCCTAGATATTAAAATAATGAAATGTGAAGAAAATCTTAAAATTTGGAATATACAGAAAGAATATACATGCAGATAATCACATCAAAGCAGACAGTTTTAACCCCATAGTGCACAAACATGCAGTTATTAACAGTTTAACACACCGGCTAGTTAACCTACAAATTAGCAAAGAAGAATATTTTAATGAATACAAACAAACAGAAGAAACAACAGTTAAAAATGGTTTTAAAAAATAACTAGTATACAAAAAGGTGCAGAAATTCCAGAGATAAAAACATATTAAAGGGAACCACTACACTTTCAGCAAGAAAGGATAAGCTAATTTTTAAAAAAGTTCACATATCATCCATGGGCTACAAAAAAAATTTCAGAATATTCTTAAAGATTTTAATATCAGGTTGGCACCAATTAATGGATTTAATGTTAAAAACTTACTGATAGATAATGCTAATGACAGTGTTCCACAAGAGGAAAAAGCAGGTATTTACAAAATAAATTGTGCAGAATGTGAAAAAAATATACATGGGAAAAACAAAGAGAAACATAGGCACACGGCAAAGGAATATTTCAGGAACATAAAGTACAGCCAAATAGAGAAGTCAGCAGTAGCGTATCATTTTTGGACACAAAATCAAGACATAATAAATAAAGCAAAATTATTAAAATCAGTACCAAGGACCTATGGAACTAGCAATGTGGGAAAAAATCTACATCTACAAATACAAAGACAGTCTAATGAACTTCAACATTGCCGGAGATAAAAACATAAACTACAAGTTTATCACACTGCCACCAGAGTAGAATACAGATTCCCACAGCTCAACAAATGATCTAATAGTTGAACTTTAGCCTGGTTGAAGATGAGAACTAAATGTTCTCGAAACCGGTTCCATACATTTGTGTAAAGTAAGTGAAGCTTTAAGAGTGTGTAATTCAACTGAATGATACAATGATATCAATTAATATGATTAGCTTCACTGTGCAAATTCCAATTTACATTTTAACAATGTATATAAATGAACTAAAGTACTAAATGTTTCTCTGTTGCTTTTATGCTTGTATTCTTAAGGTAAAAATGATGGTGTTTAAAAAAAATATATTTATTTTTGCAAGATGTATATTGTGTTATTTTTAATCCTTTGGAACAAGTAATATCATGATGGAGGGTAATGTTTGTTTTTTGTTGACATTTATGACAATATTTATAATATACAAATGTAACAATTCAAATAAATGCATATATAGCCAAGAATATGAAAAGATTAAAACTACAGAAAAGAAAATTGCAATACTAAGCGAATCAACCAATAGCAAGCATAATAACATTAAGCGGAGTGATAGTATCTGGGATGAAAAATGCGATGAACTACAACAAGATATAGCGGCAATTAAATTTTTATCAGATATGAGGTAGAGAAATAAACAAGAGTGGGGAAATCTTAGGAAATGTAAGGGATAAGTAAAAGGAAGAAGCTTGAGAGCACATACATTTGTGAAAATGGTAATTTATTTTAGGGTTCCTTACCATACATATAACCTGATGGTTAATGTATGGGAGAACATTAGTTTTGGTACTGTTAAATATTTAGATATTTTGTTTGTTTATGTAAATTTAATTGTAATGTTGTTTGTTGTTCACTAATTTGTATCCAAATGTGGAAAAGAGATTATCTAGATATTTTATGCTTTATGATAATATTCATTTGCTCATTGACCTTTGACAATTAAAAAGTTCTGAATGAGGTAATATTTAAAAACTGGACAAAAGTGTACTGGTTTCCAACAATGCAAAAGAGGATATAAGCTTTATGCAAGATGACAGATCATTTATATGTTAAATGGTTAGGGAGACCCTACAGTACAACAAAGAAGGCTTAGATGCTGCATGGAGGAGGGATGGGGAATGTAGATATGATTTATACCACTTTTTGGAAAAAAATACTAGGATCACTGTAAGAAATGGAGAGAACTGGTTGCAAGAGTAAGATTGGAAAAAGAGCTTTGAAATACTTACTTTTTAATAAAAAAGTTTTAATGTGAAACTTGAAGAGAGTTTAATATATTGACATGATTTTATAAATTTTACTTTTAATTCAACAAGATTGGAAAAAGCCTTTGAGATATTGGTTCAGAATTTTATTTCTGTTGAGCAGAGCATTATTACTCAATCAGTCAATCAATCAACAATTACAGCAGCAGACTTCATCTAATATAAACAATAATAATTACCTTTAAGTGTAAAAGATATAATATAATTGCTGGTGGTCTATATAACTAAATTAATGTTTAACTATGCTACAAGAAATACATGGGAAATTGACCTAGGTATCTTCCATATGAAAAATTCTACAGTATTTAGAGATAAGGAGAGATAAGGGGGTTCAGAGGGAATAACTGCAAGTGTTTTTTTGGAAAAAGTAAGGCACATGAGAGAAGAAATAGAAGGATAAGAAATATTTGGGAATTGTAGAAACAAATAGTCCCTGAAATTTTATTGAGAGCTGAAAAGAGAATGGGGTAGAAGAAAATATATCAACCTTTGTGGCAAGTATGGGAGGAAGGTTTTGCTTTGGCAAGAAATGGGTCAATGGGGCTGCAGGGGACAAGAGGGGTATAAGATATAAAGAGCTGTCTGTTATTTGGAGGTATAGATAACAGTTTACACTGCATAGTAAAATGTGAAAAAACTAAATTTTGGACAAATAACATTTGGCAGAAGAAATGCAGTAGGCATAAATATGATGGAAAGGCAAAATAATATTAAGTTAATAGGAAGATTCTTACGTAATGTGAGAGAAAATTGCCTGAGAAAATGATGGTTGCTATGATTTTCATTAAATCCATTATCAGATTTGAGCTGCATCATTGCTAAATTCAACCATCTCTCTGCTGGTGTGCATGCAGGACTTGCTTGTTCTCTGGGCTACATCTTAAGTACTTATATTTCCTACCAGCTGCTTACATTCCTGCTCATGGCAGAGTAATGTTTCAGATTCAGGATGATAAGTTGACATATGCAGTGATTTATTATCATTACAATTTGTATTACAAGCCATCACTATAGAAGTCTGGCAGTTTGTATGTTGGTATGTAAGACTAAGGAAATGAATATTTTTTAAATGGAGGAATGGCAAATCTAGAAGGGTTTAGGAAGAATAAAATTTGAGGGCAAGATAAAAAGCTAAAATGTGTTATACAGGGATTTTATTGGAAGGGAGCAGATTGATCACGAGATTGGAAGCAACTGTGAAAAGAGTGGATGGGGGATGGAAAGGAATATTAACTTATGGAGTGACAAGATCACATAGTATGATGAACATTACTATAAAACTAAAATTGATATGAGGAAGCTAATGAAATGAAAACAAATTAGTGATAATGAAAATATAGAGCATTTGATATAGAGAGATGGGCATACAGATATCTCATGGAAAGAAAAAAGAAGAAATGTGGTTTAAGATTGAGTTTGAGGCTAAAAGAGGCAGCTAACATTTATGATAAAATAATTGCAATAATTATAAGATTACCAAAGTTGGTTATAAATGGAATAATATTTTACCAAATAAGTGATATAATCATTTTAAAGGATATTAGGGCCACAAACATTCATATGACAGGAGAATCACCTGACAAATGATACAGAGTATTTAGATATTTTAGATAAATCATTCACTCTCTTGAAGCAGGGAACCAAATTTGGAATTTAAAAACCAGGAAAGCATGAGGAATTTGGTTTGTGCATTGAATCCTATCTTTGAAAGAGAAAAGATTCCTAGGAGTTGGAGATAGATACTAGCATTTCCAATTTATAAACCCAAAGGTGATACTAATAGTGCTGCAAGTTATATGAGAATTAGTTTGCTATCAGTTCTCAGTAAGACTTTTACATAGGTTTAAGCCAATAGATTAAAGTATGGGTGGAAAAAGAAGGTAGATTTTATAGGTTACAGACAGGATTTAAAAAGGAAGGAAGGAGGGCTATAGATAAAATATTTTTATTATAGAAATAAAGGTGAATAAGTGTTTATCTAATATGAGAGATAACATGCAGTTGTTATTTGTGAACCTGGAAATGGCTTTTAATACCATTAAATGAAAATTTTTATGGAGGAAATTGCGTTTAAACTTGGAACTACATTTTGGTAACATTAATTGAGAATTTTTATGGAGGAAATGGTGTGTAAAAGGTTTAAGTTCTAAGCTCATTAGGATTATATATGGATAATGGATTTTGTTTAAAATTAGCAAATGACAAGATATAAGATGAAATCTCAAGTAATTTCAGTGTGAGGCAGGGGTGCAAATTCAGTTCAATTTATTTATTGCTATGTTTTAGAGAAAGTTTGCAAATGAAATTCACATATATAAATAGTAAATAATGAAAAGGTACCGGAGTTGCTTTTCATGGATCATTTAGTTGCAAATGCTGTTATGGATATTAGATGTCTTTACATTGCAAGCACAACTGTCTAGAAAAAAGAGAGAAAGAGAAATTATATTTGATGGTGTGCAAAAATAATAATTTTAGAGTGATAGAAAATATTAGTATATCAATGTGAAATTGAAATACACATTATGAATGAATTTATTATTACCAAAAACAAAAAATAATTACAATTTAGGTTTATATTGATTTCAATTTATAAATTCAATAATTACATTATATATATATAACCAGAATCAAGCAACAGAAAAAAAGGCCTTATTCTATTAGTGGATACTGGGTCTTTGGCTAATTCTAAATGCACCAGCTTAGTCCCAAAATAAATTGGTTACATTAACATAATTGTAAAAGTTCACAAATATATTATAAAAAACCAAGCATCTAATTTAAGATGCTTACATTCCAAACTACCCATTATACCCTAACACCCTGGTTATCCATGCATTATGGATTCACCTTATATTGTCATATCTACTACTACCTTTGTTTTTATTTTTCTCAGGCAATTTTCTCACACATTATCTAAGAATCTTCTTTTTAACTTTATTATTATTATTATTATTATTATTATTATTATTATTATTATTATTAATTTTCTTCATATTTATGCCTACCACTTCAACTGGTAGCCTACTGTATTTCTTCAACCAAATTTGCTTTCTCCAAACTTTAGTTTTTTCACATTTTACAATGCAGTGTAAACTGTTGTCTATAACTCCAAATAATAGACAGCTCTCTAAATCTTATATCCCTCTTGTCCCTTGCACCCTTATTGACCCATTTCTTGTCCAAACAAAACCTCCATACTTGTCACAAAGGTTGATACATTTTCTTCTACTCCAGCCAGAAAATTGTCTACATAATTACACTCTGCTGCGAACATGCAGAACTCCAATGTAAATCTGAGAAGTGAATTAGCATCAATGAATAAAATTGACATATATCCTTTTACTGCAAGTAACCATGTCAAGTTGAATCAAAATACCACTCATAAATGATAGCAGCATTGTTGCAAACTTTAACACTGACAGCACTTACCATTCACAAAAATCTGTGGGTTAAGGAATCTATGTTTGCATTTGCATGGTTTATTTAATGTTGTCACTATTAAGGTTAGATTAGCAGCAGACCTGAAGTGTATTCTTACCTGGTAGTTGATTCAGTTTAGCAGTGTTTATATTAGCAGCATCCTGGGTGTGACTACACAATCTTGTTGCCAAAATTCCTGAATATTCAATTTTTTGAGAAGCAGTTGCCAATAACTGGTCTTGAATATCTGGTGTAACCCTGCAGAAAGCAGAGATCAAAGCATTAAATTCCATTCAGTCTTCTGCCACCAGATCAGTGATGCCAGGATTTGTTGGGTGGCAGTCAGCATTGTATGCATGACTAGCAGATGGTTAACTAGAGTGAATAATATATTGAAAAACATGTCTACAGGTAACATAGCCTTAACCCTCCAGTGCATGCAGCATAAGAAACATTTTTCATTTCTTTAACTTAACCACAAGGCTTCTTGCTTTCATATATTCAGTATTTTTCTAACACTTCTAGGAAAACATTGCCATTGGTTTCTTATTATTGCATGGATTACATATAAAATAGGCACAAAAAATTAGGGTCTGAAAGACCTGATGAGTGCATCATAGTTTCTAATTTCTACTTTTCATTGAACCTGCTAACATGGAAGTATTGCTTGAGTTTTTTTGTTATAATTTAAATGCAAGCTGGTGCATTGTTGTTTTAGCTAATTGTTGTACAATTTTACTTCATTTACAAAATATGTCTGGATGCATTTTCATTTATGGACTTGCAGTGAAAATGTGTAGTATCTACAAAATATGTTTTGCTACTCTTATGAAGCTGAACAAAGAAAAATTATTTTCTTATTGAAGGACATCTTTGCAGAAAGTAAAGCAGAAAAATCTGATAAAGAGATATATGAGGAAGCCATCCAGAATAAAACAAAAGAACCTGACATAGAACTAGAAATATTGAGTGACGAAGAAGAAAATACAGGTTACTATGTTTTGCAAAGGATAATCAGGATTTTTGTGGCAAAGATGGCACTACATGGAAAACTAAAATGAAGTCAAAGAACTCCTGCACACATGTCCACAAATGTGTGATACACCCTCCTTGTGCAAAAAGTTTGGCTCAAAGTGCAATAACTCAGTGCTAAGAACTGTTCTCTGATGTGAAGATTTACAGACAATTGTAAAGAGTACTAATAAATACACTGAGAACATCCAGAGGAACTTTGCCAGAGAAAGAGATGCTCAGCAAGCCAACTTCACTGAAATGCAGATGTTCCTGAGTAACTTTATTACGCTGGTGTAATACAAGCAAATCATCTCAGTTTTATAAATTTGTGGAGAACCAAACTCTTCAATGTTGAGGCATTACATTTTGTAATGGATATCATCAGATTTAGGTTTCTTACTCAGTGCCTATGATTTGATAATAAAGAAATGAGGCCCAACAGAACGAAACAGACAATTTGGCACCAATAAGGGATATTTTTTATATATAATAGCAAATTTTCAAAAGTGTTACGCTGTTTCTAAATATGTAACAGTGGATGAAAAACTAGAAGGCTTCCATGGAAGATGTCCATTTTGACAATTTACAGCACACTCAGAAAGTATGATCAAAAGTTTTGCAGATGTTGTCAGAATGTTCTATATTTTTAACATGGAGGTGTACATGAGACAGCAACCAGAAGTCATTTCAGAGTGAGTAATACACATATAAGCTGGTTCAGCGACTATATAACTTATCTTTAGCACAGGTCACAATATTGCATTTAACAATTATTTCACTAGTTATGAATAGGAAAGTGTTTGCTAGCTCAGAAGACAACACATGTAGGGATTTTCCATAAAAATAAGAGGCAAGTTTTGCCAAAATTTGTGGACTCCCAACATTGTCAAATTAAATCCTTTTTGGCTTCTTGGAAAAGTGTAGTCCAGTGTCCTACATTTCAAAGTCAAGAAAAGTTATTTAACTTATATCCACTATACATTATGATGACAAGATTGATCTGAGCATTGGAGAGATGAAAAAGCCAGAAGTTATTCCATTCTATAACCTCATGAAATATGGGGTCGATGTTGCAGATGGTTTGAGTACTGACTACAATGTTGCAAAAATACAAGCTAGTTGATGGTAGCTTTCTACAGCCTCATGAATACGGCTGGTATAAATTCTTTGCCCATCTAACAATACAAACAATAAGGAATAAGTAAAACAGAGAGAATTTCTCAGACAGCTTTCTTTGAGATTATTACAGGAAATCTGCATCAACATATTTAATCTGTTTAAGTCTTCTATCTGTGCTTTCGAACATTCTCCTGGAATTCCATCTTTTCCTCATACTTAGTTAAGTTTTATCTTCTGATTTATTTTAATGCTTCATTTGAAGTAAATTTGCTATCCAACCAATCTATTTTCCATGGGCTGCTTTTAATCAGATTATCTTGTATAATCAAAGTTTTTACTCCCAAAAGACCCTAAAAAACTTCCACAGTGTTATTGATGATACAACATTATCCCCTCCCTTTCTTTCGTACATTTTGCTTACCATTTTCCAAATTGTCATTTATTCTTTTTTGCTGTCTCATTTAACTTCTGGCTAAACTTATATTCCTACACTTTCTTTTTTGTATCTAATAAACACCTGTATCCCCAACATTTGACAAGGTAATTAACCCTATCTAATTCCTCTCCTCTTTGTCTTCATTGTTTTTAGCTCTCTCTGCACCCTTCTTTTTGTTTCTAAGCATTCCTGATTATACTAGCTGTAATTTTCTTTGAGCCTCAGGAGTCATTTGCTTTAATCCTCCTCCCACTAATATGGCTGGCTTCCTTCGGAAGGGAAGTAAAGCAGTGGGTCCTGTGTCATACATTTACGACACGAAAAAGAACCTCAAGCCTGAAAGAGAGGCCTCTGAGCAAAATTTGTCGGCCGTTTCACGCCCAGAGTTGAATGGGACGCTGATGACCTAAGATGTTAAAGAGCGTCCATAAATAAATCAATCAAAAAAAAATCAATCCTCCCACTAACTTACATTGTATTTCCTACTCTTTTAATTGCTTCCTCTATACTATAGACACTCTTAAACATTTTTATTCTCCAATATTCTAGTAAAATTGCTTTCCTACAAATGTTTCACTTCACGATTTAATTTTGTAAAAAACAATTCAGTTAAATCATTCTTCGAGTTGTAAAATTCTAATTGGATTCCTAACCTGAAAAATCTTTCTCCATATAATATCCTGTAACATGTTTAGCTCAATTTTTTATGGAAAATGATTGCTCATACATATCATGTTCTTATTTTGAAGTCCACTATACATCTATCTAGACCTAAAGAGTATAACATATACTCTATGACACTTTGGCTATTTTTGTTTGTAAAAGTAAATCCTCTATACTAAATTTTCCCTTTATTCCATTGCATATCAAAAGGTTATTCTCTTCACAGAACTCTGTTAGTTTTTGCCCTCATTATTGAAAAAATTATCCTTACTACAATGCTTTTCTGGGTCTGCAATTGGACCAAAGTCATTAAAATCTGTTCTACTCCTATGCTTGCATTAAGGTCCTCCACTAGCATCAATTATATACCTGCATATTTGTCCAATAGATCTTTAATATTTTCCTCCACTTAATGAACGAATTTGAGTAATAAAACCTTGAAGAGATAGATCAGATAAAAACAATGCCTAAACACATTTGCATACTTCTTGAAAATAGATCACTAAATACACACCACAACACTTTGTCATTTCCTAAAGCTTATTCAACCTTAATTTTAAAAACTTTTATATTTTATTACAAATAATTCTGGACCAGCAGACTCACAATCTTTTCTTTGACCTTCACTGCTTTATTTCTCAAATTATCTCACCCAGTGATATTAAGAGGCATTCTTTTATTATATTGCAATTATTTGTGCCAATATTTCAATATGTTCTCTGCCATTATACCTTTCCTTCCTACTTTTCATAGTTCTGCCAAACTAACCTCTCTTGGTAAAATTTTTGGTAACCCCAGAACCAATACACAACATTTTATGTACCATATTTACTCCATACATTATCTTTGACTCAACCACAACCTCATATAGACATTCTAGTTGATGGTGAGTTTAAAGTATGCTAAAGTACATAATAAAAGTATTTAAACCCCCAGCACAAACCATAAATTTCTCTTCTGAACACCTCCACTTGATGTAATTTTATTTATCAAAATACTATAGCCAAACCAGATAGTATGCATCCGAGGGGAAAGAAGCCATGCAATGTTCTTCACTGTGGTTTATATTGCATTTTGTTTCTGTTTATTGCTTTAAGATTTAAGCTTTATTTCACTATTTTACAGTATGAAATTAGGCAGTTCTTTTTTTATTTCAATTAATGATAATATAACCATTAAGAATATTTGTTATAGAACTTTTATTGGCAATAAGGATAACTGATTTTTTTATTATTCAGCAAACAAAAGAAAAAGCTCTCTCACCCATATTTTATGAAGCTATGAACCTAGGTGAAGTTATTATAGCCTACTAGCCTATAGAAATATAAAACTTGATTCAATCAAGAACTTTCAAGAACAAGACATTTTTAAAAAATTCTATTGGAGTTCACACAGTGAAGCTTGTTAAATGTAAATTATATGTAATCTGTTGTCTAACACACTCTTATGCTTCACTTACTTTTAAATATGGTGGGACCGGTTTCAAAGAGACATCCTCTCCATCTTCAACCAACTTGACGACTGGTACAAGAAACTATCATCTATGAGGGCTGTGGCTCCGTCCTGGTGGTGTTTTTTCTTTATAAACTGGAAATTTGCATTACATTCTCCTGTAATGTCGAAATTCATAAGATGATCAATATGTTTATGAATGTAAATCTTCTCCAATGTGTCTAATTCTGTACATCCATGTGCTTCTTTAAGTAACATTATTTCTCTTTTTATGTCATGATTATCTTTCCAAAATGGTGTGCCACTGCTGACCTATCAATCTGTTTGTATTGAACATTCCTGAGATGTTCCTTTAACCATGTTCCTATGTTCCTTTTGGTTTTCCAACATATATCTTAATTGCATTCATTACATGTTATTTTGTAGATGCCTGACTTCTTGTCCTGTGGAATGTTATTAAAACTGTTGTCCACTAAAGCATTTTTCAGAGTGTATCTGTTAATAAGTGCCAATTTAATGTAAATATCTTTAAAATTTTTTTGGAATTTATTCATAGCTACAGGATGTTAGGTGAATTTTTTAAAAACTGGTCTCTCTTTTTCAATTAATAGTGTGGTGGTATCCTTGATCAATTTCTTCTTTAGGAATCTATTAAGTTTTTTGTTTACTAAATTTTTGTTAAAAGCATTTATAATGGCAATCTCCTGTATCTTCTCAAATTCTTTTTTGTACTCCTCTTTACTGATTGGTAAATTCACCAGTCTATACGTTAAGCAGTTGAAAATTGAGTGCTTGTGAGCTATGGGATTAAACCCATTTGATTTTATATAGTTATCTGTGTGAGTATCCTTTCTATAGATTCCAAATTTTACATTACCATGATTCTTATTAATTTTTATATCTAAAAACGGCAACATTTCCTTTGTTTCTGTTTCCAGTGTGAAGGATATATTCCTATCTTGTATATTTAAGAGTTTCAAAGCATCTTCAACAAATTCTTTTTTCACTATACTAAAAATGTCATCAACATATCTGTACCAGCATTTAAAATAATGAGGGAAGGCAGAAATTATGTGATTTTCGAATGTACTCATAAATAAATCTGCCAGAAAGGGGCACAAAGGATTTCCCATTGTGAGTCTTGTTTTCTGTTTATAGAATTCTCCTGCAAATGTAAAATAGGACTGGTTTACACAATACATTTGCAGGAGAATTCTATAAACAGAAAACAAGACTCACAATGGGAAATCCTTTGTCCCTCTAAAGATATTAACATTAAATTGCACTTGTTAACAGATACCTCTGAAAAATGCTTTAGTGGACAACAGTTTTAATAACATTCCACAGGAGAAAAAGTCAGGCGTCTACAAAATAAAATGTAATGAATGTGATAAGATATACGTTGGAAAAACTAAGGATTCCTAAAGGAGAAATTGATTAAGGATACCACTACACTATTAATTGAAAAAGAGAGACCAGTTTTTAAAAAATTCACCTACTATCCTGTAGCTGTGAACAAATTCCAAAAAAAATTTAAAGATATCAATATTAAATTGGCACTTGTTAACTGATACACTCTGAAAAATGCTTTAGTGGACAACAGTTTTAATAACATTCCACAGGAGAAGAAGTCAGGCATCTACAAAATAACATGTAATGAATGTGATAAGATATACGTTGGAAAAACTAAAAGGAACATAGGAACATGATTAATGGAACATCTCAGGAATGTTCAGTACAAACAGATTGATAGGTCAGCAGTGGCACACCATTTTTGGAAAGATAATCACGACATATAAAGAGAAATAAAGTTACTTAAAGAAGCACACAGGCGTACAGAATTGGACACGTGGGAGAAGATTTACATTCATAAACATATTGATCTTATGAATTTCGACATTACAGGAGAATGTAATACAAATTTCCTGCTTATAAAGAAAAAACACCACCAGGACGGAGCCACAGGTCCTCATAGATATTAGTTTCTTGTACCAGTCGTCAAATTGGTTGAAGATGGAGAGGATGTCTCTTTGAAACCGGTCCCACCATATTTAAAAGTAAGTGAAGCATAAGAGTGTGTTAGACAACAGATTAGATATAATTTACATAAATCTTGAAGTTAGGCTAGGACAAATCATAAAACAAATAGAAGCCTACCAATGCTGATGCTTACAGCAGTGATTGCAAGGTTGAAGAAACATTGAAGAGAGCATTTTATATTTTATATTAACTACAACCACAGCCGCTGCTACTGTTGCTGCTGCCGCCACCACCACCATCATTTTAAATTGTGTTTAGCACCTAGTTTCACTGCTTACAGTTAGTGGTCACTAGTGATTCCTGAAATGAAATAATAAATTTGGAAAGGACTATTTATCAGGAATACCCCCCTGATGCCTATACCTCTTGAAATATTATATTATCCATCGGGTCTTTAATTTCACTTATTGAAAGGTGGGAAGCATTCCACACAAAATTTAATGTACTTCATGGTTTGCCATTTATTAGAACTGAAATAAATCTGGAAAAAACCTCAGCCAGGGAGGATAATCCTTGCAGGAATTGAACCCCAGACTTCCCATTCATGAATTCATGCCTTAATGATCTCAGACACCTGTACCAATATCATAAATCATGGTCAAGTTATGAAAATGGTTTTGAATTGCCATTTAAGATAAAAGAACTTATTAAAGCCAGGGAAGTGCTAGCAGAGGGATGAATGCTATTCACATTTAAGTTAACAGGGTTGAAAAATAACATTTTTTTCCTACTATAACACTTTTGATATTTCTAGATTTAAAAAATATATACATTTATGGGAATTGAAAAGTTTAAGTTCTGTTTGAAACATAGCATACATCCCTTTAATTGAGAAGTCCCATGTCACCTTTTCAGATCACTTACATCTTGTTTTTTTAAAATATTACAAATTTTAGTTAAACTTGTATGTGAGAATGCTGGCTGCATTGTAGCATCAATAAAGTAAGGATGATATTCCTTAGGAACCATGCTCATGGCATGGCTTTATTAAGATAATGTTATGTTGAATTATATCAACATAAACTTTAAATAATTCAACACTGACCTTAAAAAAAACAAAAACCTCTGCATGATAACATGCAGAATAAAATGAGAGCAATAATAACCAACTAAAATAGCAGCATGTACCAATTTTTTATGGCGGAAAAGTTATGTGTACTGGAGTCTATGATATGATGATTACATTTAACATTGTACATATACCATTTAATTTTATTTTTGAACTGGGGCTTGACCCTAAGATGACAAATGGGTCTTCCTGTTCCTGTTCCTCTTCTTCTTCTTCTTCTTCTTCTTCTTCTTTGTTTAGTAACTGTAAAAAGCTTAGAATATGTTGAGACATTTTTGGCTTTTCTCTGAAGTTTGTGCACCTAATGGTATAAGTTTGCTTTGAAATTTATAATCATAGTTAAACGGAATGAAGAGGAATTGTTAAAAACATTCCATGAAATACAAAGGATGCAGTGACCACATTATTCTAAAATTGATGAAGGCTTTGTAATGAAAGATAGTATCAAAATGCAGAGTAATTCAGATTCAAGTTGGAAGGAATAAACTGAAGCAGAATAGCTTCAAATGTTGATACTGGTTTTGCTGTGCTTACCACTCAAGAGTATGGATGTGGCAGACTAACATCAAAGTGGCTACAATTTGTCAAATGAGCAGAAAACTCAACCTCAAACAATTACATTCTCTGATGGTTCAGGAATACTTTCAGCTGAATGGTGAGGAAATCAAAACATTTTCCATTATCAAGGTAGGCCAACTTTTTATGCTAAAAGGAACAGCTCCCAAGACAGTCCATTCAGTGCTTGGCATCTTATAATTAGAGAGAACATTTTATGATAGTTTAGAAAGCACACAGAGAAACAGACTCATATGAAGTTAGGAGATACCACTTTGTCAATGAAACTGGAAGAATTAGGTATGTTTTGTAAAATCTTGTATTGTTTGTGGAACATATTGAAACAGATTAATGCCAAGAGACCTGGTTATAGAAGTCGTGAAATATCTTAGAATTAATATCAAAGCTACATGTAGGCAACACCTGAATTCTGAACAGTTTGCTCTTGCATCTCAAATTTGCTGTCCCTTTATAGAAAAGCATATAGAATGTTTTTAATCAGAACACTATCTTACTGTTGATGAGCAACTATTTCCATCCAAATGCAGATGCCCATTTTTCCAATATATTGCTAGCTAATACAACAAATTTGGACTAAAAGTTTGGTTTGCAGTAGCTGAAGAAACTGAATGTCTGCAATGGTTTTCCATGCACTGGAAGGGACAATGCACAACCCTGCCATTGAACTGAGGTGAAAAATCTAGTTCTATGGTTTTAGACTGCATTCTCAAGAAAAGGCCTAAATGTAGCAGATAGCATTTTTACATTATCAAGACTCAGTGAAAATCTGAAAGCTAAATCAACCAGCTTAGTAGGAACTGTGAATTTTACAAAATGAGAAGTACCAACTTTTGCCAAAGAAGGATGACAACCCCATTAAACCACTGTATTGTTGAAAAAAGATGCCACAATGATATATCATGATATATCAATGCACAGTACAGAAAAAAGTACTAATACTTAGTACAATGCACCAAATTGCTGACATTGCTAATAACAACAAGATTCTAGAGACTATGAGTTTCTATAATTTATAGAATAGTTATGGTTGGTGGACCAAATGGCACATCTGTACACATTGACATCTGGCTTGTTTACATTCTTTACAATGTTCTGTACTTGGCTGCAATAAATGCATAGATTCTATACAGACTGACAATTGAAAGAAGAATCAGTTGTAGAAATACTATTCTAGGGTTGACCGTAGCACTTCAGGCTTCATATAAGTTCAGAGGTTATGCTGTTTTTCATTCACATTAAAAATTTCCATGATAAATGAAGACAACTCAAGCTGCTGACTTTTTAAGTGAGGTGCAAAGTTGGTTCTGTGTGGAAAAAGAAATTCAGTATTTGTTCAAGGGGTATCAAGAGACCTGTTTGCTGCAAATGCACAAAATGGTAGTGTAAGCAATGCACTTCATGATCAAAATATCTGAAATATTGTCAGTAACAATAAACTCACTCTGAGAGAACCATTGTGGAATCAAGTTATTTTCAGACTTGCAGACATCTTTATCTATGGAAATAGTACTTTTACACAAGTTATGTACTGTCTGTGATACCTCTGCCTTAAAAATGGGCATTAAACACTATTAGAAAAATTACACTAGCCATGTATAGGTCATTAATTGCAAAGGAGAAATCAGGTTTGAAAAATTTGGGTCATGACCAGGATCGATATGAAAAATTTGGGTCATGACCAGGATTTCACTCATGGATCTTTAGCCTTCCATGCTGATGTGCTAACCAGCTGAGCTACCATGTCCTCCTTCAAGCATGGAACCTCTCGGTTCTCAGTTTCTTGCTTGGAGGTGGATATGTTAGCTCAGTCTGTTAGAGCATCAGCACCAAAGGCCAACTCTTGGTTATTAGTTCTGTGGTTGGATGACACATTAGTTTAGTTGGTTATTTGGCACAGATTTAATCCCAGCAATGACCCAAAATTTTCAAGTCAGATTCTTTCCTCCTCCACCACCACCACATCATCTTTGGAGATTTCATCACTTTGAAAATTATTTATGTCATGTTCTGAAAATAACCCTGAGGAAGAGAGACAGACAGGTCTTCTCCTCGTGGAACTGACCTAATGGCTGGAGGAATACTTGGAGATACATGAACATTAACTTAACAGAAATAACTCATTAAGATGTTCTTTAGGCTCCCCCCACACCTATGGATTTGCACATGGCATGCATGTTTTCCTCTCTTTTGTCCCCAATAATAACCTCTTAACACAATAGCAGCAAACTTTCTTTGGCACGCATGATTTATCTTGGTTTCCAGATTTTGTTTTAAAATAACAGTATACATTTTCTTGCAAACTCTGTAATGTCTATTCTTTGCATAAGTACTATACAATTTCCACAAATATAACTGACATTTGGGTTGTTCAAACATTTGCCTGCAGATACTGAAAAGCAACTAAAATTGGAATCATAATAGAGAACTGACAACAACTCTGGAAAGCAAGAGGTCAATTCACCACTTCGAAGGTCAGACAATGACAACTAACAGCAGTAATTATGCCTACCTAAAGGCCTACAGGTCTGTATTAGAAATTACATATATGCCCTCAGCAATAAATCTTTGAAATCAACTTGGTTCAATGTGAAAAAACATACATGCTGGAAGAAAACTAAGAACAGTTCAAGAATTACCATAAAAATGAGCTCACAACAATATATTCATTTTCAAACATCTAATGTGCAGACTAGCACATTCACATTATGTATTTAGGTACTCTATTATTTTGTATGTAAAACTGTTATAACTGTTGCTTTTGGATTGTTTTTTTCACTATATAATCTATAGCTATTTATCTTTACTGTGGTAACAGAGGTCAATTATTTCTTTAGTTGAATGAATATGCTAATATGCAAATAAATACAAGAGTAATGTAAACAATTAAATGATCATTAAATAAACTTTGGAAGAAAAATGGCTGGAATAATAAGGGACTTTTATTATAAGCTGCAATTAATTATTTTGTCTTTAACTTACATGAAATATGCAATTAATTTTTGCTCACAGAGAACTTGTCTTCAGATTTTTACAATGCTTACATAGCATTTGCAATTGAAATGAGAAATTAGCTAATATAAGTCAAGTCAAGGAACTTACCTGCCAATGCGAATATTTTGCAATATATTAATGAAAACAGGATCTGATTGACGATGCACTTGTTTTAATTCAAAACAAGCATGAATACAGCGCTCCCAAGCTTGACTTTGGAAACAGAAATCAGTAGATTTTTTCACGTATTCATTGCGTATCACTGGAGGTAACTGCAGAAAGTCTCCACTTAGGATTAATTGCACGCCTCCAAATGGGCGATCATTTCCTATCACTACACGTGCAACATGTTCCAGTTTCTGTTAGGAAATGAAATACAGTATTACATATGTTTTCCAAAAATAAATATTAAATATGCATTAAAAATTATCTATAGAAGAGTACCAAAATACCAGGCCCTCAAATATCTAAAATAAATATTCAGAGGACCATTGTTACAGTTACAGCTTTCTGACTGTCATTATTTTGAGATAACCGCAAAAGAAAAATTTAGACTCCAGATTTTACAAAATGGTATGAGTAACTCTTTTTGTTCTTTACAAATGGAAATAATATAGGGGCAGGAGATATGCCATTTCCTATTTCACTCATAGCATGATGAAACATACTCGGCAAGCATGAGTTGTGAGGCTTTTAGGTATTTAAATTAATTTTTAACCAGTAAAGTCCTGAAAAACAGCACAAAGCTTTCTTAGCATATCATCCATGCACAAAAGAGTGCACGAGTCATTTTATGAATTGCACAATTGTAGAGCTACCTGAAAGATGAGTATATAAAATTGAAGCAAATTTAGTCACTGAGGATAACATTTTATACATGAAACCATAATCATTATGAATTTATCAATGATCTAGGCTACTACAGACACTATTATTCACTACATGCAGTAAAGATTTGTACACATATGAGATGTTATCAAAATGTTCCTGGCCTGGTTCTGTTAAGAAAATACTTCAGTTACCTAAGTTTGAACACCATCACTTTCAAAATAGTCCCCTGGGGCAGCGGTACATGTGTCCCAGTATTTCTGGCACTTTTAGAATGCAGCCTCAAAGTCATTGTCTGTGAGTGTAGAACCTTCTGTGATTCACTCGGTATCTCACCAATAGCATTGAAAGAGTGACCTTTGCCCTCATAACAACACACCAATGATTCAATAATGCTGTTGATTGCTCTTCTATGATCCTCAAGACCTAAAGCTTTTCAACAATTCCAAGGTGATACTGGTCATTGTCCAAGGACATTGTTCCACTTTTGAAGTGCCCATGCCACTCAAAACATATCATCATAGCCCGAACAGAGAGGCCTCAGAGCAAAATTTGTCGGCCGTTTCATGCCCTGAATAGAATGGGATGCTGATGACCTGTGATGTTAAAGAATGTCCTTATATAAACAAAAAAAAAAAAAAGCATGTTGAATGCCTCTGTGGCCCAATTTCACGCTAGTTCTTTATTCCAACTTGCTGTCCACGATGAAATTGCAGGCTAGTACATGCACATAATCACAAAAAATACAGATTGCACTATTCCCATTGTAATAGTGATGTTGCTTGGCATATTGCTAGTTCAAAGTTACAGACTCCCCATCACTGCATGTGGGCATGCACACACACCCCTTGTACTTACTGTCATCTGTTGGCTCACTACAGAACCAGTTCAGGAATCTATTGATCCCACCTAGTATCTGCAGTATAGGAAGATATGATTCTAACCCTTTGCGTATTTATAATGATTTGAAAAAACTGGGACATACCAATATCTTTATATGCAGACATAAAATATCACCCAGAACTTTCAAATTGATCTCTACCATTTAAATCAATTGACATATAATTGATAGCTGGAAAAAGGAAACTGTTATCTTCTACACATACAGAACTTATAATCTGTTGTGTTCTAACATAAAATGCGGGAAAAATGTTGAATAACAGGAATTTTACAAAGGAGTTTTAAGCTTATATTTCAAAATAGTCACATTGCTTTGCAATGCAGCTAGTCTCCCTGTCCACAAGTTTGCAGTTGCCCTCATGAGAAAAGATTTTTGGTCTGCATTCAACCAACTTTGCACTGCTTCCATCACCTTGTTCTCACCTGCAGATTCATGGTTTGAATCCAGACCTGACCCAAACTTTTCAAGCATGATTCTTCCTTTCCACTTAATGTTCTACACATGGCTAGTGCAAAAGAACTATTTCTATACATAAATTAACTCCTATATAGTCAGTGATTAAATTAGAAGCCTGGGTTCAAAGTACTTGTAACATTACAAGTTGCCTCTTAAGGAATATGTCTCTCACTGTGAAGAAAATCTTAAGAGAGGTCTACCGGATATATAGAATTAGATGAAAGTGATTCATGGTTCTCTGCTTAGAGGACATGGTAGCTCAGTTGGTTAGAGCATCAGCACGGAAGGCTGAAGATTCATGGTTCAAAATCCCAGTCCTGACTTGAATATTTCGAGTATGATTCTTCCTTTCAAACTAATGTCCTACACATGGTTAGTGTCAAAGAATTATTTCTATTTATAAATTAACCACTAATAGCTGGTGATTAAACTAAAAACCTGAGTCAAAAGTCCTTGAAGCATTACAATCACCTCTTAAGGAATAAATCTCTCACAGTATAGAAAACCTTATGGAGGTCTTCAGAATATATAGAATTAGATGAGAAAGAGGTTCATGATTCCATGCTTACAGGATAAGGTAGCTCAGTTGGTTAGACCATCATCTTCATGGAAGGCTGAAGATCCATGATTGGAATCCCAGCCATGACCCAAAATTTTCAAGTCTGATCCTTCTTTTCCAGATATGTATTCTTTAAATAATTAATATATCCATTTTCCTAAACATTAGAAATGAAACACACTGCATTAACTTGAATTTTTATAAATTAGTATTTGTGTATGAAAAAAATTGGGGAGGGAGACATGTTTAGCTTTAAAATTAGCATAATATGAAATTTCAATTAAGATCAAAGTTACATTTGACCTGTGTGGTAAGACTGCACATTTTGATGTTTACTTTGTTATATAAAAACTGTAAGCCAATGGGAGACAAATGTATATAAAATCATCATTTCTTCCATTTCACTAAATTTAATGAAAATCTAACAGGTCTGAGAGGATACTTGATTTGGCATGGCATGCTGGATGGATGCAATAAATTCCACTTTCTATACAACATATGCATTCTATTTATTTGATATACTATCCTGCTCTTCCTATTTCATCTGAAGAAGAAAGTGGATTAAGTAAAGCCAAATTTATATATACATAAAGCTTCGCAAACCTCAAAATATGAACCATCCACCATTGATATTTCATCTATTATGAGGTGACAACATTTACGCCAAGCTTGCTGCACATGCGATCGTAAAGCCAATTCAATACACCTTTCCAGCGATGCCTGACCACTTCCAATACCTGCAATAATAAAATATTTCTTTTCAGAAAAAAATTTCAACAATATAATTTAACAAAACTAAAATATTGTAATTTACATTTTAGAATAACAGGTTCTGCAATAAAAAATGCTCACAATAAAATTGATGGGAGAAAAAAATGCAACACATAAAAGCAGATTGTGAGCAGAGCTACATAGGCAAAACAAAGAGAAATCTGGAAATTTGGAGGAAAGAACATTTTAGGAATATTGGTTTAAGCATGTGGATACATAAGCAGTAGCAGCTCACTTTTGGACCAAAAACCATGAAATAAAACCAGAAATTAAACTCCTGAAACATCTTCACAACCCATTGGAGTTATCCAATTGAGAAAAAATTTTTATATTAATAGAAAAAAAGCTAATGAACTTAGAGTTTCCTCCTATGGATGAACTCAGCAATTTCCTACTTCAACCAACAGAGGCCATCACAGAAACATCCGGGTGTCCAGCCATCATTTCAAGTAATGGCGGTTCGGTGAGCAACTGAAGATGCAAGAGATTCTCCTGAAACGCATCTTACTTTTATGTAAGTAAGTGGAGTTTAGTGTAAAAAAAATGAATACCTAAGTTTAGGATATATAAATTGTTACTAATCATGTAATTATTATTTTTTCTAATTTCTGCCCATTTCCTTGAACTTGGGCATTCTCTTCTGACGTGGCAGTATTGTAGCTGTCTTCTGAGGCCAACCAATAATAAGGTGCAGCTACTTCGACTTAATAGGGATGATAATGAAGATTATATATAATTGTGGCGAAACAGATTACTTAACCCTGGTGAGACTAGTCACTTAAAACACCCCTTGCTCATCCAGAAAGAGAACCCATGACTCACAAGGGATAGATTCAAAATCCACTAAAACAAGGGGCTGATCATAAATCATATAAAATAAGTTCTATTTTACAAAAATTTATTCCCAGTTACTTCCTTAGATGGAGATTTTATTTTCTGAAAAGTCATGGAACTCTTTGTGTAGGATTATAAATTGTATTCAAGTGGTATCTATGAAAGATCTGGCTATTCTAATGCTCTGGTTTCCAAATGTATAACTTGAAACTATCAGAAATGCTAGATTAAAACATATTAAGGAAAAGTACATATAGGTATAGGCTATAAAGCTATTACTAGACTTTTGAAAAAGTCCAACTTGAACTTTGTGACTTTTCAATTAAATAATATACTTTTTTTTTTAAACATTTAGAAACTTTGAACATATATTTGTAAAAATGCTTATGCTATCTCCAAGATGCAATTTTGCAAACTATCAGGAGTAGCTGGATGCTTTCAAAAGTTCCCCTGATTTCTAGTCAGTACACATTAAGTTTGTATTTCCCTGCTGTGATGATCTTTTTAAAGCAAGGTATCCATGTACCATTAAATATGTTGTGCTTTCCCTTGTAAACTTTGGTTGATGTAATGTATTTTAATGTAATGTATTTTAAGCTTCCTCCTGAAGTTGTACTGAAATCCAAATCATTGGATGAGATTATTTCTATGTGGTTTAAATAAATAGTATGGCCTTGAGCAAGAGTATATAATTAGGATCATAATATGTTCCAATATTCCTGAATTTCAAACCAGTTTTGTAGCATTCTGAAAGCGAAAGTTCAATATATTTTGTTGAATATTTTAAATAAGTAAAACATATAACAGTGTTTACTGAGCCTATTCTAGATATAAGCAACACCCCCTTAATTAATTTTTCAAAATTAGATTATTAGCATCTTTTGCCATTATTGCATTAATTTAAAATTGTTTAGTATTTGTCTTGCCTATTAGCCTACATGCTAATACAAAAGAACCAATGCCAGATGAATGGTAAATTTCAACACAAAAACAATAAGTAGTATTATAATGGTGAGCTTCCTATGAATGGCTGAACAGTATGAAAACTTTCAACCTATCACAACATTATTTACTTAAAGAAAACATATGCACCATGCACACAAACAAACCTCATACATAATAAAATATAGTGAACTTTTGTAACAGTGATGTCAAATATTAACATTTAAAAAATTGAGTCAAAATTGTGACATACACATCACTAAAGTTGTAATAAAAAGGAAAACTAGTTTCTGGAGCCATTGCTCCCATCGTCAGTTCCTGGTCGACTGTCAGTCTTGCTCCTCATTGTGAGACGAATCAATCCACTACAAGGAGCAAGGCCAACTGTCGACCAGGAACTGAGGATGGGAGCAACAACTCCAGAAACTAGTTTTCCTTTTTATTAAAAAAAAAAAATAGTGATGTGTATGTTACAATTTTGACTCAATTTTTTAAATGCTCATACATAATGCCTTACACTTAAGCAATTTTGATGTAGAAGTAAAATTGTAGCAAAATATTTAACATCCATTTTATAAGGGATAACAAATGTAAATGGACAAATTCATTTGGAATACTATGGCAATGAACAAGAGCCAATGATTATAACATGTGAGAAAAAAATGTCATATCTTACAAGAACTGAAATGATGAACAAAAGAATGATAATATTTATCATAATCTATATTCAAAGAAATTGCAGTAACTGTCATATTAAATGAGGGTGTTTTGATATGAAATATGTTTTGAAAGTGCTTATTTTGTCCAGTCAGTATTATATGCAATTATTAAGAAAAATTTATTGGACATGGATAGGCAAGGTTGTTAAAGCATAAACCTATGAAATGGTCTGTTGTTCAAATCCTGCCAGGATAATCCTCCCTGACTAGTGTTTTTCCAGGTTTTCCTCAGCCTTAATCAATGGCAAAAGTAGTAGCAGTAATTAAACTTAGGCTTTTTTTAATGGTATTTAATGCCCATTTTTACTGAGTCACCACAGGTGACAGACACTGATGACATATGAGATGAAATGATATATTGGGAAAGGATTTTTTTTAAGGAAGGAAATGTTCCAGGCCTAAGTTTCGGGTATTTCCCCCGCATTTGCCATTTATGAAGACTGAGGAAAACCCAGAAAAAACCTCTGTCAAGGAGCACTGGCAGGATTTGAACCTAAGACCTCCTGCTCATGAGTCCGTATCTTAACAACCTCGGCCACCCATGGCGGTAAAACACTTAAGCCTGGGACGCTTTCTTCCCAAATAAATTCCTTTCACAATTTATCATTTTACCTCATGTACTGTCAGTACACATTGCTTATAATGTTACAGAAATAAAAACAGATGTTAAAAAACTATTACAAAAAAAAAGAAAGAAAGAAATATTCTATTCTGATCATAATGTGATGATGGAACAGCTGATGAATGAGTTGCAAAGGAAACAGTATTGCAGGAAACATACTCACGTACACCTTTGTTTGTCACAAATTTTAAGTCACTGGTAGTGAGGCCTGATAATAGGTGGAAGGTTACCAGCATGACCACTCAGATATGGCATTTCAGTCTGCACAGGGGCAGATAATATATGTAACCCCCTTGAAAACCATCTCTATCCAGAAATTTGTGGAAATAGAGACTGGTTATTTGCTGGAATTTCATCCATTTCTTTTACATGACAATGTATAGGTCCTATTTACATTTAGACAAATATATGCAAGCACACAGGAACAAAATTTTGGGGGCAGCAAGAGAGAAAAGTACCTAAATGTGATCACTTGCTATTTTCACACAATCAAAGGGATTAGTTTTATTTTAATATATTGTTATGCATATAGTAATTTGTTGGCTATTATACCCTGTAAGCTAATAGCCTTCTATGATCATGGATTTTAATGCTTTACTGTTACATATGGAAATGAATTTGTTCACTATAATTCATCTATTTGCACAGTTGCCAATGCAGTAAATGTGGCATTATCATTCAGAAGCACATCAAATGTGGCACAACTGCCTCATGACAATTCAGTTATTGACTTCATGAAGATGATATCTTTTCTTGTGTGGGAAGCTGATTTTATTAGAGAGTTTGTATAAACTCAAGGTTTCTGCAGCAGGCTACATTGGAGATACTGAGTTTAAAAAAATATACTTTATGTAAGTCAATGAGGAAAACTGGGTTATATTGTCAAATGACAAAGACATCATCATCAGCATTATTATTGATGTGATATGATATGTTTATTAAGTGCTAAGAAAATTATACATACAAAATACATCAGGGCCTCCACCTATCTGACCCAGGTCATTTTAGGTGTGACACCTCCCAATTACAATTATTGTTACCATAATATGTTTAATTCTATTACATTTTCCTAAATACTAAATAATTTAAAAAAATACCAAATATTCGCCTTGGTTTAGTCGATTCCCAGTCCCTGGTTTGTCAGCAGTAGCCTACTGGAATTCCAGGGGACCAGGATTCGACTCAACCCGAAGCACCAAAATAAATTATTTACTTGCTATAACTGCTCCGGTATTCTATCAACTTACTACAATCTCTACAAATTATTCATTCCTTAATTACTCTACTAGTACCTATAATGTTACATTTATTCACCTTATAGCACAATTTCCAATGTCCTTGGCTTGATAATGCAAATCAATTAACCCCAGACTATTTTTACTTGCTTATTTGATCAATACTGTGTAAATAAATATATTACAAGAATATATAATCACTACCAGATTCTAGAACACACTCTCCTGATCTATTGTTCCTTTCTTCTCTTCAGAGTCCATTTCCATTTATTTCTTACTTTCTCTAAAAATTTCCCTATATCCTTACAGTTTTTTTTCTATTATTTTGTTAACATTACTTTTCTCCCTAATGTTTAATCCTTTTATATTTTCTTTTTTCCAAGTGTCAGTTTCTTTACATTCATAAAGTATATGTTTTACATCTTCTTTATCCCCACATAATGGGCACACACCTTGTGAGTATCCATTTCTTTGACCTTTTAGCCTCCATATTCTGGCTCTTAGCCAGGCTATCCCCTTTCTTTCTTCATTATTAGTGTTATCTATATACCTCTCTCTTCCCCAGCTATTTTTCATTGAGACAAAAAACTAGTGACCTTTTCTCAGATAATTGACTAAATAATATTTGGATCACTATGTCTTCATTTATTTTCTATATCATTTCCTAACTTCCTTCCAGAAACCTTTGTGGTTTATTTATCTTTTTCTCCATATATCCCCTAATTCATTACTTTCTAGATTATATCTCAAATTACTAACCCGTGTGTTTTGTAAACTTGTTTCTTGATATTGTAAGCATTGTTTCAATAAATCATCATCATATAAATTTAGAATCCTATACCAGTATTTTAAAGTTCTCTCCATAGCTATTCCCTTTCTTGTACCTCTTTCCATTTCAATCTGTGCAACTTCGTTTGCTGTTGCTATTGGCAGTCCTAAAACTTCCTTACAAAACATCCTATGAAGGTGATCTGCAACCTCCCAACCTTTCTCAAGTCCCAAATTTCAATACCATAGAGCATTCGGGCCTCAACCACCGAATTGTTCATCCTTTCTAGCCATTTCATCTCCATCTCAGGCATTTTATATAGGCACCTCCTTACAGCCATCATAGCTGATATTCCTTATGCTAGTGCTGATTTCATTTGTTTTTGCCATTTCCCCCCTGCATCTATTCTTATACCCAGGTATGTACAATCGCGCACAACTTTATATTCTTTATTTCCCTTCTTCCACTTTTCATGTTTACTCAATTTAGTGCCTTTCTTAAATGCTAGAATTTGGGTTTTCTCTCCATTTACCTTTAAACCCCATTCTATGTAGTATTTATCTATCTCTTGTAATGACCCTTTTAACCCATTTACAGTAATGGAGCCTACTACCAACTCATCTGCAAAGAGAAGTCCAGGGATTTGCCATTTATTACCGACAAAAGATGATTATTATTGCTTATATTCTTTAATATTTCATCAATAAACAAATTAAATAACATTGAACTTAGCTTGCAACCTTGCCTTAATCCTTTTTCCTGCTGTACTTCCCTTGTTATTACCCTTTCTTCATATTTTATGCAAAAGGTATTCCCTTTCCTTTTAGAAAAGTAACCATTTGTTTATTAATCCCTTTCTCTGATAGTTTATGCCACAATAATTTCATCTCTATTCAGTCAAAAGCTTTTTCTAAGTCAATAAAGGCCATATAAATTTTACCTTTTTTACCATTTAAATATTTGTCCACTATAGTTTTTATAACAAATATGTTATCAATCAGCCCCCTTCCTTTCCTAAAGCCCATTTGAAATTCCGAAAGAATGTTATATTCTTCTGCCCATTCCTGCAACCTATTAGTCAATATTCCTATATAGATTTTTTCCCACATTGAACAACAGTGCTATACCCCTATAGGTATAGGTTACTAGGTTTATCTAAGTCCCCTTTACCTTTGTAAATTGGTTGTATAATTGCTTTTCTCCAACTTTGCGGTGTGTACCTCTTGGCTTTCATTGTATTAAACATTAGTGTTAGTACCTTGAGTCGATTCTTATCTCTACACCATTCTTTAAGGAATTCTCCTGGTATACCATCTATTCCTGGTGCTTTGTTTCTTTTTATTCTTTTAATCTGTTTCTCTACTTCTTTCTCTGTTATATCCCTATCTAGCATCTCTACATAGTAATTTTCTATCTCTGGAATTATCCTCCATTTTATAGAGCTTTGACATGCAAACAGACCCGAAAAATATCTTAACCATTCTTCTTGGGTTATATTATATTTAAGTACATATTTTTTATATAAAGTCTTTATACCCTTCCATATTTTGCTTACATTATTCTCCGCAGTAAACTTGGTTAATTTATTGATATTCATTTCCCTCCATATACATTTCTTGCTTTCTAATAATTTATTATAGTAATATTTATTTGTAAATGCTCCTTTTGATTTACGATCCCTTAATTCCCTCCATTTTACTAGACTAACTTTTACGATACATTTATTTATTTTACATTTGTCATCAAACCAGATATCAATTTTAATGTGGCTCTTGTTTTTTTACTTTCATCCCTTTCCCACCCCAGAACATAATAAAATTCAATATGCTGATTGCATTTTCAACTTCATATATTTTTAAGTTATAAACTATCTCATGTTGACATATTTTTCCTATCTCAGATTTTAAAGCAAGATCAAAGTTAATCTTGCATTCATCTTTCCATTTAAATCTAACATATTCTCTTACACCAGTATTCTCTCCCCCAATTTTGTTAATAAATGCATTCTGTGATTTAATATTTATATCCTTATTAATGGAAAATGGCCACTACTAGAGCTTATATTTGACACTTTGAAGTTACTTATATGAGTAATATTACTTGATCATAATACAAAATCAATTACACTCTGTCCATTTTTCTTTAATAAGGTGAATTCTCCTTGTTCATCCTCCCCATATCTACCATTTAAAATATTGAGTGCATTTAATTCACAGAAATTAATAAATTTCTCACTTCCTTTATCTTCCACCCTGTCCTTACTGTGTCTAATATTCTCATTTTGTTCTATTACACTGTTATTTTCCCACCCATTCATTAAGTTTACATCTAGCTCACCAATTCTTTTATTAAAATCACCCACAATTATAATCTCAATGTTAAAATATTTATCCCTTAACCTTTCTATATCTCTGTCTGGGATATAATACAATTCTGGGTTATTGAACTGTGAGGTAATTGGGGGTTATATACAATAGCTATACATATTATACTTTCATCTAACACTTTATCTTCCAATATGACCCAAAATACTTCCTTGCACCTAGACCAAGTGTCCCTAATGGTTTTACTCAAATCATTCTTAACAAAAAAAAACCCTGGCCCTCCTGATGGTTTCCCTTTCCTTGCCATAGTTTCAGCCTTTCTTCCTACATATTTTAAATTCTTTATTGTAACCTCTTCATCCTTTAACCACGTTTCTACTACTGCAAAATAATCCATAGTACCCAATAAGTATTGTAAATAAAGTTCCCGTGTTAATTTTATTTTTCAAATCTTCACAGTTCCAGTAACCTAATCTCTTCACTGTCTATTATTGTGATCCAGTTCTCCCCTTGGACCACATAAACTTTTCTAGAGTTTTTTTACTTCTTAACTGAATCCCTTCATTCTGGGTTTCATCCTTATTCACTACCAAGATACTTCCATGCTGAGATGAAACAATACTATCTCCCCTTTCTTCCGTATTCATCCCACTTCTTTTGCCTTGCCCACTTTCATTTCCCACTTCTTCCCCACTACCAATAGTTTGCATCCAACTCGGGTCCCTCTCTCCACTAATCCCTGCACAGCTTCCACCTCCTCTTTCCTCTGCGACATCTTCTTTTTTTTTTTCTTTCTGCCGCTGGCTTTCCTGACGTCATACCACTCCCACCATCTTCTCCCTCCTGAAGATCAGCTCCCCCTAATCTGCTATGTGTGCTGTGATGACGTAGCTTCTGATGCAATAGTTACTAACATGTCTGTTTCTTCGATTCTCCCTGGAATACCAGACTTTGGATCCTTAAAATTTTCTGCTGCTATGCATATTTGCTGTTGCTAGTTAGTTATATGCTGACTCATTTCCTCCCGCATTGGTTTGCTACTCCATACATATCTCTTGTTCGTAGTGTATGCATTCACTCCTTCAATTCACAATTGAAATTTCCTGATATATGCTCTTTTGCATGCTGCTCTCGCTTCCATCATCCGTCAAATTAAATTTTGTTTCATGTGTCTTTGAGCAGGAGTCAGGTCCTTATTAATAAATATGTTCATCCCTTTCAGCAGCTCTGCCTTTCTCAATATTTCATAAATAAATATTTCATAAATTATTTGGGTTGTTGAGAATCGAACAATTATTGGTCTCTTCCCTGTGTGCCTTCCTGTTCTGTATGCTTCGACAATCTCCCATCCATATAATTCTATTTCCAAATTATTTTCCAATATTTTGGTTACTTCTTGCTCTGGCCAAATACCCCTTTTTCTTCCACTCCTATAAATACAAGATTTATTTTTCTTCTCCTCTCATCTGCTCTTTCTAAATTAATCTTCATTCCATCTATTTCTATCTTGATTCCTTGAATTTTTTTACCAACCTCATCTTTTATTTCCTTAGCTATTTTATTCAGATTATCACTTAACCTTTGCTCCATACCATCCAATTTTTTCAAAATTTCCTGTGTTTCTTCTGGGCCGGGACTTAGTTCAATACCTGCTGTAATTAACAACATTAAAATAATGCTTCCCCATATTAACCCATCTGTGCTCCTGCTTCCTCCTTCTCCCTTTTTTTTCAATCTTCTTTGTCTAAACATTCCTATCCTTGCTCTATACACCAAAATTTCTTCTCCCATTGTTGCTTATGCCACTTTTATCTCACACTCTTGGAGCTCACTATATACACATCCTCCTCCTTGCCCTGCTCACTTCGCACTCCCGCATTATTATTATTATTATTATTATTATTATTATTATTATTATTATTATTATTATTATTATTATTATTAAATAATACTTTTATTCTAGACCATAGACTTTATTCAATTATTTTCAGAAAATACATTTATCACAAAGTACACTGATAAACCAAACAATTTGATACCAGAGGCAAATTTATCTCATAAAATAATGGGGTATTTACATATAAACTATACACAATTACTTTCAACTATATTTATATATATTAATAATACATTTATACAGTTTTTCAACTGTTTGAAACAGCAGTTTATTATATGCAATTTTATCAATAGCTCTTGGATCTCTTTCAGTAGTTGTTTTGCTTTTTTGTTTACATTTACACGATAATAACTGTTCTGAGTCCAAATGCTATAGTTGTGGCAGTCCCTGTTTAAGATCTCGTCTTGTTCATTGTTTACAACAAATAGAATTACCCTATACACATATAATGATTTTATAGTTAACATTTTAGATTCCTTAAAAATACTTCTACATGATACCCTCCTGTCTACTTTATATATCAAATAACTGTTTTGAAGGATTAGTAATCTATTCATATTTACACCACATGTACTTTCCTAAACCTCAACTGCATAACAAAAATATGGATAGATTAAGCCATCATAGAAGGATTTAACACAGGGGGACAAAGTGTTGTAGATTTTGTGTTGTGCATGGGAGGTTCTATTTGAAGTGCTAAATTTCAAAGTAATGAATCTAATGAGCAACTGGGGACATTTTCCTATTAAACTTGAATGGAGGTGCAAGTTGATCATAAAATAGCTAGCAATATGCAAAAGGAAATGAGTTAAAATATTATTGGGTATAAACGGTGCCAAGATTTTTCAGAACATTTTTATGAAATGTTGAATTCCTCAGAGTCAGGTTTGTGTGTTCATGGTTTCAACTGGTTGACTGAGTCAAAGCTAAGCGATTGTGCTCTGAATTTGATGGAGTTTTTGCTGAAATGGGCAGGTAATGAGATGGTCAAGAGAGTAATGGTTAATAAAGTGAGGGGTGTAGAGTAATGGAGATTTAGACCAACCATCATTATCAGATCATAACTATATATAATTTAATGTCAATGTAGTAAAAAAGTCAATCTATACAGGAATCCCAGGAGAACCTGGTGGGAGCCCTATAAGCCGAGTCTCTCAGGTAGGATTGGGCAGGTTGACAGGATTAGATCCTTCGGTGATATCATTCAGGAGGCCATATTTGATTGCAATCATGATAATTGCCCCATACAATCACGGATAAAATCCAAGGTGTCATGGTGGACCAAAGTCTTTGAACAAAGGAGATGCAGAGTGAGACATCTCTCTAACAAGACAAAAAGAATTGGTGATTGGGGCATATCACACAGCACTCACAGATTATAATAAAGGCATACTCAAGGCCAAAAAGTCATTTTGGCAAACTTTCTGTCAAGGAATATCTAGCCTATCACAGACTGCCAGACTACACAGAACCTTGGCCCTTGGACCTATAAACCCCATAGAAACAATATGCAAGCCTATGGGAGTTTTACAAGCTCAGCTGAAGAAACACTCAGTCTTATTTGAGGTACATTTCCCGGGTGTATTTTTGATGACAACATCTGTGAATTCACAGTCCACTGCAAAAGTCCTAGACCAGGAGCCACGCGGAAGGACTGGGAATTTGCATGACTAGTTGTCACTATTCATAGTGTAAAATGGGCCATTAAAAAATTGGACCCATTTAAGTTGCCAAGAGGAGATGGTATCTTTTCTGCCTTGGTGCAGAACAGAACTGATTGGCTCAATGTTGTTCTATGAAACCTCTTTCGAGCCAGTATAGCCTCAGCTATATTCCTCAGGTCTGGAGAGCTACCAGGGTAGTATTCATTCCTAAGATGGTCATAACAACTACACCGAAGCAAAAGCTTATCGGTCAATCAGTGTTGCATTGTTTCTTTTAAAGACTGATTGAAAGATACATTCAAAGGAGGATGTTGTCTGACACTCCCCTTCATCAAAACTAACATGCCTATCCGTCATCCAAGTCTTGCATAATGACTTTACACAGGCTTGTCAGCAGACTGGAGGACTACATGGCAAGGAAAGAAATACCCCTAGGGGCTTTCCTAAATATAGAGGGTGCTTTCCACAATATCTCTTATGAGTCTATGGTTCTGGCTGCTCAGAAATATGGAGTTACGACACTCTTTGTAGGTGGATAAACTCCAACCTTAGGAGCAGAAATATTACTGGTAGTCATCTTGGGGAAATGAAAGGAATTGTCACTAAAAGGGGCTGCTCAAATGGGATATTCTTTCTCCTCTTCTTTGGAGTCTCGTGGTGGATAGTTTACTCCAAGATATGACCCAGGAAGGGTTTTACATACAAGGTTATGCAGATGACATAGCACTGATAATTTTTCAGAAATTTCTCAACATGGTATCAGACATGATGAACAATGGGCTGAGGAAAATTCACAGCTGGTGCAAACAGGAAGATTTATCATAAATCCTAGTAAAACAGTTGTCATTCCATTTACAAACAGGAGGAATCTCAAGGGCTTAGGTACTCTTAAGCTTGGTATTTCAACTCTGGAATATTCTAAGTCAGTCAAATATCTAGGGTCTTGAACTGGATAAGAAACTAACCTGGAACAATCACATTAATATTCTCTGCAGGGCCAGTTGGTCTCTTTTAACCACCAGATGTACTTTCTGATCCATTTGGGGCCTTAAACCACATATTAGCCACTGGCTTTATGTTGCTATAGTTCAATGCCAGATATCTTCATTGCCATTGTTTGGTGGCAGACAACTTTAAAACCGTAATAACAGGTATAAGTTTACCAAGCTACAGAGATTAGCATGTCTTAGTGTTACAGGGGCTTTCAGAACCACATCAACCATCGCACTGGAGACTCTGTTAGGCCTCCCTCCCATGGACATATATTTACAAGCTGAGGCTAGGCTCATGATTCATCGTTTGGTTACTTCCATACTTGCATACTTCCATCCTAAATTTCCTGATAATTCCAGAACTGAGGATGAGGACCTAATGAATACTCAGTACTGCAATTCCCTCCATTTAGAGTTGCTCTCTGTTCTGGAGACAACTGGATGGAAGGAATCATGATAAAACAAGAAGGTAATCAATTTATATAGTATACTAATGGATCCTGCCAATCAGGTGCAGGGAATATATGGCTGATTTCCAAGGACTAATATCAGTACAAGCCTTGGTAAATATTGTACAATTTTTCAGGGAGAGGTTTATACCATCCTGAACTGGGCCAACAGTGGACTGCATCACATCATGGTGTGCAACTGAATAAATAGCTAGTAACTAGAATGGGTGAAGGAGTTTTGCAAGGAAGATTAATAAACACTGTTTTCTTTCCTTTCTTTATGTAAAATTATGTTGGTACAACCACAGACATTGCAAAAAAACAAGGTGCCTTGAAAATTAACAAACATTTATGAGAAGCAATATTTGCTTTTAACAAATATTCCTTGGTAATAAAATACTTTTTAATAACATTTTTAAAAAATTTAGTCGAAATTGTAACATACACACCACTAAAATTCAATAAAATGGAAGACTAGTTTCGGGAGCCATTGCTCCTATCATCAGTTCCTGATCGACTGCCGGTCTCGTTGTTTGTGGTAGGTCGATTCATCTCTGGTGGAGGTTTAATGAACTTTTGTATTAGTACATCACTTGGCGGGATTTCGAAATTAAAATTTTCTCTTTATTCTTCCAAATATAGATGTTTTCCCAGACTGTAAGTTCAGTTTTTCCTTTAATGTTTTTAAGTAATTTGGGGTTTTTATTAATGTTATGTTGTTCTTTCCAAAAGTGCCAAGCTACCGCCGATTTTTCTTCTTGTTTTTGGTTTATATTCCTAATGTGTTCTTTAGCTCTTGTTTTTATGTTTCTTTTGGTCTTTCCAACATAAATTTTTTCACAATCATTACAGTTCATCTGATATATTCCTGATTTATCTTCTTCTTGTAGGTTATCTTCTTTTTGTCTTGAGTTAAGGATATTTTTAATGGAATAATTATTTTTTGGAGCCAAAACAATGTAGTATCTTTTAAAAATCTTTTGAAATTTATGAAAGGCTGATGGGTGGTACGTGAATTTTTTGTATGTTCTGTTTTTCTCTTTGATGGGAATAAGTGTAGTGGTGTCTCTAATTTTCTTTTTATTCTTTGCTCTGTCTATTTTCTTGTGCACAACTTCCTGTTTGAAGCCATTTTCTATAGCTATATCCATTATATTATTCATTTCCAGTTCATATTCCTCTTTGTCCATTGGAACATTAACCAGTCTGTATGCAAGACTATTTAAAACTGCATGTTTGTGGGGAACTGGATTAAAATTGTTATATTTAATGTAATTATCCGTGTGTGTAAGTTTTCTGTATATGCCAAAGTTTAGGTGATTTTCTTTTTTAATTATCTTAATATCCAAGAAAGGTAACTGTTTATTGCATTCTCTCTCCATAGTGAATTTAACTGTTTTTTCCTGTAAGTTAAGTAACTTTAGTGCATCATCCAAGTGTCTTTCTCGTACTATTGCAAAATTATCATCCACATAGTGATACCAAGTCTTAAATATCCAAGGGAAACTATTTACTATTTGCTATTCCAATTTCTAAAGCACTGATGAAAATGTCTGCCAATATTTAAATTACTCAATTTTTTTAAAATGTTAATATTTGACACGACTGTTACAAAAGTTTACTATATTTTATACAAAATACTTTTTAATACTTATGTTTCTGCTTTGGAATTTTATGAATTTTTAGAGTTTTCTGCATGCACATATTTCTGAAGCATTTACTTTTGCAGTCTAGTAATCAAATGGATGTAAACAAGTTATAGGATGACAAAATTTTGGCAGCTTTAGTTGGCTATATATATATTTACACATTTCAGTGCAGTGTTTTTATTTTATTCACAGAGTTATTTTTGCACCTCATATTTATCAAAAAATTTTGCAGTAACGTCAGACTATGACAAAAATTAAAAAATTTAGCTAAAATAGCACACATTAACAAATTACTATTTTCTTTTCACAGATATATTAAAGCAAATTAACGGTTACTGAACTATGATTGAATTTTGATAATTCTGTCCCAATTGGATAAGACACATTCTCTCTATAACAGAGGAACCACTACATTCATTATTGCATTTAATTGTAATAAAAAACTACCCAGGCTCTTACCTGCAAATGAATGTAAGGTAACACCGCCGATGTGACAAGCTGCAACTCCTGTACTTGCAGTTGCTACTGTTGAATCTGGTGGCAGTGATCCAATGATGCGTCTCAATAACATTGACTTCCCTGTACCAGCACTACCTACAGTAAATTAAATTTCATTATAAAGGCCATTTTGATTATTTAATTACAGATTTCAATGCTTGCACCTCCTTATGTTTATACCCTTTGAGAATTCTTCCCGAAATTATTTCTTTAAAACTTTTTCTCACATTTGTGAAGTATTTTATTCTTCACAATGAAATAAAGCAGATCCCCCAAAAAGAAAATATATTTGTACATTATTCTGATATTTAATATCCTCCAAAATCAGTCTCAAACTTAAAAAGTTTGAGAACCCTGTTGAGCTAGCTTAACTTTAGGATATGAGTGACTTTTGTGAAAACAGCCATTAAAATCTTAAAACCCAAATATATATATATTAATATTAAGAACAATTTGAAAATATCTTTCAATCCAGTAAATAGAGTGGATAGTGACAGTTGTAGCAGATATGCTCAAGCAAGCACCATCTAGAATTTTATGATTTAGTGTTTACTTACTCAGCACAGTTTTATAATACAAAAATAAAAAATAAAACTTAATTGATGAATCTCATGATATTAATTGATTTTGATGCATGCAACAGTTCTGTAATTCAAGATGAGACTTTGCATTATTACAGTAAAAACAGCCACACATTTCATGCTATGGTAATATATTGCAAGGAAGTATTCATTCAAAGATCATGTACATAATTAGTGGATTTTGGATCGAGTACACTTTCAGTAATACATTTATCTTCTGTCACTGCAGAGGTTTTGCTGCTAATAAGCTGTCATCTCACTGCCTCCAGCATGCTGAGTACATGCTTTAGGGCACTTTCCTACGTGTGTGAACTTTATCCACATCTGACAAGCCATACCTCTGTTGCAAATCTATCTAAGTTACCATTTAAATACATTAATATAATTACACTTCCCTGGAAAGCTCATCTTTAGATGATAGTACCAGATACCCTCAAATGGAGTATTTAATATGCTGAACTCCAAAGATTGTGATGAAAGATTTGTAGTCACAGTTTCCTCTTTCAACTGTCCAGTTTGTAGAGCACTTTAAGACAGCTGCACAGGTCAGTACAAAAGTGTAATACCATTTATCACGTTACATAGATTTTCTACTCAATTATGAAGGGCATTCAATAAGTAATGCAAAACATTTTTTTTCTTGGCCAATTTTGGTTGAAAAAAATTGAAATTTTGGGTAGGACATCTTTAAATATTCCTGCTTCACCTCATACAGTTTCATTAATTTCCGATAGTTGGTAGCGCTATAACTAGCCTTCAAAATGGCATCTGTAATGGAGGTGCGTTCCAAACAGAGAGCAGTTCTTGAATTACTTTTGGTGGAAAATCAGAGCATCACAGGTATTCATAGGCTCTTGCAGAATATCTACAGAGACTTGGCAGTGGACAAAAGCACAGTGAGTCATTGGGCGAGGTGTGTGTCATCAACACAAGATCGAGCAAACCTGTCTGATCTACTGCTTGCTGGCTGGCTGCACACAGCTGTGACTCTTGCAGTGTTGGAACGTGCTGAATCTCTTATTTGAGGTGATCAATGGATTACAATCAAACACCTCGCTGCTCAACTTGGCATTTCAGTTGGTAGTGCTGACACACTTATCCATCGATAAGTTCCTCGATGCCTAACTGACGACCATAAAGATCACAGAATACATCATGAACACAGCTATTAACAATGGCTTTAACACCTCAACCATAATAAAAAGGATCAACAAATACAAACTCGAGAAAACCATAAGAGAGACATCGACTTTAGAAGTAATCAAAGACACTACAAGATATTGCAAATTCACATATAACCCACCACTACACTACTAATTCGAAAAGGTTTTCAAAAAATTCAATATAAAGCTAGCCCCAATCAACAGATACAATATCAAGAACCTCTTGAGCTCAAAATTAAAAGACAAGATACCCATAAAAAAGAAATTAGGAATATACGCCATAGAATGCTTAGACTGTAATTTGAAATACATAGGAAAAATGAAGAGAAATATGACAATCCAGAAGAAAGAACATTTTAGAAACATCAAATTTAAACAGATGGAAAAATCGGCAGTAGCACATCATTATTGGAGCCAAAATCATGAAATAAACCCAGAGATAAAACTTTTAAAAGAAATAAAGAACCCATTTGAATTAACTGCCTGGGAGAATATTTTAATCTTAAAATATCATAAAATTGCTATGAATTTTGACCTTCCACCGTGGGATCACCTTTTGAGATTCATTTCAGATCCACCAAAGTTCACACAACAACTTGCAAGGAACCAACACGAACATCAGAAACCACTGGGTCAATGACTGAGAATGGGAACGTTAGTTCCCAAAACATTGTTCCAACTTAGAAATATATAGTAAGTGAAGTGTGTTAATAAGTTACCCAAAGTATATAATTTTAAATCAAAGGTTTGTTCTCGCAGGGTTACTAGATGTCTAACTGACGATCATAAAGATGACAGAAGGACCATCTGTGCAGAATTGATTGCTCATTATGAGGCTGAGGGTGACAATTTTTTATCAAATATTGTCACAAGCGATGGAACATGGGTTCATCACTTTGAATCCGAAACAAAAAAAAAATTAAAATAGGACTGGTCAATACAAATGTTATTAAGGTATATGTATTCTTTCCTGTAAGTTTCATTAATTCCTCTCCTTTAACCAATTGATCAAAAACGATAAAGGCTTGTCAGTTGGAATACTTGGGAATAAAGATATGTCGAAAGACACTAAAATACCAGAGGGTAGAACTTTAATATCTTTTAGTTCTTCTATTAACTGGAACAAGTTTTTTATGCTTCTATTTTGAAACCTTGGTAGAGCAGTAAATCTGTCTGTAAGTCATTTTGCTAGAAAATATGTAGGGGTATTTATATTATTAACAATAGGTCTCATGCCCTTCCCAGTTTTATGGATTTTAGGTAACCCTTATATTCTGACTATATTAGGATCGTTTTGTTTTAAAATATGTTTTTCTATGTCTGGTATTATAGTGCAAATTTGTATAGCTTCATTCACTGTTTTTGTGCATTCTTTAAATGGGTCAAATTTGACATGGGCAAATTTTTTTGTTTAACAACTCTTAACATTTTGTCAGTGTAATCATCTTTGTCCATTATTACTATTTTATTCCCATTATCAGTATTTTTGTAGATAACTCCATTTTCTTTTAGTGATGCAATAATGTTTCTGTAATTTTGAATTCTATTTGGTTTCATTTTGTTAATCCTTTTAAGAGCATCCTCTGATTTTATCCTAATCATTTCTTTCTCTTTATTAGTTATACCTTTCATGGCAATTTCCAGATCAACTATACAATCTTCAACAATTTGAGAAGATAAAGGAGATTGTTATTATAAATAGTTTTAACAAAAAGTTAGTAAACAAAAAACTTAATAGTTTCCTAAATAAGAAATTGATCAAGAATACCACCACACTATTGACTGAAAAAGAGAGACCAGTTTTTAAAAATTCACCTACCATCCAGTAGCTAAAAATAAATTCCAAAATTTTTTAAAGATATTGACATTAAATTGCCACCTGTTAACAGATACACTCTAAAAATGCTTTAGCGGACAACACTTTTAGTAACATTCCACAGGAGAAAAAGCCAGGCATCTACAAAATAACATGTAAAGAATGTGATAAGATATATGTTGGAAAAACTAAAGGGAACATAGGAACACAGTTAAAGGAACATCTCGGGAACGTTAAGTGCAAACAGATAGATAGATCAGCAGTGGCACACCATTTTTTATAGATAATAGCGACATAAATAGAGAAATTAAGTTATTTAAAGAAGCAAATGGATGAACAGAATTGGACACATGGGAGAAGATTTACATTCATAAACATATTGATCATCTTATGAGTTTGGACATTACAGGAGAATGTAATACAAATTTCCTGTTTATAAAGAAAAAACACCACCAGGATGGAGCCACAGGTCCTCATAGATGTTAGTTTCTTGTACCAGTCATCAAATTGGTTGAAGATGGAGAGGATGTCTCTTCGAAACCGCTCCCACCATATTTCAATGTAAGTGAAGCATAATAGTGTGTTAAACAACAGATTAGATAGAATTTTCATACAAGCTTCACTGTGTGAGTTCCAACAGAATTTTTTATAAATTTCTTATTTTTCGAAAGTTCTTAAATGAATGAAATTTAATGGTGAATCTATTTTCAATAAAATTAGTGATAATATTTGAGTGACTAGTGACCGTAGTAGGACCTAAGGCAAATGCAGCTTTTTAATAAATTATTGAATTAATAATTACCAAAAACCAATGTTGAAGTCACCAACTTGAATAAATTTCACATTATTTTCTATAATATCATTTAAGAACAAATCAAGTATTTTGAGGAAATCACATATTTTAGAATTACCAGACCTATTTATGCCACAAAGAATTATGCATTCAAGTTCAGTGAATAATTATATCCCCATATAATGTTTGGCAGAGCCAGCACTTTAAGCCATTCTATGTTCTTGTAGAATCTTATCAAATTTTTGAGACAGAGGGTTGAAAAGCTTCTTTCAGCTTAGGCAACATTTACGGGTAGTGTAGCCAATAATTGAAGAAAGTATATTATACTCAAGAAGCAAATACCATCATCTTTTTCTAATGTTTCCAGGGCTGTCAGGAAAACTTTTTGTTCTGTGACCACCTCTCTCACCAGTTTGCCTTCACCCACTAGATTTTCAGCCCTTTTTCCAAGGTAGGATTGCTGACATTCAGCAAGTGTCTGTAGTTTCTTTATGAAGTCAATATCTTAAACTGTTATGGTGAGTATTAGCAAGTTCAAGCTAGAAGTATTAATTATGCCCTGTGAAAGAAGCTCTTGTCAGAATATGATCTAATAACAAAATGAAAATTAATTTCCAATAATACACCTTAGGAGTTTCACAAGTATGCTTCTTTTCTATGGTTTTGATATTTTAGTGTCATGGATATTATAATACTGATTAAATTAAAATTAGTATGTTAATGAAAATGTTTGTATCAGAGGGATTTAAAATATTAGCATAGAATAAAACCCTGGTTAGAACCAGACCACATTGTAATATTTGTGAAAATATAAAGAACTCTCACATTAGAGAAAAAGTATCAAGACTTAAACTAATGAAATTACAATAATTATTTTGACATTTTGTATCATATAACTATAATCATAAATTATATCTTAGAACTTATACTGGAGAAACAAAAAATTTAATTAAAGGGACTCCTCCATATAACTGTCACAGCACTCTAAATTTCCAGCTAGTGCATGCAATCCATGGTAGGAGGAATAGCAAACTCTTGGGTAATACGGTACTTCAAGTCCATGAGGTGTTTTATCTTAGCTTGAGAGATTTGAGGGTTTTTGTAAGGGCTTTTCTATGACTGGATCTGTAGGACTTCCCCCACTGTGTCCTTCATAGATAATGTTTGCTGTTTGGAATTCATGTAGTTAAAAGCTGTTTTATAATAGACCAAATATGGTTTATCTTTTCTTACTTCAATAACTCTCAGATCATCCCAATTTATTTTAGTCCACTTAAATTCACAATAGACTTTATGGCCATTTGCTATTTTTTTTAATGGTGTTTAATACCCGTTTTTACTACTGTAGCACCATAGGCGGTGAACACTAGTGATACATGAAATGAAATGATAAATTGGGAAAGGATTTTTTTTTTTAAGCAAGGAAACATTCCAGGCCTAGGTTTAGGGTACCTACCCAGCATTTGCCAGTTATGAGGACTGAGGAAAACCTGGAAAAAACCTCATTCAGGGAGGACGGTCCTGGCGGGATTCGAACTCCAGATCTCCCATTCACGAGTCCGCGCCTTAATGACCTCAGCCACCTGTGGCAGTTCCCATTTGCTATGAAAAATCTTTTAAATCATTGACATCTGTAACATCTGTTACAATTTTTCTAACAACATAGGACTTTTCATGCTTCTTAGCCATCTGAATTAAAAATGCCCACTGTGATGGAGTCCAAGTTGGTGTAGATTTTAAACTGCTTTGCTTTTGTTTTTCAATGTATGAGTGCAGTGAATTGCTCTTATTTCAAGTGTGGCCAGCTATAAGATATTTAGAGTAATTGGAAGTATGTTAAGAGTTTTAACTGCATACTACAATAACTTTGTTATTATTTTCACCACCTGCATTATCAGAATAAAATAAAATATGACAGGTTTATATTTGCAGTGCTCTTGAAACTGCCACAGGTGGCCGAGATCATTAATGTGCGGACTTGTGAGCTGGAGGTCAGGGGTTCAATTCCTGCCAGGACCATCCTTCATGACAGGTTTATTCCAGGTTTTCCTCAGTCCTCATAAATGCAAATGCCAGGGAGATACCCTAAATTTTGGTCTGGAACAATTCCTTCCTTTAAAAAAAAATTCCTTTCACAATTAAAAAAAGTGTTCGTGAAGATACAGAATAGCATTTGTTGCTATTTCATTTACAACTAGGTTAGCAATAGCTTCTTTTGTTCCTATATAAATATGTTCCTAAATATTGTGAAGTTAAAATACAATTTAGAGTCCTCTTGTAATACAGTACAGAAATATCCACAAGGTGCTTGTAAAACAGAAACAGCCTAAAGATCAATCTAAGCATGACAATGTTGTTGCTGCATCTTTTCCTAAGATAGCATCTCTAGTTTTTTCTTCTCTACTCAACTCTTGGTTTTTCAAATGAGTCCTATTTTGATTGCAGTTTGTCCACATCTTCAGAACCAGCATTCTTATAACTCTCACAGAGAGCACACTAGTCCTTTTAGGAGAAAAAAAATGACAAATTATACTCAATATTAAACAATACATATTTAGCTTCACATATGGCAACCTGTTTCTTTCCGGTTTCAACATACATACAACCTATACATTTCTGCCAAACAAGCTACAATCCAGGTACTTTTCATTGTTTGGGCTCTAAGGCAATGTAATTCCACTTTTGGGAAAGACTGAATGTTGTTTCTTATTTGCTCTTTCACCTCTTCACTAACTGCTTACTATCTGCATTTTCCTATTTTTTCTTCTTCTAATACTCTGCAATAATTTATTTTTTTTCTGCAGTTTTTTAATTATTTTGTCTCCTATGTCAACAGTTTTCATTAAAAAATTGCTTGCATACTTTTTATTTTCTTAGCATCAACAGTGAAATAATAAGCAATATTAACAACTCTGTTGCTACCTTCTTTTAAATATCTGTATTTTGGCATCCCCTTCACTGAATTATTTAAAATACATTTGCATTGAAGGCTGTAGTTTGCCAGTTTCCAGTAAGCTACATTAATTTGTACCTGTTTTTCTGGTGACATTTTGCGGGGCACTTTAGATGACACTTGTTACCACAGCTTCTTTTAACATATCTGGCTTTTTTTGCTTTATTTTCTGAAGTTTGATAAGCCTGATCACTATTCACTTTTATTATTTTCATATTTGCCTTCCATTGTACTGATTGACTTTTCATCTTCCTTGTCAATGATTTTTCAATTTCTTCCACTCTTTCTTTCCTTATTACTTCCTCAGCAGAATTTTAAGAAGGGGTAAGTTGGTTATTATAGGAATGTTTGGAACTTACTCATCTTCTGAACTAACTTTACTAGGATTGTAATGAGGATCAGTTATGCAGTAATCCATTCTATCAGCCTTGCAATCATTCTCATTTATTTCGTTCAGGATACTCATAGTATGATGAGAGCTGAATATTGCAGTTTATGCATAGACATTTGCTTCTTCATCACCCAGAAAAAATGTATTATTTTATTAATTTTTAAAAAATGAAATTATAAAATTTATTTAATAATTGCATTCTGTCATAAGCTATGGTATTTACAGCATCAACAGCTAATTAGCTATAACTATGGTTACTATAATATAATTACAGTATCATCTTAAATCTCAATATCTTTTCTGTTTCCTGAACTAACTTTGTTAATTCAGAGTAGAATTTTTCTTCTATCCTAGAATAAATAAATGTGATCCATGCTGTTAACTTTTGTTTTTAAGTTGAATATTCGAAATATGATTGATCATTGCTATTTCATTTCGATAAATTAGGCCATGACCTATAAAATAATTTTTCATCATATGCAATATAGTTATATTATACTGTAATTTACACTTGCAGAATTATCTTCATCAAAAACTGGATCACATTTTAGCTTCTATTAACTATAAACGGTGGTTTTTATGCACATTGGAAGAACAATTATCACCCAACAACAATGGCAGTGATAATTCTCACAGTCAAGGCAGTAAGTATAGCCAACTATGAACAAAAATTTAGTTATAATTTTAGAGCAATAAGGCCACAACTCAAAATGTGACCTGCCACTTAAACAGTCAGTTTTATCTTGCTATAATAGTGATATTGCTCAAAATATGACTTTGTTACTTGCATTGTTTAAGAAGAAAACAGAATTTCATAATTCTGTGATTAAAATTGACATAAATATATGTATCACCTTCTTATACCAAATGAAACTCATATAGACCATTATAAAACCACAATAAATTCAAAATTTAATTTTTTGAGGTTGCGGTTCTATTATTCTTGGTGTGCAAATTTACCTGTGAAAAATATATTTTTTCCTGCTAAAGCTGCACTCAGGACCTTCTTCTGCTCCTCATTCAAAGATACTGATTCCAACCCTGAGGTCATTCGTAGTCTCTTACCCTGCAACAAGATGTTAATTTAATACATGGTGCATTATCTAAAATACTAAATAAAATGAAAAAAACACTTTGTTAAAGACTAATGAATCAAATTAATTTAATTTTGAAATAAGTCTAGTGAACACAGATAGTGTGAGCTAACTAGCTCTGCTAGGTTCCATTCCTGACACCATCAAGTTACCGGGGTCAGGGTATTTTCTGAAGTTTCTCGCATTCTGAAAAGACCAATGGAAGTAACTTTAGTCTTTAATTGAGGCTTATTTATCCCTTCATTCATTTAATCTATTTTACCACATGTTTGCGGCAGTCAGTTAGAAACAATAAAAACTTAATAAGGGTGAAATGACATCCATAACTAATATTTGTCTTTAATCACTGAATGAAACGTCACTAAAAAAAATGGGTAATAAGATTAAATAAAGCCCTGATGCACTGGATTTTGTTACTTGAATAAAGATTATTCATCTGGAAATTATAACTTCTTTGTTTCAGTAACAGTTAACTAATTATTTCAAAATCAGAGCTTAAACCAGAAAGTGTTTTTTTTTATCATAAGACCACAAAACTGTATTAATGATCAATCTTATTCTCATTTAATTAATTTTCTTTCAACAGGTAAAAAAAACAAATAGTTCTGGTACATCATAGTCAACAAAGATGAAGCAATCTTCTTCAATTTAGTTTTCACATTCAGTTGTTCATTTAAAATTGATGCTTTGATCACAGGAAACTTGGCTTTATGGTCTAGTCAATTCTTCCAAGGCAATTCACTATTGTATAAACCCAAAGAAAATTAGATTTACTCTATTTTTACAAGATTTACTCTATTATTTGTTCCAAAGCATCCTTTGTCTCACCATCCTAATGCATTTGTTTTGTTCCAACAAGCCACATTCAATGCAAAGTAATTTCAATTTTAATTTAAAGTTCACCAAATTTTATACATAATTTCCCATTCGATAATTCTTCCTACATAATCTTTTCAATTCAAATTATTTCTAAAAGACTGTAAGATTTAAACAACCATTCACAGTGGCTGTATGTACTACAATGTTCCTGAAAGACAACACAATTCATTTTATCTTTTTGTAAACTGGATATTTTCGAGCAGACAGTTTGCAAATACCTGCTTCATTAACAAATATATTTGTAATACAGTTTTCCACGTAAAGTCAGTTAGATTAGCTTAAACAAGAGCCTTCATTTTTTTTAAATTTGTTCTTATTTTTTATTTATTTATTTTTTTTCCCCTCCCTGATATTTGACAGAACTCTAATTTTAGATTTAAAATACTATCAACAGAGAAGCATTATGGTTAAAATTAAAAAGAAAAGGAATATTCTTTATGTTGATAAAACTATTGCAAATGCAATGAATGGTGTTTAACCCCCGTTTTTACTACACAAGTGCCACAGGCGATGGACAATGAAATGAATGATGACACATGAAATGAAATGATAAATTGGGAAAATATTTTTTAGGGAAGAAAATGTTCCAGGCCTAAGTTTAGGGTACCTCCCCAGCATTTACCATTTATGAGGAATGAGGAAAACCTGGAAAAAACCTCAGTCAGGAAAGGCGGTCCTGGCAGTATCCGAACCCCAGACCTCCCGCTCATGAGTCCGTGCCTTAACGACCTTGGACACCCGTGGCGGTATAAAACTATTACGGAAGATATATAATGAGAACATGTTTTGTTCAATTTTTCAGGTAATAAAGTAAAGCATTATATGTACAGCAAAACAGGAGTAAGACAGGGCTGTAAATTAAGTTCAATACTGTTCAATCTCCATATTGATGACATTCTGGACAAGACTCAAATGAGATAAAACAGATCTACCCATAATAAATGATAAAGAAATATCAGGGATACTTTTTGCAGGTATTTAGTAATTGCATCTATATCTAGTGGAGGACTGAGAAGGGCAATTGAACTTGTTAATATTTTTGTAAACATTGGGGATTGAAAATGGTTTTTAAAAGAAGGTATAAATTGAAAAAAGATGACAAATGGCAATTAAATGGGTTAGAAATAGAGGTGGTAAGGAAATTTAATTGTCTAAGGACAAGATTAATTTCTAATGGAAGTTGGAATGAACACCCACCCACACACACACACAAAATAGTGGTAATAGCAAAAGGAAAAGAGGCTATGAGTGTTATAAGAGCATGTTTAAGAAAAATTCCAGATATAAGTGTGAATTTGCTGGAAAGAATTTACACAACCAATTTAACATTTCAGGTCAGCAGCATTTCATTCAATTCACAGTGTGTAAATGCTGATAATTTTTGTTCAGAGGCCTCTTCTTTCAGGCTAGAGGTTCTTTTACATACCCTAAATCTTTGACATGGGACCCATGGCTTTAATTCCCTTCTGAAGGAAGCCATACTTAGGATTTTTACTCCCAAAAATATCCATTGATCTTGGCCAGCAGTGGACGCGTGATCTTGGGTTTAGGAGTCAAGTATGGTTACCACTGCACCACCAGGACTAACTTTTTGAATTATAAGGAATTTAAAAGGGAATTCTCAAACGTTTTGTGCTGCACTGATAGATGTTCTTGGCATATTGCTATATAAATAGGTTCAACAAATGTCAACAGAAATGGTTTAGAATGTGCACAAAATCTGGAGATGGATAATTGAATATTTTTGTAGTTTGATTTTAACTGCTGCACTTTTAGTGTTGAAAAACTTACACAACTGCATATTAGTCATTGTTGTGGGCTTTTTACTGTCACAATGAATAGCATGAATAACATTGTAAAAATGATTAAATAAGTTTTTAAATTAAATTTGCTACAAATCATTACTTATATTATATATTTTATATTATACTTTTTTTTAATTGTGCTCTATTATGCTTTCAAGTAGTTTACAACTTGTTATCAAGGTGAAATAAAAATATATTAAATTCACAAATGCCTAATATTGTGAACCCACAAGGTGTTAGTCAATTGTTGTAGTGTCATCAGTTACATACGTTTGTACATCATTACTTTTGCTTTCATATTGGACTAGTTCTTATTGCAGTTTTAGCAGAGCTGTGAGTGCTCCTTTTCTCCCTTTGCTTTTCTACTAAAAGGCTTGTAGGAAGTGGTGTTTGTTCCATCAAACTTTCTAAAAATGTAGCTCATAGCTTTAAGTTTCTTGGGTTTTCTTTGGTTTATTATTATTTTATTACATGTTTATTCTGCAATGTTATAATTGTGATGACCTGATTATATATCAGGATTTAATATTCCAGATTCATTTTTATTTGTTCTCTTTTATATCTATCAATAAAATTTACAACACAATCTAAATTCTACAGATTTTAAAGCTACAATACTAATACTATAACTAAACTTTAAAAAAAAAAAATAATCAAATATACCAGTACTATGGCTATTTTTAACTATAACTTTAATTAAACCTACAATTGCTCTGGTAATCAGTACATTATTACATTTCACTTATATTTCAATCAACGTACTTTTTAAGTAGGTATCTTTTACAATTAATTACATTTACAATTTTTTTATTACTTTTAAACAATTCACAATCTAAAATCTTCATTTCTGCTAATGCTTGGCATCTGGGCTACCCCTACTGGAATTCCAGGCAACAGGACCTGGGCATTAATGAAGTTGTTGCTGCTCTAAAGTTGCAGCTATACTGGACCAAGGTTTGTTGACTGTGCGGTTTCCTTCTCTTCTCCGTTTCCTTTATCTTCTTCTACATTTCAACTTTTATCTGTGCTTTCTTCATTATAGATTATGGATTAACTATTGGCGCTTTTTACTTCTTCTTTCTCCCACTTCTACTTTTTATATTTATTCCTTATATTTTCCTCCTCTTGTTCTCGGTCTACTTCTTCTTCTTTAAGCTGCTTCCTTCTCTTTTTTCCTGTATCTTCTTCTACATTTCAACTTTTATCTGTGCTTTCTTCATCATAGATTATGGATTAACTATTGTGTTTTTACTTCTTCTTTCTTTCTTCTGCTTCTGCTTTTTATATTTATCTTATATTTTCCTTTTCTTGTTCTCAGTCTACTTCTTCTCTCAATTGTTTCCGTCTTATCTTTTTCCATTATCTTCTTCTACATTTCAACTTTTATCTGTGCTTTCTTCATCATAGATTATGGATTAACTATTGGTGCTTTTTACTTCTTCTTTCTTCCATTTCTACTTTTCTATTTATTCCTTATATTTTCCTCCTCTTGTTCTCAGTCTACTTCTTCTTCTCTCAGCTGTTTTCTTTCCACTGGAAGACTACCATTATTCCCTTCTTCTGTTGGGCACTAATGACCTTAGCTATTTCCTTTAAACCATAATCATTATCTCTTCTTCTGATTCAGTTTGGATATTACCTTCTTTATCTTCTTGTTTTGAACTGATTCTTCTTGTATTTATCTTTTTTGCCTTTCACTGATTACACTGGTCAACGGTATAAAGGAAAATATGTCACTTTAAAGGAAATCAATTTTTTGGCTATCATATCTAGTTTTCATGATATGTGTACGTATGTCTGTGGTGCTATTTTCAATGAGCTTGCCCAACTAACTGCTACATTTCATTATGTTATTCTAACTCTGTTGTTGATTTTCTTCTTTTTCAGCTCACTTCCAACCTCCCTCATCACCCAGATGTTTATGTTTATATTCCCAGCACTTATCAGTTTTGTTCTATGGGCCAGGTCTGTCTTCTTGAGAGGTATTTATGTTTACATTAACAACTATCATAAGTCCCAACTTCAGTTGAGCTGAAAACATGTGTTAATAGGCATGTTCGTCTTCCATATGTGTAGCGCTAAAATAAAAGTTTGAGTATGACATCTACATCAGGATTATGCAGAAGACAGTGTCTACAAAGTCCTCAGAAGTTGTTACATTTGTGGGTGTTACGTGTTTGATGGGAAAGTATGTAAAATAGACTCACAAATAAAGAAACTATATTACTCAATTTCAAAGAGAATGTTGGTGAACAGGATAAATCATGCATACCTCATATTGCATATAACAGTTGTGTTGAGGGATTACGTTATTGGTATGAAGGAAAAAGGAAAGCAATGCCATATGCCAAACCATTGATTTGGAGACAACAGCAGAATCACCATGACCATTGTTACTTTTGCATGTGCAAAGTTGCTGGCTACAATTAAAAAAATAAGGCAAGAATTAAATATCCAAATCTGAACTCAGCTACATAGCCTATTCCTTATGGGCCCGAACTACCCATGCTACACCACCAGCAGACCTCAACTTTAGTGAATCTGAAAGCAGCTCTGTGATTTCTGACAATGAGTTAGTTTCTGATCCAGAAGAATTTGACAATTCACCACAATAGTTTAATCAATTTGAGTCAAATGATTTAGTATGGGATTTAGGCCTCACAAAACAAAAAAGTGAATTACTGGGCTCAAGACTAATTCGTTATACCTGGCGTTACATTTTAGTGGTATAGAAATTGCAAAATACAATTCCACAAGCACTACGCAGAATAAGATCAACTTGTGTTTTGTATGGACGTGTGTAATCTTATTCAACAGTTGGGCAGGGAAGCACATGAGCCAAGTAACTGGTGTCTTTTTATTGATTCTTCCAAACCAAGTCTAAAGGCAGTGTTAATTCATAATGGCATCAAGTTAGCTTCAATAACACTTGCACATTCTATGAACCTAAGAGTCCTATGAAACTATAAAGCATGTTCTTGAGAAAATTAAGTACCATGAATATGTGGTGACTTGAATGTCATTGATCTATTACGAGGATAACAGGGAGAATACACAAATTTCCTTGTTTTCTTTGCAAATGGGATAGCAGGGCAAAATTGGCCAATGGCCTGAGAGGCAGCAACTGCAACCTGGATCAAAAAATGTTACTAATGTGCCTCCTGTTGATCGTCAAAAAATTTTACTTTATTTTATTTTATTTTATTTTAAAAGCTTGGCATGAAACAATTTGTGAAAGCACTTTTGCCCTTGCTTCAAGTACTTATGCACAAAGTTTCCATCACTGTCACGGCTAAAATCAGAGAGGGAGTATTTGATAGACCACAGATAAGGAAATTGATGAAAGATGTTAATTTTACCAGTTCTATGAATGAAATTTAAAAAGACATATGGAATGGATTTGGAGAGGTTGTTAAGAAATTTCTGGGCAATGTGATAGACCATCAATACAAAGAAATTTTCAGAAATATGCTGGAAAATTTCAGACTGCTTGTGACTGTAGTACGAGTTTGAAGCTTCATTTCCTCAAGTCACATCTTGACTACTTCCTGTTGAATTTAGGAGCTGTCAGTGAAGAGCAAGGTGAACGGTTCCACCAGAACTTGAAAGATGTTGGGATGTACAAATGACCGCCAATTACTACTGGTGTATTGCATGCGATGAACCTTCAAGAGAACACTTGAGAAAATCACGTACACTGCAGTTCAAGGGAAAAGAAAAAGGGATATACAAGATAACTAACATACATTCTCAAATTCAAGTAAGCTTCCATGTTATTATTCTTCTATATTTTCTTTAAAAGTTGCATATGAGTGTGCAATATTTTTGCCAATTTTACAATTATATTTTCATTGAACATTGTTATATTGCCAAAATGAGATGCGTTTAGAAAAAACAGAATGCATTTTTGAATTCTGTGCACAGAAATTAGTAAAATTCATCTATTTTTAATCGTACTGCAGAAAAGAAAGTTTTCATTTGTAACCTAGTGTTATCTGGGATCTTATAGGGGTATATGTGATTTCTGACAATTGCATTTTTTCTCTTATTTGATTTTATTGTTTATATACTCTTCTGCCATTTTACATGATATTTTATTTGTTAAATCATCTTAATCACTCATGATGTTCCAAACTGCCTGTGATGCCTCAGTAGATAAAATGGGCACTAAACACAATTTAAAAAAAAGTTCCATATGGATTTCCCTGAAAATAGCCATCTTTCCTCATCAACAACTGACTAATATTTAGGCCATATGAATGAAACATGGTCCGGTGTATCAATCACTTTTTAAACCTTACATATATTGTATGTTGTAATTTAAATTTTTGCAAATATGAGCAATATGAACCTTGTTCTTTATAAAATGTACTAGCCCCTTACTGGGTTGAATATATTTGAAGATAATCTTTGCTTTGTGGATGGAAAGATTTCATGCACTCTTTTATTTCTTTCATTTCTCCCATTCTTGTTGCCATATTTTAATAAAGATTTTTGGATTTCTTTTTATTACTACAAGCTTTGTCAATGTCCATTATTTGTTAATTATGCCAATAAGAGCCTGTTCTTAAGGGGATTCAATAAGCAATTAGCTATATACCCAAGATTGCTAATAGTCCCATTATATATGTGGAAAAAGCCCTGTACATCTCAATAAAATTAACTTTGGGAGCTTGTTAAAGTGCATCTAATGTATATCTCCTATACCTGCTATGCAGATCTTGACAAACATGGAACCTCTACATAAATCTATACAGAGAAGGGCAGTTATTTTATCCATAAACTTACTAGTCTACCAAATAACCCATTTTGGTGGAATTATAATAAAAATAGAGTTAGGAATTTAAAAACGCAAGATGGTTTTATACAATCGGCTCTGAAGGTCGCTAGACCTTTAGGGCTCTATCATGAGACTTTTACCTTGCCCTTGCCTATTCGCCCATTGGATTATATACACTTTGATCTAAACCTCAATCTTATTATGAAGGTACTAAAGAAGGATATGATCCCAGAAAATTAAAAGCTATAGCTCTTGTAACTATTTGAAGTCGATTTACAGAAAGTAAATGGTTACATGTTTTCACAGATGGCTCCATGTTAAATAGAGACCATGGAGCTGGAGTTTTTTGTTAGCTTTTTAATTATTGCTTACTTATAGGCACATGTACCAGAGCCTTTGAAGTTGAGGCTATTGCAGTGGCAGTCCAACAATTATCACTGAGGAAATCTGGTTTTAACAGAGCAGTGGTTCTCTTGGATTCAAAGTCCACACTCCAAGCATTATCACAAAACTACCATTGCGATATGCAAGAATCCTGGAATGCAGACTGTTGCTGAAGGATCTTGTTCATAAAATTTCTTTCCAACAGGTACCTGCACACTGTGGCATCATGGGAAATAAAACACGTGGACCTACTTGCTAAAAGAGGAGACTCAAAGATCTATAAGGACAATACCATTCATTCCCTAAAGCTTTTGACAAATAGGACTTTTAAACATAATTTTAAATCTGAAGCTACAGTGGCAACTAAAGACTAAAATTAGGCAGTTCTTAATGAGAACATTACTTGTCTACCTAACAGCCCAAGAAAAACTGCTGTCGCTCGCTTTCGATAGGTGAAGAAACATGACTATCTTATGTCCCACCTCTCATTGCTATTTCTCCAAATTGTACCCTTTGTGATTCACGTCAACCTATGATGGCTGAACATTTGGACGTATGCTTTGCATTAAGTGGATTTAATTGTATTATTGAAAAATACTGGAGAGTCCATGTACTAATGGCATAAGTGCTAAATTGTATGTGGCATTTGTTAAATAAAAAATATCTTACATGCCCCCCCCTCCCCCAAACTCCTCCATCATAGTTTAATGACTGCAAAGATGCTATTGTGAAAGATTTTATTCCATCAACTTGTATATAGAAATATTACAATATTGGTCAACTTAAACATAACTTTTACGGCTGGAATTCTTGTAATTTCTACATGTTTCTTAAAATTAAAATTTTCATCCAATCTATTTATACTTGTTTCTGTATAGTATTTTTGTAATGTATATTTGTTTTTGTACACAAGTTTCTTTATTTCTTATAAAAAAGTTCATCAGGGTTACATGGAAGCATTAAAATTTTGAATTATCTAAAGAGCTTTCTGAATGTCTGCTGTGTACCAGCAATTATTTGTATGTTTGTTTTTTCTGTATTAGGAAAACATGCTTACTTTAACTGAGTTTATGCAAAATATAATACCATATTTCATTATTGAGTTAAAATAGGTATAATAAACTAATTTTAACATCTTAATTGAATCTGTTTGATTTGATTTGATTTGATTTATGAATGCTCTTTAACATCACAGGTTATCAACGTCCCATTCTATTCAGGGCATGAAATGACTGACAAATTTTGTTCAGAGGCCTCTTGTTTCAGATTGATTGATTTATTTATGGACGCTCTTTAACATCGAAGGTCATCAGCGTCCCATTCAACTCGGGGCGTGAAACGGCCGACAAATTTTGCTCAGAGGCCTCTCTTTCAGGCTTGAGGTTCTTTTTCGTGCCGCAAATGTACGACACGGGACCCACGGCTTTACTTCCCTTCCGAAGGAAGCCATACTTAGGATTTTTACGCCCGAAAAAATCCATCGGTCCTGGCCGGGTTCGAACCCGCGTTTTGGGTGTAGGAGGCAAGTATGATTACCACTACATCACCAGGACCAACTTAATTGAATCTAAAGCTAAAAATGCGTGTATCTGCTAAGTTTAGGCATGATAAAATCGATGTGATTTTACCAATCAGGATGGTTATCGGTTCTTATACCAAGAAATTTAATTTCTTTGGTTTGTAGAAGCACACTGTTAGAATTTGTTATCCATAATAGTGGATTTGGAGATCTGTAAGAGATGAATTTTATAACATTTGATTTATCTAGATTTACAGAAAATTTGTTTGCTTTGAACCACACATACAAGGATCTCAGAACTAGATTTAATTTATTGACAGACTATTTCCATTTATCAATATGCTTATGTCATCTGCAAATAGAGCAGTAGTAGCTACATCTTGGACTGATAAGGAGAGATCATTTATATACTTCAGAAAAAGAAGAGGGCCCAAAACGAATCCTTGAGGCACTCCATATTTAAATATTCCCCATGCTGATGAATTGTTTTATTTTTAAAGGGACAATTTAACTATACATTTTGTTTCCTTTTGTCAAGGTAAGATATAAATCATTTTAAATATTGATATTTTATACCATAGAAAGCTAATTTATATATAAGAATTTCATAAGTGAAACAATCCAAAGCTTTTGCTAATTGCAAAATATTCCTTCTACATTATTCTTTCATTGAATGCAGTTAAAATTTCATTTGAGAGTTTAAGGATTATTTTCCATTGAAATTCCCTCACTAAAACCAAACTGATTATTAACTAGAATATTCTTAAATAGCTAGTGATTCACTTTATTACTCTTATACTCCATTTACCATTGAATTATATGGAAAAAAAAAATGTTTCACAGCCCTTTGCTCGCATCATTAGCTGTGAGTCTGCAGTTGAGTAAGTGATGCATAATAATATTAAAGCAATTCACTAATTATTTAAGAGCATATTATTGCTTTACTGTATTAGTTCCAATATGAAATTAGTTTTAAAATTAACTAGAATATTATTACTTTCAAGATAATTGAAAATTCTATTGTGCATTACTTTCTCAAACATCTTAGAAAATGTGGGTGAAATAGTTATGGGTCAATAATTACAGACATTTTCCTTTTTGAATAGAGACTTCACTACCAAATAGTTTAGCTTTTCAGGAAATACACCAGATGTTAAAAACCGATTACACAAATGACTAAGAGGGAAACTAATTTCCTTTGCACAGAGGTTGGTCCTGGTGGTCTACTGCTAAACACACATGCCTCATAAACCCAAGATTGTGGGTTCAATCCCGGCCAGGCCGATGGATTTTTTTCGGATGTAAAATTTTAAGTATGGCTTCTTTCAGAAGGGAAGTAAAGCCATGGGTCCCATGTCATTGATTTACGATGAGAAAAAGAATCACAATCCCAAAAGAAGAGACCTCTGAGCCAAATTTACCTACTGTTTCATGCCCTGAATTGAATGGAATGCTGATGACCTGAGATGTTAAAGAGCATTCTTAAATAAAACAAATAGAAAACAATCAACAAACTTCACACAGGTGTTTATAACTTTGCTGTTAATTTCACCATAGCCAGAAGATAAACGTTTGAAAGTCTCAAGGAAAAAACATCCAGGTTCAGTTTTTACTTTTTTACAGGAATGCACCGCCATGGGTGGCCGAGGTCGTAAAGGCATGGACTCGTGAGCGGGAGGTCTGCGGTTCGAATCCCGCCAGGACCGTCCTCCCTGACTGGGGTTTTTTCCAGGTTTTCCTCAGTCTTCATAACTGGCAAATGCCGGGGAGGTACCTAAACTTAGACCTGGAACGCTTCCTTCCTTAAAAAAAAAAAAAATCATTTCCCAATTTATCATTTCATTTCATGTATCATCGGTATCCACCGCCTGTGGTGCCTCAATAGTAAAAACGGGTGTTAAACACTACTCAAAAAAAAAAAAAAAACAAAAAAAAAACAGGAATGTAATTTGAATTTTAGTTTTTTTCTAGAATAATTCTTAAGGTAGTTTTCTAATAGGCCCTTCTTTTGAAATTAGTGTCATCTATTATTTGTTCATGTTAATTAACAATAAAAAGTCAAAGTACACATACTTGTAGATAAAACAATCAAATAAAAAAAGTCCACTAACTACATTATGGTATGTGCCAAATTATACTAGTATTTGCTGAGGAAAATATAAACATTAATGAAACATTCATTCAATCAAAATTATTCATTGTCTATTACACATAACCTCGAAAAATACAGCTATGCATTTTTGGAAAAGAATCTCTTCAGGCATTGTAGGTCATCATATTTTGCCTTGGAAAGTGGAATTAAACTTGAATAGAAAGTGGCAGGCTGTTCATCAGTCTGTGTATAGCACATTTTGTCAACAATAGCCCAGGAGCCATTGTAGGTTGTTCAACTAGTTATAGTTCTAGAAGAGGTTTTGTCAGCTACAATTTCTTGTATTTCTCTTATCTTTATTCAACATGTCTCCTGTATTGTTTATTAAGAAATTAAGACCATGATTTAAAAATATTCTGGGGACACTCAATGATATTCAACGGAGATGGTTTCAAGCAGCATTATCTGATGAACTCATTCTAATTTCAATTTCACCATGTGTTTTTGATTTATTAAACCCATATCTTTGCGCATTCCGTGTAACTGTGGCCTCTGATAGCAAAAGTCACTTTTATCGATTCAAATTGTTGTGCTTATGAATCAAACATGAATGAGGCAAATAATGGTATGATTTTATTTTGGCCGGGGCAAGAAACAGGAAAAATTTGCAAATTTTGAAATGATGGGTCCAGGTGATGGAAACAAAAGTCATTTAACATTGATGTAACTTCATCCATATCATTTCTTGCTACAGTCTCATAGTAGATATTTTACAGAGGACTCTGATTGTTTTTCCCTAGACACTATTTTCCTATGCTGATTTTTATGGACTATATGTGTTTTTTCCCTATATGAATGTGATGGAATTGAATAGCTACATACCTACAATCCATTGGCACCAAAAGTGGACTTTTTGATTGTCTTTACTCTTCATTTTTTCCTGCTTTCTGGTCTGCATATTAATCACCAAAAGAGTTATAGCAGTGCTTGCTGTTTATAATTATGGCTATGTATGAGAGTATGCTGTCAAGAAGCTGATTCAATGTTTCATTTCATTTCACTATTTCAGCTCAATATGGTGTTGTACACAAATCATGTCAATGTATAAAATAACAAAATTTATAACAAAAGTGACAACTTATAAACTACCCAATTTCCCCACACATATGCACATACATTGCACAGGAACATAATACATTGTGTGTAACAATAGTTAATCATAATTTAGATATTCTTCAATATCATAGTAAACCTTTTTTTTAATGGCGTTTAATGCCCATTTTTACTACTGATGCACGACAGGCAGTGAACACTGATGATACATGAGATGAAATGATATATTCAGAAAGGATTTTTTTTTTTTAAGGAAAGAACGTTCCAGGCCTAAGTTTAGGGTACTTCCCTGGCATTTTCCAGTTATGAGGAGTGAGGAAAACCTGGAAAAAAACTCGATCAGGGAGGACGGTCCTGGCGAGATTCGAACCCCAGACCTACCGCTCACGAGTCCACACCTTAACAATCTCGGCCACTCGTGGCGTTCATAGTAAACCTGGTCTATAAGGAAATGAAACAGGTGTTTCTTGAAGTTAGTGTATCCAATGCAATTTTTAATACTATCAGGAAGTTTACAAAATTTTATTCCCGTATAGCTAGGTATCTTCTCATACAGCTGCAATTTATGTCTGGGGAGTGCAAGGTCATCTTTATTTGTAGTATTGTGGTTATGGACACTAGAGTTTGTATTCATAGGAAACTTATACTGCACTAAATGCAATACAACTATATTATACACACACAAACAGGATAAGTAAGTATTTTTAGTTGGCTAAACATATTTCTACAAGATTCAGTTTGTTTCAAATTACCCAAATATCGCACAGCCTTTTTTTGCAAGATGAATATTGTATTTTGATTAAGTTTAGAACATTACCCCATGTTTCAATTACATAAGCAATGAGAGAATGGATAAGTGCAAATGGTCCTGGATGTTTGAAGAAGACCATGTTTATTCAAGGATCTCAGAATGAATAGATTTTGACTAAGTTTTGTTGCTAGATTTTCAATATGGGTACTGTAAGTAAATGTCTTGTCAAAATATAATCCTAATAATTAAGATCATCAATATTTTATATTAGTATATTCCCTTTATTTAACTGCAGTTGTTTATCAAGGTTCCTAGAGCCAAAGTTGATTACTACTTCGCAAGATTTACACTTAAGTTTAATAGATTGAAATATTAAACAGCTGAGTTTAAAACTGTATTTGCATTCTATAGATTTGAAGGTGGATTTAATTGTAATTTTTTGAACATTATTGAAAAGATTAAGCTCTATAATATGTACACATCACCCCTTTCCAAAACATAAAAATTTTAGTCCCTAATGGTAATTGTACATCTGAAAATAGTTTGATTTTATAGTTCGTATTTTGTCGCTGATATCATACATATATGATATAAATAATAGGTCCAAGAATGGATTCTTGCATTAAAAATATTTTGTATTTGGGGTAGATATTCAACATTATTTATTTTTAAATGCGCCAAATGTTTTCTATTTGTCATAAATGCTTTTATCAATCTATACCCTAATACCTAACATAGATTAATTTAGACATGAGAAGTATATGTCTACTCAGTCAAAAGCCTTTGTAAGATTCAGTAGCATGCCAATAGTATAATTTCCAGAATCAATGCAATTTATTATACTTTCAATGGAATCAGATATTGCTCTTAACAGTGGTCTGTTACTTACAAATCCATTTTGTATTTTGGCTAATAATTTATATTTATTTAAGATATTTTGTTATTTGGTTGTGTAAGATATGTTCAAAGATTTTAGAGATTGCTGGCAGTACAGATATTGGTTGATAATTATGCATATAATCTTATCACTTTTTTAAAACAGGTGTTATTCTTGCAATTTTTAATTTATCTGGGAACACTCCTAGCTCATGACAAACTCAAATCGCCGATTCTAAAGGATTTGCAATTACAGTGCTGAAGGCTTTCATCTGTACCATTGGTATGACATCTGTTCCTATGCTATTTTATTTTAGTGATTTCATTTTTGTATTATTTCAGTACTATTAATACAATACAGGTAGAGTATAGAGAATATTTTTGAGTTTTCTTTTATGTTTTGATATGCATTACATCTATTTGGATTTGATTTTTGACCTACAGAGACAAAGAAGTTGTTAATTGCTTTAGCAACTTGCTTAGGTTGTATAATTATCTATTATTGACTTTAATATTAAAATTAGTTGCATTAAAGGAATTTGTGACATTTTAGAAAACCATTTATCACTTACCAGCTTGATTTACTTATGTTTTTAGAATTTAGTATCTGACAGCATTACTTTTGCTTCTATTACTGCCTGATCATATTCTTTTTTGATGACTTTTAAATTTAGACTGCCAATGTTAGTTTTCTTCCATATTTACTGTTGCTAGCTTTAGGAGAATATGCAGTTGTTGTATCTTGGGATTAATCCATTGATTCAATTTTTTGATTTCAAATTTTGACCCTTAGATATAAGAGGACAGTATAAACTAATATAGTATAATACATCACAAAATATATTTAATTTTTCATTTGGATCCTGTTCAATGTAAACTTACTCCCAGGTTTCATTGGCCAATGCAAATTTTATATTGTTTAGGGCTGTTGTATTGAATAAAGATTGGATATTACTGTTCTTGAAAATGGGCAGTTTTAAATTATATAGGGCAATACATTGAGCAGTACAGTCAGATAAGACATGATTGAATTAAGTTACTAATTGAGGTATACTGTCAATGTTAGTAAAAATAAGTTTATATTTGTATATAAATTCTACAGTAACCACTAACCTGAGCTGATATATTGGCAGTTCGTTTACTTCCTGTTGGCGGTGTGGAATCAATACCAGCCTTTGCCTTAACTTGCTTTATTTCCTGAAATGTTATAGGGCTGATATCTTCCACAGCATTTTCACCAAGAAGTTTGTCTCTTGAATTAATTTTTTTGCAGTTGTCTTTTGTGTTGAGTTTGATATACATAGTTTTCAGAAAACCTAAGAGATTAGCTGGCGGGGCATTGGCAATGAGCAGCACCATCTTTTGTTCAGGAAACATTATTGAGGCTTTACCCTCGGACATAAACTTTTTACGAACACTGCTGTTTTTAAGAGAATATCTACTTTTAAATTTGTCGCTTTGTACCTCTAAAAGCACTTCACGGAGTTCATTCCGTATTAATCGCAAACTGCTGGACTTATGAGTTACTTTGCGAAGTACAGAATTATGTTGGTTTAAATATTCTAAAACTACATCACACAATAGTGCTGTATAATTTGGAGACATCTGTGCCATCTAAATAGAAGCAGAGATACTTTTAATTGCAGATATTAAAATATAATAATTTAAAAATACAGATATTTTATAAAAAATAACATTCAGCCGTACTCTTTGATCTAATTTTTTTAAAAACAATTAACAGTTAAAAATATTTCATTAAAAATACGTCATTGTAACAGGATAACGCTGCACGCATCGCACACCAAACTATTTAAACTGTTATGCATGTGCGCGAAATGCAATGTAGCCAACATGCTCTGAGAAAATTTATCACACACTGGAAAAGCAAAGACAAAATAAGATAGCAGTTTCTCCAAAAATATCATAGAGCAATGAATTTTCTTGCAAACAGTTTCTACTCTTCCTAGAAATTTTAATTGCGTTTTGACTTTAGCCGGTATGTGTGACTTTGATTCAATGATTATGAACTGAAAGGAACTCTCCGTAATTTTTTCCTATCCCACAAGTTAAAATTTTATAAATAGTGCAGTTGCTTCTAAAATTGCTTAGTAGCTATAATGAAGCAAATTTTAAAAATGAATGCACTTTTGTATTTTTGTGTAAATATGTACTGTTCTATATTGACAAAGAACTTTAGTATTTAGTACTCTAATATACGTGACGTTCTATGTAACGAGTATTTACTAACGTAAACCTAACTAAATGTATTTGCAGATGTTATTTGTCCATGCTGAAGTGCATGGAGAATAATCAAAATATTTAATAAAAAAACAAATTACCTTTGAAGATATACAAAATTCATGACAAAATACAAGAAGGCGCCAATTGGTGATGCAGTGAGAGGAGATCCACAATTATAGTGTTAAAAAGTAGCTAACTTGAAATATTTCAATAAAAGGGTGTTAGAAGACATTAATTGTGACAAATGTAAAAGTACATTCATGATAAGTGTGCAGAGGTAATTACTAATGAACTAAATGAATATTTATCTCACGATGCAACACGTGCGAAGAAGAAATTCGGGCAGAAGTACTAAAGGCTATATAATATAGTTACAAAGGCGATAAATGTCATATTAAGCGATTAAAATAATGGAACAAATAAATAAAATCGTAAAATGCAGTAAAACCTTTTGAACAAAGATCAGAATTTAGAGTAATTAAGAATAGAACGTTACGTTTATCAGACTCACCAAACCTAAAGTCTGCGGTTATAAGTAGATATTATTTAAGGTTCATAACAATCCTGTTCCGGCTAAAAACAAATTCATCGTCTTGGGTAAACATATCCCAGATCGAATAAATGATTAGCAGGTGGAAGAAAAATTGCTGCATCCATAAACTAAAAAATGGGGAGTACAATAATAAAACCTAATGCTTCAGTGTTTACAAAATGAAATATTAGTTGTTCTGGGAGACTGGATGTTCACATTTTCGGAATATAGGTGTAAACAGAAGGGCACCTCAACTAAATACCTATCTGTTATCTTGACATTAAATCAATCAAATTAAAACACACGGTACAGTAAATAACTTTAAACAAAGGAAACAGACAGTAACATTTTTACATGTATGAACGAATAGCATCGGGAATGGAATGTGGTGATGGAGGAGAATTGGGGAAACAATGGATATAATCAACCTCGTAAGAATCCAGACATCAGAAATCAGAATCCTAGTCAATAATATTCCTCATCATTAGTAAGTGAACATAAAGCAAATAGGATCGATTTTGAGCTGGGTTTGTTGTACAAGATGAGGAATGTTAGATGGGGATTGTTGGATGTGGGATAATGGCTTTGGAAGAGATGGTGTCCACGTCAGTCGCACGGGTCAAATATAGCAGGCTTCTATGGAATGCAACATCATCAGTGTGCCAGGGAAACTATGCAGTCTGTGTTGGAAGAAAACATCAAAAGTGAAGAAATCATATCTGGAGAACAACAGAGACACATGATGGTCTATGAAACTTTATTTTGTTGCATTAAATTAAATGTATAGAAAAATGAAAGCATGGTAAGGAATGACATATGGGCGAGTATTTAGAACATAACATGTTAATGTTCGGATACTGATAATAAGTACGTATTATTTAAGCAATTCATTTATGTACATGATTCACATATTACAATAGTAAAGGAACATGAGTTATATAGGAATCAAACTGAACTACTGTAAGATGCCTAGTCGTTTTATTGCAAAAGTACACTGTCGACCACAAGGTATGAGCAGGGGGGTAATGATACATGCTGACAAAAATATTCTAATTAGAGAACTAAATATAAAAAAAAAACGTGTCGTTGATAAGCTGTTTTAGGTAATTGATATAAATGTTAATGATATTCATGGTGAAATATTAATATCTGGTATTTATAAATCGCCAAGCACATTAGTGACTGCTTTTGTGTGAGAGATAGAAGCTCGGTCAATTTGCAGTATGTAAATACAATTTTTTTTTATTGCAGGTGACCAAAATATGCCCTTAAATGCGATAATTCAGTTTATACAAGGCAGAAAAAGGTGTTTAATTCATATAACATTATAGATATTATTTATGAGGCAACAGGAATAACAACAAATACTGCCACTATCATAAAACATATTGCTACAAACATAACAATGAGTTGATTAATACTAAGGTAATTGCAACATAGTTTTTAGATCATTTTTCCCAAATTGTTAACTTTAAGAACGTGAAAGCTCAATATGATACATACACTTGAAAAAGTATCGCTTGGATAATACTGATTGCCTAATGCATTAAGCGCAGAACTTTTTGCAATAAATTGGGATTTGTATATAATTGCAAAACTGTTAATTAAAAATTGAATGTACTATAGGCTATTTTCAATTACATTTTTTTCTCAAACCCGTTATATTATAAATAAAAACATAACTCATAAATATGACAGAATATAATTTTCTGAGAGTGTATTACATTTAAGAGAAGACAGAAACACTTTTTGGGCTATACAAACCTACACTACAATTTCATTAAAAATATAATTGCCGTATATTGCTAAACTAAATACCTGTGTAAATAGCATGCATCATCACATTATGTTAATAAAGCTGTATAAAATGTATTAATGAAGTTAAGAATAAAATCATTGATTTAAAAGTAGAGGGAAAATTGGTTAAACAACCAGTGGTATTATGTAATTATGTAATAGATATTTTTTTAAATTTGGAAAATAATTTATCTCCATACAAATAAGATAATAGTGAAAGTAATAAAATAGAAATAACAATACATTATTTCTTACCCTAATAAGAAAAAGTAAATTATTGACATAATCAGTAGTTTGCCCAACAAGAACACATCTGAGTGGAATGGGATTAACTCAAAAATATTGAAATATTGTAAATATGTACTGGCTACTCTTTTGGAACATCTCATAAACTATACTATACTTAATGGTTAATTTTCTGAATGTCTTAAACCAAATACTTTCAGATCTCTATTTAAGAAGGACTGAAAACATGATATTAATAACCGCCACGAGTGGTCGAAGTCGTTAAAGTGCGAACTCATGAGCGAGAGATCTGGGGTTCGATTTCCACCTCCCTGATTAGTTTTTTTTTTCAGGTTTTCCTCAATCCTCATAAAAGGAAAAGGCCGGGGAGATACCCTAAACTTAGTCCTGAAAAGCTTCCTTTCCTCAAAAAAAAAAAAAAAAATCTTTCCCATCATTTCATCTCATGTATCTTCAATACCCACTGCCTGTGAAGTAAATGAAGTTTTTTTTTTTTTTTTTTAAGTTTATAAGACATTCTAAGCTATCCGTGCATAGAACATAATGTACGTCCTACAAGAAAGAAATATGCACGTATCATGTAGTAGGGGAAATAAATGGCATATGTCATCTAGTAAGTGTTAGAGAAACTAGACATTGTCGAGTATAATATACTCGTAGAGTGCAGCAGCATTGTATTCATGTAGTTTCCTCTCCTATATTCTCTTTCCTCCATCGAGTGGTGTGGGATCTACAGGTCTATTAGTCACAATATCATCATCATCGTTGTTGTTGTAAATGTCATTAATATTTTCAAATTACATTAATGAGAATGATTTCATAAATTTAAATTTCTTTAGGCAAAGGTTAATTAAAGTATAATATAAACATGATTTAATGATAGTAAATCTGTTATTTTATTATTTTGAAAGAAGAGCTACTATATGTCATATGTTCGTTATTTCTGACTTTTTTTTAAGACTGAAACATGGTACAGTTACCTATCTGAATCTTTCAATTGGTAGAACGTACCAGCAAGTATACCAGATCCACGTAAAAGGAAGATAGAAGACAATGTGAACATAATAGAAATAATACAACGTTCCCCAAAGATCACAACTTGAAAAGAAACACAGTATATCCAGCGAAGAAAATAGCATTAAAATTTTACGGATAAATGTAAATAAAGCACAGAAAGTACTTTCGTTCAAGAATAAAATATTCATATAGTTGAAACATGATGTTGAAGTAGTGTAAGAATTAAATATGAGACAAAGTCAGATGTAATTATGCATTTTCAGCACTGAGACTAATATAGTTTCACAACCAGTCAATTCAAAAACATCACACATAAAGCAAAATATACAAAATACACATAGCATCATAAAGCAGTGGCATTAACATTGTACACTGCTCTTCAAAGTGATAAAAAGTACTGAGTATATTATATGTCTTCCTTGTCTTTCGAAAGTGGTTACAAAGTGAAGAAGTTAAGCTCTGGGTTCAATTAAAGCATACTTAATTTTATATAAATTAAGCACAAAATTTAGAACTTTCAATTCGTGTGGTATCCATTATTCTGAATGAGATGTCCCGTAAAGAAAATGGTAGGAGTGATACTTCTTATGGATTTATGAAATTTTGGACAGTGAAAAAGTTAAATATTCTCTTGAGCATGCAAATCAAGCTATTTTATTTATTTAGTTAGAGGATTGAAAGTAAATTACAAAGGTCATGGATTACTTTCTTTTTTTTTAGTAAGGAATTTGATATTCTTAAACGCAGGGTTATGTGTGTTGTTAATAAAGCAGTAAAAGCAGAGCTTACACATAAAGTTTTGTTTCAGATCTAGGTACATCTTCTGAAATCACTAAAAAATATTTTTTCTTAAATATTATTTTATAAGTGGTGGCGAACATTGTTTCTGAGGGTACGTAGTCGATTTTTTATGAAAAGATAAAAGAATAGGGTACCAAAGCTAAAAGGAAGATGCGTATAATTACATCAGTTTACCCTCATCCGCGTGTGCCTTGCTGTGCATATAGTTAGCCAGTCTGTCAGTTGTGGTGTTATGACAAACGTTTCAAAAAAATTCCATGCCTTAAGATACTCTGCATGTAATTTTTTTTGTTTGCAAAATTGACAAGCTCTTTGACATGTTCTATTCATATAAGTGGTACGTTGCTAATGAGCATACCTATGAATGTAATGATGAAATAAAGCAGTTATATTTTATACTTTTCATTATTATTTTTTAAACACGCCCAAAATTCCTTTAAAAATATTTTCTACAATAGTTGGTAAAGGGGGTAGCAATGTAACTCCTAGTTGTACTATTTAAGGATCCATTACACGACAACACATGTGCTATTGATGCAAGTAGTTTCTTACTCATGAGATCTGAGCTCAATAATAGTGCTTTATTGAGTATAAATATAGAACTTTATATTGAAAAGATTGGAGAAAATATTGTTATTGGCGGTGTTCGGGAGTTTTCAAATGAACATTTATGCTGTGGTTATGTAATACATTAACGCATGAGAAGTGTCGAAACGTTAACTTGTAGAGATAGAAACGCTGACTAATATCCATATTCGTTTCAAAGAAATTGAAAACTATGAAACGCAAATACATAACGATACTGCCAATGATATGTATGAAACAATTGCTTATGTTTGATTTCAGCATCACAGAGTATTTGTTTCAGAGTAGAACATGTAGGAAGCAATACTTGAGCCGTGGATAGAAATCAAATCAGAGTCAACCATTTTTTTAATAGAATGAGTCAAAATCTTTATTGACAAATGCATCAATGTGTTGATAAAGTGTTATTTGCAGAAAAAAATTAACAGAAATGACAAAAACACTTTTCCAAGAATCCTAAAGCAAACAATGTCATGCATGAATGGGCTAATAAAGTTGTTTTATTATCATAATGGTATTCTCATGTCAGAAGGGTGTTTCGAACAAAATTGTAAAAATGAAACCATTCAATTAGTATGGCAAATTATTCGTGCTTCATATTGTTCCAGAAGGGCGAGTGGGTAAATGGAATGGGTGAATAGATTATGGCTATTTCTATTTGGACGTATGAACCGTGGTCGGCGTTTATCAACGTGCTAAAAGAGCGGATAATTTTTCGCTTTATAGTTCACATTATAATTGGTTCCAATAACTTCACGTTAAAAAAGAAGAAAAGAAAACGATGTATGATGAATATAGTGTTCGACAAAGAGCAAATTAATCATTATACCTTATAAACTGGCCCAACATTAAATACAAATACATATATTTGAGGTTGAAACACCAACTTGCTCACCAAATTTTATTCTCAACAGTATTTCACCAATCTGCAAGATCCATAATCATCACTCCAATTGATGTACTGGGTAAACTGGACTACGATTGTGACTACGACCCCTCTGTTTATGGTACAGCAATATCTGGCATTGCAGGAAATTTACCTAAATTCTTTGAACCAGACACACTCACACGAAGTGGGATTTCATGTATGCCACAACGAAAAAGGCAATTGAACATGTAAGGCTTGTTAGCCTAATAGCCTAATGATTGATTTAATATGGTTCGACTGGCAAAACGACAAGGGAAACCATACAGTGTAAAAATTCTTTAGAAGGTTTTCTAGATTTTAAGATACTTAAAAAAATATTGTCATGAATATAAAAGTTTCACATGATGGGACCACTAAACTGGAAGAATGTGACATGCCTCCCATTTAAGAAATGGATAAAATATGCCTTCTTTTTCAAACCTGAGTACCGGGAGAAAAATTATTATGAAGTTCAACTGAGAAGAGTTTAAAGAGGTTTAAGGTTTGTGAATCATCATTTCCATCATTACAATACTCAATCGTGCTTATGAAGATTCCATTCCAATAAAACAGAAAAAATATAAATGATAGATAGAAAGATGGCTTATAGAGTCTCTACAACACAGCGTCATTCTTCGTGAGTACCATTCCTCCTATAAGAACTTAAAAACATCCCTAAGGCATATAAGAGATTTATGATGATGACACAGAATTAAATACAATTGGGGTTGTCTTACAGAGCAAGAAGAGAAAGTCACAAGCTAAAGTATTTAAAAATTAAGGAAAATAAGAGGTTTAATCATCTTAAGCCTACTGTACTTTAAAAAGATATAAAAAATGTATAGGTCAATGAAATGTACTATTACAATATTAATTTAACTACTTGTTTATGAGAAATAAATCATGCTTTTTCTAGGATAAAATACGTTTGCGTATTAAAATCAATAATAAAATTAAGTAACAGCCAATTTAACTGTTACAAATGAGCATGTATGAACCAAAAAGCAAGAAAATGAAGATAGATTAATGAATAATCGCAATTCTTTATATCACATATTTAAATGATGTTAACAAAAGAAATGAGGAATAATATTTACTACGTTTTCAAAAGCTTCTCCTGTAAAATTTATCTCATGGCTCATACGCCGTTCTACAGTGCAATCAGCGATGCTTTCCCCTGCAACATATGGTTTTTCATATGAGCGAATCCCCACTCTTTGCCGCGCCGTATAAATAGTAATCTTACTTGATAACTTAACACCGCCACGGGTGGCCGAGGTCGTTAAGGCGAGGACACCTGAGCAGATCTGGGGTTCGAATCCCGCCAGGAACGTCCTCCTTGATTGATATTTCTTCCAGGTTTTCCCTCAGTCCTCACAAATGGCAAATGCAAGGGTGGTACCCTAAACTTAGGCCTGGAACGATTCCTTCCTTAAAAATAAATCCTTTCCCAATATATCATTTCATGCATCATCAATGTCCATCGCCTGTTGTGCCTCTGTAGCAAAAACGAGCGTTAAACACTATTCATCCATTTTTATAACTTGCTGATTGTCGCAGTCAACTGTCCCCGGGCGTGTGTTGTGTTGCTTGTTTCTTAATTCGACAGTACTCATAAAGTGAATAATGCACATTATGTTTACAATGGCACAGCGTGTCTTTATGTATGGCTCATATGTGTGAAATCAGTGGTGAAAGAATCACAGGCTCATTTTTTTTAACACACAGTTGATTCTGTTATATATGTGAATACCACAATACCCCCCCCTCTCTCTCTCTCAGAAAATTAACTGACAGGGAGCGCGAACATGCATTTTTTCCAACAGGTCTCTAACACTGCTGACACTGTGATTAATTTCCTGAGAGCAATTCACAATTTGTTTCCACAAGACAGAGTTATTAGTAAGGATTTGTGCCCCCCCCCCTCGGTGCCCGATTTAACATCCTGCCCTTATTTTCTCTGGGGGTAAATTAAAAATGCCGCGTACAAGACGAACCGGCACACAATACAAGAACTCGAAAATAATATTCGTCAGGGAATTGTCCGGATTTCTCAAAATGAACTGCTGCGAGTAACAATTTCCTAAGAAATGTCGAATACATATGGAGAATGAAGGCGGGCAGTTTCTATCTCTCATTTGACAATTTCGTAAGTAATGAGACACTTAAATTGGTTTGTTTTACTCTACCGTTAATCACAGAGACCCGGCTAAAGAGCGGTGCGATCACTCATAGACAAAACACCTCGGGGAAAAACAAAAGTGATCGCAGGGTGGCATAAGACCACAAATAACACTACAGCATTAAGCATTTGATTTCTGTGTTTATCAAGTATAACATAATTATAAAAGTCTTGTTGTAGTCCAGCGCAGATATAATACATAATTTTCACCTTACAAGTACTCCTCTTTTGAATTCCTACATATTTAAAGGTTCTGTCACTGGAAGCACTATATAAAACTTGTCACATTGGTTAACATGTGAATCAGAAGAAGATGGTTGTTTTCCTAAATGCCTTTGGTTGCAGTCACTGTAGTTTAAAACCAAGAATTATTTAAACTCACACGAGACGCTCCTGTGTAAAAATGATGACGATGATGATGATAAACCAATTAGCGCAGTAATACGAAAGATATGATACATGGAACTGTAAATACGTTTTATTTAATTGTTAATGCAATCAAGATAAACAAAACTAGAGCTAATAATATTCATTTATATTTAGTAATGTTTCGTGTAGTGATATCAACCACAGGGCTTGAGATAGAAATGTAATCATGCTTAACCTAAGTGCAATTGTACAAATTCATTCTTAGTTGTTTACAATGTCTGTTCTTAACCTAGTTTATCTAAAAATTTGGTCTTTCTGGCATAATCATTTTTAATCGTGTTGATACACAATGAATTGCTTAGTTGTGCTTCTGTTTTTGATCAAGGGATTATTTTTCGTATTAACTGTATAAATCAAACTGACCTGCACAAGGATGTCAAATTAGAAGTTCCTAGAATATGTTATTAATGTATAATAAAGAGATTCAATAAAATACTTTAATTTAATTCATGCTTGTAATGTTCTAATGCATTAGAGCATCCTACAAAAATAAACAGTTAAACAAATATACCAGTTCTCCCAGGTGACATAAAAGACCTATTACCACCCATTTAAAATATTTATCTGGTGAAATTAGTGTATCATAGACTATAAATATGACACAGCGAACAATCAATCGATGCATCACATCAAAAAAATGGGGAGAAAAAAGTATCATTGCGTATAATATAACACGTTTTCGTATGCGGTACAAGGTAAAAACTGCATGAACTAATATTGAAACAAAGCACGGATCGTAATTTAATCTAACCCCAACGTGCTCTATATCATGGAGTATGTTAAAATGTATTATGTTAATAGCATAATAATAAAACAATTGTATGTCCCACAAAGGAATTTATAGGAAGCAAGATGAGAAACTTGCTGAACGAACCCAACTGGAAAACATTTTCCCCTGGGTTACATCACCATATAATGGAACGTCTTTATCCAGAAAAGAAAACCTGGGGATTTTTCATGTGGCAAAGGTGTATTAGAAAATTAGATACCATGACACAGACAGTTGGTATAGCATATCTGAGCAAATGAAATTAGATTGTATTTCGCTTAAGTAATTTTAATTTATCAATTAACGACTTATTTTTATTAAATCGTTTAAATATACTTATATCTGCAGTTACATGATGGCATTATTTGGCAAGTTACTTTCATTTAGGAATCCTGTGGCATATTTTATTTTAATTAACCATTTCAGGAAGCCCAATTAATATGGCTCCCTCCAAGATACGAATTCCATGTATGCTTACACAGAGTGAACGATCTTTCACGCAACCGGTTTCACGGCATGCAGTCGACCGGCGAGGCTGGCTGCTGTGTCGGCGGTGCGGGTGAAAGGAAGTCCGCAGTAAATATAATACGGTTTGTTGCATAAGTTATTTCTAGCATAAACATTTAAAAATAAATTACGTATATTAAGCAAAGATATGCTGGAACTGTCTCCCGTCGTTGTTCAAGCATTTCTGACACCTGCTTAGAAAATTACTCATGCACTATGCACTCTGAGAAATGACAGTAAAATCTTGACGAACGTTAGTTTAAGTTCATCTTAAGTGCGTGAATTTGTTTTGTACACTTTCCCTTTTAATTCCCTCCCCCAGAGATAAAGAACACTTCCCGTTTCACGAAATATATTTACTAATCGACGAATCGAACTCCGATTAGGAATGTGAATATATGGAAATTCTTCTTGAAATTATCTCCCTACAGTATGCGGCGATTCTGTACGCACGCATGAATCATACATGAATACTCTCTGGAGAATAGAATACTCGTATTTCCCCATTTCATTTCATACGCTTTCACTCAATACACACCGGCACGGGTGGCCGAAGTCGTTAAGGCGCTGACTCGTCAGCGGGAAGTCTGGGGTTGGAGCAGAATTTCCTAGCTCCAACGATCATAGTTAACATAAGGTATTATATTTAATTAATATTAAGACTTCGCTGATGAATCATAAACATGAATCAATCATCAGTAATATAAGTAAAGCAAAAGTTTTAGATATGCTTCAGAAATTCTATATCAGACATTTGTGCAGTAATTTTGCTAAATTCCAAAAGTCCGGACATTACGGCCTTGGCGTTCCTTCTTACACAAAGGGAACAAACAAGTCAGGTCAGAAATACCGATCACCTGATACAGCCAGCGAGAGTGATTTTATAGCCTGGAGAACCTTGAAAAAAAGACCCAACTCTAATAAAACATAACGGAACATTTTGTAACACAAGAGTAACTTGAGGGGGAGATTCAAGAGGAAAGCCCAGAAGTTCGTTAGTAGGAGGATCCTCGGAGAAGTCGGCGCCAAATTGTAGCATATAAGTAACGAACAGGGAATCATGTGGTTTTTATGTAGCCAATCTACGAGTTGAACTTAAGAAGACGCTACCAGAATTTAAATATAAATTTATTAAATGCACGTAAGACTGACCGACTGAAGGTTTAATAAAAGTCATGGAAAAACCGAAAAAGTTCAGTGTTCTTCTAGACTTCTCACACTTTCTCTCAGTCAGTCAAGTCGAGTTGGTTAGGCAGCAACTTCGTCTCAGCCAGTTCGAGCCAGGGAGTTACTTCATCCCAGCGAGTTCAGTTCAAGCTCAGTCAGCTCGAGTTAGTTAGGCAGTCATTTAGTTACTTAGTCAGGCCGAGTCTATTTCGATAACTGCTAATAAGAATAATAGTAAAGTGATAGGTGACCGCGTGTGTCCACGCCAATAGAAACACCACAGGAAGGGTTTCAAGTGTATATGCTAGCTACATCTAGTACACCAAACAGATATGCGTTTTTTTTTCAAGGTTCTCTCCGGGTGAGGAAATACAATAGATACATACATAAAAGATTTCTCGTCAGTGGTGTAAATAGATCAATAAACAGTTCTCAGAAAACCTTATATATAAATCTCTTGGTGTGGAGAAGATAATGTTCCCATTTCCCATCCTGTCTCCCTGGTAACGTATATACGTTCCTAAAACCAAAAATACAAATACCGACCCTGAGATCCCATCCTAATCAATCCCACATATGAAAATCCCCCCCCCCTACTAAATACTGCTTCATTTCATCGAAGCGGAGAGACAGATCAACTTGATTGAACACCTTTAATTAAAAACTGCTTCAGGGTTCGAATTCCACCAGGACCATATTTCGTGATTGAGGTTTTTCCAGGATTTCCTCAGTCCTCGTTAATGGCAAATGCCGGGGAGGTGCCCTAAACTTAGGCCTGGAACGCTTTCTTCCTTTAAAAAAAAAAATCCTTTCCCAATTTACCATTTCATTTCATGTATCATCAGTGTCCACCGCCTGTGGTGCCTTAGTAATAAAAATGGACGTTAAACACAAATAAGATGAAAAAAACAACTCAATACATGTATAACATCGTCTAACAAATGCGTGATACTTGCATAAGATTTCAATTCACACTGAAGCCTCGCGTAGCGGAGGGGAAATATACAGTTTTCGTTACTCGCAGGGCTGAAAAGCACTGCTTGTGGTGATCCTCGACAGCGGAGAGAGCCGAAGGCAGTGACTGGCACAGGTATTAGCTAGATAATAACGCTTAACGATCAACGGTGCAATAGCTCAGGCGGTTAGAGCGTCATATCACACTTGTGTAGAAATTGGGTTCGAAAACTACCATCCTCATGCTTGATACGGGGACTCCCCGAAATCGAACCTTCCAAGCAATTATCATTGCTATTTGAATTAAGCGCATGTATGCATATTATATATTGTTGCCTAGATTAAGTTTACATATTTATTTCATATATTTTCCTCAATACACATGTTTCACAATGTATACTTGAAATGTACGAAAGTTCCATTTAACAGAAGTGCCAAACTGTTTGCCGCAGAGGTTTATTGACAGAAAAACAATAAACATATAAGGTTCCTTTTATGTGTAGCAGGACAATTGAACCTGCCGCTCCGTTTATCATTACTTGCGTAAAGTTGCCCTAAGACCGTTAATTTTGTTGGAGTGAGAAGTCTTTCTTTAGAGGAGCGGACCAGTCATATCCTTAGTTTTGAAGGTTGCACTTGAAAGGCAGCTAGAAAGGTCCATTATTTTGTTAGATCACCAATGTAAGTGCTCTCTTCCTCCTGGCAAATTAGCAGTTCGTTCTAAACAAACAAGTCGACGAATATCAATCGGAGATTTCAAGAGATCCCAACCATGAAACCCAGGAGGCTAGGACCAAAATTATAACGTTAAGCGTAACCTTGATTTAATGACTCTAAGAACGAAAGCAAACAGATTTTGAGAGAAAAAGGAAGATACGAAAAACAGAAGAGTCGATGACGATAGGGAAAAAAAAAAAACTGCGACAGTGAAAGCAAACTGGCAGAAAAGTGACCTCCGGGAAGAACCCTTTCGAATAATTAAGGACTGTCCGTCTGTAGTCAGGTATTAGGTAATTTCCGTCTGTAGTCATTTATTGGTAGAAAGGACGAAAATCTGGTCCGGAAAACTGTCCTTATAAAAACTGTTGGAGTGTGAGGTCGTTCGAGCTTAGTGGCGGCGGTTCTAAGAACTTCTTAAGACTTCCTGAATAAAACATTTCCAAATTGCGAACCCCCGAGCAACTGAATAAAACAAGGCTGTTATCGTCACAACACGTGAATTCTATCAACAGCCACCTTTCCATCGAGACAAGAAATTTGTTTCCAAAATACCAGCACAATATTAGCTGGATGGGAGAGGAAACCCTAGCGCCCAGACACCATCAAAGAGTCGCGAGTAGACGGAGAAGATACTCTATACGTAATCCCATTAAAATTAACCAAATTATTGGTTAATATAACGGATTGTTCAGACTTTCGCATCCCCCTACTCACCATTTTCAATCCGCCCCAAAACGGTTTCCCAACATGTGGCTACTTGCGACTAGCGAAAACCGCCACTGAATTGGCGCCTCAATGGGATGATCAGGTAACCATTCCCCCCCCCCCCCGACTTCCACCCTACTTTTCAAACCGCCACGTGCTTCCCCCCTCTTTTCTGCCGGAGTTTAGAGAGATTTGTCACAATTACAACGATTTACTCATTTACTAAATCACTGGGTCTACCGGTTTCTAGAATTTCCCCCGGTTAGTGTGTGTATATGAATTAGTTGCGAATTGGAATAAGTGCACATTTCCCACCGTTACAATATTTCGCCCGCCTAATGACCTCATTACAGTGATTTACTCGTTAATATACATTTATATTCAGGAATTGAAGGCGAGCGTTCTCTCGTTCTCTCCGCTGTCACTCGGGAGCTAGCAGCAAGAGTTGCACCAACGCTTTCAGCCCTGCATGTAACGTCAAAACAACACTATTACGGTTTTTACGGTAACCCCGTCTCATGAGGCATTAGTCACATTCTTGGGCGAATGCGGTTGACTTCAATGTCAAGGACAGTAGACAAAAAAAAAAAAAAAAAAAAAAAACCGAAACTGGGTACCGGCCAATGCAATAGCGTCCCTTTATGACGCATATGCTGTATAGGTGGAATTTGTCGTTACAAGCAGGGCTGAAACCACTAGTGCTGCTAGTGGAATAATGGAATCTCTTGCATCTAGTGCAACGTCCGAGTGGCTGGCCAATCCCAAGCGATAGCAGAGAGAGTCCAGGGTAGTTGCTTGCACAGTTATAGCTAGATAATAAGGCTTCACAGTTCACAAACAGTGGCACGATAGCTCAGGCGGTTAGAGCGTAATGCTATATTTGTGAAGATAATAGTTTGGAATTCTACCGTCCCGATGCTTCTATTTCTTTTCTGCTGGATAAAGATTTGCCGAAATTACAATGATTTACTTGGTGCCTTAGTATCACGCACAGAATATCTTATAAATTGATGTTGACCATTTTATTTCTGCTGCAACCAAAGGAGATGTGCCAGCATTACAGTGATTTACATGCCCCTAACAATTTGTTTACGAAAAGAAGGCGAGAGTAGGCCGTAACAAATCACTGGATCCACCAATTTCTAGGATTTACTCGAGGTTAGCGTTAGGATTAGTGTGTGAATTATATGAATTAGTTACGAAATGCAATAATAGCACTTTTTCCACCTTTACACTGTTTCACCCGCGTAACAATGTCCTCATTATAATGATATACCTACCCCTATCATTTCATATTTACGAAAAGGAGACGAGCGTAGGTCGTCAAGCCTAATATTTTACCAGCGTAACAATTCACTATTAATTCATTTTTCACAGGGCAACGCATAGGTTACATTACCTTTAAAAAAAAAAAAAAAAAAAAAAAAAAAAAAAACATTCAACTTGATACACAAGTCCATGGAGCGAACTCCTCTTTCGCTCGGGCGTTGCAAGAGCTGCGAGAAATTCCATGATTTCACTGCCCTGCTTGTAACGTCAAAAGTGTCGAGTATTGCTCACCCAGTATAATTAAACACAAAGAAGGTATAGGTTTACATGCAATTTAGCACATAACCTTATATTTGCTACACTAGAGACACCACATAACAGGATAAACTAATATTTATACAAAAACAAAAGATAACATAGGCTAGTGACAGCTAGTTCAGGCATACAACAGCAACAAAGGAACATGAGTTACCTGGCATTATTGTTTTATTTTAATAGTCATTGGTTTTTATGCTTAATTGCATAGAAAGTCCAGAACACACTCATTAGTCAGTCTTTCAATAGTTTTCTGATAGATAATAGTGATAAGAAATAAATTTTAGAAATGATTCATCCCTAGTAAAACGAGCAAAATATCCATTCTTCTTATAGAGCCCCATCTGTTATAGAAATGTGTTATGAAAATGGTAGGTTTCTAAGTTTCACATATTATTTTAAGAATCACATTACATATTGCCTTTCCCCAGTGCATGTAAGAAGTGGCAGCAGTTTAAAAATCCTTTCTTTTACATAGAGTGGTCAGAAACTACATTAATAAATACTCACAGCTATACATATTTGAAATAAACATAATTTCATCAAACTGGAGTGAAACGTTTTCACAGTTTGGAAATCCTGATATAATTGAATGTGTTGTGCAGAAGGCTGTTTTTACCAGAGTTGTAAAATCCACAATGCCAAAAAGTGAAATCTGATGAAACCAAAATAGTAACTAAGTGTTCTGGCTATTGGGAAAGAAGAGTGAGTAAAAGCTTAGCATTCATCTGAATGCATAAACCTCAATTGTGATTCTGGCCTACAGATAAGTTTAGCATGGGCACCAGCGATAAGAAGCTTAAATACTCAGATGGCAGCCCCTCATCCCTGAAGGGCTCAGATGGACACTTCCACAGTGCCTTATGCCATATCAAACATGGTCACTTCAGACCCAGAAATGCAACAAGGCAATCAGCGCCCAGTTCTCCATCAGCACCGACCCACCAGCACTATAAACAAGGAGCCTGAATCTTCATCCATCAGATTACCCTGAGGATGAAACAATGGACATCTTTGAAACATTGGTTCTACAACTGCTCACCTGAATGGAAATCCAAGAAAATTTGGAGTCATGTGGCGGGAAAGCTTCAGCTCATATTTATAGAAAAGGCAATCTATTCTCAAATATATATATTAACACAAAACACGAATTGTAGGTGCATTTAAGTTTATTACCTCAAAGCTGTAAGATAATCTATGAAAATATTCAGAATTGTCATACTGTATATATTTTAATTTTATACATTTGTTTTAATAACCAAACATGTTGCAGGCCACATCATGGATGCATATCCTCTATTGACCAACCAAAAGAGATCACTCAACAGAATGTATTTATATATATATATATAAATAAATGAATTTATTAATGAACATTGGTGCCCAGAAAACACACTTAGAGAGAAAAATGCTTTTTTTGCACATCCTAACTCAATTGCTTGTATGCCTAGGGATAAGCCATGCCTCATCCATATATTTCTTCACCACTACTGCCTCACAACCTTGGTTTACCTTAGAACATTTCTACAGCATGTTTGCAAAGTTTGATAACACATTCCTTAATTTATTACATTAAAAATACAAGATACAACTGTCCTACACAAACCATTTTGAAGAGACTTTCCAAGCTCTTATCCACATTACATCAGGTCAGAGATATTTGATGTGGAAACAAAATGTAACTCTACAGATATGCACATATAAATCAAATTCTCACCATATCCTCTGTTACTGTCAGAACAGCTTTTTAATCCTATGACTGATTTCTGCAACATTTTGTGGCAAACATGGGAAATATAATTATTAATGTAATCCCACTCGAAATAGTTTCAGGAGTCAAACCTGGCAACCTTGAAGGCATTTTGCAAAACAATTATTTCCCTCTGTAGCATGTCCAATCCAGCATTGAGCCCAGTTTCTGTTCCAGACAATCACAAACATACTGCTGGAAAAAAAAAATTAATTGGCATCTTCCTACATTATTCGCATAAACTATAGCTACAACATATTCAGGATTTTTTAGTAGTGTTTAACGCCCATTGTATGAATGTACCATATTATAGTGTTCTCAATAAAGAAGAACATTCCATAAAATTAAACAATGTACCAGGCCTTTATCAGCTACTATCCACTATTTAAATTGGGAAATAAAGTGGATGTGCTTTTCATGATCAGCTGATATTTAAACTGATACTTTAGCTGCAGTTCATATACCTTCTTATGAAGTCCCTTACACAGTACCTTCAATACTGTCATGGCTGACCTTTAGATCTTGTTGGATGCTCAATTAACTGATTATGCTTCTTGTAATTTCTGACTTGGTCAGTCTTCTGTTCATGTACATTGGGATAGCCACTTTTCCTTGTAGGTACATACAACACTGACTGATTATTTAATAGTGTATAATGCCCATTTTTACTGGGTATCACAGGCGGGGACACTGATCACCAAAGATACATGCCATTAAATGATAAATTGGGAAAGGAATTTTTTTAAGGAAAGAAACATTCTATGCCTACATTTAGGATGCTCTTTGTCATTTGCCATTTATGAGGACAGGGGAATACCTGCAAAATCCTCAGCCAGGAGGGAGTTCCTGGCAGGAATCAAACCCCAGACCTCTCGCCCATGAGCCTTTACCTTAATGATCTTGGTCACATATTTCAGTACTATTTCAGTTTCTCTTCTGTATGACGTGCCTGCGAAAGCTCATTTGTAATCTCTGTGTAATAATTTAGTGTTACTAGTCATTGTAAACACACTGCATTTATGTTATTTTGATAATTTTAAATAAACCCCTTTAAAATTTAGTAAATCAAAATCATATTTCACAGAGAAGGTATTAATTATAAATGCCATTTCATTATATGAAAAATCAAAATGTTGTTTTGTGGCATTCCTAGAAAACCTAGAAAACAAGTGGTGACTTGTACCAATAAAGTTTTTATTTTTTATTTAATATTTCATTTTGAAGATGAAAGAACAAGTATTGTTTATTCTCTTAAATCATGCAATGTGTAGATAATTCATTCACTCCTGTAACATGAAATAAGTAAATGAAAATTCACTACTGTGATTTAGGTTCTATTGTGTCTACTTGACAACTGGCAGGCTTAAGTTTGGTTCTTCGTCTGAGCAAGTTGCAATGGGTAAAGTTTTTCTCAAATTTTTCCTGACCTCAAAAAGATGAATAATCAGTAACTTTGAAAGCTAAGGTATCGGGACTTCTGTCATAACTTCATTCATTTTCTCAAAAGGCCTTGGGTATTGGCTGCACATTCAGGAGTGAATTATCTACACATTGGATGTTTTAAGAGAATAAACAATCCTTGATCTTTCACTTTCAAAATGAAGCAAGCATTAAATAACATCATGCTTTACACATTTCAGTATGGTTGGCTCTGGTTGCAATATATGGTGTTCATTCACCAAGATTAAATTCCAGTTCTTTCTCAGATATTAAGAATATATATTTCTTGGAAACATATATATAAGCTGGAACCACACTGAAGTCATGGCTCCTTTCATGAATGGCAGCATAGAAAAGCAGAGAAAACTGAGTAATCCTCCATGCTCCAGCTCCAAAGTCGTGAACGGCAGGGCAGAAACACAGTTCCAGAAAATGGTGGATCAAGCCAGGCAGAGGTCATTTAGCACAAAATAAAAAGCAATCGTATACCAGAAATTAACATTTTAGTTGATATATATTAATCACATGGAGTTCTTGCAAAACTGCACGGCAATTTACAACTACCACCAACCTAGTCTTTACTAAATTTTCACACTGCTCAGCAAACTGCAGTGACTTGATTTCTTAGAAACAGAATCATGAATCTATTGTTGCTCACGTTTCCATTTGTAAACTTAAACAGTTATCAAGCTGATCAACATAGAATTTTGAAGAAACACAAAATAGATATTAGTATTGTTAATATTATTATGAATATTATTTGATGTAAAACCTTAAGAAGATTCAACAATAAAACTGGGCTTATAACCTAAAACAGAAGAGTATGGACATTTGAGCATCACATCATACTCATGTCGTAACACAGGACAGTTACAAAAATGTAGGGATAATCTTGACAAAATAAGGCAACCTCAGTCATTGGCCATGTGATTGTTCAACCATTTTCTGGGATTTTATAAAACCTGAAGCCTAACAAAATGGCCAGGATGCAGGCAATACCATTTTAAAATATAGCATTTGTTATTTTAGTTACATTGCGACAATGATGTTAATTGTTTTATTACAACTATAAATATCATTTATTATGATGACAAATTGTTTTTAAAATTCATTCTTAAACATATTTTAGTTTAGACAAAACCGCAGTTTGTATGATAGGGTAGTAGCTCTTCGTCTAAGATTACTTTTCCCTCCATTTCTGCATATTATTGTCAATTGTAGTGGAAAGGCATCATATCTTGCAAGGAATGATAGAAAGGGGCAGTAAAAAGTTCACTGAAACATCAAGAATTATTTCATGATCGAATAGTATATATGCAGGACTGGAGGTATAAACAAACAGATTCAAGGGTGATTATGAAACATGCATGTAACTTGCCACATACATTATTGAGTCACAAAGACTAAATTTTGAATGCGAAAGAATTTTGTGATAGTATTATAGATCTATTTTTGTGGTGTATTAAACATACTTTCAATTTTCCATTAATATAAATGCCCAATGTCTCAGCCTACCATTACAAAAACCCTCACTTCACCACCACACTACAAGAAAGACTCAGTTTACAAAAGGACGAATTTCTCCAAAGTAAGAAGAGGAGCGATAAGGCCGGTCATTACTTGGTTTTCTCTGCTGTCCTATGCTGCCATTAGTGAAAGGAGGCATGACTTAAGTATTTGGTTCCACACAACGTGCAGGGTGTATATGTAAGTTTTTTGGAACTGTTCAACATTTTTAACACATTTCTCTCTTGTAATCATTAGTAAGTTAAGTGCATTGGCACTATTTTTTTTGTTTGGCAAAATGGAATAAAGAAACAATAAATAAAAAGAAAGAGAAAAAGCCTCTATGATCTAGCAGTAGTGCCTACAATCTGGGCATTGTACTGGGTTCGATTCCAGCCAGGTCAAGATGTGTGGGTAAGGTTGTTTTTCTTATTTTGATTTAAAGTAAAACACTAAAAATCATGTCGTCACATTAAAACTCTCTTTAAGTTTCACAAACACACTTATAAAAGTAATTTTGGTACATGTTTCGTGAGGTACATTCCTCACATTGTCAACCAAAACGACGACTGAGGAGCCAATTTCAGCAAAGTATGTATGTTACTATGCTTGCTCTGGTGGTCTGTTAATGAACTTAAACAATATGTTGTCTGCTTCCGGTATATCAAAATTCATAAGTTGTATTCATATTTTTTTATGTAAATTTTTTCCCATATATTAAGTTCTTTCGGATGTTGAATTGTTTTTAGTAATGTTATGTCCTTCTCTATTTCATGATTCTCATTCCAAAAATGTGCAGCCACTGCTGATTTTTCTACTTGTTTGTGTCTAATATTTCTCCAGTGTTCCTTTAATCTTATCCCCAGATTTCTCTTTGTTTTTCCTATGTATATTTTCTCACAATCCTTGCAATTAATTCTATATATACCTGAATGTTCTTCTTTCTTCTTTTTTTGTTTAATTTTATTTAGATTTAATAGTTTACCAACACTATATCTGTTTATTGGTGCTAGAGTAATGTTGTACTTTTTGAAAATTTTTTGGAATTTATGGTTAACATAAGGGTGATATGTGAATTTTTGATAGGTATTTTCTTTAAGTGAAGAACTGAGTGTGGGTTGTTTTTATTTTTTTCTTTCTTACCTTGGGAACAGCCAAGTACCCAAGTAGCATAATTAATTAATTTTATTTCATTCACCCTATGCTTAGGTACCCACAGTTTAGGGACCCACTCTGGTGCACCATAACCATATCATCTAAACCATCATCTCCACTTGGGCAATGTAGCAGTCCCCTATGAGTATCTCGGCCTCAGAAGTTTGTAACAGCACTGCAATGCCAGGATAGAATGCCCACAAGTTCATAAGGACTGTGGCTGGCATTGGATAAAAAAATAAAATAAAATAACACATATAATTAAAAATTGAAAGAGCTCAAGATTTAAAAAGCTATAAAGAACACCAGAGTATTACTATGCTTAAAGCAGTTTCCTTTAGCTTTTCTCAGCACACTGCCTATAAAAATGCTTTATGCACTGGGCATAATCTTGCTTCTATAGACACTTATGAGGACGATAGTGTTATTGAAACTTTTAGAATAATCCAAATTTTAGTTTGATTGGAGAACAGTACGAGAAAGAAAAAAAAATGCAAATATTTTATATTGAAATGATCAATGTTATACATTACCGTTTTTGTTATAATAAATGCTATTGTACAGAATGTATTGAGTTCCAGTTCAAAATTACAACACCCTAATGGGCAACTAATACCAAACTTAACTAAAACTTCATTTGTTATTAAAATCAATGATACAAAATGTGTGACTGGATACCTGGATATTTTGCTTCATGATAAAAATATTATTCTGAAAAAATATTGAATACAGTATATAAAACATTTATTTAAAAAAAAAAGGCATGAAACTAACATATTTTCACAGTTTTGTCTGTAATTGCATAATGTGTTTATAATAAATTACCTAATGACACCTGCAGCAAAGGCAATTGTTAAATAAATAAGACAAAGAAAAAAATGATATCAAAACTGAGATGAGTTTATTCAATAGCAGAATTTTCATTTATGAATTTTTTGTTTTTCTATTCTTACTTCAAACTAATACTGCTCCAAGCTAAGATCTTAGCTCTGCTAGGCACAAGTGAACTTATTGTTTACAAGAGAAAAGCATTCAGATACAGTATCAATTTCCATTTCTTTTGATATGTTTATAGAAGTATTCTTAACTGCAAATTTCACTTCATGTAATTACAAAACAGTTTTCAATAGTCGACAGTAAGAAGCTGGTAAAGGTTTGAACCTTTCTTAAGAAGAAACCCTTGTACATTTAGAGCTGACAGGAAACAGTAAAAATCAGGTACTTTAATTCCATTATGTTGAGCTACTTCCTTTAGTTCTTTAACTGAATATGTAGAACGTTTTTGTATATTAGAATGATGTTGTAATGCACTTATAAATTTTTTACCCTGATTTTTAGTAGACATGCCAGAACCATTTTGAGAACGCTGAAAATCTAGACCACCAGATCCATCGCTGAATGTGTCAACAAGGCTGTGTTTCATTATTTCAATGACATCCTCTGCATCTGACTGAATTACATATTCGCGAAGTTCAAGTTTTGCCCGAGCTTCAGCAAGACGCATCAACGACTCTAACTGGCGAGTTGTTATTGGAGTGCAATCCATTTCTTGCCGTTGACGCCTGAGTTTTAAGTAGAATTGCTGAAGAACATTACAGGCTGCTTCTGTAAGACTAGGTTTAACATACTTTCTTGCATAAATCAAATATTTTCTTAACAGTTGAGTTGGTAAAATATCCAATTTTTCATGGGGATGCAACTTAAGTTTATCTTTCAAAGAGGATTTTGACATTTCAGGTAACAGCGATACCAAGGACTGTGATTCCTTGGATTGTACTTCTTTCTTTTTTAAATCAGAATGTAATGCCATTACATGCTCTGACAACATGACATCTAATTGTTCATTCGGTTGGTCTAGTATGATGAAAACCAAATCAAAGCGTGAAAGTAGTGCAGAGCCCATGTGAAGGTTTTCTGAAACAGTTTTTGCATGATTATAATGGCCCCCAACAGGATTGGCAGCTGCTAGAATGGAAGTTCGAGCAGGAAGAGAACATACTACTCCTGCTTTGGCAATGCTAATACTTTGCTGTTCCATTGCTTCTAATAGAGCTTGGTGCTGGCTTGTCATCTTGTCAAATTCATCAATGCAACAGCAGCCTTGGTCACCCAGCACTAAAGCACCGGCTTCAAGAGCATAGTTGCCACCAGCTTCTCTTGTAAGTGTGACAGTTAGACCTGTTGCAGTACTGGTGTTGCCACAAACATACACACCTCTAGGAGCAACATTTGCACACGCCTGCAACATTTGTGACTTTCCAAGGCCTGGGTCACCTACCATTAAAATGTGTGGATCTGAGCGACATTCACCATGCTCAGAACCTCCAAAAAGTGCCAGTAACAAACCAGCCTTAACAATTTCATGCCCATAGATTGTTGGGCATAATGAATTTACCAACAATTTGAAAAGATTAGGCTGTGAATGTATTTCCTGTATAGCATAATAATCTTTAATATTGAATTCAATGTCCAACCCCTTGCCAGATCCTACACCAGATTGATTTTTATTGTTTACAATTGAAACAACATCAATGTATATAAGGAACATACTTGGTATCTTCTTTCTCATATTTTCTTCACTATTTCGAATTTTCACTATGCCTGTTACTGTTAATACATCTCCGGGAACACAAGAATCCAGCAAATCTTCTGTAAGTTCACATTCCACTGTACGGGGAACTCTGCCACCTTCACGGTGATCATCATCAACTATTTCCTGTAGCCGTATAGACTGCCAGTTTACTGTTTGGGTGTATGGTGAAGAGTGAAGGGGTGTAAATGTTTTGCTGTGACACCCTGTGGTCATGCACTTAGTTGGCCGAGAGTAAATTCCTTCTGGTTGTTTAACATATTGCAGTGCTTGACATATGTTACACCTAAATGCCAACCACATGCACAACAGCTTGATGTTACCTACACGAATGATTGTACCACAAACCGAAACTAACTTACCATAATAATTTGATTTTAAATTCTTTAACTGAATTATTGGTTCATAGTTAACAATTCTTGCTCTTATTATTGGTAAAGTAATGGATGGCATTTCAGCTTCATCATTTAGTTGAGCTTTCATCTCATTATGTAGGGCTGTGAGAACTGTCTGATGCATTGCTAAACCAAGACAATTAATGGAATGCTCAGGCTTTGCATACAAATCTTGTTTAAGATTTTCCCATGCGGAATTAAATTCAGCATTACTTATTAGTGATTTAAGGTCTATTGAAAATGATTTTTTATCTTCTATATGTGTAAAATTGAAACGATTACCGTTGTTTTGAATGAATTTCTCTGCTGCATTAACTTTTACTACAGTTGAACTAGACTCTGAGTATGCTTCTTGAGGAAAGTACAATGTCCATCCTTGATATGGGCTTTGATTATCTGCAGAACAGCTTAGTGTTTGTGGTTGTCTAGTTTGGAAATCAGCTGCAAGTGCACCAGTTGGTAGTGCTGGCGAGGCAACCAAGTTGGGTCTGTTAGATTTATTTCCATGATACTTTTTCCTATTCCACCTTTTGCTTCCACGAAAAAATCTTTGTCCTCCTCCCCGACCACGAGAACTACCCCTGCTACCTGGCATTTTTATAGATGACTTGGAGTTTCTATAACAAAAGAAATATTATAACTTGTTGCAATTAATATATTTGAGGTACAAAATCTTAATAAAATTATGAAAAATTAATATCCCCACCCTCTATGGTGTGACAGCCCAATATAGCTTAAAGAAAATTATGAAAAATGTAATAGCTCACCTAATTCTTATTTAATATTAGCTAATTATAAAATAATATCTACAAGCACATTTAAAAATAAAGCAGCAAATTGCATATTTTGAGATATATAATTTTGTCAGAGATATAAATGATATGAAAATTTACATTCCTTATCCAATCCTTTGTAGTACTTCCCACATTATTCCTTCAACTTCATTAAAAATAAATAAATAAATGTATATTTTATGCACTGTTTTTTTTTGTCCACATCATCACTTCCAAATCTTTTTCCTTTTGAAACATACTTGAGGGGTGCAAACACATGACAAACTGAGGCAGCAAAATCTGAGCTATGTGAGGGATGCTCTTCTTCATTGTAATATAATTACAAAAAGGCTGTGGAAGTATGTAAATAAGTTGTCTTATGTTAATCAGTCAGCATCCTAAGCATCTACCATGCCCACAGCTTATGATACTTGAGAACCATTGCACAATGGTATATACATATTTAAGGCTGATATTCCATTACCAGAACTTTTAAAGAAATGAGCCAGTTTTCACAAATAATGCTGTTAGCCCTACTCACCTCATGAGTGATGTGCTGCTGGAATGACCTGAGCATTGCTCCTCAAAGATTGACATTTGCCCACATTTAAATGCATCTTTCCACTTTTATGCTCTTCTCTCACTGATACAGACATTTCTATAATTTTGCAGCATTATTCTATGAATTGTACAAGGTTTCACATCATCATATCACAGAAATCTACTGACTGCTTGCTGTTCCTCTTTGGTGCAGAGCAAATCATATAATTAAGATCAATGTATGATTAGCTTCACTGTATAAGTTCCAATTAACATTTCTAGAGTAATAGTAGTTTCATGATTTAAACTTGAATAATGCACTATTCAATTGTAAATTATCTTTATTAAGGAATGCAGCTATCATTTACACACTTTTTATGCATAAAAATCTTTGATTTTACTGATGATCAGTTCTCTAAATGTTGTCTTAGTGTCTTCCTGGATATTGAAGCATTTATTCTTTAGAAAAGTGACAAGGTGTTTGAAAAAGTGAAGTAAATGGAAGATGAGTTAATGTTTTGAAGCCTAATTCAGTCAGCATCTGGAATGTTCTTTGCAATATTTGTGGTTAAGCACTGTCATGAAGCAGTTTGATTTATTAACAATGTTTTTCTTTGAGTTTCTAATGCATTTTGTCTTAGGTTATTCTGCTTCACTCTGTTCGGTATAGGTGGAAAAGAAACAAGCACTTTATTGCAAGTTCTCAAGAGCACTTCTTTGAGGTAATAGTTTTGTTAGGGTATAAAAACTGAATACATAGTATGATCTTCTATATAACAGCTACAAATTTCTTCTGGTACAACTTTAGCTTTACTATTTCAGTGTCTCATGAAAAAGTCATGTGATAGTCATTATGGTTGTAGAGGATGCACTCACAGGATCCAGGGAAATATAATTTATATTTAATATCTAAAACAGTGAAGCACAGACCTCATACCAATAAAGTTCTAATCCATTTCTCAATTTTTAATTTTCCTACTTTCTTCCAGAAAATTGTTGAAGGTGAAAGTTTCACAATCTTTTAAGTATTTCGGCGAGTATCTCGTCAATAATCTCCCTCGGTTGACATCAACCAGAATCTCTGCTTCCAAGTGTAATTATAAAATGTTTAACATAACAAAATATACCACATCAATGGTAGTTCAAACAGAGTAATTTAATTGTAAACCATAAAATAAAGTATGCCATAGCTACAAGTATCATGAGATGTATCCAAAAATAAACAGAATTATTTTTGTTAAGTAGTTTTATTGAACTGCAACAACTGCATATTTTAATCTCCTTTGTGGTATTTCTCCATTTTGTTCCATTGTTTTCCCTGTTCAAAATAGTTCTAGAACTCTTAACCGTGGATCCTAAGTAATATTTTCTTACACCTCATCCACATTATTGAATAGCTTCCCAAAAATATGTTTCATTTGTGGGGATAAAAAAGTCACATGGAGCAAGGTTCAGGCAAATAAAGGAGATGGAACAAAAACACCATTTTATTAACAAATGTTAGAACTTCTCGGCTGTTGTGCCAAGATCTTATATTTTAACATTTGATAATATGAATGCCAGTTGTTAAAGCCTTAGAAATATTGTTGAAAATTTCATTGAAAACATATCCCAGAAACTAAATAATATATTAATTTCTTATACACATACTTTGTACAAAAAAAATTACAAATTTATAACTTTTAAAAACTTTTTCCTTAACTGCTACTGCTATGGATCCCAAACTCTGGCTCATCATTACTAATCTACTGTAATTCTAAGAGACCAGAGCCCAGTTATCCTAATAAACCATTCTCTTTACTGATGTACTATTGCACTAATTTATATTTAAATTTATTTTAACAATCATTATTTGATTATATATGCATACTATTCAAACATATACAAAACAAAATCTGAACTTTTCCAATACTTGCAACTCCATGTTATTAGTGATTGATGACCAGTTTTATTACTGTATTTCCTATCCCTATTTATATTTACCTAGCCTATTATACTCCTAAAATTATATTTCTCCCTATCTTCCTCTTATTCATTCCTACCCATTACCTTTTTCTCTAACTTTGCCCAAATAGTTCCCTCCAATTTTCATATTCTTTTCTAGTTTTACAGTTAAAATATTTCTATTTAATATTTCCCCATCTGAATAATACCATTTTGGTTGCCATGTCTGTACTCTCCATAACGTCATTTGCTTACAGTATAATAAACAATGAAAATCCTTAACTTGAACAGCTAATTAGAACTTATACTGCGAAGCAAATCATATGATTAAGATTACTGTATGACTGAGTGGACTACTCTTATTGGTTCCATTTACTTGTTTTATATTTAAAACATGTTTCCAGACTATCGCCTGCATCCTCAGCTAAATGTCCACTGCACAGTGTTTTGTTTACTAAACTTTCCTCGTTAACCACTAGTCAGCACAGTATAACGGATATGCTTTGATGGTGTGTGATTTGCATGATATTCACTGGAAATGTAAGAAAAGAAAACAAATTTGCCCCACTTTGAATTCGGTTTTACTCAGTGCATTCAATGTTACCCAAAACAGGACTTATCACAAATCACATTATTTGTCTACAATGGTACACAAGATTACATTGGTAATCTAGAAATACCGCCATGGGTGGTCCAAGGTAATTAAGGTGAGGAGGTTCAGGGTTCGAATCCCACCAGGATCATCCTCCCTGACTGAGGTTTGTTCCAGGATTTCCTCAGTCTTCATAAATGGCAAATGCCGGGGAGGTACCCTAAAGTTAGGCCTGGAACATTTCCTTCCTTAAAAAATCCTTTCCGAACACATAATTTCTTCTCATGTATCATCATGTTCACCACCTGTAGTGCCTCAGTAGTAAAAACAAGCATTAAATACCAATTAAAAAAACAAAAAAAAAAGATTAATTATCATTTTTGGGAACTTCAGCGTGTCTCCAGCATTCCCTGCCTAGCTTTCTTGGTGCTCTTACGGCAGAAGTTGAAAAGGATAATTGCACAGTAAATGAAATTACAAATAATGTGCAAATAAGTGGATTTACAATTAAATATTGGATAAAATGATTTCAGGAGCACAAGAAATGCAGTCTAAAAATATCATAGGATTCCTTCATTTGTTTTGTATGTGGAATAGCAACAATCAACGTATACATGGCAATGATTTTTTCAGTTCTTTTGGATTACTTCAATGTTAATTTATGTTTTTTTTTTGTTATTTATAATCCCTTTATGTTTTAAGAATAAAATGAGATTTTGAATTCAAAATATATTATTTTTTGTGTTATTTATATTTATTATGAATATTGATTTTTTTTAATGAACTCATATTAGATATATATTTGGGTATGATTATTTATCTTTTGGTTTGGTTTTAATGTGTTGCCATGATGTAGCACACTGCAGTAACAATTGTCAAGGAGGAATTAATATATAGTTTCCTTTCGTTAGGTTTTAGCTTGTACTAATAGCTGTCATAAGCCTATTTACATCATTGCAGAAGACAAAATTGCCATCCAGTTTGAAGAATAAATCTAAAAGTTAATGACAAAAACAGAGCACAATCACTAAAATATATTCTAGGAGATTTCATTATTGTAACCTGGAATCAGTTCAGCTTTATTTTTTGGCAGTTCCGAATCATATACAAGGTTATTAAGCTCACTCTAATACCGGGAAGGTACCTTAAACCTAAGCATGGAATATTTCCTTCTGCCCCCTCCCAAAAAAAAACAATTATTTTCCCAGTTTATAATTTTATTTCATACATAATTAGCAGAGAGTGGAAGCTTAAACATTATAAATCCTTAAAATAGGTAGGCAAAAGGCCATCATAAATAACTAAAATAGATACAAAAAGGCCATGCAGAAAAACATATTAAGCTTATACAAAGTATTATTTACCAGATTAATCAATTACATATACATGGTGGATGCTTAATTGCAATTTTAAAGTTTGAAAAAAAGTTATATCTACACTTGATAAAATAAATGTTCTTCTATGTATTATGAAGTCTAGTGGGCCTATACCACAACTAAATGTATTTTTTAAGTTTTCTATTGTCATCTGTCTTTTATCAATTAACACATTTTCATATAAGAAAATGCCCCCTCTCTATATCTACACATTATTGGGGCAAATCTAAAACAGAACAACACTGAAAAGTTCATTTCAATTGTAACAGAAGTGCTACCTTGCAGAATCTTTTAAAATTTTATAAGTTTCACTACTTAAATACTTTACCATTCCGCTGCATCTTCCACAGTTTTTACTGATTTCATCAAGAGAAGCTCTCTTTAAGTTGAGTGATCACTTCTGGCAGAAAACCCAACTTGGCTGCAATGAAAGGTGTACTTTTTTTCACCTTCAAAGATTTAAGAAATTTCTTAGCTGCTGTAACCCATAATGCTTCATCCTACAATGTTGACCATCTACATTATACTCATGAAATGTGAAGAGCAGCTGAAATTCACGTTCCCCATATTCTTATGGTAGGTTGAGGAAGCAGATTTTTACTGGAGCAACATCTTGAAATGTTTGGATTCATTACAGCACTTTCAGAAATATCACCTTAATATTGGAAGACAATTTGTCAACATTAGGAAACAAACATTGTATCCCTTTTGACGCCCTGTGGAAACTGTGTGCTTTGCAGAACACATTAAGCATGTTTTGGAATAGCACTTATAAAATTTTCCCAGTCTTTCTCATAATATGGTATGGCATCAGTGAAGAAAAGTTTCTTCAGGTCACATTACCTGCAATGAACTAATGAATAATGAATAATTCTGAGGTAGCAGAGTTGTTAATGTTTTTCAAACATTCTGTTGTATACACAAATGATTTCATTGACTCCTGAATATTTGAAGTTATAGCTATGGCACTGGCAATAAAACAACTTGTAGAATCAGTAGACTGCTAGAGAGGGATGGATATTTTTATTTTTGTCCTTGATAATATTTTTTGAGGTATCATACCTTAAGTATGTTTTTTACAAACTTGACTCACAGAATTGTTGGTACACTTCTTCAAAAATCTGCCTTATTGTAGCACACTTGAGCTTCTATAAATAGATTCTGGCATCTATAAAAGCTTTAGACAAGTTGAATGCAAACTGTGATTGTCAAGTAGACGTTGTGCTTACTGTAGGAACCACAGAAGTTTTCCATCTTTCTAGCAGCCTTAAAAAGTGCATTTTTGTGTTTGTTTACATTGATATGTGAGATGATAAATGTTTCTTTTAATAGTTCACCTTATGCTCATATATTTTGCACAGAAAATGTTACTGTTAGTTAAATACACATCACACCTAAATGTATTCACAGAATTTTGCAATTTACTGCATAAAAACACACAGAATTTTAGCACATTACTAGCTACATAGCTGCTTTATACAACAAATGAAAATGAAAGAAAAAGAAAATAACAAAACAAGAAGTAATTTGAACCCTTGCTGACTAACTGCTGCTTTTAAAGAAAGTATGAAATGATTGAAAGGCAAGAACAAGCAATAACTTAAACTGTTTCCATGCTGGAACACTCATTATTGCTAATAAAGGAAAGAAGAATTGAATGGAAAGCTTTGGTACTGTCCTTGGCACAGTTACAGAGAATAAAGAAATAATTAAATTAAGGCTTATTTTTTGCCAAATAAGGCATTTACATTAAAAGAAGGCAGAATAAAACTATCATAAACATTTGATTTATTTTGCTCAGATTTACTAAATTTAAAATATAGTAACACATTAAAAATTACCAACTATGAAGCCTTAGTAGTGAAAAAGGGCATTAAAAAATCAATTGAGTTATTATATATAATTATTTATACAGGTTTACTGACAGAGGGAAGCCAGGATTAGAGTGAAAAATATCAACTATTGTCTCCTTACCAGTTTGGTTTCCACAGGGGAAGAGCTTTTGATTATGTTATGATAATTTAAACAATAATTGATAAATATTTAAGGAGGAAGCAGGGAAAATGTACATGGCTTATTATGGAGCTGGAAAAGGCCTATGATAACATTATAAGAGAAATGCTATGGCCTAAATTGCCTAAGAAAGAAATTAATGAAAATATGGTTGTCAGCATGAAATTAACAGGGAAAAAACATTTTGTATCAAATGGGAGGGAAGATGAAGTGACACAGGAATTTCACAATGCCAAGGACTTAGATAGGGTTGTAAGTTGAGCCCAGTTCTACTTAACTTATTTACAGATGATATAAAGATCAAATGAGGTAGTAAATAAACACATGCCTGTGATAAGTGATAAAGAAATTCCTGGGCTGCTTTTTGCTGACAATTTAACAGTGAGTTCATTAACAGTGGTGGGTTTAAATAATCTCTTAAAGGAAATAGAAAGTTACTGTAAGAAATGAGGGCTTGTAGTGAATCAGGAGAAAACAAAGGTAATGGTGCGTAAGAAAGGTGCAAAACTGATAAATGATGTGTGGTCAGTTGCATATAAAAACATTGTCAATGATTTGATTTATCTAGGTGTAAAAATGAATAACACAGGTAACTGGGGAAAACAAAAGAAATTGGCATTAGTAAAAGGAGGTCTGCTTTGAAGGTGGTAAGAAAATGTTAACATATAGCACCAGTAATAGATGTAAGCTGGTTGGAGAGGATTTATAGAGCCTTAGTTAATTCAAGATGGGCATACGTAGCAGAGATATGGGGAATAGAAGGGAGGGAAATAATGAACAAAATCTTGAATTTATGGTGCAACAACCTTACTATTCTAAGAACTTAGGCGCCATGGTAGAGATGGAGAAATTTTGAAACATTAGTATCGGATTCAACAACTCCTGGAAGGGCATATACTAAAAGATTGTTTAAATATCAGGAGAATGAGAATGATAACAGTTGGATAAAACATATTAAACATCAACTAAAGACAAATGGTATGGGGGATATTTGGGCTGGGAGATATAATTTACAAAGAGGATTTTGGCTGAGTGTATGTCAGAAGATATGGATAGATAAACTATAATGTGTGCATCAAGGAATGATAAGAACTCCCTTAAATTTTATATAACTATTATGACTGAATAAAAAAAGAAAATTGTTTGTTAATAATTGTAATATTGGGGTAAGAGAAGGGATTGCTTTGTTGAGATTAGAGGTATTGAGATTTAAAGGTTCCAGAAAGTAGGTAGATCAGGGACTTTGTTCGATTGTTTGGAAGGAAGAGGATGCAAAGCATATTTTATTTGACTGTTGTGGAACTGAACAATGAAAGTTTATTTTACTCAAACCAAAATGATTTTAAATTAATAAAGAAATAGCATGTAGAAAAATCTTTAAAGATAGATCACAAATTCAGTCATTAGGAGAATATCTATACACAGTTAAAAATAAGTAATCATGATCAATAGATCAGCACTCATAGATTGCAAGAATTATACGGTGAGATGTCAATCATTTGGTTAAAATCATGGCTTGATATAATTATAACACGTCGTTTGTATAAGAAATTAAGAAATTATAATGGACTACATCTAGGAGTTGGCCATGGCCAGAAACAGGTGGTTGTCTTTTTGTATTGTTGCTTAGTATATCAATAAATCAATAAGATTTTCATTCATTTATTGCTTGAATGAAATTTGGATCTGCAGATCTTGATGACTGTGCACCATTATGAACTTCAATTGAATTTTCCTGTTCTATGGATTCAAGTGAATGTGATTCTGATGGTTAATGAGATTGGAATATATGGGGTTGAAAAATGTCACTTGGCTTAGGTCTGGTGCATGCTTTCTGAACTAGAAGAGTGATTATGATAATTTCTTTACTGACAAGCACAAGGGGAGGAAAAAAAGAAGAAAAAAAAGGGGGGGAAATTAAGTACACTTATCATTTATAAAATAATATAAAACAAAATATTCTCTCTCTCTCTCCCTCTCACATACATACACATACAATATAAAAGAAAAATAATGTAACACTATTAACAATGTATAAATTAACAATAATTAGAAAATTAGAAAAGGATAAAACACTAAGAGAAAGTCACACTTGTAATTGCTACATTTAAACTGCTAGAGTTCTTCGATGGCAAGAAGACAAGTGAAGGCAAATGTGCAAGTGGTGCAAGATGCATCTGCTATACCCTGGATTTTAAGGGAAACATACTTCTTAAAATGAAATAGAAACCTTCAACCACCATAAGCTATTGCCACATTTTCAGAACAAATGTTACTTTACATTCACACTAAAACATGTTTCATACATGAAGGAGCTCTTTCAAATCTTGATGAACATGAGATAGCATTTGAATAAAATTTGGATTGAAAGAGATGGCAGTACTATGGCTTGGTTAGCTTATTCTGCATATCTCAGTCATTTAGATACATTTTCTGGAACCACCTTAAGATTTATGGTGTTTGAAAAATCCATTGACTCAGATGAGAATCGATTGCCCACTTCATTGCAGCCTGTGATGATACTCTATGCTAATGTCACCTATTCCATATTATTTCTAAGGAAAAAGAAAGCTTTTGGCAATTACACTGTTATCTGAGCTATAGCTGCATTTGTGCCATAATGCTGAAACTTAATATTTTGAGAAATTCATTTAAAACTTATGCACCTTTATTTTTCCTTTCTTTGTGCACTTTTTGTCATTTATCTTTCTTCTGTTATATCATTGTAATTTTTACTTAAATTACAATGAATATATAAATACTCTGCTGTGCTGTTAGTTCAATTTACAGAGTCATTCATTTGCATCCTTTACACTAAAGTGCATTTTGTAAGCTTCTACATTACATATATATGAAAGATAGTTAAATGCATTCAAAATTTAAAGGCCTACCTGCAATTACTTTTAAAGGTTCAAAACAAAAAATTTGAAACTAATTCAAACAAACTAAAAAAAGAGCAAATAAAAGCACCATTGCACTCAAAGAAGATGCTTTGACTTCAAGGTTCTCATACTGGTAACTTAACTACTGCACCAGAGACACACTTCATCAATCTCACTCAGCTATGAAGAGTGTACTTTTGAGTGAAGCTGGATTGGTCAGTGGCATGTTAATCCTCTAGAAACTCTTTAAGTCATACCTAAGAAATTTTAAATTTGAATGCATGAACTATTGATTTCCTAACTGAAATTGTTTGTGTTCTATGCTTCTATAACCAGTAAAATTTGCAGTGCTAAATCATTAATACTTGCTATACGTAATATTTAAACAAGTTTTACATAAGTATTATAATATCATTATCAAGTATTATAATATCAAATATTGCCTAAAGTTTCAAGTGTAAACTAAACCATAATATCAGCAAACTGTGCAGCATAGCAAAAAATACTTAACATTATCTGATATTTTGTTTACTAATTGAAACCATGCTAGCAGAATCAGGTTCAAAGTTACTAAATTTCAGCACCATAAAGAAAACTTTGAGGTTTACCATTTATTTTTACATGTATATCCTCTTTGTATAACATTTTAAAATTTTTGTTTATTTTGTTATTTGGATGCTTGCAGAATCACTCATTATAGCAATTTTAGAAGCACTAGATAGGAAGTAATATCTTATGAGGATATTTTGTGACTTGACAAAGGCATGGAACTGTACAGGTCTTGAACTACTATTACAAAAATTAAATTTCTATGGGTTAGATTATGCAACAATGAAATGGTTGAAATCTTATTTGTGTAATAGAATGCAAAAGTTGTAATCAGTCACCATGAATTCTTGGTAGGGGCTATAAAAAATGGTGTGTTGCAGGGATCAGTATTGGGTCCTCTACTTTTTTAATTTTTATCAATGTCCTACCTTATAGCTTACGTCATGAATCAAAAGTGCTACTTTTTGCAGATGATACTACTGTGCTTATAACAGGGAAATCACAAGCACTTCTGTCAAATACAGTTACAAAATTTTTTTATGAAATAAACTTATAGTTTCAAGCCAATAAAATATCGCTGAATATATATATGACAATTTTTTTTCAATTCAGAACAAAGAATAAATATATATCAGATCTCACAATCAATTATTAAGATCAGACCCTAAAACAATCAATCATACAAAATGCTTGAGGTTAAAAATAATCAAAATCTTAACTGGAAAAACATGCTGAAATGACAATTCCCAAACTTACTTCAGCCTGTTTTGCCTTAAGAGTTTTAAATGATTTCTTATCAAAAGATGCCTTGTGTATGGTAAACTCCTCATATTTTCACTCTATAACTAAGCATGGAATTGTTTTTGGGATAACTCTTTTTTTCAGAGAAAAAGTTTTCCATTTGCAAAAGAAAGCTATTAGAATAATATGTGGGAGGAAAAGAAGATAATCCTGCAGACGTCTACTGAAAAAACTGAATGTACTTAACCCTTACAGGAGAGAATATATATACACACACACATACATATGACCTAATGTGTTATGTAGTACATAAGTGCAACACTTTTAATCGAATTTCAGTGTATATAGACTCAATACTAGAAACAAGAATAATTTGTATAGGCCAGCTAGCTCGTTACATGTTTTGCAGAAGGGTGCCTACTATTATGCAATTTAGACATACAATGACCTGCCCAACAGAACAAATTATTAAGAAATGAATATAAATTTATATATTCAAAAAATTAGCTCACACATTCTAAAATTTGAATATTTTGAACTTATCCTAATTGTGCCTTTTTTTTTTTTTTTTGACATGTTCTATATCCTGGGGCTCTTGCTTAGCTTATCATCTACAGAACAAGATATATACATATAATTAGGTTCAAACTTACTAAATTACAGCACCATGAAAGACATTCTGAGGTTAACAATTTATTTTTTGACCCATATCTCCTTTATAAAATATTTTAAAATTCTTATTTATTTTGATTAACATTGGGATGAGAGTAAATATTCATTAGATATATAACGCTTTTAAAAATACTTGTTCATGAAGAAAAATAGTTAATTAAGGGATATATGGATGGTAGCCCTTATTTCATTTTCATTAATACATAGGAAATTTGGTTGTTTGCATTTTCATTCAGGTATAAATATGTAAAAATTATACTGAACAGTAGAGCATCTACATATATGTGCTATTAAGCACTACTTTCAATTTTACATCATACATAAATTCTTATTATTGAAGAAACTGCATTTTTGTTTACCAAAATTTCTGTGTATTTTCTGCAATACACCTCATTAGCATGGTATTTAAAATGTGGCAATGGGATCAATGGGTTTCAAAATAAATAAATACTAGACTCATTTTACAAATACAGCTAAAAATTTCAAATTATAATTTTGCATATTTACTTAATTAAATTGTCCTTTTTGTTTAACATAGCTAAGCATTAAGTGAAAGAAACACATTGGACATCTTTCAATTATCATATCCGAATTTTCCACAACTAAGCTTCTTCTGAGGTTTGAAAAGTTGCTGGAAGGATATAATGAAGAAATTCAGGATTTAGTCACTGAAATATGTTTAAATATGTGAAACAGCATATGCAGCTATTAAGAAAACTTATTAAGAAAAGTGAAGGCAAATACATTTAAAATGTCAACATTTATTTTTTTGTTATTTTTATGAATGTTCGAGTACTTAATTTTCATAATCTATGACCTTTTTGCCTCTGGACATTTATTATTGCGCCATATGACAAATTCAAGGATCATTGATAAATGGATCTGACCATTTTGGTAACTAAAACATTAGAACTACAAGTGTTTGTGAAAATAATGGCAATAATAATATGTTTTATATCAAAATAGGACTGCCACGGGTGGCCAAGGCCATTGAGGTGTGGACTCATGAGCAGGAGGTATGGGGTTCGAATCCTGCCAGGACCGTCCTCCCTGACTGAGGTTTTTTCCAGGTTTTCCTCAGTCCTCATAAATGGCAAATGCCAGAGAGGTACCCTAAACGTAGGCCTGGAACATTTGCTTACTTAAAAAATCCTTTCCCAATAATCATTTCATTTCATGCATTATCAGTGTTCACTGCCTGTGGTGTATCAGTAGTAAACATGGGTGTGATGCGCTTTTTTTAAGGGGTTAAGTATTATTAATTACTTAAGAGGGGTTATTAGAAAAGGATCTCAGGTTATTATTTGTGATAATGGTGACAGAGAAAGAAGAAACCCATCAGTTAATAAGTTCCACAATTGGGCCTAAGGAGGAAGCGGAAGTAAACACTAGTTCATATTTGGCTGTGGCTTCTCTTTGTTGTAGCTGGCTTCACTTCCTCCCTCTCCAGACTCCCCGTTTCGATGATGTGGTGTTCACCATGTCATTATCAAGTGCTGGCACATGAGAGTCAATTAGTTGTTTTTGATTTTAGGAATGTATGTTACATTACCAGGGAGACAGGATATGAAAGGGGAACATCACCTTCTTCACATTAAGAATTTTGTAAAAGTTTCTCCATAATGTTTATTTTTTCTATACACACAAGAGTCGAAGGATCTCTTTAAACCTATATCAAGTTTTTGCTCACCAGAAGATAACCTTGAAAAATCCACATGGATCTATATATGATACAATATGTAACAGGCCTATACACTTGAGAGCTTTTCTTAGGTGCAGACACACGCGATCGCCAATCACTTTCTTATTACCACTGAATTGCTTATATCTGTTTAAAATAGTCCATCAATTTACCGAATTCTCTAGATAACTTTCCTGACATATCTTTCTTTGTTATTCGCTCTTATTGCTCTACAGCTATCACTTGCTACTGCTACTGCCACTACTATTGCTACTGCTTCTCGGCTTTGTCCTTGTGCTTGTGCGGGGCTTTTTGGTTCTCCCATGACTTTTATTAAATTTTCAGTCAGTTGGTCCTATGCGCCTTCAATAATTTTTTATTTAAATTATTGCAGCGTCTTACTACGTTGTACGTGCTAATAGGCTACATAATAATCACATGTTTCTTGGTTCATTTCTCATTGGCTATAATTTAGCACCAATTCCCCACTAACAAAAATTTACGCTTTCTATTTTTCTGCTTCCCCTTACTATTCCACTCTTAGATCACCCCATGTTAATCTTGCTTGACAAATATGTCCCGTTATGTTCTGCCAGAGTTGCATCTTTTTTTCAAGGTTACTTCATTGCTATTTTTCACCCTTGCTAACAGTATCTGTTATTTACTTTTATGGCCTGGTTCCTTCAGCTTTTAAAGGGTCCTATTGTGTTAGAGGAAAAGGCCAAGGCCGTGAGGTCCAGTCTTTATATTTTAACCAAGTTACATGTATTGCATAAATGCCTTCTGCTGAATTTTTTAAGCATATTTAAAACTTCTGATTTAATTATACAAATGATTGATAAAAGCATGTTTAGAATTAATTATTGAAGCCTTAATAATTATACAATACCTTAAATTAATTATTTTCTTGGAAGATAGGAAATCCTGCTTCAGGTGTTAAACTATATATATATATACACATTTATATAAAAATTATAAATAAATAAAAATAACAAAATCAAAATATGAATATTAGCAGCAAGAAAGAACATATTCTTATGTAAATTATAATTAATCTGTCATCTGACACACTCTTATGGTAGTTAGTTAATTCCTGGAGCATTCAGTGAGTTCATGGAGCAGCCACAGAGACCTACGAACATAGAACTTGTCATACAATTACCACAGTAGCTTTCAATCTATATTTACAAAAATTTGCTTGCATCTACATAAATAATTACAATAAAAATAAAAAAGAACACCTAGAACAACTCAATCAAACAACAAAAACAGACAAGTCACTTATTCATACAAATTTTATTATATATTTGTTTACATATACATTGATATGTTGTGCACTATAACATTGTCACTCATATATTCCTTTACAGAATAATAGGCCTTTTTACATGGGTGTTTTTAAGAGCAGATTAAAAGGAATTGCCATTGTTTATTAAGGCTTTTAGGCTAGATGGAGGAGCATGATATATTAAAATGCATCCTTAATAAAAGCCTTCTTGATGGTATGAAACTGCTGAATTTGGGCGATGTAGATTTGCTTTATGTCTAGTATTGTTGTCATGTATATTTTGATTTTGAACAAATTTTTGCTTATTTCTTATATAAAAGTTCATGAGGGATAAAATACATTCACAAGGAAGAGTTAAAATTTCGTATTTCCTAAAGAGGTTTCTGCATGAATGTCTACTATGTGTACCAGTGATTATTCATATGACTTTTTTCTGTAACAGGAAGACACATTCACTTTTAACTGAATTTCCCCAAAATATTAGACCGTACTTCATTATTGAGTTGAAATAAGCATAATAAACTAGTTTTAAAGTTTTAATTGACTCCAGCATTACTAATGCATGTATTGCATAGCATGCACTGCTAAGTTTAGGTGTAATAAGATCAATGCTTCATTTACTTTTTAAAACAGTGGGACCAGTTGCGAACAGACATCCTCTCCATCTTCAACCAACTTGTGAAGCATAAGAATGTGTTAGACGACAGATTAACTATAATTTACATTTAAAAAGCTTCGCTGTGAGAGTTCCAAAAGAATTTTTTAAAAATGTCTTATTTTTGGAAAGTTCATAAATAAAAATATTCTTACTTTTCATCATTAAAGTATGTGTGTGTGGTAAGTTTTTCAGACATACCAGGAGGAAAAAGTTCAAAATGCCAATCTAAGCTTACACTAAGGGTGCATATGGAAACAGCTTAAGGTCCATTTTACACAACTGGCAATTTAAAAAGAATTAAGAGTTGTAGATATATGTGTTAGAAGATTTTATAAGTTTAACCATAATTCTGTGTATTTAAGAAATTTTGCATTTTTCATAATTTAAATTACTCTACATGATGTTTTCAAATAATGAACTTGAAAAATAGCTGAAGGTCCATCCTAAACAAATGTTAATTTATAAAGAATTAAGGGTTGTAGATATATGTGTTAGAACGTTTTAAAAGTTTAATCTTGAATTTCCTGCATTTGAGAAATTTTGCATTTTTCAGTATTTAAATTGCTCTACATGATACCAAATAACAAAGTTGAAAATTGGCCATACTTGTATAAGAAATAAAATTAAGTACACTAGGCAATCTTTGTCCATTAAGTAGCAGCATAGTTAGAGAACTTCAAATTTATCTTAAAATTCTTTAAAATTTGCACACTAAGGAAAAAATAGGATTATTATTTATATATGTGTCCTTTATCTAATACTCTTTTCTTTACGAAGATTTTTAATATTAATCATAACAGTTTTAATGTTACAGAGTTAGTGCATTCATCAAAAGGGGCATTTTGTATGATGCTGGAAACTGCAAATTGAAAAGAATAAATTATTTTTTCCAAAATGGTTGCATATAGGAATTTCAAATTTTCTGTCTAAAACTGCAAGCATAGGATGAATTAATGAATTATTTTTATTTCAGCAAAATATATTGCAATTAAATTTACATTTTTCCCCTTACCTTTTTAAATAGTTTCATAACTTCATAATTTATATCAATCATTGTCATTTAGTTTTGCTAATTTAACTGATTACTGAATCTTTGTCTTTAGCTCATCAGCAGTTACCCACTGAAATATCCAGAAGACTTGGGTTCAACTATTCTATTGAAATTGAAGTTTATTTAAAATATATCTCAACAAACTACATAATACACTACACTCAAATATGTATGTACATTTGAAAGAATTTATTTCTTAGAAGCAATTTCATGCAATTTTCACAAACAAGTAAATATGTTAAAATCAAAGTAAATGATTTACATTTCCATGTTCTCAACATGTGTAAACTAACTACTATTGAAACATTTAAATTTCTGACTTAATCACCCTGAATTTATGGAATTGCATACCTTCCCTACAAATTAACACCGGATTTAGTATGTAATTGGGATATTTATCCACTCCTAGATAGTGCAATTGTTGATATTGTTGTTCCCATTTGTCTTGCCCACCTTCAATAACCATTTTTGTCATTCTTTGCCTATGTATTTTCCAAGTTTCTTAATATTTTTGTCTGATTTTAAATTTAAAATTCTTCTGCCTGTTATTTCATTTGGTAAATTTTCCCACTTTCGCAATAGAAACTGTTACCTCCAAAACTTTGTTTCCTTACATTCTAATATACAATGCCAAGTACTCTCTGGTTCTTCACATATTGGACATATCCCCTTAGTATATCCATTTCTTATCGCACTTATATATACTGTCCTGTTCTAAATCATGCCAGTCCTTTCCCTTCCTATCTTATCACAGGTTTCAATAATCTTTCTCTTTCCCGCAAATTTTTTAGTATGCTATATAATTTCAGAGATTTTTTTTACATTACGATTATTCCATATTTCCTGTTTTTATCTCTTTCCAAACTCATTATCCCATTCTTTCCCCCTCACACCATATTGATCCCATGCCCACTTCTTGTAGAATACTTTGGATTTTAGATATCCAAGTTTCTCTACACTTAATATTTCCTTGTGCTACCAAACACTGATTAATGATATTCTCTTCTTCTAGTCTCCCTATTCTATACCAATATTTCAGTACTGCTTTTATGACCTTGCTATTATAGCCCAATCTTGCTAGTTCCCTTAGAGATATCTCATTAGGTGAAGATAAGGTAAGCCTAAGACAATTCTACAAAATAGTCTATCACATTTATTGCTTTCCATCCTCCATCTGGCCCCCAAATTTCTATTCCAAATGTCATTCTGCCCTCCAATATTGAACCATATATTTTCTCTAACCATTTTACTAGCACATTTTGTATTTAATTTACACCATATATGAGTACACTCATGGCCATTTTCCCTTCAGCTAATGCTTTTCTTTTTTGATTGCTCAATTTTCCAGTACTAGACAATGTAACACCCTAGTAATCAATTTTCTTGATAACTTTAAATGCATGCCCTCCCACCCCCATTTCTCCTGTTTTTTTTAATTTTAAACCCTTTTTCATCCTCTTAATCTCAAATTTAGTTTCGTTTATCTTGAGACTTCATTCTCTACAAAATATATCTATACCTTCAAGTTTTAATGCTACACTTGTTAAGGAACCTGTTACCAGATAGCAAACCTCGTATCTCTACGTTATTTACAGTGAGCGAATGTACATTACTTTTACTAATTACTTCTAAAACATCAATAAATAGATTGAAGAGAACTGGGCTAAATTTACATGCTTGTCTTTGGCCTACATTGTTTCATGTTTTTCTGTAACTCTCTCCCTTTCATATTTAATAAAAAATTCATTTTTCTTATAAATATTTTGAATTACCTTTATTAAATTCTGACTTATTCCTTTTTTTTCTCAGTTTGATTCAAATTGCTTCCCTAGAAATTGTGTACTTCAGTACTTCATTTAAAGTAATATTTTCATTAATAGGTCTATTTTCCACGGATTATCGTTAATCAAATTGTCTTTTATAACCCGCGTTTTTACTTCCCAAAGACCTTGCAAGAACTTACACCACATGATTCGTGATATCACATTATCTGCTCCCTTTCATTTTGCCTATCATAGCCCAAATAGTTTTGTTATCATTCCTTTTGCTACCTCTTTGAACTTCTGGCTAAGCTTTCCTCCCCACTCTTCCTTCATTGCCTCTAATAGGCACCTGCATCCCCATCTTTCTACAAGGTAATAATCCCTATCTTCTGCCATTTGTCTCCATTGTTTTGACTCTTGCTGTACCCTTCTTGTTTCTGAGCATTCTTTATCATACCAGCTGTCATTCACATTTAACCTCCTCTCAGAAACTTTCATTTTGTTTCCCGCTCTTTTTGACGGCCTCCTCTGTACTAGAAATACTTTCTTCAACTTTTCTGCTTCTAATGATGTTGACAAATTTCTTTCCCACAAATATTTCACTTCCTGATTTAACTTTGTATGAAACAATTAGCTAAATAATTTTTCCATCTGTATAACTGTAATTGGATACCTAATCTGAGAATTTACTCCCTCTTCCTATCCTCCATTATTCTGAGCGTCATTTTTAATGGTAAGTGATTACTTCCACTTATCATATCCATTATTTCAAAGTGTGCCACATATCTATTCAGACCTAAGCTGTATAACATATATTTTGTCTCAGCTTAATGAACAAATTTGAGTCATAAACACTTGAAGCGCTAGATGGATTATAAACAGTACCTAAACACACTTGTATACTTCTTCGGAATAGATCACTAAATATGTACCACTCATAATCTCCTAAATCCTTTTGAACCATAATTTTAAAACATTTATCTTTTCTTACAAATAATCCTAAGACAATGGACACAATCCTTTTTCTTTAACCTTTACGCCATTTTTCTCATAATAATCATATCAAGTGACATTAATAACAGAATCCTTTAATGTCCATATCTTGACCACTGCTATCACATCTGCCCACTTAAAATGAATGAATAGTGTTTAACGCCCATTTTTGCTACAGAGGCACCACAGGCAATGGACACTGATGATACAAGAGATGAAGTGATATATTGGGAAAGGATATTTTTAAGGAAGGAAACGTTCCAGGCTTAAGTTTAGGTTATCTCCCCAGATTTACCATTTATGAGGACTGAGGAAAACCTGGAAAAAACCTCAGTCACGGAGGACAGTCCTGGTGGGATTGGAACCCCAGACCTTCTGCTCACGAGTTCGAGCCTTAACGACCTCGGGTACCCATGGCCATCTCTGCCCACTTAGTTAAATGATAATGTCACCATTTCTTATTTTCATGAGTAGCCCTTCAACATTCCAGCACACTATAGTAAAGGTACATAGTCCCTATACTGAGTCCTTTCTCCCAAAATTATAATGCTACAACTTAGCTTTACTTCTTGTTAATCTCACCTCTTTATCTTAAGTGACTTTTCGCCCTTCTACTTGCATAATACTTCCCCCAGGTATGTAGACTATGCTCAAAGCTGCCTCTCTCCTCTCCACATGTCTACGCCAGCTGTTGCACCAAGGGCCATCCTGTTGACATCATCGCGCAGGTGTTGAGGAGATGGTACAATATGCCATGGTGATGTCATCAGATGTACATCCTTTCCCTTCTTTCCTTCTGCCGGCCACCAATTTGGTATTTTAGACTTTGGTACTCTCTGCCGACTAACCTCATAACTGCCTTATTTAGTCCATTCATATCCTATTTCTTTTCATCTATAAATAAGTTTAGATCTCTAACTTGCCTTCTTCTCTGGCTTTTTTTTTTTGCCCTATATTCTCTTTTCTTTTTTACCATAATCTTGTTTGATAAATATCTTCAAACTCCTAAGTTTTTTAGTATTTTCCAACAACATCCATTTAAATATCACAATGGTACATTAAAAGTATCGTCCTAAGTCTAACTCCATTTCTACCTGTTTTAAAGGAGTCATATAGTTCCCAATCATGTAGTTGTATCTCCAACTTCTCCTTAAATATTTCTTCTTCTTGCCAAGTTCTCTTCTCTCTATTCTCCTGGATTCCAAAAATGTTTGAGTTTCTGCTATTTGCCTCAGTTTTTTCTAGCCTTCTTATTCTTCTGTCATGATTCGCAAGAGCTTGTTCCACTCTTTGCTGATAACTTGCAAAAAATTTTCTCACATCCTAGGAAATTCTGCTTATTCTCATTTTGAGCCTCTTCTCCATCTTTCTCAATTGAATAATTTCTTCTGATATTATTTTTAGCATTCCTACAATATGTTCCATGTCTGGACTAGGATTTAATTTAATTCTGTCAATCACTAATAATGCCATCAACACTAAGCAGTTAATGATAATGGGGTATGGAAGGAATGAACTCCATAAAGTTAGCGTGATTAAGTCAGAAATTTAAATGTTTGAATAGTAGTTAGTTTATATGTATTGAGAACATAGAAATGAAAATCACTTACTTCGATTTTAACAGTTTACTTGTTGTGAAAAGTGCATAAAATTGGTTCTAAGTAATAAATTCATTCAAAAATATGTATATTTCAGTGTAGTATATTATGTACTTTAAGATATATTTGTAATAAACTTAACTAAAGAGGAATTAAAGTAAGGCACTTGCACTTGACTACAGCAGAATTTTTTCAGGTCTTGCAGGTTTAGTTTAGTTCCTAAAGCATTCCATGAGTTCACGAAGCAATTTCAAAGACTTAGGAACATAGAATTTGTAATTCTATGTCAATGTATGTTTCTGTAGATTTGTACTTAAAATACTTATTGATGACAGTAATATAATAGAATGGCTAAAATAGATTTTCAAATAGAATTAAGAAACAATTAAACTGCTGGTACAATACTTGCTTCTATTATAAGTTACTGTACCTTCATAATGCATTCTTGGGAGAATAAGATTACCCTCTTTCAAACTGTCTCCGGACCAGCCAGGGTTGCCCTCGGTAAGAATTAATGGCCAGATTTCAGAATGTTCATGCAATTGCATGATTTTACTAAACCGGCATATTTTAAAACTGGTCTTTTAAATTTTCATTTCAGAAGTACATTAATACGAACCTGGTTTAATTTTGAATGTTTTACAGGTTTTTACTATAAATGCATTCTTTTATATTTTGCATTTAAGTGGCATTATTTCCACATTTTTTAGTTTTTAAAATTATTTTTAAGCAGCAGTTGCTTCTAAGTGAGAGCTCTGATTACTTTCTTGATTCCCTCTGACCTTGCTTTGGTCAATCTTATGCCAGGATCAACGATCAGCACTCAATATCACTTAGCATACAGGCTGATGAAACTTGGGCTGCAGTCACGCCTCCTTCCACGAACGACAATGGAGAGAGCTGAGCCTAAGTTTATAGTGCACACAGTGCAACAAGTGCAGGCAGATAGAACAGTCATAATGCACGGAAGCAAGCAATCATATGCCTAAAATTAACTTTTTGGGATGCATGTTAATAGCTAATATTTACTCACATTCAGTATACAGAGAAATCAAATGGGAAACTGTAATGTAGCAATGTAACAAGAAAAGCACATAATAATCAAAGGGGGAAGGGCTTTTGTTTTTAACACTGTAAGTTTTATATATATATGTATACTTAAGCTAAGTTAACCTAACATGTTTTTGCTTATTACATAAAGTTTTGCATATGTTTGTTTTTTTTAACTTAAATTGTGCAACATATGCATAGTTTTAACACTATAAGATTTAATATAAAAAAGTAATGTTTATTATATTGGAACATTGTAGACAAACTATGAACATTAAAAAAAAGCTCACCCCTGGAAAGCTTTGAACCTTCTACCATTCCAACAGTAGCGTGATGCTCTTATCAACTTAGCTATCAGGTTTACATACTGAATATGGTAACTATCCGACTATTTATGCTAAAACCACTCTACCTGGAACTGGGCTTAATTTTACCCGATTGGCCTTCTGGAAAGCATGCATGACTGCAGTACAAGTTTCGTCATTCTGTAGGGATAAATCTCAATATTTGATAAACATAAAAACAAAAAACTGAGAAAGGTAGGAAAATTTCAAGAATGTAATCACCATGTGTTAATAGTAAATTCAACAATTTTTTACATATTTTTAAATTACATTTTGAAGCATATTTCCCACTAAAAATTAAAAAAAAGAAGTTATAATATGAGCAGGGAATGGTTAACCCAAGGAATTAAAAATTCTTGTCAACATAAAAGACAATTATATTAATGAGCAAAGCTCAGTAAAGACCCTAAATTAAAAATATATTTTAGAAAGTATTGTAAGATACTTAGAAAAGTCATAAAAGCAGCATAAGGCCTCCATTACCAAAAACTTATCAATCAGTCAAAAAACAAAATAAAAACTACTTGGAATACAATAAAATAAGAAACAGGCAAAAATTTGCAACAAGATGATGCAATAATGTTAAATATTAGCAATCAAGAGATACAACACCCTGCAGACATAGCAAATGTGTTTAATGATTACTTTCTTAATGTAACAAAAAATTTAAATTTATATTCTGGTGATAAAAGAGATGCTTTAAAAACCAGGTATCACTACCCCACTCGAAATTATTAATATCATTAGAAAATTAAAATCAAATAACTCTTCTGACTATGATGAGACAACAGCAAAGTCATAAAGGCCTGTGCAAAGGAAATTAGTACCCCCCTTAGTCACCTGTGTAATGAACCTTTAACATTGGATGTATTTCCTGAGAGGCTAAAATATTCAATAGTGAGGCCTTTGTACAAAAAGGGAGAAAAGATAAATGTCTCTGATTGCAGACCTACAGCTATTTCACCTACATTTTCTAAGGTGTTTGAGAAAGTAATGTACAATTGGCTTTACCATTACCTTGAAAGTAACAATATTCTAGTTAGTGATCAGTTTGGCTTTAGAAAAGGAATTTCAACAGAAAATGCAATCTATAAACTCACTAATGAAATTTATGGGCATTTAATGAAAGAGCACATGTAGGCGGAATATTTTGTGACTTAGCTAAGGCTTTTAATTGTGTCAATCATGAAATTCTGATAGATAAATTAGCTTTCTATGGAATAAAAAAACTAATATTTAAAATGGTTTAGATCCTACCTTGACAAAAGGAAACAAAAAGTAGTGATAAATTGTCCCTTCAATAATAAAAACAATGCATCAGAGTGAGGAATGATTAACCATGGAGTGCCTGAAGGATCTGTTCTGGGCCCTATTCTTTTTGTGATATATATAAATGGCCCCTCCTTATCAAACCAAGATGTAGGAAATACTGTTCTATTTGCAAATGACACAAGTCTATTGATAAATGGAAAGAGCCTTAAGGATTGTGCCATTAAATTAAATTTGGTTCTCAGTTCATTGTATGTATGGTTCAAAGCAAACAAATTGTCTCTAAATCTAGATAAAACAAATGTTATGAAATTCATTACTCACAGATCTCCAGATTCACAATTACAGATAGGATATTATAACAATGTACTTTCACAAACCAAATTATTGAATTCCTTGGTTTAATAATTGATAACCATTTGAATTGCAAAGATCACATTGATCTTATTACACCTAAACTAAGCAAAGCATGCTATCCAATACGTGCATTAGTAATGTTGGAGTCAATTAAGACTTTAAAACTGTTTATTATGCTTATTTCAACTCAATAATGAAATACAGTCTAATATTTTGGAGAAATTCAGTTAAAAGTGAGCGTGTCTTCCTGTTACAGAAAAACGTCATATGAATAATCACTGGTACACATAGCTGACATTCATGCAGAAACCACTTTAGGAAATTTGAAATTTTAACTCTTGCTTGTGAATATATTTTATCCCTCATGATTGTTTATATAAGAAATAAGCAAAAATTTATTCAAAATCAAAATATACGTGACAACAATACTAGACAAAAAGCAAATCTACATTGCCCAATTTCAGCACTTTCATGCCATTAAAGAGGCGTTTATTATGAGTGCATTTTAGTATGCAATTCTCTTCCCTATAGACTAAAAGCTTTAATAAGCAATGACAATTCCTTTAAATTTGCTATTAAAAACACCCATGTAAAAAGGTCTATTATTCTGTACAGGAAAATATGAGTGACAATATTATACTGCACAACATATCAATGAATATGTAAACATGTATATAATAAAATTTGTATGATTAAGTGATTTGTATGTTTTTGTTGTTTGGCTGAGTTGTTCTAAGTGTCCTTTTTTATTTTTATTGTAATTATTTATGTAGATGCAGACAAATTTTTGTAAATACAGATTGAAAGCTCAGTGGTAATTGTATATGACAAGTTCATTGTTCGTAGGTCTCTGAGGCTGCTCCACGAACTCACTGAATGCTCCGAGAACTAACTAATGACCATGGGGTATTTGATTCCAAAAAAAATGTATAAATTTACCCAGTCTGAAACACATAATGTATATCACGTTCTGTGGACACAAGTTGAACGAGAGCTCTGGGATATAGCACATGTCAGAAAAATGTAAATTGTTATTATTATTTAATGACTAATTTTCGGTTACACACATAACAAGATTTATGAGATTCCCTATAAAATTTATCAGTCTCAATCAGTTACATATACATACTTCCTCACCTGTCTCCCGTCACACCCCACTCTTGCTTCACATTTCACTTCATAATTTTGTTATTGCCGCTTTGCTAGCAACAGCCATACTTATTTTTCCAATGCAAACAACTTTAACAATCAAAGACATAAACCTCATAGAAAGGCAATATCCAAGATTACAGCGCTCTTAGTGGCAGTGATAAACACTATTCTAACGTGGAGTGGATGTAGCAGATAAAAAAAAAACACATTTATTTGTGTCCTAGTAAAAATATAAATGTAATTTTGGTACTGTATATCATGCCCATTATATGTTCGGCCTACAACTGTAGTAATAAGAGTAATAAGAAAGTGATATGTCGTATTTTAGGCAAATAGGTTTTTAAGCTTGCTTTTCTTTTAAACATGTACACGTGTCGACTTTTTTATTTGGTTTTATTAAGAGTAAAGAAATTCTTGACATTTGGTACAACGTATATGCAAATAATTCATATATAATATATTTCCAGATTATCTTTTAGGACAAAAAGTTGACAAAACCATGGATAGCCAATGTATAATGTGATAAATAACGACTACCTGGTGTGGCTGTAGGTACTCTACTCATTAGATATCTGTATATAAAACCAAATAAAAGAAGCAAGTCTTGACTAATAATCTTAATCTAATCACATTTTCATTTTCTGAACATCTCCAGAAACCAGAAACATCAGTAAGGAGACCTCCAAGAAAATGTCCATTCCTAGAAGATTAAGGTAATTGTGGGGTAAACGCATCATCGAGCAATCAGGTAAATAGTTTATGAAAGACAATTGTCATATAATTACAAGACCGACTGAAATCTTGCAAATAAAAAGGCTATAACATTTTACTATAACTTAATTTAGCAAGCTATTCTGTTTCATGATTAACTTGAAATCCCTTCTCTGCCATTATTTTTAAACAGCAATAATAATAATAATAATAATAATAATAATAATAATAATAATAATAATAAGTTTCCGTCTAATATTTTAGGTAAGAATAGAGAACCACATTCACAATATTCATCAGATACACTCTTTGCCAACATTATTTACAAATTCTTTTTGCTCTTCATCATGAAAACAAATCAGATTAAATTTATACAAAACTTTAAAAATAGTCCGCACAATCTAGTTGAAGATGTAGTAAGCTGTTTTTAGTAGCTGAAAAGGTGTTAAAGAAAAATGTCATTCATAGGAAAGAAGATTTTCCTCTTGTATTCAGAAGTTAGAGCATGGTCCTGTTTTGTTTGTTTTGTTGTAACATATTCCATCAGAGTTTGGAGAAGAACCTCATAATGGTGTTCTAATAAAGATGTTGTTAAGGTATTATTTCAATTGTAGATTGCGTCATTTGTGCAAAACAAAGTCAATGAAAAGAAGCAATTAGGCAAATGTAATAAAATATTATATTATTTAAACGCCCGAGAACGTTTTGCAAGTAGATAGGTCTACCACATATCTACACAAATTATAGTGCAGATATATTGTATAGGCCTAATTTTTTGTTTGCGATGTAATTAAAAAGATATGAAAATGTAATTCTTACTAACCTCCTAAGTTAAGCTTAATCGCGTTTTATTTCATTAAAACGTTGTCCTCTTGATATACAAAAGAATAAACGTAAAGTCACGTTTTCTAAATTTTTACAGAAGAGTACTTTTTAAAATTTATAGACGTGTAAAACTATTCTGTATATATTTTTTCTTTGCCTGCTTATTATTTGCAAAACAGATTTTTTTTCTTGGTTTCATTTAGACACTTTATAGAATTCTATTGATCTACACCAACGTATTAAAATCAGAGAACTCTGGCTTCGATTGTTTTACCATTGACTTTGCAAATATAGGATGGTCAGAGGGTATTTTTTAAAATAAACTACTCAAGTGTAATAAAGTAAACTTGTTCTAGCTTACAAGTAGGCTAACGATCCCCTTGGTGCTACAAAACATGACTGCTTATGTTTCTACCAATTTCAAAGATAACATCACCTTGACCAGCCTATGTTGATTATATATGTCTTTGAATGTTAGTATGTTTTCAAATTGTAATTTTGATTACATTATGTAAGAAGGTGTTGCTCCAACTAAAAGAAGTTCGCTGCAGAGTGGCGTAGAGTACAGACGTACATTCAAGTTTATTGCACTTCGTTTTGTGCTATTCGGTTTCTGTCAGTTTTTTCTCACTTGTAGTTTTCTTTACACCTCTTTTGGAGACAATTACATAATTATCCAGTACATTTTAATCATGAACAAGATCACATGAGCAAACACTTTGAAAGCCACCTTCGACAAAAGTAAGCCCTGACCCACCTACCAGAATGTCATTTGACTGTAAGTTGATCCTATCGATGATTTCCACTATCGATGATTACAGCCAAATGACATTCTGGTGAGTTTTGATATAGAATCTCTATACACAAATGTACCCATTAAAGACACCTTGGAGCTACTACAAGTCCACTTTAAAGCAGAAGAGATCACATTATTTGAACACGTCCTAACTTCCAGCTATTTTCTATGGAGAACCAAATTCTACCAACAGAAAGAAGGAGTAGCAATGGGAAGTCCACTAAGCCCTGTAATAGCAAATTTCTTTATGCAACACTTCGAGAAGAAAGCTCTATACACTGCTGTATACAAACCTTCACTCTGGTTAAGATACGTGGACGACACCTTTGTAATTTGGCCACATGGACATCATAAAATACAGCTCTTCTTGGAACATCTAAATAGTCTCCATGAAAAAATTAAATTTACTATGGAAAAGGAAAGTAATGACACGCTTCCCTTTTTAGACGTCCTAGTTCGAAGAAAATCATCAGTCATCAAGTCTATAGAAAAAGCACACATACGGAAAGATATCTCAATGCCAGATCGAATCATCATCCTGCACAAAAAAGAACTGTAATCAAGACTTTAATTCACAGAGCAAAAACCATCACAGAACCTGAATATTTTAAGCAAGAATTAAATCATCTCCGCGATGTTTTCAAAGCCAACGGATACAGCAACAAAGATATTGACAGAGCCATTCGCCCTAAGAAAACTGCAGCATCTAACACCTATTCGAACAAGAAACCTAAAGCTGTTCTAACGTACATAGAAGACGTTACTGTACGTATAGCACGCTTATTAAAGAGTAAAGGCATACTATCAATCTTCACACCAACTGCAAAATTAGGACATATGCTAAACAATGCAAAAGATCCTAGGCATCCCCTTGACACCACGGGAATTTATAAAATACCATGTGAATGTGGCAAAGTTTACATAGGCATGTCCGGAAGATCGATTAAAAAACGATTAGAAGAACATCAACGACATTTGCGCCTTAAGCAGGCCGAACGTTCGGCAGTAGCAGAACATGCAATGAAGGAATGCCACGGTATATGCTTTAACAAAACAGAAGTGGTTGCAAAAACTCAAGGCTTTTTCAATCTAGCCAGGAGGGAAGCATTGGAAATACAACACCCTATCAACTTTAATAGGGATGGCGGTTATCAACTAAGCAGCACATGGAAACCGGTTCCTAAAAACAAGCAACTACCTCCCCTCCACTTCCGCCACAAATATATCGATCGTCCTCTACAGCCAGACAGAGACGGATCAATATTGTCGTCGTGTTAACAGTTAGGTGTTACTCTTCGCCCACTGAAGATGCCAACCGGAGTAGTTGGTGAAAGCTATGGTAGTAATTTAAACCATGGACCACGGCAAAACAGCCCGGGAGAATTTAATTGTTTTAATGACAACACCGGCTGTGAAAGCCTAAGAAGTATTACAAGAAAAATGCAGTATTTATCAAGTTACATACTGGAGTGGTTTTCGAACAGTTGTTAAATGTATATCTGGGCGTAACTCCCTTTATAACTGAAGACGGATCTGTGACTTCCGTAACGATTAGTGGTGCCAGTGCAGAATACACCATGCCCGTGTGTTTAATTTACGCCAGAATTATCAAACGATAAAATACGCCAAGGTTTACAGGTATATGGCCATGTAATTAAAAGTGAAAATGAACATTGGTCTCCTGGCTAGAAATATCGGGTGCAAAATGGTATTCGTTCTATTCAAATTGATTTGATAAACCTTTTGCGTCTAATTGGATAACTGCTGATCACAAGGCTTACATTAGTTACGCTGGGCAACCACCCACGTGTAATAAGTATGGTGAAACAACTCATTTCCGTGGTCGTTGTCTTTAAAACTCTAAGATCCCACAAGTACCTCGTCCAACTTCTATTCTCTTAGAAAAACATGATTACTTCTCAGGAAACTTCTGCTTCCAGCCCCGTTCAACTTGACTAGCAGGCTGACGCTCTTCCCCTCCGGATCCCTCTCAACAGCCCGCCTCTCCATTAGAACCTTCATAGGTTCTTGTTCCCGATCTTGTCGTCGCAACGGCATGACATATCCCCATCTACCAGTAACACTGTCAAGGTAGCTATGCACCATCGCACGAAGAGGAGATAAACATAGGACCAAATGCTAAGAAACAAAACGTAAGCGAAAGATCTTAACCTACGGTGACACCTTTGAATGACTTTGTTGCTCAAACTTTACTAAATAACAAACCAGGGATTTCACCCCGAGATCCGCGATTACTGGGTGGCTTGGCTTCTAAACGTCCTGTTAACAGTGACAAATCTGGGAAATCTCTGACGTTATCTGAAAGTCCCACTTAGCCTATGTCGGAAGACACCTCTCATGAAACGTTGAAGCTCACAATCGGAGAATAATTTCTTATTACTGTCTTCTATAGTTGTTTATTTCTTTTTAATTGTTCTTGGATTCACTCGTCTCTCTTTATGTCACACACATATAAAATACTTACACGAATAACAGCAATACACAAACTCCCGAAAGTTTTCGTCTTCTTGCCAAAACTGTTCATTCCCCAAATATTGATATTGTTCTTCTTCAAGAGGTAAATTCTCCGTTTATATCTCGCTTATATGGATATAATGTTGAAATTAATACTACTTTTGTTACCCCTGGTCTTACCATCTTGCTTAAAGATCTTGCAATATACGGATGTACGCATTACCATAAATTTTAGAGGTATCAGCCATATCCGAGGGGATCTTAATATTATCAATGTATATGGGCCTTCTGGCACCCATATGCAGAAGGTAAGACAGTTTTTTTTTATTTTTCTGAAGAAGTAGCTTCTTTGTTCTCTAATTCCCCATATGAGTTATTAGGTGGCGATTTTGATACTGTTTTATCTCCTAAAGATTGCATAGGAGTTTACTTGACTCGTTCTGCAATAGTAGATTTAGTTCATCGTCTTAATCTACGCGATACATGGAAAGTCCCAAATCGCGGCCGCCCGCTTTACACATTTCAACGAAATCTCTCGAGCGTACAGCTAAATCGCATTTATGTTGATCGCGATCTTTGTACCAGCACTGTGGATATAGGTCCGATAGAGCTCTCTGAAAATTATGATCATCATTCCATTGCGTTACCTGCGTCCCCTCCCTCATATAGTCGTGTCTACTGGAAACTTAATGTGCAGATTCTTTCTGACAAAGACGTTCAGAACTTTTTGCCGAGCGGTGGCGATGATGCGTTTATGGGCAACAATTTTACTCTACTAAACAGGAATGGTGGATTGTCATCAAAACAAAGATAAAACGGTTTCTTCAATATATGTCTGGTAATAAATACCGCAGAAAATAGATTTATCGACAATTTCTTTATGGGGTGTTGCGAGATTTGTACAATTACCCTGTGGTTGATACACAATGTAGTATTGAGATAAAAGGGATTAAAGCTCGGAATCTTAAACTTCAAATGGACGATTTGAGGAGCACTTAAGTGCGTTCCGAGTTACGTTTATTGATGTAGAATCTCAATCCATATACCATCATGTCCGTGAACAACAGTCATCTAAGCGCAAATATATTCATAGCATTCAAAATAATTCCCATGTTTCTCTAAGTAGCCAAGGGGTTATTCGTTCCGTTGTGTATGAATAATTTCTAAAGCTATATTCTAATATCACACCTGAAGAACAACTTGCTACAGAGAGGGTTAAGGTTATAACCTCTTCGTATCCAGGTAATACGATTCCTCCTTTTCCATGACTGAACTGCAAACAGCTTGTCCTCGAAATAAATCCCCAGGAGTAGGTGGCATACCTGCAGAATTTTCCTCTGTATTTTAGTCGTTGCTGAAAAGTGCATTTCTTGGAATTTTCAATGAGCTACTGTGTGCCACATTGATTCCCTCTGTATCCGTCCATGACATACTGGTCCTTGTGCCTAAATGTAGCCATCCCAATACTGCACAAGACTTTCGTCCTTTAACAATGCCCAATACTGAATATAAAACGTTCATGCGCTGCCTTAAACACCGCTTATCACCTATAATGTCTTATATTCTTACACCAGTACAACAGTCAATACGACGTTGAGGAACATACTATATGCCCTAAGTGTTCTTCGTGACGCTTTTAGTGCGCCCATATTTCACGAGTTCGGAAATTTTTGATCTCTTTGGAGTTTGACCATGAATTTGACCGGGTGAAATATAGATATTTAATTAATACTATGGTGCATTTAGGAATACCTGATACCTATTGCTACCTCATTCACAATGTATTAAAAGCCGTTACACCCACAACTTTAGTGAACGGCTATGTCACTCTTTACTTTCCTGTGAGAGCGTCTGTAAGACAGGGCTGTCCGATGGCTATGAACGTGTTCGTGTTATCAATTGAATCTCTTCTGCGAAAAATTACAGCAGTGCCTTCGTTTTGATGACCACTCTCTTATTAGAGCACTTGCTATTCATGTCACTTTGATCTCACGTAGTTCTCACCTTGCTCATATTCAGTAGATTCTGCATAATTATTGTACAGATTCTAGAACTATCCTTAATGTGAATAAATCAAGATCTATGCTCGTTGGCTCCATCTCTGTAGTCCCACCCTTATGCGTATCTATGGCTTTTAATATATTGGGTGTTAAATTTCTATCCACGTTACCGGCAACGATATAATATTATTGGAACTGTATTGTTAACAGTGTTCGTAAAGTTCTTCAATGGCATCAATTTCGTACCCTAAATTGGTTACAGAGTGTTTATTTTGTTATTGTATTTTAATTATCCAAAGTATGGTTTATAAGCCAGGTTCAGTAATTACCATCCACCTTTGGCGTTCAGTTGAAATCAGTTACAACATGGTTTGTTTGGAAAGGTTTTTATTACCAATCCCTAGAAATCAATTCACACTTCCAACCTCTGAAAGGGGTCTAAATGCCATTGATCCACAGGCGAAAGATAATTGTCTATTTCTACTGTCAAACTTGGCACATCTAGGAGACTACGGCGATTTTTATAGTCATCAGTTTCTCCCCCACTGGTTGTCGGGACACCGCCTCCAGAATCCACCAGATCTTTGCGGGTTATCGATTCAGGCGCCGCAGGTAGAGAAGCTATTTCTTAATAGCATACTGCCCTGTCGAACTACATGGCGAATTACCAAACACCAGAGACTTATACTGCCTGATTATTTCAATTGCCAGCTTCTAAGGTAGTTCTCCAACACCCAGTATACAACTTGCGCCGAATTTGGTCCAACGTTCAATATTCTGCACTCAAAACTTACGAACGGACTGTGTGGTACCAACTGGTGAACAATATCTTCCCTACAAATGAGCGCCTACACCGTATTTGTATGAAGATATCTCCAAAATGTGATAATTGCGGCCTTCAAGATACTATACTCCATCGTCTGGAATGTGGTGCCGCTGCATCAGCACGGCGGAAAGTGCAAGACAAGATTCTACAGATCCTAGATGACTGCGAGAAATATTTTGAATCTCAATATTTGACATTTCCAATATTGAGTTATTTCTCAGTAGCTCAACGAATGTTAGCGTTACGGTATATTGGACAGTTTTAATTGAGTTTGAAGATTCAAGTTAAACAAAATCTTGTTTATAAAAAAATACACACACAAACAATTGAGTTTCAATATTGTAATATTTAAAAAAAATGGATTGTAATGTGTGTGTGTGTGTGTGTAAAACAGACTAGAAGACATGCATAGTATGTTCTTGGTCATTAAAAATATAACTGTGTGGTATGTAATTACTAGGTGTAAATGTAAATAAAGGGTATTTTATATATGAATGTAAATAAAGAGTAGTATATATATATAAGGTAGACTTTCACAGACTTGTTCATTATATAAAATGCCTTGGTCCTCGGGCTACGACTGTATCATGTACGTAAAACTATCTGCCTACGTTTCGGAAGCGTTGCAACTTTACATTGTCTCTGAATGCACACAATCAAGTGATGAGCTATGTCTCTTTCTGACTGTATGCTTATTGTTTTGGCTTCTGTTTATCTATCCTTATGCAGTCAGCCTTGAAAGGCCTGATTTCTTCATGGTCATATTTACAATTTATCTTTGCTATTAGGGTGTGCAAGTAGGTCTTAGCTCAAACCCGTTATCTCTGTTGATGCTAATTTTTTTTTAATTATCATTGATTCCAAAATCTTTCTTTGAAATGCTTGTTTGAGGATGCCAGTATTTGTATTTTCCGAAATCAATAGGGTGGTGAGTTTTGGTCATGTAGATGGCTATAACTGATATTACATCTATATTTTTGGTTTTCTAATATGTTCTTCTAATTTTGCAGCTATTAGTGTTTCTCACAAGTAATACCAGCCACAATTGCATTATATATGACAGACTCTTGTTGCATCTCGATCTTCCATAGCCTTAATAAGCAGTTTAATTCTTGTATATTGCCAAACACCGTTTAATTATATTTTTGTTAAGAGGTATTTCTATATTATCTGTGGTGTCTTGTACATATGGAAGAAAAACCGGCTTTGTTCTTTCTGTCAAACTTACTTTGTGTATGTATCTTTTCTTATTTTTGAAATGGTTTGTGAATGATATTTTGGAGTATACATTTTATTTTAAGGTTCCCACTAGATGTTTCACCCTTTCTGAGTGCACATTAACTTTATAAGGTATAAATAGAAATTTGTTCGTCGAAGTATTTAAAACGCGTTTTTCGTGTAGGATGATGATATGAGGATGTATGTAGAACTTTCTCTATTTGTGATATTCCTATATACCGCGGGTCAGTGTTTCATCTTCCTTGACCAGGACATCTAGAAAAGGTAGACATATATTTTCTTCTATCTCCATTGTCAATTGCCTTTTTGGATGCAAGACATTAAAATATCTGAGAACTTGTTCTGCTGTGTGCTTCCTATGAGGATAAATTGCGGAAATATGGTCTGCCTTACAGAGGAACACTTTTTGTTTTAACCTTGTGGAAGTCAAGGAAATCTGTTCAAAAGGATATATATATACGCAACTAAGGGTAAAAGGTGATCCTGCAACGCCATCTGTCTGTTCATAGTAGTTGTCTTCAAAATAAAAGTAAGCAGACTTTAGACAAGTGGCGGTGATGTCTACTAGCTCTGGTGGCAAGCTTGTCTGCATCAATTCAATTGTTTCTGATAGTGGAATCATGGTGAATAAAGATTTTACAGCAAAGCTGACTAGTAATTCAGTGCTGTCAGCTTGAATTGCTTGAATTATTTCGATAAAGTTGCGTAAATTTCGATGAACGTATCAGTTCTATGAATATATAAAATAGAGAAGTGTAATAAAAATTATGCTTAATACAATTTCCATACCCTGTTTTACAATTGAATTCAATATAGTAGGCTATCCACTTTCTCTCTTCTTAATTTTATTACTGCCTGTCTTCAGCCAATGTGTACGGATACATGAAAGAAATAACTAGAATGGATAGTATGAACAATAAAGACTTACTTTATTTACAGGCAGTATAATCATACTACTGAATTGCTTGTAAGTAAAATTGAGATACCCGTTGACACTGAGAAGCATTTCTAAATGTAGAAAGTGTTTAACAGCTATTTTAATAATTCCATTTTCTAGCTTTTGTATTATATGAAAGCTTATTTATAAAGTAAAGCTTTTTTTAGAGTGCTGTTGATACTTTTAGTGAACCTATGATAAATTTTATGTGTGTATTAAATTAATAATTTTTTTTCATTGGAGTGAAATGCATAAACATTATTTTAAGCAAAGTTACCGCAGTGCAAAACTAATGGATAATTTAAAAACATATTCATCTATATACAGATATCAATTTTGTTTTTATAATGTCATACAAATATGAAATGATTAGTAATTTATATCTAACTACACCGATCTCTACAAGTAGAAACATCTTAACCAAACTACTGGAAAAGAAAATGTAATGCAAAATGTAATTTACCTTATATATGAGTAAGGAAGAGTTGCAGCCCATATCGAGAGATTTGCTATATATGTAATTTTAATTGCATTAGAAAGCTTCAATTGTTCGAATGCAACATTTATATTACCAGCTTTCTCCATATCCAAATCTAGGGGTAAGCTTTCTTTGACAGCATTTAGTTTAGAAGCTATTCTTTCAATGAGCGATATTATTATTATTATTATTATTATTATTATTATTATTATTATTATTATTATTATTATTATTATTATTTAGCTAACATATACTATTGTAATTTGTTCCATCTGTTACATTTTAACGCCTTATTTCTATTACACTCCAATACCAAACTTAAGTTCTCAATAGGTAAGTGAAAATCTTAAAAAAATTAATAACCTTTAAAATACTGGACTAATCAACATAGATGCAACAGCTTCATATTTATCATCATCTATATGACGAAAAGGACAGTCTTTCTTGGCATTAGTTATAAATTAGTGTACCTGTCTTTTTACTCTTGCAAACATGTTATAAGTTCCTGTTCCACTATTGATTATTATTCTCTTCATCTTGGTCTAAAACCAGCGTTGCGTTCTTTCGAATCTTTTCTTCCATTGCTAACCCTCACTTCCATCTAGGATGGTAAATTAGGGAAAACAACATAGGGAAAATGGCCTCCCTGATTACAAAATTTGGTGCTAAATGTACATTAATATACACCTTAATATCATTAACATGAAAATTAACTTGGTGTTCACTCTTTATTCACTTTTTCTTTAAGGATTGCTCTTTAGGAAATTTAAATATAATAATATGTGGTGCACTGCACTAACTAGACGTACAACTGGGAACGCGAGAGCAAACAATAATGTACAATACACGTATCTATTTCAAATATCGTGGTATAATTTCGCAAATTTAATATCAACTTAAAAACAAAACAAAAGAACTATCACGCTAATGTAGATTTACTTACAACTACTGTAACCTACTGCAATAAACAAACCAAAACAAGTACGGGCTTATTAACAGCAATCTTGATCACTTTCAATTTCTGTACGATATCCGCATTGTTGAATGGGCTCTGTCTCTTATGGTCGATCAAAGTGCCTTGGTTGTAAAGCGTACCACTTTGCAAATTGCTTATGCTAGCTATGATTATTAATGGGTGGGCTGCATTGCCAATTTATCCCTTTCGAGCTGAATTTAGCCTCTTTTTACTTCATCTTTGGACCCATTAAAAAAAAGCATTTTTTATGTTTGAAATGAAATCTGCTTTTTTTAAACACCTGGAGTAAAATCTAGGGTCTTATGCAATTCATCTATTCAATCAAATTATTTTTTCATTGATTTAACATCCTTTGCTACATCCATTCTCACACTTCCTCACTCTATTGGGATTATAGAACGTGTTTTCACTGCAATGAATGTAGTGAAAAACAAATCAAGAAATAAAATGCAAGTTCTTTTGCTATCTGCAATTCTCTCAATACAGCGTGGGATGAAAAGAAATGAGTCATTGTTACGCGTGTTGGCTACCAAAAAAAGGCCACTGATCCTTTAGGAATGAATGGGGAGTGGAGCTGGACCCATTTTGATAGATGGAAACAATTAATGAAGAGGAGCAAAACGACTGCATGATAGTTAAATGTTTTGGCAATTGTACGCTTTGAGAAGCATTGATTGAAGGTAAATTTTATTACTGATATTATTATTTGTGGGGATGTTGCAATGGCAACTGGATGAGGGAAAATATTTAGCACCTTTGAAGTGAAATTTAGCTCGGTTTTGGTAACAGTCTAGTCTGTTCTTAGCTCAGCAGTTGGCAACCTTTGTCTGTGTACATTATGCAACATGGAGGAAAAGAATGTTTTCCACAATGGCAATAATATGCAGTGGTTGGCTTTCAGGGTAACTTTATTTCTTATTTTTTTTTTTTAATAAATCACTTTTAATTTCAAAATACTGACTATAATTACAATATATGAAATAGAATATACTGCAAATCAAAGACAAAAGCTTCAAATTCTTGTCACAGGCTTCCACTGCATTAGCTTCGAAGGTATTGATTGCCTTAGTTTTTATTACAAGTGAAAAATAAATGTTGTTCCAAGTAGTAAAATACTACAGTGGGTATTTAATAATTATGGAATTAAAAATTTACCTGCAATACTTCCATAAAAAGACATTCGTGTTAAAACAAGTACAGTTTATTTAACGCAGACTGTTCAGGTTTGCCACAATAGTAATGACATTTTATTTTTTATTTTTAATATGTTGAAATGGAAAAATGCTGTAAACAAGTTTCCAAATTAATTTTAACGGAGAGTGCCATCAGTGCCAACTGTTCCAGGTCGCCATTACTCTGAAGACAACATTAATATTTTTTTTTTTTCTTTCTACCTGTATTCACCCACCTACGTATTGCAACTTTAGGAATAATATTCTGGGGAAACTGTGCATGTAGTTAATACATATCTAGATTCTGAAATACTCAAAGTTTTATAGAAGACTGACCTAAGTAATTATTAAGGTCTCTCTTAAAAGTATGGGCTCCATACCCTGCACATAATGTGTCAATATATGCTCTTGTTAGTAAGCTTGCAACTACACAAGAACAAAACTTGCAAGGAACTGGTTTAATACACTAGTGTCAGATGTTTAAATTTTTTACATTCATTAGTCATTGTGGCTTTATATGAATCTGGAAAATGCAAAACAAAATCTGTGCTGCAATCAAAAGTGGTGTAATAGGGAAGTATATATTTTCATTTTCCTTGTTGCGATCAATAAAAACTATAAGAAAAACAAATTTCCAACAAAAATTTAAAGAATTACCCCTTCTACTATGTGGATGAACACTTGACAAGCCACAATGCTTTGTGAATTTAATTACAGAGGACATAGATTGTTCAAAATTTTAGTTGATGGGCTGCTGATTAGTTAGTCTGTAAATCCCATAGTGAGCATGGTGAGTGCCCCATCAAGTCACTGTGTAAGCATAGAGCCACTGGCCAAGGAAACTAACAATGCCAGAAATTTGCTTTCCTGTTATACTCTTTTGTGTTGTCTTGTTCCGTTGGACCGCCACGGGTGGCCGAGGTCGTTAAGTCTCGTACTCGTGAGCGGGAGGTCTGGGTTCGAATATCGCCAGGACCGTCCTTCCTGACTGAGGTTTTTTCCAGGTTTTCCTCAGTCCTCATAAATGGCAAATGCCAGGGAGGTACCCTAAACTTAGGCCTGGAACGATTCCTTCCGTAAAATCCTTTCCCATTTCCTCTCATGTATCATCAGTGTCCATCGCCTGTGGTGCCTCTGTAGCAAAAACGGGCGTTAAACACTATTCATTCATTGTTCTGTTGGTCCTACATTGAACAAAGCTCCATCATATACAATATTACAAAATATATAATGGTAAACATCCTATCTTGTATCATTGCTAACACATTCTTTTACATAAAAAAAATGAAGTAGTTTAGTTTATATTTCATTTTCTGCATATTAAGGGCAAGGGCTAATGCTTTGGTATTATGTATATAGACATTTTACTTAATAATAATTATATTAGTCTGATTGGTTTAATCCAGATTGTACACAGACAAGACATTATCTAGAGTTATGATATTAAAACAAACTTGTAATTAGAAGTAAAATATGCAGGTTACACATATAGTAAATAGTGGCAGAAAAGAGATGTAGGTAATTGCAGAAAATGCTAAAACATGAATTAAAATTATGTGAAAACACTTATATAGTATAGAAAGCCTTGCCAATCAGATACTTGCTAGTTTGGTTTTTTAATTTGTACATTTTGTGGCATATAGTGATACTCTCAGTTAAGGCATTGCGTAATTTAATTTCAATCTATTTTGGCATTTTTTCATAACCTTTGAGCCTATTCATTTTTATTTACAGTTTCATTGCTGTAGAAGTGACAGTCTATTGATGCAAACGAAGGGAATGGTTGAATGGGTGGGGGATTTCTGCAGGCTGACAGCATGATAGCTACGCGAAGAGAGGTACACACAACACATACAAGAGTGACCCTCATAGCTCTTGCTAAAGTGGAATAATCAGGACTACTGTGGATCTCAAGTGAAAGAGTATGAGACTGTCACAACAAAAACAAAAGGACACTATATATTTGAAATCCATGGTAAAGGAAAATTCAATTTAATTAAATGAAAAATGGTTTTATAGTTTAAGAGGCGAGATAGATCATTATTAGAACTTTTTTGATTTAGGTGTTAAAATTTTGTAAAATATTTATTTTTTATGTGGTAAAAATACTTTAAATATGTGACAGAATTTATTTTATGTTGATATTAGCAGTATACAGTTCTCACAGTATAATATATTCTATGTCAAACTACCAAAGAATTGCAGTATACAATGAGACTCATCTGCAAGTTTTCCACCTGAAATGACAAATATCATGAAACATAGATTTATATTGGGGAAAAAGAACACACCACATAACAAGAAGTCAGGATGGCAAATTTATTCTTGGGCATGTCACGCACACTTACAGTAATAAATTTTACCTGGTTTCATTCAACAGATTTTAAATTTTACACATAGTGTGAAACACTATTTTTTTCCAACATTTCTCTGTAAATTTTTTTGTTACAATTTTCTTGTAGATCCTGTAAATTTTTTTCTCTATATCTTGAGCATGCTGCTCTGTTGCTGACAGAAGAATTTGTGCCATTTAAATTTTTTTAATTGATATAGCTAAATAACTTTTTAATAATAATGTCAGTACAATGACTTAGAATCATTACAGTCTCATGAATGGAAGGTCTGTGGTTTCATTCCTGCCAGGATTATCCTTCCTTACAGGTTTTTTTCCAGGTTATCCTCAATTCTGATCCATATCAGATGCTGGGTAGTACCTTTAACTTAGGCATAGATTGCAGTAATTCCACAATCAATCCCTCCTTCATAAAAATGTTTAATTTATAATTTCATATATGTCAATGCTTAATTTATAATTTCATATATATGTTAGAATTCACTGCCTGTGATGCCTTGGTGGTGAAAACAGGCAATAAATATTATTAGAAACAATAATTATCAAATAGGAAAATAAAATATATTGGTGATAACTGAGTTATGCTGATGTGTCTACTGTGTAGAACAGTGGTCTCAAATGGGCCAGATATGTGCCAAGGTTGCTCCACCCAAGTTTCTTTCTCCTATCTAGCATTGGAGCTGTGTAGGAATGAATTTGTGTATTTCTGTATTATGTCATTAACTGCTACATTTACTTTTATTACACATGTGCATTGTGCAGTTCTATTCTGGCTGTTCAACTGCAGTGTAGCACTTTTTACATTAATAATAAGTCCAGACCAGAGGATAGATTGACTAACCCTATTTATGATGTGTACATATTTCATGATAACCAATGCACCCACGTCATTCGGCTGTCTTCATGTAGATACTTGCAGATTTCCCCTTCTCCTCCACCAACTATGTTACTCATTAATGCTCGGTAAATTAGTCACAAAAGCTGTTAGAATAAGCTTGTATAACCATTGTCAATGAAATGGTTATAAAGACCATATGAGGCATGGTTGAGTCAAAGATTCTGTATGCAATGGAAATTTGGGGAGTGTTAAAGGGGTGACTAAGGTTGATGTGCATAAAATTTTTTGTAGAGAGGTTCTGGGGTTACCAAAAGGTTCACCAAGGGGGTGTGCTAGAATTAGGAAGAGTAGGAAGGAAAGGAATAAAAGTACAAAGAATCTTAAAATATTATATAGATTAATTTATATCATTGTATGATTCATTTCAACTACACACTCTTAAAGCTTCATTTACTTTTCATAAATGCATGGAACCGGTTTCGAGAACATTTAGTTCCCATCTTCAGCCAGGCTAAAGTTAAACTGTCGGATTATTCGTTGAGCTGTAGGAATGTATATTCTGCTCTGGTGGTGGTGTGATAAACTTGTAGTTTATGTTTTCATCCCTGGCACTGTCGAAGTTCATTATGCTGTCTTTGTATTTGTACATGTAGATTTTCTCCCAGGTTGCTAATTCCATAGGTCCTTGTACTGATTTTAATAATTTTGCTTTATTTATTATGTCGTGATTTTGTGTCCAAAAATGATATGCTACTGCTGATTTCTCTATTTGCTTGTACTTTATGTTCCTGAAATGTTCCTTTAACTGTGTGACTATGTTTCTCTTTGTTTTTCCAATGTAGATTTTTTTCACATTCTGCACAGTTTATTTTGTAAATACCTGATTTTTCTTCTTGTGGAATACTGTCATTAACATTATCTATCAGTAAAATTTTAACATTAAATCTATTAATTGGTGCCAACCTGATATTAAAATCTTTAAGAATATTCTGAAATTTTTTTGTGGCCCATGGATGATATGTGAATTTTTTAAAAATTAGTTTATCTTTTCTTAACTAAAAATGTTAATTGGAACATTCACAGTGAAGCCAATCATATAATTGAAATCATTTTATGATATAGTCGAACTACACACTCTTATGCTTCACTTACTTGTCACTATTGTAGACCGGTTTCGAGAACAGTTGTTCTCATCATCAGTTCAAATCTCCGACTGCTGGATAATTCGTTGTGTTGTGGGTATTCTGCTCTGGAGGAGGTGTGATGAACTTAAAGTTTATATTTTCTTCGCCGGAAGTGTCAAAGTTCATTAAACTGTCTCTGTATTTGTAAATGTATATTTTCTCCCATGTTGCTAATTCTGTAGGTCCTTGCACTGATTTTAATAATTTTGCTTTATTCACTATATCGTGGTTTTCTGTCCAAAAATGAAATGCCACTGCTGATTTCTCAATTTGCTTATATTTTATGTTCCTGAAATGTTCTTTTAACCTTGTGCCTATGTTTCTCTTTGTTTTTCCTATGTATATTTTTCCACATTCTTCACAACTTATTTTGTAAATGCCTGGTTTTTTCTCCTGTGGAATACTGTCATTAACATTGTCTGTGAGAAGATGTTTAACATTAAACTTGTTAATCGGTGTCAACCTGATATTAAAATCTTTAAGAATTTTCTGAAATTTTTTTGTAGCCCATGGATGATATGTAAATTTTTTAAAAATTTGTTTATCTTTCTTTGCTGAAAGTGTTGTGGTTTCTTTTATAAGCTTTTGCCTCTTGAATTTCTGTACCTTTTTGTATACTAGTTCTTTCTTAAAACCATTTTTAATTGCTGTTTTTTCTATATGTTTGTATTCTTTAAAGAATTCATCCTTGCTAATTTGTAGGTTAACTAGCCTGTGTGTTAAACTATTGATAACTGCATGTTTGTGAGAAGTGGGGTTAAAACTGTCAGCTTTTATGTGATTGTCTGCATGTGTATCTTTTCTGTAAATTCCAAATTCTAGACTTCCTTGATTTTTCATTATTTTTATGTCCAAGAATGGTAATATGTTATCAATTTCTGTTTCGTATGTGAACGATATATTTTTGTCTTGTAAATTCAAAAGTTTTATGGCATCCTCAATGAACTTATTGAGGATAAGTTTAACATTAAGTTTAACATTAACAAGTTTAATGTTAAACATCTTCTCACAGACAATGTTAATGACAGTATTCCACAGGAGAAAAAACCAGGCATTTACAAAATAAGTTGTGAAGAATGTGGAAAAATATACATAGGAAAAACAAAGAGAAACATAGGCACAAGGTTAAAAGAACATTTCAGGAACATAAAATACAAGCAAATTGAGAAATCAGCAGTGGCATTTCATTTTTGGACAGAAAACCACGATATAGTGAATAAAGCAAAATTATTAAAATCAGTGCAAGGACCTACAGAATTAGCAACATGGGAGAAAATATACATTTACAAATACAGAGACAGTTTAATGACACTTCCGGCGAAGAAAATATAAACTTTAAGTTCATCACACCTCTTCCAGAGCAGAATACCCACAACACAACGAATTATCCAGCAGTCGGAGATTTGAACTGATGATGAGAACAACTGTTCTCGAAACCGGTCTACAATAGTGACAAGTAAGTGAAGCATAAGAGTGTGTAGTTCGACTATATCATAAAATGATTTCAATTATCTTTTCTTGTTGAAAATGTTGTGGTTTCTTTGATATGTTTTTGTCTCTTGAATTTCTGCACCTTTTTATGTATTAGTTCTTTTTTAAAACCATTTTTAAATGCTGTTTCTTCTATTTTTTTGTATTCTTTAAAATAGTCTTCTTTGCTAATTTGTAGGTTAACTAGCTGGTGTGTTAAACTGTTAATTACTGCATTTTTGTGCGCTGTGGGGTTAAAACTGTCAGCTTTGATGTGATTATCTGCGTGTGTATTGTTTCTGTATATTCCAAATTTAGGGTTTTCTTGGCATTTCATTATTTTAATATCCAAGAATGGCAGCGTGTTATCTGTTTCTATTTCGTATGTAAATGATATGTTTATATCTTGTATATTTAGAAGTTTTAAGGCATCGTCAATGAGTTTTTTGTTAACTATGGCAAATATATCGTCTACATATCTGTACCATACCTTAAATATGTATGGAAAAGCTGTGTTGATGTGTGTTTCAAATCTACTCATGAAGAGATGAGCTAGAAATGGAGATAAGGGGCTGCCCATTATAAGTCCTGCCTGTTGTTTATAAAATTTTCCTTTAAAAGTAAAAAAGGCTTGATTTATGCCAATCATGTAGATAAATCAGGTGTTTTTCTTTTGGTATGTTTGGAAACAGAGATTCTACGTCAAAAGATATAAGAGTGTCAGGGGGATGCAATTTTATGTCTTTAATTTTTTCTATTAACTGATGTAAATTGTTTATGCTCCTGGTTTGAAATTTTGGTAATGTCTTGAATCTATTAGCTAACCATTTTGCTAAATAGTAAGAGGGAGTATTGATGTTGTTAATGATGGGGCGCATACCATTTCCAGTCTTGTGAATTTTAGGTAAACCATATACCTTAGCTATTTTAGGGTTGCTCTGTTTTATTTTGTATATTGTTTCTTTTGGAATGACTGTACATGTTTTCAGAACCTCATTGATGGAATTAACACACCCTTTCAATGGGTCTGACTGGATCTGAACATATTCTTTTTTATTTAATAAATTCTGCATTCTATTATTATAATCTTCTTTATCCGATATTACTACTCTGTTTTCTTTGTCTGCTTTAGTATAAACAACATCTTTTTCATTTAAGAATTTTATTGTATTCTTATAAGTTTGTGTACTGCTGTATTCTTTTTAACAATGCCTTTAAAAACTTTTTCTGATTTAATTCTATTTCTTTTTCTTTGTTCTTCAATCCTTCAATGACCACTTCCAAATCTACCAAATAATCCTCTATTTCAGTGGAGTATTGTACACAAGTTTTTAAGCCTTTATTTAGAAATGCTAATTCTCCTTTTTTGAAATTTTCATTAGATAGATTTTCTACATAATTCTGTTTAGGGTTTGGAGTTTTCTTTGGTGTATGATAAAGATTACTAAATTTTCTTTTTTGATTACTGACTTTTTTGTTTACTCGAAATCGTATATGTTCTAAGGCTGTTCTAATTAAATCATACAATGATATCAATTAATATGATTAGCTTCACTGTGCAAGTTCCAATTTACATTTAAGTAAGTAAAATATTGTATAGATGTTTGAAACTTGAAAGTGATGTACTAAATGAATGTCTTACATACCAAAGAGATGTAATGGGAAGAGAGTGTTGGCTGGAAGAGGTGGCAAAACTGTTAAAAGAAATTGGAATGGGAGATGTATGGTGATTGGTTGAACTCAGAAGTGAGACAGAGGGTAGAAAATAGAGGGGCAAGAGATCTGGGCTAGCTTAGAGGATAAAAGTTCCTTATATTTATATAAAGTAGTTGAAAGAAATTGGGGATGGGAGAAATATATAGACGTAAATGATCAATTTGGAAGAATAGGTTTTGTATGGATGCATACAGGGGTATTATTTTTAAAAGGACTAAGGCTAAATTGTGAAGAAGGATGCATTATGTGTGAGAAAGTGGAAAGTATGTTCCATTGTTTAATTGAAAATGAAATGGTAAAAATGTGCAGGTATAACATCTGGGATGGAAAATGGGACAAATTACAACAACAAATAGTGGCAACAAAAGTGTTATCCAAAACGACAATAGAGAATTTTATTAAGATAGGGGAATTTTTAGTAAAAGAAAGGGATAAATGGAGAAGTAGTATAAAGAAGGAGCTTGAGGACGCAAGCAGTAATGAAAATTAATAATTAGTTTTAGGGATCCTTTATCATACAAAGGACATGATGGATAGGATATGGAAGGGCCTCTGTATTGGTGCTGCTGAACTTTTGGGGATTTTTTGTGTATGTAAATTAAAATGTAATTGTATAATCTTGTAAACTATGTATGCTTTGCCTGATATTTCCAATATTGAAAAAAATTCATTCTCAGTTTTTATGTTTAACAAACCTGATCTAGAGATACCTGGTATAGAACTACATATTTAGTGTAATATAACCTTGCCCCACCTACATCTGTACTCTGTCACACAGGGTGTAGAAATATGCCTCATGCCTCTTAGAGAACATCTATTTGTGAGCCACTAAATTTTTCCAAAAGATTTGAAGGACCAGTGTAGGTGGGGCATTGATATTTGGTCAGGGTGGTAACCAGTGGGAGTTCTTCCGCATTTTTACTTATTTTGACCAGTTGTTTTTAATTAATTAGGTAATTGGGTAGTGTTCAAATGTTTTATTTATTTTGATAGCAAATTGGACAGTCAATAAAGAACATTTTCATTATTCTATAAAATGTATTTAATGGTATAGAATTATATTATTAATTATCATGTGTCTGCCAGTAACTAGTAGACATATAATTGAACATAGATCTAAACAGTGCTATAGTAGAAAGAATCTCATGATCACAACTTTTTATCAGCTATTCTATTGGTCAAACATACAGCATGGTTGGCTTTTGACTTTCACATATTTTGTCTATCTAGGATAATTCTTTTTTTGATTAAGTTTATTTACAGATGATCTTTAACATCTCAGGTCATCAGCATCCCATTCAAATTAGCATGTGAAATGGCAACAAATTTTGCTCAAAGGCCCATTTTTTCAGGCTTGTGGTTCTTTATTGTGCCATAAATGTATGACACAGGACCCCATGGCTTTTACTTACCTTTCAAAGAAAGCCATACTTAGGATTTTTACCCCAAAAAATCTGCCATTCCTGGCTGGGATCGGACCCTCGATCTTGGATTTAGGAGGCACACACATCAGGACTGACATCTAGGAAGATGTCTCATGGTAAAATGATAGTACATTTTTTGTAAAATGGCAGAGCAAGCAAAAAACAGAAAATGTGTAAGCAAATCTGTGTCTGTATTTTAATTGGAAAAATGGACTGAATAAGGGCAGATAATGAAATAACTTATACTAATGTACAAGTAATTTTAAATTCCGAAATCTTCAAGTTCATAGTATTTACATTTAGAAAAAACCTAATTCGGCATAATTGTTTTGAATAAATTGTGAATGAAATGCAATATGAAAAATATTGACGTATTAAATATTATGAGTGCTCAAATAAAAATCATATATTATTTATACATCCGTCTTCCAGAAATAACATTGTTTACCAGATTTTCTTTTTTTTGAATGAATGAATGAATGAATTTATTACATCAAACAACATTATTTTACAATTAAATTTACATGAACAAAATACCAAATTTGACTCCAAAATTTATATAATATTTTATGAGTATTTAACTAATTAACATACCTAACCCTCATTGTAATATTTGAATACTACATTTTCTTATTCATTAAAGTTTTGAACCCTAGTCCCTGGTTCATCAGTAGTTGCCTACTGGAATATTCAGGGGACCAGGCTCCATACTACCCTCTTATACATTAAATATTAAAATGTATTTCTGCCAATACTGTTCCTAAAAATTTTTACAATAACTCTCAAAATATCTAAATTTAACAATATCAAAACTAATTCATTCCCTTTGACATTATAATTTTCCCTTTTTCCTAAATCACTGTCCGCGGTTCCTCCAGAAGACTCAGGTTCATTATTATAAATAAATTGCAACACCTATAACAACCACTATAATTACATTCTTTTAAATCAAAATAAATTAAATACTATTCCTACTTATTTCTTTAATACTAAATAATTACCTAATGTAGTCTATAGGAAATGGTGCTGGCCACTTGTCCAAATAGGCATACATTAATACTTTCTTTTATTTGCAGTTTTCCAAATATACTCACTAGCCCCTATTCCTTTCATTAACTTATCATTACAAACTTTGACAGCTATTCCTATCAATCCATCCTACTATTCCCATAATACCATCTCCTTGTATTTATCTCAGCCCCTATTAGGCCCCTCATCTCTGGTTCATCGTCCATTACCCGCTGAGATATCCAAAAAATTTGGGTTCAAATATTCCATTTCTGCATCTAAATTCACCAGGTATCCCTTATACTCTGCTTTCATTATTCCCCCAAATACTTCTTAAATTGTCATCCTACGCTTTTTCAACCGACCATTTCCATTTCATCCTAACATCCCATAGAAATTGCTCTAATTGTCTTAATTGCCCTTGATCTAAAAACATTTTCTTGATCCCTACACATTTATTGCTTCTTAACCACTTCTCCCTAATTAATATTTTCCTCCGTATGTTCGTTCCTCTGCATTCCAACAAAATATGCATTACATTCTGATTCTGCCCACAGATGGGAAATATACTTTGCATTATATTCCCCCTTAGGCCTCTTAGTTTCCATACTCCTAGCCAAAACCATGCAATACCTTCCCTCTCCTCCCTGTTGCATATTTCTAAATATCTATCTGTTTCCATCTTAATTATTTTATACAGAACTAATGACTTCATCTCCCTCAACCCTGCCCACATTTCTTGTTTATCCCTATCTTTGAACCTAGATCAAACATATTTTCATATCCCAAGAACCATATCAAATCTTTGTACCCATACATCTCCTAGTCCTTCCAACTAGGCCTTAACTTTGCTCAACCAATTCTAGGCACTCAGGTGATTTCCTTGGTAATTAAGACACCCTTTTAGCATATTTTCCTCTGACAGCTTATTTATGCTGTACCAATATTTGATTACTCTTCCCATCACCATCCCTTCCACACTGGTTTTCCCCATTTCTAGGAGAACCTATATTGGCCATATTCTGTGGTGCACCCAACATTACGACCGCCACGGGTGGCCGAGGTGGTTAAGGCACGGACTCGTGAGCGGGAGGTCTGCGGTTCGAATCCTGCCAGGACCGTCCTCCCTGACTGGGGTTTTTTCCAGGTTTTCCTCAGTCTTCATAACTGGCAAATGCCGGGGAGGTACCTAAACTTAGGCCTGGAACGCTTCCTTCCTTAAAAAAAAAAAAATCCTCTCCTAATTTATCATTTCATCTCATGTATCATCAGTGTCCACCGCCTGTGGTGCCTCAGTAGTAAAAACGGGCGTTAAACACTACTCAAAAAAAAAAAAACCCAACATTAGTTTGCAGAAGTCTGTTACTATTAAATCCATTTTCTCCCACCCCTTATCTATCCCCCAAATCTGAACTCATGTGCCCATCTTGATTCCACTAGGGCTATATACAACCTTCCAAACCATGGCACCATCATTGGTGCCTATATATAAACATTTTTTCAGTAATCCCAATGCTGTTCTCCCTTTAGCTAGCTCCCACTTTTCTTATTTCCCAATCCTCTTTCCTATACAAATTGACACCCAGGTAAATAAAGTTCTCCATTATTTTCATTTCTTTGCCTCCCCCCCCCCCACGGACCATTTTTCTGATCTTTTCTATTTCATTCCTCTTTTAAACACAATCTTTGATTTGCTTTGGTTCACTTTTAGCCCCCACGCCTTACAATATCTCTCAATTTCTGCTATTGCTCAACTTAAATTTCAGATACTGAACCCACCATTAAGTCATTGGCATACAATAAACCTGGATTTCCATATTCCCTATAACTGGCACAGCAGACTACCAGACTACCTACTGTTTAGCTATCCATGATGTCATCTTTAATAAATTGAGCAACAAATTTCAGATACTGAACCCACCATTAAGTCATTGGCATACAATAAACCTGGATTTCCATATTCCCTATAGCTGGCACAGCAGACTACCTACTGTTTAGCTATCCATGATGTCATCTTTAATAAATTGAGCAATATGGAGCTCAATTTACAACCTTGTCTAAGTCCTCTTTTCTGTGTAACTTCGGCTGTTTTTTCCTTCTCCCTACATTTGATACAAAAGGTGTCCTGTTAGCATAGTTCCATTAGTATCTGCACCATGTCTTTACTCAACCCTTTCAGCCTTAGCTATATCTCCCTTATTATCCTGTCATACACTTTCTCTAAATCTATAAATATGATGTACAACCTCCCTCTCTTTAACCCCTAAATATTTATTGATCAACGCTTTCATGATTGTTATATTATCATTGTGCTTCTACCCTTCCTGAATCTATGGTTCTCTCCCACCCATTTTTGTATTTTTTCCACCAAAATTTCTGTAAATATTTTTCCCAAGTTGTGACAGAAATGCTATTCCTTTGTTGTTACATGGGTCATCTACACTTCCCTTACCTTTATATATGGGCTGAATTATAGCCACCCTGCAATTCTTTGGGATTGATTTATCATCCTTCATTCCATTCAAAAGTCTTGACAAACACTGAAGCCTATCGTTATCCTCGCACCATGCTTGTAAAAATTCTACTGGCATTTCATCCATGTCCATGGCTTTGTTCTTTTTGAACCTCCCTACCAGGTTCTAAACTTCATCCTTTGAGAATGGACTATCCAGTTCCTCTATGTAATTACATCCAGCTTGAGGTTCCATCTACCAGAACCCCCCTTTATCAAACAATTGCTGGAAGTATCTTAACCACGGGTAGGTTTGATTGAAGCCCCTAGCACCCATTTTCTGGTGCATTTTCTAACCACCTCCCAGGTTGTGAGGTACTCCCTTAGTTTATTTTAATCTCTATCTCGCTGGCCCTTTCTTTCCCAAATTCTCTTTTCAACTCCACCAATAGTTGCATTGCCTCTTTTACTAGAATCATTTCTTCCCTATCTCTCCTTCCATTTTTTCCCCCATAGAAACACTGCCCTTATCACCATATTACACATACTCCTACACTCATCGAGCCAGTCCTTCCCTGTGCTAATCTTTCTACTAATCTTTTTCATATTTCTCCCCACCCATTTTAACACAAACATGTATATCTCCAATGCTACCCTTTCCTTAAGCTTTTTGTCATTGAGATAATACCATGGATACATAATTTTGACATTTCAGAGATTATCACCCCATAAAACTCATCACTCTTCTCCTTGATCCATTTATATTGTTCCATTTTCACTGAGTGCTGTTCTCTGCCACTCTTCTCCCTTCAACCATTATTGTATTTACTAATAAAATAATACTCAGTGGGAAATGCACACTATTGCCAAAATCATTTAATACCTTAAAATTTTCTATTTATGGCAATAAATCCTCACTTCTTATAACATAGCCAAAACCACCAGTACACTTAAACTCACCTTCCTTGACCTCCCCCCCCACCACCTGTTTAATATAACATAGTTCCTATTTTCACAAAACTCCATCAGTTTCAAACCTTCCTCATTCACTAATTTATCTTTGCTAACTCTCCCTCACATGACTACATCCTCATCCCTTACCTCATCCACCCAAGAGCTACTGCTCCTGGCTTGGAGCCCTCCACATCTTGCATTTAAATTCCCTGCTAACAAAATTTCAAATGTGGTACCTTCTGTCTTAATTTCCTCTATTTCCTCTTCGATACGTTGGAGCAGTAGAGGATTGTGAAAATCAGAATTTTTGGGAGGGTTGTATATTATTCCCAAACAAATTTCCCAGCTTTGAAACATCAGCCTTATTAACTCATTTTTAATAAATACCCCTATTCCACCAGAATTCTACCTCTTACCTTATTTCTCCTTCCTGCTTTGTTAATAAATGAAAAACCTCGCATAACCGTGTGTGCATCCTCTTGTAACCAAGTTTCTATTAAGGCTAAGATCTGGATTTCTTTCATAATAGTTTTGACATAACCTAACTTCAACCCTCTTTGTAAACGTTCACAATTCCAAAAAAACTATTCTCACAATATCCTTACCTCCCGTTCTTTCCTGCTGAGACTCTGCTTTGAACCTGAATTCATTTAACTTTCTCTGACTTCTGCACACCACCCCCTCCGGCCCTCTCTCTTCCCCTGATCCTACCCCTCCCTATTCTCACTTTGTGCTATAATTGCCAGTTTAACCTCTAGTAAACTTCCCAGGGGTGTTGAAATGATATTGGATGTTTTGTTGGAGTTGGTAACTTTTCCTGTACTCTGCTGCATTGGTTCTCTTGCTTATTGAGTCAGCCAACCTCTGGCTGATGTTCTTCTCTATGGTGACATCACCGATTTGCCCAGCTGGTGTCCTTGATTATCCACTTCTTCCCTTGCTCTTGACACAAGCTCGCCTTTCAAACCAGTTGCACCAACCTTTGTATTGTCCGCCATTTCCTATAGTTTCCGAGCCATTTTTAATATCTGCTGATTCATATCCTCTCCTATTCTTGTCCCTTAGCTCCATCTCATTCTCTGCTACCACTCTTCCATCTATCCACTGTTGAAAATTGCATATGTATGCCTGCCTTCCCTCGGCTGTTGCTCTCTTCATTCCCTGTACCAACTAGAACTAAGTCTACATTGTTCAGCTGACATGTCCCTGTTAATAAATATATGAGTTCCTTTTAATATTTTACTTCTATTTACACCTAATATACCATTCGTGCTAAAGTAAATCTTACAATAATCATCCTCTTTCCCCTTTGTCTTCAGATCCAATGGGCATCAGCAATCTCCCAGCCCTGTTGTTGCATTCTAAGCTGGTTTTCTAGTATTTCTATCACTTCTTGAATTGGCCACCCACTTTCTTCCACCCTGGAGCAAATCAGTAGCAGTTTGTGATATCTTTCTTCCATTTTGTTTATTCTAAATTTAACACATTCCATTTCTCTATTCATTCCTTGAATTTCCTGCCTGATTTCCTCCTTGATTTTCTTCACAGCCGCACTCATTCTATTTCCTAACTGTTCCTCCATCCCTTCCATCTTCTTGATGAGTTGCTCCAAACCAGCTTGGTTCTAACCTGGACCCTGGTTTATCTTTATGCCTCATATTATCAGAAAAATCAGAACCACCATAATCTCAACAAAGCTATTACTCACTTTTCCTCCATTTTTTGAATCTGTAAGAACCATTGATTTCTTGCTTCCTAATGAACCAATTCTAATCCTATATGTACCTAAATCCACTCTCATTGCTACTTATTCCCTTTTTGCACTTTAGAACAGGAGCTAACTGTCCACAATCTTGCTCTTCCGCTGCTTGCTTAGCACTCAGAAATTTTATTATTAAAACATAGGTTTGGGTCTGAAATAATTAAAAATTAATACACATATTTTGGAATTGAGACAACTTTATAAATCTAAGATTGAGCAGAATCATGGTTCTAGTGATTTACAAGAAAGTAATGACACTCATATTACCAGTGAAGTACAATATGTCAGCGAAGAAAGATAGCAGCAGAAAAAGATAGGGATGTAAATGACTGCAAAATTCATTAATGAATTATATGACAGAAAATGGCAGAGCAAAAAAAGAAAATGAAAATACTGCTATTATATAGACCAAAATGTAAAGGATGATTCTAGGATATAAACATCCCATAATATGAATATTGGAGGTAGGAAGTCAAAATAATTGAGCTCTATATTAATCTTCTTTAATCTTCAGCCAGGCTAAAGTTGAGAACTAAATGTTCTTGAAACCGGTTCCATACATTATGACAAGTAAGTGAAGCATTAAGAGTATGTAGTTCAACTGAATCATACAATGATATCGATTAAAAAGTTACCCAACTTTGCTTTACCACCCAAAAGCAAATTAATTTAAAAAATGCTTTAATGAACATAACATCCCATTGGCTCTCTAAAAAAATTTAGTATTATAAATGCATTAAAATCATGTGAAAAAGATGCAGTACCAATTCACAAGAAATCTGGTATTTATCAATTTAATTGTGAAAATTGCAATAAAATGTATAGGGAAAACAAAAAGAAACTTGGAAGCTCACACAAAGGTACATTTCAAAAATATTAAATACAAACAAATGGAAAAATCAGCAGTAGCAGCACATTTCTGGGCCAAAAATCATGACTTTAAAAAGGAGCCTAAATGATTAAAAACAGCCAAAAATGCAGTTGTCAACTTAGGAAAAGATTTTTATTGTAAAAACAAAAATTCCATCTTGAACTTTTGAGATTCCACCATTGGATTGTTTAAGCCAATTCATTCTACCATCTACAATTTTGTATGCATAGCATACAAAAATTGTTTTGAAGATTCAGAACATTATTATGAGAACTTCTATTCCACTTTGTTTTGGGGATAACAAAAATTATTTTGAAGATTTGAAACATTGTTATGAGAACTTCTATTCCACCAGAAGAATGTTTTGTGGATACCCTTTGGTTTTCTGGCAGATGAGAGGTCTTACAAAGATTTAAGTATGTGGAATAATTTAACAACAATTAAAAGAATACAATAAGGTAAGGTGCATTTTACTGTAACTGCTAGCACCAATGATGTACTCCTAGTTAACAATTTTGCACACATGTAAAGTTATTTATATCACTCTGTCATGTGCAATAATTAATTAATATATTCAATAGTTGACTTTCAAACATAATGAAATCTTTACAAAACTTATTCACATAGTACACGACTTACTATTCAATGTTCAAATTTTATGCCAAAAATCTAAGCACCAAATTCAGTTTTAATATCACATTGGGTATACAGGAAACAATGTATGATTGAATTTAATAAAAATGTTATTAACTACTACCTCTTCAGACATATTTGTCATATATACAAAAGAATCCTAACAGTCATTCTTAGTACTATCCTTTTTAAGAAATAAAATATATAATTTATTCAAAGAATTATGCAAACTTTTAATTAGAGTGTTGTATTATAAAACTACATGTGCCCAAATCTTAGTAGGCAAGCATTTATCATATTGTGCAGAATCTGAAATTAAAAAAATAAATTAACACAGCATATGATACAAATATTGTGGATTTTTAAGGTGTACCAATTAACTGCAACTGTGTAAACATATGACTTCTTTCACTATATATAATGAAAACACATGTGAAAAGCAGATTTATTAAACACTGCTATTGGCAATGGTCAGTTCTATTCTTATAAATACACAAAACTGCTCATCAGCTAACAGCAAAAGACACTACATGTATAGACAGTGCACTGTTCTCCCACTTCAAAGCAGGGAAGAGCAAGATGGTTCCTTCCATTGGATCAATACTGTGTTTCCATGGTAACTTCATACTAGGCTTTACTCCCTTTATGCAGTTGTTTGTTGGTGTATAAGATGAGTGCTAACAGTTACTTCATCAAACACATGGTAGATTTTATAATAATAGGCACATATTATTTATAGTCACTTTGTTATAAATTAACAAAATGTGATATTAAGAGATTCACACCATTGTGTTCTAATTGATTCTAAGGCTCTTTCAGTACATTTCATTATAATATAACACATAATAAAGAAGTATAAGTGGTGAGTATTATAGATTTTATGTATGGTATTATTATTTCAATATTATTATTTCCCTAATCCTAAAATATTAAATAAGGAATAGAACATTACTGTGCTTATTTTGCTTATTTTAAAATTGAGTTAGCCTCTGAAAATCAGTGCATTTTCTCATTAGTACTGTTGAACATTATAATATAAAGCAATTAAAAAACTGATCAAATTTAACATTTCAGATAGAAACATTTATCACTTCCTAATATATTTAGATATGTATTGGTGTGTAATGAGATGAGCATAAGGATGCTTAAACAAATGTGCATAATTGAGAGGAAAAATTGAAGAGGAAAGTGAAAGCAGTAAAGAAATGAAAAATCTGCTAGACACTAATATTGCACTAAATGTTTAACATCCAGTGCCAATGAAAATATATTTGAAGCTCTAACATTACCTTACAATTTTATGTGCTGTGAAATGTTATGTGCTAGTAGATCTTTTTAGAATGTTTATGTTTAGATAATTTACTTGTAGAACTACTTGATATATTATGAAATTTATCATTTTGAGAAAAAATAATGTTAAACATTTAACATATGTCATAGGCAGAGGTTATTGTTCTTGTACATGGGTAAGAGAAAAAGCCTTAATTACAAAATATTTATTTTCAGCCACATTTTTTAAATTACAATTTCAGATTTATGTAACAATTTTTGTTAATAGTATCTAGCATACATTGACTCATAAACAGTCATTAATATTATCTGCATATGAGTGATTTGATATAGTTAAGAGCGAATAATTCTAAGCTATATAACAGATAAGTCCATACTGGCTACCAAAGCTAATTATCTCCTGTCAGTGCTACTTAGGAGTTGTAGGTTAGGGTCAGTACCTTAATCTCCGTTTGATTAACAAGACATTCTTTATATCAAGCAGTTCTCCATGGATCTGAATAAGGTTGATGAAATACATTACAGACTTGTTCCCTTAAAAAAAACATCTTGAAACTGTTGGGGATCAAACCTGAAACTGTTCAGCAGTAGTGAAACATGCTGATCACTATAATTTTTCTCAGATTCTGGGTTTCATCAAAATAAGCTCTGAGGAAGCCTAGCATATAATGTGCAAAAATTTAGCAAGAACTTTTATTGGCAACATGCAGCAAAATGTGGAAGCTGAGACAAAATATATTGACACCACATACACATTCTAAACAGAGTGATCAAGAATTAAAAATTTGTGACATTCATGAAATAACAATCAGTAATCACAATGAAACACAAGAATCAGCAAATTGTGGCATTTATTTTTATCTGTTACTTGGTGATCCTAATGGTATGTTAAAGGCCTATCATATATTACAAAATTTTAAACATATTACACACTTACAGATGAGCTGCTAAGCAACATGTTTGAGGTTTACATTGAGAATCTGATCAATGATATTGTTACCAATCATGTTTCTTTGCAAACTTGTATAGTAACAGACATAACATTGCCAAACTCAATTTATTATAACCTATTTTAGTGTATATTAAGCTGGTTAATTAGTCACATATTTGCATATCCTTATTTGATTTTACTTGTACACTAACAGGTCTACAAACAATAAAGATGATATACTGCTTAAAGTGAAGCATTAAGAGTGTGTAGTTCAACTGAATCATACAATGATATCAATTATATGATTAGCTTCATTGTGCAAGTTCCAATTTACATTTTAATTAATAAAAATGATTGTTATTTTTATTGTTACCACCTCTTCTTCTTGTTCTTCTTTGGCATCTGCAGTCAGGCTTCTTCAGATTTGGGTTATATCATTTTCTTGATGTAGCAGAACGTAAGTCTTTTATCATTTTGATACTTTCCAGCATTCTGTCTTGTTTCAGACATAGCTGATTCAGAATATTGTGATGCATTGGATATGGTAAATCTATTGGCTCTCTTCATCTGATTCATTAACTTGTAACTATTTACAAATGTGGAATTGAGAGCAATAAACTTATTTTGAAAAACATTAATTTGTTAATCCATTTCATCTTTGAGTGTTTTTTGTAAACTAGTACCCCACCTTCTGAATCTATCTCCATCTAAATTAGTCTATTTGGTCACAGACTTATATACTTACCAATACCCTAAATACAAAACCAGTGCACTAATTATTTCATGTCATTCATTCCACAGTCTCAAATTATTCAAATAATTTAAGATTACTTAATGTACTAAAACTATGCTTCTAAAAATGTTTTATACATATGAACAATCCTAGGCATTCTGTTAAAATCAAATTTCTCTTACCGGTTGCCTAATATGCCCTGTCCCACTCTTAAGGATTCTGTTGATGCATTTAATGACAGTTATTGTTTTCATGGATGAAATAAATTGAAATTGAAATTGATATGTTACCTCAGAGATAGAAGGATAGCAGCTGTGTTTTTGCATAAAGTGCATACACCACTGGATGTAAATCTTTTGTTTTATTCCCTTTCTATTTTGTTATAATTCATTTTTTCATTTGATAATATCTATTATTTATTTTCCTCCCTCACACTTTTTGCCTTGAGATTTATTAAATCTATGTTCATGTTACATTACCTTCAAGATTCAATGTTTACATTTACCGTCTTCACTTGACTTCTGCCTTTGAAGAAGAAAACAAACTGTTTGATATGTTGCAATATACGAATGTTTATTTCTGTGTTTTATTGATTTCTGCTACTCTATTTATTGTTATTTTAGCTACATTTTCCAAAAGTTACTTTAATTTTCAATTTTTACATACATACACACACACACACAGATACAGGATGTCAATATGTTTCATTATGTTAGAAAAAGAAATAGTTCTGGATCATTAAACACGCTTTTTAGACCAAATTCTTCCCTCTTTGTTATATCATCCTATTCATCTTCTGCCTCAATCTTCTCAAAACATTTTCATAAATCAGATTTGTTCCCATGAGCACCAAAAGTGAAATCATGCTGGAAACAGTTGGAATCTGTTTTTAGCTGACTGTCGAAAGATATCTTTCCTTTAAAGCAGTTTATGATTTGACAGCTATTGATCTCTTTCAGGTACCAAAAATATCCTACATATTTTTAGTATTAAGAATGTAAGAACTCATAGCTCAAGTATACAATGGTGTCTTGATACCTATTATTAACCAAAGGGTGTAAGGATGACAATGACACTAAAATCTTGGCTTCTTAAAATCACAAATTGTGTTTTGCCAATTTTGCAGGACTAGTGATAAAAAAAAAGAGAACAAGTTTGCATATTAAAGATATTATTCCAAATTTATTTAACATTCATTGAAATAAGAAATAGTTAATTCTTGAAAGTCATTTTAATTTCATTTTAAGCAAATTACTTTTCTTATCAAAGCTTCCCGAAATTATAATTCCATATTTAATTAGGACAATGTGCAGTATTCATCATTCTGAGAGTGGTGGTGGAGGGCTATTTTGGAGAGAATAATTCTCAAAATATTTAAAATTTTGATTTCAAATAATGGTTAAGTACACCTCAATCAAATTATAATTACCAAGTTGGAATTTCTTCTTTTTTCATTTCTGATCTAAGGTATTCTAAAAAGTGTTTTGCTAATTTTTTTACTTGCTATTATTTTATTTTTGCTTGGCTTTACTATATTATCATGGACTTATTCCACAAAAGTATGCCCTAATACATACAAGTCCTTGTAAAGTATGGTCTTGTAACTTTGTGTTCCATGAAAGAAGTACAACACTGGTAAGATATTAGTAAAGAGTTACAAGTGACATATAAGACCAAAATGGAGGAACAACTGTTTGCTATACGCCACCATAACTTGAATTAGGTTTTGTCCACTCCTTAAGGATTTTTAATGTGCAGAGCAGATTATTGTAATTCCTGATAAATGGGTGTTGTATTTTTTCTCTGTAATAATGATGGTTTTAATACTTTGTTATGCATTTATTAATATTTAAGTGTAATAATCCACTTTGAGATGATGGTCTCTTATAGCTACATTTAGAAGCATCCATTTCAATCATCAAGAAATGGTAGAAGAATTGAGCTTCCCATTGCTCTTGGTAATTTATTTTATTAGTCCATTTGATCATTTGTATTAATTAATTTATTTATTTATTTATTTTTTATGTGGGTTGACGGTCACATTCTCATTATAAGCAAAAGCTGGGAAAATTCTGTCAAAAGACATTATTTTAAAAGAGAATGAAGAATGAAAAGAAATTATTTTCTTGGCAGTTAGCAAGAACCTTAAAAATACATTAACTAAGATGCTGGTGTGAAATATGTATTTGAAACATGAAATGCCAATACCGGTCATAAGCTGTACTTTAATTGCCCTTAGTCTAACTTTATCATTGTAAACAAATATTTATTTTTTCTTTATACATATTTCCACTTATCATTATTGTCACTTTTTTAGTTCTTAGCACATTTGGGTCAATTGATTCCCAAAATCAATAAAATGATAAATTTTGGACTAGTATTCGAAATCACCAATATTCTTGTAATTTGTATGAATTTTTCTGCCAATACAAGAATATTGGTGAGTTTTAAAGTACAAGTGAAGCAGATCGTGGAACAAAATTTTACTAATAACTGCAAATTACAAGACGATACACTTGTAATGTATTAGACCATACTTTTGTGGATCAGGGCCCATAACTCCAGTTCAGTATGCCTAAATAGCAATTTATTAGAAAAAAAGACCAGTTTTTGATTTCAGAATAAGAGTATAAAAGTAATTTAAAATATTTTCTGCTGTCTGCTAAATAAAATTATATAAATTCAGTTGTCATGAAAGAAATTAATCAGGATCTGAAAGCAATGTATTCTGTCATACAAGATTTTCAAGAAACAAAGTTTTTGTATTTTAATTTTGAGTAATATAATTGTCATATTGCAAAAATTGAATGTATGAAGACTTTCTTAAGTAGCTAAAAATTCATATATATCATTCCACATTATCTTTTCCTTGTATTCATCAATACTATTGAAATTCTTAAGCATCTTGTGTAAAATAACTTCAAGTCATAAAAATCATAAGTCTGCATTTCTGTTACATGTTATGGCATTCCAGTTTTTTGCCTAGCTTAACTACTGTTCCATTTTGGCTAGGGATATAACTTGTTCTGGTTTATAAAGCATGAGACTTGCACTTATTAATGGGTGAGTGCATTCTTTCTCCTTCATTTTGTATATGACTAGTATTTAGAAATACTAACAAGATGTAGAATGCTGGGAAGGGCATATAAATACAGGCAGATTGTACCTATTTGTATTTTGCCCCTACAATTGTAACAGTAGAAGACAACATCTCAAATTGCTTCACAGTAACCGGACTGTAGAAATTATGAGATACTGCTTCCAATTTTCTTGCCTCCTCTTCCTCCTAAGAACTCATCTCACGTATAATAAATTTGTTATTTCGAATGTAAAAAATTACATAATCATTGAAATTTTTGCTTGTAATAAAAACTAGACCTGATGGAATAGGCAAAACAGTTTATAGGTCAAACATGCAAACCTTAAGTTTTCCATTAAAATTGCTTCTTCTTTGCATATCTGCTGTTTTCTCTCCCCCATTTTTCTGTGTGAAGTTCATAATTTTCTTTATTTTGAATGTATATTTCAGCTAATACATTTTTTAAATGTTCACATTCTGATCATTGACCCTTCTTGGGAATGAAAAAAATATGTTAAATTCAGTACTAAAAATATGCTCATAAAAATAGTTTCCTCAAATGGTTCTTTATTTTCACAATTTATTTTCTATAAGTGAAACCTTTCTGCCAAACACAGACCCATCATCCATACATGTTTGTTCTGATAGTGCCCTTAGGTAGTGGAACTGAACTGAAGAGAATTATTCAATATGGTTTAATTTTATGTCATCTAAACACTCTTAATGCTTCACATAAAATTAAATCAAATGATTAGCTTCACTGTGTTTAGTTCCATATATAATTTTTAAATAAAATATTCAATATGGGTTCTTATACTATTTTTAATTGACTCTTCCAGTGGTATCCATGTTTCCCTCTATTGTCAATTTCACAAAACCAGAGTCATTGCATTTACCACAAGCTTTTCTATCAATAGATTCAGTTGACAAATATTTTCATGTTTTTCTCATTAGCCCTTTACTGTCAATCGTGTTCTAGAATATTGTTGTAACTGACCGAGATTTTTTTTCATTTTCATTGACTCTAGATGTTGTTACAGTATTCAAAGTATCTTAAATGTACTTCATTATACACATATTACTGACTTAACTGATAAATCTCTCTATACTATTGATGAGGCACAAGCATTCATAATTAATAGAGAAGAAGAATTCTACACTCTGAAATGTCTGTAATAGATGTTGTAGTATATAGTCCTTTAACAGCAAAAAAACTTTGTAATGAGTTTGAAGTAGAAGTTTATAAGTCAAAAAGTAAAGAGAAGTAGTTTGTGTGAAGATAATGTGTTCTATGGTAATAATAATGATCATAATGCTGACACTGTTCCAAAAGTTGAGCTAGATATGAACTTCTTTGGCTACTGCTTAAAGAATATTTAATCAATAGAACATATGCACATTTTTTGTGAAACATTTGGTGGTACCAGTTACTGTATTATAGAAGTCAGTTCCCAACACAAAATGCAGTAACAAGTAGTGTTATGTAATATGGGAGTACATATACAAACCTTGAGAAACCGCATAAGGATGAATACATGGTTCACTCCAAAGGATACAATAAAAACTCCAGAAATCTAAAAGCCTTACTATAAGAGAAATGAAGTACACTCCCGGAAGAAATATCTAGTCTATATGAACAGCGATCTGCATCTCAACTAAGACCTTTATTTATGTAAATATATTCTAGCCAGATAAAAAGTCAAAGGTTGGGGTAGGAAGAAGAGCTTGACACAACCTTGTCCCTGTATGTTCCCTTCTCCATTGTAAGTACTGTGTATTACACACTAAATATAACAGTTTGACAAATGTAAAAGCCAAACCTAAAGTAATAGCATTGAATGAGGAAGCACAAGCACAATACCCTGTGGGGTTGCAATCAAGATTCAAGGTGGTGGGCACAATGTCAAGGGAGAGTGCATCATACATAAACAGGCTAGTGGAAAACGTAGAGCATCAATGCCATTGTTGAAGATGTCAAAATGCATCCCATTTGAAGAGGTTATTGTTGGGAGTTGTTATTGTTGGCCTGGTGAGCAAATTTTGAAGCTATTTGGTATGGCAGCCATGTTGGGCGCCAAAATTTGAGATGGTGTGATATGGCTCAGGCTATGTGCCCCAGGTTGGACACTTATCTTGAAGTGCTCTGTTCTTAATGTTGAATGGCCTCATGTTGTGGAGCCAATTTCTTAGTTTGAATATTGGCCGCTTTGGTGTTTTAGCCCATGCTTCAATGACGAATCTTGTGGATTTCTTCTATGTTGTTGAATTGTATTCAACAGGATTGGGAGAGAGTTTCTATAGTGTAAATAAATATGCGATGGGACATAATATATATGGGTATTTTATTAAGTCTAAATTCTTTAGCGTTATTTAGTGTTTTATCAATGATAGACTTGGCTACTTTGAATATAAATTAGTTGCTGCATGTGAAACTTACAGATGAGTGCACTGGCACGTGGAACTGAAAGTCAAACTTATAACTGCAGAAATCTTGCCTGGTGTAAAACTTAAAGACTTTTTTAAGATTTACAAAATGATTTCTTATGACATATATACCAGATGAAATTTTTGACCAACCATTGGCCATCACCATGGCACATACGGTTAATGCTTTGGTCCTAATGAGCTGCAAGAGGTCACAGAAATAAATTTTGCCTGGTCAAGTTGCATGAAGGTAATGATGAGCTTATGTCATTTTCAATCATTCCATTCATTGTCTTGACCATATAGTAATTGGCATGGGATAAATGCAATAAAAATGAAGGTCTACTTCATGTAGATTCAGAATGTTGTAAATTACAAATAAGCAAAAGGAAATATAAAGCAAATTGAAAAAATACTCTTTAACAACAGTAACGTAAGTAATGACATTAAACCTAAACTAAACAATAAATTGTGTGAATCATATTGTGAGCTGTATAACATGATTCTGAAAAACCAATTACTCTTCAGATTTTCATTAGTATATCAAATGTAAGCCTTAAATATCTCTTAATATCTTTGCTGCTTATAGGATATAATCTTTAAGCTTACTCACAGGGTAAAGCACTTGAAAATTACATGCTTCTTGCCATCTCAAATCTTACACATTTATCTAAAAATTGTCTCAATAGATTACTATAAAACAGCATAGTTCTAACTAAAAGTTTAGTGGTAAATCAGATGTTCAGAGTGCATAATGATAATTATTGCAAAATATTTCTTCGGCTGTACCAGGCTGGCAAAGAGAATCAGAAATCTACCTTATATAAATGGAAGTTTCTAACGATATGGTTAAATTTTCAGCAGCTAAGAAAAAATCATATTTCTTTGCTCTTCTGATTCAATTGGCCATGGTCTAATGCAATAAATAACTTTGCAACAAAGGACATAGCACAGCTGTTAGGTTGTATTGCTTGTGCAAAATTGGGTAGAGCCAGCAGCTTATTATTCCAAAATAAACTACAAAAGCAGAGAATGTAATCATGCCTCCCCAGTTTCTCTAAAAATGGTAATTAGCTTAATGGACTCAATTGCATCGTTGATTCCATTTAATTCAAATTGGGAATGAATGTTTAAATTTTTACGCAAGGGCAAGTAGATATTTCAGCAGCATGTGTTGTTTTTATATTTTCATATAATAAATAAAACCATATATGCTGTCCCACATTGCACACACTGCTATAAGCTATTCAACGACACATTATTGCAAAATTTCTGAAAAGTTTATGCTAAAATAAATATTATCTCTAGCATGTTGAAGAATCAATTTTTTTTTTTCAATCAGGTAATACAAAATATTATATTCAATTAAAGAAACACTAAAATCAATAAAAAAATTATGAATGCATATATATGAGGTGGTTTTGTAGCAGTAATATTGTATTAGGCTAAGCTTGTGAGCTCCCTTAAGAGCTATTGTTATTGTATTGTCCATATATTATGTAGCTTATGTTAAAGTATGACACGCATAATTACTGTTGAAGTTGACAAGCTGTGTAATTTGAAACTACAAATGCACTATTAAATATGAAATAAAAATTGTATTACTGAAGTGAATGAATCTTAATACGTATGAGAGTCACTACAAAACTTTTTGAGTTATGCAACATGGACCAATAAGAAGTTGCCATAATATTGGATTTTCACATACACTACAGCAAGTTTTATATACTAGCACCTCTGGCTCTGGAAATAGAATTACTCTTTTTCTTTGATATAGTATTCATCTTCTCTTCATCCACAGCAACAGCTTCTACCAGGCGGGAAAATCAGTATCTATGTAGGAGATTCTTCACATTTTATTACTAGAAGAAATTGCATACCAAATTGAGATTACAGCATCATGAGATTGCAGATATCATGAAATTATTAATTTACTGAAATGAGGAGCAGCATAATCTTGAGGTAACCCCCCCTGTTCTTGGTCATCTCTCCTTAATTTTTGAAAACATCATAGGTAATTTAATTGTCATCTTCTTTGCTTTGTGCTTTAGTACCCTAGAAAGAAATAAGCACTGTAGAGGTTATGTTTTGCATGTTTATTAAATTGATATTGTCCATTTACAACTGTTTTTACTTATTAGAGCAAGATTTGTTTTTAAAATATTTGTCATTGAGTAAAATGATATAGACAGATGCGTTTTCATTGCTAAATTTATCGCATGTGCTACACATTCAGTAATATAGTTTTTTTCAGAATTTTAAATTATCAAGACCATTTCAAACCTCAAAATCCACTTAAAAATGAATGCTTTTCTGCGTGGTTACAGAGTTATACTTTGTACCTGATCTAAATGTATTAACCAAGGCTTAATTAAAGTTTAAAACTGTCATATCAAAACCACTAAAATGGAGCTATTATATATTCCAGATATATAGTCAATCAATTTTTGCACTCTTATATTCCATGTACTATAGAACTGCTCAGAATGTGTTTCATGAGCTACTGCAGCTGATGAACACTCAGCATATATAACAAACCTCAATCTTCGGAGCATAGATATTAGATTTCTGTAGTAGTGTGAATGAGAGGCTACAACCTCCCAAGTTAATTAAAGATACATTGGTAAATATTATCCAGTATATTTAGAAACTATGTGTATGGACTTCTGGAAATGATTAAGGATGTATAATATTTATGATACAGATGGATCATTGGTAACATAGTGGAGTGATGTTCTTTGGGAGACCCTCTTGACCAACAGGCTAGTTGGGATGAGCCAAGTTCCATCATCTGTTATGATACAGAAACATTTCATTTTAACTACTTGCAACAATTCAAGCAATATGAATTGGGGAAGAATTTTCACCATTCTGCCATAAATTAATTGTTCTATAGTGGCATCACACATTATATCACATTAGTTTAACATCAATAAACTGTGGTTTTATGTGAAAACCACTAATACTGAACAAAAGCCTACATTTTATTTATCAAATTGATCAAGTTAGTTAAGTCAACTCCTCTCCTCCAAAAGCAGCAGTTTTGCAGATTTTGAGTCTTTTCAATATTATTGTTTTATTTTAGCAGAAACAAAATGTTTATACATTACTATTCATTTATCTGCTAGAAGATGCTAAATTACTTGCAAAATATACAATTAACACAATACCATAATATAAATGTTTACAGAAATGAGTTTCAAAAATGCATTATAGAGAAGCGATTAATTGTACTATAGCCTCATTAATTAATTGCTTATTTGCATTCACTTCAATTTTGTAATGAATATGAAATTGTAAATTAAGTACGCTGACTTACCATTTGCTAATAGGGTGTGAATGTACTATTCATTTATCTTTTATATCTAAACTGTTTTTGTCAAAATGGCAAGCACACATGTAGGTAGTTTTTATTTACTGCACATGTATGTTTCCCAAAAAGTCAGCCCAAAGCTTATATCTGAAATTATAAAGAGTTATTAAATTTATTTGTTCTTATAACACAAATAATTGTCTTTTTTTAAATGTCCTAACATGTAAAATGTAAACATTGTAAGAAAACAGTTTTGAAATATCTAATCTAAATCCTACCCTAAATAATACTCATCAGTAATTAAACTGTTGCCACTTCTGATGATACTGAAAACTTTAAATAAAGTCACTGTAATAATAATTCTGTATAAATGAATTAAGAAAGCACATTTTACTTTACACCACACTGTGTTCACTGTTACTATTATTATGTTTTTTGGGGAGGTAGCAGAATTAGAAGAAAGATTCTCTCTAGTTATAAACTTATGAATTTACTATATATTTTGTTGAAATACTGTGAAAAAACTAATTGCTCATTTTAACACATTTTGTATAAGATACATTCACATGGCATTTAAACATATTTTAAATATACTTTTCCTGAATGGATGGTTTTTTTCAATGCAATGTGCATTTGTATCTTCAAGAATAAAAGTACAAATAGCCATAAACATGCAGAAATCTTACTTCCGCTCAGCATTTTTCGGAAAACGAAACAGTTTAGTTCCTTGTCTCCCCTGATGTTGCACCCCACCACGGCGTGCTACATTACTTTTTAATAAATGCATTTAAACATGCTTCGAGTTTTTACATAACCACCGCGATATCAAAACATGATGTAACAAATCACAATTTCTCTTTTTCGGAACTGCAGATAACCACTTTTAAAGATATTCCGCATAAAATTATTCGGTTCGATTCTATTTGCCAACTCTAAAGCAATTAGAGAAAAGAATGTTTCTGTTAGGCGAAATAGGTTTAAACGCGGTTTAATTTTGCAGCTTTAGCGTCTTTGTAATTGAGAGTCATTTGTAGGAGTTGTCAAACAACAGAGTTGCTAGCGCAGCCCTAATTTTGCAGATATCCTCACGGACTGTCGTTCACACGAGATTCCAAGGTCACCAACCCAGTGGTATTAGTCTGCATATACTTTTTGTTACAAAAATATGAACAATATTACTAGGCCGTTTGAATCATGTTGATCGTGGTTTCTTTGTGTCCTACGTGCGTCTATTTTTAATCTCCTTGTTTTAATGTGCCCTTGTTTGCACGCATTATTTCATAATCGTTTGTTCATGTTTATTTCCAGTTTCTAGAGCGATCTGTTTTACTTTCTTTCTTTTCTTTTCTTTTCTTTTCTTTTCTTTCTTTCTTTCTTTCTTTGCACTTTACATTACTAACCTAATTCAATGAGCTCTTTCATTTTCGCTTGACATTCATAGAAGCACATTACTAGTAATACATGACTATAAATTTATGTGCCTATGGTTGGCGTATAAATATATGATGACCACGGTCGACCATTATCCTATTCAAATTGACTCTAAATTTGTATATCAATAATAACATTCAAAAATGAAAAATATAAATTCTAACAAAAATTGACTTCACCAGAGATCTTTCGGAGCATCGGATTACTTCAGAATTTTATATGGTTTTAATAATTGTTTGTGGTACCTGCCGGAAATTTTGTTGATCTTAGGGTCCACTAATTCATAAGTATGAGGACCAAACCTGTTCATAATACAACAGCTTCCTTTAAACAGGAGTTCCATTTTCTAATCTTACACATACTATCATTAGAATTATTTAATTTCTTTGCACTTTCTGAAAAGTATCGAGATGTTTGATAACGGCGCACATCCTTCGTATAGTCATCACATAAATTTAAGGAGTTGCTATATATTTATTCTATATCGGATTTATCGGCCTTCTTATTACGACGATCATTTTAGTTAATCCTAGATAAATATATTCCACGGTGAAAACATCGTCTTGTAAAACACGTTCTGCCTCCAATTGAACAATTCCCCCCCCCCCTTTTTTTCACTCTATCCACCTTAAATGGTGCAATTATCAAAGTCGTCGCTTCTTTTATTGTTAATTTTTTATTCTCGAAATCCATGCTGGCTCTCCAGGCGTTGAATGCGTCACATCTCTGCTACTAAACATGGTATTACGAGAAACAATTTCAAACGTTTCATTATTTATCTCAACTCGGAGTATTATCTGGTATCTTACTCTGTCACGCTGTTTCCCTACAGCAACTGCACAATATACACCACATACTGGTAAACTCAATGTTTACACATCATGGGCGCTTACTTTATTATAGAAGGCTTCGCTACACACACTATTGTTCGCTCCTGTACACACCAAGTTTTCGTCACGCAAATTCTCAATCTTTACTTCTATCTTCGGAGTATCATTTGTTCATTCCTCATTCTGATTTTCGTCTAACGGGTTTCGGACGGTTTTCTTTGTAAGTACAGTGATTGGCCCTCATAATTTCTCGCGGTGATCATCTTTATCAACATTATTCCCGACCTCTACTCGGGCCTGGATGGGCCGGGAAACACGTTTCGTTGTGGCCTATCAACAATCGGTACATTAATTTTGCTCCCCATTGCGGCTGAATCATTATTATGCTGATGTCCAGAATGTTTGTATTCCCTCGCTTCTTCACTCAGAGGCAGGGATATATCCGGAATGTCTCTTCGCAAGGATTGCTGATTTATCATTCGCCATGGTGGACACCAAGGCTGATGCTCATTTGCCCACGGTCTCTCTATTACGGCGATTTCTAGCCCTTTGGGGTGCCCTTTGATGGTACGTGTTGCCTACTCCACCTATAAATTAATATAATTTACACGGGATCTTCTATTTGTGCAATTTGCATGCAGGTCGCATTTTTTTTTTTTTTGCGAATATTCCCCGCCCCGAAATAGCATTACCTATTTTGTCTTGCTTTGTCCCTTTTCTGGAAGTTTCTGAAATTAGGCTGATTGTCCCGTAAACCATTACCTATCGGGTTCTGGACATCAAATTCCTATAATAAATCAAACACTTGTAAATTTTCAGTCTTGGTTACAATCAGGGATGCCTAATCAAATTTAGGAAATGGTTCGACACTAGTGCGATTAGCTCGAGATCAGACACTGGTGAGTCCAGTAATTTATCCTTTCTTCCAATCATTAAGAAATAATCCACCATGCTCATGTTACTTACGCGCGCGATATTTCCCACTTGAGATCTGCTGCTTATCGAATTTCGGTGCGAACGTCCCCAGTGCCTACCAAGGAACAGGGGGTTCTCCTCATGAAAATATGTTTCATATCTTCGGGAACTTAACCAAAGGCAGAGCTTTAGATTTCCTGGGTTCACATTACGTTGTAAAGACAGAGTGGATCACCCATGAGAGGGCGTGGCAATTTTCATTAGATCACAATTAGCACACAAATCCGCATCGCTACCTCCAACTCAGTGTTTGGAGGCTGTTGCTATATTAACAAATATTGGCACACGGGAAACTGCTCTGTTTGCTGGGTATCATCACCCCAGGAGTAGCACTTATTCCGGCAGAATGTAAGAGAGTTCTGCATGCATTTCTAATATCCTTATTAGCAGGGGATTTAAAGCCAAACACAGGCTATGAAATGAGTTGCAGCAAATGCTCGAGGTCAACAACCAGCTACTTATGCAAATACGGACGCCTCCCTTGACGTGCAGGGATCGCGATGTCCTACTGACAGACCTCGGGTTGGTAGGCCCATGTGATTGATATTGTCATAACTAGGCGTATTTCATATTACTTAGACTTAAATATCACCAATGGTTTCATTCAAATCCTGAAGCTGTTATAAGCGAGTGCTAACATGTGCTTTGGGTAATATTCGAAAAAATTGGGTTTATGAGGTGGATTGGGATGCTGTAACTGCAGGTATGGATATCGCGTTTCAGCCTAATCATATAATAAATACATTTGAAGAGATCATTGAGGGTTCTACTAAAACTTCAGAGATTATTCCTAACACTATTAAACAGTATACTTAAAAATTCCCAGCAGACGATATTAATCCATATACACTACCACAACACATTTATAAGCTACGCAAACTAGCCAAAAGGCTGCCAAGAATGGCACAAAGATTTAACCATCCAATATTGCATAAACTCTATCGTGACTTCCAGTTCAGGTTCAGATGTCATAATATAGCTGAAGCCTGGAAGAACACGATAAATTAATTATTTAAATGGTAAACAGCCATGGAGAATAATTAAGAAATTAAGAGAGATAGAGAGGCCCATTCATACCCACTCCGTGGCGAGCGAGCGAGCAAATATGGCAGGCTGGGTTAGTGCTCAGCCTGTGTGGGGTTGCTGCGTACCTACCCTGTGTGGGTTTAACCGCAGAGATGGGATGAAGGTTGTAGGGTGGTTATGGTGTTTTGGTTGTGAGGCAGACGGATTGTGCTAAAGCTTGTCCTAATTGTAGCGGGCGGATATAACATCCTTGGAGTATGCTTGCTATGCGCATGCTGTTCTCTCTTTTGAGAACAGCATGGGCATACCGCTATCCGCTATTTTGTATTGCTATTAAGGCTGATGGAAATTTGGAATGTTTTCCTGTTGCTAGGTTATGCTCCTTTGTTATCCAAGGGGGCCACACGCAAGGCGCGGCAACTTGAATTTGGGCTTAGGCCTATTGCGACAGGAATAGCTGCGGAGTGATCGAACGAGAGCGCTCTCATGATTAGGTAAAATGGCGTAGAATTTATATGCCCGGCGTCTGATTTCCTCCTCGATATATGGGAGCGAAGAACTCTCATGAAGTAGCCTAGTTGGAAAGCAGCGATATGCAGAATAAATGGTCCGAAGACCTTTATTCTGTACCCTTTGCAGAAGTGCGAGCCAACTGTCAGCTGCCATACCCCAGATTTCACAGGCGTATAGCATGACAGGGATGACCAGGGCTTTTAAAAGGTGTAATTTCAGGTGAACTGGCACAGCCTTGGAACTGAGCATAGGGAACAGTTGAGCGATTGCTCCCTGTGCCCTATGGGCGGTCCCGGCAATGTGTTCCCTGAAGGTTAGACCTTTATCTAGGTGCACCCCAAGTAGGTTATGGAGTTGTTCCATCTGATCATTTACCGTCTGTATGTAAATGTCGGGGCGTTTGCGGGTACGCGGCGTTTTGTGAAAATAATGGCGTTGCTCTTTGCCAGGGTTGATTGACATTCGCCAACGCTTACACCACCCTTCGATTAGGTGTAATAGTCTTTGTATGGGAGTGAAAGTAGGTTTCTATTTGTTTTGTATAGTAAGACGTCATCCGCGTATTGGGCAGTGTTGACGTCTGTTGCATGTGGAAAGTCTGCCAGGTATATGTTAAACATAATTGGGGATAGAACAGAGCCTTCGGGGACTCCGCTGCGTATCGGTCTTAGTGTCGAAGTGTTTCCCGCCACCGCTACTTTGAAAGTGCGGTGCTTGAGGTATGAGTATATGAGTTGTATGTAGTGTTTGGGAAGCTCCAGTTGGATGAGTTTGTATAGGAGCCCGGCGTGCCAGGTCGTCGAGAAGACCTTTTCCACATCCAAAAATATCGCTGGTGTGAAGGACCCCTCCTGGAAACCCAGGACTAAGGCCTCCACAACCCTCAGCAACTGTTGGATGGTAGAGTGCCCAGGACGGAAACCGAATTGGTGAGGGGGGATGGCTTGAATGTTTCCCAGCAGGGGAAGCATACGGATAAGGAGTAATCTCTGAAACACTTTTGAGAGTGTAGACAGGAGACTAATTGATCGGTAACTGAAGGGGTGGGTTGCGTCTTTGTCTGGCTTCAATATGCATATCACCCGTGCCTCCCTCCACTCTCGTGGAAAGTGGCCCAGGCTGATGCACATATTGAACACTTTGGTGACAAAGAGCACATCCTTGAAAGGAAGGTTGCGGAACATGAGGGGCGTTAACCCGTCTGGTCCAGCAGCCTTTTTGGGTTTGAGGCGCAGGATTGCGCCCTGGACTTCATGAGGGTGGAAGATAGGAATCCGTAAGTCGTCTTCATCCGGCGGCCGTCGAAAGTATCGGCGGACGTCGCGACGAACCTGACTTGAAAAGGTGTCGTCCTGGGGGTCAACTCTCGGTCTAAAAACACGTTCCAAATAATCTGCGAGCGCATTGGCTTTGGCTCGAGGATCATACACGAGGCCTCGGGTGCCATGGATTGGTCGGGAGGCTTTGTTTCTTTGGCCATGGAGGTTCTTAGCAATCCTCCACACGTCGCCATCGATCAAGTTCTGTCTAGCCATAGTGTCCTCCCACGCGAGCTTCTTGTGCTCACGAAGGCGGGCTCTAACTTGGCGGCGCAAAGTCCTTAACAGAGCTCGATGATGTGGCGTGCGGTGACGCTGATAGAGCATGGCTGCAGAGGAAGATTAATTTACACACCAGAAGAGGCGAATGCGCTGGCCGGCCAAACGGAGAAACAATATGATTCTATAGATGACCCCTGGGTTGACCCTAAAGCACGTAGGATAATTAGGTTTGTCCGAGGCTACCTGGACACGGACCAACATGATCTTGAAGAGCCGAGTAGGCTAGCTGTGATCACTTCAAAGGAAGTCGAAGAACAAGTCTAGATTCCTGCAAAGCTGCTGGTCATGACAGGTTTACATCTGACACGCTACGCCGACTCCCTAAGCGGCCTATTCTCCCCCTAACAAAATTATTCAAATTCAGCAAAATTTTCTGCCATTTTCCGGAAATGTGGAAAAAAGTCGAAATAGTGTGCATTTTGAAAAAACGGAAAGACTCAACAACCTTCAAGCTACTGGCCTATTAGCCTGCTTCCTACGATATCTAAAGTTTTTGGCAGAATACTTATATGATCCGTCTGAAGCCAGTGATAACAAAGCTGATACCGAGCTCCAATTTGGATTTCAGTCCAAAATTTCAACCACTCGACAATTTTTGAGAGTGGTGGAGAAAGCCGCCCTGGCATTTCGGCATCGAATGTTTTCAGCGGCAGTTCTGCTAGATATTGCCAGAGCTAATCCTACCACATGGCACAAGGGGCTTTTATATAAACTTATAAATGCAAAAATTCCTGGAGCAGTAATTGAAATTATAAACAATTTCTTATCAAACCGTTCTTTTTATGTTAAGGTTGAAGAACGGAAATGACGCATACACTTCAATGGTGAAAGTAAAATCTGCATGGTCAACTAATTCCTTAGAGAAATCGGGTTAATTATTTAGGAATTACGTTGGGCCAGGGGCAAACATTTCATTATCATGTGCAAAAGTAATGTCCGTGTGGCTGTAATCAAATTATCACCATTATTTAAACTGAATTTAGTTCCACTTAAAATTAAATTGCAAATTTACAAAGCAATCATTCCTGCAATAATGTTATATTCAAATGAGGTGTGGAGTTACATAGCGGCAATTCACAAAAGGCACAAAACAAAGCCTTAAGTAGAATTTTCGGCACAGATTTTCGATTTCCGCCTGTTTTCCTACATGAAATTTCCTGTTTATCATTGACACCATTAGGAGGAAGGCACAAAGTGCTTACACACTTTATGCCTGTCACCCTAATAGACGTCGTTCCTGGTGGTGTAGTGGTAACCATACTTGCCTTCTAAACCCATGGTCGCGGGTTCAAACCCGGCCAGGATCGATGGACTTTATTCGGGCGTAAAAATCCTAAGTGTGGCTTCCTTCGGAAGGGAAGTAAAGCGTGGGTCCCGTGTCGTACATTTACGGTACGAAAAAGAACCTCAAGCCTGAAAGAAGAGGCCTCTGAGCAAAATTTATCGGTCGTTTCACAGCCGGAATTGAATGGGACGCTGATGACCTGAGATGTTAAAGAGCGTCCTTAAATAAAACGAATAAAAAAATCCTAATAGACTCATACATGCCTCAGGTAACTACAACCCAGGTGCGGTCGCAAGTGCATGTCTCACCCCATACCAAGGGAAGTGCTTGGTCCTGGATAACCATAAAGAGTACAAGAAATTCTTGATTAGTTGGGCTTGGTTCAAAGTCCCTGTACCAGCCATTAATCTACTGCTTCATTTCCCCACCGACACCTCGCCAATCAGCCGAGGAACTCCGGCGGTACCATAATAGAATTTAGTTTCATTTGGAATTGCAGGTTAAGTGCATTGCTTTGGGCGTGGTCGAACCTTGGATGGGAGGCCAGATGCCCTTTCTTCATGCGTAAGCAAACAAAGAACCCCACATGATTTGGCAAAGAAAGTAAGTACCTGGGGTAGCACTTATATCCCATTCGTTCCATCAACCTTCCGACATACGAACCAGATGTGTCAGTAAACTTCAAAGTAATGGGAGATAAAGTCACATCGTGGCTGGGTGTTACCTAAAATCTGGCTCCTTTACAACGGGGAATCGGCCCTTAAAGACGCACGCACGGGTATCTTACCGTTTCTAAAATGCAAAGACTGCCTGCTCGCGACGTGTAAAACTTGCCATCTGCCTATTGAGAATGGCTTCTCACAGCGTGTAGATCTTATAACTGCCTCTTGAGTCGAGCAAACTCTCCCGTATATATTAATTTCAAAACAAGTAATCGTTAGTTTTAACAATGGCAGTAAAGGCACGCACACTTTTCGCGCCTATCTTTAAAAGTTCATGCGTTTTCCACTGGCTAGTTTAATTTCACCTGCCCTATGTTCCATGCGCTATTTTTTGAAAATGTTAAAACATTCGTCATGTTGGCTATTTTTAAAGGGCTAACAGTACGACAACCGGTCGAGGTCAGAGCACTAAACGGTTTAAAGAATTCTTCAGTTTATTAACCCTGCAGTAGCTGTCATTTTAAAAGAAAAGGGGGCTTTACATGCGACCCTCGCGTTATTTAGACTGAATAAAGCTTTTATTACCCTTTTGTTGGCTTTCAGGGTTTTCCATTACAAAACACCAAGGAGCTTTCTCTTTTTTGTTAACATACAATTTACAGGCTACAGCTATACCGTATTGTAAACATATACACTCAAGGTATTTACATTACAAACTACAATGCATTAAATATTATGATTGGAGTTACATAAATATACATTATAATTATATTTCAGTGGGGCGGATCGGAGGAACTGTTTCACTTTTTACACCCGCAGAATGCTTATGGCTTAGACAGGATTTCCTAACTACTGTAGAATAGCCTGTAAAATACTTCTGGAATTGTGTTGAGAACAACTAAAAGTTAACGTTGAGGGAAGACCAGCAAGCTGATCGTTTTTCATTTTGCCATATATATTCATGGCAATATGTCGCATTCTCTGATGAGGTGTTTGTAAACTGCAGCTCAGGTTCAGTGCAAATATATCGACCTGTAATTTAATTAAGATCCGATCCATAGTATGTCGTCCAAAGACCGGTCATGTGTCTGTTGTAGTATGAGGGTGGGAAGATAACGGCTCTTGGCGGTGGTGTCTTGTAGAAAATTGACGGTCCTCAACATACCTCCAATCTGTAACATGTGCATTATGCAATCATAAAACGACATTTCAGCATGAGTACTCCACAATTGTCTTACAACAGGGGTTTCACCAACGTTGTGATGACTTCGAGAAAGGTACACAACCTTCTAATATATGTGCAAAATGGAGAAATATACCAACAGACGATGAACATCGACGACTCCGGCCTAATCCGTTTTGATGTTCATCAAAATTAGACATTGGTGGTTTACCATGGCGTGGTGTCAACCCAACAACGACGTGACGCCGACGGGTCGGAACACCTTGGATGTGGACGTGGACGACTCTGGGAGTGAACCTGACCGGCGCCCATGATCAGCCGCCGGTGTTGCTGACCAGACGAGAAATATTACCACATCTACGACAGGGGCCTAAACACTAATGTAAAGCGTCTTGAGGTGAGAGATGGCTATTATGTCATTCTTTAGATGACTGAAAAACATTCATTTATGAACTACCTTCATGGCATGTAAAAAAATATCAATTTAACATACACTGTTCAACCAGCGTCTTACACAGAAAAAAATTCGAACTGAAATTGAGGAATATATAAATATGTATTATCATTTCCGAAATAAATTTAAATTATTACAAAATTGAACGATATTTTAAACTACAAAATAAAAACGACTAGAAGTTTTGTGATAACCGCCTAAAATAACACACTTTGGGTAAATGTAACACATCGGTGATGTCCGTACCCCAACATGCTTACAACTTTATCAAACCAAAGGAAAAGCAGGTTATACCCATTTCGAAGTATTTATTATCAAATACACTCAAGAACACGTGCCATGTGGTTATTGTTGGACGGTATTTGTTGACTCGCATGTAATCAAAGAACAACTCCAAACCATTCTCAATTGCAATGATATCGCATCCGAATTTGTTAATGCTGTGATGTCATTTGTGACCGATTGGTCTTTGGTCCACGGCCTTCAAACTTTAAACAGAAAAATTTACGATTATTTAATAACTGACGAAAGTCTTCGTGTGGAATATCGAAAAAAATTCGTAATTGACCAACAAGGCGATATTGGATATTACCGGAGAACTGTTGCCCTGTTTATTTTCATAAAGTTAAAGGTTACGATTGTTATTTGATCGTACGTACACTTGTGGAAAAATTTGGGTGTCGTCCAGATCTCTGCAAAATTTCGAACATTTTGATGTCATTTCGGTGTTAACGGAGAGACGTAGATTTAAATTTTGATTCGTATAATTTCTGTATTCCCCCCTTTCAAAATTGACATTGACAGTCGAGCATTTCGATTATGCACCCACGAGCATCGATGTGAAATCCCCGTTTCTATATGAATGGTTTGATTCTGGAGATAATAAGTTTTCTTTGGATTTTCCAATGCATGACAAGGCGTGGTATTCTCATTTAAGAGATGAGCAACGGTATAAAAACACTGCACACGACACGTGAAAAAGATTACATTATGAAAAATTTCCAGACTACCATAATTATTACTCGAAATTAAATGTGCACTTTTTAACCGCCGTGTTTGAACTTTTCCGCGCAAACGCATTTAGATCGTATGGTGTATATCCCGTTTATTTTCAAGGCGCTCAAAGTTACATGTATCACGGTGTAATATGCTCGAATTCTGCAATGCTTTAGGTCATACGCGACGCGAATTTGTTCACGTTAATTCAGAAACAAGTCAGAGAAGAGGTATCCCAATGCATAATGCGAGATGTGAAAGTTATTAACACCTAACGAGATTTTATCTTATATCTCGATGTGAACTTGCTATATACTTATGCAATGACTAAGAAGCTGCCCATACAACTGTTGACCGTAATGCACAATCTAACCGAAAACTGATTTGACTGGACCTCAGAAGGCGAGGTTTTTTCTCTCTCTTGTAGATTTGTCATACGATATTGCACTGCATGACGTTCACCATCAATTTCCGCCTCCTCCAGGAAGTTCGACAGTAGACTTGACCCCACCTTATGTGACAAAATGGATTGTTTGATACTTTGCAATATTACTTGTGAAACGGACTCAAAATCACAGTGGTATATAAAGGAAGAATTTTTACACAGGATCACGTATTTGGAAAATACGCCATATCGAGTATCGAAAATAGGCAAAATTACGTGACAATGAATGTCTGTCTGCCTCATATATAGATGAATAATATCCTTTAGTAAAACTTTGAAGAACACTTTTAAATATAGGATATTTACAGTACGAAAAACAACGGAAATGGGACTATATGTACGTCGAAATTCATTTCTGATTATGTGAAGAAACTTCTGGAGGTCCGTGATTACTTTTGATGCAAAATAGAGAATCGACAAATATTGCTTAACAAACCCCCACCGTTTTGAATTTTGCACATTAGAGCTTGCAAAACTTTACCTGTACACCTACTATGACCTGCAAAATAAATTTTGGGAAAACTTACATCTCTTATATCACGACAGGAATAGCTTGGTGATGTTTTTCAAAGACGTGGAAATACATTCCCTAATGTTCATGAATGAGGGTCCATTGTTAAAATATTATCTACAATTTGAAAATGTATCGGACGATTACGCAATAAAGATATCTGGAACCTACAGATATCCTGGTTTATGGGCGAACGAAATTGGTTATCGCAAAATATTGGAGTTTGTCGGTCTTAGAGCGAAAACTTACTTTTTAAAGTTTCGGGACATCGACTTACTGTTTAAATAAATATATGAAGGAATGTCGATATGTGTCAAATTTGGGAAAACCGATAGAAAAAATGAATTTGAACATTTTCAGCATTGTTTATTTAACAACACCCCATTTTACTTCGACCAGTAGGTACTAATTCTATCGAAACTTTACTCGTTGAAAACGGTCCAAGGAACCAAATTGATACTCCTGGAAGAATAGAAAACATGTTGCTTTGGGGAATACAACAAGGACATTACCACTAGGTTATGGAGGAAACAAATACCAAAATTTATAACAATTGTTTTATTTGTCTAAGTTTAATTACAATAAACTTTTATGGCAGTGCAGTTTTTGCATCTGAACTACTTTGAACACTCATGAATAGAAGCCGCGGCTAAAAGTTCACATTTTTGAGATCCTAGGTAATTTAATACGTATCCCTGGTACATCTTGTTCCTATTCATCAGATTCTCGTATTTACTGTTATCAATGCCATATATTTTTGCCCTTCAAAACTTTCGGTGTTGGGCACTTTCACAATTTGATTTTGCATTTTTTTATGCCAATTGATTATACTTCATACCGATTATTGCATCCTTATTAGGACGTGTATACCGCGGTGACGAATTTTTTAAAACGTAATGGATAATTTTACTCTGTTACACAAAAGTAGATATTTCTGTAGCAGTGTTAGCCATCAACGTTAACCCGTCAGTCAGAATAATGCAATTAGACATTTTCACTTAAGGATGGTGCAGACTAAACCTTAAACAACGAATGAATAATGAATTACTTACTTTAATCATTTCGTCTTCCAACATATGTAACAGTACAACGCTAGTGGGTAGTGTGCTGAAACTAGTGTCTATTTATTCCCATAATCGCCGATTAAACGAAAATGTCAATGTTTGTAGGGCAACGGCCTCTGTACTGGTGACACACTCTCCCTAGCCGGAATTCCATGTTTCCCGGAATTGTCCGTTTCTCCGGAATTAGCAACACTCTTCTCGACTCGAACTGCAGCGTCCACTTCATCTTCGCGGTCATTTCGGCCGGTTGCGGGGAGGGTGTCCAATGCTAAAGGATCATTCAGCGTGCGGGCTCTCTTCTGAAGCATCGTAACTCCGGGATTTAGATTTCTTCAAGGCCTGTATGTAGCCAAAGTCCAACCAGCAAATTGTTTCGGGTATATATATTCATCTAGCTTAAAGGTTTTTCCAAATTCCTATAAAAAGAATACGTTGCACAAAGCTTCCTCTTTATAGTCACAAGCAGAATCGGAAAGGAAAGTCTGCCAAAGTAATTAGGTATTTGTTTGTTATTTTTTCGTAAGAAAATTCCGATAAGCAATTTTAATAGGAGCCATACCCCATTATAAACTGTGGCGCTATGCTTTGCGCTGAAAAACTCTTTCCACTGTTTGAGGGTCCAAGGTGGAAGATGCAATTGGTCTTTGTCTCCTGACAATTAAGTACTATACCAAGCTCTAACAAAATCACTAGGAGAAATATTATTTCGAAGAAACAATTCACTAATTGCATTTATGCTGTGGTTATTCCTACACGATCTACTAGATAACCAAATCTTTCTTCTTCATATATACAATATTTCTTTTACATATATGGATATTGAATTATTTAATATAATTATTCAACAATTAAGGTTACAATTTATTTATAATTTTCGCTTATTCATCAGGCGTACAATTATGACGTTGCTCGGTATTTTCGGATTAAGCTATTTATAATCTCTGAATCATTTAGTGCAGCGGTAGAACTATTGGCTTTACTGCGTGTCCTTTGATCCTAACGATCCGTCAGCGTTATTTTCTGGGGATGCCTCTTCCTAGGATGAGCTCCAGAAAACGACGAAACTCCGTTTCGCTGAGGTGAGTGGACAAAGGAACCCACCTTAATGTAGTCGCCGAAACGTTCAATTAAGAAGAGTTCTCGAGTTAGAATGCTAAGGTCGTCCAAGGAGAGCACTGCAAGATCGATAAACTAACAAATGGGTATTTAGAGCGGACAAGTCGGTCCTGGTGGTGTAGTGGTTACCATACTTGCCTCCTATACCCCAAACGTGGGTTCGAACCCGATGGATTTTTTCGGGCGTAAAAATCCTAAGTATGGCTTCCTTCGGAAGGGAAGTAAAGCCGTGGGTCCCGGGTCGTACATTTGCGGCACGAAAAACAACCTCAAGCCTGAAAGAGAGGCCTCTGAGCAAAATTGTCGGCCGTTTCACGCCCTGAGTTGAATGGGACAATGATGACCTGAGCTGTTAAAGAGCGTCCTTAAATAAATCAATCAAAAAAAAAAAATAAATAAATAAATAAAGCGGACATCACCGTTATAGTACTTTTTGACAACTTTGCTCTGCCTTTATGGTACATAGCACTCCCTTTGGCTAGTTTCCAAATTCATTTCGCGGCTACACATTTGCCAAAGGGTCGCCAACGGTGCCTATTCCCAATATTTATTGCTACCCGGAGATGAATATGAATTGATAACTCGTTTCAGAAGCCAGAGACGATATTAACTTCCAGGCTTAACTACGACATCTTATTTGCACTATGTGGAGTGATCAAGGTAGTTGGCTTTTGGACACACTAGGGCCAAAAAGATTTTGTTGTGCTTTTGGGATTGTATTAGCGCTGTGAATTCATTATTATTATTATTATTATTATTATTATTATTATTATTATTATTATTATTATTATTATTATTATTAATTTCTTATCTTTTATTTTTTACTTATTTTATTATTTTTGTCGCTTTTACCGATTTTTTTTATTTAAAGCTCTTTAGCTGTCGGTTCAGTCATGGTGGTGTAGTGGTAATCATACTTGCCTTGTAAACCCAATATCGTGGTTCAATCTCGGACAGGGTCGATGACTTTTTTGGGCGTAAAATCCTAAGTTTCCTATAGAAGGAAAATAAAGTCGTGGGTCTCGTGTCGCCGATTGACGACACGTAAAAGAGTATCAAGCATGAAAGAAGAGACCCCTGAGCAAAATTTATCGGCCATTTCACTCCCTGAATTGAATGAGGCACAGATGATCTGAAATGTTAAAAGAGTTCGTAAATAAACCAACAAAAATGTAACTGCTAGGTCATATGATTACATTAATATCTTCTAGTTACATTTATAACAGAATACAAATATAAAATTATATTAATCATTTTCAGTTAATTGTTTTGTTTTTATTTATTATTTAATTGTAAAAAGGGGCATTTGTATTTATGAAAGGATTTACAGACATTTGTTTCATGTCGTATAAAATATGTTTCGTCTGGTACTAAAATGGCATATAACGAAAATATAGATATAGCATTTTTTAAACAATTGAAGAATGAGAAACTCCTCCTTTTCTCACTCCCTTCCTTATAGTTTATAAAGCAAGTTGGGGTTTTTGGTTGATGACACGTGAATCCTGCTAATGGAAGTTATATTTTGTATTGCACTTATGGAAAGAGGAGTGAACTGTAACCAACTGGAAATTAAAGTTTCTTTTTCTTTTTTCTTTTTCATTTTTCAATTTTTTTTAATTTTTTTTTTAACTTTAAATGGAAGTCTCGTCGTAACATAATCGTAGTTTATTTTCCTACCCCATCTTATGATGTGACATACAGGACAAGCCGAGGCAGGAACGTTACCCTGATAAACCTCGCAGAGAGACAGTACAAATAGACGATGGTGGAGTCACGCCTCCTTCCACGAACGGCAGCGGAAAACGCAGTCGAATTCCAAGGAATGGTGAATCGATGCACAGAAATGGTAGTGTGAATTCAACAAATGCAGTGCAGTCCTAATGCACAGAAACAAGCAATCGTACGCAAAAAAAAAAAAAAAAAAAACCTCTGTAGTATACAGCGAAATCAAAAAGGAAACTGTAATGTAGCAACGAAACACGTAAAGGAAATAATAATGATGATACGGTAAAAGACATACGGTTTTAACATAATAAGTTTTGCATGTATTATATATATATATTTTTTGTTGAACATAACCTAACCTAAAATTTCAATACGTTGTCCTCTCTAAAAGGTAACATTTTTAACCAACTTGTGGAAAGAAAACAATGGCGTGCAGCTTATGTATTGATGAAGCAACAACGGACTTTCTTTTACTTGAGCATTTAAAATCTGTACATGAAATAGAAGTAAAATTGTAACCTATGTGTTGTCCTCCCTAAAAAGTAACATTTATTTTATTAAGAACAGCGTAGACAAATTATGAAGATTACAAGATACAGAAAGACAGAGACAGAGAGAGAGAGAGAGAGAGAGAGAGAAAGAGAGAGAGAAGAAGAGATAGCCCGTGGGGGGATCTAACTCACGACCTTCCTTATTAGCACCACGCTCTAACCAACTGAGCAATCAGGCAGACATTAAGGTAATTATTCGCATACATTTGTTTGTCACACTACCTGAGTTAGGCTCAGCTTTCTCAGCTGGTGCTTGCGAAAGGAGGTGTGACTCCAGCACCAGGATCGTCTATACGTACGGTAAAACGAGTAAAGTTTGCTTTCATGCATAAAGAATTCAAGTCAAAATAGAAACCGCTACATATATCTGCCAGATTTTTCCTCCGGGAGTACAGATAGTGGGTGTCGATCGTAAAAATACAAAAACTCATGTAAGAGATGATGTTTCACCAATGCACTCACATTATTTATTTGCACCTATTAAAGATATGTAAGAGTCAACAACATAATTGATTGTTAAATAATATAACTTGTTATAAATTTCAAATCTAGCAGGCGCACTATTGCTTCTATGTATTTATTTGTTTTATTTACGGACACTCTTTATCATCTCAGGTCATCAGCGTCCCATTCTATTCAGGGCCTGAAACGGCGAGATTCTTTTACGTGCCGTAAATCTACAAGGGACCCGCGGCTTTACTTCCCTGCCGAAGGAAGTCATACTTAAGATTTTTACGCCCATAAAATAACATCGACCCTGGCCGTTGTTGAACTCGCGATATTGGGTCTACGAGGCAAATACGGTTACCACTAAACCACCAGGACCGACTTTGTTGCTTCTAAATTAGCTCTAACGCATAATATGAATGATTGTTTACAATCATTTTAAAATATTACAAAATGTCAGTAAATAGCTAACAAAATCTTCAGTAATTATTGCAAAAGTAGTCTCAGTAACAATGGAACCTCTTGGTTGTAAAAGGATATTTCTTGGTCTAAATTGTCAGTCCTGGGGGTTCAATCTCTGCCAGGATCGATTTATTTTTTGGGCGTAAAAATCCTAAGTATGACTTCCTTCGGAAGGGAAGTAAAGCCGTGGGTCCCGTGTGATTTACGGCACAAAAAAACACTTCAAGTCTGAAAAAAAGAACTCTGTGCAAAATTTGTCGGCCGTTTCACGCCCTGAATTGAATGGGACGCTAAAGACCTGAGATGTTAAAGGGCATCCGAAAAAAAACTTGGCCTGAATTGAACCAAATTTTTAAATTCTAAAATTCTACCAAACCGTACGAGAAGGATTTAGCGCCGAAAGCCATTAATATTATCGGTTACGCGATAGAGAAGTTTTGATACAGAAATTTCTCATGCGTGAGAGAATGGAGAGGCGACGAAACCCAACAAAAGGTTCAAGCGCTGTTAAGTCCAGGCGTGAAATCCCGTTACGCGCCTGCCAGTCCTACCAAGGAGTAGGTAGCAAAGGAGAGAAAGAAAAAAAAATGGATGTATGCCAGGAGCTTTCATAAAGGTAATATAAAGTACTAAGCTAGGCGGTAACCCCTAGGTACGGTGCATGCCATTTTAAATATATTAAACGACTAAATTTATAGATACAGTTTGGTGATAAAAGCATTTCTAAAAATAACGTGTCACCCCAGCTATTATGATCAATTATTGAAGATTACTGCGTCAAAAGCAGTTACTAAACTCAGGGCCTGTGTAGTTTTCCAATGCAGCTACCTCTTGATCATATTTAATGAACCAAGAGACATTGTATGTTGATAAATATAAATTTATACTACTATATGTTTATTAATAATTTTAAATAAAAAAACAGTCACCTGGTGATCCCTAGGTGACTTTTGAGAATGTGTAAGAGAAGCAGAAAATGCAGATCCCTGTTGAGTATCAAACTCTACCTCTTCATTTTTACACATTCAAAGAGATAAAGAAGCATGGGGCCTTCCTCCAATTAATATAGCATTGGTATGATACCGTTGTGGGAGTTCTATTAATGTTGAAAGCTATATGTTAAGATAAGATATATGTTGGAAAAAAATTAGAAAATTTATAAAACTCATATGTCAAGATAAAGGTGCTTTTGTTTCTCCTTTTATTTTGTTAATTTTTCTTCGTATTGTTAAGCTTGTCACATAAATTTGAAATTTATTTGGCATCTATTACAGTGCTCCAAATCTGCAAAAGAAAATGGCGAAAGTCGATGGTGCTGGCTTAGGTTATTCATATCATCTGCCTTCTGGAGGTTGGGGTTTGAAACTTCGAAATGCACTATCACAATTCAGTGATCTGTTCAGTGAATTCAATCGCTATATAGCACCTGCTTATCATCATGACAGATGTGAAAGGTAAGTTCTTGTATACAATGCAGTTTTTTCAATGATGTCTGTTCATCTGATAACTGGAATATCTTTTCAGGTTTAATGCTGTAACCAGAAAACAATGATGGTATTCTTTCAGAAAAGCTAATCGATTAATTGCTCGTTTTAATAAAGTGTAAAAGGTTAGGTTATATTATGTAATATATGTGTGGCTACAATAATATTACCACAGTACTAAAGTATTTTACTCCAACTTTTATAAGTATTTCTGCAAAAATATATTGCTTGTCCTCAGCTTTAAGAAGTAATTATTATAGCTAACAAGCGAATATCCAAGATGCTTAAGTCACAAGAGCAGTCGAATGAGTGAGAGGGAAGAAATTGAATGTGACTACCAAAGGGATAACATTCACCAGCTGTATTATACAAATTCAGTAATCTGCCTGTAAACACAATTTTTCATAAATCTTTGGAGACTACGTTTTTCCATAAATGTTACGTTTCTCTTAACAGGTAGATAAATTAAAATGGATTAGGAATACATCAGTTAAGAAACTATAAAACATTAATTTGATTCAGCTTATTTAATCGTGCTACATAATGATAAAAAAGAAAGTTTAATATTAGGTTGACGAACTACATGATTAAAAATAATTCAGTTCTGAGTAAGTTCCAAATCATAAATAAATAAATATTAAGTATATAAATAAATAAATATTAAGTATATAAACATATAGTGAAATGAAATGCACATTCAAACAAAAAACAAAGTAATGCAATATAATTTTGCAACGTTTATCACGAAATTACTCGAAATTTCACTAATTATGTTCTACTTACTTGGACATGTCATCAGCATGTTTCCACAGTCGTGATATTAAAATGTCACTCTGTAGATTATACAAATTTAGTGATGAAGTTAAGTGTTGTTTGGAAGATCAATAGCTTTGAATATATTTCCCCATAATGTTAATCCTATGGGTTTTTGAACAGCCTTTAAGACCTTTGGTTTAATGGATTTTTTTTTGCCAGAAATGACAGGCTCTTGCTTATTTCTCCTTGTATTTATATTTTACATTTCTTATGTGCTCCTTAAACTTATATTACCTCAATTTTTTTCAAACATACATAAGGCAAAATTAGAAGCTTTTTAGGGCCACTTTTGCTGTCTAATGAAGACGAACGACCGTAGTATGTAGTATATAAGCCTGAAACAACACAACTGTTAGTATATCATATAAAATATTATTACTGTTCAAGAGCAGCTACCAATGTATTGAAGATACCTTCCCCTGCAACACTTTCTAATTCAACAATATGGAAACGCCACGGGTGGCCGAGGTCGTTAAGGCGCGAACTCCTGAACGGGAGATCTGGGGTTCGAATCCCGCCAGGACCGTCCTCCCTGACTGAGGTTTTTTCCAGGTTTTCTTCAGTGCTCATAAATGGCAAATGCCAATGAGGTACCCTAAACATAGACTGGAACGTTTCCTTCCTTAAAAAAATCCTTTCCTAATATTTCATTTATCATCAGTGTCCACCACCTGTGGTGCCTCAGTAGTAAAAACGGGCGTTAAATATTAAAAAAACAAAAACAAAAAACAAAACAAAGCAATGCGGAAGGAAAAAATTGCAAGCAACCGTTCAAAGGACAAATGTACATATAGCATTAATCAGGTTTTATTAGAAATCGTTGTTCTTTCATCTATCACGATACTAAAGCTTACACTCAATTCTATAATGAACAGAGCAAGATTCTTTTTTCATTTATTCTCTGAATATAATAAAATTTCGGGTCAGTATGGTCAGAATGAAGCGTATTACCGACTGATTATTTTTGTATTTCGATTACTGCGGGATTCATTTTCAATGATAACTTTTATTTAGCTATTATACATGCAACCCTGAGCAACGCAACAGTTGTGTTTACTTTTTTATAATGCTGCTTTCCGAACAACTTTTCGATTTTACTCACAGAATTTTTTATATTTTGTTTTTATTTATTAATGATTTTATGAATTTCACCTTTGGTTTACACTTTGCATGATCACCGATTTTATCATTTAATGTTTTGGAATGATTTAATGGAACACCAATTAAAAATGCATTATCAATATGCACACACTCCATATATTCCATCATTAGTTAAAGAACTTCCGAACACACTGTGAATATTACTGAGATTTTGTCATTTATAGACAGTCACGGCTTAATCTGATGCCAGTTTTGAAAAACATGATAAAGCAACACAATTTCCCACTATAATTTTATTCTTTCTGTTACTCCCCTTTCCACCTAGAGACTTCTCACATATTCGGTCCCGAAAATTGACAAACTTTCTCTTTGTTATCACCGTCATTACCGTTTTGTTTCTCAGATTCGGCGTCTATTTTAACTCTTTTAGCGACACTGCAGGTATCCTGTCTGTCACTATTTGCACACCTTTCCGGCAATTCACTATTATTGAAGAATGGCGAAATTTTACGTTATTTCTGAAACATATTGAAATGTCGTAGTTTACACACATCTAGACATACTCAAACTAAACTGCAGCTTGTTACGTAGGCTCGCACGAATTAACAATGACTGAGCACGGTAATATATCGTAACAGATTTAAGCAACACTGGCACAAAGAGAATGAAAATTTAGTTTGAAACGTTTAAATACATAACGTTGTTTCCAAGATTAATGAGCAAATTAGGGACGTGTAATATATTAATATGCTTTTTAAATACAGCTAAATAGGACATGTATACTTTCTGTGTACGGCTCCAGAAATTTGAATTAAGTTTTAAGTTATGTAGTTTACATGTCCATTGAGTGAAAAATAAGCATTCCTGGTTGGAATGGGTAATTTAAAATCAGAGTGTGGAATGGTTCGATTCAGATGGGAAGGGGAATCTGCCCCATTCCACCTGCAAATCACACACTGAATAATATCTACGGTCACGCAGACATAGGTATATGCAACTTTTAGCATTTTTACCTTCTCTACTTTTGGAATTAAACTGCCCTCTGAACTAGTTCCTTTTAGTACATGTACAACATGCAAAGGTTCTGAGGTTGAGGTCAATTTTCACAATTGGCAAGATGGAAGGCAACTTTCACATGACTGAATCACCTGAACGTTTATCATTTATCAATAGAATGTTCCTTTCTGCTGCAGTCATCTGCACTTTCAAGCTATCAGAAATTGGCAGCAAATATCATGATATTTATTTGTATGAGTTCATATTTCCCATGTGCTTGGGAAATAATGACCTAATATTTCTATGAAACCTGGGATCAATGTGTTTAGCTATTCTTAATGGAGATACAATTTTCAGTGGTGGTGCTGCTGATAAAAAGGCATTTCAGTCTTTATTTACTCCATTTTTTACATTCCAATCATTGTTTCTGAAAAGCTCATTATTTTAATGACAGGACATGAAACTTTTCTTCTGCACTGGAGAAATTCCTTGCTTTATTCTCAGAAGTGTATAGCTTCAGTTCTTCACTGTAAATCTTCCCACATATTTTGGAGAGTAAGATTATGTGATTGAACTGGCTATTTGTTGCATTTAGTGGTGCAGTTGGTCAGTACTTTGGTTTGAAAATAACTGCAAAAGTAGACAGATGAAACGTATTTTCGTCATTGCCGTAGCAGCCCCACATTTTAAGCGTTTTAATAAATGACAGTCCCACGCTGAGTGTCAAATTTTAAACGGTTTTGTTAGTGGCCCCAAATTTAGGGTTCTCATTTGAAGCGGTTTCTTTACATTGAACCCACAATTTGGGAGCTAATTTTTTAAGTGGTTTATTGTTGTTCTTATTGATTGCCTCGTCCTGTTGCCTACGCTTAAAGATAACAGACTCTTGGGGTAATTTTCGCTGTTTTGTTGAGCCTCGGTCAACTGGACTCGGCAGAGGCTACTTTATTTTTACACGACGCAACATTTTACACTACATAATTAATTGATCGTCATGTTATTTATATTAGCAGGTGTTTCTAAAAATAACCGGGTTCGGTGCGGTGATCTTGAACTACATCCAATCCTCGTAACATTACTTTGCGACGGAGATGGTAGTTATAATCTGACTTTGATCTTAAGACTACATCTGTCCTCAAGTTTGGGTCAACAGCCCTCTAATTACGATACGTAAGCTTGCTACTATTGATACGGCATTATAAGCATTGATTTTCTAAGCGAACGAACCATCAGCACTTTAACTCTTAACACCGACCGCGTCGAAGCGTTCGAAATCTTGACGAAATGATCGAGTGATGAATACGTGATCCTAAACGATGCGAACTTCCTCCATATTATACTCCTGTGAAAAATCTCTTCCACGTGGTTTACAGACGCCAACGGAGTTTAAAAATATAAATTCATGTGATCCGCGACGCTTTAAAAGTTCAAAATATACAAAAAATAATGGCTTGCTCAAAACTAAATTATGTCATGAGGCGCGAAAAATCCAGCGTCCTGACGCGATCAAAATCAAATCATAAGTACCCTTCGCCTGATCTTTGGCCATTAAATGGACATAAAGCTTCCCTTTCGTGTTCACCTTTTGTTACATTTATCTATTTCATAATCTTGAAATTATTTCCCGTTAGCATTCAGGCATTCAGTTGCATAACAGAATTATCATATTAAGACCCATTACCCTAGAAATTGCATTAGAATGAAAACGTAATATATACATTAGAATAAATATGTAACATGAACATTATAAATGAAACAAAATAGTCTATTATATATAATATTAATGAAAAATAAAAGTAAAGAAACACTATTAACAATGTAACAAATTAACACCAATAATAAAAGTAGATAAAGATAAAACACTGAGAAAGAGTCACACTTGCTAGCTTCTTGCCATTGAAGAACTCGGAGTAGTTCGAAATATAGCTATTTCAAGTGTAACTCTTTCTCAGTGTTTTATCTTTGTATATAACATTATTAAACATTATAAATGAAACAAAATAGTCTATTATAAAATATTTAATATATATTACTTAAATTATAAGGAGGCATGCGATAAATACCATTTCATAGCGCAGACACGAATTTTGCCTTCTGCATGAGAATTTTCTGGGATTTTGCAAAACTCATAGGACGAATGTAAGATAGCCTAAGCGCTTTCAGTCTCTGGTCTCAAGTAGCATTATTATAATAAAACAATAAAACCCTTTACTATAGATGTAGGCATAGGACGTAGGACTTAACAGTGAAGTTATTGAAGTTACCAGCCGGCAGAGCGCAGTTGCGTACTGGAAGAAGCTAGTTGTCAATGCCATATAATGATGTGCACGCAATAGTTTGCAGTTAGTTTGAGAGATTTTAATCAGCGAGTGATGGTGCGTTCGTGTCAGGGGCGGTTCTTCAGGTTAAGCTAGTGAAGCGCCACTTCACCTGTTTTCTATCTAGATACATTCGAACCTAATTGGTTTCTATTATAATTGTTTCATTTTCAAATATCATAGTATCCATACAAGAATCACAATGTGGGGAACTGAAGTCGTTATTCCTGAAGAAGTTATCGTGATAGAAATAGGGAGAGATTAAACATTCCTGTTACAAGGGAAAGAATGATTAGCAAGCGAATGGTTTCTTTTCTTTCAATCCGTAATGCCGTTTGTCCAAATGAAAGTATAAGGCCGATGCAGCTCTTTTCTTCCCGTTTGTTTCTGGTTGCCGTGAGAACCGAATAAAGGTTGAGCCTTTTGCGTATTGTTATACTACATGCTTCGAGTCTGCGGTGGTATCTATCGCCCTTAATTTTTGATGGGAGAAAGGGTTATAGAGGCAATTCGGTGGTTCATTGACACTCTTAAAATCTGTTGCAAACCACCCCTTCCGTTGGATATTGGAAAACTTTTCGTCCTACTAACACGTCACTTTTAGTCACTTCCGATCAGATCCTAAGTATGGCTTCCTTCGGAAGGGAAGTAAAGCCGTGGGTCCCGTGTCGTACATTTACGGCACGAAAAAGAACCTCAAGCCTGAAAGAGAGGCCTCTGAGCAAAATTTGTCGGCCGTTTCACGCACTGAATTGATTGGGACGCTGATGACCTGAGATGTTAAAGAGCGTCCTTAAATAAACCAATCAAAAAAAAAAAAAAAAACTTCCGATCAGTGTGTGATAACAGGCATCTATTCTGAAATATTACTCTGTGCTATTGCTTAGTGGTTGGTAATCAAAATATTCATAGGTTGCTGTTTGTATAAAGTGGTTACTATTACGTTTATTAAAATTAGGTGCTATGGGTTGTATGGAATTAAAGCATAGTCAACATTTTAATTTTTAAAAATCTTATTAGTAATTTGCAATGGATCCGCAAAATGAGATAGCATGTGTGTGTTAAAAGCACAAATTTCACGATAGAATGAGGACGATGAATTCAAATTCTTAATGTGTCAGCGCAAAAAAGTGGGGGAAAAAAAGTGAAATACTACCCAACAGACATTTTGAAAGATCATGACAGTGGCGGCTCGTGGCACATACAAAAGAATGGGCCAGGGGCTTTACTACATCACACTTAAGTCCAAAAATTGCAGTTTTTACACATAAACAAAAGTATGCACACTTTATTTGTTGAAATGCTAAGACAAAAAATAAGCACAAGAGTGCACTATTCGGTCCTGGCCATTCTTAGGTGTAACCCTCACAAATACAACTTGTGCGTTCCAATTGATTTCTTTACTTAATTTTAAATTAAACATAATTATTCTTATTCCAATTCCTGAAACAATACAAAATAAAATAATGATATAATTAGAGTACTCCCGTCTATCATCTGTGGTCCTTGCTAACCTCTTGTGTCCTGTTCGTCAGTAATCTCCTACTGGAATTCCAGAAGACAGAGGTCCAGCCACCACTTCAGGCAATTCTTTCCCATCAGAGGGTTTTCTTCCAATTCTTTTCCTTATTTATTTGACTCATTATTGCTTTTTTTTAAATTCCTACTCTGTTCCAATTCTTTTTGAGTTCATCAATCACTAAATAACAAATAAACTTAATATAGTTCACTTAATTTCTATTCAAAACAGGGTTTTGAATAAATATTATATACCCTAAACATGTTATACGAGTAGCAAACTTTTTAAAAATTATTTTAACAATCCATAAAACACCCACTTGTTTACCAACCACATTCACTTATATTTAACTGTATATAAATAATCACCCAAATACCTAATTTGAGATAAATCCCCCAAATATTACCTCAAAATAGAGCAGAACTAAATTGTTACAAACTTAACATCACAGTGCCTAATAATGTAATAAAATACAATTTAATTACTTTAATTCAATTTCTTATTTCTCTCTAGTGACCATCTCCATTTCATCCTTACCTTCATAAAAATTCCCTAATTTATACAGGTGAGTTTGATCTTAAAAATCTTTCTTACTATAACTTCTTTATTCCTCAATAACCATTTCTTGCTTATCAAGCTTATCCCCTCCATTCATTTGTCCCTTTACACTGAAAAATAAAATGTATAGGCAGACCCCTGGGATAATATCCTCCGTCAAAGCTGTCAATTTCCAAACACATAATCGAAACCAAGCTATCCCTTCCCTTTCATTGTTCATACAAATTACGGTATACTTTTCCTTCTCTAGTACACTTTTCATATCCTTGTACCATGTCAATGAACCTTTCTCTTTAAACTGGAAGAATAAAATTTGTCTGTCCATATCTTCCAGTCTTAATTTCATTTCCCTCCAAAATATCCTTCTGAAATCAACAATTTTAACCCAGAAATTTCCTAGGCTATTGCTCTCTTAACTTCTCCTAACCAGTATTATCTGTAAACCCAACTTTTCTTCTCGATATGTCAGATATATTTTCACAATATCAGCACCGGGTAGAAGTATGCACATCTGGATTAAAGTAACACCTTCAGAAGAAACTTTAGTAATAAAGTAACTGTATTCACTCATTTCTTGTAGATGTAAACTGACCTCCAGTTCATACTATCCGAAACTTTCTCTATTTCTTACTGGTTTAAGTCCTGCATACTGACGGTGTACTCTTTGTGCATGGACAGAACAGCCTACTCATTCAGTCTTAGTTCATCGAATTCCTTAGGTAGGTCTTTGTTTCAAAGTACTAAAGTAGCGTTCCTACTCGGCCATTGCTACGGGGGTTGAAATGACGATTTTCAACAATTATACACTTCCAAGAACGTGTCCTCCAAACTATTTTCACACAGAAACTATGCAAATCGCAAATTGTTACTATTTTACACACTGCATTATTCCTATAAGTTGCACATAACTTTCATTAAAGTTTTCTTTATTTAGCATGGAGTACGCTAATGTGATAATTTCGAAACGTGAGAAAGTTAAACACTGTCTATATATTTTGAAATTCTGCGGATCAATAAGAGAAAATGCACGTAGCACTTCTTCGATAGGGAATCTATCTTGTAACTGATTCAAAATGACGTCACAGGATTCTTTGGCATCTATTTCTACTGCAATTTCACTTTGACTTATTCTACCTTTTTTCCTTGAGGAATCAGTTGTTGTATCTCCAGAGTCAGAAGATGTCAATGCATATTATTTCTTAGTTGAGCCATTGTTGACTGGAAACTCTCAAGCGCTATTTTCACTCTTAACTGCTAGCGCATTTCTGGACTGAAGAACATTTTAAGACATACCAACCTGATGATAACATACACATATGGCATCATCAAGGAATTTCTGATATCCATAAGTTTCTTCCATTGTCTTATCACTCCGTATTTGCATCCTTTCGAAACAACGTAGAAGTTGTTTTCTTTCCTCTTGCACAAAATTAATTATTCTGGAATTAAAGTTCTATCCTGAGGCATAAGTTGGAAGACGTCCTTTGAAGATCTCTTTTGTTAGATTAATGCGTTTCAAAGATGATTATGATGATGATGATGATGATGATGATGATGGAAAAATGCACTAAGGCCATTGATATTTGCAAAAAAAAAAAAAAATTCTGACTATTTTAATTATCCAGCACACTCTTTTGAGCACTAAATTCAGCTGATAAGCATAACAATGTACATAAATGGCGTTAGGAAAGACTTGTACTCCTTCCCGACATCTTCTCACAACTGCAGCGCCATCATATGTATGTACTATATGCTTCTGGTTTAAATGAAATTCTTATTTAACTGTTAAAGCAAGTGTTAATTCTTCTGCAGTCAGTTCAGAAACAGCAATGAATTTTATACTGATATATTGTAGTATAACATCAAATTGTAACAAGCATGTAATATCTATCGTTTCCTCAGCCTATACAGAATCGAAATTTGCCCTTTCTGTTTCTCTTCTGATGTCAGCCCTATAAGGGTGACATAATGCATCTAACAATTCATTTTACATTGCTTTAGAAGTGCTCTTTTTCTCAATGACTAATGTTAGTGATTTTCAAACACGCTATCTAACTGTGCTACATAAGCAACTAAATCCAAAAAAATGCCTCTTAATAATTGTCGGTATTATTATGTCCCCTAAAAGGCTAATTTATGAACCCTACAAATATTTATGTCTATAATTTTATTTAAGGCTTGTCAATTGTTGACTACAAGTTCGTTGTGTCTTTTCGCAGCAACACTATGTTCCTTCTCAATTTGGAAATGAATATTTGTTGTTCATAATATTTTAAATTACATTGCATTATTCATATGTTTCGTGCTAAGCTCAGGTTTCTTAACTTTTTCTAATAAATGCTTCAAATCAGCTCAACCTGCTCTAGACCAAGATGATTCACTCTCGAACAAATAGCAACAACAACAACAACACAAAAACAACAATAACAACAGCAATAATAATAACAGTAATAATAAACACTTTTCTCAATTCACACGCTGTCAGTCAAGATTTCTTTTTTCTTTTTCTTTTCTTTTTTTTTTCCAAACCATATAGGTAAAAACCTTCTTGATTTTGTTCCATCTTGTTGAGTAAGCATTATAGCTTTCCGTTTCCAAATTTTCACTTAAACTTAGATGCAAAAAAAGAGTCTTATATAAAATGTTCACTTTATTTATCTCCACAAAACAGAAAACCTTTTATTTTTTGGGAACTTAATAGTTAACACTGTGAAAGCCAGCTTGCCACTGACAAACAGTGAGAAAGCTACCCATTTTAAAGAGTGAAAATAATTTCTAGTCAGGTATGCATGGTGTCAATAACTTCTCAATATCTGGTTCATACAAAAAGAGAGAATACATAGCCATGAGCCATCTTCCTGCTGGCCCAAGAGATTGCAGAAATAATCAAGAGAAAGACAATTATAAGTTCTTGTAAATCTTTGCTGATCCATGAAGATAATGTTTAATGTAATTCATTTTGAAAAACCTTTTAAACTCTCTAAAATTTATCTGTACACAAGGTTCTAATGCTGTGAATTTTCTACAGAATGAGAGACAAAGAAAGCTACCTAACTGGGCTTGCAAACTGTACATTTACCTTGTAGAAGGCAAAATTACGCAGTGCAAATGAATAGCTCTATAATACCACTTTGTCACATCAAAGCCTAGTATCTACCCAAGAAACATATTGTAATATCTTTCCAAAAATTAAGATTATAAATAAATAAATAAACAAATAAATAAATAAATAAAATTAAAACATTGCACAGTCTAATTCCTCTAGGAATTTCCTATCTATGTCCTACCCCTGAGGCAGCTCAGAGGAGAATATGACAGTACCTAGAAAAAGAACAGGCAAATATCTTTCAGTAAAAGATTTTCATATGACAGCAATACAGGCTTAAGAACTGTAACAATATTTATAATGATGAAGAAAAATATTTAGACAGCAAAAAGCATTTATTAAAAAACTTGGAATTTATACTGAAAGAAAAATTCATCTGCAAAATAAAACTTAAAATAAAATTTAAAGGCCTGCTATCAGTGTGTACTAATTACACCTAATCACATACTACTGACTTCCAGTAATTATAAGCAAAAGTTCATAGTTTTCCCTTTATATTTATATATCTTTGTGCATTTATGCTCTGATGATCAAAAACTTACAGCTATCATTAATATTATTTATGAGTCTCTGGTGTTCTTTATGTATCATTTCTTTTTATTCAGTTTTATCTATATTGATTAAGTAAAAAATGTTACGGTTGTATTTTGGGCATTTTATAGTTGTATTTTTTTTATCACTAGTTAAAGTATGATATGTTTTAGATTATGCTTATTTAATAGTTTTAAAGATGAATGACATTTATTTTTATCATTGGATTATGAATAATATAAATAATAATAGTTATGAACAATTCTTTAGAATTTATTGAACCCAAAATACTAAATACAACCTTATTTTCCAATAATCATAATTAATGTATTTTACAGATCAGTACAAATGCGGCTGTATTCAATGCACAAGAGAGAGTTTGTAATGGTATTCCTAGCCTTTTTTGCATGTTTTGGACTTGGTGTATTCATAGGATTGGCAGGTAAGTTGGCACTTTAGTGTTAGTGCTTAAGGTAATGAAAACCTGATAAGCATAACTCTGAATTCAGATTTTCATTAATATTCATTCACTTCAATTTTATAAAAATGAATTTTGATACACTGTTAAAAATTATAATCACCTTCTTTAACACTAGTTTCATATACAAGAGAGTGTTCTTGTTGCTTTTTGGAAGATTTTTGTTTTATTTTTATTATTCTCAATTTTATTTATTTATATGCTAAACAGAATACAAAATACATGAAATAAAGGTCTTAAAGTTTTGGCGCTGACCACTTTTCTTATAGATAATACAATTTTTTGAATGACATCATAATTAATGAATTACAATTGTTATTATGCAAATTCCAGTCTTCTTACTCCCTTATTCTTGTAATCAATATTTCCATCTTTGGCTACCAGAAGGCAGAAACACTGGTCATCTCTGTATTGATATTTATGAGGGAAACTGCTTCTTCAGTATACCAGAGGAAGACTCCCCTCTCATCCATTCTTACATACTGCTCTTAGGTAAATTATTATATCTTTTTCAGCTATCATATGCCCTGTCATGTTTTTCATTATTCTCTCTCCACCTAATCACTGTTTCCTGAACCATATTACTCATATTCCTACACTGAACATTGAACCAATTTTAATTCAACTTCTTTATCCTCTTATTATTTCTAGTCATACTACTTCACTCCTATTTCAATACAAACTCATATATCTCTAATGCTTCATCGCCTATACCTTCAACCAAATCATTAAATTAGTCCTATGTAATTACAATTTAACCATTTTTGAGTCCAATATATTACAACACTTTTTACATCACTCAGGGTTCCATTTATAGCATGCTATTTTGTTGCGTTTTCTTCACTATCAAATTTGTTCACATTACTCTAAGATAACCATACCGGTAAATGAGAGCTGATACCAGAGACATTTATAATTTAATTATTTTTAATGTATGTTGTACCCTCCTGTAGGCAGAGATGTACTTGTATTTTATCAGATTCAGTATCCATAAAGCAGCATACTTGAAGTAGACCATATCTTTGATAAGTTGTATCACTGGCACATGGGAAGTTCATTCACTCAAATTTATTCTATCATTTGGTTAGATAACTTTCAAAACTTAGATTCTCAGTTAAACACAAAATATAAGTCTTCAGTTTAAAAATATCTGATCAGCTTTCTTTCTGCCTCTGAAAATACTCATAATAATTCAGCAGCAATTGATTGAATCATTGCATTGCTCTATTCAATTACTGTTATCAGTAGATATTTATACCTGCTTATGTATCTTCTGGCTGGAAAATAAATGCAGTTATTAGGCAAGGGCATTTGTGTATCTTTACTTATATCTGGGAGAGAAATTCATGTTAGGAGAGTGGAACGCACTGTAAATGCTGAAATTTCAACATAATTATTCGTTAAATAAAATTTTCAAGAGCAGAATTAATTTGACTAATTACTGTTATATAGGCACACTTTAATTGACAAGATTCTCTATGCCAGACAAAGGCTGCTGGATTTCATCATGTCATTTGAAAACTGCCTTCATCTACCGCAGTCATGCCACTACCTTCATTGTCACCAACCATCACATCTTCCATCACACACTTCATTGCGACCTACAATGATTATCTTATTACTGCAGCTTGGATTCTTAGGTAAATACATTTTATTTGCACTGCAAAAAGAGCTAACAAGCACATTTTAAACTTTGAATGTGATAAACTCAGTTTATATTTAAAATTTTATACTACCTTAAATACATACCTATTTCTTTAAATAAATTATATGTAAAGTATTTTCAAAGTACAAAAATGCATAAAATTAATTATTAATTAAATAACTTTGTACAAAAACTCAATTTCAAACATATTATTGCAGAAACTCCTTGCCATTTGTCTTGTGTTTCATATTATGTAGCTGGCTCAGCAGTCCTGCCTAACACAGAGCAATAACATAGATGTAAACATCCAAGTTTATTTTGATTGTTAACATTATGCTATACCTATAGGTGCTCTATACTGCTCGGTTTATGCTTTCAAGATGCTATTACTGTTTTTGCTGGAAGGAGTTATGCATACGGTAACCCTCTATCCTGCTTCTTTCTTTCTTTGCCTTGTGATTAAGTGTAGCTAGTTTAGTGTATGAACTCCAAAATGAGATGGTGTGAACATGTGAGCATGCAGTTTAAAATGTATGATTTTTCATGCCTTTGCATAATACAAATCCACAATTGATGCTTGGACTCATCCTTATTTCTCTATATCTTCATTAATAGAAAATGTTTATGAGCCTGGTGCTAGTCTACACCATCTTTACTTGGGTGTCAGATCATTTTAGCATCTGCAACTTGACAGTATAAACACATATCAAAGACATGATGCAATAGAGTGGTGGTATGAGAGAGGGATGTTGTGCTTTGCCATCAACTGTGTTTGAGCTTTGAGTTAAGGTCATGCATTTGCAATCTTTCTTTAGTAGGTTTAATGAAGCCAATGGTAAATGACAGTTGAATAACCTGAGGATGACATTTTTACTGCAATTATTCAGCAGTTGGGAAGGCATAACATAAATTATATTGGTGAATATTCCATACTTTTATATGTCATAAAATAATTCAAAATTGATTTAATTTTTTTTGTGCTTTTGTCACATATTTCAAGTATTGAATAAATATTTTCAACATTTTCAGCATCTAAAAATTTGAGGTCCTTTTATTACAATTCTCAAAATTTCCACCTCTAAAAATGCACCATGATGCCAATAAAATTCCTCAATATTTTAATAAAATAATGGGTTTTCATTCTTCTTTAATGGTTATGCTTATAGTTTCTGTAATAATTTCTTTTGAAATCATCAGTGAGATGAACTAAACTTCCTTAAATGCTTTACTTTGTTTTACCAAATTTCATATCAAAGTAAGTTTTGAATTGTACAGCAGCAGCTGCAATAGGGTTGTCAGTTCATTTTGTATTAAAAATTATTCACTATGTGTATAGTTTGTTTCACTCTATTAGCTCATGATTAGTCAAGTTTATATTCCTTAACTAAGAAATACTATTTCTGAGATGATATTACTGGTATTTTATTTACCAGCACCATGTGAAAGATGCATTATCTTGAGCAAAATTGCATCCAGGTGGAATATTTGAAGTCAGACACTTGTTAATAATTTAGTAAAAGTGTTGGCCATTTATTTCATTATGATATTTCAAAAGATTTAATCTTTTAATTAAACAATGATTCCATGTGTTCCTTATCTCACAACTAGAATGGATAACAATCACACTCTGCAGAGAAATCTGATTTATTTTCACTCATTGGATGTTACTATAATGCAGATGCTTATTTATATTTTAATGTTTATGGGCCTATATTGCAACTATTTTTTTACTATGCATGATTTTATTTCATCCATTTTTAAATTTGTTTTAATGTTTTAAAGTATACTTCCCAATGTACAATCAGCAAAATCAATGGTAGGAAGATGTAAACAGTGCAGCTCAGTGACAGATATCTTTGGATGGACCGAGATTTAAGTCTTTTGAACTTTTATGTTGTATAACTTACTTATCACACACACAAGCACATACACATGCACAAGAAACCCATATATTGAAGCTGATAAAAAAAGAAAGAAAAGTAAATTCTAACAAAAATGTCTTTATATTTCAAAAGAAGTTGGTATTTTCATGTACAGTATTTTTCCTATAAAGTAGAATGTAACAGATGTGAACTGAATGAGACTATGCATACTAAATATCAAATGCATTACATACACAATAGAGTGTGTTTGGAAATGGAAATAGCAACTGTGGTGCAGCAAGGATTTTGTGTAATACCAATTTGTTGAAGATAATGATGGGCAGAATTTGGGTCATTCAATGTAACAATATTGAAGTGTGTCCATGTACTCATTGTTTATGCCATGCCTTTGGGTTGAGTGAATGTCATGCTGTTTCTGTCTTGTAGGCACCATTAATTACCATATATGGGGTTTAGCTATAAACCTGTCATGCAGTGTTTTAGGTCTCAGCTACTAGGCATACTATAGCTGATAACTCCTGCACTTCAACTTTGCTTACCCCTTTTGTCATGTCCTTGAATGTCACTTACTGAACCTGTTCTTCTGTTGGTTCCATGGCAGTGTACATTCATTCATTAGATAGTTAACTCTAGAGCTACACATGGTTTGTAAACTTAATTTAAAGTAAATCAGCTCATTGTGGGTATGCAGAATTTATTCTGAACTTTTCTAATCAGTTGCTTTCTTCCAGAACTGCATTTCATGATATTGTGTAATTTTTTCTGGTTCAGTGCATTTATATATATATAAATGAGGGGGGGAGAAAATGTACAGTTTTAACAGAGGTAAAATTAGACAAAATTGGTGCAAATCTTAAACATCACCAATAAATTCAACTAAAAATGAACATAGGAATCCACATAGTGAAACTATCATAATAGAAAGTTTTAATGTGAAATGTCAAGAGAGTTTAATATATTGACATGATTTTAGAAGTTTTACTTTTAATTCAACAAGATTACCAACAAAATTGCTCCCAAAACTAGCATAGGTAAATATTTTTGGTTGTTCTATACACAAAGCAATACAGTTATTAAAACTTAAACAGTGCAAGTTTACAGCAATCTATTATTTACAACCACGTATCCATGGCACAAGTACATTACTGTGAGTGATTTCTTTCATCAGTTAATGAAGGTGTAATCAGACACACTTCTTCTCTTTTTCAGACAAATCATGATTTCACCTTTATGGTTCTGTGAACTCTCAGAACTGTCCCTGTTGGTGTTCTGAAATTCCATATATTGTGTATGAATCTGTGCATTATGATAGGAAATATGCTGGCACAAGATGAAAAATTAGTCCAATTTGTTATGAATGAACACTAAAAGCAGAGATATGGAACTAACATTTCAATCTAATTCATTCATTGTTTGATGAAAGAAGAGAAATTAATGACTTGTTTCAACAAGATTTAGCTACTGTTGCTGTATCAGACTATCCATGGGGAGAATTACAAATGTGTTTCAGAAAAAGTGATTAGAATTAGTATGTAGAGTGGTTAAATAGTGATTTCCATCTAATAGTATGTGATTTTGCTTCCTATTAGTCTGAAGGACCAAAGTTTATAAACCAGACCCTTGCACATTGGAAAACTACAGGAAAATATTAGCAAGGTAATCAGAAACATTATACGGCTAAACTTAACTATTTACATTTCCAATAAAATGCCTGTTAGATGGGCATTCTATAAGGTATTGTATTCACTTTGACAGAATGGGAGAATAAATAAATATCCTGCCAGATGCAGTAAGCTTAGTAATTGAGATGTAAGACTCCACATGAATGAACAAGAATAAAACTAAAGCCCATAATTGTACAAATCATCCGATAGCCTGAGAAAAGAACAGCATATATTTTCCCCATACTTTCTTGAAATTTAATGTAAGCACAAATTTCACAACCTGCATGACAGACAGAAGTTACTAATATTAAGATCATTGTATGACTGAGTCATAACACTGTTTTGCTCCACTTACTTGTTTAAATATATAGGACTGGTTTCATGAACCCTTCGTTCATTCTGGCAGCTCATTATCAACTTACTATAGCTCCATAATCAGTCAACAATGGGCTAATGATGCGAACAAAAGGTTCATGAAACCAGTCCTACATATGTAAACAAGTAAGTGGAGCAAAAGAGTGTTACTTAGACTTAATCATAAAATGATCTTAATATATGATTAGCTTCACTGTGCAACATTCCAATTAACAATTTTAGAGGTTATTAAATTTAGCTGTTTCAGCATGTAAGATTTAATGCCTTCCCAGTGTGAGGTTTACCAACATAACTACCCTCTTGGTGGAAAGTAAAAAATTTAGATAAACTAACTTCTTTGGAAGTTCTTTAAATTGGGGAGAAAGTAAAAAATGTAGATAAACTAACTTCTTTGGAAGTTCTTTAAATTGGGAAGAAATCCAAGTTCAAACTGCAGCAATATGTATATATTTCATGCGTTAACATAAGTTGATATTCAATGCAGTTTTATTTCAAATTTTCAATTTTCTTTACAGCAACTTTGATCTCTTTATTTATTATAATATGTAGGCAGCAGATTTTTAGACCTAACCAGAATAAACTGCAACTTACAGTATGGTCAGTGATGCTTTCCTCCAGGCAGCCAGCTAACTGGCTAATGAGCAATGAACTCGCCCATAGGCAAAACACCCTTGGGAAAAACAAAATTGATCACGAGGTACTATTGACAGTTTTCCTAAATTATGGACAAAATATGAGCAGACATGCTGTTAACTTGAAGTGTAAATTAGAACTTGTATAGTGAAGCAAATCATATAAGTATGACTGAGTCAAACTGCACATTATTGTGACTTCATTTACCTACTAAAAGTCTGCTTCCAAATAATAACAATCTGAAGCATATATACTACATAAAATACACATACTGTTATTTTGTATATTACACTAATTTGCAATAAAATTACTGCCTTCAAATTTTGAATGTTTCTAGGGTATTTCTAGCATGCTAAAATAAAATATAAAGTCAGAAAGTTCCTATCACATACCATTTTTTTGTTATTTTAATTTTCTTATAATATTTCATTTTGAAAATTATAGCATAATTATTAAAACTGTAATAAATGTCAAGATATGAACACCAAATTTATTCTAAGCATTTTTAAGATGTTTATGGTAAAAACTGAGGACACCAGATGATTCTTATCTGATAGGGGGTGCAAGCAGATCAGGAAGTTAGAGCGAGATTATGCGCAGCCTTGCCATTATGTTTAAAGGGCATTCTCCTTTACAACAGAAAAGTTTTTGGCTCAGAGCCCCTTGCCTATTCAGTGATCCTTAAAGAATCATATGAAATTTTGGAACTGCTGATACTGGGACTGAACTACAGTGAAAAAAACTGGCAAGTTTGTGGAGATAATAAAATTTTTACTATGCTGCTTGGTCAACAATCTGGCTTTACCAGATTTCCATGCTTTCTATGTCTGTGGGATGGCAGGGCATGAGCTGATCACTGGACTAAGAATGATTGGCTACCTGAAGAAAATTTTGAAGTCTGTTCTAAGAATGTTTTGTGCCAAACCCTTGTGAGATGTTTTAAAGTTTGGGCTGCCATCTCTCCACACTAAGCTTGTCTTAATGAAACAGTTTGTAAAGGCTTTAAATAAGGAAGGAGACTGTTTAAAGCACACACGTGAAAAATTGTCAATGCTCTCTGAAGCAAAATTAAAAGAACTTGTATTTAATGATCCTGATATAAGAAAATTGATCTCTGAATAGAGCATTTAAAAACACTATGGCGAAAATGAGAAAGCAGCATAGGTATCTTTCTATGAAGTTGTTTCAAAATTTCTTGGTAACAACAAGGATCCTAATTTCTGAAACATTGTGGCTAACATGCTTGAAGCATATGTACAAATAACTTGGTTTTAACAGGAGTCTGAAGATTCATTTATATTTTCTGAACTAGATTATTTCACCAAAAATCTAGGATTTTTGAGTGAAGAGCAAGATGAACATTTCAAAGAGATGTACAGAAGTTCAAAAGGAGGTACCAGGGATGCTGGAGCATCAATATTATGGACTATTTTTGGATGTCAAATCATGAAATAATCTAAAGACAAAAATAAAAGGAAGAGGAACTGGAGGACTTTCTCAACTAAGAACGAATGGCTATAATTATTTATGTGATACATTGTGCTATTTTATACATCCAGTAGTGAAGTAAACAAGACAAAATAAAATAAAAATGCTCTAATGACATGTATGAACAACCATACAAATAATTTCAGTAATTTCTGGTTTTTACATATTTTTGCATTTGAAATAAAAAATGTTAATGGAAAAGTTTGTGATGAACTTCACATAAATATGCAGTACATTTAAAGTGATTTTGCATAAACTTGATAGAAGTAAACTGATGGAAAATTCGGATTCAGCACATCAAGATTATATAAAATTAATTTATGTACTTTAGGCAACATCCACAAAGTGCAGATTCACAGGCTAGTGTTATTCATTTTCTAGAAGAGATGATTTTGTGCATGAATTTTAGAATTCACTGACTTCATTATGTTATGTTATGTTATGAAATTCATTACTCACAGATCTCCAGATCCACAATTACAAATAGGATATTATAACAGTGTACTTTCACAAACCAAATATATTAAATTCCTTGGTTTAATAATTGATAACCATCTGAATTGGAAACATCACATTGATCTTATTACCCCTAAACTAAGCAGTACATGCTATGCAATACATGCATTAGTAATGTTGGAGTCAATTAAGACTTTAAAACTAGTTTATTATGCTTATTTCAACTCAATAATGAAGCACAGTAAAATATTTTGGGGAAATCCAGTTAAAAGGGAACGTGTCTTCCTGTTACAGAAAAAATTCATACAAATAATCGCTGGTACACATAGCAGATATTCATGTAGAAACCTCTTTAGGAAATTTGAAATTTTAACTCATCCTTGTAAATATATTTTATCCCTCTGAGCTTTCATATAATAAATAAACAAAAATTTGTTCAAAATCAAAATATACATGACAAGAATACTAGACAAAAAGCAAATCTACATCGTCAAATTTTAGCACTTTCATGCCATCAAAAAGGCTTTTATTATGAGTGCATTTTAGTATACAATGCTCTTCCCTCTAGCCTAAAAGCCTTAATAAACAATGTCAATTCCTTTAAATCTGCTCTTAGAAAATACCTATATAAAAAGGCCTATTATTCTGTAAAAGAATATATGAGTGACAATATTATACTGCACAACATATCAATATATATGTAAATATGTATATAATAAAATTTGTATGATTAAGTGACTAGTCTGTTTTTATTGTTGGTTGAATTGTTCTAAGTGTTCTTTTTTATTTTTATTGTAATTATTTATGTAGATGCAGACAAATTTTTTTTAAATACAGATTGAAAGCTACTGTGGTAATTGTATATGACAAGTTCAATGTTCGTAGGTTTCTGTGGCTGTTCCACGAACTCACTGAATGCTCCAACTAACTAACTAACTGACTGACTGACTGACTGACTGACTGACTGACTGACTGACTGACTGACTGACTGACTGACTGTCTGACTGACTGACTGACTGACTAACTCTTTGACCTTAAATATGGAGTACATAGTAGCAACAAACTTATGTTACAAAGCTCTAAGAGTTGGTTTGAAGATGTTACCTATTTGTTTTTCAGATTGATATCATGTGGCTGCATCTTACAATAACCTGGAATTAAATTTTTGTTAGTTTTAAAGAAAATACTTCAGCATATCTGTACACTAATTTACACACTGTAATTTAGCTCCTTGTGGAATGAGTTTCTAGTTGGATTTATTGAACATAGGGAGTTTCTGCTGAAACTAATAATACTGTCACTAAAATAAACTTTTGAAGAGAAGTTTTTCTGCACTAATTTTTGCTTAAACTTGCTGTTTTGGTGTCCTTTGGTTTGAAATAGTTAATGCATTCTCATATGTGAACCAGAATTTTCCAATTTTTCTCTTAACTAAACACTGTTGCTTTCTTGCATATTCTGTTCTTTTTATTGGGAAACATAATTCAGTCATTTTACATTATACTCCTTGCATATCTATTTTACTAAATCCAATTTACTAGTCCCTGTATGCCACACACACATATATACACACAGATACACACATTTTCTAGACAGGTACCTAGAACATGTAATTATTTCATTTTATCTGTACTTATAATGTGTATAGTCTTCCACTTACCTCTTGCTGATAGTACAGATTTTTGATATTGTTATTAAACATTGTACACTTGTGAGAGACCAATATTTCTTTAAAGTTGAATGGGTTAATTGGTGAGCATAATTACACAGTGAATATAATGATTTTATAATTGGCCAAATAATATATTTTATGGAATAGCTATTTCATAAATATGGGAACAAATGATAACTGAACTTAATAACATACAAAACTTCATGAATTTTCAAATTGTGTAAAATTAATGTAGTAAATGTCTCTCTCAACACAACACTTACCACAAAGCTTAGTTTTTTATTCTAAAAGTTTTTAAGAAAGTTATTAGTTAAAGTTAAGATTTAAGCTTTATTAAGAATAGAAAGTCTTTTGTTATAGTGATGTATCTTAAGAAAATGTTAAATGTTGAAGATATAAGCTTTAAAATTTTACTCAGCTGCTTGGCCCACTTTGTAAATGAATGTACATATTATCAATATTTTATAATTGATATTATCATATGATTTAGTTGAACTACATACTCTTAATGCTTCACTTACTTGTCATAATATATAGAACCAGTTTTGAGAACAAAATGTTCTTAAAACCAGTTCTATATATTATGACAAGTAATTGAAGCATTAAGAGTGTGTAGTTCAACTAAATCATAGAATAATATCAATTATATGATTGGCTTCACTATGCAAGTTCCAATTTACATTTTAATTATATATATATATTTGTTTAGGACCGCCAATAACAAGCACATCTGAGAAGAAGGGTTCAGCACTAGTGTCCAAACAAAATGGAACTGACTTAGCCAATGGCCCTTTCATAATGACTACTCCATCTATGTCGACATATAGTCAGCAACTCTGGATCATTGCTAAGGTTGCCACAGATAATGATGATGGTAAGTCTGTAATAAAATCATTATGGTCTGTGAGAATAAAGACGTAAATGCAGAAAGGCTAAGGTATAGGACCAGATGGTCAAAATACTAAGGTATGTTTATCAGTTTTTTGACCACAGCATGAGATAAAGTCTATATAACCAGAATTTTGCTCAGGCATCCTCTGCATTCCTGCAGTTTTGTATTAAATGGAACTTTCCATGTACTGATTTAGATGGCAGTTTTGGTGCACTTGGGACTGAACTGGACACAAAAGAACAAAGGAAAAAGTTTTCTATTAGGTATAAAACCATGAACTTTTAAGACTGAGTCAGCAACCATTTATACCTGAGCAATGTCAATGTTTCTTTCCTATTAACAGTAAAATGTAAGTTAATGGAATATTTTAACATATTTTTCCTTTATTGAAATCACGGTACTACCACCACCATTAAATGGCATCATTATCCATATTAACAAAATATTATATTAATAACAACAACCAAATTTAACATTAGATGTTTTTTTAAAAGATTAAGAGTTAAGATCTGAGAAATCAAATTTCTTACGATTCTGACTGTTCATGACTCTTTTATGTTCTCCTAAATCAATTAATATTGCTTGATAATAATATATATTATTCTTGCCAGTAAAATCTCCAACACATCAATTATTAGTTTCTGATATATGTAATGAGTGAGTATAATTAACATTTTTAATAATGATGCTGTTTATTGAGACCACAAAAAATGCTAGTATAAGAAAATATTCATCATTTTAATGAATTTTGATTTTATATATACATTGATTTATTTTAATGCTACTTGTGCAGGCAATGGTATGTGTATCGGTGTTGCTCTTACATGTGTTTGCATATTTTACAAAACTATAATCATGCTACATCCAAAAGATAATGGAGTATGCCAGATGGAAGTGTAAGCAAGAACAAAATATTCATATTGATTTCCACAAAGATATACATACTTTTTGGTAGGCTGTAACTTCTGAATACAGAATTTTCAGATATTCCATTTTACTTGGAACTATATGGTTTTATCTTTTTGTTCCACATACAGTGCAAGTTTTATTTCTTTCTTCCTCTTTTTCAAGCAATGGATATTTAACTCTGCTGCATTTAACAGATAGCTATCTTATATTTGGTTATTTTTCTTCTTGAACTGAAACAATTGAAATAGAAGCAAATAGAGTTAAGAGTTCACAGGCATTAATGAACAACACCAAAGAATTTTAACCGTATATACAGAGATCTTACACAAGTAGTTTGAGATAGGGAATGCAGGGTCAAAGTTTTCAAACTTACATGTTGGAACTTAAAATTTATACAACAACAAAATTATAGCAAGAATTGATGTTATTTAATTTTCACAACTACAAAATTAAAGCATAGCAGGATATCTTATTTCAGTTCAATTATGAATGAATGAATAAATGAATGAATTTATTTATTTCTCATACATGAACATACAAAATATTTATAACAAAATGAACATAAAAAAAAAACAAATTAAAATTAAAAGATAACATATAGGATTAGTGCCTTTGTTAATTCTAGAAGGCACTAACTCCAGTCATATATTAATAAGCAAATATGTAATTAGTAATATTTTTACAATATTATGAATATATTATAATATTTATAATTGTTAATACTTCAATCCAAAAATTCCAATTTGATAAGCTTAGCCCCCTAGTCCCCTGTTCATCAGCAGTTACCTACTGCATTATCCAGGGGATGAAGCTCTGATCCAAACCCCACCAAAAAAAAAATATATATATATATAAATAATAAATACTATAAATAACAATTTATTATTTCAGAATAATTAAGGTATTTAAATTTATATACTATAATAATTAAAAACAATTTTCAATGCAAAATATTTGCTTTTGATTGGCAAAAATAGCACTTTGCATTACATTCTAATGGTAAGAAATGTGCAATGGAATGTAATGATATATCCTAAATAAAAGTGATGCAATGAAAAGAAAATTGGCAGAAAACACACATATTTACAGAATTTACTGGAATAGGTGACTTCCAACATCAATGTTGAAGCAACAAGAAAAAATATTCCCATGTACTGTGGAAAATTCCAGGTCTATCATGAATAAAATAACAAACTGTGGCTATGCAGGCAACTAATTCCAGCTCTGAAACTTCAGAAGTTTCATATACAGAGTGTGGCCATCAATCAACCTCAGAAAAAGAAATTAAGAGGATTCAAGTCTAGAGATTGTGCTTGGATATGATTTTCTTTCCATACATACAGAGGCCTGGAAAAACTTGATTAAAATGCTCTCTTACATTCACACAGAAATGGGGAGGAGACCCATAATATTGATACCTAATTCATGTCAAATATGGAGAAGAATGTCCTTAAGGAAGCCAGATAGTATATATTGTAAGAATCATGATAAATATTGAATTTAATCATTGAGGAAGAAAGTTTCGACAATTAATATGGTTGAAAACTACACCAGACTAGACATTGACAGAAAACTCACAGAAAATCTCTGCTTATGACTTGGTTCCACATTGACATAAGGATTTGTGTAATCCCATACATGATTGTTCCTTGAATTTACTACTTGTCCAATGCTGCTAAACTTGGCTTGATCTATGAATAACACCATAGAAAATAAAGCTGGTTGTTACTGCAAAGTCCAAAGTCCTCTAGACCTAAGATGTGCACCTTTTGAAGGTGCAATGGATAAGAACTGTCCTTCATATACAACTTACTGTATACTTAAATGGTTGACATCTATTACACATATTGGTTAAAGGATCCTTTTCAACTTTTTTGGTGATATTTTCTTTGAAACCTAGAGTGTGACATATTTTTCTTGCACTAATATATTTAATTGTGTTAAACCATCAAAGTTCATGCAAACTTTATCAAGAGATAGAAATGTAGATGGTTTCTTTTAGGAAGTCTCTCTTTGTAGATCTCAGCAGCCTTTACAACATAATCTCTTGCTTCCCCATAAAGCAGTTGTATGTCAATATGTTCAGGAAAACTTTAACCATTCTCTATTTCTTCAATTTGTTACTCATTTCAGGGGAAATTTTGTTTATATCTTTTGATTACAAAGCAAAGAACTGTCATGAAACAACTGACAGATATCTTGCAAAACCCATAACATAAGGAAAAAATAGAACTGCAACTTTGTTTCTAACAAATGTATTTATTAGCACACCAAAGCAATAATCATGTATTTAGCCTGAAAATTTTCAGAGTATTTTTTGCTAAATTGTGAAAATGCTGTTGAATATTTCTTAATAATCAGATTTATTTAGATTATTAAGTAGGGCGAAGCCATTTGAATATAAATTATATTGCTGTTTAACTTTAGAATGAATTTTTGAGTACCAAATTGCTATTAATTTAAAAGCCAATAATTTAGACAATTGTTCTCTTTGACCCAAAGACCACTCTATATGGAGGGAAATATTTTGATGTTGTTCATTAATATCCTATATAATGCAAAAAAATAATAATGTATATTATATAAATCTCCAAATTATTTAAACTAAACATGAGCATTAGTGAAAACCTTGAAGAGCTGGTACAAGAGCATTTTTTGGTCAAATTCTTAGAATGTATTAAATGATATTTAACATTATGGTGGTAGTAGCACTGTTATCAGCATTACATTGACAGATACAGGGGGTCAAGGTCACTAAGGCACAGATTTATGAATGGGAAGAATCTGCAGAAACTTGAAAAGCTTACCTCCCATAATGTTCTTTTCCAGTTCATTAGGTAAAATATCCATTAAACATTGCTAAAAGAACAAATATTACATTAGCATACATATTGAAACTTCCTTAATCAAATAAAGGGATTGAAAATAAAATTGGCATACTAAATCCAAAAATAAAATATATTTATTGGTATTAAATAGGGATTTTTAGCACAATTTGTCTGTCGTATAACACTCTTTATGCTTCACTAACCTTAAAAATATTTGGTACCAGTTTCATAGATACGTTATCTCCATCTTCGGCCATGGATGACTGGTGTAGAAGGCTGCTGTTACGTATTATCAGAAGCAATGCTCCACTCTGGTGAAACTTTTATGAACTTAAAATTTATATTTTCTTCCTTCAGAATGTCAAAATTCATCAAAAGATCCTTATGTTTGTAGATGTAAATCTTTTCTCAAATATCCAGTTCTACCGGTCCCTGTACAGCTCTCAATAATTCAACTTTTTCCTTTATACATTTTTATTTACTTATAACACCATTGTATGTATTACATGATTTTGCTACAGATATAGATAAATATTCTGGACATACTATATTTGAATCTAAACCTTTAAATATATCACAGACTAAATAAAAGAGTCACAAAATGGTATGTTCCAAAACAAATATAAACCCGTGGTATGTGAGTGGGTTAGTATAATTGAGTCTGACAAAAGATCCAGTAAATACAGAGAACACCATAGGGAGTATATCTGAACACATAACACCTATCCACTCCACTTATTGCACTATCCTTATCTTTTTCTCCTTTGTCAACTAGAATCACTAATTGCCTTCTAGTGAACTGCACTAAAAATCTTGAAAAATAATATATATTCTGCAATGGAAAACTTGGAAATATTAATATCATTCATACATTTGTGATTTTATTGCCCTTAAAAAATATATTGCAAATGACATACTGTATAATGTCATTCTATGTGTTAGGAATATTTTTGCATCTATTTAAGAATTAGCATGATATTAGTGAGCTAAAAACTAAAAATATGCCATATAATGAATTCATTGCAGACCATAGCATCTTTCTTGTTCTCCTTATTTTATTATAATTTATTCATCTCTCTAATCTTCTGTTAATTAGACTATAAATCTGTTATAAATAGCATTACTTACACGAAGGAGTTGTTAAGCTATACAAAACCTAATGTAAACCATTATCTATTCAACTTTTCTATTCCATGGCATCTAAGTGAATTAGCTTTAAACTGAACAAAAATGGGCAAGGAAAGAGAATTTCAACTTGCATTTTTAGACTAGCATATGAATTACTACTGAAAATTTTACAGCATGTAGACAGCTTTTATATATTTTGGATTCAGAATATGTACATTCACTACATAATATAAACAATTTATCCCTAATATTACAATTGCTACATGATAAAATGAACTAAATTTTCATTGCAGATGAAATCTTTGATAAAAGCTTCCAAGTAAGTGTGGCTATTGATGGGCTGACAGCAGAACATAGATCTGTAACAATTTTGCACAGCGATGAAGCTCATAACAGGTAAAGTAAAGTGATAGCATCACAACATGGTTATGATCCTGCAAATATATTAAATTAATGTTTTGAAATTTTCCTAAAGTTGAGATATTGTACCATCTTCAGGTAACAAGAACAATTATTGAATGGACACAACACAACAGCAGTATAATAAATATGGTAGTAGAAGGTGATCTTGTGGTGACTAGTGGAACCTTGTTTCTTCTATTCATAATCTTTCTCTTGCTCTTCTCTTCTGATCTTTCTTTCAAATTTACTACTTGGGTCTTTTCTTTTCCCTTTTTTTCCCCTTGAATACTATTTGAGAAACTACTTTTATAAATATATATATGAAATGCCTAAAAAGGCAAATGAGTAAACATTCTCATTTTAGCAAGCATTATTAGTTGAACCAGTATTAAATAACAAAGTTAAATTTTAAAAGGGGATAACAGGTTGTATATTTGAATCTCCATAATGGCATACAAAAATGTCAAAACTATAAGAATTAATGAACTGAAAAGCAACATAATTGCTATAACAGGAACAAAAGGTATTGAAGTATGTGCAGTACAACTGAACGGTCCCTATAATCCCTAGTATATTGTGCAAAACACAGCTATTTAGTAGTACTGAAGCATAATTAAACTGTTACAGCAGAATTCAGGTGCTTTAAAGATGGTATTATCACATTGGGATTACTACTACCATTACTACCACTACTACCACTACTACCACTACTACCACTACCACTACCACTACCACTACCACTACCACTACTACTACTACTACTGTCGTCATGTTTGAAGAAAGTATTAATATTGTAGTCAATTAGATTTCAGTGTTCAGCATGACAGACATAATTGTTACATTATTGAGGAGTGGTTAGTGCCAACTCTTGGGGTACGTGAACAGCAAAACATAGGACGAACAATGATACAGTGGGAAAATTCCAGGAAAGATTTAAAATGCCCTCATCTCAAAAACTGACAATGTTGGTTTGGGAGTCACGTACTTTTGCTTTAGGCATTGTCAAAGACAGGCTGCAGAGTGAAAGAAATAAGACATGATTAGAAATATGTGCAGCAATCACTGCTTTGGTTACTCTTCTTCTCTAAATTTGCTGTTAAACTTGGTATATGATGGCAACAACATAAGATCACAAGAAGAAAGACCTAAAAATTAAACTATCTGAAAAATCAGAAAAATTAGGATGTCCATCAATCAGTTTTTGGATGGAGACTGGGATCAGCATGTTATAGCATTCTGTGCTGTGTTGATACATTACCCAAATGAAGTGTTCCAAGCAACGATGTCATTTTCAGATTAATGTGCAATTTATCACAGTTTGTGCAGAAAAATGAAAATGTTGTCTTTTGGGCAAAAGAGAACCCTTTTTATTACACCCTTGAATTGAATAGTACTCCACTTAATGTAATGATATGGTTTTCAATGATATCACTTTATTTTCTTGGACTATATGTTTAGGCCTGTGAATGTCAAAAGATATTTATACATATTACAAACATGGTTAATTCCACAACTTGAAGAGAAGGGTTGTTGAATGCATATTACTATAGTATGATGGGGCACTTGCTCACTTTGTTCCTCCTGCACATGAGCTCCTTACTGATGCTAGACTAGTAGCAGTACTCCAACATTTCTAGCTGTACTAAAATGGCAGAGCAGTTCAGGATGCATTTCAAATGATCACCCTGGACATTCCCCAAAAATGTATAGGATATGGAGGTATATTGACTTGTGTGTACAGCATGGTGGCAAACACACAAATGTATTTAACACTTATGTGTTAAGAATTTGTGTAAAATATGACTACCAATTAGGGGATATGGGGATTTTAGTGTCATCCTGTAAAAGTAAAACATACAAATAAGTTAGAATCAGTGGCATACATTCAGAAAAATGATAAGCACTATTTTGAAGTGTGACTGCATAGTATCAATAGTTAATTCATATTTTTATATATAGTTATTATGGAAGGTGACAAGTTTTAAATTAATTTCAATGTCATTTAGTTGGCATATGTATTTTCATCATATGCAAATGTACAAAATAACAAGTATGCAACTTTTAATTAACCATAGTACAAAAAGAAGACATATTTTTAGTGCAGCAAAAGGATCATACCTACTACTTACTTTGATAGGACCTATTAGTGAATCACAGCATCCACATATTTTTACTTATAAAATAATCATATCCACATTGTTTTCTCAGTTGGGATGGACTTTGTTGGAGCATACAATGCTCATACATGTGCACACAAGTACACGCGCACACACACACATATTGCAATAATTTATATAATTGTATGATTCAATTAAACTACACACTCTTAATGCTTCACTTACTTGTCATAATGTATGGAACTGGTTTCGAGAACATTTAGTTCTCATCTTCAGCCTGGCTAAAGTACAACTGTGTGATAATTCATTGAGCTGTGGGAATGTGTATTTTGCTCTGGTGACAGAATGATAAACTTGTAGTTTATGTTTTCATCTCCAGCAGTGTCAAAGCTCATTACACATTGTTAAAAATTTTTTAAATTTTTAAAAAATTAAAAAAAATGTTAAAAAGTTATAAAATTATTAAAAATTAAAAAAAAAGTTAAAAAATATTAAAATCAGTACAAGGACCTACAGAACTAGGCAACCTGGGAGAAAATCTACATCTACAAATACAAAGACAGTTACGCCTAAAAATGCTCAATCCCTATATGCTACCTCTCTTTACTCCTCTCTGCACATGAAACATATTTATTAGTTTCCCTGAAATAAATTAAATAATTGGGAGAAGTACTTTTTCACTCAAACCATATTTAGCACATGAAAAAAAATAATTAAACAAAATAAAACTCAAGAAACTTGGTGTGAACATTGTGAAAATAAATGTTATTATGGAAAAGTAACAATAAACATCTGGAAAACATTAATTTCTATTACAAATGAACATAGCTCATTCTGGATGAAAGTAGAGAAGAAGAAAAATTAGCACTTGATTGCTGCAAAAAAAAAAAGAAAAAAAAATTCATGTGATGATTTGGAACCCAGTAACCAACGTATTTAACAATGAAGCTATCTCATTAATTAACCAAGGTTTTGATTTTGTGACTTGTTTTCTATGCTTTTCTTTCATTAAGACATATCTTTATAATCAATGACTTCAAAGCTGAGGCACACAACAAACATTCAAATCCAGAGCATATATTGTTGTTCTTGAATAGTGTTTATATAATCATCATGGGAAAAATTTGCTGCTCATTGATATCAAATAGGATGATAGAATTTTAACATTTGCTATTTGTCAAGAAACCATTTAATGCTAAGTCTAAACTTTTTATCAGAACATTCAAATTGTGCAATAAATCAGTTATATGATGTATGCAGATGTAGGAAGCACTGCATTAGAAACAATGATTACAATGATTACTGCATTACAAGGAACATTATATTATACCTTTTATATAATAAAAAACTAAGTTCAGCAATAGACACCTAGATCAATCATGATATATTATGAAAATTTGGCTGAATAAGCAGTCCAACAAATTTTACCTTCAACAAAAAAATAGAAGCTGTGATTTTCATTTTGGACATTGAATCTGGAGTATAGTACAACTAGAGCTTACATGAAGATACCTTCACGACCAGCATGTTAAAATGTGTTTGATTTTATTATACTTATATTCTGACCTAGAGGATGAAGGTTGACTGTCTATAATGGAAAATTTTCAATAAGAAATCACAGAAATTAATGATTATTTTGTTGACCAGCTGTTGAGCATTCACAATTGGAACTATTAAATGGAATGTCATTACACCATGAATGCAATGGATGGATGTCATTTTAAGTAAAATATAAAAATTGAATAAATATAAGATGTATAAAAGTTTAAGAAAGATATAAAATATTATGACATAGTTCATCAGAAACTAAACATGCATTTCCAACTACAAAAAGGAGGGAAAATGCAGTAATATTAATGAAATAAGAAATGCAATAATTAATGATTCTGAAGTTGTCATCAAGAACTTAAAAATGACTAATTAATTTGAGGAACTTTTCAAAATTGGATTTTTGCAAGAAGAATTCATAAAATAACAATATTAATATTAGGAATATCAATTTAACCACACCTCTCTGTTAAAATGCAAAGTTAAACAAATGAAAGTAGAATCAGTCCTAAGCCTGTTAAGTGGGAAGGATTTGGTGTTCCTGATTAAAATTAAAAAGTTTAAGACACACATATGCACATGCACATGGACCACACTCCAATTGGTGATAAACAAAGCAGCATAATCAATATGGTTTGGGGAGAAAGGTGGAAGAAACATGAGTATTTAGTATCTGAAAACATTGATGGACAAAACAAGAGTAAAAGAAAGACATGGGAAAATGTCACATTGTGATGCTTTTGGTTTCTAGTTATTTAAATTTTTACCTATTTCATATACTATAGGCAGAATAAGAAACATTGTTTCTTTATCACCAGAAATTTTGTTCATAGCTTTGTTAAATAAATTCAAAGTAATGATAAAGTATTACAGGACTAAAGTACCTTCTAAAGTAAGAGGAACTAGAGCTCTGTGCATTTTGGCTAAAATTTAAACTATTGTATCATTTATTCCAACAATTATTTTTGCCACACTTAGAGCACTGATCTATCCATTCAGAACTATCTGTATTACTTTTATGGATTTTTAGCTCATATTGTTTTGTTCAAATTGAATTTCTCACAAGTTTTATTACTGTATTTAAAAAAGTAACAAGTGATTTATGTTTTATCATCAATGCCTTTATTTCTTAAGTTTTTACTGATTTATGGATAACTAAATTTAAAGTATGTTTGAAACATGATATAAATTTTTTCATACTTTCATAATTGAAGAAGTATTATCAGTTATAGTGCATACTACTTAAATTTTCAGATTTCAAGATTTCAAAGCTTCTTTAAATTATTTGGATATACATTTAGCTGTATGGTTTTTTTTTAAATTTTATTAGTACTGATTTTTGAAGAATGGATGAGAATATTTTTGTCAATGAACTGGCATGTTACAGACAAGAAACTTTTATTTGCTCTTGATGTTCACAAATCACATGTTATGACTACAAAGTAAATACTCTGAAGCGTCATCACTAATAACCTTAAGGTCATCATATATCTGCTTCAGAATTTGTCCCATAGAGTAGCTTTACATCACAATGGGTACTTTGTGTTAAGAATTTTTATAATACAGCCCTTTTTCAACTATAGCAAAAGTTTGCAAATTTTGGGCTACCATCAGAGTAGACTCTGTCTAGGTCTGATTTCCTCTGGCTACCATGTTCATATGTAATGCTAATTTTAACTTTGTAGAACTTACTGATGTTACTCACTGAATCAGGAGTATCCTCATCACTAGTTATCTATTGTTATGAGTAATGTTGGATGCGATTTGCTCATATGGTCATGTGGATCACTTGCATTTCTATTATTTTAGTTTTTTTTCCCTACATGAATTATTTTACTGTCTTTATTTAGTGAAAAGAAGTCACATGTAGAAATCTTTCTTTTAGCTGTCATTTTCAACACTAATATTAGTAATGACAACCTGCATGCTCAAAGTTCATAATTAGTTCTGCTATTAATAATGCAGTAGTAAATCAGTGAGTCTTCTGTCTGTTCACAAGTTCCCTCTTGTTTTAGTCAGCTCTCAGTCAGACTCCATATTCTAGAGCCCAGAGTGTAATGTGCAATTCCAAACAAAAACATTAGCAACCAGGTTCATTATTTTAAAACTGTTGGCACTGACTCAAAAATCAATAGTGTCTAGTAGCAAAAATATTGATAACAGTAACGCAATATATATTTTTCCACCATAATGACATAGCATTAGTTAGAGCAGAAGGCAGCTGCAAGCCAACCATTGAGGCTTGCTAATTTTATGTGAAAAACTGAAGCTTGCTTTAGACAAGTACTGTTTCCCAAGAAATATATCATGTTAACAAGTGTCACAATTTTTTTTTGCCACATAGGTGCATTACAGTTATAATAACTGTATTAGTTATAATTTTCAATTTGCATTTCATTACTTGATTAAGTAAGTCTTAAGTGAATGTTCATAGTTTAACAACAATGTTGACATGTATAATAAATGAGCTTTTATCCAAACTTGCTTCAATACATGCTTTCTCTGAAAAGAGTGAATTTATTAAATAAAATGGGGCCAACATCAAAATTATGAGATTTTGTTAAAAAAGAAAACAGTAAATTTATTAGACATTTTCAAATCACAATCTACTTAAATGTGAATGGTTAGCCAATAGCAGTGAAATGAACTCTCTGTTTTGTTAATAATGTCTATTATTTTGAAAGGCTGTAAATATAGTTCCAGTAAAATTGCATTCAATATTTAGTCTTTGTGAAGTCTATAGCTGAACATGGAATGGCTTTTAATCATTTACATTCATCTGTAAATATAGCCTCTTTTGGTGAAAATAGAATAGAGACTACACTTGGTTACCAGTGTAAAAATGAAACACCCTTGCACTGTCCAAGGGCAAAAGGGAACAGACATACCTAAAAAATTTATCAATGCATTGTGTTTTCTGGATAAACAGAAGTTGAGCTTTTGAGGCTATGATAATATAGACTGGTAGGGGTGGCTCAAGCTTGGAACTGAACTTCAGGAGGTCCCAGTTTACAGTCCCTTGGGGCCAGCCATCAAGACCTTAAGTTTGTTCATGGTATCCCCTGGTTGCTTAGGAAATTTGCTGTTAACTCATTTATATTTCATTGGTTCTGTTATAGGGTCAAAAGTGCCAGTCTTGTTGGTCTAGCGCAGTGTTATAGTGACTTGCACTTTGTGGCATCTGGTATGAAAATAGACCTTCTAAGGGTCTTGAACTCCTTAGAGAGGAACTCTGCAAGCATTCTGGTGCTCTGTTTGGAAACAATGTTAGAAACTCCATATCCATGCCTTAATGCCCATGGATTCTGGCTGTGCAGTATCTCACTCATCACATTCCTTCCTCCCAGAGGTGCTCCCATTGGGGATATAGGCCAGCCTTAAGCAAGGCTGAAGTATCCCTTTGACCCTGCCAATCCAGAGAAATCTGTATCTGAGGCAATTTTTGTGACACAGTCCTTCGTGGCCACAGTTGTTCATTTTAAAATATCCTTTAGGCTTAAATATATTTCATGGTATGTGGAAAAATTACTTTCATTAGGAACATAGAATTCTTGGCTGAAATTCTATAAGCAGTGATTATAAGTCTGCAGAGATTCACAATTTGATTCTGTTAATTGGCAATGTTTGTCCTCAAGTCACCACAGGAGCATAGGAGAAAGAAAAGTTAAGATTTAGGTGAAGTAATAAGTAATAAATGAACTAAGCAAGATATTATGCACAATGACTCCCAGCCACTCCCCTTTCTATAACAGGAGAAGTCTACCTACAGTATTCCATGATCTTGCAGCAAATTATAATGAAGGCCAGAATAAACACAACATCCATTGCTGCATTAAAGAACATATACAGTCAGAGACCCTAGGATTCAGTTTGATTTTGCTGAACACTTGATTACTTCCAAAGATTTCACCCTCCCACCATACTTTAAATATATATGGGAATGCTGAGTTGATTTGTATTTCAAATGCTCATGAACAGTTTAACTAAAAATGGAGATAAGGGGCTGCCCATAGTAAGTCCTGATTGTTGTTTATAAAATTTCCCTTAAAAGAAAAGTAGGATTGGTTTATGCAAATTTCTGAATACACAAATCAATTCAGTATTTCCATACATTTAGATTTAGAATTGAGCAATATAATAAATATAGCTATAGAAAATGGTTTCAAACAAGAAGTGGTATATAAGAAAATAAACAGAGCTAGGAACAAAAAAAGAATCAAAGACATCAGTACTCTTATTCCTAACAAGGAAGAAAATAGAATGTACCAAAAATTCACATACCATCCATCAACCTTCTACAAATTCCAAAAGATTTTCAAAAAACAAAACATTATATTAACTCCAAAAAACAGTTACTCCATAAAAAATATACTAAATTCTAAACTAAAAGAGAACATTCTTCAAGAGGACAAATCAGGAATATATCAGATGGAATGTATCGATTGTGAAAAAATTTACATAGGAAAGACTAAAAGAAACATTAAAACACAGCAAAAGAACACATCAGGAATATAAAACAAAGGCAGGAAGAAAAATCAGCAGTAGCTTGGCATTTTTGGAATGAAAAACATAATATAAACAGGAATCCCAAACTACTTAGAAACATTACAGGAAAAACAGAACTTGCCGTTTGGGAAAACATTTATATCTGGAAGAACAAGTATAGCATTTTCAACTTTGAAATCCCACCAAGTGACGTCTTAATACAGAAGTTTATCCAACTGCCACCAGAGACAAACCAAACCACCATGAAGAACAAGGCCGGCAGTCAAACTGGAACTGAAGATGGGAGCGATTAGCTCCAGAAACTTAGTTTTCCTCTTTTAAAAACTATTAGTGATGTAAGTGTTACAAAGTCGACTCAGTTATTCTAAAATTTCCATACATATTTAAAATATGGTATAGATATGTTTGTCATAGTTAATAAAAAACTCACTGATGCCATTAAACTTCTGAATATACAAGATAGAAACATATCATCCACACATGAAACTGAAACAGATAACATGTTACCATTCTTGGACATCAAAATTATGAAGCGTCAAGGAAACCTAGAATTTGGAATAAATAGAAAGAATACACACACAGCCAATCACATCAAAGCTGACAGTTTTCACCCTATGACACACAAACATACAGTTATTAACAGTTTAATACATTGGCTAGTTAACCTACAAATTAGCAATGAAAATACTTCAAAGAATACAAACAAGTAGAAAGTACAGTGGCTAAAAGTGGTTTTTAGAAAGAATTAGTACACAAAAGGTACAAAAATTCAAGAGGTAAAAATTTATTAAAGAAACCACAACACTTTCAGCAGGAAAAGATAAGGTAATTTTTAAAAAATTGCACATATCATCCATGGACTACGTTAGCCCTGGTAAACAGACTTAATGTCAAAAATTTCCTGATAGACAATGTTAATGGCAGTATTCTGCAGGAGAAAAAAGCAGGTATTTATAAAATAAGTCATGCAGAATGTGAAAAAATCTACATCGAAAAAACAAAGAGAAACATAGGCTCATGGTTAAAAAACAATTCAGGAACATAAAATACAAACAAATGGAAAAGTCAGCAGTAGCATTTCATTTCTGAACAGAAAACTAGACATAATGAATAAAGCAAAATTATGAAATCGGTACAAGGACCTACAGAATTAGCAACATGGGGAAAAAATTTACATATACAAATACAAAGACAGTTTAATGAACTTCAACACTTCTGGGGATGAAAACATAAACTTAAGCTCATCACAGCTCCACCAGAGCAGAATACACATTCATAGAGCATAATGAAATATCCAGCAGTCAACTTTATAGCTGACGATGTGAATGAAATTTCATGAAATCAGTTCTACATTTATAGACAAGTAAGTGAAGCAATAAGAGTGTTTAGTTCTACTCAATCATACTATGATTTCAATTATTGTTTTAGCAGTTAAATTTAGACATTAAAGTACTTTTGAACCTGTGAATGCCATCATACACATTAAAGTCTGCCTCTCTACCTTTTTGCCAGTTTATGAAATGCTGATGTCTTTCTTTGAACTAAGTTTAAATTTTGAATTTTATATAACTTTATAAAGATGGCAATAGTACTAGCCAGCTTGTATGAGCATTAATTCATACCATCTTGTAATTAATTTTTACAAAGCTACAACTCTTTTTAAGTTTTAACATTGATTCTGCATAATATGAAGGGGAGAAAAATTTTGGAAACAGCCATTTCTATATGAACAGTAGCTGTTCAAATGGTATTTTGGAATATATGGCCTCCAATTACAATTCCTATTAGTTCATGACCAAAGTGTTATTGCAATCTAATTTAAAATATTTGTTTTGAACTTACTGCACAACAGCTGCAAAATTAGAATTTATATTATCTGCATACAGTCTAAAAACTTCACATTTAGTAGCAATTATTCAATAATCTTTCACATTCACTGATGCTTTGTACTAAGTGATCAGTGATGCTTTCCCCCATGGTGCAGCATTTTTCCTATGAGCAGGGGACTCATTTGCCATACTGTGGAGGGGGTAGCAAACCTGCTTGCTTACTTGGTCTTGCTGACTGTTGCAGTCATAGCAAAACTGTTCCTGGGTGTATGTTGTGTTAGTGTATTATGTCTTGAGTCTTTACAATGGCACAGTGTGTCTCAGCGGTGAAAGAATCATAGGACCAATTTTTTGAGTATACATTTGATTTGTTATTTATGTGAATTCCTTACTAACCCCTTTTCCCAGAAAATTAAATGACAGGGAGCATGATCATGCATTATTCAATAGGACTCTGCCACTGCTTATACTGCAAACAATTCTATGAGTGCAATTCACAATATATTTCCACAAAACATTAGTTATTAGTAGGGATATGTGGTCCCCTCAGTCCCCCAATTTAACAGCCTGCAAATATTATCTCTGGGGTGAATTAAAAAATGCTGTGTACAAAAGGAACCCACACACCATACAAAAACTCAAAGATAAAATTTGTCAGAAAATTGTTCAGTTTTCTCAAAATAAACTACAGTAAGTGATGAATAATTACCTAAAGAGATGCCAAAAATATGTGAAGAATGAAGGCAGGCAGTTTCAAGACCTCATTTGATAATTTGGTAAGTAATGAGCCTATTAAATTGGTTTATATATTATTTTATGGTTCGTTTGGTGATAGCAGATGCTAAAAACACAGGTGCATTAAGGAGGGGAATTAATAGAACACTAAAAGGCTTAATTTCCATAGGAGTTTATTTTATTGTTTTACCCTCTTACCTATGATTTCAACTATATGATTAGCTTAACTGTACAAGTTCCAATTAGCATCTCTTGCTAAAACAATGCTTGAAAATCTGGAAGTAAAGGAAGGGCTACCTCATGAATGTTTTGTGCCACTGTCTTCCTGTTCTATTAAACTGCTTCATGTTATATGAAGAAATGTGATGGAAAAAGCTTTCAGACTTTTAACCTCACATCAGGATAACCATAAACTAGGTACCTTCATGCAATGGCCTTGAAAGAACTTATTCCCTAGTCATTAAGATCATATCTTCTTTTCCATCAGCTAGAAATAAAGTGCATGATAAATATATTTATGTAAAATAGTATGTAACTGCAGAAAAAATGCTAACAGAACTTTAGCAAATCAGAGATGGATTGCAATTAGTTCTCATTCCAACAATTAGCAGGTTTCTGTTTCACAGTTAGTACAATTTTTATGTTTTTCTGGAACCATTGCTACAAGTAAAAATGTTTTACCTCATGAGTAGCACATGGACCAGTGATAAAACTCCACTTTCTGTGGAAGTTTGAAAGACAATGTTAGTGGCTATAGTCAATTGTGATGAAACTTATGCAGAATTTTTCAGTATGTTAATGCTGAGGAAAGCTAATTATCTCTTAGCCATAGAAGTGTGATCAGACCATATAGCAATATTATAACATTAGTTTTACTTATGTTATTATGTTCTTTCCTATGCACCTACGTTTTATATTGTTAATAAATTTTCATTTCCTATATCAATATTTGCTTGGCCTTTCACATGAAAATATTGTTGATGTCTGCAAAACGGCACCTCTATTGCAAGTAACACTGCAAAAAGATGGTGCATAATATTGGTTGGTCATCACTAACGTAAATTATTCAACTTTTGAAAATTCTGCCCTAAGATGGATTGATGATAAGAACATAAGTGACATGGAAGATGACCAACATACAAAAGCAATAATTTCAATAAGTGGTTATGATTCAAATCCAGAATTGTCCAATAGTTAATGATGAGGTTAGCAAATACAATGGTACTGCTTCCAATGGTATTATAATTTATGATAACTGGATTGAAATTGGGAAAACGAGAATGTGCAAGCAGAAACACAACTTTATACTAAAATGTTCTGGATTGTTGCCTTCTGCATGAGTTGTATTGTGTGCACAGCCGCTTGAAGTATGGTCTTCTCAGAATGGATAAAATGTATCAAAATATTATGTAAAAAAATTAAGAAAGAACTGGTAAACTACAAGAATCAAACTGCAAGTTACATGAATGATAATGGCATTATGGAAATAAAAGAATTTATAGGTCTCTTTTTTTGTACTGCATTTTTCAATTTAAATCAAGAAGACACCAAGTCACTTTTTGTGATGGTACAGGCAGATATATTTTTGGTGTGTCATGAAAAGAAATGTTAACTCTTCTTTTGATGTTGCATTATGATAATGCTAATGATAGATTGGCTCAAAAAGTAGTTGATTCTGTAACACTTATATATGTGCCAAACTATGAAAAACTACACCACATCTATTGGTCCTGGTGGTGTAGTGGTAACCATACTTACCTTATAAACCCAAGGTTCTGGGTTCAAACCCGGCCAGGATCGATGGATTTTTCCAGGCATTAAAATCCTAAGTATGACTTACAAGGGAAGTAAAGCCGTGGGTCCCATGTCGTACATTTACAACATGAAAAAGAACCTGAAGCCTGAAAGAAGAGGCCTCTGAGCAAAATTTGTCGAACATTTCATGCCCGAAATTCAATGGGATGCTGATAACCTGAGATGTTAAAGAACATCCTTAAATAAAATGGAAAAAAAAAGAATGAATACACCACACCAACATAGAATATTTCATAACCTGATACACATATTGGTTAATATACTGCTCAACAAAGAAGAGTACCAAAAGGAATGACAGCACATCATCTAGATTACCATAAACAATGGTTTCAAAAATGAATAATTAGAAAAACTAATAAAAATACCAAAGACAGAAAGATAAAAAATATACAAGCTCATTTGAAAAAGAAAAAGATATAGAAACATATTTTTCAAAAAATTCACATATAATTCTTTACATTCAGAATAAATATTTAAGCATCAACATTGTCCTAGGTTCCCAGAACAAATTTATTTGAAGTAAGTTATTATAAACATCACATAAAGATAAAACTATACCAACAAATAAGAGAAATATATAAAATAAAGTGCAAAGAATGTAACAAGGTATATATTGGCCAGACATAATTAAATATAGGCATAAGGACAAAACATTCCAGGAACTTGAGATAAAGGAATTGGAAAAAATGTACATTTTTGGTCAAGAAATAATTATTAAAAACAGCAAGAAACCATACGGAATGAACTGTTTGGAAAAGGATTTTTATACTTAAAAACAAACACATTTTGATGAACTTTGAAATCTCACCTGAGGATGACCTAGTCAGGAAGTTCACGAGGTAATTGTAAAAGGAGAGGGAGAGGGAGAGGGAGATAATGACAATGCAATAACAATTGCAGAAAGTAGCTGAGAATGAACACAAGTGCATTGGAAACATATCTGTAATATAAATATTTGGAGTTCTAGTGTAAAATATTCAGTATCATTATATAAAATACAGTTAATTTCATAGTGTTTGTTCTTCATCTTAATTTAAACATAACAGTTATATTCTTAATCATAGGGTATACCTTTATTATGTACTGAGCTTAAACACAACAATGGTTTTCAAAACTATATATATTTTACTATATACAGCAGAAGGACTTTAAATATATTGCAAACTTTCAAATAAATATATTTTACTGTGTATAATGTACTGAGTTTAAAGATTATAAAATTCTTTAGAAGTATATTTTGTACCTATAATGCACAGAGTTTAAAGATAAAGTTTTTTATGACTATATATATATTAAATAAAATATAGAAAAATTTAAAGCAATAACATTATTGATAATAGTTCAACTACCTAAAGGCCACAATAAGGCTCTATATAGACCATTGTGTTTTAAGTATATCCTCTCTTCATTTCACTCTTAAGGTTGTCTTAATATAAGTGGAGAATTTACAAGGATTTGTTAATCATTCGAGCCAGGTCCATAGGGTTATAAAATCATATCACAAGTACACATATTCATGAATATGAGTCAGGACCATTAAAGTCTATATCTGTATATCTTGGAATTTATTGTTATATATAAGGGCAATTTAGAAAGTAAGTTACTTGTTTTAAAGAATGCTAATTAATTTTTTTATCTTTTATTACACACAAGTGAAAAGCACATCATTAAATTATTTTCCAACTTAATTTCAATTTGCATTCAGGTATCTGTCATTCATCTTCACAAGCTTTGAAATCCCTTCTTTTTAAGAACTCTGCCTCCTGTGGTTGTAACCTCTCTGTGTTGCTCTCCTTAGGCTCCTCGTCTTATTTTGTTAGCATTTGGAAGTAGACATTATCAGTATTTGTTTTTTGTTGCATCTCATTTCATGAACTCCAGCAACAATACACCTTGCTTATCTAAAAAAAAACTGTTTCCATGTGTTTCTTGATGGAATCATCATGGATATTAGTGTGTCCACCTTGGAATTGTTGACACCAACATCAAACAATGTTTTTACTCATAATGTTACCATACACTGAAGTAATCTCATGATAAATTGCACCTGCCATTTGTTTCTTGGCCCACAGAAACCATATCACTGTATGTACTTAACACTTGTTGGGAGTTTCTATTGCTGCACACATTTTGCAAGCCTATCATGATGAAAGAAATAGTCAAATGCAGCCTCATGGTAAGGAGGGTACTGAACAGTGAATCAAGAATAGCTTTGCTACCACCACTCCAAATTATGAATGATGAGCCTGCAACTTACTTTCCAAATTGCCCTAATGTAAAAATGCTAAGCATGTATATATTGCTTAGTATCCATTTAAAATTATTCATTTCCTAATATTAATGGTCAACATTCTATTACAGAACAAGACATCTTGTATGCAATAAGATCTGTGATGAGTTTGTGGTTTTGCATCTGGGTTTTCTTGATTATACTCACTATAGACTGACAGTGCATTTTCATGGACTGGAGGCTTTTCATCGACGTTACAACATCAAGGAAGTCACATTCTATGTAAGCCTATGAAGACTCCCATACAATAATTTTTCTAGTTTAGCTTTTAAGGCACACTTTATTTTGCATTGCAGTGGCATACCACATTGACTTGTAGGATTCTGGCAACATAACATTTACATGTATATAATCAACTACTTGTCGTCTAAACACTCTTATGCTTCACACTATTTTTGAAAATGACGGGACCAGTTTCGGAGTGACTCAGTCGTCGAGTTGGTTGAGAATGGAGTGGATGTCGCTCCGAAACTGGTCCCGTCGTTTTAAAAAATAGTGTGAAGCATAAGAGTGTTTAGACGACAAGTAGTTGATTATATACATTTCAAAAGCTTCACTGTGTTTAGTTCCAATTAGAATTTTCGAATTTGTGTAATTTCGATAGTTCTTAAAATTTTATAACATTTACAATTTACTACAAAAGAATGAACTCTCTTCACAAAACTTACCCAGAATTTTCATGAATTCTAATCAAATGAACAGAAAAGTCTGAATTAGAATTAATTTATCAGCTGCAGATAATTGATATTTGATTAAATAACACTAAATGTGAAACATTCACAGTCTTTAAACATAAAGTATTAGAATGCTTTTGCTTATATACAGAGGGTGCCAAAAAAGTATACACACTTCAAACAAAGAAAAAACTTATTTAAAAATTATATATGGAACTAAAGTGTAAGTAAGTAAGTGAAGCATTAAGAGTGTTTAGATGACATAAAATTAAATCAAAGAAAAAAACTGTTTAAACATAATGAAACCAAATTTGCACAAACAGAAAATGATGAGCACTAATCATCTTAGACTACTGATTGAGCAACGTTTGTGTGAGTGTCCTCAGTGATTGCAGCACATACCATTTCAGTTTCTTCCTAAAGGGCTGCCATGCAGCAGGTTTTCTATGGTATACAACATCCTTAAGAGTTCCCCATAGGTAGAAGTTCAACAGAGCCCCTTACAGACACCTGCCTCTCTAACTCCAGCATGACACATTAGTTCATCAGTTGACAATGTGATTGATAGGTCACAAAACCTGTCCTGAATTTTAATAGTTTAAAGAATGAAATGCTTAATCCCATGGGAAAGAGATTTTAAATTGTTTAAAAATAGGTTTTATATAAAGCAATATGTAGAACAAGTTTCACAAATCCTTCATTTGTATCATCAATCCCATTGTCAACTGGAGGATAAACCATTATGCTGTGGGGATGTGTAATCTGCTTTGATGGAGGTGTGAGGAACTTAAAGTTTATGTTTTCATCGCTGGAAGTGTTGAAGTTTATTAAACTGTCTTTATACCTGTTGATGTAGATTTTCTCCTGTGTTGCTAATTCTGTATCAGTGCAAGGACCTGCAGAATTAGCAAACTGGGAGAAAATCTACATTTACATTTCTCTTGACCAATCTGGACCGGCATGTTCCTTGAAGAGATCTGTCCATCTTCTTCTGGGTCTGTCTTTGTTCTTTTTCCTATCCAGAGGTCCCAAATGGAGATCTTGTAGGTCCATCTGTTGTCCTGCATTCTTGCAATATGACTGCCCCATTGCCATTTGCTTCTGGTAGCTATTTGTGCAATGTGTGTTGTCTGAGATAACTGATTTATTAATGCTATAGGTATTTTGTCCATCAAAGTTATTCCCAGGATCTTACATTGCATTTTTTCTTTGGAATATTTGATTTGTTCTTTTGGTTTTTTGTTACTGACCATGTCTGGCACCCATACAGTTATACAGGGAATACACAGATTATAAGCATCTAAAATCTGATTTTCTTAGTTAGTGTTTGGTCTAACAATATAAACTTAAGGGTCCAAAATTCTCTCCAGGTTAATGAAATCCTTCTTTGTGCTTCTTTTTCCATTTTATCATGGAAGGAAATCTGTTGTCCTAATGTATATTCGCCCTGCATTTTTTCTGTGTTCACATAATTGTTCCAGCATAGTTTGTGTTTAGCCTTTAAACTTTCACATGTTTAATTTTAAGCAAACACCCATTTATGTTAATATTTAAAGTTAAATTGAGTAGCTGCTCAGCCATAAAACTTTAATATGTGTAAATTGCAAGGCATAACATTTATTATACATACATTTTCTAATAAAATTATTAAAGTGTAAGCCAGATTCCTGGATTTTATGTAAGTGTTAAAATATTTTGCAAAAATTATAACTTGTTTTCCTGTTGCTGAAAGCAACATTGGTGACTTATTTTGTAAATCTTATGATAATTATTATAATAAATTATATATCAAAGAATTATATTCTTCTGTGCTTGGAAACTATCTTTTCCAGCCATATTGTTCACACTTTCTTTTCAGCCTTACCCTAAATTAAATGCTTGCGCACACATCATAGAGGAGTGCCATATAAAAATCCTAAATACACTTGTCAGTTTTGGCAGAAAACTGTCTCAGTTGATGCACCAGTTTTGGGAGCAGAGTGGCATGGTTTAAGTTTCAGTCAATGCAGTAGTTTTGGTAACAGAGATTATTTGTAGTTTCAGTGTATATTTTTTTTAAAATTTTGCTGAACTATGTGCATCAGCAGCATCATATGCAAGTTGAATTTTTTGGTTAAAAGAAATTGTCATAGTTTAAATTTTTTTATCATTATGTTGTTGGTCATATTGGTGTAATAATCAGGCAAAACAACCTTTTGAAATTGGTATTAATTATTTCAATTTTGCAAAGAGAAAAGAAGTAATGGAAGTGTTATGTGTGTAATATATTGAGGCACAAATAGTGAAGAATATAGGTTTAAATGTGAATCTTCCTGAATTTTTAGCTTTATATTTAGGTTTTTATCTCAACCTATAACCCTTGAGCAACTTGGAAGTTATTACTATTGAAGTAAGGCAAATGCAAGCTTAAGTTAATCAGACTTCTGTGGGGGTGTAGCAGTGTTTTCTTGAGTGAATAAGCTGAAGACTGGACATGTATGTTCAAATTGCCAGAAAACAGAATATGTACAATCTCATTGGTTTATGTAATTTGCATCTCTCAGCAGCAAATTCAATGATGTAGCTACTGCATCAATACATATGCAATCAGAGGCAGGGCTTTATTCTACTCCTTTTAATTAAATCTGTGTATATTTGCAATGCACCTGAGGCTATGCTAATAAGTGTGCAAGTATGTAGTGAAACAAATTACCTTTTGTTGTGACCTAATGGATATATCACTTATCCTAGCTTTGATTGATACAGGTAATAAGAATACTTTGATTTATGCTCAATTGGTGCAAATTTTAAGCTTATGTTGAAATCCACATCTATGACTTTTATAAGTATCAATTTACAACCTGTTAACGTGAAAGGTGCAATATACTTTTCTATTAAGGTAGGCACATTTTCTTGGAAGTTAAATTTTTACACTGTTGCTGATCTTGCTTGCCTAGCAATATGAGAAGGCACATATTATAAGCCATACAGTATTTTGGATTTAGCACATAATATTATTTCTTTCACATTTGCTCCTAATTGTGTTATGCTGTTGCAAATGCAATATCGTGATTTTCCACGGGTTTTATGTAAGTTCCTAATATACAACTGTGACATGAATTTTCCCATGTTCTTACTGGATTAGCATTTTCTATATGATGTATTGCTCATAAAGTTATTGCTCCAAAGAATGGCTTTGATGGAGCAGAAAATTGACAAGTTGTTAGAAAAGGGCATTATTAGACTATTTAATTGTAATTATTCAAACCCTATATTTTTGAAACCAAATCAAATGGTGATGTTCTACCTATAGAGAGATATCAGGTGCTAAATTCAAATATATTACCTGATTATGTTTCCTTGCCCAATATTCATCAGTGCTTCCATTGGTTTGCATAAGCTATATATTTTATAATGCTGGATTGAATAATGCAAAATTTCATATACCATTACATGAGAATTTGAAAAGATACACAGACTGCTATGTGACTTCAGGATTCCTTTCATGAATTATAATTTCTTACATGGCACTCTCCCATTGATGCCTGTATGAGCATTTAAGTTAGGAAATAGTTGAAAAGAAAGTGTCCAGGCTGGGAAAGGTTTTTTTTTTTTTTTTTTTGAGTAGTGTTTAACGCCCGTTTTTACTACTGAGGCACCACAGGCGGTCTGGGAAAGGTAGTTTCTAAGTAAGGGAGAATATAAATCATTGGCATTTAAGTTTATTAAAATATTTGTCATAAGCCTATGTATAATAACTCACTAATAAATGAATGCATTTATTCGTAAATAATATCTTACATAAATAAAAAACAATAATTTGTGTCAATTAACTAACTGCCAGACCTTGATCTTTGGCCCATCACTGAAATTTCCATAAGACTTGGGTTCAGCTACTAATACAATTACTACAAACTAATAATTTACTTATCTCTAAGATACATATTTGCCCCTATATTTATCAAAATTAGATTAGCATACAGCAAAGAAATAACATATCTAAGCATTTAGCAGTACCAAATCTAAGGCTCTCCCATGCATTAACCCCCCTGGCTATATGTATGAAGACCTGTAAAATAGATCACCATTTTTGTGTGCCATCAAGCTACATCCTTAATTTTCTCAACTTTTCCTAGGGATTCCCCAATCTTGTTTAGTTTCCCTTCTTTCATTAGTGTTGACATATTAATTACCACTATATATGGTTGTAGTTTGTCCCATTTTTCATCCCAAGTATTATCCCTCATCCTTTTTACCAATGCACATTCTATTGAACAATGAAAAGTGCTATTCACTTTTCCATACATAATACTACCTTTTTAAAATTTTTCTTTAATCCTTTTAGAAATGCATCTATGCAAGACCTATTATTTTGAATAGATCACACTTATCTATACAATTCTTCCATCTCCAACTTCTTTTAACTAATTTACATAAGTCTAAAGAACTTTTTATCCTCAAAGCTAGCCCAAATCTCTTGCCTCTCTATATCATTTACTCTCAGCCTCAATTCTTTCCAAAATCCATTGATATTTTTCATTCATCCTCCATTCCAATTTCTTCTAATAGATTCCCCACCTTCCCAAACCAACTTTTCTTCCCATTACATCTCTTTGGTACTTATGACATTCTTTTAGTATATTGTTATTATTTAATTTTAAACACCTGTGCCAATATTTTAATATTCTCTCCACTATTATACCTTTTCTTCCTACTCTTCCTAGTTCTGCCAAATCAACTCCCTTGAAAAACTTTTTGGTAATCCTAGAATCTCTTCACAAAACATTCCATGTACCACATCCACATCATTCTTTGTTCACCACTTTGCCACTGCCCAAATTTCTTCTCCTTATATAATTTTTGGCTCAACCACTGCCTCATTTGGTTTTTTTGACCATTTCATCAGCAATGTGGAAACTTTGTACAAACTTATTCTGACCGCTTTCATAGCAATTTACCTTTAACTTGTTCAAAATTTATACTTTACTTCCATCTTCCATTACTCAAAAATACTGCCCCCAAACAATAAACTACTTTCATTGCTTTTATTAGGTCTCCATTTATAAACCAGTTTTCTTCTTTCCTAATTTTTGATCATTTTTTAATAGAATTATCTTTGATTTTTTATTGTTTATCCTTATACCCCATTCTGCACAAAATTTAGCAATTTCATTTACAGGATGTTGTAATCTTCTCGTTACTGATCCTGTTATCAGATTGTCAGCAAAAAACAATCCTGTTACTTTCTTCTTTTCAATAATTGGACAGTTCCTATTATTTTTCATGATCCTACCTAGGATGTCATCTATAAACAAATTATATAATATTGAGCTAGGCTTACATCCTTGTCCAAAACCCAAATTTGCCTCATATGTACTATAGCTCTGTTACTTCCAAACCTGACACAAAACTTGATTCCATCATATCATTTTTAAGTCCTGGAATAAATTCAGTACTTGCTCTCTTTCATCTCAATTTGTATGCCAATGCATCCCTATTTATTGTATCAAATACTTTTTCAAAATGTGCAAAGAATATATATATATATATATAAATAACCCCTTTTATTTTGTAAGATTTATTTACTATAATATGAAATATCACTGTATTATATATTGCTCTTTTTCCTTTTCTGAAATCTCCTTGGATTTCTGATAATTAACCTTCCATTTCAGCCTAATCATACTCCAGCTAATATGTTAGCATGCATTTTAGAAAAGTACTTAAAATCAATTGGCCAAGTAACAGACCAAATTGCTAACTATGTTGTAGAAAAAAATATCAATGTTAATAAGACAGTTGCAAATAACATTCATACAAAAAATAAATAAAGATTGTATAGCTCCATAAATAAAACTCCTAAACCAGACAATTGGGAAAGTAAAATCCACCAAATTTCTCAACTTATGGGTTCAAAGCAATTGAAATGGGATACACACAACTCATATAAACAAAAAACTCAATATGGCATGCTATATGATAATGATAAGAGCATGATGTACAAGAGCAGATATTGTTACAATGGCTTACTTTGCACATGTCCACTCCTTGTTGAGGTATGGCATAATATTCTGGGGGGAATCAAGTGCAAGCAAAGAATGCTCCATAATGCAAAAGAAAATAATTTAAGCCATGATAGGAGCAAGTTCAAGAACATGTAAACAACTTTTTAAAAAAATTAGACATTCTTCCTCTTCCTTGTATCTACATATTTGAAATAATAATGTTTATCTGTAAAACTATCAATAATACAGATTCACCCTTCAATAAGAATGAATTAGTCCATCAATACAAGACAAAACACAAATATCCATTTATATAGGCTTAATACTTCCTTATGCCAAAAGAGTATATTTTACTCTGGTATAAGATATACAATAACCTCCCAAACTCTTAAAGAATGTACAAAAAGATAAAAGTTTCAAACCACTGCTTTACTGAATTCACCACCACCATCACTACCACCACTTTATGAAATCCATGAAGAAAAGTTTATATAACAAATGTGCTTGCCTGCAATTTACACATATAAAAGTTTAATGGCTGAGCACTTTCCAAATTTAAGTATTAATATTAACTTTAACCAGTGTTTGCCTGCTATTTACATTTGTGAACATATAACAAAATTGAAAATGGAATAATTAATATTACAAGTTGCTAGCCCAATATGTGAAAATATAAAAAATTCTCAAATTCTGTACCTCATACTATAAAAGTACATTTGAATTAAAAATTACAATATACATTACTGTTTTCTGCTGCCTAATCTGGGAGACAGTAACGATCAAAATTTGAAAGTGGTGACCAAAAGCAATCTAATCCAAATGGAAGTGCTACTCTCTAAAACAAGTATCACATGCTTGATTGGCCGAGGTAAATTTGTGACATCATGGCAATTCCAAAATATTCTACATTAGTGTAAGCTAATGAAAGAAGGGACACATGGAGCAGGATACAACATGGGTATGAAGGCAAGAAGAAGGAAAACAGGCATTTGGCACTAAAGTACATTTAGGTGTGTGCTTCAACTGTGCAAGCCTTTGGCACAGGTTCGAACTTACATGAGTTGAATTGTATACCTTTTACTTTGGCTGTAGGTACACAAGGCCTAATGCAATTTTTGTATAAAATTTTTGATTATATTCAATTTAAATATAAGTATCATCATTTAGGTGATTTATGCATTTATTTAAAATTATTTGAAAAAGAACTTATCCTTTAAAAGAAAATTTTGACTAATTGAAATGAACTGGATTAATGATTACTCCTGTAAATAATACTTATGCCATCCTCCAATTGAAAATTTTGGGCCATATTATTTATCCAATTGGTGCAGTCATGGATTTCAGGGATATTCATAATACTCTTGCTTTCCCACATCCTAAGTCAACTAGGTAAGTTTCTCAATTTATTCCCATGGTGAATTATTTTGTTAAGTTTATTCGTTCCTATGGCTTTTATTCTAGCCTTTTTAAATTTATTACAAAAGTAGAAGGATAAGTTTGTGTACAGCTTAGAACAGCAAGAGAAATCATTGCATTTGAAGCAAGTATTTATATCACCACACTAATTGTCAATTCCAGATTTTGCACTTCCATTTGTTTTGCAGATGAATACATATGATAGGGTCACTGCTGCTGTAATGTTGCAAGAGCAATGTGAAGGTATAAATGTTGTCATGTATACTTTGTGATCATTGTTCATTTTACAAAGAAGTACTCTATATATGGGTTGGAGTTTCTTGTCATTTTGTATAGTCTGGAAGATTTCAATTGTACCTCCACTATATTAATTTCATGCTTAAAATGGACAATCAAGCTTTTATATGGATCCAGGCCAAACCTATAAGACAGGTGGTTCTGCACAATCTGCATTGAAAATTAATGATTTCTAGTTACAAGTAGTGCATACAAAAGGTGTAAAAAGATAATTATTCTGTTCATGCCTTATTGCACATATTTGCTGAGGAAAAAACTTCCCCATAAGCTTTGAATCTTTGAGTGCTTATCAGCCTATAATAGCTATTTTATTCAATTGCTCTCTAGCTTTTAAATTATACATCAATACCAAAATGTATGTGTGTGTGTGTGTGCATGTATGTATGTATGTATGTATGTATGTATGTATGTATGTATGTATGTATGTATGTATGCATGCATGTATGTATGTCTGCATATTGCATTCTTTATTTATTCATCCTGTTAAATCATATACATGTACAAAGTACAATGATATAGGACATACCAATAGTTTAAAGGAAACTGAAGTAAAAGGAGAAAAAGAAATGCACACAAGGCTTAAATATATATACATTTAGCTATATGATCTCAATTTGGTTCCTATTATTCAACATAGCTGGTGGAGTAGTGAAGTTTTATGGATCTATAGACGACATTTTATACTGTTCCTTGAAGTTTTTAGAATTTTTGTTCCTAAGAGGTTAGCTTCACTGCTGTCATGTATCACCTATTAGAGCTTACTTGGGCATATAGAAAACTAAACATAAAATTCATGAACATTTTTTTGGAATGGAAATGATAATGATGTAAGGATGATTATTAAATGTTGTAAGACCTGTGCCATTAGTAAGCCTGCTGAAAACTTGAAAGTTGAGCTTTTCTTCTATGTTGGCCAAAAGCTAATGAAAAATATTTTTATAGATTACATTGGGAAGCTACCTCTTTCTAAGGGAGTAAACAGATTAGTTTTGGTTTATATGGATGCTTTTTCCAAATATATTTGGTTATTTCTAGTTTGTAAAGTGCTTTGCAAGACTACAGTGAATTGTTTAAAATCTATTTTTGGAAATTTTGGCGTTCCCCAATGTATTGTTTCAGGCAATGGAATATGCCAAAGCATGCAGCACACAAAATGTTCCCATTGTAAATATTAATATCATTTCCACCTAATTGCTCATAATCTAATTTTAGAACTTTGGAAGACATCCTGCTAGATCATGCAAGTACATAGCAAATTCATGGTGTCTGTAATAGGTTAAAATGCAAAATGGGCAATGCAAACCTTAGTGCAATTAAATATAATCATGGCCTCATACTAGTTAGGTACAAACAAAAAGATTTGTTTTATGTATCTCAGCTAATGCAGATATAGCATAGTATGAAATTTTAAAGAAATTTTTTTGCATAATTAAATAATGTAAATTTGATCAAAATTCTATTTGTAAACAACATTTTTATCTTTTATAGTATTTAATGTGTATATTTTTGTCTCTGAAATTTAAAGATTTTATATGATTTATGTGTATGCCTACATCACTGAGAGGAGAAGCAAATTGTTTTGAAATAAAATAGGGTAAAATTATATAATAAGAAATCATCCTGTTTTATACTTCTTGGCATATATGGCCTGAACAATTATCTTCCCTGAGCTGATTTCTACATTGACTGGCTTCCAATAATGTCCAGTACAGCTCCCATTAATACTACAGTGTACTGGAGCATTCTGTTACTCCTGATCTGGCCTTGTTAAATATCTGAACCATCATTATACCTGCTTTCCAGTGGGAGTTCAGCTATATTCTTCTGGAGCACAACATTTTTACTACCACCAAGGAATGGTGGTGCATTAAGATTTTGTATGACTATTCATTCATTGTAGATAGACAGCAGTGAGTTTAGTGCAGGCAGTTATCCATTAGCATTGGAGTCATTTATATGTTAAATGTGAGCATGTGAAATTGTGTCAGGAGGTTATTATGGCTAATCTAACTTTCAATACTTAAAAAGGCAGCTAAAGGGCAAGTTAAAGAGCAACTGGAGCCAGCTATAAATTTTTTTTAGGAGGAGGGAAGTTCGTGTCAATGCATACATCTGTATGTACTTTTGTGCCAAGTTTTCCTTCCTCTCACCTTCATACCCATGTTGTAACCTGCTGCATGTGTCCTTTCTAGAATAGGCTTACACTATTGTAGAATATTCTGGAAGTTCCATGATGTCACAACTTTATCTCGGCCTGTCAGGCATGTGATACTTGTTTTAGAGAGTAGCACTTCCATTTGGATTAGATTGCTTTTGGTCACCACTTTCAAATTTTGATTGTTACTGTCTCCCTGGCTAGGCAGCAGAAAACTGTAATGTATATTGTAATTTTTAATTCAACTTTAGCTTTTGTGGTATGATTTACAGATTTTTTTTTTTTTTTAATATTTTCACATATTGGGCTAGTCAACTTGTAATATTAATTATTCTGTTTTCAATTTTGTTATACTTTCACAAATGTAAATAGCAGGCTAACTCTGGTTAAAGTTAATATTAATACTTAAATGTGGAAAGTGCTCAATCATTAAACTTTTATATGTGTAAATTGCAGGCAAGCACATTTGTTATATAAACTTTTCCTAATGGATTTCGTAAAAAGCCTGCCAGATTACTGGATTTTTATTTTGAAGTTAAAGCAGTATGTACAAAGCACAATTTGTGTTTCTGATGTTGAAAGCACCTTTGGTTAGTTATTGTGTGTAGCTTATGATAATTATAATAAATTTTAATGTCATAGAATTATATCCTCCTGTACTTGGAAACTACCTTTCCTGCCTATATTGGATGTTTTCTTTTCAGCCATTTCCTAAATTAAATTCTTAAACAGCCATCAATGGTTGAGTGCCATGTAAGAACTCTCAGTTCTTGTAAGGAATCCTAAAGTCTTGCACCAATTTTATTCTGGACCACTGTCCAGTGTAAACTTTTCTCATGTTTCCTTATTGCAACATCATGGTATGACATCTTTACACTTAAATGAATAATACTTGGCCTATTGTTAAATCTGAAGTTGTGGCAATAATGCAGAATAGCTCTTGTGTAGCTACTGAAGATACATAGGCAGATATATGGAAAGAGAACCATTTCTGATAGTTAATGTTCACCATGGACTTATAAACATATTTGTGTGAATAAGTTTGTACTCTAATACACCAAAATCTGGTGAACTTATTAAGGAAATAGTAAAACAATGGATATTTAGATATATAACTCTCTTAACTTTAGAAGACTACTTTTGTAATTGATCAGGGAACTTACATCAAGAAATCTTCACAAGTAAGCTGTATATTGTTTTAGTATTTATTGGAAAATATATTTAACAATGAATTCCTGATTTATGAAGCAAGTAAAATGTTTAACTTTCTGAATTTTATTAAAAAAGTGTATCCTATATGAATCACAGGAATGCTTTTATATTTACAAAAATCCTTGTACCAAGATGTTGATGAAACACAAATATATGATTAGCCATGATGGTTATCTAATAGTACAACTAAATAAATTTTGCTGTTACCAAAAAACTAATAATTAAAAGCACCAAAGCTAAATTTTATAATTATACTAATCTACATAGAGTTCATTAAAACTTTTATTGATTTCCTACAGGTCCTCAAAGATTCCACAGATGAGTTGTAAGTTGGTAAATGTTTATTTTGTTTAAAATGCAGGGTGTTTTAGTAAAAGCATACAAATAAGGGATGCTCTACTGAACATTTTGAAATAGGGAATTTGTGGTCTGGAATGTCAGTTTAAGGAGAAGTGTCTGTGTGAGTGTGTATGCATGAGACATTAAAATTATAATTTTAAAGTAAATAATGCTGTGATTGCTATTTAATTAAAGGTTTATTTAATATAAAATTTTGCTCTTATCAATTTATATAATTTGTTTTAGTAATATTCTTTTTTGGTTTTGCTTTCAGTTCAAGAGTTATAATCCAGCATTTACTCAAATTGAAATATGGTTTCGCTTCATATTTCTTCTGGGAACTTTTGCTGTAACGGTAGGTAAATTATATTAGTTGGACCCTCAGTATGTTAGGGGCTCTCTAGCCCTACATTATAATTGTAATATCATTTTTTAGAAGGGCAATGGATTACTTAAGAAAGCAAGCAATGCTACTAGCTTAAATAAAGCAGCTTTTTGTTTAACATTCTGGAAATGAGTGAAAGCTAGGTTGTTCCTAGCTTTCTAATGTGAATGCTAATAGTATTTATCATGCCTCAAGGCATGAATTATATAGTAAGTTACATAAAAAATATGTGCAAAAATATCTTTGGGAAAAGTGTAAAAGAATGTTTAGTAACAAATGCAGTTATTTATTAAAAAAGCACAGGCATCAATAACTCTTTAAAAATGGCATATATATAAATTTTAATTAATTGCACTGTTCTACATATCCAATTAAATAAATAAACATTAAAAATAAAAATAAACAAATATTTTTTCTGAAGATGACAGCTGTGATTCTTATAAACATTTATATGATAAATTACATCTGTACTTAGATATTCTCTATCCAGTACAATTTCAAGTTATATGGGATTTTAAGTTCTTTCTGATTTATTTTGACATTGTACACTTGTATTGACAAAAATTGTGATGATTACTATTCCATTCACTCTGAAAACTATATAAAAAAGCATTTAATGTGGTATTCAACAAAAAATACAGGTACATATTATCTGTTGTATGAAAAACTTATTCCGAATAGGGAAATATGAATAAAGGTATGTATTTTTCCACAATTTTTAAAGAAATTAATTTTTTTTATTTTGTGATGAATGCCCTTGTTGTCTCAAATAATATCCCAGCGATAGTCAGCAAGCATTATAGACATCCATTTCTGTTTTTCCATAGTAAATCTTTATGGAACCTTTCACCACATTCATTAAATACATCACTGCATTTCTCTGGAAAGTAATCTAAATACAAGTCTAAGAAGTGTACTTTTAGGGATATGTGACATCCTAAACTCTTATATATCTTAATCATTTGATTTACCAGTTCCTTATAGATCAATTTCATTTTATTTCATCCTTACTATCATAGTTATGATAATGGACACTCAACTTATAGTATGTATATGCTATTGCATTATAAATGATTGTGATTTACTGATCATAAATTCATAACATTATATAAATTGAGATGTTGGCACTATTATAACACTTCATAATAGTGAATAGTAAAATACAATGAAAAAGTAGTTTTTTATGTAATGAGTCAGGCATAAACAAAGTTGGTCAAATTACAATTACAGTTGCAATATATTCTGTTAATATTAAAAAAATGCAAAATACAAATAAGAAATAAGGTTATCCACAACAATTATAATAGTTGTAAAGTCAAATGTAGGATTATTATCTTTACCTGCTCAGTAGCACTTATCTCTAAAGCAGAGATGGGTTTTTCTAACATAGGAGTGTAATGATTGTTTAAGTGATGTCTAATCCATATTTAGATAGAATAAAATTGATTCTCTATTAGGAATTCATGTATTTATAAATATACTTTGAGGAGTAGCATTCTTTAAATGTTCAGGTAAGTTATTGTACAATTTTAAACCATTAGGTTTATAGGCATGTACAAACAGCTATTTTTATAAACTTTTATGTGGATTTTATTCTTGCTTTAAATGCGGTGAGAGTGAATTTAAACAAAATTAATAAAATACCTGCATTGTTTTCAATGTATAAGCATGGAAGAGGCAAAATGTTTAAATTTTCAAAAATTTCCCAGCTACTTTCTTGCTTTTATATGCACATTATAATTCTTAATCCTTTCTTTTGTAACTTAAATACTGTTTACAGGATTTACCCACAAATTATTCCACACAGTATTTATGAATGAAAGCAAGTAAAATAACAAGTTCTAAGCACATTGGGTGTTAACTAAGCATTGAATTGGTACAGAAAAAAACATGCCCTACCCAATTTTACTGCTAAGTTTTCAATGTGTTTGCTGTAATTTGGTATTTATCTAGCCACTGACTTAAAATTTTATTTCTTATTCAATTCACAAATTTAGTTTCAAGATTAATGTTAATATTCTTCAATCTTTTACACCTTTTATGTTGAAAACAAAGTGCAACTGTTTTATCTTCATTTACCAATAATTTATTTTATTTGAACCATTTAATATTTTGTCTTCTACATGTGAGATGCACTTTCTTAAGTTTTTGATATTAATTTCTTAAATAAACATACTTGTATCATCAGCAAAGAAACCTTCTTTGCTGATGATACTACTTCTCAGGTATTTTCTGGGCGTAATGGAAGATCATTGATAAGCACTCAGAATAAAGGGGGTTTAAAATTGATCCTTTGAGACCCCAGATTGAATAATTCTTTTGACTGAGAATTCCTATCTATATTAATTTTTTTCACTATCCATAAAGTCAATTTCAACAAGTTAATCTCTTTTTCCAAGTATGTTTTAAGCCAATTATGTGCAATCTCTCTGGCTCCATAGTCAATTTATTAAGCAATATTTTATGATCCATCATGTTGTATAGTTTCAAAATCAGGCTCACTCCTAGTACATTTTTTATCTAGCATTTCATATACTTGTCAATGAAGTTCATTACTGCTAGATTAGTGTACTTATTATCCTGAAACAGTTGTCAGACATTCTCCTTCCCAGAAAGTTTATAAGTAATCCTTAAATGATATACCTGCTTTTTTTTCTTTTGGTGCTAGCCAGAGTTAAAAAGTAGGACTTGCCAAAGATCTCTAGTTTAGGGATTGGCAAACACACCTTCCTTTAACCATGCTACCAACTAAAATCATGGTTTTTAAGAAGGGAAATAAACTGTGTACGGATGAGAAATGGTTTAAGGCAGATAAAGAAATTCAGGTAGTTAGTGAATTCTCATATGGGGCCATGAAGTTTCATGTAGAGTGTGTAATGGAGTTTGGGGAAAACAGAAAAGAACTTCACTGGAGAAGGGAAAAATGATCATGACAGTGATAAGAAAATGTTTATATAGGTGCCAGTAATGAATATCAAGTGGTTTGAAAGGCTTTATTCTGCCTTGGTGGAATCACAATGGATTTATGTGGAAGAAATTTGGGGTATAGAGGAGGAATGGTGTAACGTGGATTTAATACTATGATTTTCTATAAATTAATTTGGGCAGTTTTCAATAATACTGCATATGCAGGATTGTTGATAGAATTTGGAAAGGTAAGTGTTAGAGGGTTAACAATAGAGAAAGTATTTAAATATTTATTTAGGGTTCAAGAGTTATTGGACACTGACATTGTTAAAATATGCCTGAAATATCAAGAAACAAATTTGGATATAGTGACTAATATCTGAATGAACAAAATTAGAGAACAGTCATTTAGAAATGGGTTAGGAGATTTTTGGCTTAAAATTGGATATTATAGAACAGGTTGTTAGAGGGAAGTAAGGTCAACATTGGAAGATATAGATGGATAATTTTTATTTGCCCAGATTGGGGAGAAAAGCTTACTAGCATATTATAAAGTATTAAAAGATGAACCAGGAAAGGAGAAGTATATATTAATTTGCAAGAAAAATGAAAGAGAAGGGATAGCATGGTTTTGATTAGGTGTTTGGAAATTAAGGGAATGAGGGGAAATGTTATTCCCGGAATATGTCCCATTTGTGGGGAGAAGTAAGATGAAATTCATATTATCTTCCAATGTAAAGCCACAAATATTTGGAGAGAAAGTTTAATTAGTAAGAAATGGTTAATGAGTAATTGAGGAATTGTTATGAGAATGATCTTTGAAGATTGTGAGCAGATACCCAAATTAGGGGAGTTTTTATGGAAGGTAAAAGTGAAATGGAAATGGTCAGTTGAATGATATATAATTTAGATAAATTTTAAATGATAAAGAATACCCGTATGATTATGGAAAATGTCATTGTTCTGGGAACATTTGGGAGTGAAATTATATTAAATTTATGGAATTATTGAGCTCGAGATATTAGAAATTGCTCCAGAAAGTGAATAAAAGTTATAATTGGTATTTGAGAAATAAAGGAATTACTAGTTTGTAGGGTTTGTAGTTAGCTGACAAAATAATTAGCGCAAGTAGAGTAAGTGAAATATTTATTTTAGTGCCTTGTTTGGATGGGAGCCTAGTCCCCTGGAATTCCAGTAGGATGCTACTGATGAACCAGGCATTGGGAACTGATGCAATCAATGTAGTAATTTTGTACTTTGTTTAACTATCTAGAATTAAGGCAAAGATATTAGTATGAATGTATTAATGTTTCAACGATTGTAGTTGTGAGGGATCACACCTTAAGATAGATGGAGGTCCCATTGTAATTTGTTTTTGAATTTTTCTTAATACTTTATAAATTTCAAATCTCATTATATAGATTTTTGAGAAATAAAAGAATTAGTAGTTGTACAGACTGTAGCTAGCTGATAAAATAATGGTATAGGTACAGTAATTAAAATATTTTATTTTAGTTCCCAGGGTTTGGTCATAGCCTAGTCCCCTGGAATTCCAGTAGGCTAAGCTGATGAACTGGGGACCAGAGTCTGATGCAATCAAGGTGGAAATTTTGTACTTTGTTTAATTATTTAGAATTTAGATAAAGGGTTAGTATAAATTATCATTGTATTACAATTTCTGTAATTTCGATGAGGTACACCTAAAATGGCCCTTTTAGTTCGTATTTTTTTTGGCACTTTCAATGAATTTCAATAAATTTCAACCTTGCTACCAAAAGGCAAAATGTTTTGAAAGATATAAAAATCTACTTCCTGTTGGATTCATGGTTTATACAAATTAAAACACTTCTTAACCATTGATATTATTGTATGATTTAGTTGATGTACACACTATAAATGCTTCACTTACTTGTCATAATCATTATGACAAGTAAGTGAATCATTAAGAGTATCATTGTTTGATTTAGTTGAACTACCCACACTTAATGCTTCATTATGACAGGTAAGTGAAGCATTAAGAGTATGTAGTTCAACTAAACCATAAAATAATATCAATTATATTATTGACTTCACTGTCCAATTTCCAATTAACATTTTAATTTTAATTAACATCTTTACCAGTTTCTTATGTTGTATATAATTTTCTTCCCTTTTCAATTTTGTTGAGGCTATTTCTTTCTTACATAATGGAAATTTCTGGCATGACTATCCCACTCAGATAAGAAATCCACATTTGGTGTAGCATTGTTGCACAGCTATGTGTCATGTCTACTATTTTCTGATTGCCAAATATGTTGCACTTTTGCTCATATTTTTCAAAATATAAAACGACTCAAAAATCATACAGCATAGGCATCTGGATTAGAAGATATTATAAACATTGTACTTATGAAGCTGTTGACAATGGATTGGCAATATAACCTCAACTTAGGTATTCATTTTTTAGACTAAACTCCATTCACTTACACAAAAGTAAGACGCATTTCGGGAGAATGAAATAAAATGAAATCAATCTCCTAAACAAAGACCTAAAACTTGTATAGATTTCTCAGATAATATAGAAGATTGTATAGCCGACATAGACATAGCCACCCAACAACTAAACGAATGGAAAAAATCGTTCGTCAAAAGTAAATGCAAAAATGTTTAGAGAACATAAAAAACCGAAAGAAATCAATAAACTACACAACGGCATTAAAACAACTAAAAGAAAAACCAGTAATATACATAAAAGCAGACAAAGGTAATAAAATAGCCACTTTAGACGAAAATGAATACATAAATAGGGAAGAAATTATGTTAAAAGGAAAAGACTACAAACCAATTGAAAAGAATCCACTCAATAAATGTAATAAAATGTTTAACAAAACATTCAATGAAGTCAAAACATTATCCACTACTGAAAAACGGAATATCACACAGTTATGCAATACTACCCAGGCTTTATGCACTACCTAAAATACATAAAAATGATAACAGCATGAGACCAATAATAAACAATATCAATTCACCCACATACCAGGTAGAAAAAAAATTGATCAAAGCCATCAATTCTTTTAAGAGATTCCAAAGTTAGAGCATTAAAAATTCAGTTGACCTAGTCAAAAAACTTGAAAATGGCAGAACTACAGATGGAGATATAATGGATTCATTTGATGTAGAAGCCTTATTCCCGAGCATGCCTATAGAGAAACATATGCGTATACTAAAGAAATTGTTAACATCAATAAATTAAAAAAAAAAAAAAAAAAAAAACAGAAGAAATAGAAAACTTATTAAAACTTACTAATATTTGTATTATACAAAATTACTTCAGCTTCAACAATAAATATTACCAACAAATTTCAGGCCTAGCTACGGGAAACCCTTTGTCACCTTTTCTAGCAGAATTATTCGTGAGCTCATTTGAAATACACATTACAAAAGCCTTCCCTTTAATTTTCAAGTCATGGTATAGATATGTGGATGACATTTTTGCAATAATACCAAAGAAACACTCAATAGATGCCCCGAATCTTCTTAACTTGTAAGTGAATCCATATAATTTACTATAGAAGAAGAAAAAATGGGTGGCTACCATTTCTAGATTTAAAAAGTATAAGAAATGGAGATTGTTTGAATTGTGGAATTTACAGAAAAGAAACACACACAGAAAACTACATAAAAATGAGAGTTATAACCCCATTCCACATAAATATGCAATTTTTCACAGTTTGGAATGCAGATTGATGAATATTCCACTCACAGAAGCAGAGTACAAAATAGAATACAAACAAATAATAAAATACAGCTATAATCAATGGTTTCAACAAAGACACAGTGATAAAAATTATCAATAAATCTAAAAGACAAAAAGGGATAAGAGAAGTTTCCACACTGAAAAACACAAAAGTTTCACCTACCATCCAATTTACAACAACAAGTTCAAGAAAATCTTCAAAGAACGTGGGATAATGTTAAACCCAAAGAACAGATACAACATCAACAATTCATTAGGTTGCACAGTAAAAGACTCCATACCAACAGAACAGAAATCAGGAATTTACGAAATAAAATGTGCAGATTGTGAACAGAGCTACAAAGGCAAAACAAAAAAGAAATTTGGAAATTCGGAGGAAAGAACATTTTAGGAATATTCGGTTTAAACAGGTGGATAAATCAGCAGTAGCAGCTCACTTTTGGACCAAAAACTATGAAATAAAACCAGGAATAGAACTGCTGAAACATCTTCACAGCCCATTGGAGTTATCCACTTGGGAAAAAATTTTCATATTAAAAAATAGAGAAAACCTAATGAATTTCGAGTTTCCTCCTATGGATGAGCTCAGCAACTTCCTACTTCAACCAACAGAGGCCACCACAGGAACATCCGTTTTTCCAGCCATAGTTTCGAGTAACCGCGATTCAGTGAGCAACTGAAGATGGGTGAGATTCTCCCGAAACGCGTCTTACTTTTGAGTAAGTGAATGGAGTTTAGTGTAAAAAATGAATACCTAATTTGACAAGATATTATGTTCCCCATTATGGAGTAGAATTCCCTTCAAACTTATTAGAAGGCATGTATAGAACATTTTCAATCCTGTAGATCATATCTGAAGTTCAAAGCCCTCATTAAGCCAAATATGTAACTGTAGAATGTCATGTTGTCAGTTGCTAATAAGGAACAAAAAAGTGTTTCTATGCCTGAACTCAGTAATGTTCATGCTTGGATGTAGAAGATAACATTCTTATAACCTTGACCCTAGCCATTCTGATTCTTGTGTACATAAAACTAAGTTACAAACTAAATCATTCAGATGTGCTTGTAAAGAAATGCGAGTTGAAGTACTTATGGCCTGTTACAGGAGATAATTTCTTTCAGGAAATGATGACAATTTTTCACTAACATTTTCTTCACTATCTGTTTTGATATCTTTATTTGATGGTCTTGTGAATGCTAGAAGACTTTCAGACTTTGACACTAGTCTGATTGCAAAGGTATCTTTGTGTAAACTATGTGTGTTTTTTATTTCCTATTTGTGAAACCATGAACATTTGTCAAATAGAAGCAAAATAGTGTTTTTGCTCTGTCCTTACCATGGTAAAGTTTTATCCTTGAATGCATTTCCACTTGCTCTAAAATGTTGGTCACTAATCATTTAATCTCACATTGCTTAGCCTGATATGCAAACACTTAGCTTTCATTCTTTCTTTGCTTTGTAGTAGCCAATTGTGTACTGGCAGTTCTCAATTCAGTCCACATGGAGTGGAAGGAAAGGAAGAGCATGTTGCCAAATGTAAATTGACATTTTTTCTTACACAGTTGTGTCATTGTTCAGGAACAAGGTTTATTGTCTATTAAGCTAAATATGTATGTGGTGCCCTTAGTTAAGAGTGCAAGTGAATGATATGAAGAGAAAGTGAATGATGCAAAGAAAATGCATGATATTGTAGCTTATCATTCTGATACTGCATACTGTTATGCTCCAGTAGCAGGTCTAAAAACTACAAAACTCTAAACAAGGAGTATCAGAAAATGTCTTCTGTGAAGTGTATGACAATATTCTGAAGAATAAACTAGATAAGGGACCTATAAGGAGATGACTAAAATTTTGAAACTGGGCAGTCAATAGTCAGAAAAATGGTTAGAAGAAAGTCAATAATACCCAAAAATGGCAGAAAAAATTTCAAAACCACTGAGAAAATTTGACAAATTTGGAATGTGAAGTAGTTTGATGAGAAATCTGCAACTTCTATAGGCAAAGAAAATTCCTAAAACTCCAATAACATTGCTGCAAAATGCAAAATTCACAATTTCCATATAAAAGAACATCCCTATGGCACCTTGTGTAAAAACTTGGGTTTTTTTTGTACCCCTAACACAGTCACCTTGGATATTGCTTTGGAACTATAAAAACATACAGAGGATCAATAAATTGTGATTTGCAGGGTATTGGATGCTGTACATAGGTGAAACTTGATGTTATAACATCATGTGAAACACACATGATGTTATAACAAAGGGTGGGATGATGAAACCTGCTCCTGTGCACTTAACATAAGGTATCTCCTCCTCCTTCCAAAGGAAAGAGGATAATGATGCTAAATGCTGGTAAAAATGGGCTGGGTTTTGAACTCTTTTTATCTCTCAGCAAAGAACATTGCCAATGCTAAGGCTGACAAGCAGGAGAAGATGAATGGCAATATTTTTGAAAAATGGTTTTAAACCCCCTATTGAAAAACCTGCCCAATGAAAGAAAATGTGTTATTGTGCTGGATAATGCCAGTTATCATTTGAGGCCACTTATGGAAATGCCTGCAGAATCATTTAGAAAAAAATTATATCTTAGCCTTCATACAAGGATTCAATATTTCCATACCCAATCTAATTCCAAAAAAATCTGTTTTGAATAGAGAAAATAAAAGCAGCAAATGTAAACAAGCAATATGCAATAGACATGCTATGAGGCATCTGAACATGGGGTATTAAGGGTATTCCCTTATCACTGTGTTTTAATCCTAACAAACTAATGTGAGCAAGATTAAAACCAAAAATTTATGTAAAAATGGGCCTAAAATGATTTATTTCTTACTTTTATAATAGGAGACAAAGAGTACAATAAAATTGTTTAGACTCTAGTGAGTGTAATATTACAAACTGAGGAATTATTGAACAGGTTGTCCCATAGGAGTCAATACTTAGCCCAATGTTCTATTTAATTGACATAATTGAGCTCTTAGACATCTCCTTGGTCTAGTGGTAAGCATTGCTGACTAGTGAGTGGGTGACTCAGGTGTGATTCCTGGTACCTACTTAGGAATTGTTATAAGTTAGGAAGGTCTGAAATGGGGTCCATACAGCCTCATGAGGACAATTGAAGAGCTACCTGATGGATTAATTCTTTGATCATGAAAGCTGTATGATAGGCGACCAACAGGGTGCCAGAATGCTGATTAAATGCCCCCTGAAATACTGCCCTCTTATCAATGAAATCATAAAATGGAGTTAGAGGGTGCAGAGGTTGCCACAGCAGGCAAAGGCTCACCTCAGGCCGTAGCACCAAACGAGAATAAGAAATGATCTCTTACTGCCATTAAAAAACTTTCTACTACTGTTCTTTTCCCTGATGACATTAGTCTAATAGTTTCCAGCAATAACTTAGATAATGTTGTAGAAAAAGATAAGTTACATTCTTATTACTATGTGTAACTGAATCACAGCTAACAAATATTATTAAATACATATAAAACAAACATTATAAAATTCATAACATTTGGTGCATATAATCTTGCAATAGAAGTAAGTATTAATAAGCACATACTATACCATCACAATGATACCAAATTTCTAGGTCTTCAAGTAGACAGGAACTTATTGGAAAGCACATAGAATTTATTATACCAAAACTAAAAACATCAGCATATGTGCTTTGCTAATTGTATCATATTAGATTCAAAGCTGTACTCAAAACAGCGCGTTTATATTTATTTCTCTTCAATCAGGAAATATGGTTTAATATTGTGGGAAAATTCTGTGGAAATAAAAATTTATAACATTACAATAAAAGGCAATATGAATAGTATGAGATGCAATTTATAGGAAACTATGTAGAGACCTCTTTCAAAAACTAATTATTTTAACATCCTTATGAGGATATACCTTCTCTTATGAGTTTTAGACTGAACATTCAAGGCCAATTCATTTAATACATCCAAATACATAACATAGCACTTGACAAAAGTGTAATTTACATAGGTCTTACCGAATTTATATATAATATTTTTGCAATTAATTTCAAAGTGTTATGATCTAATTATAGGGAAAGATTCAAATTTGCTCTTACAGAATATCTGTTCAATAAGACTTATTATTCAGTTTACAAATTCAGAGATGAATAATCTATTCTGTTAAAATGTGGTTCAGTCAGAAGACAACGTATAATGTTTTGAAGTACATATGTTGTACAAGAATCTTGTGGAATATAAATAAATCCTAATCTTCTTCCTCTGCCTTGCTAGTATATATTTTCTGTGGATGTATCAAAGGTTGTGCCTTGAACCAGACATGATTAAGCACAAATGGATAATCAGAGCTTTATTGTCAAGCAAAATATAATATAAAAACACTTCATATAACAAAAAATATCAGTATAAAACACAAGCTTGTTAATTGAATTTTCCACAGATATAACAAAAAATGTCTAGTTTATTTGGACAGATATGGTAGTGAGCAATGGCAGTACATGAGATTTTCAGTTGGGCACATGTGCATGCACACACATGAGCATCAGGTAGAAGATGGTCACTTATTAATAAAGAAAATCTCTTACAACTGTATGAGTAACAGTTTACTGAATTCATAAATGAAATTAATATTGATAATCTGTAAAATATAACATTTAAATATTCTAATTGTCATTTGAAACAATTTACTATATTCTAAATTTAATTTGTTAATAATACTGTATTGGAGTTAAAAACATTCTAGTGTGTAGTATCATGTATCATGTAATGGAACATGCTGAAAAAATAAATAAAACACATACATACACACATGAACACACACACAGGGAAGTAACATCTAATAAAATTTGTGTGAATAAATCTGCTAACAATTAGGCATCACTGTTGGATGACTTGTGAGATGTCCAGAACCTTTCAATTGGGTTACCATAAAGTAAAACATTAATAATGAAAAAGAATTACTAATTGTGCTACCACTGCACATTCTTAGTTTCATCCATAATTACCAAAACAAATTGAGCATTGAACATTTCATTTGTTACTCTCAGATAATTATCTGTAACATTCAACCTAGTTGAACATTTATTTTGAACTTGCATTGGCAAGATGGTCTTCAAGAGCAATTTCCAGTTCAGCACTGAAATGAAAAAGTCCCCTGGTAAACCCCAGATTTAGTGAGTCATTGCTTTTATCATGTCCTCAAAGCCCAAGCTTGAAAGTACCACAAAATTACACACACTCAATCATTTTCAATAACACATAATGAATTTTTCACACGGATCAATTTTCTGTTGTATAGATTGCCCAGATGCATTGCTTAAATACGACATGATGCCTTGATTGTCCATAAGTTACAGTTTCACCTGAGAGTGCAAATGATATTTAAAATTTTTATACCTTTTTGTTTTCCAACACAAATGTTCTGTATCATAAATTCTCATTTTTGTCCACACAGCTTCAGCACATTTATCCCCAAATAACATACAGAGAAAGCAGAAAAGCTAATTATTTAGATCACACTTGTAAATTCATTCTTTATGATAAATGTCTATGTTGAGCTTTCTCACAGTAGTTTTATCATTATATTTTCTTGAATGTGATGTAATTTGAACAGGGGCCTTTCCAAACTTTGTTTTATACTTTACTTTTTAGCATTAGTGTGGAAAAACAGTTTCTGCAAACCGTTATTGAGTTCATGGTGCTTTTTTCACTTCACTTTATGACTGATAATGAAAACTAATTAGTAAACTCTTTGTTTGGAACATCATTTTCCATTATGACAGTATATGCATTTATGCCTCTTCACGCAGCAACCATCAAATGACAAGAATAGCCTTCATTTTCCCTCTCTCTTTTCTACTACACATGTTCTGGTTCAATCCAAAAAGCATAAATTTATTTAACATCTTATTAAAAGAGGAAACATGGAAGAAGATCCTTCAGGAAAGCAATATAAATGTAAAATTTAACACCTTCTTAAACATATTTCTCTACTGGTTTAACATTGCCTTCCCACAAAAACATGTATATAGTCAAACCCAAAATGGGTGGATAACAAAAGGAATAAAAATCTCTAGTAATAAGCTGAAGCTACTGTGTAGACTAAAGAAACAGGGTTATATAAATAATGATTTTAAGGGTTATGAACAAAAATATAAAAGTATCTATAGCAAAAAAAATCTGGAAGCAAAAAGACAAGAAAATGAAATAATCATATTAAATGCAAATAATAAAACAAAGGCACTGTGGAAAATAGTAAATCAGGAATCTGGGAAGAATAACTCTAAACAGTGTGTAACAGAATTAATTAAAGATGGATTAGTAGTCCTCAGCATAAAGCAGTCTTTCAATACATATTTCTCGGAAATAACAGACAAACTCCTTAGTTCAAATCACTCCCAACATTTTCACTATAAAACCATACCAGAGATAAAAAATAGTAATAATTATGTTTTTATAAATCCAATTACAGAAAGTGAAATACAAAATTAGTCAATGAAATCAAAGGCAAATATTCATCTGTAATAGATGAAATACCAGACTATGTGATTAAACAATGTATAGAACAGGGGAAAGTCCCTTTGGTTAACACATATAGCTCTTCGCTTGACTTGGGAATCTTCCCTGATAAGCTTAATATTGCAAAAATTATCCCGCTACACAAGAAAGGAGAAAAGACAAAGAAAGAAAACTATAGACCAATAAGTGTACTATCACTGTTTTAAAAAAATGTTTGAAAAATTAGTGTACAATAGATTAATATTGTTCTTGGAAAAATATAACATTCTTTCTGATGTTCAATTTGGTTTCAGAAAAAACAGGTCTATAGAAACAGCCATAGCTAAATTATAGAATCAAATTCAGATGCAATGGACAAAAATATATTGACAATAGTAATTTTTTTAGACCTTACTAAAGCATATAATGTATTAGACCACAAAATTCTAATATCTAAGTTGTACAAATATGGAATTAGAGGAAACATGAATAGGTGGATTGAATCCTATCTCACCAATAGGAAAGTAGTGGATCTACAATAAGAAAAAATAATGGAGAATAAGTAATTATCGATCAAAAACAAAAGAAATTATGAGAGGTGTTCCTGAAGGTTCAGTACTAAGGCCTCTATTGTTTTTAGTGTATATAAATGACTTGCCTAATAATATTCAAAAGGCTGATATGGTTCTTTTTGCTGATGATACAAACGTTCTTGTAAAAGGAGATAATGATGCTGTATTGCAAAATAAAGCAGACACGATCATGAATAGCCTCAATAACTGGTTTAAAAAAATGAATTAATCATAAACAATGATAAAACTATTGCAATGGCATTTCATAGATGGTAATATAAAAACAGCATTAAAACTCAAATTATATATGATGGAAACATTATTGAGTACAAGGGAGAAACACAATTCTTAGGTATACATGTGAATGAAAACCTTAAATGGGATACTCACACTCATCATTTAGCAACTAAACTTAGTTCTGTTTGTTATATGCTTAAAAGTCTAAAAAGGACAATGAATTTGTTAGGATTGAAAAATGTATATTTTGCTCATTTTCATAGTCGATTAAAATATGGAATAAAATTTTGGGGGAGAAAAATGTGAGAGATTATTTAAAATCCAGAAGAGAGCAATAGGATTTATAAGTGGAATAGATGGTATGACATCCTGTAGACCCTATTTTAGGAAACATAATATACTACCATTAGCCTACCTCTTTATAATAGAGATCATAAACTATATTAACAGACATCAGGGAGAATCATGTACAAATATAGATATTAATTCTCATAATACAAGAAGGAAAAGTGACCTTCATCTTCAGATATGCAGGACAAGTATTTAAAAAAATAATCCCACAAATGTAGGCATTAAAATATATAACAAACTACCAATAAATATTAAAGAAATAACCAATATAAAACAATTTGATAAAGAAGTTAAAGCTTTTCTACTACATCATACCTTTTATTCAGTAAGTGAATATATGAACTTTAAACAAAGCATAATGTAAATCTAGTATAGTTACTAAACTTGTATATTGCTTATATTATATTCTAGATGATGCCCATGTCATGTAAATGATCCAAATGGTAAATAAATCATCATCATCATTATTATTATTATAATAAGTTAAATATTATTTATGTTTAACTTGACTGTAAGTCTTCATCATATTTTGTTTTTATTCTCATAGAATTGAATTCAAAATATTAATTTAATATTAGAGTTACAAATTCCCACCAAAGTGACTGAGATGCCTGCATGTTTGCTAGCCATTCAGTGGTCCTGTTTTGATTACCTGTTCGGATGTATTACCTATTTAGCAAATTTCTAGACATTTCTCTCACTGTGAAAGATAAATGCCAAGTAAATTTAAGTACCATAGGCTCCAAGTTTAATACTGCTGTCATTCATTTCATTTTATCTATCATATTGCAAACTTAAAAATAAGAAATAAGCAGAATAATCACATATACTTTTACCTTATTAAATATGTAGCAGTTAATATCACTTAGGATGCTCTGTATTAAATCCACCTTAATACATTTTATTTGTTTCTATATCCTGTAATCAGCAAAAGTTAAAAACAAATTTAAATCTCATGAGTTGAACAGGAAGAGATATAATAGAAGATACCTCTCTCTTTCTCTTACATGCATACACACAACAATCACATATTTATGTGTGCACAGGTTAGGAACCTGCACTTGTGTGTGTGTGTTCTAAAGTCAACTCACTTGCCTGCCCAGAGCATGGGAGTTCCACACACGGGTGACAAAGGGCAGTATCATAATCAATTTGTAATGTGTGCACCAATAAATCAATGGGCTACATTATGCTGAATGATAATGAAGCTGAAGATGTGGGTTAAATGATGATGGAGCAACAATGGAATGAGAGACAGAGTAAACCAGAGTATGCAGAAAAAATTTGCACCAGTGCCACTTTTTCCATCACAAATACCATTTATGGCCATTGCAATTGAACCTGGGCTGCCTCGGAGGGAGGTGAGAACTCTAACCACTCAGCCACAGCTCAGCCTGTTTTTTTGTGAATTTCTTCTTGCTTGCAACTATGAAAGACAATACATTACTTTAATAAGATACTAATTATATGTATTCTGTCAAGTTTTCTTTAAAGAAATATTGGTTTTCATATATATACTATATACACACATTTCTTAAATATTTTTAAAGTTTATTTATCCAATTTATTGTATGTATTATTTGTTTGAACATTTTTCACTGAAATCATATTCTAATATTGCATCATATTACTTATGTTGCATTCATTCTTTAACATTTACGTATGATTTGCTACCGTTATTTTAGTAATAATAGAAGACTTATATGCTCTCCTAGATTTATGAGTCATGTGTCACAGTGAATGGTATTTATGGGGGAAATTTTAAATACATAGCTGAATTTATCAGATGTGAAACCACAGCATAATGTCATTTGCACTAATTCGATTAAATATTTGCTGAGTGTAAGGATATATATAATATACATTGATGAAATTTCCAGTGACTGATATCCTCCAATGACTTACTAGACAAACATAATCCATCAATTTTACATGTAGCACATCTGCAATCAGTACTCTAGATATTTTTAATTTGATATTTGTTCTTTTGTAATTGTAATATAGCATTAAGTATATTCTATATTTATATGTATATAGAAGTTATTGACAGTGAAACACTGAAATACACAATATTTGCAAACATTTAATTGACTATAAGTGAAGATTTGTCAACATTTGAAAATAGTTCAATTTTGGAGTATTGTTTATTTATTGTATTTCCAGCTGTTATCTACATTAACTTATAGTTTTCAACTCCCAGTTTGTTTGTGTTTAAAGAATGCAACTAACAAGGCATTTGTTTCAGTGCTGGTTTGCTCATTCTCTGCGTAAATTTGCAGTATATGATTGGTCCATTGAGCAAAAATGGATGTCCATGCTTCTTCCATTGCTTTTACTGTACAATGGTAAGGTATGAACGTATTGCTCTATGCTTACATCATTAAATTTTTTCTATTCAATATTCAACTTTTAATGGACATATTTTGGCATTTCTTGTTTTGTTTTTGCTTTTGATAGAATGTGAATGCCATATAACATTCTTACTTAAGCCCTATGATATTTGGAAACATATGTAAATAATTTTCTGTAGGTGAAATATATTATGGTAAAACATAGAAACTTTTATTATGTGTGGAAAAGTTTGTGTTCAATTGTGATAAAGAAAGAACTTTTCTGCAAAAGAATTAGATGTTTATATTGTTTAAAATTGCGAATGTCCTAATCATAATAATAATTGAGCAGAAATTCAAGATTTATTTATTATTTTATTAACTGAAATATTAGAAGACTGCTTTATTACTCAAAAATTTTTTTAGAAATCTAATTAATTTTATTTTTGTCTTCTACAAGGTTTAATATTTGTTACTGGCAATAATGTTTCAGAAATGTTTAAAAAAAGCAGCAAATATAAGGAATCAAACCTATTTTCAGGAGAACAAGTTTGCCTGTACTTGGTTTCTACAGCATCAATTTATAAAATTCTTTAACTATATATGTGCCTAGGCTTTCATGGCAGGCATTGATCCAATAAAATGAAGACCCTGAGCTTAGTGGTCATGGTCTATCCGATGAAAACATCTGATGTAACATTTTACCTGCTGCTCCCTCAGGTATCATCACAGGACAATCTGTAACTGATCCAGTCAGAGTGTCTGAAACTCTTTAACATATTTCTTATATATTATAACTTCCTTCCCTATTGGTGGGGGTTGTTGCTTATGGTTCACATTTTATCCAATCTCTGTGCAGGGTGCATGGTTATGTATTGATGTTTTGGTTGGTGGTTTCAGTTTAGTTTTTTCTAAGACTTATGTATTCTAATAGATTCCTCCTTTTTGTTAAGACTATTTTTGTGTTTAAAGATTTAAGTGGCTTCATGGTTTAATGTAATATAGAAATGTACTGCATATCCTTAAAGCAAATGTCATGGCCTGGCTGTAGTGCTTGTTCTGCCACTGCTAATTTATTCATTTATCCTAGTTGACAACTTTTATGCTCCTTGATTCTAATGCTGAAGCTGCATTTGGTAATTTATAATAAGTAAATTTGATCACAGCTACAGGATTTTGGTAAATACACGGAGTTGTTAAGGCATCTCATCTGTTCTTTGCCAACTTGAGATACTGTTTATCTTTTTAGTTTGTTTGAATATTGGTTTTATGTGAAAATTTTCAAGTGGTTTACTATTAATATCTGTCACTTTTCTAATATAAAGTAGAAATGTCTTAGCTTCAATTTGCTTCTCCTCTTCATCCTTTCTTGGTATCTTCAGATGAAATCCCTTTGTATCTCTTTAAAGCTGTAGCTATTGGCCTGTAATGTAATAGGGTAATGTTCCTATTATAAGCAGGTGAGCTCACAAATAAGCTTTGCACTTTCACTCACCATCTTCATAATTCTGCTTTTTTTGTTTGAAATGATGATAATTCTTCAATTTTTGTGTGTGTGCACACGTGCGCATGTTGTTGTTTTTATTTATTTATTTATTTTTTTTAGTAGTTGGACATGGTTGTACTTAATGGGCTATACATGCCTTATTCATAAGGTTATAAGGCAATGGCAGAAGAGTTCTGTAAAGTCTTGCAAAACTATCTGACCAATATAATTCGGAGTGAATCCTTGTCAAATACTTTTGCCAACAATGAAATATTATCAAAGCTCACTAGTCTATCATTTGGAGTTAGACTTGCATAGGACCCAACCAATTCGCTTATGGAAATTAAAAGCCAAGTAAAGAAATCTACAGTTATGCCAGAGGACAAAAAGCAGATAAGAAGTGAAGAGTTGCCACCATAACTTTATGGCAAGATTCATAAAGATAATATACCATATGCCTCATTATAAGTATACGTATAATCTGTCCAAGAAACTAGCTATTCTACTACAACCTAGATTAGAAACATGGAGTCTCATATTAAGGTTTCAATACACTTCATTTAAAAAATAAAGAACTTGAATCTAATTCAGACTAGTATGTTTTTAGATGATGGTGACAGTAATGATGGTTTGATAACTTACATAGGTATGTATTTTGTAATTCTCATATTCCTTACTTTTCAGACAGCACGAAAATAACTTTTGACACAGTTCAACATAATAATAGAACTTTTCTTCTTGATAATGAAGTAGATTTAGTACTGAAGAGATTTTCCAGCTCTGATTCAGTAGCATTTTATCCATTCTTGTATAGCATGTGGAAAGTGTGTACATCAGAGTCAAAAATTTGGTAGATGGGATTGATGTTCAAATAATGATTTTCATTTTTAATTATTTTCATTAAACTTGATAAATATTTTGAAGATGAAACTATTTTCTATATCTACTCTGTAGTTTACAGTTAACTAAAGCATTGTTGTACAAGTGTAATGTATGCAGCTTTAGCAATTTCTGTTAAATATTAATGGACAGTTGCAAAAGTGTCTATCATTGATAACTATTATTTTATTAATATATAGTTCTTTTGCTATTTTTCCAGAACCAACAAGACATGACTATGAAAACAAAATGGAAAGACAAAACAGAGCAACATAGGAATAACCAAATACAGCATAAACACTGGAATCAATAAGCATAAAAGTATTTGATGACTAGGACAAACAGATAAATTGGCAATGGCAGAATGCACACTACAAAAGGACCATGACATCCATTTTCAGGATGTATAAGGTTAAACAATATATTTCCATACTGGGTTGTACTGTGTAGCCATTGAAATCTTTAAACACACTCTTGGGTACTGGAAGCTGAAACCACTGTCAAGAACAAAATACATGACCATGCCTCTCCTCAGAGATTGAAAAGAGAGGAACCAATGAATGATGACTCCCAATCAACAAATGAGGGAGCTATGATATGTTGGATAGCTTCAGATACTCTCACTAGATTGGCGAGCTACTGTCTTCTGATGATGCCTGGTGCTGAAGATGTTTTCATCAGACAGACCATGGCCAGAAAGTCCAGGAGACAATTTTATTTTTTTAGCTATATACTTTATATTTTTACATTTATCAATGCATTTTTCTCTTTCTCCAGTATTTGATTTTTTCATCATTTGTTTTTCTTATTGCTGTACCTGTTTTACCAGATTGAAGATAAATATACATAAGTGTACTAGTTATTCTATTTTGTCTTTTCATTTTGTTTTCATAGTCTTGTCCTGTAATTGGTTCTGTAAGAACAGGAAAATAACTGCAAATTAATAAAATACTAGTTACCAATAATAGGCATTTTTGTGACTTTCATTAATTTGAACACAAACAGTTAAGGCTGCATAATTTATACTTGGTACAACATTGCTTTAATTTACTGTTAACTGAAGAGCAGAGAGAGAAAATGCCTTAATTTTCAAAATAACCACTTTTAATGATAATATAATAAATAAATAAATAAAAATAGATATTTTTATTTGAACATGAATCCCATCCACCAACTTGTTAATTCTTATGTACCTTTCATGACATATATCAATACTAAATTCAAAATAAATATTGTGTCCGAACTAATACAGTGAAGCAATTAATTTATTCTTAATTAGACAGTGAATCGATTCAATACTCTTATGCCTTACCATTGAATTATACAGAACATGTTTCACAGGCCTTTGCTTGCATCATCAGCTGTGTGTTGACTGCCAGATTTGTTGTTGGCTGAATGGCCTTGGTGCCACTCTCATAGAATTTTATGAACTTTTTGATTAATTTGTCTTCTGTTGGAATCTCATAGTTGATAACCTATCTTTTAGGAAAAAAAATTTATAAAAAATATGAAGTTAAGGTTATGAACTTTGAGATCCCAACAAAAGACAAATTAATCCGAAAGTTCATAAAATGTCCATGATAGCTACACCAAATCCATTCAATCAACAACAAATCTGGCAGTGGACACACAGCTGATGATGCAGGCAAAGGCCTGTGAAACATGTTGTGCATAATTCAATGGTAAGTGGAACATAAGAGTATTAAATCAACTTACTGTCTAATGAAGAATATACCAACACTTTTCACATACACAAGAATGGGTAAATGCTGCTGAATCAGGATTGGAAAACCTCTTTAGAGGAAAAGTTTCTTTGTTATTTAGGGAAAAAAATTCTGCTTTTTTGTTGAACTGCATCAAAAACATTTTTAGTATTGTTTCACAAATAAGGAACATGAAAATTACAAAACACCTTCTTATGTCAGTTACCAAATCATCATCTAAAACAATGTATCCATGTTTATTTCTTCAACTACCTTTATTTTTTGGTAATAGTATCAGCATTCCATAAATTCCATTGCATCTTCCAGAATAATCTTTTTAGGTGTTATTTTCTAATTTTCCTCCTAAAAATGTTGCCTTCTAAAATAATTTTTAAATATTATATATTTAAATATATTAAAAATGTCTTAATATTTATTGTAAAGTATAATGATTTCTCTTCATTTATTTCGGCTAGCATAGTTAGTTTATCCACCTTTATGTTCAGCTAGTTTCTGTCATTCACTTCAAATTCCACATTTCCATCACTTTCAAAATATTTACATATATATAAATATATAAATATTTAGTAATATCCTACTTTTGCATGCATTTAGCAACCACCATAACAACAACAATCCATTTTGAAATTCATGAAACATAAGTTATTTATTCTGACAAAAATGTAACTTTTAAAAATTTATATTCTGTTTTTGTGTGGAATCTTTCCATTGTAACAATTTGAAAGAGACTATAATGGGAATTAATTATAATTTGTTTTGATTTGAGCTTAACATAGTAGACATATCCAGTAAATCAAACCACTCCTAATGACTCCTATTTTCCTGAGGTCAAATACAGACTTGAGATAAATTTTGTATCTGGAAAATATATTTAGTTATGTAACTGCACTATATATAATGTGTGTTTTTTATTTATTTAACTCATGATCCAGACCAACTCCTTGGTGGTTTAGTGGTTATAGATGCTGACTGCTGACTGGGATGCCCAGGTTCGATTTCTGATACCTACTTAGGAATTTTTCTAAGTTAGGGACCCCAAGGGTCCACCCAGCCTCTTGAGGACAATTGGGAACCTGCCTGATAGAAAGGTGGCATCTTCAATCATGAAAGTTGCATGATAGGTAATTGGTGGGGTGCTGGCATGCTGATCACATGCCCCCCTGCAATACTGACCTCTATAAATGAAGTTGTAATATGCAGGTAGAGGATGCAGAGGTTGCCACACCAGGCCAAGGCTCACTCTGGGCTGTAGCACTAAATCACAAGAAGAAGAAGAAGAAGAAGAAGAGGAAGAAGAGGAAGAGGAAGAAGAAGAAGAAGAAGAAGAAGAAGGAGGGGGAGGAGGAGGAGGAGGAGGAGGAAGAAGAAGAAGAAGAAGAAGAAGAAGAAGAAGAAGAAGAAGAAGAAGTTTAATTACAAATAGTAATCCTCATGTGCTGTTAGTTCTTTTCATGTTATTTGTATCAATATTTCTCTTTTCTTAAGGGTTCTTATTTACCTAGTTTCTACATGACCTGGTACTTATTACTCTACTTTTCTAGCTCAACATTTTGACATTTATTTCTTTGACAAAGTCACAAAATTCCTAAATTGTATTGAGCTCAGTCCACTTTTGATTCCAGGGCACATTCTTTTTTGGTTTACATTGTGTCTTAGCTTGATTCTTTCCTTGGAGAGGTTCTTGCAATGAATTAGGGGATGATTGATGTGTAATTTATTTACCTCCATTATAGTTACATATGGGATCTTCTGTTAGGTGAAATCTGTGATAATACACCTTCAATCTTCCATGTTTTGTGATAATTTATTTATTTTTTAGTACTAAGCAAAATACAAAAGAAATAAAAAGGTTCTGATCCTAGTCACTTTTCTTAAAGACCACTAGAATATTTTATACAATGCAATTAACCTATGATCATTGTATTAAGGGCCTTTGAAAGAGGGATTGTGACTTTTTATCTGTTTTAGTTTTATTATTATATGTGTTAAGCCAGTTAGGAATCAGTCTCTCATTAGATGTAATTCTGAATACTTTGACTATTTTTATATTCATTAATCTTTGTATCCTCAGCTTGTTTCTGTTGTTTGGTTGTTCAGTACTTGAATCCAGACCAGAACTGCAAAGGGCACTAAGGGCAATATTGCACATTTGTATATCACATCTTATACAATGCAACACAGATTTTATTCCTCCTATCTTAAACTTTTTAAGAAGAAATTCTGTGAAAACCCTAATCAGAATCTTTAACAGTATTAAAAATTTATATTGTAAAGATTATTGCATATCTATTTCTTAGCTGAAACAATTTCCATATTTATGTTATATGGCTATTTATTTAATGTGTTTATATTTTCTTTAATATTACAGATTTAACAGTATGTTGCAATTGGCTATAACCCTAATGTACATTATGAATTAGAATGTGTATATTCAGTCTTAAATTTAACACCATCATAAAAAATGATATGATATATTAAAATTGTTATTATGAATATCACAATTGTATTTTTGTTCTTGTTGTTGTCAACATCTTTGTACTTCTCTTCTTCTTCATTATTGCCATCACTACCATTATCATTATTAGTACAATGAGAGATAACATTTATGTAATATGAACTTCATATCCATAACAGTAGATAGAAAAAAAATCCGAAGAAATCCTTATATTTTATTTAATTATGCAAACTAATTTTGCATTTGTCTGTAATATTTGCAATATATTAAAATATTATTTTTATGTATATAATATGTATATTTATTCAAGAAAATTATACGGAAAAGAAGTAATTACTTGAATGAGCTTATTACTGTATGTATTTTGCTTATTTCCAGAACTGAAGGGAACAATATTATCCTTTTAAATCTGGTTCTGCTTCTTAGGGAGGGGCAAAGAGAGAGTGTACACCTATTTTTTGGTAAATTGAAAGATTGTTAGTTAGGTATTATACTTTAAGTTTTCTTCTGTTTTAGGTTTTGAAACTTTTCTTTAATAATGTAATAAGCCATCCAGTTATAAAATTAATTTATTATTTTGCTTTCATTTTTTGGATCCATAAGTTTTAGTTTATAATAACAAGCACATTAAATATACTTTGAGTTAGAACAATTTATGAACAAACTATGTGGAAACTGTATATATAATTTTCAGGCACACAGTTTTAGTAGTATGGTTAGCAACTCTCTACTATATGACCATTTTTGCCACTTAAAGTAATGCTTAACAATTGCAGACCCTATATTTCCAATGACTTTCCTGGTCAACTCTTGGCTGCCTGGAATGTTAGATGCTGTATTCCAGGCCTCATTTCTGTGTTCCTTGCTGCTGTTCTGGTTATGTGTGTATCATGGATTACGCCAGGTAAAGATATATATTTAAACAAATGATAAAATTGCACACAAATTAGTACCATGTAGCAGACTAACTGCTTTTTATTTTTCAGAATGAACGACATTTCTTTACATTCTATCTGCCCAAATTGCTAATTGTTGGAATGCTGTGGATATCAGCTCTCATCATGGCTACATGGCAGAAGTTTAATGAACTTCAGGATCCTACCTATAATTACAAATTAGATGCATCAAGTTTCTATGTGAGTATATAATAATGCTGTAAAACCTAATTCCCTTAAGCAATTGTATTATAGACACAATGGGATAAGGTTCATGTGCTGTTGGAGTTTTTTTTGGGTCAGTGATTAGAGTTCTGAGAAGATTTATGCAAAAATTATGAATATTATCATATGTTTGGAGCACCTGAGTAGAATCTGGAAGTTCAGTCATTAATTTTTACTAAATTAGGCATAAAACCAGACTTTTAAAATATGAGCAATGGAAAGTAAAAAGCAGATAAGCAAAACAAATATAATGGTTTATATGTTTATAACTAGCAATTTTATTTTAAATCAGAATTTTACTTTAATGGTTACCTTGGATGCACTTCACCACAAGTTCCCAACACTCATACTCAATCATATGTTTGAGCAAATATAGACTTATTTCATTTAAGAACTTTAGAAAAATAAGACATTTTTAAAAAGTTCTGTTAGAACTTACACAGTGAAGCTTGTTATATGTACATTATAATTAATCTGTCATCTAACACACTCTTATGCTTTACTTACTTTTAAATGCAGTTGGACTGCTTTTAAATGCAGTGGGACTGGTTTTGAAGAGACATCCTCTCCATCTTCAACCAACTTGATGACTTGACGACAGTCTTCAAATTGGTTGAAGATGGAGAGGATGTCTCTTCAAAACCAGTCCCACCATATTTAAAAGTAAGTGAAGTATAAGAGTGTGTTAGACGACAGATTAATTATAATGTACATAGACTTAGTTATTTATATCAGATATAGCAAAAGATTGACTGTAAGTGCTAGAGAATCTATTTATGTATGAGCATTGATTCTGTTTCCCTGCTGGCATGCAGCCACACTGTTAGTACACAGTGATTGCAGGTAGCAGATTGGCATGTTGTGTAAACCAATCGCCTCAAAAATCAGGTAGTTTCAAGCAATCTGAGAGGAAGAATATTTTTTTATCAAACATAGTGACAATGTTAAGTGCCTTGTTTGTTCAAAAGTGTTATTAGGAGCATTAAGATGGGATGTATAGTAACATTTTGTATTATGTCGCTGAAAATAAGGTATTAAGGGGTAGGATAATAATAATAATAATAATAATAATAATAATAATAATAATAATAATAATAATAATAATAATAATAATAATAATAATAATAACAATATTATTATTATTATTATTATTATTATTATTATTATTATTATTATTATTATTATTATTACTATGATCATCATCATTACTATATGTTAGTAAATATAATTTTCTTATGGTTTTTGATTTGCAGAAAATCAGAAATGCCTCCTACAAGGTAGTATATTCTCTATAAACAGAGCTATAAAAAGCCAAGAAGTTACTGGAGTTTACATATGCATGCAAATCTATTGCCGCTACACAATCTATGAAACAGAAGAGAAGATATGCTGGTATATTGTAACATGGAGTTTGCCAAGCTACTTAAATCATTTCGGGGGGGGGGGATTTTATAAAAACATGTGTAGTTAAGGTTGCTAAGATTCAGTAACCTCAAGAGGTTCCTCATTTTGAACAATTATATCTGTCTCAACAAATCATTGCTAAAATAATTGAACTCATGTCTCCTGATGTAAAAGGACAAACGAATGAGAAATGAAAACTTTCATAAAGTATTCACTTGCCATCAACATCAACAATGGTTTGCCATATTTATTCATGGTGTCAGTGAAAAACTTAATGAAGAAGAATATCTGCTAGATTTGGTTCTTTTAGAAGGTCAAGTTAGTGAGGAATTATTGTATCATAATTTAAGAGGATCTGTCAAACACCATGGTTTGGAATGATCAAGATTGGTAGATAATGCAAAAACAGTCATTGGCGAACAATAAAGTCTGCTTGATATGTTAAAACATGTCCTGAAATTAAAAGATGTTTCAAAACAATTTGGTCACTTGGCATTGTCTTTTACATCAGGAAGTCCTTTGTGCCAAATTAGTGATTCTGAAATATGTCTTGATTGTAGTTGTCACTATCATAAATAACATAAAACACATTACATCCAAAGATTAGCAGTTCAGGGATCTGCTGAATGATATAAGAGAATCTGTTGAAGGTTTGAAGTACTTCTGCTATGTTAGGTGGCTACATAAAGAGGCAATGTTGTGACAGTTCTTTGACCTATATGGCACCATCATTGCTTTTACACATTAATAGGTACTTTATAGTCGTTTATTATTTTTTATTTTAAAAATTACTTGCATTTTTCCTTTTTAATTGACACATTGTTTTCTTTTCAATTTGGGAAAGGTAACAGATAAATTGAATGACAAGAACTGAATTGCTAAACAAGTGTTTCTCAGCAATATATTTGAACATTTAAATCAGCTAAACATCAGAAATGCATGGTCACCAGCAAAGTTTTGTGGACATGTATGGTGCAATTCAGAGATTTGTTAACAATCTGGCTGCGTACATAAAATGGGCCCTATTGTACATTTTCTATATATTAATTCCATTTCTGACTTTTCTATACATAATTTAAACAAGTTGTTGAAGATCTATTACTCCTAAAGTATGAAATTTACATAAACAAGTTTCATGACTTATGGAAAACAACACATCTATATATCGCTATCCTTTTTCAATGTATGTAAAAATGGCTACAATGGATCTGCAAGCAGAACTCACAAATCTACATTTCAACATTATAATAAAAACCAATTGTAAGAAATTGATAAATGCTTACACCTTCAAAGTATTATGTCAAACTGCACACCCAGAACTTTACTGCTTTGGATATCCAATGGAAAAAATGTTTGCTACAGCCTATGTTTGAGTCATTCTTCAGTCTTATGAAAAATGTGAAGTCTAAATGTTGGTCTCAACTGAGTGATAGTCATCTCTTTGATCAGCTAAGGTTAGGAATTACAGACACAACACTCCATTTATAGTCATTAATCCTAAAGGGTAACTAAAATATTTCTTTATTGACTACTAATTTGTACATTTTTAACATGATTATTTAGCTCATTATTAATAGTATAATGTAAGTATGACACAATACTGTAATTATGAACAGATGTACTTGGGGGCTAAGTTAAATATAAGTATGTACTTTATTGCATTACATTAGTTAACATGCAACATTTATCTATTAATGTAACATTGTATCGGTAAAACTAATAGTTCATCACTATGAGATGATGGCATATACATCTCAGCAATAGTCTCTGCTCTGTGCTAATAAGCAGACTATGTCCAAGTTACTCAGGGCTCTACTTAGGAATCACCATCCCTAATTTAGACTAATGTATAAATAAAAATTACTAATCACTGATAATGCATTATACTGGTGATTTTTCATTTGTGGGACCATTCCATCTGCAATTGGCCACAATTGAGTTCTGCAGTTCTCAACACATTCCCATGCTTAAAAGCCAGCTAGGGAGGTTGCAGGGAAGGTCAATATGAGTTTAACTCTAGGAATGTACATGTGTATTCTTATGTGTTGTGTGACAGAGTATTAAGTATTTATTTGGTGGAATATTCATTATGTTAATATGGCTTGATTCAGGTATTCTATTCCACAAAGAGTATTTATTCATGATTTGTACATGTATACAGAATATACTTGTGATGTATAGAGATTGTTTCAAGAGAGATTCCCTTATATTGATTCCCAAGTCAAAGTTTGATTCACAGATTGATAAATAAATTTCATGAAATGTGAAGTATTCTTGTATTCTTGATAAAAAGCTTATACAGCCATGTACAGTAATCAAAAAATAAATGGTAGATAACATTGAACATGCTCTGGAACATTCTCCTAAAATATCACTAGGACATTTTTCTCAGCAAATGTATTTCCTATTCCTCTGTTTGAATGACTTCAAAGCTACTAAAGTTAAAACCCTATAAAATTGCTACAGTGCAAGAACTTAAACCAGATGACTCTGCTTCCAGGAATAGATTTTATGAATTGATTTTGAATATTGTGAACGATGGAAAAATTGACCCTTATCTAATTTAATTATGAACAAATCTTGGTTTCACCTAAGTGGGCATGTTAATCCATAAAACAACTAATACTTTAGTTCAGAAAAACTAATATGCTTCATGAAAAACCCCTGCATGATCAAAAAACAGGAGTGTGTCATTAGCAGCAAATGAATAAAAGGCCCTATATTTTTTTTAGAAATAATTAATAGTGGTTGGTTTAGTGGATTATTTTGCAACCCTTTTTCTATAAATTAATTGTAAGGTAATGTAAGTTTGCAACTTTCCAATTGGACTGCAACAGCCTATACACATCATGTATCCTTGTATGCAATTTATGAAATATTCGGCAATAGAGTCATCACTAATGGCACCCTTGCTCCCTTGATTTAATGTCCTACAATTTTTAACTGTGATTAGTGTTAAAGGAAAAGGGGTACAAGACATATCTACACACATTAGATAAGCTGAAAAATAACATTCATGAAGAAATGTCTTCAATTTCTCAGAGGGAACTGCAGAGGGTAATGGTAATTTCATAAACCTATTCCAGAAATGTATGGAAAATGAAAGGAACCAGTTACAGCATCTTCTTGCTTGATAATGGTGGGTATTTAGGTGTTAGTAATAACTTACATTACAATCATAGCTGCAGATTTTCTGACTCCCATCCACTGCAGTAACAGTTTGAACTGATTGACACATGGAGTGATCCCACAAAGGAAAAATCACCTACTATTATGTGAAACTGTATCATATAAATGCAAGAAGGAATTATATTCCCAAATGATTTCCTTCATAAGAAATGAATATAGACTTAAATATAAATGAAAAATCTAAAATTTGATTAATGACATTAAATATTAGTACATTATATGAATGCAATTTAATTATCCTATGCAAGTTATTGTGTAGGAAATAAAATAAGCATGTATACAGAACAAAGCAATATATATATAGTACCTTAAATTGTGCAAAAAAAACTTATATTTTTATTTTTAATCAGATGTAAATCAACATTGCTAACAAAACTCTAGTTTTGCAGTTATCAGTTCCACTCAACCAGAAGAAGCCCTACACATTGTGATAATTTTGCAATTGGAAATATCATCCATGTTGACTAAAGGAATTGCATATAAATATAGAAGGCAATTAATATGAACTCCTTGTGTCAACATCATTATTTGCACTATTAAGAATATGTTCTTTCTTCTTCTTCTTCTTCTTCTTCTTCTTCTTCCTCTTTTTCTTCTTTTTCTACTGTTGCTGTTTCTCCTCCTCCTCCTCCTCCTCCTCCTCCTCCTTTCAATGATTAGATGTTTTACTCATTCTGGTTTCATAAATCCAGCCATATTTCTCTATTGGTTCCCTAAATCTTATTTTCCTATTGAGTTGTAGGTCATTGACTGCTTAGGAAATATCATCATTGTTTCTCGATTTTACCCTTCAGTTCAATCCTGATTCAATTCTGAATATTTTTTTTTTGTATATAGTGTTTACATGTACAACCATTTAATAAATGCATTTTAATATTTTTTCAATGTGCTCATTAATGCATATTACATGTTTGAAGGTTTCAACAACAGCTAATTCTTTTACTACTGGCACTTCATTCAGTTTTCCCAGTTAATACAGGAACAGGACTATGAAGATTGAGTTCACTGAAACAAAAATAGTTGAACATGAATAAAGAAATAGCATGTAGAAAACTTTTTAAACATAGGTCACAAATGAAGGTCTGGGGGAAATATTTATTCAAAATAAAGAATTGATAACAGGTATGTGTAATTAATGCATTCAAGAAAATTTAACATTTGGAAACAGAGAAGGGGCTTAAAATACATAACTAATGAGGAACATAAATAAGTAAAAAATATTAAAAGGGAATCCTCTGGCATCATGAAAAAGCTATCTATTTTAGTGGCTGAACCTGTCTTCTAAAATTCCAGTTGAAACTATGCTGACAAACTAAAGATAGAGTTTAGTATAGGACAGCCAGTGGTACTCTGTTTCATTTGTTTTGTTCTAAGAATTGGAAAAAGAATAATTATGAATAGCTTATGATTTATTAAAGAAATTTGTAATAATACATTAATTGTATTTGTTTGGGATTACACCTAAGCATGGCCTGCCACATAGGTGAAGGCCTTGTACTTTTCTTAGCATTTGAGTTAATATTCAATTACATTTCCTGAATGTTCTGAGAATGTTTGAATGGTAGCAATAGGCTTGAAAGTGACAATTGCAGGTTCTTCTTGCATAGAATTTTGATGTGTTCATTTGTTTGCTGCATTATGCTATAATATGACAAAGTTTATTTCACTTCATAAAAATTTATCATTTAATAATGATTTTAAAACACACCTACATTTATTTATAAGAACCTAGATTGTTTTCCTTTTCAATGTATATATAATGCTAAATGGTGTATATTTCTTTCATTTAAATATAGATTGTTTCTTAGATTTATTAATCCTTACACAATTATCGCCTATTACCTTTAAAATATCAATACCTAGAAATAAAACTACTCATTCTCACATTATTTTAGCAATCTTTCTTGAATTTGGAGTAACTTTTGATAGTTGGTGTTTTCACATGCTAAAGCTATACTTGGCTTTAGTTTGCTGACTTCCTGCCACCTTTTCCACTGAAGAAATCATTTCCAAAATCGCCATAATCATCATTGTCCTTGCCTTGTAAAAGCTATAGTTCTAATGTGGAATATTACACCACAGTTTGTTTGAAAATGAATGCTTTCCTTTACTCTTATTTAATTGATAATGTTTATCTTTTTCTTATATCTCCTTGAGCAATTGAAAGCAGTGAGTAAGATTATTTGAAATTTGAGACATAGCACAAGCTAAACTTATAATGGACATAATTTATATTAATATTCTCACAATATTAGCTTACACATAAATGGCCTCCAGATCAAATTTAAAATTAAGTTGTTGCCGGAACAAATGCAGTGAAACAATTAATTATTCTTTATTAGCACTTGAGTCGATTTAATACTCTTATGCTCCACTTACCATTAAATCCACTCAAGTGCTAATAAAGAATAATGACAGGATTAGTTGCATGGAGATGACAAAAGTTCAGAAACTTCACACATCACCTGCAAAGTTTCTACATTTCAGTTGAAAATTGAAAAGAGAATACAATACAATACATCCATTTCATCCTTTTGTATACAATGCAGAAGATTAACATCATAAATGTGTGTGTAAATGATATAATTTTACAGAAATGGTATGTGTTAGTCATACTTCTAAAACAATAGTGAATATATATAATAAATATCTATATTTATATTTTTTGGCTAATTAGGTTATGTTAAAATGGTGTGAAATATTCATCATGCCTATGCTTATCCTATTACATTTACTGTGCCCAAACATACTTTGCAGAAGATATGTCATGATTTTATTATAATATATGAGAATGAAACAAATTTATAGAAATGGTACCTATAATTAATGTATATTTATAAAACTATTGTGCATATATTCTATGAATAAATATCAAATATCTATTTATATTACATTCAAAAAAGGCTCAAGCCTACACTTACTATACCATGGTTTGAACTTATACTATTTCCTTTGCTGTCCCCTACCATATTTTTTTTTCTTTATATTTAAATTCCTTCACATTATAAAATGTATTTTCTATTAGATACATCTTTATGGCAATACTTTTTTTGTTAGTTTGATTTATTGACTTATTTTCTTAAAGCAATTAATTGTATAAATGCTTCCCCATACTATCTAATGAATGGCAATTCAGTATTTCCCTAAGTGTTGATCTTAAATAATCTTGTTTATTCTTTAAATTGTGTGAATTTTTGTTAAAATGCTGTTTATTTATGCAAATAATGTATTTTATGCTTTTATATATATATATATATATATATATATATATATATATATATATATGTGTGTATGTGAAGTTAAGATGTTTGGTTTCTTAAATAAGGATTAGCATGGATATTTTTTCTAATTTCCCTATTATTCTAACACTCTTTTTTGTTAGTTAAATATTTGTACTTTAAATATTTTCAGTACTTTTTACATAATATTTCCTCATAATGTTACCCGATACTTTATTGTGAATATATGAATGCATAGTACTCTTGTTACATTGTGTTATCATCCATTGTTTTTCTTACTTATTTCATAATGTATATCTCTTTATTTATGTTTTTTGTAATATGCACTATGCATGGCTGCCAATTTATGTGTTTGTTAATTATTATTCCTAAGAAATTTGTATTTTGTATCTCTGAAATAATTGCATAATCTCTCTTACATTTAATGCTGCTTTTATGGTAAATTTTAAATTGAAATTTCATCCATGCCATTTTTTTCACTTTCATATTTATAAAATATATTTTTATAATTTTGAAAATGTTATTTGCTTTATTTTCTAATAATACAGTTGTGTGTGCTTTAATAAGTAATGCAGTATCATTTGCAAATTCAATTGCTATTCCATCTATAAAATATTTTAAACAGATTATTTACGTATACCAAAAACAAAAATGGGCTTAGTTTTGAATCTTGAGAGAACGCTTGTTGAATGAGCTGAAACTTAGACCTTACTTTTTTAGTGCATTGTTTGCTTCTTTATAGCTTCTTTTCACATATTTTTTTCTATTTTTTGCATAGGATACAATTCATTTTTGTGTTATTCTTTGAACTCTATACTTTCCCAATTTATCTATTAGAATTTCAATATCCGCACAGTCAAATGCTTTTAACAAGTCTAATAACCTTATAGCTATTTTAGATATACAGAATCCATCCCTTTTGAAAATGAAAGCATAACATAATCGATCTATCATTTCCATTATTTAACATGTTGCTTTTTAAAAATTAGCCCAACTATGGTTTTTTTTTATTGTTTCTGGAAACATACCTTAGGATAAAGAATAATTTATAATATGAATTAATACCTCTACAATTTCCTCTCTTACATCTTTCTGCATTTCACTTAATGCTTCATCTAGACCAGCTGGTTTCTTAGTTTTTCATTTATTTATCAACTTTACTACTTCTGTTACCTATAATATTACCATAGGATCTATTTGGCTTGGTTGAATTGTTTGAGTTTGTCTTCTGAACTGATGTTTTTTGTTTTGGTAGAAAATATAATTTTATACCGTTATATAGTAGTTATTGAAAATATTGCAGATTTTATTAGGGTCTATTATTTCTGTGCTTTTGATTTTAATAGTAATATTTCATGCTTCTTTATTTTTATCTTTTTTGTGTAGTGAATTTACCACATTCATCATTGTTTTTGACTTTTGTGCCTTTCTTAATGAACTAACTCTTTGACAATTTTTTGGCCTTTTCTATCACATTGATTAATATTTTGTTATAAGCATTTATGTATGATATGGGCTTTTAATTCATATTTGGGTTTTTTATTCTCTTAAAGTATTTTATTATATTACATTAAATTTTTTATTCCCTTAATCATCCAATTTTCAGATGTAATGCATATTTTGCCTTTATTTATCTCAAACTTTCTTATTGGTATTATTATATCTAGGTCACTTTGGAATATCCTATTGAATTATTTCATATTTTTCATTTATGTCTTACACTTTTATATAGGTTCCCAGTTAACTTCCTTGGGATAATTTTTTAATTTGTCTAATCCTTCAGCATTTATTTGTCTTTTATATTCAAAACTATGAGGACTAACCTGCACTAACCTATTTACCTTTAGTAATAGCTCAAAGTAGTACCATATTACCATATTTATTAATGATATTTTCCATTCTGTGTTTGGTAGGTTTGTACAAGTATTATTGATGTATGTTTCAGTCTGCTTTTAGACTCTAGTGGGATTTTTTATACAAATACTTAAGTTTTGCCTTTCTATTAAGCATTATTTTAGCTTCTTGTTCTTTAGTAAGTCATAATGGGATCCCCCATTAATGTTTTAATTTTATCTCTAATGTGACTGTCTAGTAGTATTTTCACTTTTCAATGCTTTTTGTTTACTGCTGGCCCTTGATGTATTTGCATATTTGTATTGCTATATATTTGTCCTGTGTACATAATTCATCTTCACTGCTATTACCAGAGAAATATGAAAATCAATTTCCTATTTCTATTGCAAAGTTTTGCCCATTTTCTTTTGAAAACTTTGTCTAATGCTTTTGCCAACTTTTATTTTCATCTCCAATTGTCATTCTAGTGGCTGCTGCTTTCTCTTTTAATATTTTAATTTCTTTCCTGAGATACTTCACTTCTTTTTGTGCTTCCTGCAGATCTTTAGTTAAAACCTTGGCTATTAGTTATAGTGACACAATGCTCTTTAATCTGTAATGGTAGCTATTGTCATGGCTATTTCTACATACTTACTTACATTTTCTCCCACAGCATTTTCAGTGTTGCATTCATTTCTGATTCCTTTCCATTGGCACCTTTTTTCCCACAATTTTTATAAAAATTATGGATCTTCCTATGCATTTTGCATCATAATCTGCCATCTTGATTCCACATTCCCATTGCAAGAACAGTATAGTACAAAAATAAGTTAGTTGCAAGTACACTACTGTTGATAACAATGGAAAAAAATATAATTAAATATAAAAGAAATAGGAATGACAATTTGCTGACCACTGACAGTTTAAGCAAAAGATAAAAAATATTTAAACTAAAGATATAAATGGATGGTTTACATATATGAACTACTAATAAACTGAAGGTTTCATTATTATTTCCCTCACTGTTACAGACCTTCAAAATGTTCTTCTTTGTGGCATGTGGCGTTTATCTGGCATATTTATTCTTACTGATTCTACGTGCATATAGTGAACTCAGATCAATGCCATATTTTGGTAAGTGAACTTTGTTTATTAGTGAATCACACCTGTAAGATTTTGGACTTGAAATCTGATGCTATGGAATGTTGTTTCTATAACTATTCTAATTCTGAGATACACTTTATCTTTTCTACTTTACAGAAAGTCTAGTGCCTAACTTATTGTACTAAATATGTTACCATTAGTAAACTTGTTTTATTCTAGTTATTTTATGAAACATGACTAATGTAGCATGTTTACTTTTAATTAATACTTTTCATGTTGATTCATCATGTATATCATAAGCAACACATCATAGTTTGGCTGACATAGACTGGGACAGATCATGATATCCATCAAATTTGATCAGCATATTTGAATGGAGTGCTTAGACCTTAGATTTCTGTTTGTTTATCAACTCACATTTCTTTATTGCTGAAATCTATGGATAGCTGCATCATATATCATATATCTGATGTTACAGCATAAGTAAGCAAGCAATTAATAGCTCTTAAAGTTGTGACCTTCATCATTTTGTCTGCAAATAAATTTTTATATCCAGAATAGCCTAAGTGATATTAAATATAATAATGCATAATATTTGTAAAGAACAAATTTGTAATAAGTGCAGTTTTATAAATTCACTATTGAGAGATGAATTCCATAACCATTTGCTGAGAGGTATATATAACAACTGAAATATGTGAATGGTGAGAAAATAATTTTAAGCTCGTAGAATGGTACATGTTTTGAGAACACTTGTTCCCATCATCAACAGAAGATCAACTGGTAGAAGCATACTCTGTAAGCAATCAGAGATTTTTATTGAATATATCTAATGTTGGTGTTTTGAAGTTCAGATGCAACTGTTGTTTTTGATTATGTAAATATTTTCCCATATCATTAGTGCCAAGAGTTTGCAAGTGTATTTCAATAATTTTATTTTTTTTAATCAATTGCATGGTTTTCTTACCAAAAGTGACCTGCCACTACCAATTTCTCTATCTGTTTGTAGCAAATATTTCTGAAGTGTTCTTTGGTATGAATTTTCAAATTTCTTTTTGTTTTTCCAATATATACCTGATCACAGTCTTTGCAAATGATTTAGTAACCCAACTTCTGTCAGAAAGATAGGATCTTTACCAGAAGATTGTAATAAATTTGTAATACTATGGACATTTTGAGAAGTCAAAATTATTTTCTGTTTTTAAAAAAAAAATTAATTTATTGAACATGCTATGGTGGTATGTGAATTTTTTTTAATTACATATGATGTTCATTAATTTAAAAAGATTTTTAAAAATTAGAAAATTATTTTGGCTTCTCAAAACGTCCATAGTATGAAATTTTTTTTACAATCTGGCTGTAAAGATTCTATTCCTTTTGACAGCAAATCAGGAATCTATCAAATCAATTGCAAATACTGTGATCAGTTATATACTTGAAAAAAAAAGAAGAAAAAAAAAAAGAAATTTGGAAATTTGTACAAAAGAAAGTTTCACAAATATATGTTACAAACAGAGAGAAATCAGCAATGACAGTCCCATTTTTGTCAGAAAACCATAAAATTGATAAAAAAACATTATTGAAACATAATTTCAAACCTTTGGAACTAACAATATGAGAAAAAATTTATACCATAAAAATATGAGTTGTAATATGAACTATGAGACATCATTGTTGGTATACTCAATAAATTTGTTTGACCACCTCAGATTATACTTCTATGTCCAATTAAAGATCAAGTAAATAAACTATAAGTGTCACTAAACCAACTATATATCAACATTATTTTTCTACATCACTGTTAATATCCTCAAGAATATAAGTTCATATATATATATTTATAGTATGTTTTAATTCACAAAGTTTTTTTTATGAGTATCATTGGTACTCTCAATCTGCATTTCATTCCACCTATGAAATATTTTCTTTGTGAAAAATTGTAGGCAGCAGATGTTAACATGTTATACAAGATGAACAATTTTGTTTACTGTTTCGGAATGACACTAGAAACTTTCACAGGTGCTTTTTATCAACATAATTTTTCTATTTCACTCTTAGTATCTTCAGGAATATAAGTTCGTATATATATTATATTTTAATTCATAAAGTTTTTTTGTTATGAGTATCATTGGTACTCTCAGTCTGCACTTCATTCCACCTATGAAAAATTTTCTTTGTGAAAAATTGTAAATGTTAACATGTTATAAAAGATGAATAATTTAATTTACTATTTCTACATGATACTAGTGGCTTTTACAGATACATAAGTTGTAACTGGTGACAATCCATTTGGAGAAAAGAAATTGATTCTATGGTAAATAAAATAAATGTATGTGTATATATATATATATATCTATAAATATAAAATTAACAGTAATTATAATAGTAGAAAAGGATAAAACACTAAGAAAAAGTCACACTTGAGATAGCCAAATTTCAAACTTGTGGAGTCCTTCTATTTTTCTTAGTGTTTTATCCTTTTCTACTATTATAATTACTGCTAATTTGTTACATTGTTAATAGTGTTACTTTATTTTTATTTTTTCTTTTATATTATATATATGTACCTATCTGAACTATGGAAGTAAATGTTCCATTTGTTAACCTTAATTTTCCAAGCACTTCTGATACCTGCTGATAAAATTAAACTTCAGTTTCCATTGTTCCCTTTGAGAAATGCATGCTATTTCATTCACAGGTATTCACTTTCAGTTCTCTAAATTAGTGATGTTTTGCCATGTATACTCTCTCTTGTATCCTTTACATTCACCTTCCAAGCATAGGTACTTCCTTTTAATACATTGCTTTTGCCAAATTGATAAATGAAATTTATATATATATATATATAATAGAATAGAATAATGTACTCAAAATTATTTTATACCTCATTAGGTACAGGATAAGCTCTTCAGGGTAAAGTGGAATCATTTTTATGTGTATAGTATAATTTTATTGGTAAAGTGGATGAAATTAAATTGTATATGATATGATATGTAATGATAGAAAAAATGTGGGACGTGGATAGGGTAAGAGATAAATGTCTGTACAAAAGAAGAGTACTCATGAAAGGACTCCAAATGACACTGAGTCATATAATACTGACATACATATAAATGAGAGCATTCTCCTGGGTCACTGTTCAATTGCCAGCTAAGATAGTTCTTACAAAGAGAAATATATCATAATTTGTATGCATAAAAAGGATTGCTTTATGACTGAAAGAGAGTTTACTGTTCTGAGATATCACAGACAGTTTTAACTCATATTTTTCAGTTGCATGGTGCTGCATCAAGTAGTTAAATACACACATTCACTCTAATTTTATATCTGTTGCCTGTAAACATCATGAGGAGCTTTTTAAATATCGTTGTTGTTAGGCTGTGTATTTTTGCAGGCATTTACATTTTTTATCAATAAGTTTAGTACTGCATCCCTTTATGAGGAAATCACTTAAATTCTAATTTGATCCACTTACTTGGTCATGTTTCAAAGGCTGTTGCCTCATCCTCAGCATGGTTATTTTGTCAGCTTTGCAGCATGGTATTAAAATTTCACTCTATAAATATTATAAATTTAATGATGAGGCTACCGTTTCCTACACTAATGTATTAAACATGTTCACACTAACTCCACTTACATAACACTAGATATGTTACAAAAGCACTTGCTCCCATCATCAGCTGTTGACCAGCTACTTGATTTGGTGGCTGGATTCCAAGGTGCTTCTATGGTGGTCTCTGATGGTTCTAGTAGGAACTTGCGGAGTTCCTCCATGGGTTGAAAATCAAAATTCATAAAATTTTCCCTATTTTTTAGAATGAAAATCTTTTCCCAAGTGGATGGCTAGATTTGGGTTGTAAAATTCTTTCAGCAGCATAGCCTCTGGTTTAATTTCATGATTTTGGGTCCAAAAGTGAGCTGCTTAAAATGATTATTCATAGTGTTCTTTTCTCTGAATTTCCAAATTTCTCTTCATTTTTCCAATGTATCTTTGATCACAATCTGCACATTTGATTTCATAAATTCCTGATTTCTGTTCTGTTGGTATGGTGTCTTTTACTATGCAATTGAATGCTTTTTTGATATTATATTTATTCTTTAGGACTAACATTATGCCAGGTTCTTTGAAACCACCATGGGTGGTGGAGGTAGTTAAGGCATGGACTCATGAGTGGGAGGTCTGAGGTTCTAATCCCACCAGGACCATTCTCCCTGATTGAGGTTTTTTTTTCCAGGTTTTCCTGAGTCCTCACAAATGGAAAATGTCAGGGAGTACCCTAAATTTGGGCCTGAAATGCTTCCTTCCTTTAAAAAAGCTCTTTCCCAATTTACCATTGCATTTCATGTATCACTAGTATCATGTTTCATCAGTGCCTGTGGTGTCTCAGTATTAAAAAATGGCATTAAACACTACTGTCAATGTTCTTTGAATATCCTCTTGATTTTTTTGAGGTAGGTTTGATGGTATGTGAAACTGTTGAATTTGTATCTTTCCTTGATGTTCTTTAGTGTGGAAAGCTCTCCTTATGATTTTTGTCATTTAAATTTTTGATAATTTTTTTTTACTGTGATCTTTGTTAAAACCATTGATTATTGCTGTATTAATTATCTGTGGTGTTCCATTGTGTACTCTGTTTCTATGAGCGGAATAATAATTATTCTATGTGCCAAGCTGTAAAAACACTGCATATTTATGTGGAGTAGGATTAGAAATATTATTTTTATATAATTTTGTATGTGTGTGTCTCTTTTCTATGGATTCCAAAGTTCTGTCTTATCTCCATTTCTTGTAATTTTTAAGTCTAGGAATGAAAGCCAACCATTTTTCTCTTCTTCTATGGTAAACTGAGATGTATGTTCTAAATTAACAAGTTTCAGAGTATTTATTGAATTTTTTTATATTATTGAAATATGTCTTCCATATACCTATACAGTGTCTTGAAAATTAAAGGGAAGGCTTTGGTGAACTGTATTTCAAAGGAGCTTATGCATAAATTCACTTGAAACAGAGATAAGAGCTTTCAATTGCTAGGCTCAAAACTTATTGATAATATTTTTGTTAAAACAGAATAAAATTTGTTGAATGCATATGTTAGTAAGATTTATTAAATCTCCTATTTCTTCTATTTGTGAATTTCAGGATGTTAACAATTTCTTTAACATTTGCATAAGATTTTCTGTTAGTATGCTCAGGAAAAAGGCTTTTACATCAAAAGACACTATTAAATCTCCTGTTTCAATTCTTCTATTTTGAAGTTTTTCAATTAAATCAAATGAATGAGGCTACTGTTCCATCAATTTTTCTAGTTGTCTTTTGGAAAATTAAAATTAAGTAAAATTTCCTTGTTTTTGTATTCTATGAGTTTTAAGACTTTTTAAGAATATTGAAAATAATGTTTCTCCCCCCAGAAATGTAATACTATAGCTGATTTTCCTTGTGTTTATATTTTATATTTCTCATGTATTCCTTAAAATAGAAATTTTCAATAAATTGGATGAAGAAAAAAATAGCATCAAATCACAATGTGGGAAAGTTCTAGAGTGACTGATAGAAATATCATATAAAAACCATATCAAAGAATAATCAGATCTCTAAAAGAAAAGGCATTATTTATAGTAGAGCTGACAAGGGAAACAAAATAGTCATCATGAATAAGACACATTAAACAGCATGTACAATTTGCTAACCAGCCAGGATTGTGAAAAAATTGTTAACTCATTCTACCCAGAAATAATATTTTTTCAGTATGCAAATTATTAACAAAAGTAATCATTCTAACTAAACAAGGAAGAAAAAAAGAATATTATATCAGACAACCCATCACACCCAGAAACGATGGTCTACCAAAAATACATAATCTATGTAATAAAATGAGACCTATAGTTGATTTGTTTTATTTAAGGACGCTCTTTAACATCTCAGGTCATCAGCGTCCCATTCAATTCCGGGCTTGAAACGTCCAACAAATTTTTCTCAGAGGCCTCTTCTTTCAGGCTTGAGGTTCTTTTTCGTGCCGTAAATATATGACACAGGACCCACGGCTTTACTTTCCTTCTGAAGGAAGCCATACTTAGGATTTTTGCACCCGAAAAAATCCAACAATCCTGCTGGGTTTGAACCCACGACCTTGGATTTATAAAGCAAGTATGGTTACCACTACACCACCAGGACCGACAAGAGAGACCTATAGTAAACATAATAAATTCATCCACATAAAATTTAGCCAATTACATTTTGAAATAATGTAATACCTTACCAAAATACAAAACCCAAACATAAAGAATTCATATGGATTAATAGAAAGAATCATACATGTGAAATTAGAAAATGGGGATTTGCTGGTTTTTTCTTATGATGTGGTCTCTCTTTTTTGCGGCATCCTCAAAGAAAAACTACTTGTTATAAAGAAATTATCAATCTTAATTAATCTACAGTTGGAGAAGTAATAGAAAAATATGTAAATCTCTCCAAAATTTGCTTTAATCAAATCTAATTTACATTCAGAGGCTATATATATACACAAAAGAAGGATCTAGCAATGGGAAATCCACTCTTACCATTCTTGGCAGATACATACATGAGTTTCTTAGAAACAAAATTGGTTGATATTTTTTAACATATATAAAAATGTTGATACCATTATGTAGATGTCTTAGCAATAATAAATGAAAATGGGAAGAGGATGCTGAAAACTACTGAATCTATAATACTGCACCATTAATTTCATAATGTAAATAGAAAAGAACAAAGTTCTTCCTTTCCTGAATATAAAAATTGTAAAAAGTGACAAAATATTTCAATTTGGCACATTCAAAGAGATAGCCATACAGATAATTACATAAAAAAAAACAACAGCCAAATCCAAAACAACATAAACTCGCCATAATCAACAGCTTCACATTCAGAAACAAATCTACCAAAAGGTAAGACAGAATACAAATCTGAATATCAACAAATTATAGACATAGTACAAAAAATGAGACTAGACAATAGATCTGGTCAACAAGAAAATAGAACAATTCAAATAACAAAAACAAATAAACATCATCACCGCTAAAAGGAGATCACATATACAAAAAATTCACATTTCATCCATGGGTGCACCAAAATATCCAGAAGATTTTTAAAGATGTAAACACTATTTTGACTCCAGTGAACAAATGCAGTTTAAACAAACCTCCTAAAAATGAGTACAATAAATAAAGTTCTACCAGGAAAACAATCAGGTATTTATAAAATTACTTTAAAGACTGCAATGTGAAATATAAAGGCAAATCAAAAAGAAACACTATCTTACATTTTAAGGAAAAAATGAGGAATATAAAATATAAAACAAGAAGAAATCAATGATAACATACCATTTCTGGCAAAAAAAAAAAATCCATAAAATTTACATTGTAGAAAAATATATTCATAAACAAAATCCAGCAAAATTTATTTAATTTTGATCTTCCGAACAATAGTAACCTCTGAAATCAGGAATTTACAAAATAAAATGTGCAGATTGTGAACAGCTACATGGGCAAAACAAAGATTAATTTGAAAATTCGGAGGAAAGAACATTTTAGGAATATTCGGTTTAAGCAGATGGATAAATCAGCAGTAGCAGCTCACTTTTGGACCAAAAATCATGAAATAAAAGTGGGAATAAAACTGTTGAAACATCTTCACAACCCATAGGAGTTATCCACTTGGGAAAAAATTTTCATATTAAAAGATAGAGAAAACCTAATGAATTTAGAGCTTTCTCCTATGGATGAACTGAGCAACTTCCTACTTTAACCAAGAGAGGCCACCACAAGAACATTCGGTTGTCTAGCTATCATTTTGAGCAACAACGGTTCAGTGAGCAACTGAAGATGGGAGAGATTGCCTTAAATGTGTCTTACTTTTATCTAAGTAAGTAAAGTTTACTGCAAAAATGAATACTTAAATTTAGGAAATACTAACCTCATCACTAAATTTGTAAAATTTATGCAGCAAAATCTTAATACCATGCTAGGAAGCTGACAGATGAACCATGTGATGATGAAGGCAACAGCCTTTGAAACATATCCACATAAGAGGATCAAAGTTATTGAAATTTTAATGATTTCCTCATTAAGTTATACTTCCTACAATACTAAACCTTCATTCTTTTTTAATTAAACCCATTCAATTTCTATCCTTTAGAGTTGGTTTTTCCTTAGAGCCTTGTACACACTAACAACCTGGTTATTGGTGTATAAGGATCTGTTTAATACTAGGTAACTAGTCCTATACCCTCCCCTACTCATTTCATCCTCCTTTCATTATCTAACAATATTATTCTCAAGCACATTTCATAAGTATTTTACACCCATAACCATTTTGTCTTATCATGCCTATGTATTTTCCCAGTTCCTTAATGTTTTGATCTGATTTTAAATTTAAAATTCCTCTACCTCTTATTTCATCTGGTTGGTTTTCCCATTTTCTTAATAGGAACTGTTCCCTCCAAAACTTGGTTTACTTTCATTCTAGTATACAATGCCAATGATTTCCTCATAAAGGGTTGTAGTATTATACTATATTTCACTGTGAATACTTATAGCTACTTAAGTTTAAGTAAGTTTTAATATGATTTTTAAACTTTATTGTGGATTTTTTAAAAACAATACTTTTTATTGATGTGAAGTACTAAAGTGATGATGATGATGATGATGATGATGATGATTATTGTTTAAGGGGGACACAATATCTACGGTCATTAGCGCCCAAACACACTAAATAAAATGATGATGATGATGATGATGATGATGATGATGTTCGATAACTTTGATACGAATTTATTTCAAAATATACATTTTTAAACAAAGCAACACAAAATTTATTATAAAAACTGAAGAAAACCAATATTTTACTTTATTTGTTGGTCACTTAGAAATCTAAATGTTTATCCTCTTCCTTCACTTCTGTAATTTCCCTGTTTACCAATAATGCATATGCACATAAAATGCTCATTGAGTTATAGACAATTAAAGTTTAGTTCTGCCTTAATTATGGAAGAAGAAAGTCAAGAGGTCTAACAGCAATTTGTTAATATATATTGAAAAATCCTTAAGTAATTTTTTCTCAATCAATGATATTTCAGATTAGAAATAAAAAGGCCATGACATTACAAATATTAAAAAGAAATATGTAGAATTTTAAGTGGCACTAAGTGAAAACAAAATTTCAAAGAAAGATTGTAAATATAAAGGGCCGGATTAAGACAAAAACCTTTCATTCAAAAAAAGTCCTGAAGGATTGGCAGGAACAACTGCTAAATATGATGCAGGGCTCAACAATCCCATCAATAGATATGGTCACAAACAAGCAAGTTCTTTTAAATGTTTGAAACAGTAATATAATGATGCATATTCCTTTAAGTTTAAATAGCATTTTTTTTCATTCCCAGAGGAATACTGTGGTGGATACATTAATAACATTTAATAACCTGATACCAAGGCTGCATCTTCTGTGTATTCTGGAACTAAATATTGTAACATTAGGAATACCTCTAGAAATCCTGGGCTTCTACAGGTATACATAAAATATGAGTAGAGGAAAGTAATGGGAACTTGAAACTATTTCCAAATAATTATTGACAAACAAGAGTATTTGATAGCAAAATAAGAGAGAATGCTAGAGCTCCAAGAGCAACAAACAAATAAAGAAAGAAAGAAAGAAAGAAAGAAAGAAAGAAAGAAAGAAAGAAAGAAAAGAAAAGAAAAAAATAGCTGGACTTGGGAGAGGAAAAATCAACGAGACAAAATAAAGTTCTTCAACTTTCAGAAGAATAGAAGTGAAAGACAAGATGAGAGAGATCCACAATTTGAAGAATCTAGCCTTACATTTTTGAGCTTATAATTATTATACAAGGTATAATGGTTATTTCTAGTGTATTAGATGTAGTGACTTTCATGAGTTATGGAAAATATTTGCTGATTGTGTACTTTAGTTCTCCCTTTTTCTGTATATCTGCCACTTGTGCCCATATACTTGTTATACTCGCCACCAGCTACTACAGTCAAATAAGAGCAAGAGAATGACAAATGAATAATTTGTTTCTCTTTTTATTAATCGTGCTGAAAATATTAATGGCAATAACAAGGAATATGTTTAGTTCTGAAATTAGAAGTTTACTATCATCATATTTACATGCTGTTACAATATAACCATAGCACCAATAAGAAGTGGTTTAGCAGAATTGTTCATCATCACTCCACAAACATCTGAATTTTTCTATTTTCAAAAATATTGTATTGAACCAGACAAGGAAGAAACTACAATTGTAAACATCTCCCATTGCTGTTCATGTGGTCTGAACACTGGTGTTGGCATTTCTCTTCCTATTTATGTGTCCATCACTGTGTTCAGATGCTTTTCATAAGAACATGTGAGCAGTCTACTACACCAATAGCATCATAGAAAATATAAAATATACCTTACAAGCCACATGCCTTAAGCCTCTTGTAGTGAGGCAGTGGCAGTCTTTGGAAATTAAATCTGGTACTGTGCTTTATTATCTTATTAACACTCACAATTTCCTATAAATGTCTTGATATGGTGCTTCTTCTGCAATGTCAGTTTGAAAATCAGGTTCAGTGACATATTGCAAAAATATTCTCATCTCTTTCTCATTGATCAGAGCCGTACTTCATGCCTCATAAAATTCAGGAAGAGAGTACTCTATTATTGAATGTGCATTTTCTTTTCTAAATCTATATAAAATTTTATAATTGTGCACATCACTGTCCATCTGTGATTTATACAATTCTTTTTGGTTCAACATGTATAAACTCAGCCATTTGGACTTTTTGAATTGCTTTTTGCACTCTGAGATGCCTACTGACAATTCTAAGAAATCTGTTTAAGTTTTATGCATACACAAGTTGATATATTATTGGTATGACTGCAAGCCTTCTCTTTCCAACTCAACTGAGTAAGACATGTCTCAGATAAAGCATTAGAGACCTGTTTTTATGTATACAAATCTGAGGCACTTCTCACATATTTTGAGATAGAGTAACTCTCACTTTTTGTGTATTTTCAATTATCTTTCAATTAAAGAATTTTGCCAAAGCTTTTCTTTAGCATCTCTTGCTTCACTGTATGCAGTATACATCATATGACAGTATTTGCACCACTGTAATTATATTTGCTTTCATTCATGTCTTATGGCCTGACACAACTTCATATATAGAAAATGCTTTGCTATGGATAAGATGTTAGGTATTTTAATAGTGTTTAATGCCTATTTTTACTTCTGGCATTGCAGGGGGTGGACACTGATGATTCATGAGATGAAAAGTTAAGTTCAGAAAAGATTTTTCTTTTTAAGAATGGAAGTGTTTATAATACCTCTCCAGCATTTGCCATTTATGAGGACTGAAGGTGAACTGAAAATCCCTCTGTCAGGGCAAACAGTACTGGCAGGAATTAAATCTCAGGCCTCCCACTCATGAGTCCATTCCATAACAACTTGGCCACTGTGGTGCTATTATGGTGTTTTGAACAAGGCAAAAGAATGATTGCATTGCAAAAGAGTATTCATTAATCAATCATATATGATAATAAAGTATGAACATATGAAATTTATGGCCTGTTAAAGTAGTTACATAATGTTAGAAATCAATATCATTCCATGTATTTAAGTTGGTAAAATTTTTGGACACTGGAAATTTGAACACAAGATAGTATCTGTTTCTAAAAGTTAGCTGTGGCAAGTGACACTTAATTTATCACCAGGTGCCAACTATAATTGGAAAATGAAGATCAACTAGGTCATTATTTACTTACATGGTGTGGGGTAAGTATTTATGTCATATACAATGGTTTGTTTTGAAGCTTTTGATATTCTGTAAATTAGCAGCCCTTATTACTACCATGTTCATTAAGAGTGCCAGTGTTGTGAGGCAGTAATATAGCAAATGAGTGGCTCTATACTCATGTCATCAATGAAATTTTATAACTATTTTCTCCCAATCAGCACATGTGCACATTTAATTGTCCTTTGAGAAACAGATATAACAAAGTCATTGAACTTTTATTATGATATAAACATTTTCATTTTATAACTAAATGGTGTAATTTGGTAAAAAACCACCATCATCACCTCTTTCTTCATATATCTCCTGATCATCTTTTTTGACTTCTACCAATCTTTCTCTTATCAAATTATGTTCTATTTTATGTGACATTACTATACTAATATTTAAACTTATCTAATTTATATTTTCAAAGATTTATTTAACCTGAATTTTTTTGCAAAGAGAAAGGAGCATTATTTTTGTAGAAAATATTTCAATTCTGGAAATGGCTGGAATGAATACCACTAATATTGATTCTTCATTAGCAAAGGAAAGCAAAGCCTTTTTCTCATTCTCTATGGGATGAGTGTTTATCATGATAATCATCAAAAGGAAACAGAGATTACTGTTATGCTACAACATTGAAGGATCATATGTTGTAATTTTTCAAAGAATTTAATATGATATTTTACATCAAGGGTCATATTATTTTATAAAATAATTTATGGAGAAAACATATTTTCTTCAAACATCATGATTCATATAAAGGAGTAATTAATTTGGTTGACATTCAACAAAATTACTGAGGTGATACAACAGTGATGAGGCTTAAAGAATAAAAGGGATGGATTATTACTGCCATTCTCACAAGGGCAAGCCTAGCACTATCATATTCCATGTTTACATTAACTTTACCATACAATATTGCAGAGACATGGAAATGAAAACAGCTTACTCAACTTGTGAGTATTTTGATTCATGTATTTAGTGAATGTCTGTCAGTTTCTCTTTTATCAGCCTTATCAACTACAGGAATATCAGCATGTATATTTTTGAACATGAGAACAACATTTCTGGCAGTAACAAACTGGATAAATTAAAAATATTTGTTTAATATATCCGCTTTCTGAAGTATGTTATTACCTAATGCATATAAAAGAATAAGATATTATCAGTAAGCAAGGATGCTGAAGTTATACATTAATAACAGAATATTCTGATTAATTCCTTTGCAGATATGCGACTTAAGTTTTTGACACTGTTAATGCTTATAGTCCTAGCTATAAGTCTTTCTGTGACAATTTTGAGATTTGGTGTGGGCATCCTGGAAGATAATTTTGTGGCAGAATTGTCAACAAATTACAAAACTTCTGCACAGTTTATGTCTTTCTACAGTCTTCTGAATTTTTATATTTATTCAATGGCCTATGTATATTCTCCAGCAAGAGGAACAGTATTTGGTAAGATTAAAAACAACATTTTATACCTTCTTATTTAAAAAAAATCCATCTAAAATGAGATATACTACATGTTAAAAATGAGAAATACTATAGTTTCTTTTTGGATGAGCTACATTATATTTTTAAACTTACCTGTTGAATTGTGTTGTTTCCAATGTCAGGTATATAGAGAATAATTTTTAATATATGTGTTTTCATTACTAAATTAATTCATTCCCTAGTTGTTTTGCCATGGGTTCAAATAAGATTGTAAACTGACGATTTCAATCCATACTGCAACTACCATCATCAATGGAAAGATTCCAGAGAACTGGCAAAACTACAAGTTCAAGAAGATAGTGGAGAGGCAGAAGAAGGTCAGAACTAGCTAGAGATGGGATAGAGTATTGGTGGTGGAGGTGAACCATGGTGTAATAGTTGTTTATTGATATAAACAGTTATTACACAACTGACCCTAACCACTTCTATTTCTCTTTATGCTGATGAACTGAGATGTTAAAGAGCATCCGTAAATAAAAACAAACCCCTCTATTTCTGTTACTCCCTTTGGTTTACAATTTTATTTAATCCAGTGACTATGGCAAAGCAGTTCATTAATTAATTTTTTTAATACCAAAAACCAGCCATGATAGCCTAAAGAATGTTAAATGTTCTTGTAATCATTTAAATTTATATATATATATATATATATTATATTAAATTTTATAATAAATAATTCAATTCATTAATGCATGTATGTATAACACACACACACACACACAAAGGATGAAACAGTTGCATTTTTTTGACTGTGTTAACTTTCAGCTTGTTGCACTCTCATATACTAATTACTACAGCAGAGTTGCTGATGTGTGGTGTGAGCCACCAGCCATTATATTACAAAATATGTTCTCATAATCAATTAAATGTTACTTATAAAGCTATAGACTATGGAGTGATATATATCCTATTAGAATTTACTAAATATGTTCACACTAGCTGTACTTACATACAACATTAGGACATGTTTAGGATGCAATTGCTCCCATCATCAACTGTTGACTGACTAATCAATTTCATGGCTTAATTTCATGAACTTTGATGAACTCAGCAAGTTACTATTCAAACCATCAGAGATTGCTACAGAAGCACCTTGGGATTCAGCCACCAAATGAAATAGTCGGTCTTCAGCTGATGATGGGAATGATTGCCTGCGAAATATTTCCTAATGTTTTATAAGTAAGAAGAGTAAGTGTGAATAATTTTATACATTCTAATAGTATATATATTCTCATGCTTGTTAAGTGTGGATTTTTATATGGAGCTTAGTTCTTTCTTATATAATCTTATAAAGGTTCATCTTGCTGCATTTTGATTCTGCAGGTGATTTACTGACGAGGTATCTGTACTTCGATAATGTTTCACTTCCAAGATTATGATTGCTAGGATGTATACATTTTTATTTTATATGCCTTTTCTGAAATAAATGGCTGATTTTGTTATCTTTTCAGGAAAATATCATACTTTTTAATTAATATATAGATATAATCTTCTTCATAGCTTTAAAATTTGCTTCCATGCTTTATATTTCTTATGCTAGCTGGAGAATTTATAATATATTTTGGTATTTAAATTTCATAGTTTTGGATCTCTTAGTAGCTGTGATACCAGTGGTTTAATGTAAAACTGATGAGTATGTTTTATTAAAGATCTTAAAAAATTAAGAAGTATTAAATGTTCCTGTAAGCAACCATGAAAATCTAAATTATAACGTACTTTGATTCAATAATCAAAACCATATTTAAGAAATAAACATTTATTAAGTGCTAAGCAGTACAGAATAGCTTAAAGTTTATAGGTTCTGGCCCTGGCCAATTCTCTATGGACCTTTACATATTTAATACAATAATTAAAAATTGTAAATGTAAAATTACAAGTAACTACTAAATCCTTTATTACTGTGATCAGTATATTCCTGGCTTTGGATAATTAAAAAGCAGACACACTAGTCATCTTTACACAGATGAGGAGAGCTGCACCTTTGATAGACTAGAAATAATCCCCCCTCTCCTTTCCTTATGCCTCAAGGAACAAATTAATTTTAATTTAATCTCAATTTACACTTCTTTTTTATGACAGCTACCCCTTTCTTTAATTTAAAGATAAAGTTTAACTTTTCTTAATTCTAAATAGAAACTCTCTTAATCTGAGATTATTAATAGAAACACTTTTGGATTGCCAATATTTTTAAATCAATAGCCATTTCTTTTGAGTTAGTTCTTTTCTCCAAGCATTCATGCTGCAAATTTTTGACAATGTAAGAAATATGTGCATGAGTCTATTAACAACAAATAAATGTATTATTATAATAAAATATGTATTCCATTTTGTTTTTTCCCTACATATTGGACAAATATCTTAATCTATTCTATTCCTGCAACCTTTTAATCTCTAAATTCCTAATCTGAGTCATGCAATTTCTTCTTTTTGATCGTTGTTACATTTCTCAATATACATTATTTTTTAACATTAATTCCCAGATCCTTATAAAATTCCTTATCAAAAACATTAATTCCCAGATCCTTATAAAATTTACAGATCATCTTTTTTATTATTGCCAATAACTCTGTCCTTCCATATCTTCCAATTGACATGTAATTCATAGAATCCTGTTAATATATTCTCTTTTCCCAACCATATGTCTTCTATGCCATTTGTTATAAGTAGGTACCTAATTTTACCTAGTCAGTTCATTGAATGTATATACTGTTCTGGTATGCTTAAACAATCTTTCCAAATATGTCTCTGTGATATGTGATAACTTTTAAACCAATATTTTAGCATATTCTTTCCATAACCATCACTCTTACATTACTTTACCTAATTCTAATATAACCCCAGCTGCAATATTATATATGACTTAAATCATTTTCACTTTATCCAAACCAATTCCAGACAGCATCTTGATTTGACTAAAGCCTTATAAATCTGTTGAGATCATTTCACATTCATCATAAGAACGCTTAATGACCAAACCTCCTATTGACTTACTTTTCCCCATGGTCATCATTTTATATTTCCCCATTCTCCTGTACTATTAAATTGCACCCAAATATGATAGTTCTTCCAAGTAACCACCTCTCACCTTTTCTTAATTTATAATCTTTTTTAAAGATTATAATTTATTTTTATCAATATTAAATTTAAGATTCTGTACAATACCTTTTAATTTCATTTACTGCACATTTTAAATCTATTAATAAGAATGAACTCACCAGTAAATCGTCTGCATATGAATGAATAAATGAATATTTCTTATTTCTAAATATTACAATTACAGTTTTACATTTCCTTGATCCTTGACTGCTTGTTCATTCAGGATCTTATGCAACTAACACCCTGGTTGTTGTGTAAATGGATTCTACATCACTGTATCTATATCTATATATATATATATATATATATATATATTTTATATTTATTATATTTATATATTTTATCAAGTGAACTTTACAAATACTTCCCTAAAAGTGATCATCTTCCCTCATTGTTACCTTATGACCGTCTTTCTTTGCTTTGATCACTTTCCTCTGTCACTTTTCTCTTACAATCCCTAAATAATTTCCAAACTGATTTAAACATTCTTTTCTGCTAATCCCAAAAATATTTAATGCCAGAATTTTTACCTGCAATTTATTCCACTTCTTTGTTCCATATTTCCTCTCTCCATTCTTTAGTTCCTGTACATTCTAATATACAGTACAAGTTCTTGTCTACCTTATCACAAACTGGGGACAATTCTTTGTCAACTTTTATCTCACCTAACATCATTGTTCCTGTTTTTGCCCATGCCATACCCTCCCTACCCATTTTGTCACAAATCTTAATATATTTTTCCATGCTCCACTCTTTCCTAAAACTCCTATAATATATCAGAGTACTCTTATCTCTTAGGCTACCAAATATTTCCAGTTTCTCTATATCATCAATCCTTGCTTTCAGTTTATTCTATGTGTCTTGCGCATTTTGTGACTTTAAACTATGTAGCTCTCCCAAATCAATTTCTTTTACAATTTCAATTAATCTATCAACCCAACTTCCTGCCCATTTTCCTTTTTCTTGTTCCCCCAAGCAGTCTTTGAGAATATTTCCTTCTATCATTGATTGTATCCTTTGCTAGTATTCACAATGCATTTTATTACTAGACCTTTTTGGCCCACCCTTCCTAGTTCCATCAGGGCCACTCCATTGGATGTAGCTCCAGGTAATCCCAATATTATTTTACAGGCTGCTCTATGAATCTGATCTCTACATTGCAACCCCTTTTCTGGCCCCCATATTTCTATCCCATGCATAATATTTTATTCAACTGTAGCTGAATATACTCTCTCTAATCAGCTTACACTCATATTTGGGATTTTCTTTAAGCATGTTCTTATACTATTGGTAGCTAATTTTCCCTTTCCTAATACATTCTTCCATTGTTCTGTTCATTTTCCATTACTGTTCAGCCTTACCTGCAAATAATGAAATTACCACTTCAAATTCACTGTTCTCTAGCCACCATTTCTTTTCTCTGCCGAGTTTGTTTCCATTTTTTTACATTACAAAATTTTTTATTTACTTTTATCTCTGAGCCCCATTTTTTACAATATTTTTCTGTTGCTTTTATTGCTTTCTTTAACCTATACTTGTAATTGCAGGTTCTACTAAATCATCTGCAAAAAGCAAACCTGAAATATCTTAATTATGAATGAATGATGGACAGTTCCTATTCTTCCTCCCTATTTCTTCAACCATCTCAGATTGAATAGTACGAACTTAATTTACACCCCTGTTTTAAGCAAATTCTATTTGGTACCCAGTCTGTTACTTTGTTGCTTTCCAGCCTAATGCAAAAATTATTGACTATACAGGCAATAATTTTTGCATCAGGCTGGAAAGCAACAAAGTAACAGACTGGGTACCAAATAGAATTCACTTAAAACAGGGGTGTAAATTAAGTTTGTACTATTCTGTGTTAGTTCTATAAACTTCCCACTCACTCCCTTTTCTCTCAGCTTAATCCAAAGCACCTTTCTTTTGACAATATGAAAGGTCTTTTCAAGATATGTTAAAAACAAATACACCTTCTCCCTTTTTATACTCAGATATTTATCTATCTATCAATGTTCTTATTATAAAGATTTTGTCTGCTGTACATTTTCCTTTTCTGAACCCCCCTTGGAAATCCAATAGCTTCCTTTCTCCCTCCACCCCTGATTGCAATCATTTTGCTAACACCCCTGTAAACACTTTACGTATCTGATAAGAGACTAATGCCTCTATAATTGCTTGGATTATTTACCTCTCCCTGCCCTTTAAGGATTGGTATGATCACACCCAGTTTCCAATTCTGTGTTATCTTTCCACCCTCAAACAATGCATTGAACAACTTCATCAGCAGCTCTCTCCTTTCATTATTTCCAAACCAAAATTTCCAGAATTCCACTGGTATTCCATCAATCCCATTTGCTTTCTTACTTTTTATTTTTGTAATCTGTTCTGTTATCTCATTCTGTAATATATCATGGTCTGGCTCTTCAACATAATTGTGTACTTCTGCCATTAATTTTGATGGCTTTACTAAAGTGCTTCCTCCTATTAATTCCTCAAAATACCCCCTCCATTGTTGGGCCAATTTCCCTTCACCTAATCCTATACCATTTTATTGCCCTCCTCTTTTGCTGTCTTATACATCAATTTTTAGCCCAATTTATTTCCTGTATTCCTTCAATATTTCCTGAATTAAATATTTGTACCCCAAAATTGCTATTAAATAGTCTCTTTTTCAGTGAATCTTCCATTTTTTTCCACCTCCTAAACTCTCTTTCCACCTTTTCTTTGATACAGGGAGCTCTTTGTCATGCCAGCTCATTTTCATCTGCATATAACAGACCAGGTATTTCTTTATTGTTGATTGATGGTATATGTTTATTAACCATCTTTAAACCCTCTAAGATATCATCTATAAATAAATTAAATAATATATGACTTAATCTATGTCCCTGCCTAAGTCCTCTAGCTTGTATTGCATCTTCTTAAAGGAAATACAACAAGACAAAAGTTTCAAACTATCCCCAAAGGCACATCCAATTAACCACTGCTTCTATTCCATTGAAGATTTGCTTCAAAATAATGATAAATAACTATTTCATAACTGCAATATGTCTAGTAATGTGAGAATGATAGAGCATTTCATCTAAATACTTTTACCTTGATATTATTGTATACACCTAATTGTTTCAATATTTCATTAAGACATATCCAACATTGATTCTATTACTATGTACTAAAGTGACCAACTGGATAAGTAAATAATTTGTTATACCTGTTCTGTTACCTTTACCTCTACTTTTATACAGAATGTTGTTTTTATTTACTTCTTCTAAAATACTAACCATCTCTTTGCTTAACTCCTTTTTAAGTAATTTGTACCACAGTGCCTCTCTGATTATATTATTATATGCCTTCTGTAAATCCACAAGCATTACATGTATCATACCACATTTCCTAAACATTTATCAATTATGGTGTATAATATTATAACTTTATCTACATTTCTTCCTTTTTTAAAACTAGGCATATAATGATAAAAGTATTATTTTCTGACTAAGTTTGAATTCTTTGTGATAGCATATCAGTGAATATTTTCCCAAAATTTGACAACAGTGCTCTGTAGCTATTGGAATTATTTATATTACCCTTTTTCTAGATTGCCTCCATGGTGTATTGGTAACTTTTGTTACTACTAAACCCTAGGTCTTAGGTTCAAATCAAGGTATCTGGTTAAGGTTTTTAGCCTTGTCAAAAGGCATGGCACAAGTTGAACTAGGTAGGCAGTAAGGGGAAAATGTTTTTTTTATTAGCGTTTAATGCCTGTTATTACCTCTGAGGCACCACAGGCAGTGAAAATTATGGAGAAAGTATTGAAATACTGGTTTAGAATGAGTAATTTAGTGGGAAATAGTGTCAGGTCAGCAAAGGTTTAATCAAGGTGGTACTTGGCTCAATAAGATGAGAGAAAATCTAGAAAAAATTGTTTGGGGGACACCAAAGGGCCAGGGGTGTATTAGGAAGGTGGTTCTGGAAAGAGGTTAGGTTAAGAACTGAAGACATTGAAAGACAGGAACTATTTGCTAGTTTTAAATTGAAAACATCATTGAGTGTATGTAGAGAAAGGAAAATTATAGGGAAAATTATATCAAAATATGTGATAAATCAGCAAGAGAAGGTTTTGAATGGGCAAGAACAGGAGCTATGAAATTGAAGGGTTTAAGAGTAAGAGGGAAGCTGGATAAATACCCATTATGTAGTTAGCAAGATAATTTGTATATATTACTGGATTGTGACAAAACTAAGTTTTTTAGGGAGAAGTTGGAAATGCAAACATCGTCTACCTTCAAAGGAAATTGTGGGGGGGAAAAATGTTGAATGTTAAAGCAAGAAAAGGGATGGTGGAAATCGGTTTTTACTTAGGTAAAGTGAGAGCTAAATGGATGAGAAAAATTAGAAAGGAAGATAATGAAGAATGTGTAGAGTGTGAGGGGGTTGATTGGAAATAGTAGGATGGGCATTCGAGTGTTTGAGTTTATCAGGTCTAGGAAATGCAGGGCTAGTGAAGTCAAGTGAGATATAAGGAGTACTAATTGTTAAACAAATTGTTAAATAGTCAATACCCAAGAAATATTGAAATAATTGTTATACTCCTTGTAGTGAAAGTTCAAAATAAATATTATATTCTATTCTACCCTTTTCTATTATATATATTACTGGATCAGCAGGAATGGATATGAGGATTACTCTAAGGTCACTGGAATTCACCATAATGAGTTCAAGTACAAATGTCTTAAGGTGCAGGATACAAAATAGGTGTGTGCACAGCAAGGTCAATGGCAGGCTTGAGTCAAAATGGTTGCATAACCCTGGAGTTACCTCCATGGCCATTGTGGCTGAGCATGCTATTCTGACATTAGTGAAGGTGGCCATAGCACCAGAGTAGGAGTACTCTGGCATAGATGAGCCATTGCGAATACTGGCATCAGCGAAGGTGCAACACCAATGCCATGGACTTCATCACTTTCATGATGCTGGACTGTCAGGCTTAACAAGTGAAACTTAGATATTTCCTCTCAAATGCATGGGATGATAAATCAACGATTAATTTGGAAGTATTCATAGTGTACATGAATTTACCAATTTCACTGCTGGTGGCTTATTCTACTGTCTGGTTTGGATTGACATTATGAGCTGCAGTAATAGATATTATTTTCTGAAAGCAATAATGTTATGTTAGCAGCTGTAATAAGGTTGCTCTGGTATAGTTTTTGACTGCTTGGTCTTATTTCAGTTTTAAGATGTACAGAAACAATATTGATGGAGATTGAGGACTCAACATTTTTGCTTTCTTCAAGCATGGCAACATTCTGCCAATTACTCATGAGAACAGCCCATGAGATCCACCCTGAAAGTGTCCAGTTTAATATTTACATTCTAAAAAAGTAATGATCAACAGTTAGAAGAAATTAGTTCCCTTCTAACTCATTTCAGGGTCTTGCACACATAAGCGTTATTCCTAATTTTCAAAACAGGCTGCAAAAACCCTGTTTTGGCACAATCACTGACTGCTTGTCATACTCTTAATTTAATCCATGGTGTAAATAAATCTTCTAAATGAAAATTTTGGTTTTGAGATAAACCAGAAATCCTAGCTATAGCTGAAATTTTTTTCTCTTAAGTTGTTTTTGTATGACTTAAACCTAAATATTCTAATCCACCATAGAATTCTGCAAATTTGCCTTTTGTATCTCACACTTATTCACATTTAGCAAATAGAAAGTGCATACATGTACTAATACAAAATCTGGCAAGTTACATATTATTGCTTATGTGCTGTGATGAAAGTTATGTTTTTGCACTGTCCCTGCATTTTGTATCTACATACAATGTAGTTTATGTGTAGTGATAATATAGCTTGCTGTTTGCATTGATGCTTGCATATGCTAATGGTGGATTAAATTAATATGCAGTAGCATGATTCTTAGAAGGAAAATAACTTCATATTTACTGATGATGGTTTATCACAAATGAAAAAAGAATTCTCTGGTTTGAAAATAATTATTTTTTGATTCAGGGAAATTATTTGATGAGGGGAGGAAATCTTCCATCCACCCATTAATTTCAACTGCCTATACTCTGCTTTTGTAGAACATTTTCTCTTACAATTACACCATCTATGAAATATTATTCAATCTACAAAAGCAAATGTTGTTTATATTCTCTCATAATATGGGGCACCACTAAGATGGAGGGGAATTATGAAGTTATATAGCACTTTATTTCAATGGAAAAGGATGAACAAAAATTCATGAAAAAAGAAAAGCTCTTATCTAGAAAGTAACCCAATCTATAGCCATTGTTCCAAAATTACATTTTATTTAATAATAATGCATTCATGAAATACTTACTTCAATTTTTCAGAATCACCAATAACAAAAGATAACCCTGCATTTTCAATGATAAATGACTCTGATGAAGATGTGATTTATGGATCAGATGAAGAAAGTCGCAGACCACTCAACCGGAGTCACAATGATGATGACAGTGATTAATCATATGAACAGGCCAACTAAAAAGTGTATGTGCTAAAGTGGAAGTGTATATATGAAGAGTCTTTATATAGAACAGTAATGAAGCAATGTTATTGCAGTTTGTAAGAATAGCAAATAGTATTAAATCAAGATGTAAGTTCAATACATTACACAGCAGCATTATTCTTAAAATGTTGCAGTGTTAAATAAAATACTTTGTGAGTTGTTTTTCAGTATTTAAAATATGAGTTTTTATTTATTTCTCCTTGTTCTCCAATATTCCAATATTATTTTTATTCATATTCCATAAATGAAAAGTAATAATATATTTAATGGATAGTGAAATTTCTCTTCAAACATCTGCTGAAAAAATTTCAGAAATGCATTATATAAATGTAAGGTCTGTTTTATATATGCTCATATACCTATATTTAAAATGTGATCATTGAAGAGAGCAAAATACCTACTCTGCAATTTTGAGAGTATACTTTTACTATCTTGTGTCTTCAAGACCAGAATTGAAATCTTTGTTTTGTTTTAACTTTTTGTGTGCAGCATCTATGATATTGCTCAGATGTTTAAAGTTTAATTCTCAAAGAGGAAGAAGGGCTTTATAACACTTAGTCCAGTTATTGTTCTGGATACTTATGATGAAAAGAAGTTATTAGGAATGATATTTTATTCACCATATTTATGCAAATTAAAACTTCAAAATAATATTATTAGAAATAACATATTATTATTCTATTAATAATAGTTTATTTTTCATAATTGATTTTACAGACTTAATATAAAATGCTGTCAACCATAACCAACATGCTTAATTGATCCCAAGTGAGCATGTTTAGTAGTGTCTATGTTATGGCTAAAGTATGCAACAGGCCTTTATGAATAATTGCTGGTAAAAGTGAATGTTTTCCAAATACACAGGTAAGCATGGAATATTTGACTTGGTGTACCACTTTCAGGCAGAATTATTAACATTTACCGTTCATCTTTGGTGAACATTAGAAATGGAGCACTGCACTTTTTATTTTCCAATATGGTTAACATACGCTCCCATTTAGCCATCTCATCATGCAGGAGAAATGCTTATAAACAAATATTTATATGCTTTAAGTGAAATGTGGATTTCAAAAATTGTATGCTTTATTTATTACTAATAATTGTCAGTGATGGTGGTGTGTAAGGATTTTCAAATTATGATTGCATTTGTCTCTTTGCCAAATTTATTTAAATGAGGAAATAAATATGATTCTCAGTTAAAGCTGTTGAATATTTATTTTCATTTTAGTAATTGTTTATTATTGATTTTACAAATATATACCTGCCAGTCAACTTCATTGGGGGGGACCTTAGAATTATGCACCTATGTATAGTACCATAATGTCATGACCAAAAAGTTGATACAAGCAGATCATTGTGCAATTGACTGACCAGTAAATGATGATGATGTCAAACAATTTGCTTATTAACTCATGATTGTGTTTGTTTCCTTGCAAAATTTATTGAATGGCAAAATAAATATGTTAAAGAATAAGATTTTAAATATTGTGTAGTGAAACTGAATATAAATGAAGTTCTTATGTTATCTCAATCAGTTAGGAAAACCAGTATCATCTCTCTTTAGTGCAAATGATAACATAATTTTTGTGGGGATTTTAATATGAATATCTTAATTGACAATGAATTAAATGTGGCTTATTTCTCTTATAATTTGGAATATATAATTAACTTTCTTACCAGAATCTATATGACCTGAGATGTTAAAGAGCATCCATAAATAAATAAATAAATAAATAAATAAATAATGCAACATCTATAGATATGATTTTTCTAGATTAAGTAAAATTTCAAAATGATGCAGTATTTTCATTTGTAAATGGCCTATCAGATCATCATACTCAAACCCAAAGTTGTCATAAATGGCAAATCAATTAATAAACATACCCATAATACAATTGGAATGATGAAAAATGAGCTAATGTATAAATTTAAAAAAGATTTATAAATGAACTTTTGTTATCATTGCATTCCAGCAGCCTAGTGAAAAATAAGTTTAATAAATTTTAGATATGATATTATTATTGTTTGAGGCCAATTTTTCATAGAGAATTGCAACTAAATCCTCAAGCTTCAAGAATAAAGCTTAGCTAACCTTTGGGTATTAGAAAATAATGTGGTAATAAAGGAAACTACACTTTCAATATCATACTAGGAATGGCCCAAATTTAAAAAAGTATTATAATCTGTATTGTAATATACTCAGTAAGGTAATAACTCACACTAAAAGGAGGTATTTTGTGAGGTTATTGATAAATCTCATAACAAAAAGAAAATTATATAAAATGAATATCAGAACAATTATCTCTCACCAGTTCTTGGTGATACTGGTGATCATGACACTGCTAATATATTGAAATAAAAGGAAATGCACACAAGTTGAATTAGTCTTTAGCATAGAACTGGATTGACTTTGTCCTATTATAAGGTGGTATCCTTCACATTTTTGTCATACAATTTGAATACAAAGTTGCTGTTTGGAGTATAGTATGCTTATGTCTCACACAGTTATGCCGATAACCACGGATTGCTTGCCTTATCAAACTTCATACATCTTTATTTGATTGGATCCAAGTTTTATCAACCATGGAATGTGATGCAGAAATCTGGCAATATCTTTTCTCTTTTGTGGGCACTATCTTCAATCACTTTATTTGAGTTAATGGTAGACAGATGTTCATCTGATAAGTTCATTCTTAAATCCTCAATGAGAAATGATTGTTTTTCCAGATCATAAGTAAATTTTGAGAGTGAGTAGGAAATTCCAAGGGCAACTGTAAGAAAGCAAGGCAAGGCCTTCTGTATTATGTTCAAATTGCTAATACTTTGTATTTCTTTCTATGCCACAAATTAAGATGGGTTCTGTTTAGACTCTGAATAGGAGATGATTCTTTCCTGTTACAGTGCTGTAATTTTCTTAATGGAATATTTGGCCTTTATTATAGCTGCTCTTCTATCTTGTATGTGAACTCAGAATGACTTTATAGTATTTTGTTAAGTCACATCTAAGCATTTGAAGGAGTTCACTCTTTGTAAGGATACACATGTTTAACATTAGAACAGCTAAGAATCTGACATACCTAGAACAGAAGAAAGAGGGTATAATGACCCTAATTATATATATATATATATATGCAATACTTTAATATTTTATATATTAATAGTTTCACTTAAATGTACAAATGGCTTTAGAACAATAAACAAGTGGATATTAAGTTATGCTTAAATTTTACTTGAACTTGAATGAAAACAAAGAAAATTCAGTTAATTTTGATCTTCCAAACAACAGTAATTTCATCAAAAAGAATCCAAAGAGCAACATCTTAATATCATGTTGGAAAGCTGAAAGTGGAACCGTGCTGATGATGAAGGAAATTTGCCTTTGAAACATGTCCAAGTAAGTGGAATAAAACTAGTGAAATTTGAGTGACTTCCTCATAAATAATTTGTTATGTGATACTATATTTCATTGTGAAAATCCCAAACTATTCAAATTTAAGTTACATATTATTCCTGATCTGAATATTTAGCTTTTGCTTTTCAGTTCATGACTCTGTTACACTTCCTAATTTTTCTCAGTTAAGTACATTTATTTGAAGGATTATAATATTTTTTTCTGAACCACCTATATGCATTTTGCACAGATTAATCTGTAATATTCATGCACATTTTCCACTCATAGCCAGTGGCACTTCTCACAAAAGTTGCAAATCTTGTTTTCTTTTCACAGACTGACTTGGCATTTCTTTCATTTTTGGAAAACCTATTCCCTTCATACTCTTCCTCTTGTTGCTGTTCTTCTTGTGCTTTTCCCCCCTTTAATTCATTCACCAACTGAAGAATGGACCTCTTCATTTTCATTTTTTTATTCTTTCCTCATTGTAGATGACCCATGCATTGATTGCTGCCATGTCTAGGGTATTTTAAAAAGCACATTGACCATCTTCTACATGCTACATTAATTAAAATATTTTTGGGTCATATTGTCAATGACATCTACCACATATATGCTGTTATTATAGAAGGTTAAATTCTGATTTCTTCTTCCCTTCTTTGCTAACTGCTAAGCAGAATGCAATGTAATGAGGTGTAGGACATTCTCATTTTTCTTTACTTGGTAAAGAGTCAAGGTATAATCTTGTGCCATCAATCGATTACAAGATGGTGGTAGAGTGGAGTGGTGCATACTGCTTCTTTTCCTCAGATGAATTTTGTTCATTGTTCCCACCAATGTTATTTTCTTCTGTTGGGATGTTAAAGGGGGTCCATAAATAAATAAATAAATAAATAAATAAATAAATAAATTTCTTCTGTTGGAGCTTCTTGGCAAATGAAAGAGATGTGAAGAAAATGTCTGTTGTCATGTTTCTTCCTTGATTTAGAAATAGGTTCATTAGATGTAGAACAACATATTCCTCTAGAATTTGATTCTTCTGATGTGCACCATCCTTACCTAGTTATGTTATGGCATTACATATATACTTTGATGCTACATCTGCTGCGATCCAGAATTGAACCATATTTGTCAGGTATATTGTGCAAAAATTGGGTAAACCTTATCTTACTTTCAAGTAATTGCTCATCAAAGATATATTTTCTCCTGGATGATAACCAGGGATAGTTTTCCACAAACCTATTCCAAATTTTAATACAAAAGTGAACTTATCAGTTGGTAATCTTTCAGCTGGATTGATTTCTCATCAAATTGGAGAAGTCTGAGCCGCTGCTGAAATCTATTCCATGGCATTGAATCCATGATGAATGTAGGTTCCCAGGTACATTACCAAAGATCATCTCTGTACAGTTTACTCCACGGGTGTACATAAAGGCAATTATCCTCTCCAGTTTTTCAAGTGTAATAGTCCACTGGTGTTTCAGTTCCATCTGAGCATTGGATTTTGTATACTTCTTTAAGAGACAAAGCATCGATTCATGAAATAGTAGACAAAAAGCACTTAAGAGAAAGTTATCCACTAGATGGGAAGCATATGTAGTGGTACCTTCTTGCACTTTTGGAATATTTATTGTCTTCTTTTGATTTATTTAAGGCTGCTCTTTAACATCTCAGGTCATCAGCGTTTATTGTCTTCCTGAACAAAAATGATGATAGGTTGATAACCCCCGAAGAGACCCATCTCTAGCCACCATTTTCACTATGGAAGAATCTGATGGAGCTTGGGCCTGATGAGATGACTGAGGCAATGTGTGAGGAAAATTAGCACTTGCACTCGCATCTGATGAAAAATCCTCATTAACATTTACATCACTGTCATTAGTTTTTGGCATGAATTTGTTATCCAAGTAAGATAAGGTAGTTTCTAATTCAACATCCAAACTCTCAAAAAAAGTGGCCAAAATCTCAACATCATTCGTACAATACATGATTCAAGACAACACACAACACTTCCTAAATGGGAACATAATATTTACAGACACAAGCTGATAGTACTCATACAAAAACATACATGTTGGGTCCCAACAATGAGCTGATATTTCTCTCTGCACATTGTTGATTATTGTACCTGTATTATTGGTCATTTGTCAAAATTCTGTGCACTATAAATTTAAAGGGGTGAAATGGAGTCCTCTAGCTGTTCTAGGTGTAGGACATCAAAAATGAATGAAATTTAAAATATTTTGATATCAAAATGCAACAGCATAAAGAGGAAGAAAATCGAATGGAATTCATTATATTTGGTGGAAAAATATGAATGCCTGAGGAAACTGTTCAACAATAAATTTAGTCAGAGGTTATTTTGACCTCTTCTGCAGCTCTAGCATTAATTCATTGCATCCTTCTTGTATTTCTGCCATGTTTCCCTATAAAAATCATCTCCACTTTTTTTGTTTTGTTTTTGTTTTTTTTTTTTTGAGAATTAGTCCACTCATTCTGCTTCTGTGTAGAAGGAATTTAGGAAATTCTGCTTACATTTGCATGTTGTCAGCATACACAAGTATAATGATTTCTTTGGAGGCATTAAGGATGGTATTTGGGATGTCTGTGGTTGCTATATTAAACAGGAGTGGACTGATTGTATCTACTTAAAGAACATCTTATTTATATTATCTTGTTTGAGGTGGTTGTTATGTTGTTTGAAACTACTAAGTTGTAGGCTTAATTTCTTTAAGTGTTTTCCTAAGGTGATCATATTTTCTGATTTTATCATTAGAATTTTTGATCCTATAGATCAAAAGGTTATGTATAATATGAATATTCAGAAAATTTTCCCTGTTGGAATGCTTGTTGCATTTTCTATTTTATCTAGATGTAATGCTTACAGCCTGTAGTATGTGTTTTTTGTACCTAAATTGTTTCTCTGGTATGTGGTGACTTATTTCATTGTTGAACATTTCTGTCTGCAGCTTTGTTAGCTTGAAACTTGTGTTTTCAAGGGATATGCCCCTACTAGAGTTTTGATCAGGTGTTGTTCTTGAGCTATCCAGAATGCTTCTCATGAGTATATATTTGTTTATGAGGGTTGTCTGCACAGAAGAATTTCTGACAACTGCTCCAGATGCTCTGAAGATACCATATGGTATTCATTCTTTCCTATTTGGTAGGTTATGCAGGGTGTTTTTTAAAATATCTCTCTCTCTTTCTCTCTCTCTCTCTCTCTGAGCCTCTCAGTAACATTTGTAATCATTCAATCCTCAATGGGGATATTTCCAGAAAGAATTAAACAAGCTGTAGTTAAGCCTTTATATAAAATGCAATAAATGTATATGTTACAGTTACATATTTCACTCTTAATTGCACCGCCTGTGGTGCCACAGTAGTAAAAACGGGCGTTAAACACTATTAAAAAAAACAACCCTTAATTGTGTTTTCAAAGGCTGTGAAGAAGGCTGTATATAATCACATTATAAATTATCTTGATTCAGATAACATACTGTCAGTATCTCACTTTGGTTCAATCACCGACTGTCAACTGAAGTGATTGTCACCGCTGGCCTATTCAATGACGAACTTATGCATGATGGATTTCACTAAACTATCTTATTACTAATAAAAGAATGTCCTTTTACCTTGCATACTCGAATGTGCCTTTCCAGTCTTTGGTTGCTACATTGGATATTGCCATCATTTATTAACATTTTAAATAACTGGATTTAAACGTAACATATCTCTGTATAATTCTTTATCTGGATACAAACGAGAATTTTTGTTTGTTTGCATTAAGACGCAATACAATAAGTTCACTAAGTTCGACAATTTCATCCATTTTATATCGTTTTAATATTTATTTTAATTTAACAAGTTAGTTTAAACCTACCTTTGTTTCTTTGGAATCAAAAATTTAATGCTGTATTTTTGTTACCAGTTTTGCAGGTAAAGAAACTGTACATTTATATAATTCTGTGGAATGATATGACTATTGTTCATTACTATTGTACTTATGTGTGGAATATTCGGAAACATTTTATAGCCTACAATTTTTATAAAGGCCAACATTCGTTTCCTCATTAAAGTCTTTATTGGACTGAATGTAAAAATATAGTGCACTCAGAATGAATTCGTAACATAATTCTGCCCATGGTCATGAACATTACCCTTTCCCTAACATCTCCTTTAAAGGCATTTATCCATCACACGCGCATAACAAAGTATATTTTAGTACCATTATTAATCATTTTCGTTTTTATAAGATGTACAAGCTGTCAGCTGGTTTGTCATTTTTTTCAATTTGCATTAAAAACAAAGTCTTTTTGATATTACTGAAAGTCTCTACCTTAGAAATGTTCATCCTTGAATTTTCTTGACATATATTTTCTTTTCTTGATTTTTATAAAACTTTAAGTATATTTCAAATTTTGAGGACATGTAGTGCTGTATAAACAACACCTTTTCATTTTAATGACAGATGCAACATAATAGTAAAACATCTGCCAATGTTCTATTGATTTCGCACTTTCTCTCTTGGTTCACTCATATTCCCCTTCTCGTTATTTTAAAAACAGAATAAAACGAAACAAAACTTTAAAAAGAACCTATATGTGGCATTTCCTTACAGCTAAACTGATATCACTTACCATAAAAGAGTTCAAGTATTAAACTTTTACATAAAAATAAGAATATATCCCTATGACATTTAATAAACGAAAGCTGTTCGTACTGCAACCGCGAATTAACATTTGTTTTTTTTTTTATTTATTTTTTTTTTACTGTTAGTATTACGAAGGGTGTTCAATGAACAGTGAACAATGTGCAAAGCACTTATTCTTTTTCGGGTTTATTTTATTTCATTATCAAAATTACCAAACTGTTTATTCATTCTTTGACTATATTACTGTATTTGTTTTTGTTTTTTTTGTTTTTTTTAGATATAATCTCATAGCAAATCTAAGGTGTCGTACATCTAAATGTCAGAGTCTGTATGTCATCTCGGTACCATTCTGCAGATCTGTATCTCAGTCATCTTTGTACTGCCACTGAGAATTCTTCGTCATCGCCAAATCTCCTTCCACAAATTGCAGTAGGCACAAGACGTCCATGGCTGTATCAACATTTCCAATAAGCAAGTTGTAAAGGTTTATTCAAAGCTTTGTGTTATAATTTACAAAAAGCATTTCAGTATAGCTTTAAAGGACTGAATTCCTCTTTCGGTACCTAAAATGTTGTAACATAGTACAATGGTCCCTAATCAGGTGATTACTTATACATCAAAGCACTAAGGCACAAAATTAAGAAAGTGAACTAAGCAGTGAACTTAGAGCAGTGACGCAGTATAAAATATTAGTATAGTCAATCATCTCAAAAATGGAAATCCAAGGATCAATTTCACTAAAAATTTGAGGCGCCGATACAAAGAAAATTTTGGAGGTCAATAGCTGAAACTGAAATTAAATACATATTAGTGCCATTAAAACAATACAATAATCAAACAGAGATAATTCAGATCATTGTTAGACTTTCCATTCTCAATTTAATTAGGTTTTGCTTTTTCTATACAAAGTTTAAAATTAATAATATTAAGGTGAATATGCATAATTGTTTTAATGGTGAACAAAACATACTATTTTCAGGTCATTTAATTTAGCTTTTGATAATGTTTACATCCACCTGGAGTGAAGCAAACTGAACATATCAAATATTCTCGGTGCAACACGGAGATTTCCTCGCGCATCACGAATTCGTGACATTATTATTATTATTATTATTATTATTATTATTATTATTATTATTATTATTATTATTATTATTATTATTATTATTATTATTATTATCATCATCATCATCATTATCATTATTATTATCATCATTATCATCATCATTATCATCATCATCATCACTACTACTACTACTACTACTACTACTACTACTACTACTACTACTACTACTACTACTACTACTACTACTACTACTACACATTTTACAGAATGCTGCATCTAAGATTCCGAAATGTATCATATTATAACCAAGAAAATTTGTCATACTGATTTGAAACATTATTTTATTCATATTTATAGTTGGCATACATGGTGAAAATGACTGCTTATTTAACTTACTGTTAACAATTGAAGATAGTTCTGTAAATGAAGGAATATCATGGATGGAAGGAATTTTCCATATTCAGGACAACTTTTCTTATTAAGGGCCACTATTTCACCTTTTTTTTTTTTTCATTATTAAAATCTTATCCATGAACACATGAAATAACAATTTCTAGTAAGAGTAATCACTGTTGCTTCCAAGCAGACAAATGAATATAATTAACTTTTTCTTTTCTCTATTAAAGATGTTAAGTCACACGCTACACACACATTTTTTTACTGACTTAATAATTAAAATATGTCGCTTTCCACGATAAGTTTATCGTTAGTATTCACTGAGAATCGGAAGAGATTCTAGAGAGAGGGGGGAGAGAACGAGCTGATTTCTATCGAAGTCATAAACAATTTTGGAATAATATAGTGAATGCAAAGCTACTCACGACTTAAATAATATGAAATGTATACTATCTGAATATTTCAAGAGAAAACTAGAATCATTGGGTTTCAACCACCTCACAAAGTTTCCAGGGGGGCAAAAGGGTCTACGCCCCCAAGTTCCGAGGCCACTGACTAGAGTCAGATATTCTGTCGCTCAGAACACACTTGTGCTCTATGAAGTTTTAATTGACATAAATTGTAGTTTATTATAGTCTCGCCCCTTAGACGTCAGGTTTTCTATTCTAAATTTACTCAAACATTCTAAGTGCAATGAAGTTAAATCTGTTCAAATTAAATGAGTAATGCCGATTTTACATAACTTAATAAAAGTGAATAAGTCGACTTTTAATATCGTAACTTTTGATACTCTGTGACTAATGAAAATAACAATGGAAATTCTTTGCACGTAAAAGAACTATGGTATGCGTTTAAAAATTGTGTGTTCTTTGTTAAAAAAAAACTGTTTTATGCGAAGTAAAAGAAGCAGGATTTCTGAATATGAATTATTACTACCCGAGAAGTTGAAAAAGAGCTACGAAAGTACGTACACATTATTTAAGAATTAGTGCAATAGAAAGAGAACAGCTTTCGGTGATTTTGAAATCAATTATTTGTTGCTAACCCTTATTTTTACTTACTTACATAGGGAGATAATTTAACTTATTCTCCTCGCCGATAGCAACAAACACTATTTAGGTAAAACGTACTTATTTCCTTAAAACAAAATCATAATGCCATATTTACTATAGTGATAGTAGAAAAATTATATCTTATAACCAGGGCTACAATTTTTATGTAAATACACATTTCTTTATCACAAAAGTCGTTCATAATGGTCTGGTAACCATAATTGCCTCGTAAACCCAAGATTGCGGGTTTATTTCCAGCCAGGGTTGAAGGATATTTTCGGGCGCAAAAATCCTAAATATGACTTCCTTCGGAAGGGAAGCAAAGCCGTGGGTCCCGTGTTGTGGATTTACAGAAATGTAAAAGAACTCCAAGTCTGAAAGAAGAGCCTGAATTGAATGGAACGGTAATTATCTAAAATGTTAAAGAACGTCCGTAAATTAAACAAATACTACCACTTTAGATACAAAAAACAGTTTAGTTATTTTATAAATTACGTTATTTGAAATGCAAAATTAAATTACATATTTTTGGATTTAGCACATATTTTATGGAGAAAATAAAATTAATTCCATACTTATCAATTTTAATGCAAAATTCATACATATTATAACTATCTATTGTTCTTATTTTATTTGTTATTGGCATTTACTCCAATTTTCTACGCCTCATAGCGCATGCAATTTGTTCCACTTTTGTAATTAATTGGGGCTCAGACACAAGTTAAGGACGTTCTGCATGTCCGTTTCCAGAAAGTTGTATCTTTCCACTTCCAATTCTGAAAACTTTTTGAAACTCCCTGCGTCTTACCACTCAATTTCGGCAACCACGATAACGGGTCCAACTGTGTGGACCCCCCTTGTTACAATATTTTTCTTCCTCATTGATATGATAACTTTTCACTTAACTGAAAACATAAAACAAGAGAGTTTACAACCTTCAAAATGCAAAAAGAAGTTACATTCAAAATTGTCAAATTAAAAAAGTATGTTATGAATTTCAGAATTATGTTCTAGCAATATGTATCAATTCAATGTACATTCCAAGTCAGATATCTTTAATTAATCAGTACGTTTATACTGCTAAGCATTATCCTGGAACGAAAATAAATGCCGGATTACATAAAAAATTAAGTGGCAAACGAGCGAATTGAATTCGACACTGAACTTTACTTTTTCTCGTGTTTGGAAAGTCTGACATGCTCTAGGGAAATGTACTACCCAAGCGTTCAGGTTCAGCCATCCTTAAGGAAAGAACTGCTGTGAAGAGATGTATGAAGAAACTCTGGAGAAGGTAAAAACTTAAATTAATGAAAATTCCGTCTGTGTATCAGAGAATGAAAGTGCAGATGTATAAGAACGTTGCATCGTCAATGTTGTGATAAGTTCCATGGAAAGTGATATTGCTTAAAAACCTATACTGCTGACTTTTGAATTAATAGAAAATCTCAATGACAAAATGTAGCAAAATTCTTTAATCATGCTATGAGTGTTCTTTGGCTTGATATCACAAAGCATGTTGCAGTTTTGTCACTTGTGACTGAAGCAGATGCATTAGAACTAATTTTTCTGAAAACAATCCACTGAACATGTTTTACGTTCTGCTCTTGTCTTCCAGCGTATTGCTGAAATATCCATAGTAAATTTCCCTAAGGTGGACCAATTTATTCCCAGTTGAAATAAAATTTTCTGAAAGCTCCAAGCAGAATTCAGATTCTGAGAAAATTGTATTCGAAATATCTTTGTCAGCGCGATCAGTACTGATTAGATGGATAACGTGGTGGGACGCTGTGGAATACAACTTGAAGTACTGTAAAGCCATTAAGAATGTGCCTATCTTAATTCAGAATGCTTTCTTTCCGTTGACGTAAAATCATTTTTGAGAGACCAGTGTGTGAAAAATGATCTGTGTTACGCACAAGCAACATTTTCGAATATATAAAAATTCAGAAACTGCAAAACATCAATCTCACATTATTCGAAAATAATTGCACCTTGAAAAACACAAAATTTGAACTTAAACGTATACATGGCACGTTGCACATCAAATGTACAGCTGGAATCAGACGAAACTGTTGCCTATGTAGTGCGTTTTAAATACACGCCTATCACATCGTATTATTTAGAACATCTGCAGCCAATATATTGCACTTTTGAGGTGGAATATGGGAAGAGTTTAAAAATTTCAAACAGTAATTTGTGGTTTATCATTTTAATAGTAGATACAATTAATATTGAGGGGAAATTAAACTGAAATGAAAAAGCAATGTTAATTAATTCAGTAGTTAGATACATTTCTGTAAATTTTAAAATGTAATAAATTGCTCGTTTTGGTGGCAAAACCTGCACATTTTACAGATTTCCACATTTAAGCAAATATTACCTTATATTTAATTTATTTTAATATAAATGATATAAATAGGAAATTAGGCAACGCTTTGAAAATAGCAACTAAATTAACAACAAATAAAGAAGCAGAAATAAAGTAAAACATTTCATTAAAATGGTTGCTGTTTGCCCCTCGACTTGTTCTGACTCGAGTTGCACTGTGCGTGAACTGGACTTTAGCGATGAACATCTGGGTATCAAATATTGACCCCTGAAAGTATAATTGTTTGTTTTATTTTCTAGCACCGAAGAGAGAAATAATGCACATTTTTTTGTGAATTTTATAAACGTAAAATCCCTAATTATATAAAATTCAATTAAATCATAAATTAATTAATACTTGGCCACCTATGACGGTTTAATAATCCCATGTTGGATTTATAAGTATGACAGTGGATGAGTGCATTGAGAAAAATTTGGCAAGATATTGTGTGCTTTTTTTAAAACTATAACAGCAACCAATGTTATACTGTCCAGAATGACACCTCCAACGAAAGGGATCTTGTTTACGAAATAGTGTGTAAAACGTTGTGTAGCTTTACAATCGGCAATATGAGTCTCAATATGTCATATACCTAAAGAAGAACATTAGTTTTTCGACAAAAATGAGCAATAACTGTGTGAACAATGAAATGTTTTATTCTATTTCTACATCTTTAGTTGTAGTTTATTTAGTTGCAGTTTTCAAATGTTACTTTATTTCTTATTTATATCATGTATATAAAAATAAATTAAGTTTGTGATAATATTTGCTTAAATATAAGATTCTATCTAGATGCAAACAAAATGTTTTGTACTGTTCGCCTTCCCCAGCATCAACCTGTTATTGAAAGTTGTCACATATTATAACCTGTTATTGCACCAGATGCATGGGAGAAAAGACGATATGCAAAGCCCCCCCCCCTCCCAATGAGCAGAATGTGTGAAACAATACAATCCCGAGTATGGGATCTTTCAAGATGTGTTTTCTTGCAGCTGATGCTCTAGCAGATTATAACGTAATATTCAAGCAGTGTCTGGAGACGAGGCGGAGGGAATCGGGACAGGTTTACCGAGTAACTGTACAAAATACTTTGTTTATATCTAGAGACATTTTTATATTAAGTAACCTGTTCCCTAATTCTTGTACTACGATTACTTCAGCTCTTTAATAATGAAAGTTAATGAAGAATTTTTACTCTAGAAAAACTTGAGAACTGAAAATTCTGTCCTGGAGTGTTCAATAGGAGCACTTCTATTTTTTTATCTTTTAAATTACTTCAGTTTAGGAAAGGTTCATTGTGTAGAAACAACATATTCTATTGATACACAACAAATGTTTTAGACGCTTATAAAAGAGGTCGCTATTTTGAAGCTCATTAAATTATGAACGAGAAAAATTTAGCAATTATCATTATCCAGAAGGATAAAAATGAAGTGGTAGACTATGAATTTCTGACAAGAGAGCTGCGGCAGCTTAAACTGCCTTTGCTGGGACAGCACGCTAACTTCACACTTCAAGAAGTATAGTCTACTAATGATACATTAACTTTTGAATTTGTATCCATCATATTTACTAATTAGCCGTCCCACAGCTACAGAAAATATAACTGAGTGTCACCTTTTAGTAGAACAAAACTGTCTTTCATTGGTCTCTCGAAGTTCACAGTCATCTTAATTCAGATAAATATGAATTATTTTTTATTTACATTTATCTTATTTTTTTAATGGAATATTTGAAATAGCAATAAAATATATTGAAGTTGTTTTTACTCTTTTCTGTCACCAGATTTTTAACTAATTTTGAAAAGCAATTTGTCCATATGAAAGGCTATCTCCGATACAGTGATCCATCTTATCAAATTTTGAGTCTATCTTAGAATTGTTGAAGGTCTTCCCGTTATGTAACAATATGATAGATCGATTCCAAATTGACAGTAGCAATTCGTAGGCGAAAGGGCGTTTTTAATTCCAGTTAATTGTATTATGTAGTGTATAATACAGAACTATTATGGAGGAAAATAGAGTCACATATCTTTTGGCGCAATGTTTTAATATATTTTTTTTAATTCTCCATGCTTCCTTGCATTTAATTACAATAAATAGCAATATATTTGTTTATCTTTTGTTAGCGTGGATTTATATATCTGCAATATAGAATGTTATATTGAAATGTTCCATGTCCTACTAGTTTATGTTCACGGGATTTGCGGAGCAATAAATGACTTGGTGACTGATTGACTGACCAATCAACCTACCAACAAAACAACCAACGAACCAATCAACCATCCAACCGACCTACTGGCTGATTATTGACTGACTAACCAACCAACTAACTGACTGACTAATCGACTAACTAACTGAATGACTAACTGGTTAACTGGCTGATTGGCTTACTAAAAATAAGCAGTATAATGTTTAGAAATATTCCAACGAACCTTCAAATATACGTATATACTGTGTAATCGCCTTCATGATTTAAATATTAAGAAACTATGCTAAAAGTAGAAATAAAATACAGCAAAACAAAACAATTATAAAATAGTAGAACTGCACTTAGAGAGTTTTAGGATTTGTTCAATAGAATAAAATATTTTTTAACCATACCTTTCAGCACCTAATAAAGTTTGAACCCTTTTAGTGATACAACACTTGCAATGTTGAATAGCACATTGGAGAAGGTTGTGGCAGCTACTTTGATAGTGTAGCTAATATTTTGTTCCAAGTATGGAGGCAATTAAGCATTTTGTTGAGCGTAAAAAGTTAATTTAGCTGTTTAAGGCCAAAGATTTTTTTAATTTCAATTATTTAAATACAATCTTGGTGGTAAGATGGGGATGATTTACTTATAGATTAGTGTTGGAAGTTGTTTATAATTATTTCAAACCTAGAGGAGATTGCATTAGATTTCCTTTAATGTTTTGAGCGGGAGCGCAACCTCTGGTAAGAGGCGGTCCGTTTACTTAACTTTTAACCACTTGCAGCACTGCAATGAACATAACGGTTAGTGTGTCAATTGGAGGACAAATTCTCGATATTCGGGTAAAACATTAATCGTAGGTATTTTAGTATATAATACGAAATGTTGAGTATTTTCCGAGTATCATTTTACATTTTTTAAATAAAATTTTATTTTTAACTCGTTCTTTAATACAGTTTTTAAAGTTACAGATACTGTAAGAGAATAGTGACACATATAATATTGTGTAATTGGAATTCCTTGCACGGGGAATTCTTCGGTTTCTTTATTCACTTGTTAACGCGTTGAACAGGTGATAAATCAGATTGCTTACATTAACGCAATATAAAGAGTAACATTCATTTTGTTGTTCTGATAAATCAGCATCTTCCAGTTCGCTGGTGCATAGGATTTTACCGTAGTAGATTAAAATGGTGATAGGGTCAATGCAAGTAAAAGTACATCAATAAAATTAGTTGTATTTTTGTCTTGTTTCTTTAAAATGTATAGGTGATTGCGTAAAGCAATTATTAGTGTGAAATCTACAGATAATTTAGATGATCCTCCTGAAGCACCTACTTTACACATTGAGTCCACTGTAAATGATCATAATACTCCATCTATATCAATATTGTGTTCTTCGAACGTTAAATCAAAGAAATCTTATATTAATAGGTTTGTGATTCCTGCTAGGTTTACTGATTGGTTAGAAAAGAGCAATAAACAGAAGGACGGAAATGACTTGGTGCACTGTAAGATTTGTGATAATGTCACAGCGCATAAATCTTGAAATATTGTGGCACTCAGAATCTGCCAAACATATTAATAAATTGAAAAGTGTTGTATTAGTCCTAATGTATATTTATTGCTAAGTAGCAATGCCGACGATGTGAAAAGAGTAAGTAATTAAATTAACAGCACATGTTACTGCCAATAGTTTACCATTTAGTACCTTGGGCACGTTGTTTCCTCTTTGTAAGGGCCTCTTTCCCGATTCAAATAAAAGGCAGAAGATTGCCTTAAAACGTACTCTATATACACTTAGAACAGACTTTTCATCCATGATCTGTAAAAAGAACGTATATGGACGTCTCAGTTTAACATAGAGTGACTCTAAAATGACTTCCCTAATACATTTTTAAAGTCATTCTATTTTAAACTCAGACATCCAAGTACGTTCTTTTCACAGATCATAGATGAAATGTCTGGCCTAAGTGTTAAAAGGCAATGTGCACTATCAGTTGTATATCTTAATTAGGATTCAGACGAGATTAAAACTAGATTTTTGTATGTTTGAAGTTTCATAAGATAATGCTGATAATCTGAACAAGGAAATGATGCATTCTTTAAAATCAAATATATCAATCTTGACAATCTTGTAGGCTTTATCTCGGGCGGACAGAAAAAATATTATTGTTGGAGAACATCGTTCAGTATTTTTTCCCAGCTGATAAAATATTCATGCCTCGTGATTAATCGTTGTGCTTCAAATACATGCTCAAAACTTCCAAGAAGCTTTGGAAATTTGCTGAGAAACTTAGGTTCTCATGTCAGTAGAAGTTTTTGTAGGAAAGAGGCATTTAAAGAATTTCAATGTGTTTTTTTTTTCGTACTAACATACACAATATCGTATCTCTTGTGCTATTCGTTGGTTGTCTTTGAAATCGTGCATTGACAGTACACTGGAGCAGTGCTATACACTTAAAGCACACATAAGAAATGTTGTCATGGAAAACCCATCTACTACTTCAGACCATGTTTTCAAATATGAATAACGCATTTACTTTTGCTTATTTGGAATTCATGTCATATGTTTAAGGCAAAGTTACATATTTAATATTTTGTATTCAAAGTGAGGCCTCTCTCCTTCGTAAGTTAAAGCTAGAAGTAGAAAGAATTAAAAACATATCTGTTCTAATTTTATTAAATTTGATATTATTATGACAACTCCAATTTTGCTGTTAGACCGTGCAAATCAAGGCATTTAGTTGGATTGGATAACATATATTTACGCAATGCAGAGCAGGTAACATTTGTAGGAATCAAAATCAACGCTGAAGTATAGCAACAGGATATAAATCACTTTCTCAAAAGTTGATTGAATTTCCATGAAGAGTTGGATCACGGATCAAAAGACCATTGGACTTCTCAGATCCTATTTTTTAAATAATTTCCATAGTTGAACCTAACATAGCCCAGTGCTTCTCCGTCAATCCTTACTCCCTGTAAAGATATGTTCTCTGTTTTAGAAATTATTCTACTGTCAGTCACTGGATTCCGAATGCAAATTATGGAAAAGGCATGAAAGATTTTAATTAGATGCACCTAAACCTGATGATGATAATGGGAAGGAAGTGTTTGATTTGAAATCTGCAGTCAATATCCCGATATTTCCAAATTTGCAAAACGTCATCCTCCTTCTTCTCTATTTTCTCGTTTTCAATGTCTTGGTTGAATGAGTTTTTAGTACTTTAAAATACGTAAAAACCCCTAATAAGAACAGGCTGAAAAAGGAAAGAATAGTAGCATAAATGGCTGGAGAAGATAGAATCCAAGGGAGAACATATTTCTTTCGAATCGAACAAGAGTTATGATGAAGCGCTCAGTGCCAGGGAACTAGAATTAGGTAAACAAAAGTGTTTAATTTGTGTTCATTTTTCTTATATGTATGCTTCCCTGCAATTAATTTTGAAACGGAAGGTATTTTGTAGCAAAATAGGAAAATTTGACGTTCTTTGGTGGACAATTTCATTAAAAACATTGGCAACCATGGTAAAAATCTAAAGTGGTGTGGCGCTGATTGCTTATGTTGGTGATTTTGACGTTTAAGATTGTCGTGGTTAGGAGGTTATACAATACGTTCAGTAAGAGTTAGAATTAATGTTACGCTGAAACTGTCAAGTTACAGTTAATGTAGTAAACTACGATAAAGTTTCACTCCAAAGAAATGCATTACGCAAGCTTTTCATTAAAAATATTTGTTGTAATCGTATGATGGTTCATGTTGTTGCTATAGTGTACACATGAGTGTATAAATTTCAACTTTAGTAATATTTTAGCACAACAGCAGGAATATGGAAGACCTTCTTTTGCAAATTGTGAAAGAGGCTTCCAGCACTAAACTTTCGGCATTACGAAAATCTTCACAGGAAGCATATGGTGAGTAAATGCCATTGTAAAGGCATGTGTTTAAGTTGTACCTTATGCGTGAACGGGAGATAAAACTGAAATTTCCGTTTTAGATACACTGGAGGCACAGCAAGGGCTCCTAAGGGACCCAGCACATGAATTGCGCGCCAAATGTTTATACGCATTTCAGTTGGCTTTAGAAACAAAACGAAGCAAATTTGTGGCTTACGGTCTAGCAGGCTTCCATGTAAGTATCATGGCAAATTATACATTTATGTATTTATTTTATTGTGAATTTCTAATAAACATACAGTGAATTTAGTGTGAGAAACTTTCTTAAATGATTCAGCTTCAACTGAAAATGGTCTGGAAGTGCGTTTAGTTTAGTTAATGTGTCAAGCTTCACAGTGTTGCGCATTATAAATACTAAACTATAATTAATGGTTTTAATCAAATTAAGATAAATAGAGCTTTTACCATTTTATGATTCAGAGTGGTATGCGGAAGTAAATGTGATACACTTAATTAAGTACCAGAAAGGACCTGTGCCAATTTACTTTGAAACTAAAAATATTTCTCTTACTTTATATGTCTGCTGGATAATCTATTGTAATTTGCGGGCTATCCATTATTTTTTTTGTGCATGGCTGAAGCAGCAGCAGCATTCCTACACATGCATAAAGTTTTTCTTATGTTGTGGATGCAGGTGAAAGGGGAATGAAATTTTAGGAGTGTTGTCAATTGTATACATAGGAATGCAAAGTAGACTATGATATACTTTTTTTTCTCTACAGTTGTGGAAACCCTCGATTCCCTTCATGTTCTGCTGAGGTTCTGATCAGTGTAATTCATTATCATTTTCTTAAAAAAAGATGTAGAGGCAAAATAATGGTCAACAAATATATAATCTGGTGTTTTTGTTATGATTAATAGTGTTTAACATTCGTTTTAATTACTGAGGCATCACAGGCATTGGTGTTTTCTTGAGAAAGACTACTGAATTATAGAAAATTTCGACCATAAATACTTAGGTAAATATTCACTCTCCCCAAAAAACAGGATATAAACATGCACACACACTAATGAAGTAAAGGTCACCATGACATAATTGTAAATTTCAACATGTTATAAACCTCTGAAATCAATATAGTTTAATTAACTACAGATTTTATTTGAAAAAAGCATGGACTTTATGTATCATTAACTGCCCATAAAATATTCACATAAAACATATTTGAATATTAAACAGTTTCTTTGAATGTGTGAATACTTCATTGTTCAGACCCCCTTTAGCATTAATGACTATTCTACTAATGTTTTTATAACACATCTATTTACATGGAGCTCCAGGCAAGAAAATGCATTGCCACAGTTTATACACATTGTTAGGGTTCCTTTTTTTTTTTCTTTCTCTTTCCTATCAGATCCTTCTATAAAAATTCAATTTGTGACAAATTCAGGGATAGGCAAAGACAGATCATTAGCTTTTAGCATTTTTTTGTTTCTTTACCATTTATAATTCTTACATAGATTAAAAATGTATTTTCTATTGTTATACTCTTGCGAACAAAATTATATGCATTAAGTCTGGTAGCACTATACAATGATACTTAAAAAAACATTATATGATTACACTAATCTCTCCATGTTTCACAGTTGCATGATACAAAATATATCCAGCAGCGTTCTTTCTCCAGAATGATAATGGATATATATTATCAGACTTTTAATAAAATTCTTCAAATTTTAATTTATCTGTACAAAAACATTTATTCAGTCAGAAATGATCCAATTGTGGTGTTGCTTGCCCATGCTAACCTTTAAAGCCCTTACTGATCTGTTAACAATGATTTTTGACTGCAGTGAGACCAAACAAAGAAGCTGTGCATAAAAAACTTTATTGTTAATACTGATAAGGCCTCTTTTCTGGCACTTTACTTCACCACATATAGAGGCCACCAAGCATTGTCTCTTCACATTTATTCAGTAGTGTAATACTATTGCCTACAATCGCTGATGTTTTTTTTTCTTTGCCCTTAATCCATTGGCTACTGAAATATTTTAAAATGACTTTTTTCTTAATTATTGACATTTCTAAAATTATATGATGCATATTAAAGGAATAAAAATCTTTCTAAATGCCTAAGTGCTTCATATAAAAAATTACAGACTGTCCCATTTTTGGATCATTGGCAAAATACACCATCAGATTTCTTAGTTACACATTTTTCTAAAATGCTAAGACAGAAATATAAAAGTAGGAATAAATAAGACATTTATCAACATTTTATTAAAGTAAATCTGAAGACTACATAATGTGTTAATTATAATGTTTTATACTAACTTTAGTTTCCTTCAATAATAGATCTAGAATTTTTGTGCAACACATCACTTTTTTCTGCTTAGCAAGTGTGAAATGGAAGAAAAAACTTGTCATGAGGTCCCACATCACATCTGCAAACCTTTGTAGTTTTCTTCCTCCACAGGGCACAAGATCTCTGCATACCATGTGGTACTATCAGCTGACATACTGAATCAAACTTTACATCATTAAGCACTCTTCTTATATCAGTTTGCTCCACTGGAGTCCTCTGCATTTTGGTGTACATCTTGTCTTCCTAGATAAGTAGAAGGTGATCATTCTTTTGTGAACATCCAGGAATGATAGCCTCTCATATGAGTTAACTATTTGGTGAGCATGCGATATATTTAATACACAAACATCTAGCATTGGGTGAACATTGGCCACCACCATTTTTCTAACCTCAGGCATATTCTGTACAGTGAGACTTCTTCAGCAAATCAACTATTTTCATATATGAATTATGTTTTGTATAAGTTTTAGCATTGGTATATGGTATATTTTCTCTTTCTTTGTCTTTTGGGAGTATCATTTGGCAACACTATAATGAAATATGTTCTTATATTTTTGGGAAACTGTTAAAAGTGAGCATATATTCCTATTGCAGAAAAAAGCCATATGAATAATCGCTGGTACACAGAGCAGACATTCATGCAAAAACCTCTTTAAGCATTTTAAATCTTCCTGTGAATATATATTATCCCTTATGAACTTTTAAATAAGAAATAAAGAAAAATTTGTACAAAATGAAAATATACATTACAAGAATACTAGACAAAAGGAAATCTGCATAGACAGGTTTCAACACTTTTCTGCCATCAAAAAGGAGTGAATTATGAATGAATTTTAATATAAAATGCTCTTCCCTCTAGCCTAAAAGCCTTAAAAACAATGGTAAATCCTTTAAATCTACTTTTAGACAATACCTATGTAATAAGGCCTATTTATCTGTACAGTAATATATGAGTGGCAATGTATTATATTGAGTTAAAAATTGCAGTAATTTTATATCAATGCATATGAAACATATATATATAGGAAAATTTGGGTGATTGAGTGATTTTTCTTTTTCTGCTTCTCTGGTTTCTGTTCTTCTGGCTGAGTTGTTCTAGGTGTTGGTTTTTTATTTTTATTGTAACCATTTATGCGGATGTATACAATATTTTTTGCAAATGTAGAATGAATGGCACTGCAGTAATTGTAAATCACAAATTCTATGTTCATAATTTTCTGTAACTGCTTCGTGAACTTACTGAATGCTTCAGGAACTAAATTAAACTGCATACAGCTTCAATCTCTCCACTTAACCAGCAGAATTTCATGAACTTAAACTGGTAGTCATAAAACCCATATTTCTATTCTATTTGTATTATTTTAGAATCCATTAAAGGGCAAGATATAAGTTCATGTCTCTCTTATTGTTTCTGTGGCTTCCATCATCATTGCTGATTATATAAGTTTATTAATGCTAATGAAAAATTGTGAAAGAACAGTTTATGGTTGCAACAATCTGAGGTTGGAATAATATTTGTCAGCTTATTGATTGATCTGACCACCTATTTGGTCTAGTGGTTAGCATTACTGATTGCTGTCCAGGAGGCCTGGGTTTGATTCCTGGTACCTACTTAGGAATTTTTGTAAGATAGAGAGCTCTGGAATGGGGTCCACCCAGCCTGGTGAGGACAATTGGGAAGCTGCCTGATGGAGAGATGGTGATCTCGGATCTAGTAAGGTGCGATAAAGTAATCAGCGGGATGTGATGTGTTGATTACATACCCCCCTGCAGTACTGCACTCAACCAATGAAATCATGTAATGGAGGTAGAAGATGCAGTGATCTCTGCAGTAAAGCTCGGGCCCAATTGGGCTGTAAAGGCTTCACAGAAAACTTTGATCTTATACCTAGTGGTTCTCAAATTTGCCACAATATGGTGAAAAGTATAAAGAAATCCATCTGAACTTGTAAGGCACTAGATTTTTATATTGAAATTTTATTAACTTGCCTTTGCTAAAAGCCTTAGCAGTGTGTTTACTATAATATCTAACCATTATCCAGAGCTGTGAAAGTGAAACTCAAATTTTGAAAATTCTTTCTTCAAAATGTCAAAGTGCAGTTTTAGCTTATATATTTTATCACTTTTTCAAGTTTAAAGTTGTCATTTAAGTTTATGTATTTGTTTATTTCTCTAAACCGATTGATTCCTGGACATTGAATTGAAAAACAAAGGGATGCCTGCATCAGGTGCCTGTTCCCTATACATATCTTTATGTGGAAGTTTGTGGTATCCCCTAGAGTAAAATGCCAATGAAATTTCAATTCATCTAAGGTTAGGGAACAGTATGTATTTCTTTTTAGGAAGCGTAAATAATGCCTTCTTCTAGAATGTAATACCAATTCATCAGTCATAAGAGCTTACATGTAAATAAATATTTTAATGGTATTGCTGAGTGTTTGCCTATAATTGGAGATGCAACGTCCATTGATAAATGCTAGCATATTCTGCCAAAGTTTCTATTTTGGAACCGTTGAAATAATGCAGTATTGTACCTATTTTTGTGATCCTCAAGACAATCAAAATCTATGTGGAGATTTTTTAATTTGAAGCTAACACAATGAAATCATTAATGTAAATGATATTGTTGCTGCAAGCTTTACAGATTTTTTTTTAATTTCGTTTTTTTTACGGATGCTCTTTAACATCTCAGGTCATCAGCATCCCATTCAATTCAGGGCTTGAAATGGCCGATCAGTTTTGCTCAAAGGCCTCTTCTTTCAAGCTTGAAGCTCTTTTTCGTGCTGCAAATCTATGACACAGGACCCAAGGCTTTACTTCCCTTCCAAAGGAAGCCATACTTAGAATTTGTACACTTGAAAAATCTATCGACCATGGCGGGATTAAACCCTTGATTTTGGGTTTATGAGGCAAGTATGGTTACCACTAGACCACCAGGATCGACACATATTTTAAAATGCCACTACTGTAAGATTGAAAATTCTCTAACTATGAAGTGTGCCTGGCTGGAAGTAAAACAACTAATAAAATTTCTTTCAACTGTAACACAATAACTGAATCTATCTTAATATTTAATTTACAAATTGTATTTTCACATTTTCAATAATTAAATAAAAACAGGAAAATCCAAATGTCCTAAAAATGGAGAATATCTGGTAAAGGTCTACATGGCAAGTGAACATTATACTATAAAATACCCATATTTTCAGCTATTTTTTGTTAAATCCTTATATACAAAGTCATTGCTCTTTTGAACATTGGTTTACCCATCTTGCTATTATTTATAACATGCTGATTACACTTCCACATTTGTTGATAAGGAAACCAAACTGAACAATCAGGCATAATACTAACATAGGACTGATGAACTTGGTGGTTAAATAAGGATAAGAATGAAGGAACTAACAGTATAAGAAAATTTCCTGGAAATAAGCATATTCTTTCTACTTCAATTACTCTTTTTTCAGCTGCTTTTTGGTGTGGGCTATTTTCTTCTAACAGTTAAAATAGACAATAGCCCACAAGCATATTCTTACCATGGGTCACATAATGGATTAATGAACAAACAACATACTGTCAGCAATGAAAAACAAGACAGAAGTGGATAGTCCAGTGACAGGCTCAGAATGATATTGACATTAAATATAATTAATATGATGAGAAAAGCTGAAGCAAAGTACAATTAATGCAGTTTGCTAAACCTTTAATACATATAATTTTAGTGGGACTAATAATAATCTTAACAGATATAAAGTAAAATAATGGGAATACATTTAACCTATTCTCACTAGAGTGTTGCGTTTATGTGTGCATGCATGTATATGTCTGTACATGCGTGGCCCATCTAAAATGTTGCATAATTGGTGTACCTACATTCGGTGTTTTGTTTTTATTTTATCCAAGCATATGGTTTGTGTTACATGGATATATCATCTTTAATATATATCCAGATGCAAAAAAAATATATGTTTAAAATTTACAAGCAGAAAAGGATCCAAATATGAACACCTGAAGAAAAGGAACAAATTGCCTTGAATGCTTCATTGTGGTACTACTGGTGTTAACTCCAAATTTACATATGTGTATATTGATAATCCAGAGTACTAAAACACAATGGCTTACTAATAAAAATAATTTATTGTTAAATATATACCATAATATTAATTAAAAGTTCAAGTTAAGTAATTGTACATAAAATTTAGCTACTTTGGTTCCCAAAATGCCTTAGAACTTCCATGAAGACCTATACACTAAGTAACAGTGTATGACTTGTGGTTACAAAGGTGCAGCCCACTCTTAACTGCATATTACCAATGACAATAGTTTATATTTGGCTGGCTATGAATGAACATTTAATTGCAATAGCTATGAATTGATCCATATTGAGGCCTGTAGCTACATTGAGGCATCTGAGACCATTTGTTTCCACTCGCAAAATACTTAGTGTCAAGCCCTTTTTACTTGCATATAGTTTTTCTGCACCTTGTATATATGGAAGTGGTCTGAAAAAATTTTGGTCCAACAACAATGAAACTAATTTAGAATGGGAACTTTAGTTTCTCAACATAATCTTCCTTAAGGTCAATACATTTATTCCATTGATGCTTTGGTATCACTACCTGTATGTGAAGTGTTTTCTTCAAGATGTGCAAAATACTTCTCTACAACTGTAATCACCTCTTAATTTTATGAAAATTGCTTACAAGCAAGGAAGTACTTGAGTTTTCAGAAATGGTGAAAATTGGCAGGAGCAAAATCTGTGAAATAGGGGGATGCCTTAACGATTCATATTTTAATTCCCTCAGTTTTTCCACGAATAAAGCACTTTTATAAGAAGGTGATTTGTCTTGATGGAAAATTATTTTTTTCTTCTGCAAACCAGTATTTTCTCGCAATTTTTTCATCTAGTTGGTTTAAAAGATTTAATTGTACTCTATGGGTGCAGTTTTACCCTTCTGAAGATAATGAATTAGAATTCCTTTAGTGTCCCAAAAGACACTCTTTCTGCAGTTGGAACAGAGTTTGTCTTCTATGGAGCTGAGCAACCAACATCTGTCCGCTATTTTGATTTTGGTCTGTGATGGTAAATCAAACTTTCATCCATAGTTATTAGGTGATGCCCAAGATCAGTTCTGTTGCTGTTAAAATATTTTAAATACTAGTGCAATATTTTCATACAAATGCATTTTTAATTTCTGTTAGCAAAAATTGTAGCTATTTGTCTACAGCTTTTTCATATGCAATTATTCATGTATAATATTGTATAAATATTCCTTTGAAATACCTATAGTCTCTGCAATCCCATACACTTTAACTTGCCAGTAATCTAATACCATATTATGTATTTGCTCAATGAGTTTTGCCAGTGTTTCACTTTTTGGGTCATCTCCAAGGCTGGTATGGCCATGTTTCAAAGCCATTTTTTTTTAACTGTTGAATTTAAGGAGAAGAGTCTCCATTATCTTTTATAAATTTGGTATGAATTTCCTTTGGCATTAAACCATCTTCTACAAACAACTTGATCTAAATTTAGGTATTTTATGAAATACTGTAACATAAAACTGTATTAAATAAACTTTTTGAAACAATGATGTCATATTTCATACTAATTTTTAAGACAGATATACAAGCATAACACTTATCTTGCCAATTGCATGGCCATCTGTGGTCAAAGCCAAAAACTTTTCAGACCAACCTATCATTTGCATAGGCACTGTATATAGGATCCACATGCTGCTATGAAATGAAAAATTGATTTTACCAGTAGGAAATTGCTACATAGTGACCTCGCACCCGCCAAGGGAAATCATGTCATGCTGTCAGAACTCATTGCACACAATTTTCATTCTTTTATTATTTATTAGTACTAAATATTAACTAATGTTGTACTCACCATCATAGTAGATGCTTTACGTACCTGCCCTCCACTGTGAAACATGCCTGAATCCTTTAGAAAAGATTTCGAGCCACTCGCTACAATTCATCCCTCCGAATATTGTATACTGCTTTCCAGATATTTTTTTTCAGTGCCTGCATGGGTTTTATATCAAGTATAGCAATAGTTTTATATGGGTGAAGATGCAGAAACTGAATGGCTTTGTATGGACTGCTGACAGATACAACAGTCTGCTGTGCAAATCGTATTAAAGACCTTTGAGGAGAAGTTTTTAATTGAAAGCCTATTTCATGAAACTTCACCTCTGCTAAAACCCGGTTTATTCACTTCGGATTCTTGTCAGTAAAAATGTCTTCAGTTCAAACTTTGTTCACTAATCTGAGAAAAATTGCTCTGTCCAATGGAGATATTACTCCTGGAGATTAAAAACAAAATTCTGTTACAGTAGTTGTATGATTTTTTTTGCACATAATCATAAATAAATATTCTTTTGTTCTAGTATATCTCTCACTCTTGGCATACTCCATGATATGCAAATATATAATAGAAAGTTAACACATACTTCTAACAGAAACCCAACTAAAAGAAATTTATGCAACTATATAGTAGAAAGTTCAACACATACTTCCAATAGAAATCCAGCTGAAACAAATTTTCTATGGTAAATATGACAGAGCAACCTTAATTGTCTGTTCACTGGAACTCCAACTCCACTCTTACCAGGAATTGTGGCCTACTGAAGGTTAAATGTTTTTCAGTGTATACAAGCTCAAATTGCATAACAGAACAAGGGCACAGCATTGAATATTGAATTAATGATTTTTAAGAATGGGAATGAGATTACAATTACATAATTTATGTGACAAACATTGCTTTCTACTATTTACCATGCAAATCTGTGACACCTTTTAATAGACCTTTCAAGGAGAACTGTCCAATTTAGCAAAGCTAAGTTTGTGTCGAAAAACTTATTTTCTGTTTCCTTGAACATTTAAAAAACGGTAATAAAATCATCAGGAGATCCTTAAGTGAAAAGTGCCTTTAGATATAACAAATCTTTAGTTGTATTAACAGTGAAGGATATTTTTGGTACACTTACTGTGCAACTTGTTCAGCAATTGAAGTTCTTAAATGATAAAATGTCTGTTGCATAGGAGTAACTTGAAGGCCAAGATGTACATTTTGCAATATGCATCTTCTTAAGTCACAGCTTTTAATTAAATTTTGCCTAAGGATTTCTGGGTTGGATGGTCCTTGTAGTATTTTTTTGCCTTTCCACGACAGAGTTGAATGTGAAGGCATTCAGTAATTAAAATGGATTTGATTGCAGTTCCAGATATTTCACTGCTCGGAACTCTCCTATTGAATGGTGTGAAGTAAAATAGTTGATTGGCAAACATAGGATTCATGTTAGATGACATTACTAATATGCTGCAAAGATTTGTTAAATGCACTGTGTTTCCTTTATCTGGTGAAGAGTGAAACTCATGATCTTGGTATATATCAACTCTAAAAGATGAATGCCTGCACAGTACTGCAGTCATTTAATGATTCATATGTGAAGCTCTGGCCAGAAGGCATACAATATGAAAAAGTGTCAGACTTGTGATAGATCAGTCATGCTACATGCTTTTGACTTTCAACAAATGAAGTTAATGTACCCCAACTTCAAAAATGTGACATATACTGCGCACCTTGTTTGTAAAAGAGTTAGGAATACAATAAGGTAAATGTAAATTGAATGCCACTGTGGTCATTTATATGACAAGATCTATGTTCATAGGTCTCTGTGACTGCTTCAAGAGCTCACTGAATGCTCCAGGAACTAAACTAAACTTAATGACTTTAATGCTGTTATGAAAAAGATTCTTGTAAAAGTCCCAAATGTCAACTTTTGTATCAAGAAGTTACTGGTCTCTACTTACCACGGTTCCATGTTATATATAGGTGGAAGGGTCAGTCCTGGTGGTGTAGTGGTAACCATACTTGCTTTCTAAACCCGAGATCGCAGGTTCAGTACTGGCCAAGGTTGATGGATTTTTTCTGGCATAAAAATCATAAGTATGGCGTCCTTCGGAATGGAAGTAAAGCCTTGGATCGTGTGTCTTACATTTACAGCATGAAAAAAATCCTCAAGCCTGAAAGAAGAGGCCTCTGAGCAAAATTTGTTGGCCATTTCATGCCCTGAATGGAATGGGGCACTGATGACTTGAAATGTTAAAGAGCTTCCGTAAATAAAAACCAAGTCAATATAGGTGGAGTACTTTTTATAAGATGCATAGTTTTCTTATACAAAAAATCAAAATTTTCATGGATGTGTTGGATTAAATGGATGCAAGTCATCAAGCATGCCCATAAATTGCTCAATGAAAAGGACCTAGAGTTGGAACTTTTCATGATACATACCTAAAGGTATTTGCCTGATGTGATTCAGAATTTAGAAGAAGTAGGATGATGATGATAATGACTGACTGACTGATTTATTTATGGACGCTCTTTAACATTTCAGGTCATCAGCATCCCATTCAACTCAGGGCGTGAAACGGCCGACAAATTTTGCTCAGAGGCCTCTCTTTCAGGCTTGAGAGGTTGTTTTTCATGTCATAAATGTATGACACGGGACCCACGGTTTTACTTCCCTTCCGAAGGAAGCCATACTTAGAATTTTTACGCCCGAAAAAAATCCATCCGTCCTGGCCAGACTCGAACCCGTGATCGTGGGTGTAGGAAGCAAGTATGGTAACCACTACACCACCATGACCGACAATGATGATGATAATGGTAATAATAATAGCAATAATAATAACAACAATAATAATAGTAATGATGATGATAATTTGACAGTGTGTGCCAAAGCTAAGCTTTAATTCATTTTGAGGAACATCTCGGTGTGAAAGCCTTTGAAACTTTTGCTGAACTCCCTTTCCAAGTGTTTAAAAAATATGCTGCATTGGTTTCAGTTTTCAAATTTGTCTTCAAATTTCCATGCAGAAAAATACATAAAATTTAACAAATGGCTATAATCGAATTTATATACCATTGTATATTTATATTAAACACACACACAACATTTTTCAATGTGATTGTCTCAGACCCCAGTCCTGGGTTCATCAGCAGGTGCCTATTGGAATATTTAGGGGACTGCTCTGATCCAACCAAAGGTGTCACAATATACGTATTTATCACTCCATTTCAAAAATGCAAGTTACCAAATTGAATTTTATGAACCTTATAAATAATATAATCCCAATACTATTTAAGTACTAAGTAGTACCAAGATATTAGGCTGTCCATTGGCCCTGACTACTTATTCAGTTAGACAGCCATCTAGGAGTTTTTACTATATATGTTATACAAAGCTTTTACACATAATAGTTTCATAAGTACTCAGAAGTTTTCAAGGCCTGGTTAGAATTATATCTAAAAGTTTATTCTAGGTTTAAAAGCGATGGTCCATTGGAACTTTTAGTTATAATCAGTTTCCTATATACATGTACAAGTATGCATACCTACTTAATTATCATTCTCTCATTTTACTATCCATTTCTATTTGTTTTTTTACTTTAAATAAATATTTGCCTATGTTCTTGCAGTTTTTGTCAAAGATACACTTTAAAGCAGTTGTTCTGTTCATTATAAGTCATTTTTACTCAAACTTTCAGTCCTCCATATCTCGGTTTCTTTTCATTGTAATACTATATGTTTTATATTTTCTCCTCCCCTAAATTTCTTTACCCTTTTAACCTCCATGCCCTAGTTCTTAACCATGCAATCCTCTCTCTTTCTTCTTTACTTGCATTATCTGTATACCTTTCTTTTTCCCAACTGTTTTTCATTGAGGCATACAGTCTTGTGCAAATTAATGTGAACAAACAGGTAAATTTAGTTTTATAAATTATTCAGTACTAATCACTGTTTCCCTCCAATTCTACACATTGTTGGTATCCATTGTTAAGATAGTTAATTGTAGCTATTGCTTTTATTGGTTGTACTAGAAGTTAAGCAATTGGCTTGTGGTTCTACCTGTTTTAGCATTTTATTAAGCAAGCATATTTTTATTCATAATGGGTGTTACATCTAAGAAGAAAAGTAAGGTCATAACCCTCAATGAATTTAGTAAAATGACTCCGAGACAGATAGCAGCTAATGTAATGTAAGTTTGGGTGCTGTTAAGAGTAAATGAGATTCGCTCAATTTCACCTCAAAGGAAAGGATGATGTGGCTGAAAACAAAAAAGGAAAGATGATACTTATATAATCAGAATGAGCAAAATTGTTCCTGAAAGAACAATTTGATTTACAAAAATATTTGGAGTTTTTTTTTTTATTTGGTTAATTTATAGACTCTCTTTAACATCTCAGGTCATCAGTATCCCATTCAATTCATGGCATAAAATGGCCAACAAATTTTGCTCAGAAGCCTGTTTTTTCAGACTGGAGGTTCTTTTATGTGCTGCAAATATACGGCATGGGACCTATGGCTTTACTTCCCGTTCGAAGGAAGAACCATACTTAGGATTTTTATGCTGGAAAAAATCCATCTACCTTGGCCAGGATTGATCCCACAATCTAGGATTTAGGAGGCTAGTGTGTTTATCACTACACCACCAGGATCGACATTTGGAGGCTGCAGGGGTGAAAATCAATGCTTCAACAGTGCATAGGTGGCTCCTAGAAGATGGAAGGAAAGCTCCAATACTGCTCGGTAAACAGCTATTGACGTGTCCTATGCAAAAAAGAGATTAGCATGGGCTAGAAAATATCAAAACTGGACACAAGAAGAGTGCAGAAGGATCCATTTTCTGATGAAGTACAGGGGTTAAAGGTCTTGCATGTAAGAGAAGCGATGGAGAGGAAATATCACCAAAGCACATCAGACAGACAGTAAAGTTTCCACAGTAGAAGATATTTTGGGGCAGTTTTGCATTCACGGGCACTAAATGTTTGATTCCTATTGACAGAATGATAAACAGTTTTTAGCACATCCCAGTTTTAGAGAAAGAGCCACCCCAGAACTGAAGAGATTGCCAGAAGAACTGAGCATTGACTCAATGCCCAAACTAGTGAAAATGGTAATTAAGGGACATTAAATACTAAAACACTGTTTAGTATAAAGTAATATTGAAATAATTTAAAAAATGGAATATTATCTTTGTTCACATTAAGTTGCACCATAGAACACTTGTATCCTTTTCTCTATTAGTTTACTAGATTATAGTATTGGTTTCTCTCCTGATCCGTACATTTTCAAAGCTGTTATTTTTCAAATTAATCATTAAATCACTTGTCCAACTCTTTATTTTGTAAGCTCATTTCTTGATAATTTAAACATTGTTTTAATAAATTCCATTATCTAAATTCAGAGTCTTGTACCAGTACTTCAACACTCTTTCTGTAATTAATCCTTTTCTTGCTACTCTTTCCATTTCAATTTTTGCAACTGCATTTAGTGCTGCATCTGACAATCCTATAACTCTCTTACTATAAACTCTATGTATCCAGTCTAAAATTTTCTACCCGTCATTAAGAATACAATATATCATCCAAGATTCTACTATTGTGCCATGCACCAGTTCCAGCAGTTTCACATCTAACTCAGGCATTTTGTATATATAAGCATGCTGTCATCACTGCTTTTCCTTTTGCCAACACTAATTTCTCTTCCCCTCAGGGGCCCAATTTTTTGGGGACGGGGTGTAGTGACCCTGATGCACCCGAGCTGCTCCCGCAGGTCCACCCTCAGTGTGTTTGACTCATTTTAATTTCGCCTCCATTTTAATTTCCAGTTGTTTTACTTCTCTGTGCTTTGTCTGAAGGATGCCCTGTGTTTTACACGGCAAAAAGTGACTGGGTAATGGTTCAACTCCCAGCACTGGGTTGTCAAGTAGGACAGGAGCATATCCCCTGGTAAAGGCCAGGCTCGGGGAGGGGCCATTCCATGAGCTGTTGTACTTCCTGGAGGCGATTGGGTCCCTTTGTCAACCCACAGGAAGGTGTGACCCTGAGGTGACTTTGTCTAAGTCAGGACAGGTCACCTGAGCCGGGGTGGCGCCCATGAAACGGCCTGCCATCGGAGACAGTTGCAATGGTGGAGGATAATATCGCTATGGTTAACGAAAATAATTTCACACAAATTAAAACATAAAGAGTGGACTTAAAAGAAGTAACCGAAAATTCTTTTCCTCGTTACTTAGTCATTAGTCGAACAGAAGACGGCCAGTCATTTACCCAAATAAAACCGTTTATAATTCAAAAGGGCATTGACACCATAGCTGGACCCGTGAAATCCTGCACCAGACTTCATAATGGATCACTTTTGGTGGACATAGTTGGAATGTCACAAAGTAACTCATTGCTCAAGGCGACGCTACTCCACGGTTATCCCAGCCGTGTTGAGCAACATAAGACTTCGAATTCGTCGCCAGGAGTTGTTACCACCAATGTACTGGACGGCATGTCTGACCGGAAATCCAGAGCTGCCTTGACCAAGGGGTCACATCTGTTTATCGCGTGCAGGCAAGGAAAGAGGGGGAATTACAGCCGACCCGGACTCTATTTCTCACGTTTAACAGGGTCGAATTGCCGCAGAAGATTAAAGCGGGCTAGGAGTTGATTGAAGTGCGCCCGTATATTCCGAGCCCGTTGCGATGTTTTCAGTGTCAACGTTTTGGACACACTCGCATATCGTGTCAGTGCCATTTCCATCTGTGCAACCTGCGATCAAGCAAGTCATGAAGGAGCTTGTACATCCGCTCCCGTCTGCGTTAACTGCCGCGGCGACCATCCAGCCTCGTCCCGCGACTGTCCTCGTTTTAGAGAGGAGAGATGTATACGGGAGATCCGGGTAAAGGAAAAGATCATCTTTACTGAGGCCCGGAAGCGATTTCAATCTCGCCAACCCGCTGTGCCTAAGACCGGCACATACAGCGCAGCAGCTTCTTTAGCAGCCAAGAAGTGCGATAGCAGTACGCAGACCTGCGACCTTGTTTTTACACTTGTTTTTACCGAGTTTAATGCTCCGGAAATTCAGTTTAAGACCAGTTACACAAGGACTGACTTCTTGAAAACGTTCACTTGTGCTGAAAAGCAGAAGAGCCCTTCTCCTCTTCGGAGATCCCGCTCCCATTATGGGAGCAAACCCGCTAGGCGGTTTCTATCACCGCCTATCTCTACATCCAACCTATTCCAGGTGTTGGAATCGGTGGATGCTTCTCAGCGGGACCCTCCCGCTGAGGAGGTGACGGAGCAGGATGTGCATGCTCCTGTAAAACCACCTAGTCCCACGCGACTGAAGAAAGGACGTTTGATTCGTCCTGGACCGACTAAAAAGTAAGGTGGTAAAATTGTTTAACATATATTATTTAATTTTAACAATGGCTATCCTTTCGTGGAATGTGCTCGGACTCCGTAGTCGAAGAATTACTTAGAGTTACTTTTACGCTCGACTGACTCTCCGCTTGTGTGTCTCCAAGAGACCAAACTTCGCCCGCAAGATTCTTTTGCTTTACGCGGTTACTCTTCGGTGAGGTTTGATCTTCCTCCCGAAGATGGCACTCCCGCTCACGACGGAGTTTTAATTTTAATTAGAGATGACTGGTATAGTACTTCATTACAGCTCCAGACTCCTTTACAAGCTGCTGCTGCTGCTGCTACAGTTCATTTCTCTGACCTTAGTTTTTCCATCTGCAGTTTATACTTGCCTCCGTCTGGTACAGTTACAACGGCTGATCTTGATTATCGCATTATTCAACTACCACCCCCTGTCCTACTTTTGGGGCATTTTAATGCGCACCATTCCCTATGGGGTTCCAACACGTAGTGTGCAAGGGCAGCCTTTTAGCCGACTTTCTGCATCTTCACAATCTTGTACTGCTCAACCTACTTTTATTCCTTACAGCACTCATAGCTTTTCACACTTGTACTTATCCATTGTTCTACCTCACTCTCTGTACATTTTACTTGGAATGTTGCCTCTGATTTATATTCTACTGACCACTTTCCGTGTCAGATACACCTGCTCTCTTCGCACGCACATTCTCAGCGCGCGCCAAAATGGCTTATTGCTAAGGCGAATTGGCACTTCTTCCGATCTCTGGGCGTATTTTCAGGGTTATATTTTCCATCCATCGACGCCGCAAAAAGGCGTCATCGTTTGCTTTTGTTTCATCATTTAATAGCTTAACGCCTTCCTCTATTGTTTGGATTAGGCTCCGCCGAATTGCTGGCAAACCTGGTTTTACTTCCATACCCGGTCTCAAGGTATAAAATCAAGTACTTACTACTCCGATAGTAATTGCTAATATTTTAGGGCGCACTTTCGCTGATGTTTCGAGCTCCGCCAATTACCCTGGTGCTTTTCGCAAAATTAAAAATCATGTCGAGTCAAAGAGCTTCTGTTTTGCCTCCGACGACCAGGAATGCTGTAATGTCCCTTTTACAGCCAGGGAATTGGGGCATGGTCTTTCTACGTCTCGCCAATGCGCACTGGGACCAAATGGCATTCATGTTGCTATGCTGCAGAGGAAGGCAAGGCTTTTTTGCTCCAGATATTTAATTGTTTGGTGCAATGGAACATTTCCCCGCACTTGGCAAATGGCCACCGTCATACCCGTACCGAAACCTGGAAAGGACCTACACCTTCCCTCCAGTTCCCGTCCAATTTCCCTCACCAGCTGCGTCTGCAAGGTGATGAAACGCATGATTAACGGACGGCTTATGTGGTGGTTAGAGTCGAGGCACTTATTGACGAACGCTCAGTGCGGTTTTCGACGTCATCGTTCCTCAGTCGACAATCTTGTGTCTCTAACCGCCCACATAATGGACGGTTTTGTACGGAAGTGCCAAACGATCACCGTATTCTTTGATCTGGAGAAAGGCTATGATACCTGTTGTAGAAGCGGTATCCTCCGAACGCTTCACCATTGGCATATACATGGTCCTACGACAGTTTTTATTCAGGAGTTTATGAAAGACAGGACTTTTAATGTACGCGTGGGATCACTTTTATCTTCTAGTTTTATTCAAGAGAACGGTGTACCTCAGGGCTCGGTACTTAGTTGCACTCTGTTTGCCATTGCTGTCAATTCCATCACTGAGTGTTTAACGCCAGGAATACAATCGTCGTTGTTCGTTGACGATTTTGCTATCTATCTTTCCTCTCGGAGAACTTGTCTTTTGGAACGCCGTCTCCAATGCTGTCTGGACCGCCTTTACGCTTGAAGTGTAAATCACGGGTTCCGTTTCTCCGCAGAGAAGACAGTCTGTATGAATTTCTGGCGCCGTAAGGAGTATACCCCACCATCTCTCCATCTTGGTCCAGACACTCTCTCTCTTTCGCAGACGAAGTTAAGTTCCTTGTCTTGGTGTTTGAAAGAAAATTATACTGGTCATTGCACAATGCACAACTAAGAGGCAAGTGTGAACGTTCTCTTTGCATTTTACGTGTTTTAAGTGGCTCATCTTGGGGAGCTGACCGCTCTGTTCTTTTACGTTTTTATCGATCTCTAATCCGGTCAAAACTGGATTATGACTGTGTAGTTTATGGCTCAGCGCGACCTTCTGTTCTTCGTTGCCTTAACCCCATTCATCAACAGGGTATCCATGTCGCTATTGGAGCATTCCCTACCGTCTTGTGTCAAGTTTATTTGCAGAGTCTGGAGAACCCTGGAGGTTTTACCGTAGGGATGTTTTACTTTCTGCTTATGGTTGTCGAATAGCTTCGCAACCTCGTCATCCCACGAACGAGCCGTTTTTTTTAATTTGTCTCGTTCCATTTTATGTTGCGCATTCTTTTACTCCTAGGCCTCCTGGATTTCGTTTTGTGGAGCTGCTAAGGACTTTGGACGTGGAGTTACCTGCTTTTTTCCTAGCCGGGGAAGCTACTTCTCCCCCTTGGCTTTCAGCAGAAGCCCCGGTTCATCTTGGGCTTACATCCTGTCCTAACTCTTCGACCGCAGCACCCCATTATTCGTTGTCATTTTAGCGAGATCATCTCTTCTTTTACTGGATGTAATTTTATATATATATCGACGGCTCGAAATGTGGCACAGGAGTAGGACGTGCCTTTGTTTTTAATGGAGCTAGTTTTACATTTGGTCTTAACGATGCTACATCTATTTTTCTGGCGGAGCTTTATGCTATTTATCGGGCAATTTTATTTATTATTGACCAGGGGCTGGATAACAGTGTTATTTGTTCTGATTCTTTGAGTGCCCTTTTATTTTTGAAACAGCTGCACAGCTACCATACTCTTGTACAGAAGATCCAGGGTGCAGTGTTTACGCTGCTGTGGGTACCTGGACATGTGGGACTTCCAGGGAATGAGGCCGCAGATGTCGCAGCTAAATCCGCCCTTTTAAACCCTGCTGATATGAGCAACGTTTTTACATTCTTTACATTGAGGCATTCTCTCGCGCTGGCGCGATGAGTGGAATTTAATATTCACCAATAAGCTTAGGGAATGTAAATCCGCCCCTTTTAACTGGTTGACTTCTTGTCGCGCAGTTCGTTGCGAAGAAGTAATTTTAGCTCGTCTGAGAATTGGGCATTGCCATTTTAGTCACCATCACCTTTTTAATGATCAACCAGCTCCAGCTTGCCCTCACTGACTACCCCTTTACAATGCGTCACATTTTACTTGAATGCCATCATCTGGCAGCTTTTAGACTTTCCCTAAGTTTGCCCTCCTGTATTGAGGCCCTACTTGTAGATGATGTGTTTGCTGTTGAGCGTGTGCTCCATTTTATCCGTGTTTGTGGTTTTTGGAGTAAGGTATGAGGTTATTATATTTTACTCATATTGGCATTTTTAGATTCTTTTAAGACTGTTGTGTTTTCAGCTTTTGCTGATGCGTTTTAGTACCAGGCTTTATTTGTTATGGGCTTTTATTGTAATCATTTTAGACCATTATAAGACTGTTGTGCTTTTCAGCCCCTGCTGATGCATTTTACTACCAATTTTTATTTGTTGTTTATCAATATACCCTTGTTGTTTGTTTTGGGGTTTTACTGTTACAATTTTAGGCCATTATAAGAATGATATGTTTTCTGCTCTTGCGGCTGTGTTTTAGTACCAGTCTTTTGTTTGTGGACTATTTTACCCATGTTATTTGTTTTTGGGACTTTTATTGCTCCTATTTTAGACCATTATAAGACTGTTGTGTTCTCAGCTCTTGCAGCTATGTTTTAGTACCAGTCTTGTTTGTTGATGACTATATAACCCTTGTTATTTGTTATGGGATTTTATTTTATTGCACAAAGTGCCACTATTATCTTATGCACTGATTTTGTGCTGATTACTTATTTATTTTTTAATTCTGGAGCAGTTTTTAGTATGTTTGGGTGCTAATGACCTCTGCAGTTTTGCACCCTTTAAGCAGTAATCATCATAACTAATTTCTCTTATTTCTCTCATTTACCTCCTACATCTATTTTAATTTCCAAGTAGATAGTCATGTATTCATTCTTTCCTTCCATTTCTTATATCTATTCAGTTTACTTCCTTTCTTGAAAACTACAATTTTTGTTTTTTTCTATTTAACTTAAATCTCCATTCTTTTACAGTAGATATCAATTTCTTATAGGGACAATTTTAAACCATTTACTGTGATAGATCCAACTAACAAATCGTCCGCAAAAAGTAAGTTGGAAATCTGTATATTTATTACTAGCAGGAGATTATTTCTTGTGTTTATATTCAGCAATATATCATCAGTAAATGAATTAAAAAGGACTGGACTTAACTTACAACTTTGACTTAACCCTTTCTTTTGGTGTACCTCTCTAATTATTATCCCTATCTCATACCATACACTGAAAGTGTTATCTTTTATCTGTGGTGGTAATAATGTTGCAAAGAACAATATGTTTACCTGTCTTAAAAATTTGCTAGCTAAATTGACAGTGGCTAAAACTGTTGTGGCTAACTACCATATAGATATACTCTGGATGACTTTTCATGTGTGAATGAGGAAGTGGAATCTGCTAATGTGTTAATCAGTAAAGTATGTGCACATTTAAAAAATGTTAACATGGTTGACATATCCACATTGAATCATAATCTTTTCACAAATTGTGGCATGCATTTGGAAAAGAAGTATTAGCAGCCAAAAGTTAGCTGAGCTATTAAGACCATGTCTAAATCAAGTCCTGCAATTGTGTTATCAAACTTCTTGTTGGGTCAGCTAAACAGTGGCACTACATATGATAGTTTGTTGCAGTGCTATAGGTATTTTACAAGTGTAATGCTAGTAAAACTAATAATTTAAAAGTTTTACACTAAAATGTGCAATACTTAATGATACATGGGATGCCTTAGAGGTGTTTTCGAGTGTGGAGCACACATTGTTATTGTTACTGAACTTGGATTAGATCTTTATAGTTTGCATTTAAAATCCTAAGGCATTATGCACTCAAGGCTAGTTATTCTAGACAATACAAAGGTGGTGGCATAGTAATGTATATAAGAGATGTTGTAATTGATAGTCCCCAAGTGGGTGCCTATGGTAAAATATTTAAAGTTGCAAGCGTAGCAATTTCTACCAAATGGGGTGAAAAAAAAATGTAGTATTTATAGATTGCCTAGTGCTTCTGTAACTACTTTTATCAATAAGCTTGATGAGCTTCTTGAATTTTATAACAGCAGTAATACTAACCTCTTATTAGCTGGGGACTTTAATATAAACTTTGATTATAACAATGCAAATTAATGAAACTGCTTGACATCTTTAATGCCCATAATCGTAGATACTTAATACAGGAACATATTAGGTTCATCTCCTCCTGTGCAGTTGATCACATTGTCACTAATCTGTCTGAAGATGAAATAATACACAGGACTTAAATAGTTACCTTTCGGATCATTATGTTCAGGTTTTAATTATTGATAAGGTTAATATTAGGAATAGTAAGTTTAAAGTACAAAAAATAAGATCATTTGATGGTAAGAATATCCAACACTTAATTACACTTTTATCTGATGAAATGTGGGAGGATGTCATTAGTGAACTCAGTGTTCATAATAGGTCAAAACCTTTTTATCAAACATTTCATAAATTGTATGACCTGTCATGTAGTCAAAAAGAGTACTCATAGTAATAAGAAACTTTCCATTAATATCAGTGTTGAAACTGTAAGAATTAGAAATAAAATGAAAGATATACACCTGTTGACAAAAGAGTCAACCATTGAAGGCAAAATTCTTCTAAGTACTACTCGTTATGCACAGTTCAGAAGATAACCATCAAGACTGTGTACCCATTGGAGCAGTTGTTTTATAAGGTATGCATTAAAGACATTGTCTAGTCTGTGTGTTCTGTTAGCTCTTTCATTGTGGCAGTGTGTGCAGTGATGTTGTGGTTAAGAGCGCAGGTTCAATTCCTGGCATGAAGCATTTTTTTTTTGTAAATAAACCTTTGTAACATATTACGACAAGTTAGCATCATAATATTATTTCCCATTCACAGCAAGCTTTAATAATAATGAATATTAAGATATTTCCTTCAGTATTTATTCTATCTAAATGCAATATGCTGCACATGCACTGCTTGCACATGCAAAAAGGACAAAAGATGGCTTGTGGGCACAAATTCAAGAAGCTTGGGATGTTGTAGCCTCTTGTTCACACTACTGTAGAAATGTGACATCATCTATGCCCTAAAGTTTGAGAGCAGCTATACATGTTAAGGGTTCATACACTGTATCAATTTTTGTTTATTTCTATGTATTTTCACTTTGGAAGATAATTTTTCTGTTTATTCATTTATTTAGTTATTTGTAAAGAATACATTAGTTTCTGATTACATTTTTGTGTGTGCATAGGTAATGTCATAAAACTCGAATGGTACGTTAAAATATAATATGATATTAAGATAACATAATGTTCTACATATACACTTATAAAACCAATAATAAAAAAAAAATATTGCTCGTAATTTGCACCCAGAAGCTTATGCAGAAGAGCATGGCCTTCTAAACCACTTGGCCACCACTGCTATACCCTAACATTCTCTTTCCAGATGCTTATGATTGTGACCAATAAGTTTATAGGCAAAGCATCACTGCTATGTGCACTTGTGAATGCATCATTTCTGAAGTTCTCAGATTGACATGTAGAATCTAGCAATGACTCATTTTTTTTTTTTGTCAAAGAATGTATGTACTGCATAGGTCTACTTGTTGGAATCATTATTGCCTTTAGTATAAAAATTACTGTAGCCAATATTAGCAAATTTCTTGTGAATTGCAGGCCTCTCTATATTCTAAAAGTATTTTAAACTCAAATGACATATCCAAAACTGCATGGAACATCATTAATAAAAATAGAGATGAAAGGAACAATTTGGAGCCTTGGAAACTAAAAAGGAATAATAGAACTGTAATCAATCCTGCTTAAATCTGTAATATTTTTAATAATCATTTTATTAACTTTGCTAAAGATTTAACTAATAATATAGATCTACTAACTAAATTCAATATTGAACCTAACATAAATTCCCTTTTTATATACCCTACCACTGAGGATAAGATTATCCAAATTGTTAATGTTTTACCCAGTAAAACCTGTAGTGGTTGGGATGGCATAACATGTGGAGTTCGTAAAACTGCTATACTGTATTTTCCAAGCCCCTTATAAATTTGATTAATGCTAGCATGGAAGCTTGAATCTTTCCTTACATTCTGAAAATAGGTATTGATAGCCTGTACACAAAAAGGGGACTAAATATGATTTGAGCAATTATAGATTTATAACATTAATCTCCACTTTAAGTAAACTATTTGAAAAAGTAATTTTGCTTTGTTTGGTGAAATTCCTAAATAGTAATACATCTTATCACAAACCCAGCATGTTTTTTGTAAAGCATATTAAACTATAACAGCAGTCGTTTCTTTTATTCATTTATTGCTGGAAAAATTAAATAGTGATGAAGTTTCTGACTTAATGATTTGATTTAACTAAAGCCTTTGATTCAATCAGGCATGGCTTGTTGCTGAATAAATTTAGAGTAGTTTGGCATTTGAAGCCTGTCTAACAGCATCATATTTGAGAATAGACTGCAGTGTACTGAAATGAAACCCCTTATAAATAACAGGGTTAATAAGGTTAGATCTTTGCTGTTGGAAATGAAACAGGGGTTTCCACAAGGCTCTGTCTTGTACCCTGTGCTGTTTATATTGTATGTAAATGATATGCCTACAGTTGATAACCTTAGTACAGTCAGCTATGCTGATGATACTAATTATCTTTGTTGGGGTGATGATGTTATAAGTTTAAAATTACAATTTTTTCTAGTGCTCAAATACTTCACCAGTATTTTGAGCGAAATAGATTATGCCTAAACCTACAAAAGAATAGGGTTATTATTTTTTATTTATCTAATAGGAACACCGTGAATGAAATTATATCTCTAACCTTAAATTTAAGTGTTGTTAAAATTGCTCTTTTTGGGCATGGAAATTGATGATGGCCTATCTTGGGATGATCACATAAATCCTTTATGTAATTAAAATAAGTAAAATTATTTATGTAGTTAGAATCATGAAAAATAAATTTAAACTTCTTATTTAATCTTTTCACATCTAAATTATTGTATTGAAATAAATTTGAATTGTTTGGGATTTTTACAGTGAATTATAGTATCATATAACAAATTATTTATGAGGAAGTTACTCAAATTTCACTAGTTTTATTCCCCTTAGACATGTTTCAAAGGCAAATTTCCTTCATCATCAGCATGTTTCCACTTGAATGATTTGGCTGGATATGGTTTCTGTTTCTGCAGATCTGGTTTAGTAATTTTATGAAATATAGCACTACAATGATGTGAGTAATGTTATTATTTACCTGTTTGTCAACAGTGCACTTGCAAATTTTAAAAGGGGAATTTAAGCAAAATGGAAACTTATAATTAATGAAAACAATCATTTCCCCACTTCTTAAAGTATAAAAGATGGAAATACTGGGTACGACAATGAAATAAGGCTACAAATTTTGCTTTTAGAATGAGCAAAGGTGTTAAAAAATGAATAAATGATAACAGAAATGCACTTGTACAAAATATGAAAAGCATATATCGTGAAGCAAGTCAGTATTTATGAACAATGATAGAATAACTACACTTCACGTTGTTTACAGGGTTTGAGCATCATTTAAGAAACAATTACAGGACTTGTTGAAAATGCCGACCGCCAGCATACTTACAGAGATTACCGGCACATAAATGAGTCCCGCACTCTAAAAGACTCCTGGAGCGCCACGAATTTCCTCATCAGCAGCCAATATCCTGGCCAGCAATTCTTTGTCAAAGGCAACTGGTGTTTCGTTCAAACACGAAACAATTGAGGTGCCTCCATAAAAAGAAACCTATAAGGGTGATGTCAAATGAACAGGTGGCTAGGCTACTGGACCTACTTTTCCAATCCAACATTCAGGAGAAACGTTGTCTAGATTCTGTCACACGTTCCTATCAAAATGGGTAGAATGCTCATGCTGGAACCACATTTGATGTCGTATTTCAAGAGGAACATCTATCAGAGGAAAAAGCGTACAGGCCAATTAAATGGCCACAAACTGTGCCAGCTCACATACTTACACTGAACTTGTGCTGATTACATTTCTCGACGAGGGCATGTGAATTTTCTTAGTTCCATATATGTCTGTTCCTGTGTTTAAGTACATGCTATCTCTGGTATAATTGGCTTCGTCGGTGAACAGCACTGAGGAAAAAACATGTTTGATTTACACCATGACGCTCCAACGCCCAGCTGCAAAACAGTAACCAGGGACTAGATTTAAGGTCTGCGACTCATGAAGGTGAAATGTGTGGACCCGTTCCTGCTCCAGAACTCGCCAAACACTACTGCTGCTTGCATCCATCAGCACTTTTGAAGGGTGAACCTGCAGTCGTCGAGCACTTTTATGTTTGAAGCCTGCAGTGCGTCGAGTTCGATTTGCACTCGCATCCGGTCTATGAACTGACAGGGATCCAGTCTCTTGTAGACGCCGCTGTATACACTAAAAGGTGTTACGGTGAGCATGTCGCCTGTCTGAATATCTTTCCTGGTACAACTGCGCCACTTGGAATGCATGTCCTCTAGCTTCACTGTACATTAAACGCAGGCCGACAAGCTGTGCAAATAAACGTTATTCATGTTTTACTGAACTTGTAAACGATCTCCTGAATGGATGCCCCGTATGGACGTTCCAGTGATCAACAGCTCATACTAGGCAAACGTACGGTGTAGTGAAATGGGAAACTGGTTTGCGTTCGCGAAGCTTTGCCGTCTAGCTCTAACCTGTTTCTTCCACAATTAGGACCTTGGTGGGCTTTCACTACCACTTGTCCGCAAGTACCGCAAGCGCAGTGTTACTAACACGGTGGTGTGTTGTTAACACTCCTGCTAACGGCTAGGATTAATATTCAGGTATTTCTGGTTTGCTTTTTTTTAAGACCTAAAATGTATTAAATTGAAATTACAGAAAGTAAAAAAGTCAAAATAAATACAAGTGAGTGCGGGGTCATTGAATCACCTACCGCCACGGGTGGCCGAGGTCGTTAAGGCGCGGACTTGTGAGCGGGAGATCTGGGTTCCAATACCGCCAGGACCGTCCTTCCTGACTGAATTTTTTTTTTGAATGATTTATTTATGGACGCTCTTTAACAGCTCAGGTCATCAGCGTCCCATTCAACTCGGGGCGTGAAACGGCCGACAAATTTTGCTCAGAGCCCTCTCTTTCAGGCTTGAGGTTCTTTATCGTGCCTTAAATGTACGACACGGGATCCACGGCTTTACTTCCCTTCCGAAGGAAGCCATACTTAGGATTTTTACGCCCCGAAAAAATCCATCGGTCCTGACCGGGTTCGAACCGCGATCTTGGGTTTAGGAGGCAGGTATGGTAACCACTACACCACCAGGACCGACCTTCCTTCCTTCCTGACTGAGATTTTCCTCAGTCATAAATGGCTAATGCTGGGGAGGTACCCTAAACTTAGGCCTGGAATGATCCTTAAAAAAAATCCCTTCCCAATATATCATTTCATCTCATTTATCACCAGTGTCCATCGCCTGTGGTGCCTCAGTAGTGAAAACGGGCTTTAAACACTATTCATTCATTCATTTTTTGAACCATCTAACCTCTGCTTAGAGCTCCTACACTTCACCAAATGAGCTAAACAGAGAGGTAATTTCCATATGATTAGCTTGCATAGTCACAATTGCTTTATGCTGTTATCAGTGGCATGCATACCTTTGCCAGAAGTAAATTGTCAGCAAAACAGCAATGTCTCTGTCATTGAAAATTACTAACCACTGAGTATAACTTCAAGGTTTCTCCACTAAGGGGGCATTAATTAACATTTTGCACTATATGTCTGAGGCATATGTATATGAGGTTTTAATTCAGTGTATTTCCGACTAATGTTCAGTGCCATATATTACACATTATCTTTGAATTTTGATCCTGCCAACCAGAAGTTCCCTATCAAATTTTTTCTGTAATCTCTCTGCAATCCTTCAAATTTGTACACTCAAATTCTGAAATATCCTGTATATCAGGCAAAATATGCCATACATTTTTTGTTTTAAATGAGATATTGAAATATGTGTAGTTCATTTATAAGAAACATGTAATTGTGATAGCATTATATCATTCTCCATCAGCAAATCTTGAAACTTTCATAAAATATCTTGACATTGCTTTACATTTTTATACAAGCCAAATTGAAACCTAATACTTCCATTGAGGAATCAGAGGTGAAATTGTATCATCTGTAAGTCCTCTTTCATATGACTACACATTTTTCAACATAGTACTCCGAGTTCTGCTGCCCGTTTGTGAGTTAATTTATGAGGTGACCATTGGATTGATTGTGTAACTCCAGCACATTTAGTCCATCTGGTGACTGGGGGACCACTTCATGGACTGTCTTTGACACTGCCAGAATGGAACTTTTGCTTCTCTCAAGCTAACAGTGTTGCCTTTTTTGGAGGTGACTTCCCAAATCTTGGCCTGAACTGTGTCATAATTTGTTGTAATGTCTCCACAGTGTGCTGTTCTTTATGAAACAAAACACAACGAAGCGCTCTTGGATCAAATAATTACTCAAATGTACCTCCTTAGCCAACTTCCACTGTAATGATTTTCAACTATTTGTGATATCTACCAGTTGTTTCCATTGTTGCCAACACATTGATCCACTGTGGCTAAAATACTCTTATTAGTCAATATGTGATATTCCAAGTTATAATTATATAAATAAATTACATAAACAATTTAAAAAAATGACTTATGGCACATCATATATAATAGATTGTATGATTATCTTGAAAGCATGGCAAAATAACAATTTAGCTTCAGGAAAAGCATCAGAAAATGCAGCTTATAAACTTACAAATGAAATTCTGTCAGGACTAAATAATAAAATGCATAAATAATATGTAGTGAACTTTTGTAACAGTGATGCCAAATATTAACATTTAAAAAAGTTGAGTCAAAATTGTAACATATACATCACTAAGATTTTAATAAAAAGGAAATCTTCCTTTGCTTATTGGCAGAATTTTCTGTGACCAAGCTAAAGTTTTTGATTGTGCTGATTATTAAATTCTAATAAGAAAACTAAGCTTTTATGGAATAAAAAATAAAGTTCTAAGCTGGTTCATCTCTTACCTTGTCAAGAAAACAAAGAATACAATTAATTGTTAGAAAACAATCAGTATAGTATTCCAAACTGGGGAATTATTCAACATGGAGATCCAAAGGATCAATTCTTCACTCAATGTTTTCTAGTTTGTAAAATCGGTCTCTCATTGTCATTAAATAACATTGATACTACTGTTCTGTTAGCTGGTGATACTAGTGTAATAGTTTCTAGCAATAACTTAGATAATCTTGATGGAAAATAAATTTTGTACTTAATGCAATTTGTAACTGTTTCAAAGCTGACAAATTAGTATTAAATCTAGATAAAACAAGCATCATGAAACTGATAACATATAACTCAGATGGTCTGACCTTAAATGTAAGTGGTAATAATTGCATACTAGACAAGCACAATGATACCAAATTTCTTACCTTCAATGGAAAATACTTAAATTGGAAACCGCATATAGGGTATATCATGCCAAAACTAAAATCAGCAGCTTATGGCTTCACTAATTGTATCATATTAGTTTTGAAGCTACCCTCAAAATGGCATATTATGCATATTTCTTATTGATAATGAAATAAGAGTTTAATAATCTGGGGAAACTCAATTGAAAGCAAATTGTTTTTATATTACAAAAGTAGGTAATGAGAATAATATGTGATATGAATAATAGAAAATCATAATGAGCTTTATTTCAAAAACTAAAAATTTTAACACTTCATTGTGAGTATATCCTTTCTCTTAACTTCTACATTAACAACAAAATCATTTCATTAAAAATATGACCGCCATGGGTGGCCAAGATCGTTAGGTGCAGACTCATGAGCAGCAGGTCTGGGGTTCAAATCCCGCCAGGATCATCCTTCCTGACTGAAGTTTTTTCCAGATTTTCCTCAGTCCTTATAAATGGCAAATGTTGGGGAGGTGTCCTAAATTTAGGCCTAGAATGTTTCCTTCCTTAAAAAAAGCTGTTCCCAATATATAATTTCATTCATGTATCATCAGTGTTCACCGCCTGTGGTGCCTCAGTAGTAAAAACAAGCATTAAACACCACAACAAAAACGAAAAATATGCATATACGTAACATAAAAATTAGACAAAATAGTAATCTGCATAGGCCTATTGCAAATTATCTTGTAATCAAAAAAGAGTTTATTATGAATGCATCAGAATATATAATGTTCTCCCAATTATACTGAAATTATCATCTGATAAAAGAGAATGTTTCAAATCTGCTCTTACACAATATCTGTGCAGTAAGACTAATTATTCAGTTGACGAATTCATAAATCAATAATATATGATGTAATAGTCATAAGACAACTTATGGTAAAATGTTACTGTATAGCATATAACAATGTATGAAAGGTACTGCTCTCTTCTTTTTGATTGGCCTTAAATATTTTTGGTATATATATGACATTGAGCATGTGTACTTATATACTTAAAACATCTTTAATCCCCATATAAATATCATTAATGTAACTTTGTACATCTTGACTTGGTCCACATTCTGCAGTACATATTGTATAAGAACCCTATGGAATGTAAATCGGTTTTAATCTTGCAATTAGAAAATAGATAGCTACTTTTCAGGATTTATATGACTGTAAGAAAAATAATTATTCACAATTTAATAATAGTTTATTTAAATTTTAGACTAATTTCACGCTTAAATGATCACTTAGAATAATTGAGACTAACTTCACACTTACATAATCACTTTGAATAATATAATCAATAACTTTTTATATTGTGGTAAAGGTTCAGTAAATTAGCACTGTAAGTGTCAGGTTCATAATAGACAACTATTGTGAAGCAATCTTAGGTATGGGAGACAAGAAAGTAGCTAGATTTCACTCTGTTCCTGAAAAAAGACCATTATCAAAATATGGAAATAAATGAGGGTAAATGTAAGAATAGAAATTGTTCATACTTTCCTATTTCTAAATTTAATTAAAAAGTTTAAAGCAAAAGAAGGGTGCAGAGTGTTAAAGAAGTGTCAAATGTTTTGTTTTTCTTCTATCAATTAAACTTCAATATTCTCTCTCTGTAAATTACTGTTAATTTTTGGTGATAGATATTGTACAGTTTCAAAAGTATCTGTGGAGCAGGTTGAGTGCTAAGGGTTCACAGAATCATTGTTTATGAAAGTATTGTAAGGTGCATTCAGTATCTAAAATTAGAATGTTAAAATTGTTTAGTCTATTATAAATTATCATAATCAAAATTACAACAAACTTAATAATATCATTACAGAAAAGATGAGATCAATGGGGGTTTTAATACTGTTACTTTTTGTAAATAATGTCTTGCCTGTAAATATTCAGTGATGGGCACACTTTCTTTTTTGGCTCTATGATGTGAGGTTAAATTATATGTATTTACTTTCAAAGATTTTTTCTTCCTTCTGGTTAACTGAATTTAAAGCTCAGTTGACTAAACACAGGTCTCACTTTCCATTTTCAGATCACTATAGCATGAAGATCTTAATAGCATAATTCAATCATGACTGTTCTTATAGTTTGTAAGAAATACCCCAAATTCACAATATCAGCACTGACTGCTTAGATTAGTTTACAAAAACAGGGCTCACAATTAATACAGAAACTTTTGCAACTGAAAATGTAGCATTTTTGTCCTAGTAAAATGTTATTAATAAGTTGAAGAAAAGTTACAACTTGACTCAAACTGTGTAAATAATAAAAACTGAAACTTCAGAAACTATTATCAATGTCTTCTGATGCTAATACAAGTAGTTTTGAGTTATAATATGTATTTCAATCTTATTTCATTCATATCCTCTCAAAGGATCTTACAAGATGTTAAACATTTATAAAAAATCAATACAGTTACACTGCAGTCTTTCAGGATTTTTTCTTCCCGTTTGCAAATAACTTATTTTATAATGCAGAAAATCTGGGAATTGTACCAATCAACAGTCACTTTGCATTTGAAATGTTATATAGGTCAAAAACCAGGATTTCCCTGGATTTGGGGGAGTGACAACAGGGAATAACTTGGCTGGTAGAGATTAATTGATACTTAAAAATGACTTCATATAATCAAAATTTATTGGACATTGTGTGCCCTGAATTGAATTAGATGCTGATGATCTGAGATGTTAGAGCATCCATAAATGAACAAAATCAACGATAATCTCTGTGAGTCTGAATATTAGAACACTCTATCTGGTTTCACTTAAATGAGATTTTACTCAGGACATACGTTTCGTGGACATTTTTTCCACATCATCAGCTGATCATGACTAATAGATAATTCGTAGAAGTTGGGTAGGTTGGAATCCGAGTGGACTCTTATGGTTTTGTGATGAACTTAAATAAAGTGTTGTCTGCTTCTGGGATATCAAAATTCATAAGGTTACGCTCATGTTTTTTTTATGTAAATCCTTTCCCATATATTTAGTTTTTTTGGTTGTTGAACAGTTTTTAATAACTTGATGCTTTTTCTATTTCATGGTTTTCATTCCAGAAATGTGCTTCCACAGCTGATTTATCTATTTGTTTGTAAGGGATGTTTCTCCTATGTTCCTTCAACCTGATGCCTAAATTTCTCTTTTTCTTTCCTACATATATCTTTTCACAATCCTTACAATTAATTTGGTAAATATCAAATTTTTCCTCTTTGGACTTGGAATCATTTTTGTTTAATATCAGTAAATTTTTTACATGTATCTATTTTGAGGTGCTAAGGTAATATTGTACTGCTTAAAATTTTTTTGAAATTTCTTATTAGCTGATGGATGATAAGTGAAATTATAAAAGTTTTTTCCTTTGTTCAATTACTCAAAGTAGTTATTTGTTTATTCTTTTTTATATTTGGAATCTTTTGATTTTTTGGTTAATCATCTGCTTGTTGAACCCATTAAATTTAGCTGCTTCTAATACATGTAATTATTCATTCTTGTATTCTTCTTTATTCAGTGGTATATTTATTAATCTGTATATCATGCTGTTTAATGTTGCTTCCTTGTGTGATCTTGGATTGAAATCATGGACTTTGATATAATTGTCTGTATGTGTGTCCTTTCTATAGATGTCAAATTCAAGTTTATTCGTACATTTTATTATCTTCAGACCTAAAAATGGTAACATGTTGTCTGCTTCTGTTTCGATGGTAAACTTAATAGAATGTTCTTGTAGGTTTAAAAGTTTTATTGTATTCAATTCAATGTATTCTTTGATGTGTTCATTTGTTAGGTTGGCTGACAGCAACCATTTTCTTAAATAGACCAATAATTTATTCTGTGGTATGCTGGGAAATAGGGCTTTGACATCAAATGAAACAAGTATGTCGTTTGGTGATAATTTTATATCTTTAATTTTATTGACGAGGCCCATGGAGTTTTTTAAAATGAAGCTATCAAATTTTGGTAGTGTATGGAACTGTAATGATAACCAACTTGCTAAACGGTAGAACGGAGTGTTTGTATTAATTATTAATAATTGGCCTCATACTTCTCCCAGCTTTGTGGATCTTTGGAAGGCCATATATATTAGCTAATGATGGGTTGTGGACTTTAATTTTGTACCGATCTGTTTTTGGAATCTAGTTACTATTTTCCAAAACTTCTTCCATGGATTTTATACATTTTTTCAAAGGGTCTGTTTTTACTTGTATAAATTCGTCACTATTTAACAGATCTAGCATCCTTTGTTTGTAGTTTTCTTTATCTAAAATGTCCATTTTATTCCCTTTGTCAGCCTTTGTGTAAATCACATATTTATTGTTGAGAGCTTTTGTTATTTTTTGGTAAGATCTTGGGCTAGAGCTATTATTTCTAATTTCCTGTAGTACTTTGGCCGATGTTTTTGTAATGAAATTGTGGTCTATTATGCCTAAATTCTCTATTGCCAGCTCTGTATCTCCTACATACTCATCTAGATTACTAGAGAAACCTACACATGTGCTAATGCCTTTATTTAAGAATTCCATTTCTTCTGAATTGAAAATTTCTTTTAGAGGTTGACGATGTTGAGGTTAGGTTTGGTAATGTTTGCTTTATCTGTCAGTTTTTTATGTAGTTTTTTTAAATTTCCTCTTTTGGCAGATGGCTTTCTGTTTAACCCTGAAACTAATAAATTCAAAGGCATTTCTTTCCAAGTTTTCCCAAATTGCTGTGCCTAATGATTTTGATAATTTTAGATGTAATTCATACAGCTCCAAATCTATTTTGGAAATTGCACCATAGTGCTTACATTTTTCTATTTCAAGTACTTTCTTTTCCATGGCTTTTTGTTCTCGGCTAAATTATTGATCTATTTAAGAAAATGGTTGCTGTCAGCCAACCAAACAGAAGAATATATCAAAGAATACATTGAATTCACTAAGTTGTGCATAAATCTAGCATTTTTTATTTTTGAGGAAAAAATTTTTGAACAAAAAGCAGGACTTGTAATGGGCAGTCCGTTATCACCTTTCCTAGCTGATTTATTCATCAGCTATTTTGAGATGCACATCACTAAGGCTTTTCCCCACATTTTTAAGGTTTAGCCCACATATGTAGATGATGTATTCACTATTATAAACAAAAAGCACATGGAAGATGCACTAAAGCTTTTAAATCTACAAGAACCTTCTATTAAGTTTACCGTCGAAACAGAAGCAGACAACATGTTACCATTTTTAGATCTGCAGATAATAAAATGTAAGAATAAATTTGAATTTGGCATCTACAGAAAGACACACATACAGACAATTATATCAGAGCCCATGGTTTCAATCCAAGATCACACAAGGAAGCAACATTAAACAGCATGATATACAGATTAATAAATATACCACTGAACAAAGAAGAATACAAGAATGAATAATTACATGTATTAGAAGCAGCTAAATTTAATGGGTTCAACAAGCAGATGATTAACCAAAAAATCAAAAGATTCCAAATACAAAAAAGAATTAAACAAATAACTACTTTGAGTAATTTAACAAAGGAAAAAACATTTATAATTTCACTTACCATCCATCAGCTAATAAGAAATTTCAAAAAAATTTTTAGTTGTACAATATTACCTTAGCACCTCAAAATAGATACATGTAAAAAATTTACTGATATTAAACAAAACCGATTCCAAGTCCAAAGAGGAAAAATTTGATATTTACCAAATTAATTGTAAGGATTGTGAAAAGATATATGTAGGAAAGAAAAAGAGAAATTTAGGCATCAGGTTGAAGGAACATAGGAGAAACATCCCTTACAAACAAATAGATAAATCAGCTGTGGAAGCACATTTCTGGAATGAAAACCATGAAATAGAAAAAGCATCAAGTTATTAAAAACTGTTCAATAACCAAAAGAACTAAATACATGGGAAAGGATTTACATAAAAAAAACATGAGCGCAACCTTATGAATTTTGATATCCCAAAAGCAGACAACAATTTATTTAAGTTCATCACAAAACCATAAGAGTCCACTCAGATTCCTACCTACCCAACTTTTACGAATGATCCATTAGTAGTGAACAGATGATGATGTGGAAAAAATGTCCACGAAATGTATGTCCTAGTAAAATCTCATATAATTAAAACCAGAAAGAGTGTTCTAATATTTCGACTCACAAAGATTATTAGTGCATGTTTCACTGTATTCGATTCCAAATTGAATTAATTTTGAAAATCAACCACATTACTAAATAAGTATAATGCAAAAGGTTGTGTTACCGTTCATGTTTGTAAGCAAATTAGTTCTCTTCAGTACCAGCTGCTTAGAACTGGCTGGGCATTGCAAGTATCTACTGGAACATTGAATGCATAGTAAATTAGCTAAATAAGCTGAAAATTTCAAATGAACATTGGAATCTTAGTATTACTATTCTTACATTCTCACCTTCACATTCTGTTAACTTGGGACATCTGTGTATATACTCTTTTGTCAGTTTTAAAGACGGGTCACATTTAACAAGACGACTGTTGCATTTGAGGATAGCTATTTCATTTTCAGGATTCTTTTAAGTACAAGGTCATAACTTACCAGTTCTTCCTATTTATTTTTTGAAGTAGTTTTCCCTCTTCTGATTCAAAGTTACAACCTTCAGAGCCAATCATGGTAGCAGCCACACCATGATTCTTCGAGATGGCATTAACCTCCTCTTTGTAGGGCACAGCAGCTTCTTCCAGAATCCCAAATTGAAAATTGATAGCTTTTCAATTTTTTCATGACAGTTGGAAAAGTCACAGGGAGCCAGATCTGTTCTGTACAGTAGACAGTTCACCAATGTCATTTGTAATTCTTGCAGAAATGCCAATGTTTTAAAAGTGATATGCATAGAACTATTGTCATGGGGAAGCAACAATCCTTGAAATCCAGACTTTTGTCTGCTTAGTGTGTTGAAGACCCTGGGAAGGCAAAGTAAGGTATACCAGATGGTAGTGACTATTTTTAGTTCCTGGACTGGAATGGTTACAACACTTGCTGCCTACACTTTGACATTGCTTAACCTTTGCTGAAGGATCATTATTTGGGCGTCTCTTTGTTTCCAGTCATATTGGTAATCCAATTTGAGAACCTGTGAAGATATCATGAGCTTAACTGGAGCTCCCATTGTTGTAAACAATGGATCATTTCCTGGCATCATTCCACCCATGCTGCCTTTTGTGCTTCTGAAAGATTGTGACCACATAACTTTTCAACATGAAGATAATTGTACAGGATTTCTGACAACTGTGGTAGATGAATGTTTATAGATGTCTCTTTCTCAGTGTAAGTTACTTGGGGATTGTTCTTTATTATAGCTTCTAAAAATTAATCTTTTTCATCTGTGACTTCTATTGTTAGACGCTCTGTGTGCCAAAGCTGTTCTTCCTTGTCTAAACTCTGCAAACCAGTAATTGTTATTCTACATGAAATGGCAGAAGGTGAAAAAGCTTTCTGTAATTTTTCCAAGCATTGTTGTTAGCTCAGACCACCCTTTTGATTGTTAAGATCATTGGATAAAATTTTGTTGAGTCACTTCCATCTCAGAACATCAGTGAGCACATGCCCACAATTAACATTTTGTTGCAGCTGAAACAATAGATGCTGCTGTGATTACCGATAAAGTAACTCTTTCCAATGCTGCCAGCAGGCAACTTAATCACATAGTTTCTTCAAATCCTGAAAATTAAATACCAACTCTTGTACTCTGAGAATTACTTATTTCCATCATATAACTAAATAAGTACCAATATACGAGGTCTGTTCAAAAAGTATCGCGAATTTTGCGTTTTTTCAAAAAGTATATTTATTCATGAATATCTATTTTGCCCCCTTCAAAGTAATCCCCACCAGATATTATACACTTGTGCCAACGATTTTTCCAATCCTCGAAGCACTTTAAAAAAATCGTTTTTTGTCATCTTGTTCAGCTCCTCCTTCGATGCCGTCTTTATCTCCTCAATCGTGGCGTAGCGTCGTCCTTTCATAGGCCTCTTCAGTTTTGGGAACAAAAAAAGTCACAGGGGGCCAGGTCTGGGGAGTACGGTGGCTGCGGCATCATAAGTGTGGTGTTTTTGCCGAAAAATTCGCGCACAAGCAACGATGTGTGTGAGCAGGGGCGTTATCATGGTGCAAAAGCCAATTTTTGTTCTTCCACAAATCCGGGCCTTTCTGGCGGATTGCTTCGCTCAAATTGCGCATAACTTGTAGGTAATATTCCTTATTGACCGTTCTACCCTGTCGCAAGACCTCATGATGCACCACGCCCCTGCAATCGAAGAAAACTCTAAGCAAAACCTTCACATTCGACCGAACTTGGCGCCCTTTATTCGGTCTCGGCTCGTGTGGCAGCATCCATTGGAATGATTGAACTTTAGTTTCCACATCATAATCATAAACCCGTGATTCGTCACCAGTTATGACCCTCTGGAGCAAACTTGGGTCGTCGCGGACAGAGTTCAACAGCTCCTTAGCAACGTTAACACGATGGTGTTTTTGGTCGAAATTGAGCAACTTTGGTACGAATTTTGCGGCGACCTGTCTCATGCCCAAATCATTGGTAAAAATCGAATGGCACGAGCCAATCGATATGTTTAGGTCCTCAGCAACTTCTCTATCTGTGATTCGATGATTGGCCAATACTATTTTCCTCACTTCTTCAATGTTTTCGTCTGTTGACGAGCTCGGGCGTCCGAGACGCTCTTCGTCGTTCACATCTTCTCGACCCTCTGAGAACATTTTGTACCACCGATAAACGTTGCTTTGGTCCAAGGTAGCTTCACCATATGCCACAGTCAACATTCGGAATGCATCCGCGCACTTAATTTTGTTTTTCACACAAAATTTGATACAGATTCTTTGTTACATTTTTTGGAATAGGCAGAAATCGAAGACGAGCCAAAACACGTCCAAGCAAAATAGCTGTCAACAATTAACTGAACATTCAAAATGGCCGAGCTTGTCAACATAAGTGAGGGACCAACACAACGCCACAAAACAATGGAAAATCGAATATACGTAGCCCGCGGAAATTCAAAATTCGCAATACTTTTTGAAGAGACCTCGTAAATGCATATATTAAGTATCCATTCAAATACATTAACATATACTTTTTTCCTCCCTTCTTTGTCCCTCGTAAAGAACTCATATCTGATTAAAAGGTGTAAATGATGCATTTAATTACATCTTTCAGAAACTGGTTCGTGACGATCGTTTCCAGTCTAACTTTGAGCCAGAGGATGACTCATTGTGGTTACCTTCACAGCTATTACATTCTATGGGTTCCATTCTTACTCAATCTGATGACACTCAAGTTGACATGTTGAAGGTAAGAGACTTGCCAAAATGGTCATTACTGTATAAGATTTCTTTATAGTTAACTATTAAATTTTGAATAACATATAGCTCAACGGAGTCCAAAAAAACTATCTCACCAATAATTGTGTGTTTGTTTACTAGAATTGATAAACTTGCTAAGCAAATATTCATTATTACAATGATCCTCATAAAATTTAACAACAATCTTAAGATAATGATACTTCTTTAAGCAGAAATGGTCCTTTTTTTAAATAGAAAATAAAGAATTAATACTAGAAGGGTGACATTTTACTTGCTGTCTCATGCAAACAATCACAGTATTCAGGTTCATAATTTATTTCATCCTGACATAAAATAATGCATTGGCAAATTGTCAATATCTCACCAATAATAGTAGAAACTCAGTTGTCCTATTCAAAGTAAGGGAAGGAGAGGTTAATTGGAAAGATGGATAATCTGTACAATTAGTTTTCTTCCCTTATTTTTATGTCTATTTGAAAAAGTCCATCACCTTTTTCTGAACTTCATTACCAGCTTTTTTTTATGGCCATACTAATTTAATGAAATAAAACAATGTCCAAGAATGAAGTGGCATCTTCTTGCTCCAAAAATTGTATGAGATAGTGTAATGGTTTTGCCATACTATTGTGAACAGATTCCATATGCATTAGCAGAATTAACCATCATTTCACCATTATCAAAATTTTCTATATTTTCCACTTTCATTTCTATATTTAAAACTTTGCATTTCTCTTAACTGTAGTAAAGACATAATGGAGAAAAATTCCACAAACTAATGTGAGGCAACAGTCTTGAATAAGGTCCCTTGTTAGATTAGTTTTCATGATTATTTATGGAAAAAATAAGGAATAGGAAAACCATGAGGTAGTCTGATGATAGGTTAATTAAGAAGCTAGAAGCAGATAATCTAGGTTCTATTACATATCCAAATGTAGTCTTGAGTAGGTTATTGATATAAACTATTTTTACATCTGAAATTATTATAATACTTCCAGGAATGCCTGTATCAGTCAGGTCCTGCAGCCAAGCACTAGCAGGAAAAGACTACAAAAATTCCTTGATGAGAGTTCACATTCACATAATTAGCAAATAACTGATTGTATAGTAAAACAATACAGTACAGATGAACTTGGTTATGCAATGACAGTAGGTTTAAAATAAAGAAGGGAAAAGAGATGCTTCAAAGGTTGTCAAAAATATTACAGATTCTACCCCAAAGCATGCAAGTAAAGTAATGGCATATAATTAAGACCATACAATGATCTTAATTATATGATTAGTTTCAATGAGCAAGTTCTAATTAGCATTTTAAGTTAAAAGGAGCATATCTACAAGCTGTGCTACCTTGGTCCATCCCACTTTATCAAGATAAGGCTTAAACTTTTTTATAGAAAATAAATTGACTAAACACAATATCAGACAATAACAAAGGAGTATAGACTGAGAAATTCAAATATATATTCATCTTACAAGATATACAAGCCAAGAAATAATGTTAGACGAAGCACTGATTCTAAATGAAAGTTGGCAAAAGCAAAATTGCAATAGTTCTTAATGTAACTGTTAAAAATTAAAATCATTGTATGATTAGTTTCATTGTACAAGTTCCAATTAACATTTCCAGTTAATAACTGTGAATGTTTGTCAAAGACTAGGAAATACTTAAAGACTATGGTATAAGTTTTCAGTCAGTGGTGGTGATTTCTCATGCATCAGCATACAGAATTTTTTTAACAGTATAAACACAAATAAAATACCCATTAGTTTTAAATATAACAATTAGGAACAGTGCCTTTGGCAATTCCAGAAGGCACTAACTCCAATTAAAATTTATTCCAATTTGAATGGCTCACCCCCCCAGTCCCCAAATTTAAAATTCTTCTACCTCTTATTTCATCTGGTAAGTTTTCCAACTTTCGTAATAGGAACTGTTACCTCCAAAACTTGGTTTGCTTCCATTCTAGTATACAGTGTCAAGTGCTATCTGGTTCTGCACACATAGGACATATCCCTTTTGTCTATCCATTTTTTAATCCACTTTTCTAAACCATGCCAACCCTTCCCTTCCTACCTTATTACAAATTTCAATATTTCTTTCTCTTCCCTTACATTGTTTAGTGTACTATATAATTTCAGAGATTTTTTGGTGTTAAGATTTGCCCATATTTCCTGTTTTTCAATATCCTCAATTCTTATTGTTATCTCTTTCCAAAATCCTTTACCCAATCTTTCTCCCTCATACAATACTAATCCATGCTTGCTTTTTGTAGGATATTTTTGATTTTAGATAACCAAGTTTCTCTCCCCTTAATTTTTCTTTGTGCTACCAAACACTGATTAAAAATATTCTTCTCCTCTAGTCACCCTGTTCTATACCCTTTCTATGACCTTGCTTTTATAGCCTAATCTTCCTAGTTCCTTAGGGCAACTTCATTAGGTGAAGATCTAGGTAAGCCTAGAACAATTCTGCAAAATAATCTGATTTATCTTATTTATCCCTTTCCATCCTTTGCCTGGCCCCCAAATTTCTATTCCATACATCATTTTGCTCTCAACTATTGAGCCATATATTTTCTCTAACCATTTTACTTGCATATTTGGTATTTTATTTACACATGATCTCATTTACACTCATGGCTACTTTTCCTTCTGCTACTGCTTTCCTTTTTTGATCACTTTATTTCCCATTGCTAGACAACCTAACACCTAAGTAATCAATTTTTTGACAACTTCAATTTCTGTGCCCTCCCACGACCATTTTTCTTGTTTTTGTTTTTAGTTTGAAACCTTTTTTCCATCACCATAATATTAGATTTGTTTTTATTTATCTTAAGTCCGCATACTGTACAAAATGTGTTGGTCCTGGTGGTGTAGTGGAAACCATACTTGCCTTCTAAACCCAAGATCGCGGGTTCAAGCCCGGCCAGTATCGATGGATTTTTTCGGGCGTAAAAATCCTAAGTATGGCTCTTCGAAAGGGAAGTAAAGCCGTAGGTCCCGTGTCGTACATTTACGGCACGAAAAAGAACCTCAAGTCTGAAAGAAAAGGTCTGTGAGCAAAATTTGTCGGCCGTTTCATGCCCTAAATTGAATGGTACGCTGATGACCTGAGCTGTTAAATAGTGCCCTTAAATAAATAAAATAAAAAAAATGTACAAAATGTGCCCATAGCTTCTAATGGTCATTTTAAACCTACACTTGTTAAAAAAATTGTTACCAAATCATCTGCAAAGAGCAGAGCCGGTATCTCTATATTATTTATAGTTTGCAAATGTGCGTTACCTTTGCTAATTTCTTCTAGAACATCATCAATAAATAGATTGAAGAGAACTGGGCATAATTTACATCCTTGTCTTGGACGTACATTGTTTGATATTTTTTCTGTAACCCCTCCTCTTTTATATTTATCCTTATTAATAATTAGTCCATTCCTTTCATACCAGTGAATTAATTATGAATAGCTCGTTAATTTTAGAACTAATATTACTAATATCCTGACTTGATAAATCACTGGTGTCATCAATTAAAAAAACCTCCCATGGCTTAAGTGAGACTCTAAATCATAAATGTAAATTAGAAATAGGATTGGTCCCAGCACAAAACCTTGAGGTACACCATATTTTACTTTAGTTTCCTGTGATAAGTTGCATGATATTACATTTGTTTCATTGTTTATGTTTATAATTTCTATCTTTTGCTTCCAATTTGAAAGTTAAGATTTAAAGCATATATACGCAGCTCCTCTTACTCCAAACATACACATATTTTCCAACAGAATATTATGGTCTACTTTGTCAAAGGCCTTTGATAAATCCAAAAACAAACTTAAAACATTAAATATCCTTTCTACCTATTGATTCATAAACATTTTTAATGAAGGCCAGTATTGACACTGGTCTATAGCTCTCTATTTCTGTTTCTAGTCTTTTTTATGTAATGATTTAACTTTTGCCATCCCTAATTTATCAGGAAAACATCCAGTACACAATGACAGTTTTATAATGTGCTGAAACGACATATGGCATTTTAATGACATCTTTTGATTACATAATCTGACACCAAATCTAGGCCATCTGACTTCTTGTTATCAAGTTTATATATTTTTTCTACAATATCTGTTTCCAATACAGGTTTAAAAAATATACTATTACCATATATTTGTTCTACAGTAGGGCAAATGTGTGTGTAGTTTCCTGATGGAAAGATTCATTTGAAGTTCAAAAAATTATGGACTTTTTCAAATAGATGTAAAAATAAGGGAAGAGTACTAATTGTATGGATTATCCATCTTTTCAAATTAACCTCTTCTTCCCTCACTTTCTATAGGATAGATAATTGAGGTTCCACTATAATTGGTAAGATATTGAAAATTTGCAGATGTATCATTTTGTGTAGGATGCAATTAATTATGAACCTGAAGACTGTGGTTATTTGTATGAGAAAGCAATATTATAAAGTCAGTAAAATATTGCCCTTCTGGTATTAATTCTTAATTTTCCATTTAAAAATCACAATTTCTGCTAAAAGAAAGTTATTATGGTACTCTTTTGGAATAAGATTTCAAGGTGGTCCAAGTTATTGAATGTATTGTGTAATTATGTTTTAATGTTATAATATTATGCCTAAATATGATGCAAATGCCTAATTGTGAAGTTTAATGTGCCTAATTATGATATAAATTACATATATAATTGTTACACTCATTTGTAAACATGAATATGCTAATAAATTCGAAGCTAATTAACTCTTAAAACAATATTTTCCTGTACTTGCTATTTTTTGTTTTATTATGTTATTTCCATTCAAATGCTTTTAGGTACTACTGAATGTGGCATGTAGTAATTATTGGACAATGAATGGGAGAATTATCATACAGATTCTCACAATGTGCAGTGAAGCTCATGAGACTGGAAATCAGGCTGTCCGTACTGCAGCTCAAGCTGCTACAAGTCAGACTCTGCGTTCTTTCTGCAATTTCTTAGGTATGAAGTGCTTTTGTTAGTCAGTGAGAGATTATGTGTTTGCATGTGAAGTGATATAGTTTTAAAAATCAGTGCTGAACAATATACTGGAGGGTGGGTGGGTTCATTTCTCTGTTTTGCCCTAAGTATACATATATAGGTGACATCATTAATATAAAAACTAGTATGCAAAACAAGTTTGTCAAATATATTTAAAATAGTAAGTAAATTTTAAGTTTAATTATGTACAGGTTTGCTTTAAGGATATCAAATACATTCTGAACAATTATTGAAGTACTTATTTTACATATATGCAAGAATTATTTCATACTTTGAGAATATACATCTCTACTGCTTTGTATTCTTCAACTAAGTAAAAGGCTTGCTTTATTAAGTAATTTAAAATTCTCTTAATTTTAAGGTATCGCCTACTTTATTTTTTATATAATTTTGCAGTAATTTGTAATAATTGCTCCATTGTTTTTTCTTGCCCTGTTGTACAATGACCCATTTTTCTATATAGTCATATCTGTTTGTAGGGTCATGTGTACATATGTTTGCATTTGCTTCTACTACTTTTGATACATTGATATTGCCACTGAGTTAACTACATTTAGAAATATATTGTTCATTTTGCATAATAAAGCTAAACATAGCACAAAAATAGACAGAAAAATATGAAGCAGCAAAAATGCTGTATAAGAAGGAAATATATAGGGCTAAATATGTTATAATGGTTTTTAATACAAAACTCATTAAATCAATGTAAAACAGCATGGATAATAATAAACATTGAAATCAGAAAGCAGCAAAGAAATGATGACTTTCATAAACACTGAAAGAGTTTTATTAACTTTTTTGTAAATAGCATACAGATCCTATAGAGTAAATGTACAGAGAATAGGGAAAATAAGAATGATAATTTACAGTATTTTTAAATATGTATAATGTAACTAAAAACCTAGGGGAAAGTCAATTTATGTTTAAATATGTTATTCCAGAAATAACATTTAAAAGTGAAGATTTTTATGTAATTTCAAATTTCATGTTGAAAAATATTATTGATATAATACTAACACCTATTACATAAATTACTAATTTAATTCTTTCTGAAGGGTTATACCTGATAGTTAAAAAATCATGGTGACTATTCCTGTGTATAAAAAGGGTGAAATGGGTGACCCTAGTAATTATCATCCTATCTCTCTTGTTCCAATAATCTCAAAAGTAATAGAACAATTGCCTTATTTTATTGAGAGTTGCACTTTAATAAATAATGCACAATATGGCTATTGGGAAGGAAAGTCTGCAGAGTCCTTTGTTTCTGCAATAATAGAGGGCTTTGAATCTGCTAACCATTTCTGTGCTATACTATTAGACATAAGTAAAGCTTTTGTTACAGTTCCACATGATATTTGACTTTCAAACTTCAATATTATAACATTAGTGATACTGAATTAAACTTAATTAAACTTAATCTGGTCTTATATTGATGATAAACCAGAAATGTAATAAGCTGAAAATTATTTGTGGTATACTTCAAGGATCTGCATTCAGATCTTTTCTTCATGTATGTAAATGACTTGCCAAATAATTAAACTGGTAAATCAATACTCTATATAGATGTTATTTCTGTAGACAATGGATTTGATAATTTTACAAATAAAACAAAGAACAATAATTAAATGACGCTACACAGTGGTTAACATGTAACAAACTCATTATAAATCCAAATAAAACAGAAACAAAAATTGTTTTCTCTTGAACACCTTCTCTTAGAAGTTAACACAGAAATATCTGTTAATTTATGAGCAATGGTTAATTGCAGTGGAACACACATATGGAGAATTCATGCAAAAATTGATCTATTGTAATTTTTCTCCCTAAGAAACTTAAAGGTCTGTTAGTGAAAATTAAATTATAGAAGCGTATTATTCTTTTTTTCATACTCATCTTCTGTATGGCATCTTACTATGGGGTTATAGCATAGAACATAATATGGCATTAAAGTGGCTGAAGAAAGCTATAAGGTGTATTCCTCTTTGTAAAAATGTACAGCATGAAATTATGACTTTACCTGTTTTATATATTTTTCACTGTTTTGAGATATATCAAGTGTCCCAGAATTCAACCACACAAATTGCATGGATTGTGAAGGGGTCCTAGATAAGCATTTTGAGATAGGGAACTTAGGATCCCTTTTGTAAACTGTCAAAGTTATGACACTTTTTTGAAATTGGATATTTGAACTGATAAGTCAATATAACATAAGTGTGTTAATTAGATTTTCATTCAGAATGCTCATGACTTGCTGAAGAAGTCGGGAAAAACTAGTGTTAATTCACAGTACATGGAAAGTTGAAAATTATTTGCTTTGCTACTTCGGTAAAATTGTTCGCTCTGCGAGAGTATGCACTCCAATGATAACAGTTCAATAGTGCTACGAAGTTAATTGCACATATGCAAATTACCTAGCAAATAGCAGCTCTTGACTTTACAAACCGATCCTTTCCTGCAGCCGAAATTCTGAAAGGTAGCAGAAAAAGCCAAATTCTGCTTGAACGGCAGGTGAGTTAGAAAGTGTTAGTGTCGGGTTCTATTATTATTATTATTATTATTATTATTATTATTATTATTATTATTATTATTATTATTATAATTATTATTTGTTATATCTAAATTTTTTTTGTTAACCCTAAACTAACCTAACCTAGCCTATGAAAAAGTAAAATTTATTCCATTAAAAAACATCAAAGTGAGGGAAAATAAAGGTTACACCCAAGGGTACAAACTCACAACTTTCACATTATTAGTATGGCACTCTAACCAACTGAGCTAGCAGGCCTACATGCTCATCAAAGAAATTGTCTGCCTAAAGTAATCTCTACTACTGGAATCGTAACCAATTGGCTTTCTTCCTTACCGTTCGGGACTGCAGCCGCCTAATGTAAAGTCATCTGAGTGGTTAATGGACCATTTTCTGCTTTGTATATCAAATGCAACAGACTGTTTACAGTTGCTCCAAAACATGGCTAATGAATTTTCATTTGCTGAGCTTGCTGATATGCATTTGATTTAAGAGGGAGCAAGAGGACATACATCTGTAGCTGTATAGCGATAGATTTCCAGACAGACATTATCCTTATCCCTTGATCTTCTAAAATGTCCATAGACATTTGCGGGAAACTGGATTTTTAATGGTGTACAGACTAGATGCAAACTGAAGGCGTCACACTCCAGCCTTTGAAGAAGATGTACTTACCAGGGTTTGAGCGGAACTTTCCGCCAGCACCTGAGCAACTGCCAGGGCCATGAAAACAAACAAGTTCAGCATGTGTCTGGTCCTGCACGAAGAACAACTATTTTCCTATCATCTGTTTAAGATGGAGGCATTGGAGCCAGTGGACTTCGGTCCCAGACTAGAGTTCTGCAGGTGGGGCTTGCAGCTGTAGAATGAACAGCCTGACTTCTTCTCCTCAGTTCTCTTCACTGACGAGGCCATGTAAACAAGAGGTGGGCTAATTCTGAACCATAGGAACAGTCATATTTGGGAGTATGAGCAGCCACGTGCAGTGGTGGTGCACTGTGTTTGTTATCAGCACAGATTCAGCATTAACATGTGAACGGGCCTCATGTCCAATCAAGTAATTGGACCATATCTACTTCATACACAGTTAAACAGGCACATGTATCTTCATTTCCTCACCCATGTTTGCATGTGTTTTTGAGAAGACATCCCTCTGAACATCAGATGTCAGATGTGGTTGCAGCATGATGGAGCTCCCCAGTTCAGTGTGGATGTATGAGATTATCTCAGTGGTGTGCTTCCTGGGCAGTGGATTGGGAGAGGTGATCCTGTAAATTTGCCACTGCATTCTCTGGACCTTAATTCACAAGAGTTGTTTTTTATGGGGACATCTTCAGTGCCTTGTGTGTTGATACTGATGAGCAGTTACTAGCATGGGTCTTGGCTGCTTGTGATGAGGTTCGTAACACTCCAGATCTTTTTGAGACAGTGCAGGTGCACATTTTGCAGGGATGTTGCAGGCCGACACATCGAACAATATCTCTGGTGATCTCTGTTTTATTTTTTGCACTTAAAATACCTTTTTTCTTAATCCTTCATTTTTTATTTGGTTTTCACACAGGGTGAAAAGGTAGAAAGCAGTTTACTTAGTTTTTTATAGGTATTTGGTTTTATTTAGGTATATTTTTCGTTTACTCTGGAGAAAGTCATTTATTTTTCCTTTTAAGTACTTACTGTATCTACCATCATAGGCTAGAGTGGAGGAAACATCTTGTAAATTTGAAATGTATGTGAAAGTACAATAGTACATGTATATCATAGGCCAAGGTGGTAACACTTGGGTAATGGCTTTACCCTTGCAAGTTTAAAGTTACTATGTTATTTGTTAAACACATTGTAATTAATTTTGCTTAATTCGTTAGAGTGAATGAGCAATTCTGAACAACAAAACAAATATGATAATTACAACATAAAAAAGTGAAAAGAAAAAAGAAATGCAGCATTGGAGGTTTGAACCTCCTCCTCCAACACAATATTTAACGTAGCTATACATAGCACTCCTTTAACCATCGCTATTCAGGAATAGCACTTGGAGTAAGTGAAACAACTCTCTTTTTCCCAACCTCCTATATAGGTTTAATCAGTGGCCTGCTGACCATTAACAGATTTTATGCAATTGCATGAAATTTAGAAACCACGGATCATAACAACAACAACAACAATAATAATAATAATAATAATAATAATAATAATAATAATAATAGTTCACCATGGGGTAATTACAATAATTACAATAGACTTCATCAAAAGAAGAAAGGAGAAAGAGGCTTAAAGTCTATGGATGAAGAGTAACAGCTTATTTACATTATATACATTGTAATTTTTGTTATTTCATATTACTCTTTATTTTCTACTTAAAACTCTCTCTTTGAATAGCTGAATATTTACAGCACTTATTTCTAAAGGAAGTGAATTGAAAAGTTTTATTCCTGTTATTTGGTAATATCCAGAGGTCTTCTGCAACCTATGATAGGGCATATCTACTGTGTTCCTGTTATGTGTGTTATATGTATGTTTTTCACCCCTTACATTATAAATTTGCAAATTCTCTTTAATATGTACCAAAACATCATAAATATATAAATTAATAACTGTAAGAATTTCTAGATGAACAAAAAGTGGCTTACAATATTCAGTTTTCTTTGAGTTTTTTAATATTCTAATAACTTTTTTTGAATTTGTAGCACTTTTGCTATTCTTGGATTACTACCCCATAACACTCAGCCATACCTAAAAATGTTTTGAAAGAATGAAAAGTAAACCAAACGAACAAAGTCTTTAGGGACAGCCTTTTTTAGGTTTCCTAGTAGGAATACAGTGCATGATAACTTACTACATATAAAATCTATGTGAGGATTCCAGCAAGGATGCTTGTCAATTATCATGCCAAGAAGTTTCACATTGTCACAGAGAGTGTGTGTATTTTTTAGGCTAAAAATGATATTTTGTGATTTGTTTGCATTCATAAAAAAATATTGCTTCTAAACCAAAGCTGAGCTTTTTGCACAGTTTCATTTACAGATTGTGACAGTAATTTGAAGTCTTTATTTACATTAAGGAAAGATGTGTCATTTGCTTAAGTTCCCTATCTCAAAATGCTTATCTAGGACCCCTCCACAATCCTTGCAATTTGTGTTGTTGAATTCTGGGACACCCAGTGTAAAGGAAAATCTACATTCTTTTACTATAGAAAACCTGATGCATGCCCATTATACTACATATGTAAATATCTTTATTCCTTATTTCAGACTTGCATTGTGCTAAGCAGCTACAAACATATAATTGATATTATTGTGTGATTTAGTTGAACTACACACTCTTTATGCTTCACTTACTTGTGAGTGTGTAGTTCAACTAAGTCATACAATAATATCAATTGTATGATTGGCTTCACTGTGCAAGTTCCAATTTACATTTTAATTAGTTACAAACATATTGGAATTAAAACTGTTTAATACTAGTTCATAATCTAGATAGAAATAATTTTAGAATTGTCTTAAAAACAACTTGCTAATAAGGCTTTTTATAACATTGATGAGTTTGAAGAACATTTAACAATATGGAATGCAGAATCTGATAGTTGAATAATATCTAGTGATATATGTGTTGATTTTTATATGGATTTGTGAGAGTGTAAAGAGTTATTGTACCACATTTAATATTTTAATATATTCTGTATTTTAAATTTTATCTAATTTTGTAAATATTTATATTTTATAAAATAATGTATTTGTTGCAAATACTGTTGTGAAATTACAAAAGTCTATTGCAACCTATGTTTGTTAAATGATGAATAAAGATTTTAATTTCATTCATATACCTATTTATTTTTATAACAGCAACAATGTGCTTTGCTGTTTTCAAAATTTAATTTCGACACTTAAGTAGTATCCACATGCATTCTGTACATAGTACACATATTGTTTTTCAAAATTATTCCCTATTGCCTTAATACAGGATTTAAGTGTATTGGGCCATGCACTAATGGCAGCACACACTATTCCCATATGGAAATCAGTCATTTCTGTCTTCAAGGTTTACTTGAGACTCAATATGGGGTGACTTTTCTTATAAATAACACCCTCAAGCAATGTTCACAGGTAGTAGTGTGTAGGATGAAGTCAGGGCTGCTGGAGAGCCAGTCTTGGGCAGCAATTAAATCAGAACATTTTTCTCCAGCCAAGATTTAGTGGACCCTGCTTTATGGACTTGTACTGAATCTTGCTGGAAGCTCCAGTACCCATCCATGAACAAAGTCTTTTACCACAGGCTCAAGGAGAGTTGTTTGATGCAAATCTGGTCATTGTCTTTATCCCCTTTTGGCAGAAAGACATCTTTGTAACACCATCATAGTTCACTCCCGACCAAATCATCATTGAGTCAGGATGGTGACAGATCTTTAAAACCCTTTCACAAGCTTCTTGGTAAGTATAGTATACACACTGTTGTTCTGTATCAGTTGTTAGCATAATACTGAAGCAGGAATGTGCATTTCAGTGCTCTCTGTTGCTAAGTCTTAAGATTTAAAAAATTGCTAATACCTCAATGAAAGATTTTGTCTAGCAATCTGAACATTGATTTATTTAAGATCTTCATCTTACCTGCCATCACTTTCTGCTTTTCAAATGGATATTGCCTGATTTATTTTTATTTTTATTATTATTATTATTATTATTATTATTATTATTTTTTTTTTTTTGGAAAAGGGTTGGGAAGGAATGTCGGTGGAATGGCGAGGTCCAGCATGTTGCATTTCGTAATTATCAGGAGAATGTGAGCTGAAGGTGATTTGCCTTGAGCAAGTAATGAAATGTTCCTAAGGCCAAACATGGTCAAAACCCTGATTCTCTCCTGGAGGTTGAAGGTAGAGATGGAGGGAGAATGGGGTATCACTTGAATCTTTAATCATCGATTGTATGGAGTAGGTCTTCAGTTATTGTATTTTCTTTTGATCTATGGAGCGGACAGTGCTGGTGTTCTCTTGATAAATTCCTTGTTGGTTTGCTGCATAGGTGGGCATTGGTGAATAAGGTGGTTTTAGACTGCTAGTGGCAGCAGTGCTGGCTTTCTTCTTCGGCTTCAACTTCACCATGTTGACTTCTTGGAGTCTTCTCTATATGAGCCACTGCTTCTTTCATCAATGTGCTGGTCCTCCTAAAGCTAAATATCCCAATCTTGGATGGTCATTGAAGGTACCTATTTCAGTGAAGCATTGAATAGTTCAGTACACAATATCCTGCTAATTTTCACCTTCTTGATAGCCTGAAAAATTTGAGATACTAATTTTGCTACCCTATGAAGGGCTATCACAGAAACATGGTTTTTGTAATCTCCCCACTTGATGACCAAACCCTTTAACTGATGTGCTCATTTTGCTGCAGTTGAATTCAACATTTGCAGTGGCATTTTGGGTGGAGTGATTAATTAAAGATTTTGTATAGTGAAGAAATTATTAGCCGACTTACTAAATTCTTAAGCCCATGCAAAGAATTTTGGATAGATTTGTTTTAGGTGAGAACAGTTGATGAAGAAGTCTGCTGAATATGAAGTTTATTCAGTTTATTCATGCCTGGAAATTTTGGACTGCCTGATCACTATGACTTGTTGCTTCTCTTCTCCTGTGCTGACTCACAGGTGAGACTGTGGTGTGGTGTCCATCTTCTTCTCCTTAGGCAATTTAGACTCAAAACTAGTGGATTTTTGAAGTGTAAACACTTCATGGGAAGAGGAACTGAAAAGGTTTTGTCCTTAAATGAGATTGAATTTTTCAAGTTCACTAAAGTGTTTTATTAATTGTGAATATGCACTCAGGAAAATGTTCATTCATTAGAATCAGCTACTAGGAACCTTGACAGTATGATGGCATGATCTGGCACAGATTTGAATTAAAGGTTTTGCGACAGTTCAAAACTCACTCACCCTGGAAAAATTAAATCAGAGTTCTTCACTTGATTCAGCAACTGTCCGCACTTAACAACGATATGTTGGTGTACTGTAACAGTACCTAATCTCCCGTGTTTCCTAAAGTTTCCTTTCTGTACTCTTGATCTCACAGAGGTTTTATTCATGTATTATCTTCTATACACAGCACATATATACTAGTGACTTCCACCTATACTCTGTGACTTCAACAACAATTGACTCAAGACGCACCTAAATTTAAACTTCCAACTTAAACCTATATCACTCAGGATTCTGTTACTTCCACTACAGTGCCTTTGGCTGCGATTGCCAGATTGTAGTTCAGACTGCGACTGTGATTCCTACTCCAATGACGACAGTTGATTGCTGATGCCTCATCTCACCTCTATCTGATGGTTTTACTTGGGGAAGTTCCATCAGTCCGAGTCCTAATTCTAGTCATCTTAATATTTTAATTATTTTCCTTTTCCAAACTTTCTGATTGGTGCTCCTTTTTGAGGCTCTCCTAGCTTGCAGTGGGAGTGTCACAACCTAGACTTTAACCTGCAAAATATGACTCCCTGTGTCCTTGAGCAAGAAGATGTACCATAATTGTTTTCTTTCACTTTTAAGAAGAAGTTGCGTGTTATTTTTTTGAGGGGTGCAAACAATCAAGCTTCTCTTGTTCGACTTACACAAAAGACTTAACGGTATCTTATGTTTGCTGCAGGTACACCTTGGTTATGGCAAGAGGGAATATGAGAGGTTGAGTCAGATTTTATGACCTAGGATCGTTCCCTACACAACATTATTTTCACCCGTCTCTTGTAACAAATTCAAATATGTCATACTCACTGCAATGTGATTTTGGAATGACACTTGTCATCTTACTTTTAATTTTCATGCTATGCCCTATAATTGTGGTAATAATTTAATCCCATTATAACAACTGTGATTACCTGAGTGTTTTTTATGTGGTTTGGAAATCTTCTGTTCCACATTGAATAGGCACAGCTAAGTGGCAATTGCATTATCAAATTATCTACACACCTGCTACACTCCCTTTTGAAATTTTGTAACAGAGCTTAACCCCAAACGAGGTGTATATAATGATGAAAATGTTAGGATTTTTAATTCGCTAAACTATTTCTGCAGGAGTGTGATATTTTTAATTTTGCAATTTTTTTGTATTGCTTTCTTTTGTAATAAGTATATGTTATATTTCCCTTTTGTTGATGTTACCCCACAAAATGTGTGCCCTTTCTATGTATTCCAAATCCCAACTTATAGCCTGTTTTGATACTTTTTAAGTCCAGGAAAGGAATCATGCTGTTTTTTTCTATTTCATATGTGAATTTAATTTCCTTGTCCTCTTTAATAATTTCAAAGCATTATCTAAATACTTTTATAGACTTTTATAGACTGCAACAAAGATGTCATAAGCATAACTGTGCCAGATTTTGAAAATATATGGGAATGATTTGGTGATGCATGTTTCTAAATTACTTATTTATAAATCAGCCAGAAATGGTGATAAATGGTTTTGCATAGCTAAGTGTGCCATTTATGTATAAAATTTACCATTGAACCAAAGTATTTTATGTTAAATGGTTAAAGGGAAATCATTAAAACAACATGGGAAGGACAAGAAAAGATTAACGTAAGAATGCAAAACAACTATCAAAGAGATGAGGTGTATTAAGACATAAAATTATTTTGTACTTAATATTATTTTTCAACCAAGTTTTTATGTTTATGCCAAATTATTTACATATTTTTTTTTAAGTTTAACATTCATAAGAGGGATAAAACACCTATGGTATTTTTTTCTTTTTTGTGTGTATATATGTGTGTGTGTGTACACGCACGCACGCACACGCACGCGCGCGCGCGCGCGCACACACACACACCCACACACCCACCCACACACCCACACACACACACACACACACACACACAAAAAAAAAGAATTATTAACATCCAAATAGCAAAGGTGTTCAGGACAACATCATACAAAGCTCTCTGCATTATTACAGGTGTAATTCCAGTAATGATAGCATGATAATGTAATGATAATGTACAGTAATCATAATGTACACGTCAAATTATACAATTTCACAAGAGGAATTGAGAGAAGACCAATCATAAATGGAGGACAAATGGTAGTCATATATGACAGGGAAACACCATACACACTGGCCTCATCCAGCTGATATACATACATTAGAGGAGAAACAAAATGAGAGAGTATACACTGAAGATATATACTGATGGCAGCAAAAGAGATGCAGGTTTAGGGGGAGGAATTATAATATATATTAACAATATGCCAGTTCATTGACTACAGTATAAGCTGTACAAAAAATGCTGAAATAATCAAGCTGAGCAGTTTACTATATTGAGAGCTCTGGGACAGTTGGAAAATGTAGACAATGAAACCTTTAACAAGCGAACAGCAGCATTTCACACGGATAGTCGAATTATACTAGATTTAATTAACAACCACACAAAACACTGTAATCTCTGTGAAAGAATAAGGAAGAAGTTAAAATCATTGCAACAAGAAAAAATGGGAAATTCATTTTACTTGAGTTAAAACACATGTTGGCAATGAAGGAAATGAAATAGCGGACTGACTCATGAAAGAAGCAGTGAAAAGCAAGGAGCTGCCAGTGGATTATCAACTCATCCCAAAATGTGAAGTGAGGAATTAATTAAGAGAAGCAAGTCAGCGACTATGGAAAACAGAATGGCAAATGGCAACCAATATCCTTTTAAGCTCCAATATTACAGCAATCCTCCCAGGACACAACAAATTTGGAGCATACTTTCATTGCTTCAAAATAGCAGAGAACCCATCATATATATGTCTGGAGGGTATACAAATGGTGGAACATGTCTTGTGGGATTGTAAAATCTTGAAGAAAGAGCAAGAAATATTCTGGAAAGATGTAGCAAAAGTTATTAGTTGATGGCCAGCAGACAATAGTGAACTTATTCTAAAATATAATAAACCTTTTAAAAAATTTGTAAACAGCATTAATTTTGACAGTTTTCAAATTAACACTAATTGACTAATAGGCTAGAAAATGTGGTGACTAAGAATGTTAATGTAAATAATATAAAAGCATTAATTTGCATACAGTACCAATTTTAACAATCTTCAAAATATGATGAATAGTTTAGAATAAGAATGTAACAGTGTAAAGAAATAGTATTAAGGATAAAATGTAACAATGAAATGATAGCAATGTATGTAGTATTACTAATTATTATAGTAATAGGGCATACAGTGAATAAAGAAGATTAAAAAACACACACATATGCGCCCATACACACATACATGAAGTGTGGCATAAAAATGTCTTGGAATATTTAGGTTATGTATGTATGGGTTTAAACAATATGTGAAATAGTATTGTAAATTTCCTATTGTTTCAAAGGCAGATTTTTATAGTCTTTACTGGACCCATTGCAGCAACGTAGCAGGCTAGAATACAATTTAATTATTAAATAGTGATTGTGCAATTTAATTTAGTAGGTTAGACTGAGCTTAGGTTAGGCTGATGTTAGTTTAATTTAATGAGAACTCTGGTTTGAAATGATATGAAAAGGTCTATTTAAAAATAATGTTTATGTTTCAGGAAAATAATTGCAAATGTAAATATCTTTAATGCAGAACCCTCAATGCAGATACAAAACTTGCCTTGTTTTTCTAAGTACTACAAGATGACATTGAAGAAAACATTAATCATTTCTTGTCCATTAGTGTATGGAAATGTCTGACATTGTAATAAAGAACTCCAGGCTATGTAGTTAAAAGTATTTCTGCTGGTAGGTGCTAAGAAGCTGCAAATATGTCTGAAGGCTCTTCTTCAAGATATTCACTTAGCTCCAAACAAACATACAGGTCTTACAAAGAAAAATTAAGAATAACCTACTCTTATACTATCAGAGAGATAAGCATATGAATCACACTTATTGCACATCAGATGAAATTGTAGACTTGATTATCCAACATTTTCAGTCATGTCCTACTGAGGAAAGTCATTATAGGAGTAAAATACAAAGTGTAAAATTGCTTTCCTTCTGATTTAATTGCTAAGAAAATTCATTCTGTTTTTTTAGAAAAACATCCAGCTGTTCATGTCTAAATTTACCAATAAAGAGTTGTGTTTAGGTCAAGATATGATGTGAAGTTAGGGCTTCCATACTCTGACACATGACAGAAATGTAAAAAGTGTTTTGTACAACTTACTAAAGCAGCAACAATGAAGAAATGAAAAGGAATGAAGCAGAAAAATACTTGCACCATAGTAAAGCAGATTAGACATATGCTACATTGAAGGAAGACACCACCGCCACGGGTGGCCGAGGTCGTTAAGGCACGGACTCGTGAGCGGGAGGTCTGCGGTTCGAATCCCGCCAGGACCGTCCTCCCTGACTGGGGTTTTTTCCAGGTTTTCCTCAGTCTTCATAACTGGCAAATGCCGGGGAGGTACCTAAACTTAGGCCTGGAACGCTTCCTTACTTTAAAAAAAAAAATATCCTTTCCCAATTTATCATTTCATCTCATGTATCATTAGTGTCCACTGCCTGTGGTGCCTCAGTAGTAAAAACGGGCGTTAAACACTACTCAAAAAAAAAAAAAAAAAAAAAAGGAAGACATGTATACAAACCGAAGTCAATAAGAATGTTGTAATTTTATTTGCAGATTAGCAGCAAGTTTTATTCTCTTCTACATTGACACACACTAATATAGTTCTGAACTTACAACTATTGTGTTAGTAATGTTGATATGGATCAGTAACAATGCCTGTAAGACATGAAGGAGTGCTTAAACAAAAGTCTTTTGAATCATTTTCTTATTTGTTTGCCTCAGGAAATCTAATATAATAATTAGTTTTATGCAATCACCTTTATCTAAATTCTACTATAATTAAACAAGGTACAGGAATTCTACCTTGATTGCATCAGTTCCCAGTCTCTGGTTCATCAGCAGCAGCCTACTGGAATTCCAGAGGTCCAGGCTTCGACCCAAAATCCAACGTCGTAAAATAAGTACTGTTTAATTACTCTACCTGTGTCATTATTTTGTTAGCTAGCTACAGTCTCAGCAAAATATTAATTCCTTTATTTCTCAAATGCCTGCTATGCTATGTTTATTCATTCTAAAACAATCTCCAATCACAAGCTGAATAATTTAAGTAAAATTTAATATATTTCCATTTGGAGATCCATGACATTTTTCTAAAACAAGATAGCATGCCAAAGGATTCAATCCAAGCTCTTTGCTTCCAATGATAATACCCCAAAATTTCCTTATTAATCTGAACATACAGATATTAACTACCCTTTAAGTTATTTGATTTACTTCCCTTCTTAGTACCAAATTCCATGTATTTTTAACTTTACTCAGGAACTTCCCTGCTATCTTTTCTGAAGATTTTCATTAAAGCTATATTTCTATCCAATTTAAACAATTTCTCATTTATAAACTCTTTCCTGCAGAGTTTGGTCCCTTTACACTCAATACTATATGTTCCATAACTTCCTTTCCCCACATATTAGACACTGATTCTGAGGAAACTCTTTTCATGTCCCCTTTAATCTCTACACACTTGCTCTTACTCATGTAATCCTCTCTCTCTCTGTTCTTTATTTGATTTATTAGTATACTGCTTTCTTTCCCATTAATTTTTTTACTGATGTATAAAATATGAAAGATCTTTTACTTGCTATCTCACTAAACAGTTTTTGTGCTTTTACTTCTTCCAATCTCCTTACAGAATTTCAAAAACCATTTACATTGTTCTCCCTCCTCCAAATATGTTCTCCAGTATAATCTTAAGTCCATTACTCCACTAAAGCCCTCCCCATAATCACATCTTTCTCTGCCACTCTTTGCATTACCGCCATAGGTGGCCAAGGTCGTTACGGTGCAGATTCGTGAGCAGGAGGTCTGGGGTTCGAATCCTGTAGGACTGAGGTTTTTCCAGGTTTTCCTCAGTCCTCATAAATGGTAAATACTGGGAAGGTACCCTAAACTTAGGCTTGGAATGTTTCCTTCCTTTAAAAAAAAATCCTCTCCCAATTTATCATTTCTTCTCAAGTATCACCACTGTACACTGCCTGTGGTGCCTCAGTAGTAAAAATGGGCATTAGACACGATTAAAAAAAAATCCTCTTCGTATTTCAATTTTTGCAAATTCCATTGTTGTTGTGCTTGGTAGGCCTCATATTTTTACAAAAACGTCCTATGCACAACATACACAATTTCCCATTCTCCTTTCAGTCCCCATATTTCAATACCATACAACATTTTTGCCTCTATTACCATATTATATATTTTTTTTTTTTGGCATTTAACATTTATATTTGGTATTCTATATTTACAACCTCTAATTGCTGCCATTTCTCCTTTCCCTTTTGCTATAGCTAATTTTTTCTCCTTCTCCAATTTGCCACCCTTATCAGTTTTAACTCCTAAATAAATGCAATCCCTAACTACCTTTTATTCTTTATTTCCTTTCCTCTGCTTCTCATATTTACTAAATTTTGCCCCTTTCTTGAATACTACTATTTGAGTCTTCTTGTGATTTATATTTGAGCTCCAGTCATTAAATATTTATCTATTTACTGCAAGGATTGCTTTAAGCCATTTGTTGAGATAGACCCTACAACATCCTACATATGGATCTGCAAATAATAACCCTAGGATTGTAACAGTATTAATAACTGGCAATGAATTGTTTCTCTTTCCTATCTCTGTTGTTATGCCATCAGTGAATAAATTGAATGACACTGAGCTGAACTTACACCCTTGCCTTAACCGCTTCTCTTAATTTATTTGTCTTCTTACCATTCCTTTCCCTGCTTTCACAACTAGAGTCTATTATGGGATTCCTGCTTCTAGCCAAATTTAAAAAGCAGTATTTTCCTTTCTGAGATTTTGTGATTGAATCATGATATACATAATGAAATTTATCATTATCCAAACAATTTTGTGATAAAGAGTTATGGTATTTATTAGTTCTATTGTGTAGCAGTGTATAAGTTTGACTTTTTTTGCATTTGCCTCTATTGTTGTATAGAACTCTTTTTCATAAAACTCTAAATTTTGAGAACTGTTTTCAGTTTATTGTTGTTTAAATTCCAAATCTTTCTCCCTTTTCAATTTTAGGATGCTTGTTTTACATACTGAGCACATTTAGAATAAAGTTGTATCTGGCATCTATGGGACAAAGACAGTGCCAGATAATTGATTTTGTTGAAAAATTGGAAAATACTTTTATAGATATGTAAAGACATACTGCATAAAATTTTTTTTCATACGAAATTGAGCATTGTTCATGTGAATTTTATGGAATTTTAAATACAAAATTTATTTTCAATACTCTACTGTATAGTCATCCATTGGTTCATAATAAAATGGTACTAAAATTGCCATGCTGTAGGACATTATTAATTGATGGCCATAGGATGCCAATCAAGATCAGGGTAGTGAACATCAAAGCTAATAGAAACAATTAAGATGAAGTGGTAGCATGTGACGATACTTCCATTAATTGTGTCCTACTAACACCCTTTTCTATTTTATTCAGCAACTTTAATTTTATATTAAGCATATGAACATTTTGCTTGTGTTTCATGGAATCCATCATGCAACTGTGAATTATTTCATTTAAGTATCTATCCACAGTATGTAAGTGTGCAACTGCCACGTTTGCATTACCACACTTGCTACTATAAAGCCATGCTGTGTCCATATGCCACACATGTCATTGTTAGAAGACAATGAAATTTCACCAAAATACTGTGTGTCTAAATGTGCTGTGTTTTTTTTCCCCTTTCTTTTCTTATTGAAAAGTACTAATGTTTGGTATTGCTGGTTATTTGGGAACCAGAATGAGGGACTTTACTGTAATTTGTAAATGATAAAATCATTATAGAATACTTGTAATGTTGTATTTTGATAAAAACAGATGGTAAAGCCTTTTGTTCTTTTTCCACAAAAGAATTTAAAAATTTTCATTATATCTCTGGCAGAAAATGTTCAATTAGAGACACCTCTCTAACATAGCAGCTCTTCCTGCACTTACATGCCTATGCAACATTTTAAACTGCTTCTGTAGCTTAAATACCTTTTAACAACACTTTTGTGTCATTATTAAAATGCCAATTCTTTTGTTTCATAATATTAGTTATAAACTAAAAGAGCCTTGCGCTTGTCTATTCATTAGCAACTTGTGTCTGATTATTTTATGGTTTAGTCTCCTATCCAAAACATATATTTCTTGGTGTTGCAAATTCATGGAGCATAAGTAAACAATGACAAGAAAATACTTGTAACAGATCCAGGAACTGAGCAGGAACTAACCATATAGCATGTGCATTGACACCCAGGCCTGGCTGCAGCATTACATGTTTAAACTTTTTATTTTAAATTTTCATGCTCAAGTTGGCACAGGTCAAAATGCATTGATAACCAATATATTTATTACAAACATGTTCTAGGCTCATAGGAACTCCATTGTGTTAAGCAATTCTGATGTCAGAAAATTAGCAACACTCTAGCATAAGTATTATATATGTAAAAATGCTTAAGAGTTAATGGGAGGCATATATTCCTTCTTTAAGAAAATTGCAGCTATCTCTCTTATCTCTAAGACAGCTTCAGGGGCTTGAATGGGCAAGGTGACAATAAATGTTAAATTGTACATTTAATTAAAAGCATAATATGATGGAGCATGTTGGGCAGCTGATACAGGAGATTAAGTTTTAAATTATGGTCTATGATTATTCATTCAGAAAGAAACTAAATATAAATCCCTTTGCAAGCTTTATAAAATGTATAATATTTTGGAGGAGCAGTTGGCAAATAATGAAATATCTAATTCTTTGGCTACTGCCATGTGTGGCTGAGGTCTTTAAAGCATGGACTCAAAAGCAGGTATTCTGGGGTTCATTTCTCTTCAGGACTGTCCTCCTTGAGAGGTTTTTATCAGGTTTTCCTCAGTCCTCATAAATGGCAAATGCTGGGGTGGTACCCTAAACTTATGCCTGGAATGATTCTTTCCTTCAAAAATAGTTATTACCCACCTGTGATGCCTCAACAGTAAAATTGGGCCTTAGAGAGCGTTAAAAAAATTCTTTGTCTAAATTGAATTATGGAAGAATAGGCAAATAGTAATTAATGTACAGGTTTTGAATTTATAGCAATAGCATGGGTATGAGTCTGTAATGTTATTGGGATGGAAACAGGTTATGACAAAATATACTCTTAAAACTGAGGATTGTTCAGAAGCTAAAGCAGTGCATACTTTTAGAAATCAATCATAATGAATGCTTTTTTTTTTAATGGTGTTTAATGCCTGTTTTAACTACTGGGGAATTATAGGTGGTGGGACACTAATAATAAATAAGATGAAATGATATATTGGGAAAGGAATTATTTTTTTAGGAAGGGAAAGTTCCAGGCCTAAGTTTAGGGAACCTTCCTGGCATTTACCATTAATGAGAACTGAGGAAAACCTGGAGGAAAAAAAAAAAAAAAAAACAGTCAGGGGGACAGTCCTGGCAGGATTTGAACCCCAGACCTCCCACTCATGAGTCCATGCCTTAACAACCTTAGCCACCCATGGCAGCATAATGAATGCATCAATAAAAACTTAATAACATTCTTTTAAAAATTGATTGTAGCTCTAAGTTCCTGGAATGTATGTAATTGTCGATTAATGCATTTCTTGTGAGATGTTCTAGATGAAATGTTTTGCTTGTTATATTGTAAAAGACAGGCAAAATATTAATGAATTAGGAATACTTTTGTCAGATTTTGTACATATGAATCTAGAGATGAAATGAAGAGATATAATTACAGATTGGTGGATTTTATTTGCTCAGAAAAGGAAGAAAGCAAAGAAGGATATCTACATCCAGACATGGTCTTACTAATGTCATGGATCAAATGGGGAATTTTTGTAAGGAAGGCATGTTTAGGATGAAAATATTTGTGTGTCATTATTTACTCCTGTAGGCCCTGTATTGTCGGGAAAAATAAAATAAGACTAAACTTTTTTCTAGCAGACACATGTTTCTAAACCACTCATTACTTGCCTGAGCATGAGCCATGCACTGTGAAAGTCAGAAAGATGGCCCCCTTCTGAAGGACTGGAACCTTCAGCAATTTCCCGTATTTACACAAAAGAGGTTATATAAAGGACTGACAATGAACTTCTCTCTCTAGTAATAGTTTTTCAGTTTCTTCAGCTGATTGTGAAGTTCATAGTTTCTATGAACATGTGTTGCATTTTCTGATTGTAATAAAGTTTAATCTGCACTTAAGTTATATATTAGTAAAAGGTGAAGAATTAGCAGAAGAATAAGTAGAATGAAATATTTTTGGCTGAGATGGACAATTTGTGTTGATTTAACACAGACAAACTTGGAAATTGTTGCTAATTTTTAACATTAAGATTGGAGTGCTGAATGTTATTTATTGTTAATTGTTTAGTTTGCTTTAAAGCTTATTCACTTCTGTATTTGTATTTTTTATGGACAGGACAACTCCTGCAGTTTGTAATATGCTAACCTTTGCAGTTAACACATACTGGAGATAACTTGGTAGATTTAGTGCAATTTATTCAGGAATGATTTTACTCGAGATTCTTTATGACAATTTATAGTATGTCCATATTCCTGACAATTAGAGCACTGTTTGCTTAGGTTTTGAAGGCTCTATCTTGACCATTGGATAATATAATCTGTTCACATCATAAATATTTTCATTTATGGATTTGGATTAAGACTAATAAATTAAAGAGGTAGGGTGATTTCAATGACGAGATGATAAACAGGAATAATTTTTATTGGTTCATAGTTGAGTGATTGCAAATCTTCTATTACAGCAGTTGTAGCACATGTAGGATGTGAGCTGTGAATGACCACTCTTTAGTTTCACTCTTGTTTTATTTGGTAAGTATGATATTCTGCTTTGTGTAAAGTAAAATATTCCATTACTTTTCTGTAGCTTTTAATAGAATCAAAACAAAATTTTACTTTTTGTTGTTGTTGAATATTGTGTGTTTATATATTCAATGTTTATACCAGTAAGAGCTTTTATGACAGCATTGATATCTGTAACATTACTTACATAGATTGATGGAGGCATGGATGGCTTATTGTTTTCAGTAAGCATTTTGTTTTCACATTCATCTAACGGATTTTCCAAAGATACAAAAGGATTCTTTATTACAAAATGTGAAGTGCTAGAGCTAGGATTGTTCTTTTACCCTTGTTTATAGTATTGGTATTAGGTTCATCCACAATATAATAGGTCATAGATGTTGGTAGCTTATTGCTTATGTAGTATGATAGTTGATAAAAATAAACTTATAATATAAATAGAAACTGTTGCTAACGCTTAACATGTGCATTTTAGGTAAATGAATCTTCAGCAAAAGACACATTCACAAAGTTATGGCATATATTTTATGGGCTAAATGTTCACTGAGCGACCTGTATTCTTGTATATATGAGAAAATAAAAGTTGTTTAACCACTTTCTCTGGCACTTTTAGTAGTTCTAAGTAATTAGCAATACATGGCAGTCAAGTAAAGTTTCACTGTCATTAATATAAAGATATTTGGCCTTTGTTTTGATTTTTCTTGCACATGGATGATATCCACGGCGGATCACAGCTGCACACGCCAACAGTCAAAAATGCATATTGCTGCTGTTAAGGCTGGTTAGTGCTTGTTTTAAGTTTGGAGCAATAAAGAACTACTGTTTTATTGCATTTAATTTTTCTACTTGCAATGGCTCAGGGATTTAATATAGAACGGTGCATTTTCATTTACTGTGATTTTTTAAGAAGTGAATCAGCTGCTCGATGTCATCAAAATTTCAAGATTGTTTTCTGGGATTCCATCCACCCAACATATCTACAGTTCATAAAATAGTGCTCAAATTCTAAATAATTGGATCAGGAATCAGTGTTGTGCAAGAAAATATGGTCAGTATTACAAAGGTAGAAGGCATTATCTTTAACAAGGCATTGATATATATCAATATTTTTCACAAAATGATTTGCTTTTTGTGAATTTAACTGAGTCATGCAGTTTTAAACACAGTTAATCATTTTCTCTAAAATGAAAAATGTCAGTAACCAGATACTTTTTGTTGTGTTTATACACATTATATCAGATAAAAAAAAAGTGAAACATAAAATTATGTTTGGGACAAATTTCTGTGACACCAAACTTGCTTCAGGGTACCTGTTACAGACCAAAAAGTTGCATGATTCTTCATGTGTCTAGTAGTAGTATTGGTCTACTCTAGAAGGTTGGCTACATGGAATAAGAATGTGTATGCAATTTGCAAGTCCCTAAATATGAGGTAAACTTACAAATATCAGGACAACTTTACTTTTGTATGGTGGACATTACTTATTAAGGTTTCAAGAACAGAAAAAAATGTTCCATATTATGGCATTCTATCATCTATTACTCAAACACCACATGAGTAAATGAATGAATATTTATTTCACTAATAACATTTAGCGGGTTCAATTCCGACCAGGGTTGATGGATTTTTTCAGGCATAAAAATCCTAAGTATGGCTTCCTTTGCAGGGGAAGTAAAAATGTGGGTCCAGTGTCATAGGTTTATGTTAAGAAAAAGAACAAGCCTGAAATAAGAGGCCTCTGAGCAAAATTCACTGCTTTGAATATTTTGCTGCTGACTTGAGATGTTAAAGAATGTCTGTAAATAAAACAAATCAACAACAAAAAACATTTATACAAACACTCATATATATTAATTTAAGAACTTTCTAAAAATAAGACATTTTTAAAAAATTCAGTTGAAACTCATACAGTGAAGCTTGTTAAATGTAAATTATATCTAATCTGTCATCTTATGCTTCACTTACTTTTAAAACTAGTCCCACCATATTTAAAAGTAAGCGAAGCATAAGAGTGTGTTAGACGACAGATTAGATATAATTTACTCATATATATTAATTTTTACACCTAAGTTTGGATTATAAAATGTATGTAAACTTATTACTATTAACATTTAAATATTCCATTTTATAAACCTCAATGTATGAAATGCATTTCTTCCATACTCCATTACAATTAACGCAGGTTGAGTATATAATGGAGAAGTATATTCACTCCTAAATAGTGCCATTATCAACATTGTTATTACCATTTGTATTGTCCAACTTCCATTACCATTTTTGTCTCACCTTCCCAAAATTACTTTCCAAGTACTTTTATATATTCATCTCATCTTAAATTTAAAATTCTTCAGCCTCTTATTTCATTTGATAAGTTTCCTCAGTTTCATAAAAGGAACTGTTCCCCCCAAAACTTGAATTGTTACATTCTAAAATACAATGCCAAGTACTATCAGCTTCTTCATAATTGGACATTTTCCCTTAATATATCTATTCCTTATCTCACTTAAGCATGTTATTCCTATTCTAAACCATGCCAGTCCTTCCTTTCCTGTATTATCACAGATTTCAAACTATTTTTCTTTTCCCTAATCAATTTTCCTTGTTCTATATAGTTTCAGAAACTTTTTGACATTAAGACTAGCCCATATTTCCAGTTTTTCAATATTCTAACTCTTTGTACCCTTCTTTTTGTTTGTGAGCATTCCTGATCATATCGCTGTCATTAACTTCAGCCTTCCCTCAGAAACATTAATTTTTTTCCTGCTCTTTTGATGGGTTTCTCCATACATGCTTTATTTAATTTTTCTGTCTTCTAATCTTGACAAATTACTTTCTTCCAAGTGTTTTACTTCTTGATTTAATTTCACATAAAACAATTTGACTAATTCATTTTTCCATCGGTAGAGTTCCAATTAGATACATAACCTTGAAAACTTTCTCTCACTACTATTCTGTAACATTTTGAGCTCCATTTTTTATTGGAAAATGATTACTTGTACTTATCATATTCAAGACCTAAAGAGTATAACTTAACCTATGACACTTTGGCCATTTTTGCTTATAAAAGTAAATTCTCTACACTCACCTTTCCCTTTTACTCCATTGTATGTTAAAAGGTTATTCTCTCCACAGAACTCTATTAGTTTTTTCCCTTATTGTAAAAATCTTTATCATTTCTACAGTGTTTTTCTGGGTCTACCTCTGTTGGGCCCTAAACATTAAAATTGACTCTAATATTTGTTCTTCTCCTATTCTCTTGCAGCAAGTTCCTCCACCAACATAATTCTGTACCTGTATATTTGCCATGTAAATCTTCAATATTTTTTCTCAGCTAAATAAACAAATTTGAGTCATCAAAACTTGTACAGAACAATGTCCAGACACATTTGTATACTTCCTCCAAATAGATCACTAAATACACACCACAACACTTTTGTCACCTCCTTACAAATATTCCTAAATCCCCAGACACCTGGTGTTTTTCTTTGACCTTCACTCCATCTTTATCAAAATAATCATACCTGGTGACAATAACAAAGTACTATAATGTCCATATCTCGACCACTGCTATCACATGTGCCCTCCTGGTTATCTGATAAATGTTGCCATTATGCATTTTTGTTAAACCATTTCTACATTCGAGCATACTAAGGAAAAGGAGCTTAAAACCAATACTGAGTCCTTTCTCTCAAATCTATAAGGCTGTAATTTTGCTTCGCTTCTTGTTAATCTTGTCCCTTTATTCGAAGCAATTTTCCTCTCTTGCACTTGCATAATACTTTCCCCAAGCATGGGGACTATGCACGAGCCAGCCTCTCTCCCCATGTCTAAGCCAACTGTAATTCTTAAGGTCATCCTGTTGCATCATCATGCACAAACGCCACATAGAGAGAAGCTATTAGTTCCCAAACCACCAAAATTTGCTTTTTCTGAAGTGCCAGTAAAAATTGAAGTAAAGACAATTATTTAAGGAGTAATGATAACAGCATCTCAAAAGAAACATTTTTTTAGCCAACAAGTATTGAATTACCTTATAAGGGAGTTGCAGCTAAGCAAAGCAAAGACTGAATTCCTGGCATTCTTTCTTAACTCTTTCACTGCCAAGATCCAATGCAGTTCCACATAAAACAATGATTTTTAAAAAGGGCTACATGTGTGGCAGAGTTAATTGTACTACAGTTAGCAAGTAACACACACACACACACACACACACACACACACAAAAAAGTTATTTAGGAGTGAACTTTCACATGAATGCTATACCTCCAAGCTTAAAATACCAAGATCTGATAAAATCCAATTTGACCTATGGAGATTGGTTTTCTGACATAGTTATTTTAAGTTTTCTGCTACAGATGTTGCTTGTCTGTTCCATGGTATTTGAACTACAAGTTAATACCAAATTTTCTTCTGGAAAAGTCAAAAGCTGATGTATATTTTATTTTGCTTTGTGAAGTGGTCATGTGCTGGCTGGTGCTGTTGGAGGTACCATGAAAGTGTGGCTTCTCAAAATGGGAAATTACCTTAACAAGGTTTCCCATATTTTAATGGATTTTTTTTAATAACTATTTTTCTAACCAGATATCTCTACCAATGTTACACTTTTGTAACTTATACAATTAGAAAAATAAAAAAAACTTCATACCTAAAGGAATTTTGGCAAAATTCAAACTAGGGAAAAGAAGTTTTTTAATAGGGAATCCACATTGAATGCAAGCTGTAGAGAAAAGAAAAGTTAAAAACTACAAGTACTGCTTTTGTCAACAAACTCTAGCACTAGAGATGGCTAAATGTATAAAACTCTAAAAAATAAAACCAAAGATTTGTTAACTCTGAAACAGGTGTGGCATATAATTACTACATGGGTAGAATATCAGATATGTTGTAATGTTGTGCTGTTCTCTGGACTAATGCAAAACTCTGAAATACAGTAACTATATTTAGCATTTTTATAAATATAAAAATAGTATATAACCAATCACTAAATTACAATTCACAGTTTCATTTACAGAGGCTTTGGCAAATGACTGGCTAGAGGAAATAGCTGTTACATAAGGAAATTTGGTCATGCAAGGGGAACCAGCTGAACCAAATTTAGTCAGATTGTCTAAAACAAAGGGAAAAAAAGCTGTGTATGTGTGTTAGGAGGGATGGGAAGAGGAAAAGATCAAGGACCATGGGTGAAAACTGTGAACAGGAACTTAATCCAAATTAATGTAATACAGTTTTTTTCACACTAACTCCATTCACTTACACAACAATCTGGACATATGTTTCGGGAGTGATCCCTCCCATCTTCAGCCTACAGATAAACTGTTGTTATACTTGGTGGTTGGGTCTCTTGATGTTCTTGTGGCGGCATCTGTAGGTTCTATTAGGAATTTGCTGAGTTCATCCATTCGAGGGAAATCGAAATTCATCAAATTATCCTTATTTTTTGTAATGAAAATGTTTTCCCAAGTGGAAAGTTCTATTGTGTTATGAAGTTGTTTAAGTAGTTTTATCTCTGGTTTAATTGCATGATTTTTATTCCAAAAGTGTGCTGCTATTGCTGATTTATCAATTTGTTTTAAGCGAATATTTCTGAAGTGTTCTTTTTTCTGGATTCCCAAATTCCTATTCGTTTTTCCAATGTATTTTGTATCGCACTCTGCACATTCTATTTCGTAAATACCTGACTTTTGTTCTGTTGGCATGTAGTCCTTTACTCTGCAACCTAATAAGTTCTTTATATTAAAATTGTTCTTTGGGACTAACATAATTCCTTGTTCTTTGAATATCTTTTTGAACTTATTGTGGTAAATTGGGTGGTATGTGAAACTTTCGAATTTGTACCTTTCTTTTGCACTTTTAAGTGTGGAAACATCTCTTATTGATTTTTGTTTTTTGGTTTTATTGATGATTTTTATTACTGTGTCTTTGTTGTATCAATTAGTTTCTGCTATCTTTATGATTTGTTGGTATTCCAATTTGTACTCTGTTTCTGTGAGTGGAATGTTAACTAATCTGTGTGCCAAACTATAAAACACTGCATATTTATGTGGAATGGGGTTAAAACTGTCATTTTTTATGTAATTTTCTGTGTGAGTATCCTTTCTATGAATTCCAAATGTAAGATAGTTTCCATTTTTTATGATTTTTACATCTAGGAAGGGGAGATATCCACTTCTTTCTTCCTCTATGGTGAAATTTATAGATTTGTGCTGCAAATTCAGAAGTTTTAGTGCATCTGTTGTATGTTTTTTCAGAATTATTGCAAATATGTCATCCACATACCTATACCATGTTTTGAAGATTAGAGGGAAGGCTTTGGTGATATGCATTTCAAACGAACTCATAAAAAAATCTGCTAGAAATGGAGATAACGGGTTTCCCATAGCTAGTCCGAGACTTGTTGGTAATATTTTTTATTTAAAATGAAGTAATTTTGTTCGATGCAAATGTTTGTAAGATTTATCAAGTCTTCAATTTCTTGTGCCTGTAGATCTAAGAATTTTAACCAATTCTTTAACATTAGCATAAGTGTATCTTTTGGTATGCTTGGGAATAAGGCTTTTATATCAAAGAATACCATTATATTTTCTGCTGTAATTTTGTAATTTTTCTACCAAATTCTGTGAATTTTTGACACTCAAACTTTGGTATTTTTTCAAGGATTTGAAAATGTGGGTTAATTTTTTTGCTAACAAGTATGGTGGTGAATTGATATTATTGATTATAGGTCTCATGCTATTATCTTTTTTGTGTAATTTAGGAAGTGCATACATTCTAGGTAAAACTGGGTTGCTATGTGTGAGTTTTCGTTTTTCGGTAGTGGACAGTATTTTTATTTCATCTAATGTTTTATTCAAGTTTTTAGTGCAGGTTTTAAGTTGATTCTCTGTAATTGGTTTATAATCTTGACCTTTTAACATGGTTTCTATCCTGTTTATGTAGTCTTCTTGGTTCAAAATGGCGATTTTATTGCCTTTATCTGTTTTTGTGAATACTACCGGTTTTTCTTTTAGTTGTTTTATTATGTTTGTGTAATTGTTGAATTTATTTCGGTTTTTTATTTTCTCTAAGGTTTTTGTACATTTCAATTTGATAAACGATTTTTCATTTTCTTTCAGTTCATTGGTGGCTATGTTAATATCCGCGATGTAATCTTCTATTTTTTTGGAGAAACCTACACATGTTTTTAGGCCTTGGTTTAGGAATTTTAGTTCGTTGTTTGAAAATGTGGTGCTTGAAATATTAATAACATTCTCTGTGGTTTGTGCAACTTGTTTGGGTACATTTTTGGTTTGAAGTTTTCGTAAATTGTAGAACTTCTTTTTCAATTTCTGATTCTTTGTTTTCATTTCGTTGGTTAAATTTTTATGCAGATGTTGTTGTACGTTTTCCCAAATGTGAAATCCCAAAGTCCTCGAAAGTTTTAAATGTAAATCATAACATTTGAAGTTGGTTTTACTTAGTTTTTTATATTGTACGCTTCTCTCCACTTCAATTACTCTTTTTTCAGCTGCTTTTTGGTGTGGGCTATTGTCTATTTTAACTGTTTTCCTCATGAATTTTGGTGTGATTTTATTTTTTAGGCACAAATTCAGGAATTTTATGTTAGCTATGATGTGTCTTTTTTTAATTTGAAGTTTCAAAAAGGTTTTTATAATGCGTTTGCTGTAACTGAAGTTTAAATTGTATGTGTTGAGTTTGTTTGTTTGTGTTTCTGCCATTTTCTGTTAACCACATGGTTGAATTGCTTGTAAAGACTTGTATGTCTATGTAAACTGAATTAAATGTACTTACGAAGCTGTTGACAATGGAGTGGTATATATAAAAACAATGTAATACAGTTTTTTTCACACTAACTCCATTCACTTACACAAAAATCTGGACATATGTTTCGGGAGTGATTCCTCCCATCTCCAGCCTGTAGATAAACTGTTGTTATACTTGGCGGTTGGGTCTGTTGATGTTCTTGTGGCAGCATCTGTAGGTTCTATTAGGAATACATTTGGAATTCATAGAAAGGATACTCACACAGAAAATTACATAAAAAATGACAGTTTTAACCCCATTCCACATAAATATGCAGTGTTTTATAGTTTGGCACACAGATTAGTTAACATTCCACTCACAGAAACAGAGTACAAATTGGAATACCAACAAATCATAAAGATAGCAGAAACTAATTGATACAACAAAGACACAGTAATAAAAATCATCAATAAAACCAAAAAACAAAAATCAATAAGAGATGTTTCCACACTTAAAAGTGCAAAAGAAAGGTACAAATTCAAAAGTTTCACATACCACCCAATTTACCACAATAAGTTCAAAAAGATATTCAAAGAACAAGGAATTATGTTAGCCCCAAAGAACAATTTTAATATAAAGAACTTATTAGGTTGCAGAGTAAAGGACTACATGCCAACAGAACAAAAGTCAGGTATTTACGAAATAGAATGTGCAGAGTGCGATACAAAATACATTGGAAAAACGAATAGGAATTTGGGAATCCAGAAAAAAGAACACTTCAGAAATATTCGCTTAAAACAAATTGATAAATCAGCAATAGCAGCACACTTTTGGAATAAAAATCATGAAATTAAACCAGAGATAAAACTACTTAAACAACTTCATAACGCAATAGAACTTTCCACTTGAGAAAACATTTTCATTACAAAAAATAAGGATAATTTGATGAATTTCGATTTCCCTCCAATGGATGAACTCAGCAAATTCCTAATAGAACCTACAGATGCCGCCACAAGAGAACATCAAGAGACCCAACCGCCAAGTATAACAACAGTTTATCTACAGGCTGAAGATGGGAGGGATCACTCCCGAAAGATATGTCCAGATTTTTGTGTAAGTGAATGGAGTTAGTGTGCAAAAAACTATTTCATTGTTTATATATATATATACCACTCCATTGTCAACAGCTTCCTAAGTACATTTAATTGAGTTAATCCAAATTGTTTTTCTAACCATAATCTTTGATGGTGTTTGTCCCCAAAATGTAAATTTCGATACTTCATTTTCAACTTATGTTCTACACATGGCTAGTGTGAAAGAACAATTTCTACATATAAAGTAGACAAAATTGTTAAATAAATATAACAAGTACATTAAAATTAATGTTGAGAAATTATTAGTCTACCAAAATCTAGTTCAATTGAAAATGCATTTTAAAAAGGCAAAATTTTAAAAATATTTTTAATCCTAGGGACATAAATGACAATCTTAAAATCACAGAATATTACTAGGACATATCATTAGTCATAAAAAATATTGATCAATATAGCTTCAAAATTGAGGTGAATACAAAATTTCTAGGAAAATTTTGCTGGCGTTATAACTGGTAGTTTTAACAAGAGTATACATTTTACCATGGTAGTGAAAGGGTTAGAGTATATTATGTGTTTGATAAATCCTGCAAAGTAACAAAATATAGAAGAGGGCATAAGGATTTTGCATGCTTCTACCTAATGAAAAAACATTACTGCATTGTTAATTATTTTTTTATGATATATGGATTCATCATGAATCGGTTCAATGGTATCTCTTATATATTGTTCAAATACAAGTCATAAAGCTGTTCCTGCACAATGGGAACAAACTTCATCCATTGCAGTAACTCACTCTGCTCAGCTCAAAGAGGCTAATGAAACTATCAAGTTATTCTTGAAGAAACTTGACTAGGAATGCTACAAATGGGACATTTAAATTTAAAATGTTCGAATTTCTTCTTAAGGCTTCAATATGACTGCATGAAGTATGTGTGCTTCCTTTGTCTATGGGATAGCAGGACAGATAATTTTATGCCAGATAAAAATGGTTAACAAGTGAGGAAGATATGGCCCTTTGTGTCCAGAGAAATTTGTTACTCTTACTCCTTGTCAACTTTTGGCTATCAGCAGTTTATAAAGGTTGGTATAGTAACTATAAATCTCTACATCTCATCAGGCAAATATTTCCCAAGTTATTTAAAGCAAAAATGAATTTGGAATTTTTACTGGGCCTCAAATTTGAATGATGCTTCAATTTAAAGAACTTGTAGATGTAATGACTTGATAATCATAGTGCTTGGGAATCTTTCAGATTGGTAATTCAATGGTTTATGAGCAGCAAAAGAAGTGAGAATTATATGGAATTGGCTTAGAATTTCATATGGAGTTTTAGTGTGCTTATGTGTAGAATATAAGTCAAATGCACTATTTGTTTTCTCACATTAATGCTTTTAGACAAAATTTAGGAAACAAAAGTGAAGAATGTGAATGCTTTCATCAGGACATTCAGGGTAGGGATTTTGAATGAAGGCATTTCTGTATTGAAAATTTGATTTTATGTATTATAAATATTTTTTTTTTACTTATTCCAACTGCATTAGAATGTATTATAAGTTAGAACTTCCATGTTTAGCTATATTAAATTTAGTAGAGGATAAAAGCATTCACTATTATATTCAACATATTGACATTGAGGTAAATTCAATGTTGTAATCACAATCAGTATCACAAAATGAAACATAACTAGAAAAATAAGATAAACCAAAACAGAATACAATTTTGTTATTTAATTAAGCTATAGAGTGTAATTCAGGTCATTTATAGTAAAGAAAATATGTAAAGGGAGTAAAGGAAGAAATGAAATGATATTATTCTTCAAAAGCACAAACTGCCAAGGTCATTAGCATCCAGGGAAGAAATGAATTATTTAAAATATCCTGATGTTCATCTTATTGATAGGTGTTGTCCAGTTGAATCCTGTGGTGGATGACTTTGTTGATAGTTTGGAAAGCATTTTGGCTTGGAGGGAATTCTTGGTATTAAACTGAATGCAGTTATTATAGGGATAAAAGAAATTATGAGAGTAGCTGGTATGAAAATAAGAGTGAATGAATTAGAGAACTATAAATTCATTTTAGTATTTACTGGAATGAAATGACAAGGAATAAGGGTTGAACTAGAGGTACAAGAAATTTTGGCAAAAATAGCATGAAATTAGATGAATGGGAAATTGCTTTGAGTGAGCAGGAAATTAAGGAGACAATGAGAATAGTAAAAATGTGCAAGCATTTACACAGTTCATGAAATTTTGCATAGAGCAAGAAAGATAAAAGATCTAATATTTTTATTAATAGAGGTCTTTATTCACAAAGCAAGAACTGAAGAGGTAACTTGTGCAGGTGATGGAATTTTTCGGGCGTAAAAATCCTAAGTATGGCTTGCTTCGGAAGGGAAGTAAAGCCGTGGGTCCCGTGTCATACATTTACGGCATGAAAAAGAACCTCAAGCCTGAATGAGAGGCCTCTGAGCAAAATTTGTCGGCCGTTTCACGCCCTGAGTTGAATGGGATGCTGATGACCTGTGATGTTAAGGAGCGTCCTTAAATAAATTAATAAAAAAAAAAAATCAGGTGATGGAAGGTTTGATCAACCATGAGGAAGGCACATATTCATAATATGCACTTGTGGATTAATGTTGTGGTATTTGAAAGAGAAAAGGACTGCAGTATAACAAGGAGATGATGTTTCCAAGTCAGATGGTTTGAGCAGCAGTGAAGTCAATTTACAAGAAGACATCACCCAACAGGAGCAACATGAACTGGTTAGAAGTAGTGGGAAGGAGTGTGGCATTGGTTGGAAAATGTTTCTATAGAGTTAGGTGCAGTGTCAACTCCATTTGGCAATATTTTAGAGTTAAACATTGAAATTTAACTAAGCTTAAAATGAGTGGTTATTCTTGCCAAGAGATATAAAAGATATCCAACTTAAAAAGAAATTGCAAGAGTACACATTTAGGCTGGGGTTACAGTAGGAAAAGAAATGAGTGGAAAGGGGTATGATATTGGGTTTTTGGAATTACAAAATGTTGAAAAGATATATATTTTTAGGATTTATTGGATGTTATTAAAGAAAGTTCATATTACTAGGATTAACAGAAACATGGTGATCGGAACTGCCTGTGGTGTCCCAGTAATAAAAACAAGCGTTAAACACTATTAAAAAATAAAATGGTGATTGGTATGGCAACTGTATAAAAAATGTAAGTTTTGAACTTATTGAGCAAATGGGTATGAAGTAAAAGATGAAGGGAGGAGCATCAGGAGTTGGAATTGCCAAATGGTAATTAATTCATAAGGTTAAAGAAAGGGAATATAAGGTGAATGGGAGTTATGTGGCTAATATTAAAAAAGATAACATTGTCAATATAAAACTTGAATCAGAATCAGCACAGTGAAACGTATGTAATTGTTTTATATAAAACCTATTTTTAAACCAGTTAAACTCTCTTTAAAGAGTGAAGTGCTTAAGAGTGTTGAATATTTTAGCCATTTTAACCATTTTAGAATTTTAACCCTTCCCATGGGAAAGAGATTTTAACTGGTTTAAAAATAGGTTTTATATAAAGTAAGATAGCATTGTGTTCAGGAATAACTTGTAAGTCATCCAGAAATTCCCTTTGAGGTACAAGAATAGAATATTTGCTACTGGAGGATTTTAATGTAGGAATGTGAATTTGCAATCAAGAGATTGTGATAATATACACCGGAAAAGTTTGTGATATTGGTATAACAAAATAATGAAGCTGGTAGCATGAAATGAGAATGGGCTTAAAGTTATTCAATTTTATGAAATTAATGGTTTGATGATTCTGAATGGATCTTTAAGTGAAAGTGAAAATGAAAATGAAAATGGTGAGTTTACATTAGTCAATATAGGGATAATGCAATGCTTTGTACTGCCATGGATGGCTAAGATTGCTAAGGCACGGACTTTTGAGTGGGAGGTCTGGGATTTGAATCCAGCCAAAACCGTCCCCTCTGACTGAAGTTTTTTCCCTGGTTTTCCTCAGTCCTCATAAATGGCAAATGCTAGGGAGGTACCTTAAACTTAGGCCTGGAATGCTTCCTTCCTTTAAAAAAAAAAAAATCACCAATCTATCTTTTCATCTCATGTATCATCAATGTCCACCACTTGTGGTGCCTCAGTAGTAAAAACAGGCATTAAACGCTTAAAAAAATGCTTTGCATAGTTGTGAGACAGTTGCTATAATGCCTAGGTAATTAATAAAGCAATTTGCAGAAACATATTAAGGGGAAAATTTAAATTCACTATTTGTTATTTTAATTGAAGAAATACTATTTTGTATAATGTAAGCTGCCTTATTTTGTAAGAAAATGTCGATATGTATGGCTACCAAATCAAGTACCTTGAGGCCGGTGTTGCAGCTCTTTTCAACTTTTGTACATCTCTGAAGGCCATGAACCATCATATGACCACTGGCAGTTGGAGATATGCATCCACACACACATACATTAGAAGCTAAAGCTATTTTAGCAAAAGATGCTCTTACCTAGCTACAGATAGCTATGTAATTCAAAGGAACATACTAAAGGATATCCTCAGAGCTTCTGCAGTGGACCAGGATATTCGAATATAATGTATGACTAACTTTTGAAATTACAGTTCATGGAATGTACGAAAGTATTAGCTTTTGCTGATGACCTGTTAATGATCAGCAAAAAAAAATCCTACTGGAAGTTGAAAGTATGCTAACATAGAAATGCAGAAGATAACAAAATGAGCAAACCAAAATAAAATCAATTTTAACAAACAAAAGTCACAGCTTATTATAATAATGAGGAACAAGAAAATACCTGAAAGGAACATTAAAATTTATGTCAGTAATGAAGTACTGGAACAAACAGATAACATGAAGTATTTGGAGGTAATTATTCATAAAGGATTTAACTTCAAATTCCACACAGAACACACAACAGAAAATGCAAAAACCTGTTATTCAATCAATGTGTGCTGTGGAGATTGAAATTTGACATACTTAAGGCTATTTATAATGTAGCATACTACCATTTTTGTCACATGCAACATCAATATGACTTGATTGAGCATGTAAAGGATCAATGCTACTAAAATACTACAAAGAGTACAAAGACTTTGTACTTATTAAAGTGGCGAAGGTATTCCATACAACATCCTATGAGGCACTATGTGTGGTAACAGGGACTACCCCTTTACTTATCAAACTGAAAAAGGTAGTAAGATGTCCTAAAATAACTAAGGGGATGTGAAAGAAAATATTGATTTTGATACTACAAAAAATTACAGAAAATGGAAATTCCTATCTGATATAGTTACTATAGAAGAAAAAATAGAAAATAAAGAACACAACTTAGAAATGTACACAGATGGTAGCAGAAGCTAGCAGGGAACAGGGCTGGGGTGGCCATAATTGAAAATAATGTACCCATAAGTCAATTTCAGTATAAACTTAATAAGAAGTCCTAAACTTAGGTATTCATTTTTTATACTAAATTCCATTTACTCACATAAAATAAAACATGTTTCGGGAGAATCTCTTCCATCTTCATTTACTTACTAAACTGCCATTACTCAAAACAGTGGCTAGACACCCAGATGTTCTTGTGTTGGCATCTGTTGACTGAAACAGGAAATTGCTGAGTTCATCCATAGGAGGAAACTGGAAGTTCATGAGGTTTTCTTTATTTTTTAATATGAACATTTTTTTCCAAATGGACACTCCATTGGGTTGTGAAGATGTTTCAGTAGTTAAATTTCCGGTTTTATTTCATGATTTATGGTCCAAAAGTGAACTGCTACTGCTGATTTATGCACCTGCTTAAGCCGAATATTCTTAAAGTGCTCTTTCCTCCAAATTTCTAAATTTCTCTGTGTTTTGCCCATGTAGCTCTGCTCGCAATCTGCTCATTTTATTACATAAATTCCTGATTTCTGTTTTGTTGGTATGGAGTCTTTTACTGTGCAGCCTTATGAAAATGAATGCCTAGTGTAAAAAAAAGAATACCTAAGTTTAGGATATATTACCACTCCATTGTTGACAGTTTCGTAAGTACAATATTTAACAAAAAGTTTTTAACAATCAGGCCAAACAGCTGGCAATTCTCAAGTCTCTGGAAAATATAGGAGAACTTGTATGCATACAAGATAAGATAGCAGCAATCCACACAGGCAGCAGAATAACTCATTAAAAAAAAAACAACAATCACCACAATTTAATTGAAGATATCAGACAGCAAATACAGAGCAGACAAAAGAAAGAATTGAGTATACATTTTACTTCGTTGCAAGCACACTGTGGAATATTTGGGAATGAGTTAACAGATCGATTGGCAAAAGAAGTGGCCCAAAACAAGGATGTACAAGAATCATATAAGAAAGTACCCAAAATTGCTGTGAAAAACTTAGTAAATCAGATAGTGTAAATGATGGCAAAGAAAGTGGTTAATGAGTAAGTTTGGTAGAGATACTAACAAGTGGTGGAAAATGGCCAACAATGAAATTAAATTTAAAAAAACATTGAAATAACTTTGTTAAGTGCATAAGATCAATAGACTTAGACACTCTATAGATATTTGAAATAATAGTACAGTTTATAATATTATTATAAGCAAGGGAATATAATTTCATCATTGTGTAAATTTAGAATTCAAATTGTTAAAGTAATATAGCTAATTGCATGTAGTATTACATAATACAATGGGTCCTGTGTACTAAAGATTTATTAAAAACAATAACACACACACACGCACACGCACGCACGCACGCACGCACACACACACACACACACACACACAGAGATTCGATCTTCCTTTCAATGTGCATATTTCAGCATTTAAGTAAGGAGCATTAGGTATTTAAGGTAGGTAAGGAGTATTACGTATTTAAAAAAAAAAAGTAAGTGAAGCTTTAAGAGTGTGTAGTTCAACTGAATCATACAATGCTATCAATTAAGCATTAGGTATGTTATACACTATTTTGCACTTGCTAATACTATCATTTTACACTATGGCTACATGCATGAAAGTAACTACTGGAATATCATGAATATGTCCTCTCTTGATTGAGAGATTATATTAAGATTCCAATTTTGGAGTGTTTCCTTATAGTGAAATATTGCTGAATGTTTTAAGTGCCAACTATTTTCAGTTCATTTGAATCACACATATTCATTACTACCATGGAACAGTAGATTAGTGTTTCTGGCATTGACTTGTATTTAAAGTAAATTTGAAACAGGCTTTGATGCTATTCTTAATTGAAAAGCAAAAAATTCTTTTGTCTCAAATTTGCTTACCATCAACAATATTTTTTTAATTTTATTCATATTCAAAAAAAAAAAAAAAAAAAATTACATTGTTATAACATGGCTAAAATGTATCTACTATTTATTTTTTTGTCCATATGTTCTGAAATGTTTCAAATAAAATTGTTTAGCATCATTATTACTGTCTGGCATTTGTAAGCAGCCTCCCTTTCTATGGTATTTTTAATATAAATGAAAAATTTATGTTTTTAATTTGTATTTATATCAATAATAATGAATAATTTATTATAGAACATAAATGACAAGGATATCAAAAGTAATTAACTACAGGGACAAAAGAGGAAAAATGTTCAGAACATAGTATTCAAGAGAAGTTAGAGGTACAAAAAATGAGAGAAAATGTGCGCCATTATAAATTGTCAGGTTGGATTTAAACAATCAGCTGCATGAAAAATATTCAAGGGAAATGAAGGGAAATAGTGTTCAGTTGATAATTATCAGTGGTTAGAACATTATGATGGAGCAAGAAAATGAAGGATATGGGAAATTAAAAATAAAACATTTTAGAGAAATGATGATAGTTGAAAAGAATATTGTCAAAGTAATTGAAAAGAAAACATTGCAATGGTTTAGACATTTGAAAAGGGTGGGAAAAGAAAGAATTTTAAAAATGAAATTGGAGTAGAATGCTGAACTTAGGAGAAGAGGATAGCGATGAGAACAACAGGTGGATGGTGCCAAGAGGAGTATAAATGGGAGAATTTACAAGAAAAGACTGAAAACAGAAATTTGTGGAAGAAAACTACTGCATTGTAGAAAATCCTTTAAAAATATACTAATAATTATTAGCTGTAGAATTGTATATCATGGTTGTTCTTTCGGAAAGCAATTCTCATCTGACCAATCTGATAATAAATAAAGTATAAATATAACAAGATGAATGGCAAACGCTTTATAGTGGACATTTGTATTTCAAGTAATTCAATTGTTAATTAGATTACTGTTGTTGATGGATGGCAGAATAATGAATATAGTGAATAATAAATGCAAAAATTATTAATAATGTTAAAGAAGTACCTGGTTGCTTATAACCTGAAAATCAATTGAGGAAACATAAAAGTACATAACGCTTTTCATTATTTGGTAACATTACGCACTTTATCTTATTGTATTTGTTTTTCTGAAGCAAAACTATGTTTTCAGCCTGTGTTTTCCATGCTGATTAGACTTGGCATTGAAACAGGTAGCAGGAAGAATGATTGTTTTGGTTTTCCATAGAAAATATGTAACATTCACCCTAGCTTATTAGTATATACTATAAACATAGGTGGGATTTTAGATAAGCTATATAAGTAGTGAGCATACTGAAACTTTTATCATTATTATATCATACACCTATGAGGACACATTCTGAGTATGTGGGAGTGTGGCTGCTCAGTTCCTGACATAGCTGATGCAATAAGCTAAATTGGAAGAAACTGTGAGACATTGTATTCACTGATGCCAAGAGGGAGAAAAAAGGCTAAGAATCATATGCAAATTTGGTTACCCAGAAGATAAAGAGAAAGCAGAACAATGCAATTTTGGAGTTAAATAAAGGCAAACCCACCTTCTAGAAAGTGATCTAGAGCATGGAGTCAAAGGCAGACCCATTTCTCCCAATAAGGTTCAAGGTGCAACCTTAATCTGCAAGTGAGTAATCGTGTGGTTCAAAAGTATCTTCATGCTGCTGGTGTTCATTATCGTTTACCTGCCAGGAATGAGGCTCTAACTGCAGTACTCCAAGAAGTGCTCATCACTTTCACTCTTGAATATCTACCTCAAAAACAGTCTTGGAGAACATAATCTAGTCAGATGGAAATGGCAGATAGTCTTATGGCACCGTAACAATACCTGAGCACAATGTTGCTATGACTAAAAGTGATCACATTATCATAGCCTTCTGGGATTGGATGAGTGGGAGAATTTACCTAGAAGTAAACCCCTAGTATTGTAAGATAGCTAAAGAGCTCACACATCTGAGCAGTTAAGGGCAGTGGAAAAACCAGGAAGATTGGTGATGAAAGTGATAAGGGTATGCTTGCTTTTTGCACCAATGGTGAATGCAGTTTGGTTTGAGAGATTTTATAGCTTTTATAATGGAATCATGATGAACTTACAGAATGGAGATACAGAATGAAGAAAGGATGGAGAGAGATGGATAAAGTACTAAATATATCTTGCATAACTATGTTAAGTAATACCACAAAATGGAGTCAATGTAGGTGCTTTGTTAGAAATGGGGAAGTTGAGTGTCAAAGGATGGTGATTGAGTAAGAACTAAAATATTGGTTCAGTTTACAGTAGATGCTTAAGAATAATATTTTGAAGGAATGTTTAAAATATCAGGAAGCCACATTAGGAAAGGCTAGTTAAGTGGATAAAATTGGAGAGGAATTGCTGAAGAAAGGGATAGATGATTTAATGGTTTAGAAGAGAACAGTTAATATAGCGGTTCTAGAGGGGCATTAGAGTCTGATTAGATGATACATATAGGTAGGCTAATTTTGTATTCTTTAATGAGGGAAAAGTTAACTGATGTTCTATCAGGAATTAAAATAGAACACTAAGAGAGAAGTATTTATTAACAAATGTAACAAGAAAGAGAGGGAGGAAATGGTTTGATTAGGATTTTGGAGTTTAAAGGAAATGAGAGGAAATATGGAACAAGGTCTATGTCCAGTTTGTAATCTGCTTGCTTTTGTATAGAAACATGATCTGTTTGTCATCACACAGGATATGATTCGGTAGAGAATACTCAAAACCGACTTTCTAGTAAGCGATCGAGAGCATGGAGTCAAAGGTTGACCCATTTCTCCGTACATTGATGCAAGTTTTTTTTTTTTTTTTTGTCACCCCAAATCTCTTGCCTCTTGAAAGTGAATCTGAAATAAATAAGCCTTATTTTGTTGTTGGCTCTATGTGAGCATTCCATTCTCTCTCTCTCACCTTTATGAACTTTTTGACATCCATCATATTACATTGGTTTATCGTTCTTCATTTCTTACCCTATTTATTCTAGTTTTACTGACTAAGTCAGGTAGAATCCATATTCACTTTTGTTGTACTCATGATTTGCTAAGTCTCTTTTGTCTCTGCACAGGATTATGCACCATATGTCATCTCTGGTCTTAATGTGGTTTTATAAATTTTAGTTTTACTTTCAATATTAATATATTTAACCTTCCATATAACAACCATTAAGCAACCTGAAACTCTGGAGGCTTTGGAAACCTAATCTGTTACTTTATTTATTACATCCTAATGATCATGTTTATCCCTAAATATTTAAATCTCATGACTTGTTCAATAATTTTACCAATTATTTCCAGTTTACATCTTATTAGGTATTTAAATATGCACATGTAGTTGGTTTTTGATACTGCCATGTTATACCATATTATATGTGTCTGCAGTAATTACAAATTGGTAGAGTGGCCTTTGAAGATAATCTTCAATTTTGACCATCAAAACAGCATCATCTGCATAGCACAATATATTCATTTTTTTCCTCATTGCATATCCAGGTAAATGATTCACTCTTTGTATTAATTTATCCAGTAACAAATTAAATAATAGAGACTAAGTGAATCTCCTTGTCTAATACCTGTAGAACATTTTATTTAATTTATTATTTTATCATTTATGTTTTTTGTGTTGTATTTTTGTCAGGTTCTTGAATTTATTTTAGCAGTTCTTTTGAAACATTACTTTCTCTCAAAATTTCAATTATGTATTTTAGTCAGATTGGATTTAATGCTTTTGAATGATAACAAAGCATAAATACACTGGTTTTCTACATTCAACAGCTCTTTTGACTGTCTGTCTTAATATAAAAATGACATCGATTGTGCATCTGTTTTTTTTAAATCTAGTTATTCCTCCCTTATTTTGAAGTCTTGAGTCTTTTATAGGTTATCTTGCCAAATAACTTTTGTGCGAATGATAGTATGGTGACTCCTCTGTAATTTTATGGGTTTTGTTTGTTTCCTCTTTTAAATATCGTGATTATAACACTGTTTTTTCATTTATTAGGAAATACTAGCTCCTTTATGATTTAAGTTAATAATTGTAATAGTTTCTTCTAATAGTCGTTTGCCTCCAAATATTAAAAATTCATTGCTTACCTCATCAATTCCTAATGCTTTCCTTTCTTTCATTTCATTTGTTGCTTCTTGTACCTCTTTTTCTGGTTCTGTAGTGACATTTTCCTCACTTTTGGCATTACCTGCTTTGAACATAGATTTGTAAAATATTGTTTCCATATTCCTTCATTATTGTATCAATCCTTACTGTTTCAATTATCTTGGCTTTCCTGTTTTTTAATAATTTCCAAACTTTCGTCTGAGTTTCATATCAATCCTTTTCCATTACCTTAGTGAATGCTTCCTAGTATACCACTTTTATTTTTTTAATTTTCATGTTTTTTTCATTTCTTATTATTTTATATGCATCTTTGTGTTTTGGTTTCTGAATGCTCCTGAATCTCAATAAAATCTTTCTTCTTTTTTTCAGTTATTTGTTTTACGTCTTCTGTAAACCATGATGCATTCTTTCTTGGTTTTCTTCTGTTCTTAGCTGGATGTTTACCCATGGCTTCTTTTACCACATCCAAAATATCCTTTTTAATTCTATTCCATGCTGTTTCCACATTATCATTTATTTCAATATAATTTATGTGTATTTTTTATTGTAATCATTGTGAATAAATTTTTTGTTGTTGTTATATCATCCATTGATTGTTTATTAAATTTCTCAATGAGAATTGTATTCTGTCTTATTTCCTTTTGATATTCCTATCTTATTTTACTGAGCAGTAGCATGTAATCTGTTCTAGCATTTGTAAAGTTCAATGTTCTAACTTCAAGTATTACTTTTGGTATAACTTTCCTGTTAGTTGTTATGTAATCTGTCACTGAATTAGTGCCTCTTGACCCTTGAAAAGTGTATTTATATTTGAGACCATGATAAAAAGATGTATATTAGATCTAAACCTAATTTAACAACAGAAGTTTATTAACATATCATCATTATCATTAATATCTCTTCATTAAAATGTTGATGAATTCCAACAAGTATTTGATTGCAATACACAAGCATTGAAATTTTCTATTATTACCATATAAATGATAATTGAGAATTTTATCTACCTGATTCTGTAACTCTTCATAGATTTCTTCTCTCTGTTTTCGGTTTACTAATACACTTAAGACAAATTTTTCCTTGAAATTTAGTGTCATTACCATAATCCTTTGATTTATATATTCTATATCTTCATGCTTTGTTAAAATTTACTGTGTATAAGTACTTCTACTCTGGTTTTTGCTGTACTATCTTTACTTTTACCACAATATGCTAAAATATAGCTTGATATCTTTGTTTTAATTTTTTCTTCATTTCAGTAATACAATATACATCAATTTTATATTCTTCTGGTTATGAGGGTTAGTTTTGGTGGTCTAGTGGTAACCATACATGCCTTGTAAACCCAAGATTGCAGGTTCAATCCCGGCCAGAGTCAATGGATTTTTTTGGGTGTAAAAATCCTAAGTATGGCTTCCTTCTGAAGAGAAGTAAAGCCCTGGGCCCCATGATATAGATTTACAGCATGAAAAATAAACCCAAGCCCAAATGAAGAGGCCTCTGAGCAAAATTGATTGGCCGTTTCATGCCCTGAATTGAATGGTATGCTGATCTGAGATGTTAAAGAGCATGTGTAAATAAACCTAATGAAAAACAACAAGTTGAGAGACAATTTATAATCTTTTTAATTTTGTGTATTATGTTCATTATGTTTTGTTTTGCCATTTTAGTCTTTTTCTTTGCAGGCTCATTTTCCAGAAGCCCAAATTGTCATTATTCTGTCAAGTTTTGTGAACAAAAAGACATACACTTCAGGTGCTTTTCTAGGCCATCTGAAGAGGGTGTTATTTTAGGGTTATCCTTTCCCTAGATAATCTTCAGTCACCATGGCTATATAGCATTATATACCCCCATGATTTTTTTTGTATTCAAGTATTATGCTTACGAGGTAGCAGACAGAAGTATAGATATATCGTAAACTTAGGTATTCATTTTTTACACTAAACTCCGTTTACTTACATAAAATAACATGCATTTTGGGACAATCTCTGAGCAATTGAAGATGGGAGAGATTCTCCAGAAACACATCTTATTTTATGTAAGTAAATGGAGTTTAGTATAAAAAATTAATATATAAATTTACGATATATTACCACTCCATTGTCAACCGCTTTGTAAGTACAATATTTATAGAAATAAAAATATTTCATCCAGCTTATTCATTGTTGGGGAGTCACACCTTCCTCTTCCATCTCTGAAGCTGTTGAGTATCTTTGTTGTGTATTACCAGTTTGTAGTGATATAGAAAATGCCACTTTGAATGTTCAGGAATGAGTGAGTTGCATCTGCCATTGACAAAAGAGAAATGGTTAAGATTAGGAAAGAAGGTAGCAATAAACAAAATTTTTGAGAAGCAGTCACAAGCCAGGAATCTAGGAGAGTATCACTGTATTGAATTACTAACAAATGGATATGGATGATGAATTAACCTAGTGAACTTTGGGATGGTAATTGTTCTGTTGTAAGAGAGTGTTTAGAGTTAAGGGAAGTTAAATGAATAGTTTTGATGGCCTTCCATAGATAAATATGGAAAAAATTTTAAACTTAGGTATTAATTTTTTTACACTAAACTGCACTTACTTATGTAAAAGTAAGACCGTTTCCAGAGAATCTCTCCCATTGCTCATCGAACCACCATTACTCAAAACGATGGCTGGAAATCCAGGTGTCCAGCCATTGTTTCAAGTAACGGCGGTTTGGTGAGCAACTGAAGATGGGAGTGGTTCTTCTGAAACATATCTTACTTTTATGTAAGTGAAGTTTAGTGTAAAAAAATGAATACCTAAGTTTAGGATATATTACCACTCCATTGTCAACAGCTTTGTAAGTACAATATTTATGGAAAAAATTATTGATTGGATAAGACATAAGATAGGAACTTTTTTAATTTAGGATAATAAATGAAGAAAACATAGTGGAAGCACTAAGTGGAGTTGTTAAGAAAAGGGAATGTTGAACCTGTGCTTTTTGGCTATCTGAAGATATGGGTTTTGCCATTGGGCAAGGAGGAAAGACAGTTTTATCTTCTGGTTGGTTGAAGATGCCCATCCAATTTAGATTAGCATAATATTTTATTTAAAATTGAAAATATGATTATATTATAAAGGGCGAATTGCTATTAGTGTTCTTTTTCTGATAATTACTGTATATGTTTTTATGATATAATTTTTTTTAGTTATCATTTGAGGCAGATTTGGAATTTGAATCAAGCCATGCATTATCATACTATAAGGTTTCATTGAAATAACCTAGTTCTATCGAAACAGTTCCCTCAACAGTCAAATTCTTCTAACCAATATTTTGCATTTTCTTTATCAAAAAAAAAAAAATTGCAATTGAATGTCTCTTTTGTAACAGGTAAAGCCAACCATTGAAAAAATTTAAATCTTGAACACCTACATTTTTTAGTATTTTCATTTGCTTTTGATCAAATTTAAAATGAATCTTTCTGAAATTAAAGTTTCTGGTTCTTGATATATCGCACTATAAAATCGCTTAGATTTGTTTTTGGAATCTATGCAGCAGTATTAATTATTTTTTATGATCCCAAATTATTAATGTAAATGATATAGACTTGATAATTTCACTCTTTTCAGCAGTTGGCCTTTTCTACTGTGCAACATGGCCTACTTCCTCCAGAGTCTTTAGTTTAATGTATAGATCTATGGCTGTTTTCTCTTAACCACGCCTTATGTTTTATTTGTGAATAAGTAAGTCTTTATGTTACTGCATCACAAGATGACATCAGTTGCTGCACCTTAACGAATAAAAACATTATTATTCTCGAATGTGTTACTTTCCTAAGATTCTGTGCATTATTGAAATAAATCAGTCAGTTAAAATGTACAAAGCTAATTGTTGACAAATGATATTCGTGCTTGTCAAACTTATTGCACCATGTAATGCTATTGTTAAATTGCTGGTAGTAGATCATTAACCAAGTAAGGTTTTATTGTACAATGGTTAACTTTGCATTTATTATACATTTAATAAAGAGACAACAAAAAAAAGGAAACACTATAACGGCAGAGAAGATTCCAGTTAAGTGATCTCTTTTGACGAAGTTACTAAATTTCAATTTGTAATTCATGTTAGCCAAAATTTGTTTTAACATTTAACATTTGTATATGCGTGCATGCATGTATGACAATTAGTGTACTGCATACATTGCTATCATTTCATTGTTACATGTTATCCTTAATACTACTTTTTAACATTGCAATATTCTTATTCTAACCTAATGATCATATTTTGAAGTTGTAATTGGTATTATATATGCTTTTACATTATTTACATTAACCTTCATAGTCACTACATTTTTCTAGCCTATTAGTCAATTTGTGTTAATTTGAAAACTGTCAAAATTGGTACTGTTTACAAATTTTTAAAACTGTTTATTATACAAGATAAAGAACTGAAAACATGTGTTAACTTTTCAAAAACCATGGAGGAATATGTAGTAAATCTGGAGGTGGCTATTAACAAGCTAAATAATGACAATAAGAACATCATTAGGAAAAAAGGGAAGAAAGTTCTGCATTGCATCGCCAAAAGTAGGGCTAAGTTTAGAGGCACGAACAAAGTAGAATACCAGTTAAAGATGGAAGAACTTCTCAGTGGAAAAGAGTATGTGAAAATCAAATTGGATCCTTTGAAAAAATGTATACCATCTATAAATAAATCTGTCAAATAAAAGTGCAATCAAATCACTAAGGAGAAACCAAAATTAAAAGGAGGTAATCTACAATAGCAAGGATACGTGGCCTACAAAAATATATAAACCAGAAAATACCACGGGACCAATAATAATTAACTGTAGAAATACACCATAATATCAACTATCAAAATAGCTCATTCAGAGATTTTAGAAACTTCCTAGGTTTGACAGCAAAAGTATAAGCATTTTCATAGAAATGGTGGAGAAAATGAAAGATTTGGTTCTTCAAAAGATGATTTTCTAGTGTCCTTTGATGTTAATTCACTCATTCTGGGCACATCCTAATGCAAATTCCCAACATCACTTCGAAAATGGTTGCATTCTCTTAAATCAAACAATGAGGAGATTGAGGAATACATCCAACTAACCAAAGTGTGTAAAAGTCAGAATTTCTTCAGGTTCAGTGGTGAATTTCACAAACAAGAAGCAGAATTAGTTATAGGAAATCCATTTCCACCTTTTCTGGCTTATTTATATGAGTAATTTAGAAATGTACATCACCAAATCATTCCCAGATATTTTTAAAGTCTGGCAAATATATGTTGATATCTTTGCAGTGGTTAATAAGAAACACTTGGATGATGCTTTGAAATTGTTAAACCTACAAGGTATAGAAATTAAATTCACATCTGAAACAGAACAGGACAACATGATTCCTTTCCTTGACTTAAAGATTATAAGAGTATGCAGTAATTTGAAATTTGGAATATGCAAAAAGGATATGCAGACTGAAAATTACATAAAAGCAAGTGACTTCAATCCCACACACATAAACATACAGTCCTCAACAGCTTAGCACATAGACTCATAAACTTACTCAGGAATGAGTTTTAATAAAATGAAGAGTACTCGCACATAATACAAACAGCAAAAACCAGTGGGTGCAACCAAGCATTATAGGCAAAAAATCAAAAAATTCAAACAAGAGAAGAAAGTTGCAACATTGACAGCAAGAAAAGAAGCTACCATTCACAGGAAATTTGCTTATCATCCTTGGGCCACCAAAAATTCCAGAAAATACTTAAAAGAGTTTGGTATTACTTTCTCTTCAGTAAACAATTTTAGCCTAAATAATCTGCTCAACTCCATATAAAATAACAAAATCCCTAATATGAAGTAACTAGGAATCTATAAAATCACTCGATTGGAATGCAACAAAATGTAAATTGGCAAAACAAAAAGAATCATTGGAATAAGGCTCAAAGAACACTGGAGAAACATCAGGTACAAACAGTTAGATAAATCAGCAGTTGCACATCACTTTTGGAGAAATAAACATGATATAGAAAAGGAAATCAAATTTCTGAAATTTATAGATAGACCTTCGGAACTGGGAATAAGGAAAAATATTTTTATAAAAAATATGAAAGTAAGGTTATAAACTACGAGATTCTAACAGAAGACAAATTAATCCAAAATTTCAAAATGTCCACGAGAGCTACACAAAGTCCATCCAATCATCAAAGAATCCAGCAATTCACTCACAGCTAATGATATATGCAATGGTCTGTGGAACATCTTCTGTATAATTTAATGATAAGTGGAGCATAAGAGTATTTAATCAACTGACCAGCTAAATAAAATAAGTAAATTTATTAAATTTAAAACTAATTTTGTGTCAGAACTAATACAATGAAGCAACCAATACATTCTTGAATAGGTATCAAGTTGCTTTAATACCCTTATGATGTTCTTTCTAATTCATTGGTAAGTGGAACGTAAGAAGTGACACGACCTTTGTTGCTGAAATATGGGGTTAACAATATTTAGTATGTGTCACAAGGGTATTTTTTTAGTGATATGACTATAAAATTAAGTAAAGCCACATAGTGTATTTGGATAATTGTCCACCTGTAACATCTTTGGTATAAAAAGGAAAAAAACCTTGGTTTAACATTTAAATTTTCACATATAAATATCCATAAAATATTTAGTAAAATATTTTATGGGGAGGAATCATCTGACCTTATGTAGATTTCTCCTTTAAAATTGCATCAAACTATAAAAGATTATTAATATTTTCTTGTGCATCAAGTCACCTCATCAGCTTATACAATAACAATACTTTTATGGAGCTATATTTTAAACTAAGTTTATATTTGCTTTCAGCTAATGGTTAAACCTTAAATTTGTATTATAAATGTTAATAGAAAATAAAATGGATCTGTTTTCACAGAAGAGGAATCCCAAGAGATGGATAAGAGCTTAACACATGTAGGACCCAATTGTGATGGTGGATCTGGTGTGTCATGCTTCAATGAAGTGATTCCCATTTTGCAGTTCATCTGCAGTAAGATGGATGAAGCACAAGCGTATGTTACTTTTTATTGACTTTTAAAATATACTGTACTAATATTATTTTGTTAACTTGTGGTCATACATATTATTTCTCATTCTTTTGTAGCTAGTCAACTGTCAAGCTGGTAGCACTAATAGCTTTTTTAAATTGTAATTTAACATTATAAATGTTATACATTTTTGCTCATTTGAGATAAAACCCCCTAGAATGGCAGATTCTTGCTGTTAAGCAGATATTACTGATATCTGGTTCCATAAATAAATAAGTTCATAAACATGGAGTGGCATATTGAGTCATGCATAACTGCTGTTTTCTGTCATAGTGGAATCAGCCTATGAGGTCTTTTGCATATTAGGAGAATGATTACCACAGGGAAGTTCTTTGTCAGTGCTTTGATAGCTAGCTGTCCCACTTGCTAGTGGAAGAGTGCAGACCACCTATCACATATATATATATATATATATATATGCATATGCACTTGTGGATGCATGCGTGCCAGTGTGCTTGCATGTCAACTTTATATTATTCCTTTGTAAGATAGTCATGCATTAAATATACATTTTCCACATTTTTTTAAAGATATGTTTGTCTTTTAAATATGCTTATCCCTTTACACTAATGCCAATGAACAAGAGAGAAAGAGAGATGGAAGATGGTATCAAATTTATTAGTGTTCGTTGGCATCAGTGTAAAGGGATAAGCATATTTCAAAGACAAACATATCTCTAAAAAACTGTGGAAAATGTATATTTATGTACAGGATAGAATTAATGAGCTACATGCAGGAGAACTCTTGCAAGTTATGCTATCATCAGCAAATAGACTTAGAACCAATGTTAATAGCTTAAATAGTTTCTGTAAATGACTGTAACTATGGGGATTAATTATTAATATATCTGAAAGCAAAATTTTAAACTCTAAAAAGCTTTGAGATTTATCATTTCAGAATTTTAATATGTATTATATCAAAATATTAGTACATTTTACAAAAAATATTAACATTTAAAGGTTGTTTATGTTTCAAACTGAATGGCATTAGTCCATAACTGGTTAATCAACTTTTCCAACATTAATTATTATAAATTTTTTCATTAATACGTAGGAACAAAGGTGGCACTTCTCTGATATTGGTGTAATTTTAAGTCACCACTACATACTGGCAAGAAGCAAGGTGCTGCTTTTACATTATTTGCAATGCTACTTTTACTCATGACTTTTTCATGAAAATGACTTTCTTGCAGAACTATTCCTCCTAACACAACATTTATTAATTACCCAAAATTTTTTAACTGTTTTAAGTAATATAGCATATGGAAACTTGGTAAAATATTCCATGCATGTGCAACGTGTTGTCCATAAGCTTCTTGCCTGACATAGAAAGCCATGATTCATTGCCGTGATGTTCATGCTATCTGATACATGTTTCAGGAATTGCATTTCCTTTTTGACAAAATTTGCTTGGAGAAACTCATTTGTTGCACAATATAGTGTGATGTTCTAAATTGAACACAGAGCAGTGATTAAGTTTTTAACTAAAGAAGAACTGTAAGTTATAATTAATCTGTAGTCTAACACACTCTTATGCTTCACTTTTAAATATGGTGGGACCGGTTTCAAAGAGACATCCTCTCCATCTTCAACCAAATTAAGGACTGGTATGAGAAACTAACATCTTATGAGGATGTCTCTTTGAAACCGGACCCACCGTATTTAAAAGTAAGTGAAGCATAACAGTGTGTTAGACGACAGATCAATTATAATTTACATTTAACAAGCTTCACTGTGTAAGTTCCAACAGAATTTTTTAAAAATGTCTTATGTTTCGAAAGTTCTTAAATAAAGAAGGACTTTTCATTGGCAATATTAAACAATGCCTTGATGGTGTGTGTGGGGAAGCTTCTCCTTCATATTCCACTGTGAAGGAGTGATCAAAATTATTTTGTTTGGAGAGAGAGAACCTTGATAATGGCTCATGTGGTGATAGATTGATGAATGTATTGGCACATGAAACATCTCCCTTGTCAAGCACAAATTTCCGAGTGACAGTTGTCTGAAGACAAAAGAAATAGCTTGAAGACAAAAGAAATAGCTCCATGTTTGGGACTTTTAAAGCAACTATGCTTTGCATCCTTCATCAATATTTGCATATGCGTAAGGTAAATACATAATGGGTGACCAAATTTCTTTCAGCAGTTCAAATGCAAATTCAAGGTTCTTCCCTTGATGTACAGGAAGAAGACCACAGCAGGGTGGGATGTATGCACATTCTAGCTCTTTATTCTAAATTGCTAAGCCTGAGGTCTTCATCACATATACCTATTAATTCAGGTAGAATATAATTTTGAAACATATGATAAAATCCTTGATTTTATTATATTGGCTTAAAGTTTCCTTTGTTATACATTTAATCAGCAAGGAATGTGCATTTGTAAGCCAAGTCATTTAAATTATTATAATTGAGGGCCAGCATTTAAAGTCCTTTATTCATTAATCTCTGTGAGTCGGAATATTAGAACATTCTCTCTGGTTTGAGTTGAATGAGATTTTACTCTGGCCATATGTTTCGTGGACATTTTTTCCACATCATCAGCTGTTCATGACTAATGGATCATTCGTAGAAGTTGGGTAGGTAGGAATCCGAGTGGACTCTTATGGTCTTGTGATGAATTTAAATAAAGTGTTGTTTGCTTCTGGGATATCAAAATTCATAAGGTTATGCTCATGTTTTTTATATAAATCCTTTTCCATATGTTTAGTTCTTTTGGTTGTTGAATCAAAAATTCTACTTTTCCAATATCTGACATATTTCATATTGAAGAGATCATCCATGAATATCAGAACTGCTGTGAGAAAGTCGAGACCCAAAAAATCATCTGAACCAGATGGCATTCCACCTTAATTATTTAATGGTTGTAAGAATATTTTGATATATCCATTGTATATAATCTACAATCTCATTATTAAGGAAAATATTTTTCCTAATAAGTGGAAGTTAACCAAGATTAACCCAATCTTCAAATTGGAGATTCTAAAATGATTACAAATTATAAGCCAGTGGCCATTTTGTCAATTCAAGCCAAAATATTTCAAAGCATACTTTATAAATATATTCTGGCTTATTAAAAAATGGTATTAGTATTACTCAGCTTGGATTTATACCTAATAGATCTACTATGACTAATTTATGTAATTTTGTCTACTATGTATCAGGTGAATTAGATAATAGATATCAAGTTGATGTTGTTTATACAGACTTTAAAAATTTTTTTGATAAATTTGATCATGATAAATTAATAAACAAATTACCATTATATGGTTTTTCTAAGCCTATGCTATTTCTTATGGCATCACATTTAAAGTTGAGATCACAAGTTTTTAAGTATAAAAACAATACATCATACAGCTTTGAAGTTTACTCAAGTTGATGTTGTTTATATAGACTTTCAAAAAGTTTTTGATCAAGTTGATCATGATAAATTAATAAACAAATTACCATTATGTGGTTTTTCTAAGCCTATGCTATTTCTTATGGCATCACATTTAAAGTTGAGATCACAAGTTCTTAAATATAAAAACAGTACATCATACAGCTTTGAAGTTTACTCTGGAGTGTCTCAGGGCTCAAATTTAGGTCCACTATTATTTTTTTTATTTATTAATGATATAGCATTACTTGTTAATTTTTCTAATATCCTACTATTTACAGACAATCTAAAAATCTTTAGCTCTATAAAATCTGTCTGAGATTGTGTTAAACTCCAAAATGATTTGAATGCCTTAAATAAATGTAGTAAAGCAAACATTCTTCCTTTTAATACATCAAAATGTCAGGTTATGTCTTTTTCTAGACTTAAAAGTAACATTGATTTTGTTTATACTATAGATGGAACAAAAGTACTATTAGTCAAAACAAAGAATGATCTCGGAGTAATTTTCAGCAAAGACTTATCATTTACTAAGCATATTAATAACATTGTTAGTGCAGCTCGTAAGAATCTGGGATCTATTATTTGTAATTCATTTTATTTTAATGATATGAGAATTCTGTTTATTTTATACAATTCATTTGTCAGATCTAAACTTGAAATAAACTTGAATATGCTTCTATTATATGGAGTCCTAACATTGACAAATCTGTTAAACTTGATAATATTGTTCAGTTGAATTTTAGCCAAACTGATGATGAGAACGAAATGTTCTGGAAACCAGTTCACTATATTATGACACATAAGTGAAGCATTAAAAGTGTTTATTTCAATTAAATCATACAATAATATCAATATGATTGACTTCACTGTGCAAGTTCCAATTAACATTTTAACTGTTAAGCTTATTGAAATAATTCAATGCAAATTTCTAAAGTATGCATTTTTCAAAAAAATTTGTTTTTTTCCAAATTTAAATTCTTATGACACTTTACTTCAATTATTTCAGTACCTAAGTTTATCTCACAGAAGGAATCATCACTTGTTACTTTTCCTTTACAAACTATCACATAATAAGGTTGGTGATTCAAACCTAAGACAATGAATATGTTTTTATGTTCCAAATATTACACTAAACCGATGTTGTAATATCTTTTTTATTCCAGGTGTTAATACTGATGCATATAAATATTCTCCTGTGCTTAGAATGCAAACATTATATAATAAATTACATTACTTAACTATTGATGTATTCAATATGAATCTGTATACTTTTGCTTTATCCTCTGATTGTTAATTACAAAGTATACATTGATTAACTTATCAGGTACCAACATTACCAATTTTTTTGTTTTTTTTTTAACTATTTGTTGTTGTAACTTTTTATCATATTTGATTTAGTGTATTCTATTTTTATTGTGTTTTATTTTTTCACTGTCTTATAATTGTAAGGTAAATGTGTGTGGAAAAATGCAAATTTTGAATGATTCATTACACACAAGTTTGAATAATTCAATAAGTCATGTGCGTGTGTGACTTAGAAGAGGACTTATATGCATTGAACTTACGAAATTTTCACCAAAATTGCATAGTGAACTGATTTTTTTAAATTAAATTTTAAGCAGTTAATGACTGTTTATAATTTCTAAAGTTGTTATGACAGTTTTAAAGGTAAACTGCTGATTGGGAATGCACATTTTAGAAAATGTTGTGACTCATGTGTACCACCAGCATTTAGATGTAAGTCTTTGCTGACATCAACAAAAGTAGCAGAGATTGCTAAGAATGGGTGAATGTGAGGCATGTATTTCAATTTCCACCAGGAATGTCTTCCCTGACTGAGGTTTCTTCCAGGTTTTTCTAAACCTTCATTAATGGCAAATACCTGGTACATACCCTAACTTAGGTCTTAAACACTTCCTTTAAAAAAAATCTGAATTACCTTTCATCTCACACCCTCTGTAATGCCTCAGTAGTGAAAATGGGCATTAAACACTATATAAAAATTGTCCTTTTGTTAGAATGTTGCCTTTAAAGGTATTTCCAACCTTTATTTGTATTTTGGATGTACAATCTGCATATTTTTAATGCTACTTTATCTTCTTGTTTTTTTGTTTTTTTTTTTGCATGTTCAATTTTTTAGTTTTTCTTTCCAAATGCTGGATTTTATTTAGTAGTTTTGTCTTTTCACAACTTTTATGAAATTCCTGTGAGTTATGGAACAAGTATTTGCATTGGCATTGCCATCCTATATTACGGGCTGGTGCTGAAAGGATAGAAAACCATTTTTGACTATATCAATGAGCTCATTGGTTTCCAAGCATTGGTTAGCCAGCTAGATCTTCATCTACTTAAAGACATAATAATCATTGGGTACCAAGTCTGGACTGAAGAAAGGTGCAAGAAATTCTCTCATCTGAACCTATTTAAGTAGATCCTTTGCAAGAGGAGCATGTGGGTCCACTTATTGCCATGCAGTTACACAATGCACTTGGTGTACATTTCATGTGGGTTTTTTGTACCACCCTTTGAATCTTCTCAAAGTTTCACAATAAACCTATAATGTTCTTGTTGTCATGAAATGCATCAAAAGAAACTCAATTGTTGTAGAAGAACGTTGTAGTGATAATTTTTTTATTTGAAAAGTTTGTGTTTGTTTGGAGAATAAATTGTATCTTCTCTGACACACTTACCTATATTCTGTCTCCAGTCATGCATGACTCATTCAAGGTATTCATTCCCTGTTTCCTGGTAGTGCAAAGAAGTGTAAAAGTAGTGCTGCCCATTTATAATACTACGTGAGTACCAGTCACTTTGGCACCTGTCTGGCACACACTTGTGGTATTTTAGTTGTGACTAGGGTAGACCTCAAAATTTGAGGAGATTCATTGGAAAAAACTGAAATTGTGAAACAATACTTTTATCATGCACCTCATGCCTGGCAATTGTCAGAACAGGGTCTATGTGTTATTTAGTGGTTACTTGTATAAACTAAATCAAATGGACTCTTAAGTTGGAGAATAGGAAGAAGATTGCTTTGGCCATGCACTGTTGCGCTGTCATAATTAGTTTAATTTTACCAGCCAATTAGAGCTTAATTTTGAATTGGGCCATATGTGTGAAAGGATGTGGATGAAGATAAGAGAGAGAGAGAGAGAGATCAATTTTTTCAACTGTGAAGAGAAGCGCCAAAGAATTAGTGTTACTGATCACAATATGAAATGTGCTTTAAGTTTAGGGCTAAGCAACAGTGAACTTATATAATATTGTAAACAATGTCTAAATGCAAATGGTTTTTATGTAGTAGCTCAGTTGAAAAGTTCTTAAAACCACAAAGCATCATGTTAAATTCAATTTAATATTATTGATAAATGAATGAAAGATACCAGCTCTGATATTAAGTATTTCTCAGTTCAAAATATAGTTTTACTTCAAATGCTAAATATTTTTCTTATATATTGCTAAACAGATACTATTTATTTAAGAATAATTAAATGTTCTTGTAAGCTATGTAAATTTTTTGTTAAATATTCCATTAAAATATAGATGTGTATGTATAGGTTTATTAGCATAGATAATAGTAAGAATATACTTAATGAACATGTGCACAATACTGCATTGGAACGTTTCTGAGCACCATATGCTGGACTTTTGCAATACTGTAAAGAAATGTTACATTAGGAACAACTCAATTGCTGAGTTCTGTTTTCAAAGCTAAACATACTAGAACCAAAGATGACAAATTCTATATTATAGTAATTTTTTTTTTAAAAATCTTTTTAAACAAACCAAATATAGTGCATACATTTCATGTGGTAGAGCTGCATGTAATTATCTTGTTATAGCCATTCATAGATAAATTTATTTTAAACAACCATTCAGTTGTATTTATTCAAATTCTAAGTTATTTTTTAAATAATATTATTTTGTTATTACTTCACATTGACTTAAGTCCTGCTCATTAAATGACTTGTTAGACCTGTAATATCAGCAACAAACCTCAGGCACTACATATTATTTTTACTTTGATCTTTACATCCTACTATTGTGGAATTGATCTATTTTCAGTTCTGCCTGTTTTAACAATTGCTGTTAGCTGCCAGCATTCTTGTTGTCTCTAAAAATAGATCTTGTGTATTCCAATAGAGTTTAATAATGTCCAGGATCTTTGAGAGTTCTAATCCAGGTTAAGGCAATTTAACAGATGATCTTTATTCATTCTTGAGTTTCTTGGATGGCATAAGATGTGAGGGTAGGTTCATAAGTCCCTGGCCACCTGATAAGGATTATTGTCTTCACAAAAGTCTTATCTGGTGTCATGCCTTGTCTGTTAAGTAAATAATTACAGCTATAACTATCACTCCACTGTGTTCAATTGTTCTGATATAATTGCATATAAGAAGACCATGTGTAGAAGATTGTGACATGTTCAAAATGGAGTATCGAGCTGTTATTAAGTTCTTCACAAAGAAGGACTTATTCCAAATAAAATTAAACTGCAATTGGACGGTGTATATGGTGAAGCATCCCCCTCATATTATACCATAAAAGAATGGACCAAACTTTTTTGACTGGGTTTAGAAACCATTGAAGATGAAAAGCATGCAGGTTGACCCTTGGAGGTGCTCACTCTTGAAATCATCACTCTTGTGGAAGGACAAATTATGGAAGACCAATGGCTCAAAGTTACAGAAATAGCAGCAAGTTTGGGCCTTTCTATAATAACAGTCCTTTGAATTATTCATGAACATTTGAACATGAATAAGGTGGGTGCCTAGACATCTTTCCTAAGTCCATAAGCAGCAACAAGTCATCTGTTGTCAAGCATATTTGGAGCTCTGCCATGGAAACGAGAGAAAAATTCTGCAAACCATTGTTACAGCAGATGAAACTATGGTCCTCCACTATGATTCTTTGTCCAAAAGAGAATCAATGGAGTGGTGTAAACCTGGCAAAACACTGCCTCTAAAGGCCAAAGTCATTCAGTCAACCAAGAAGATCATAGCTACAATCTTTTGGGACTGTGAAGGAATGCTCTTCATTGACTTCAAGGAGAGGAACAAAACAGTAAATGGGGAGTATTATTCTGGCCTATTGCACAGACTACATGCTTCCATCAAAGAGAAAAGGTGAGGAAAGCTGGGCGGTGGTGTGTGCCTTCTTCACGACAAAGAACCTGTGCACACAGCTCTTGTTGCAAAGGAAGCTGTGAAGAAATGTGGCTTCAAGGAGGTCAACCATTCCAATCTAGAGCTCAGATCTAGCTCTCAGTGACTATTTCATCTTCTCAAAACTCAAGAAGGACTTTCTAGGAAGGAAATTTAAGTGTGATGAAGAAGTGATGGATGCTTTATGCTCATTTTGCAGACAAGACTTCTGACTATTTTTTGGAGGAGGATTGAAAAGTGAATTCAAAGATGTGAGAAGGGAATTGCAATAAAGGGTATATTGAAAAGTGAAATATGGTTTTTGTCTTTATCATACCTAGAAAATGGCTAGCTGGAAACTTATGGACCTACCCTCATATATAGATCTGAAGATAAGCTGCAGGATAGTCATTACATGAAGAGATGGAAACTAACTACTATTTCTTCTGTTGTTTTTCCAAGTTTCTTATAATGTATTTCCCTTATTTCAATAAATGGAGATGCTGCATTTTACAGTTGCATGGAACTGTTACTCAAATTTGTTCAATATGCCTTAAACTGCAAGTACCTGGGGCGCTGTGAAATCAGCAATGTAATGTGCAAATAAATAAGATATCAGATCATTCTTTTAAATGTGATATGGTTTGCAAGTTCTCTTTCCTTTTCCTGCCCTTATTGCACTTGAGTTCATCATTTGAACACCAGGAAAGTAATCAAGAAGAGTGATGAACATTATCCATCCTGTATTACAACTGTTCATGGCTTATGCCAAGATGCAATAATACATATGTATACTTAGTAAGTTCTGTGATTGCAGAATGCTGTTATGTGAATTGAATTATTTTAGCATATAATTGTATATTAATAAAGGTAGTGTACTTAGCCATTTGTGCTTGGGAGCTTTCTCAGTTCACATTTCACACAATATCCGTAGTATATTTATATCTCTTTCTTTATTCCTTTTTGTGCACCACATCAGTACAGAGTATTACATGTTTTGCTGTTTGATTATGATTGTAGATAAATATTGTCATATATTGTGTTTTTATTTTTTGCATGAGCCACATGGTAAAACATTAGTAAGATGAAATGTTTGGAAAGTGAAGGATTAATTAGGCTAGTAATACATAATAAATGAGTATCTCTTAAATAGCTTTTATTAGCTATTTGTGGATAAAATAATGTTCCTGAATAAGAATTATTAAATTTGATAACACAAACATGAATAAGCATAGAACATTCTATTTTTTTATTCTGATCCTAAAATTCAATTTGCCTTTGCAGGGTTGGACGCTGTGGCAATAGCATGGTATTTCTGCTAGAATGTCTACATACTCTTGTAGCAAGTTTACCTCAGCAAATCCACAATAATCATCACTTCACCTCATTTCTGTGGCAGAAATTTTGTCCAGCACTTATTGCTTTCCTGGGATCTCCACGAGTTGACAAACATATAGTTTCCCGTGGTCAGGCAGCCATAGGTGAAGGCAGTGAAGTTCAAGGGCGTGGTTCAGGCTGCCTTGCCAGTGCTCCTAGTTTTAACAGCTCTGAGGCAAAAACTGTTTACAGGTAAGAAATAATTTTTCTTACAATGAAGGCCTTGTGATTCCTTCTGTATTTCTTCAGAGCTAAGTTTTCTTGCATTATAATGATAAGGATGATGAAAAGTATAGAGTATTAAAATCTTTGCTTTAAAATGTTCTTCTAAAATCTCTAAATTAATGTTTTTCTTGATATTCCTTCTTCTGCCTCTTCAGCCTCAGTGCTATTACTGTGCATTACTTGTGAGACTGTAGTAAAAGAGCATGTCATTTTCTCAATTTTATTATCTTTGTAAAGAAATGTTTGAAATCTTAGACTTTTAGAGTATAAGTATTAAAATGCTGAGAATTTATGAAACATTTTAACCAAATGGAGCACACAAATTTATTTTCATTAGATAACTAATATGAAAATTATTTTCTTATGGACTTTCATTCTATGAGTATCATAATTTATGGAAAATGTATTGTAATTCTATTCACTAATATCTTTATTTTTTTTATGAACTGGTCATGTGTATATTTTTGTAATAATTCTGGTTTTCAAGTGAAATGATACTGAAATCTTCATTATAAAATATGTAGTTGGGTTATTATTAATAACTTTGGTGTCAATAATATCTAAGGCTACCTAGCATTAATTCATTATATTGGCAGAAAACAATAAAAAAAAACCTTCATTAGATAATCTAATGTTAGGGGATTATCTCTATGTAGCAGTCAGGCATTTACATTGCTTAACCTGCAGATGGTATCAGGCTAAATTTCTTGCAACTTTTCATAGCTGAAGTAAAACATTTTGTCCTTAAACATTACTCATTTTTAACTGGAACCAATAAGTCAAATTCATATCTCAAGCAAATTATTAAAATAATTTCAAATAATTGTATCCACATAACTGCAGAGCTTAATTTGTAGTGATAAACAAAGTAGGATTTATAATTATGTTGTTCTTACATTATGATTTTGGCATGAATATGCCACAAATATAACAAAATGTGTTAGGATTATTTACACAACCACAAGTCCTTGCAAGTGACAGAGCATATCATAAAGGAGTAAACTATGTAAACTGCAGGTTTATATATTACAATGTCTATTAATATTCTTTGATGTGGCAAATATAAGTACAATAAACCTCATGTACCAATGCACACAAAATGACTAAATGTGTACATGATGATTTGGCACACAAACAGTTTATAGTGTTACCAGATTAGGAACAGCCAAAAAGCAATGGGATATCTTCTTCTTCTTCTTCTTCTCCTCCTCCTCCTCCTCCTCCTCCTCCTCCTCGTTGTCCTCCTGCTCCTGCTCCTGCTCCTTCTCCTCATCATTATTATTCAATATATGACTTCACACACATCTGAGAAATGGTTATATGATGGAGAAAAATGGGTGACAAATCCAAAATTATTTAATTCATTATGAGGCTGCAAAATGGTTGTTTTATGGGTAATCTACCCTGTTTCCTTAATCAAATATTTGTCAATTTAAATCAATATATTGCATGTATTCTTCATCTCTTTCCAAAACATAACTGAAAAAGGAGCAACAGTTTTCAACAAAATTCTGTATTTTCTCAGCAATCGCACCAGTAAAAATGTTTCCAAAATTACGCAGGAATTACGTGGATCCTCTGCTTTCCTTTTGCTTAAATTAATTAATAATAAATGCTGTATGTAAACTCTTAGGGATACCATTATTACTTTTATTAACCTTTAACAATCTTGTCAGAGATTTAGTCCTTTCATGATCCTCACACTAAAATAAACCCTTAAAATTATGAATTCCCCATTAGGCTTAATAATTGCAACATTGTTTGCATAAGGTAAAAGAGGTAACAAGCCTGCTTGCTTACTTGTTGCCCTTGCTGACTGTTGCAGTCATAATGCAGCTGTTCCCAGATGTGTGTTGTGTTTTGTTTCTTAATTTGACAGAATTCATAAAATGTATTATGCCTCGTGTGTTTATAATGACACAGTATATCTTTATGTATGATTCATGTGTATTAATTCAGTGATGAAAGAATCACCACTTTTTTGAGCATACAGTTGATTCTGTTACTTATGTGAGTACCATGTAAACTCCTTATTTTCCTTATTTTCAGAGAATTAACTGACAGAATATGTGATCATGCATTTTTTTCAATAGGTCTCTACCACTACTCACACTGCCAATAATTTTTTGAGAGCAATTTACTTTGTGTTTCCATAAGACAAAGTTATTAGTACGGATTTGTGGCCCTCTGAGTCCCCCTGTTTAACAACCTGCGATTATTATCTCTGGGGTAAATTAAAAAATGCCATGTACAAGATGAACCTGTACACCAAACAAAAACAGAAAGATAATATTTGTCAGGAAATTGTCAGGACTTCTCAAAATGAACTACAGTGAGTGATGAATAATTTACTAGAGAAATACCAAAAATGTGTAGAGAATGAAGTTGGCCATTTCAACACCTGATTTGATAATTTGGTAAGTAATGAACCTCTTAAATTGGTTTGTGTATTGTTGTATGGTTTGTTTGTTTTATTGTTTTAACCTCCCACTAATCACCAAGACCTGGTTAGCTGGCTAACCAGCTAAGAGTGGCGTGCTCACCCATAGGTAAAACACTCCAGAGAAAAATAAAACAGGTTGCACAGTACTTCTACATTTAAAGAAGGTGAGCCTGAATTTAGCAATAATGACTTGAGTCATTTTAAATATGTCCCAATAATATTCTGAGATGTTAAGTGGAGTTTTTCCATTACAAGTCATTGCTAAGTGGCAATAGAAGCTCATCTTTCTTTGAAAATTTGAAAATGCATGTGATTTGTTACTGTAATTCTCTGTGACCATGCATTATGTTTAATTTTTTTCAGTGTGTGTAGTGTTGTTATCTCTTGATTGAATAAATGAATTTAACATTTTAATAACAAAGATTAATATTTTTAATATGTTGTATATTTAGTATTCAGTAAGATTTTAATATAAACAAAGAGAAAATTTTGAAAATGGTTTAAAATTTTCCTTTTTAGGTCACATTATTGTCATACTTTTAGAGTTCTTAAGTTATAAATGCTTGCATATTTCTAAAATTTCTAAAAGTTATGATTATCTTTACTGCATATGCCAGCTTCAAGTTCCTTATACCTTTTCATACCATTCCAATAACATAACATTGGAAATGATCACCATTACTACTTAACATTTAACACCATGAAATCAGTAAATACAGTAATCATCAACACTACAACATGGCATAGTCTGCAACACTCTGACACCTCCATAAACACCTACAGAAGTAACTCCCTCCTCTTATCATCTCCCCAGCAACCACAAAGATTTATAAGACCATTATTCTGACAAATGCTTATAAATTTATGCCCTTCATCATTCTCTAAAATCTGTTACTTTTCAACACAATGACCAAATTTGCCTCTTGACGCAACTCTTTCAACCTATTAAATCTGCCTTGTGAATTTCATTTATTCTTCTGTTAAGTGTTACATTAATATAATTTCCAAGAATGGATACTCTGTCTTCATTTCCTCCATTTCTTGTGACATGGAAATTGTTCAAATCATAAAACGGAAAGTTTGTGGAACTTCTAAGCTTAACATAAACATATCCTCAACTTTTAATATTATCCTAATCCCATTTGCTTTAAACTCACTGTTCTTGACTATATCTTGTAAATAATAATCATGAGCCTTTTAACACACTTCTATTTTTGCTACTCTTCCTGCTCTTTTTCCATAAAAATTCAAAGGTCTTTGACATAAATACTTTCCTCTTCAATCCATGTTTCTGCTAATGCTAACAGTTGTACTTCTTTTAATATTTCCTTACTAAAACCAAACATAATACTTCCCTTCAACCCTTTGTAATTACAAAATCTCAGTTTTACTGTCTTTTCCTTCATTACATCATCCTATTCAGACTCACTCCCAAAAACCGCCATGGGTGGCCGAGGTCGTTATGTCGTGGACTCGTGAGCGGGAGGTCTGGGTTCGAATACCGCCAGGACCGTCCTTCCTGACTGAGGTTTTTTCCAGGTTTTCCTCAGTCCTCATAAATGGCAAATGCCAGGGAGGTACCCTAAATTTAGGCCTGGAATAATTCCTTCCTTAAAAAAATAAATCCTTTCCCATATATCATTTCATCTCATGTATCATCAGTGTCCATCGCCTGTGGTGCCTCAGTAGCAAAAACGGGCATTAAACACTATTCATTCATTCACTCCCAAATCTAAATTCCCTTAGTTTCTTTTTGGTCCTAAGTTTGATGCCCTCAGTTTGAAGATCCTTGAGTTTCACCATTCTACTTGTTAATCATCTTCTCTTACAGGTTGACCCTAAACTTCAGTCATCAGTCTACAGCAGCCCCTGAGAGTAGGCACCACATTAAAGGTTCACTCAGATTCTTTCCTCACCCCTATCTCCCCCATCATGCCTCCTGGTACATCACTACTTAGTAAACTACTTGTTTAGTCACAAACCTTACTACAGTTTTATTTTACAAATTCTATTTTACAAATATGTGCTGCAAGACAGTCATGGTCTTTCAAAGATGCCACCTGCCAGTCACCACCTTGGTTTCCTGGACTTTGATCCTCTCTGCAGACCTCACTGGCTACCATCGCATTTCGTCCATTAATGTCCTGTTACTTTCCATCTATGAAAAGATTCAAACCCCTAATGTAGGCAATCTTTTCTCCTTCTCTGGTTTTTTCATTTGCTTCAATAAAGTAGCTCTATATTCTCTTTCTTCTTTCCCATAATCTTGCTCTATGAATATCTTCATACCCTAAGTTTTTATGTACTTTCCAGCACCATCCATTTAAATTTCACAGTGACACACCTGACAAGTATCGGCCTCGGTCAAACCCCCTTTCTACCTATTCTAAAGGAATAAAATATTCCCAGCCATGTATTTAGATCCCTAGCTTTTCCTTAAATATTTCTTCAACCGTTTTCCAGGTTCTCTTCTATTTTTTCATATTTCAAAAATAATAATGTTTGCTTTTCTGTTGTTTGCCCAGGCTATTCCCAACTTCCTTATCCTTCCAGTCTTGGTTGGCGAGATCTTGTTCCTTTCTTTGTTGATAAATTGTTGATAACAATCTCCTTCATATATTCGGTTAATCAACTTATCCTCTTTTCTAGCCTCAAAATGTACAAAATCGTGGTCACTTGATTATTGAAACCATTTTCCTCAGCCTTAATTTTCATTTTATTAAAAAGACCAATTCTGACACAATAAATTTCTGTTGATACACCCATTCTACCTACTGCATACGTAGCTCATATAAACACATCTGTCTCGGATCAACTTCCACTTGCAACTCCCTTATTATATTCCAATGTTCTCGAAACCGGTTCTATATATTATGACAAGTAAGTGAAGCATTAAGAGCGTGTAGTTCAACTAAATCATACAATAATATTAATTATGTGAAGAGTGTTTAACTCCACAAGGTGGAGTAGTTGGCAAATATGAAGTGAGATTCATTATAGATGGAACTATTAATGCACTGCAAAGATATGTATTGAATATGTTGGTGTTTCCATTATCTGGTGAAATGTTTAAACCCATGTTCTTTCAGAGCACCAACTTGAGAAGAAAAATATCTGCTTAGTAATGCAGTCATTCAATGACTCATTATCAAGCTATGGTCCAGGGCATACAATATGGAAAAGTCAGGCTTTTGGTGATGGATCAAGCACACTGCATGCTTCTGGGCTTCCAACAACTGAATGTCATGTACCCCAAACCCCAATCATGTGATATATATTGCACATGCATTACATTGTGTTTGTGAAAGAGTTAGGGAGGAATGCGATGGTAGCGGGTGAAATCTGCAGAGAGGACCAAGGTCCAGGAAACTGAGGTGGTGGCTGGGAGGAAGAAACGGCAAAAGGAGAGAAAGGGAAAGAGGAGCAGCTGATGACATCGCAACAGTGCATTGTGTAATATCCACAACAGCTGAGCAACAGAGAAATATTAGGAGCTATGGCTGGCCTGGATTCTGTGGAAAGAGAGACTGGATTGAGTGTAGTTTACATGCCTGGGGAAGTATTATGCGAGTAGAAAAGCAAAGAGTTGCGTCAGATAAAGGGGCAAGACTAACAAGAAAAAAAGTGAAGTTGGAGCACTATAGGTTTGGAGAAAGGATTCAGGATAGAGATTGTGTACCTTTTCTATAGTATGATGGAATGTGGAAGGATCAGTGGCAAAAAATGTGGTGTAGGTTATAGGAAAAGGCTGGGTGTTTGGTAGTATATGTTTATCTGTCAGAAGAGAAAAGGTTTTAAAAATTAAGGTTGAAACAGATTTAAGAGATGATGAAGTGCTGTGGTGTAATGTCAGTGATCTATGTGGAAGAAGTACATAAATGTTTGTAGGTATTGTTTAGAATCCACCGAGCTCTTCAAGTTTCTATGATCAAAATTTGTTACAGAATTGAGACAAAACATTGAAGAATTATAGGACAAGTATACAGAGGTAGAATTAATGTTGGGGGGGATCTAAATGCAAGAATAGGAGAGGAATAGATTAGGGTAGATTCCAATGATTGGGGACCAATAGAAGCAAATTTAGAGAAATGCTGTAGTAATAAAGTTTTGAATAATGAGGATAAAATTAATTTGAGTTCTGTGAAGAGAATAATTTCTTGTGAAAGTGGGAAAATGTACCATTTGAAACAAGATGCAGAAGAATTTTAAATTTAAAATTTAAAACTAGATGAAAACATTAAGGGACTGGGAAAATGCATAGGTACGATAAGACAAAAATGGTTATGGGTACAAAATACTCAGGAGAGGTGTGTGAGAAATGGTATAGCTTGATTAGATATTGAAAGGAAGATGAAAAAACTAGGGGAGGGAATGGGATTAGTTATTTAGCATTAGTTAAACAGGACTCTTATACACAAATAATCAGGATATTCTTGTATATAAGGTCCTAAGAATTAAGAACTCTCAAGGAGAGAAATTTATTGAAAAATTAATTAAAAAGGAAGGAAGCTTTAGTATTGTATGAAATTTAATACACAAAATTTATGTATGAGAAGGAAATGGGATTAGTTATTTAGCATTAGTTAAACAGGACTCTTATACACCAATAACCAGGATTAGTGATAAGGTCCTAATAAATAAGTGACTCTCAAGGAGCAAAATTTAGTTGAAAATTAATTAAGAAGGGAGGAAGCTTTGGTATTGTATGAAATTTAATGTACAAATTTATGTATGAGAAATGTAAAGAAATTAGTGACTAATAAATTCATTCATTCATACAATAGGGTAAATGATTTCATTGATGTTAAGAAGCAGATTCTTGCAATGGCCCCAAACTATCAACTTTGTACCTAGAAGTTTCTGAGCTTCAAGTATCACAATTCTCTATCATAAATGGGTGGGGTACTTGAACAAGATGTGCAGTTTTCTTATATGGTAAATTTGAAAAAATCGAAATCTTCACATGTGCTCTAGATTGAATAGAAGGCAATAGCCGTCAAGCATGCCCAAAAATAAACTGGTAAAGGATTTGTTTTTAAGGAAGGAGGTATTCCAGGCCTGTTTAGTGTACTTCCCTGGCATTTGCCATTTATGAGGCCTGAGAAAAACTTGAAAATAAAACCTCATTCAAGGAGGACAGTCCTGGTGTGAATCAATCCAGACAACCTGGTCATGAGTGGTGGTCACGACCTTGACCACCCATGGCTGTTTGCAGTGCATGGCAACAAGTTCATGCCTAATGATTCAGAGTGAAGAAGGAGGAGGAGGATAAGGAGGAGGAGGAGGTGAAAGAGAAAATGACTGTGAGGGACAACCTTGATGAATTTGCCAAAGTCACACTTGAATTTGTTTTTCAGGAACAATCCAGATAGGAAGCCTTTGCAACTTCCACTGAAATTCCTTTTCATATGCTCCATTAGTAGTATTGGTAGATGTTGAGCAAAGTTTCTCTGCTTATAAAGATCTCCTTAATTTAAAGCACTAGTACCGTACATTTGAAAACATGGAAATGCCGTGCATAATTCAGTGTAACAACCAAATGGATTGGTTGAAAGCCAGTAAATGCAATGTTTACCTTCTAAATATTGATTTCTGTATTTTATTTTCTACAATGTTCAGTAAACTATATTAATGTAGCTGGTTTATCATTTTATTTATTAATTTATTTTATTTAATTTTTTTTAACCTTTTTGTAAAATTTTCAGAACCTTTCTTTTCCCTTTCCAGTCGTAAATTTGCACCTTAAAATTCATTTTGTAGGGATGTGCTGCCATTGTTGACATAGAGTGAATGTTAGCATTTCTAACATGTTCTGGTGACTTCACGTGGATGTTATCATCATGCACATAGGCACATAGTTTGCACTAACACAAAGAAAGTTTCAAGTTACTGCCAGCAGCTAAGGCAAAGAAAGAGCCTGTTAAGTTTTTCTTTGCACATCTGCAAAGGTTTTAATACTGTTATACTCTTAAAGTATATTTTTGTCTAATAAAATGATTTTTGTAACATCAAGATCTTATCTTCATTTTAAATTGAATATTATTTAATATTTTTATATTAGCAAATAACTTCATATGCAAGGGTGATTCAAAAAGTCTTCAGCCTGACACAGAGTTGGCGCTGGCAGTACCAAATAGCAATAATAGCTCTCAAGTATGATCCTTTAGATGGCATATCATGCATTTTCATACACGTGCTTTCATTTGTTTGATTGCCATAGCTCAGGAAGCTAAACAGTTGAGTTTTTTTTTCCCAGCAAAATGGACAAAATTGAGTGTCGCGCAATGATAAAATGCTTCGTTTTAAAAGATTTAACGCCAATCGAGACAAAAGAAAAAAGAAAAAGAGATTGGATTCCACCATAAAATAATCTTTACCATAATGTTCTACTGTAAAGAAATGGGCTGCTGAGTGTAAACTGTCCTACCATTTTTTATAATGAACGTTCAAGATGTCCAATTACTGCAACGACTGAAGAAAATGTCACAAAGCCCACAATGCCATGTTAAATGATAGATTAATCAAGAATTGTGAGATTATAAAAATCTCAATAGATTGTTTCTGGAACATTTTGCAAAAGTACTTGCACATGCAAAAGCTTGCACCGTGATGGGTGCCTCATTATCTAACAGTTGATCCGAAGCTCATTTGAATGAACATTTCTCAGGAGTGCTTGAACATGTTTAGACGCAATGCGATTTTTGCGACATTACATAACTGCAGACAAAACTTGCGTTTGTCATTACATGCTAGAGACAAATTATTAGTCCAAACAATGGATTCATGATGGTGAAAGAGCTTCAAAGAAGGGCAGGGCAAGTGTGTTCCTTCAGCAGGAAAGGGGATTGCCACCGTCTTCTGGAATGCTTGGGGTTTGGTATTGATAGATTACCTAGAAAAGGGCAAAATCATCAACAGAGAGTATTATGCAGCATTGCTGGGGCAGGTAAAGAATGCTATTGAGGCCAAATGTTCACATTTGTTAAAAAAAGTTCTTTTTCACCAAAACAATGCACCGGCACACACTTCTTCAATTGAAGTCACAAAGTTGCATGACTTGCACTTTGAACTGCTGCCACATGTACCATATTCCTTGACTCTCAGTGACTTTTTCCTCTTTCCAAATATGAAAAAAATGCTTACTGGACAGAGCATTATTTCAGATTTGAAGGTCATAATTCATGCTTCATTATAAGGTATTAGAAGGAAACTTTTAACATTTTTCTGATAATGTAATTATATATTACAGAATACATGTATACTGTCCTGGTCAAAATTAGTTGCATATTTGTTAGAGCTCCATCAGCTATAATAAATAAAATGTTAGTGTTTGTAAGTGTTTGAATGTGGCCTACAACATGGCTATAAAATGAATGATTCATCATTAAAAAAAATTGGATGGTCATGTTCCAGTTACTACAGTTACTCCAATTTACCAAGCAATTAATGTAAAGATTACAGGTGATCCATGAACATTATGTCTAAAACTTTCAAGTTTGATGTCTGCAATTTCTTAAATTTTTATGGCATTGCATTTGTGAAAAATTTATTATGCTGACATTTTTATATCAATGGAACTATGTTCACATTTACTTCTGTTACTCTATATATGCCATTTTGATGGAACATTATTATACTGTTCTATGAATCAATTGACTGGTTTTGCAACTGGTGAATGTCTCCCTTCCAATATTGGTTGTAAACTTGCTGACATGACATAGCTGACTTTGCCTAACATTGAAAAACATGACAGAACCAATTATTTTAGGATTGTATTTGTAGCTTTGAGGAGCAAACAAATGTGTAAATTACTGATTTAGTTTATAAATTAATCTTTGCAGTATTGGAACACAATTGGTCCGTTTGGTGGGATGTGTTGGCTCCTTGAGGCCAGTATTAGAATCAGTTTTTCATCGAATGCTACTCTATCCTTCTCCTCAACATCGCCTTGAAGCACTTAAATCTTTGAGAGAGGTAAGTATAAACTATATGACTTATATCACTTATGGGATTGAATGTAATTGGGATCTAAGTTTTTATGGCATAGTCTTTTTTCCTGATCATAGTTTCTCATTGAAAATACGAGTAATAACTTAAGCATGTTTTTAGTTAATGCTGAGGGATACAATAGGGCATTTGTGTTACAAACATTTTTAGTGCAAACTGCAGGATACTTATATTTAAATTCTTCTCTAAGGCCATGCTATTTATGAAACTTCTTGCTATAGATCATAGAAGATAAAAAGGACTTTGTCTTTACAAAGACTCTTTGTACAGGCTAAATTATTTTTAAGATTTTTTTGGAATTTAATATCTGTTCTCAGTGATCCCCAAGACCCTACTATTGTGAACTAGAGGTTTTTTACACCTGGGGTCCTGGAAGTTCTTGCTCATTTTTCATCCAGATGTAATGATTGGGATAAGAGTTAACTGGCTACTTTAAGCCCATTACAAAGCAAAAGAAAAGGAAAGAAATCAACTTTATTCTTTCTTCCATGATTGAACAATGCATACTATCAATAAAAATATTATTTGCAGATGTCACATGAACAGTTGCAAAGAAATATGCAAGGTAACACCAACATTCAAATTGAAATACAGAAAATCATGAATTGCTGAAAAGAAATAATGAACCTCTCTGCATGAAGAGCTAGGAACATGTGCTGACTTGCTGGAAAAGGCACATTATAAGCTCTTCCAGATTAATGAGGAAAACATTTTACCACATCATATCCACAAGAACAGATTTTAACATTTGCAATTTATTTTCTTTGTTTAAAATTAAATACTGGTTACACAGGTGTGTCATAATTTTCACTCATGAACCACATCTTGTGATTCCTGGACATAAGAGGAGAAGAAAATATTAGTGACAAAATATGAAGTGACAAATTTTTATTGCACAATTGAACACTGTATAATGCAGAATGTCTTAGTAAATATTAACAGATTTGCACTTTAGTTGATGTTATATAGTTTAATTGGTAATGAACTAAAAGCTTAGACTTGGTATGCATGCATTTCAGGTTGGCATCACTTAGTTTATTTATTTTAATTTATTTTTATTTTTATAACATTTTATGTAAGTCTGATTTTCTCTACAGTGCTAGTTCTACATTGTTTTTATAGATGATATTATTTTGTATGATATGAAAAATGAAAAATACAAAATACAGTATTTCTTAATAATAAAATTTGTGGTTTACAGAGTATGTATATAAATATTGGTTAATGACATGACAAGTTTTAGTTGGCCATTACAGCTATTCAAAGTTGCTGCCATTTACAGCTATACAAGCTTTCGTCAACAAATTACATCTGTTTGCACATTGCTTTACTTGATGTTATAACAGCTCAAATAGTAATCTGTAACAGATTAGACTTGTTATGTGTGCAATGCAGATTTGTGCTGCCTTCTTTCTCTTATTTTTAAATAATTAATTTTGTTTAAATGTATTATAATACATTTCTGTAATTAATTATAAATTGATCATTCTGTTCTAAGAAGCTAATCCGGGAAACAAGCTTCTTCAGATTCCATTTTCATGAATTCTGTTCTGAAACAGAACAAAATAAAATAAGAGTACCCTTTGACTAACACCTACTATTCTATACTAACCTCTATCTTCAGTTAATTAGTAGTCTCCTACTGAAATTTTGGAAGACAGAGGTTCAGCCACCACTTAGATAACTCTTTCACAAAACCAGAGGATTCTCTTTCAATATCCTTTCCTTATTTATTTTCCTCTTTATTTCTCTATTTTAAACTCCTTCTCTTTTTCCAAACATTAATTATTCTTGAATTTATTAACCATACATATCAATACTTATCAATTGACTATGTCTTACTTTGAATAAATATTCCCCCAAGGCCTTCAATTGTGATCTAACTTTAAAAATTGTTCTACATTTCCTTCCTTACTAACTTCATGATCAAACTCACTCCCATGGGTGGCTGAGGTCATTAAGACATGGATTCGTGAGTAGGAGGTCTGGGGTTGGAATCCCACTAGGACCGTCCTTCCTGACATGTTTTTTCCAGGTTTTCCTCAGTCCTCATAAATGGCATATGGCAGGGAACTACCCTAAACTTAGGCCTGGAATGTTTTCTTCCTTAAACAATCCTTTCCCAATGTATCATTTCATCTTATGTATCATCAGTGTCCAGCACGAGTGTTAAACACCAGTAAAAAAAATAAATAAATAAACTCCCTTTTTCTAATGCTAACTTCTCTTGTTTCTTCCAGTAGCCTGTACTGTTGATTATTATACCTAGATAGATGAAATAATTAACAATTTAAATTTTTTGACCTGCCTCCTCCTCATTTCTAATTTTGAATCTTTCTTACACACCATCACTTTTGATTTCTCCTGATTTACTACAAGTCCCCATTCCTTACAAAAGCTCTGTATTTCCTTTAAGAACTTATTTCAATAAACCACTATATAGGAACTAAGCATCAAATCATTGGCAAAGGGTAACACTGGAAGGTCTCTGTTACCTGTCATAGACATGTGTTTATTAACTAAATTCAAGCAATCCATTTTGTCATCTATAAATAAGTTGGAAAGAATATACTCAATTTACAACCCTAAGTTCTATATTTTGAGAGACTTCCTGCATCACTTCATTTTTCCCACATCTGATACAGAATGTATTTTGTCTGTAAATTCCCTGCAATAACTGAAATTTGTTTTACTTATACCTTTCTTGTATAATTTATACCATAGTATTTCCTTAATAACTTAGTCATACACTTTTTCTAAATCCACAGAGACCATATGAATTCTTCCAAGGTCGAACAGACCTAATAATTAAACATCTACATTTAATATTAACCTTAATCCAACATTGAGGTCACAATCTTCCTTCTTGATATCCTAACTAAATATTTATCATTATTGTCTTTATTATGAGAACATTTTCTAGTGTCTTAGTACCACTACAGAAACCAAACTGATACTGGGATATTTGTTGATATTTTTCACTCCATTTTTGAACCCCTTCTGCCAGTATTTCTGTAAAAACTTTTCCTAGATTTGACAACTAGTCTATTCCTATACAATTATTAGGGACTTCTCTCGTCATCTTTACCCTTATAAACTGAATGAATAATGGCCATTCACCAAAGTTTAGGTATTTCTTCTTATAATAATAACATCTAAAAGTCTGTAAAATAATATAATCTAAATTTTCACACCAACCTTGAAAAATTCTGCAGTTGAGCCAACAGTACCTACAACTGTATTCTTCTTCATATTCTTAACTTGATTAAATATTTCATCATTTGCAAATATCTGTGTTTAGCTCTTCAGTACAATTACATTCCCTTCCTAAGTTCAGTAATTTCCCCTAGCCTTCCTGTTTTTTAAATAAAATTTTAAAGAAATCCATCCATTTTACTTGTTTAACATTAACTGCGACTGATTAAAGTCTAAGAATATTTTCTTAGTATTTCTAACACTAAATGGATCTTCCTTGATTCCATTTTTGTTTTAAAATCATTTTCCCCATCCATGCTCCAATTTTCCCTCTAAATTTTCAACATATTTCTATAAACTTCTTTTAAAAATCAGCATCTTTACCTTACCTTCAAAGTGATTACTATCCTGTCAACATACAACTGCATCTTTAACTGATTTTCTCATCTCCCTGCAGTTTCTAATGAACCAATTATTCTTAGACCTTCTTAAATTTTCTAGGCTGCTTAATCATCATATTGCCAGCCCATATTATTATAAATTTGAGAATTTTTAATGCCTTTTTTTCTTCAGCTAATGAAATTATTATTCCAATATCACACAAGCATATCCCAGTTATAAATGAATTTAATAATATGTTAAAATATTTTTTAGATCATCTATCCACTTGTGTATAATCAATTTCTTACTAAGTTCACAGTCACTAATTTCTTCACTACACACATCATCATTGTATCTAACAACAATTTCTAGTGGAAAATGACTATTATTAAAAGCATTTAGAACTTTAAAATTATCCAACACTGCTTGCTATTGCATAGAACACAAACCATTATCAATAATATTTTGGCCATTTTCATTAACAAATGTAATTTCACCTTCTTGGTCATCCTCCCATTAACATTCAAGATACTGTTCATTATGCTCACAAAAATTTACTAACTTATAATCTTCTTCACTCCTCATTAGATATTTACTTTTCCTATTGCATACCCTTTTCTATATAAAAGTCTTGTTCCTCCTGTATATTACTTTCCCATGCCTATAAATCCCCTATTCTAGCATTAAAATCATCCACTAACATTATTTAAACCATGGAAATATTCTCTTTTATTTCCTCTATTTATTGTTCTAGGATATGAAACTGGAAATTCATTGGTGAATTATAAATTATCCCTATAGTTTATAGTTAACTGTAAGCGTGCACCATTAAGAATTGATAATTCACTTAACATTTTCTTGATCTTCTGTCAAATCATGTGAAACAAATAAACCTATTCCACCTGAAACTCTTCATATTTTGTTTCCAAACTCTACTTTTGTTTATGAAAAGTTTCTCATTGTTTACCATATTTAAGAGTGCAAGGAAATTGAATGGTTTGCCAATGGACTTTGAAAGAAAAATAAAGAATATAAAATCTAGAAAAGAAATATAATAGTAGAAGCCCTAAACAAAGATGATCCTCATGAGGCTCTCTGAGCAATAGAATCTATTTTTAAGAGAATGAGTAGTAGAGCAAAAGTGAAAGAATTAGGATTAGAGAAAAAATTCCATTTGTATATGAATGTAAAGAGACTAAGAATAAATTAATATGAGAATTGAAAAGATGGAGACAGGAGATTTTGAGGAGAGGGAAAATTATGTTATAGTAAGATGGGACTGCTTATTAAAGAGAAAAAAAGGAATGGTGAATGCAAATGAGCAAAACATATGAAAGAAAAAGATAATAAAAGGGTGTGGTCTATAATAAAGGATTTATATAATAATAGAAGGGTTAGGAATACAATACCTGCTGAAGTTTGGTATAATCATTTCAGAAGTTCCTTACAAAAAAATTCATAACTTCATAAGGATTTGAAATTATACAGAAATTTCATAAAAATATAATGAAAAAAACAATGATATGCATCATGTATGTACAGTGTTGGCTATAATGTTACAATTTTAATAATTTATTACAAGATATGTATAGTATTCACATGTGTAGTCATGTCATGTGATAGGCATGTAATGGACTCCTTCTCTTCTACTGCGTCCCAGCACATAAAACAAACAAAATACAGGGTAGTATCTTTACTTAGGACAATTGACTTTAAAACTAATTTAGTATTTAAAACTTTAGTTGCAAATATTCACTAATAAGAATAGAATTTGTTTTATGATTTTTAAAATTGTTTATAACCAAATTGTTTGATTTGGTGTGGAAAATGAACTAGCTATCAAGGTAAGATACCCCATGAAGACTTCTGGTAATTTTATGAAAATTAGAGTGTGTATTGTTGGATGTTCTCATATTGTATTAATGAAAATTTGAGTTTGTTGGGAAGAGATCAATGTTTTGATGAATGAAAGACATAGATTCTAAAATATATATGCAAGGGCCTGGCAATATTCTAAGTTCTTTGAAAACTCTTTTACTTTCTGAAATAAGTGTTAAATTCATCATAGTTTTTAATGCTCCCCATGCAATTGGGTATGCTATATGATGGTAGTGTATATACTTGTCCATAGTACACTGATTTCAAGGCTTCAAATGGCAATGCTTTAGACAAGATTCAAATATACATAACAAAAACAACACAATTTTGAAGCTAAATGCTCTATATGATAATCCCATGACAAATTGGACTTAATCCATATACCTAGAAATTTTGTGGACTGTACTTATTGAATTGTAATGTGGTTTAAAATGATCTGGGCATAATCAATAAGATTTTGCTTACTGAAATGTATAAATAGAGTTTTGTTAACATTTAATTAATTCAGTTTATCATTCAATAACTATTGTTTCAATCTACTTAAAGTGTGTGCTGTTTTTAATTGCAAGTCATTTTTGGTGCTATTGAGTATGATGATATTTCTGTTTTGGTTTGGGGAAACTGCATAGGAAGACCTTTAATATGTAAAAGGAAGAGCACAGAGCTGATCCTTGAAGTACACCATGTTTCATAACCATGGAGTTTGATTTCACATAATTGATTTCAATGACCTGCACTTTGTTGTTAAATAAGAAATAAATCAATGATTTGCAATCCCTCTTATAACAAAATGATCTAGTTTGTTAATTAGGATTTCATGATTTACCATGTCAAATGCTTAGATCCAGAACAATGCCCTACTGCGTGTTCCTTATTACCTATTGCTTGAAATATTGACTGATTAAAGAACTGAATTGAATTATTTATTACCTTGTCCTTCTAAACCCAAATGAGTTTTGATTTCATTTTATTAGATTCTAGGAATGAATTAGTCTGTTGTACAAACTTTTTTTAAGTATTTTAGAAAATATCCTAAACTTAGGTATTGTTTTTTTACTCTAAACTCCACTTACTTATATAAGTATTTTAGAAAATATTTATAACAGGGAAATAGGCCTAGAGTATTCAAGATTTATTCTTTCACCTTTTTTTGAATTCATCCACCTTTGCTATCATAAATGTTTCTGAAAATTTACCTGTGGAGAGCAATGAATTACAAATTTCAACCATTGGTTTTGTTAATAACAATACACATTTTCTGACAACAGTATCTGGTATACCATCAATACCACATGTAATGCTACTTTTAAGATTAAAAACTAATTTGAAAATTTCTTTTGGGATCACAAGTGTTAAGAAATCCTGTTATTATTTTCTTTCTGGTGATCGCTTGTTTGTTGATTATATGATGTTCCAGTTCCCTAAATTTCCTGTAACATTTGCAAAATAGGAGTTAAACAAATTTACAACATCATGTGTAATTGTGATTAATGTACCATTAGAGTTTACTTTAGTTTCATATTCTGTGGATCTGGGTTTGCCCTACATCTTTTCTTACAATTTCCCACATTATTTTTACTTTATTTTCTGCTTTTGCAATGAAATCACTGTTGTAATTCAATTTTGCTTTGTGTGTAACTTTTTAAAGGTATTTCTTTAAGTATTATAATGTTGTTTAAGATCAGGATTATTTGTAACTTAACAAAGTTTACATAATTCTCTTTTCCTCCTGCATGATATTATAATTCCCCTTGATATCCACTTTGCTTTTTCAAATCTTATAGGTGATATATATTTTTTAATAGGGAATGCAACACCAAGGTAATATTTTATAATATTTCAGTGATAATTATACATCATTTTTGCTCATTGCATTGTTCCAGTTTTGTTTTGGAGATGATATTTAAAATGATATTTAAATTAATCAATATTTGCTGAGATAAAGTTTCTTTTGTACTGACAAATGATATTTTTTCATTACATGTAGGTGAAGAAAAATTGCTTTGTGATCTATAATACCTAAGTTTATATTTTCAGCTCTATATGGAAAATGTCCACTGTCAAGCATTATTTGATCTAAATATGTTTGGGCTATGGATGTTATATGAGTGGCAGTTGTTATAGTTTAAACCAAATTGAAGGAGAGAAGAAGTGATCAAAATTCAGACACAGCATTCTCATTAGTTAGGAAGGTTACGTTGAAATTCCACATAGTATTTGTGGCTTACTTTTGATATGTTATCTTGTTTTCCTGCAGGCAATGTTCAGTGCAACATACAATATCCACAATTTGAAATTCATTACTTAGATTTAATATCTAGAGAAAATATTTTGTTTCTAAGACACTAAAACTTTTGATTCATTAAATCAAGTGTTTTGTTATTTGAAGAGCTACCAGAAGGCTTGCATGCATATTTAGTAGAGGTTTCATGATAACTTATTCTGATGATATCTGCAGCTTATTGTAAAGTTCATTAGGGCATTAAAAATCCTGCAGTTGACTGGGAATCTTCTTTGTTCTCTGGTCTGCTTTCTCCCCGGGCTGGTCCAATTTTCTCCCTTGGTTGTGCAATGATGTCTGTATTTCTCCACTGCATTATTATGTGTTCCTCATTTTCTTTTCTTAGAATATTTTGCCTCTATAATTTCATTTTTTTCCATGATTTTCTGTTGCAAACCTTAACCTCTTTGTTTGCACAAGAGTTCCTGTTTATGTCATATCTATGAGGAGCATACATTATTTTAATATTTGTATGCACATTTCTTGCCACAAATTTCTATAAACAACTTTGACCATGATCGGTATTGGTTTTGCTAATATCATTGGTTCCACCATAGACTACCACATCAGTCTTCATCAAGTTGCTGATGTCTTGTTTATTTTACTGATTATGTAATGGTGTCTATGCACATGTTGGGCTTCACAAGACTACAAACTTTACTTTATTGCTTTTTTAAGTATATGTTCAGATTTGATGCACAATCTTTTGCATGACTGTCCCTTATTACTATAATTTTCATTTCACTTTCTTCACCCACATGCTTCAATGTAACTAATGTTTGATATGGAAAATTACCCATTTAAGGCCCTAAGCCTCATTAATAGCAGTTGTTCAACAATATTATTATAATGAGTTCATTTTCACACTTGTATATATTATGTAAGATAAAAGCCATAATATTTGATTTGAAACTAAAAACATTAAGTGATGTATTTTAATTATATTAATTAAATAAGTTCATTTGCACATGTTTTAATGCTAGATAATGGCTTTAATTTTCAATTGAAATAACAAATATTCATTGGCAATGCATTTTAAAATGTATAAATCTAGTAAGCTCATTTGTATAGATTCCATATATCAGATAAGGACTATTACAATGTATGTCTTAATGTTTGTTTGTGAGCCTTTATGACAATATTTATAATATAAAAATGTAAGGATTCAAAGATAAACACATACATAGCCAAGAATGCAAAATGATTAAAAATACAGATAAGAAAATTGTAATAATAAGGAATAAACCAATGGCAAGCTAAAGAACATAAATAATGTGTACCAAGAATGAAACATGAGACAGACACAAAAAACTGTATACATTGTTTATATATGAGATAGACAGTTTTATTGTGACTAAATAGAAATGAATGAATTTCATTTGCTTAGTATACATATATTGAAAATATAATGTATTAACATATAGTATAATTACAATACCATTGTAATAAGTGACTGTTTTTATCTTAAAAATTTGTATTCATTGAATTCAGTCAAGAGAAGTCCTGTTTAAAACACAATTAGCAGAAATTGTGGTTCTTACTCCATATAAAGAAACAGCATTTTAATGTTACATAACAAGAAGTAGCAATTAAAATTTGGGAAGAAATTACAAAATTATTTGTGATAAAATGATAGGAATTATGAGTGTAAATTAATATCCAAATACAGTTTTAGGGAGAGAAACATAAATTATAACATGTCTGTCTCATATTCATTCTGCATATAATTATATCCTCAAAGCATATCCTAATTAGAAAAATGTGTACTGTTGTGGTAATACAAAGCATTAATAAACTCTGTAGATTTCTATCCATAGCAATTTTTTTATACTTAAAATCACAATCCTTGCATAAATCTGAAAAATCCAGTTATAGTACCGAACTCTGTACTAGCTGAGCTTATTGTAGTGGTGTTAGTCATGTCTATGTTTACAACGACAAGCATCTACGTCAATGGCAGTGTCCACATTTACCATCACAAATTTTGGCTGCAATGTGTCAGTAGCTACATCGACGGCGACATCATTTAATTCCACTACATTTCTAATCAATGTAGTGGAATTGAATAGAAATTAATTTCCACTATCTTATTTCTACTTTCTGCTATATTTTGCAGAATGGAAAGTCTGTTACTTGTAACAATACTGTTATACTTTCATTTGACTTTTCCTTTGTAGCAACAACTTCTGTTCACTTTGGTCCAAGGTTTCAGAATATTAGCTGCAGTTTCAGTGGAACCCATTTTGATTTTTTTGCAAAATTCTAATTATTTCCCATGTTGCCCTTAATTCCTGATATATTTCCATTAATTTAATTTCTAGCTTTACACAAATTGCATTTAGCACTAATGTTCCATGGGTTATTACAAAAAACTTGGAAGCTGGAAACAGGCAGACTGGTACCAGACTTGGTATATACATGATGTTTGTAGATTTTGAAAAGGCTTTTGATACCATAATTAGGAAAGCATTATGGACAAGATTACATGACAAGGGTTAAGTTCATCATATATAAGAGTGATGAATTGCAAGTTCATCATTTATAAGGGCTATAGAAGGAATATATGAAGATAATGAATTTTGAAGAGAGAGAGAGAGAGTGTAACAAATAATTTACAGAATATGATAAACTTAGAAGACAGGAATATAAATTAAGACCAATTCTATTTAATTTATTTATAAATAATATAGTGAATGAGTTAGAAAAAAATATTGTGCATTTTCCTATGGTGAACAATAAAGATGTACTAACATTAATGTTTGCAGATGATCTGAAGTAGGGTCCATTTCAATTGTTTGTTTAGTAAAATTGATAGATATTTTAATAAAATATTGCATATGATGATGATGGTGGTGGTGGTGGCGGCGGCGGCGGCGACGGGGGCGGCGGCGGGGGCGGGGGCGTGGGCGGCGGCGGCGGTTTTATTGCAAACCGTAGACTGTACATTGGATTTTTGATCAAAATCAGAATTTATACACCATACAAGTTAAAATCAAGTATAAAATGTTTGAGAGTAATTTGCATTATCAATAATAATTCCTTTTGTTTTTGGAATAGTGTTTAATGCCTGTTTTTACTACTGAGGTATCACAGGTGGTGGACACTGATGGTACATGAGATGAAACGATAAATTGGAAAAGGATATTCTTTTTAAGGAAGGAAATGTTCCAGGTCTAAGTTTAGGGTACCTTCTCAGCATTTGCCATTTATGAGGACTGAAGAAAACCTGGAAAAAACCCAGTCAGGAAGGAATTGAACCCCAGACCTCCCGCTCACAAATCTGCACCTTAATGACCTCGGCCACCCATTGTTGTTTACAATAATAAAATTTATTTATGAGTTTGATTACAATAATAGTAATTCTATATTTATAGTAAATTTAACTTATACATATATTTATCAATCAAAAATCTTTTAATTCAGTTTAAAATTTAACATTTTTCAGCTTTAATTGATTGAACAGGTTCCTGAAAAGATAATAAAAAATGTGTGCAGAGGATGCTGCACAATGGTAAATGTGATTAGAGGAAAGAATAAGACAAATTTAAAAAAATATCATGGACACCTCAAATGTACAAGCTAGGTCTGAAAAAGCAAACTGTGCAGTGAAGCTTCTTACGTTATTCACTGAGTGAAAAACAGCTGTTGCTGTTTACACTGCATAAAGAACACTCTGAGCATTGGCAATATTCAGATGAAAATATTGATAGTGAATAAATAGTGTAACTTAGTTTGTCAGTGCAGCTAAAATAAACTACTAGACACTTGGAATAAAATATGATTATCTATATCACATTAGTCCCACTAATTAAGAAGAAGTACTTCTTGAGCTTACATAACTTTTAAATTAATTTCATTATTTCTACTAAATATGCATGCAGCAATATTCATTATACTCTTAAAATTGTATATTATGTAAACATTTCGTGTGTATAACAAAAATGATTGAATCCAACCCTGCATATGTAGAGTTTTGTAAAACCATTCTGAAATGATGGAAAGTTTTGAAAAAAAATTGTAAAAAAAATTACTATAATTTAGGAGCATATTGTGTAGATTTTCATTATGTAATAATATGTAACTTATAAGCATCCATAGAATAACTAAAAATAAATACGTGAAATGTTAATTTTTGCATGCATAGACTTTAGAAAAACTGGTCTTCATATTGTTAGATGTACCTTGAATTTTAACATAGTACAAGGCTATGACACATGATATTAAAATAAACTAGTTTTACTTTTACTTGCTAAAGAGGCACAATAAATAATAAAATTTGAAATCTTATAGATTCTTATGTAGTAGATACATTAAATTGGTGGTAGGTAGTGAGAATGTGGACATAGTTTTAATATTTATTCAAAGTGCTTTTGGCACATCTTAATGCATGCCTCAACTATCTCATGCAAGTGTGGGTGCAATAGTAAACTTGAATTATCTCAGTTTTTCCTTTGCTGCTCTCTCTATACCAGCTTCTGAATATTTTCAGTTCAAATTCATTAAATATTTACACTAACTCCACTTACTTATACAAAAATAGAACATGTTTCAAGGGCAATTGCTCCCATTAGCTGACTGACAATTATTAGCATGTCCTAGTGTTGTATGAGTAAGTGGAATTAGCGTGAACATATTTAATAAATATAAATAGAATATTTTACCACTCCATTGTCTATAGCTTCCTAAGCTCAATTTAAATAATTTTCAAATGGGTTTATATTTGGCACATTTGTTCATCAGAGCAACAACGGAGCTTCCATTCTTGCAAGAAAAGCTTCTACTGGTTTGATGTTATAGCAAGGACTCCATTTTTGAGACAGCAGCCTCATATACAGCACCTCCTTATACCAGACATGCTATATTGTCCCCTTACACAGATAAAGATGCCCATTAGCTTTCGCACTGGCAGATCAAATCAATATTGGAATGCTTCATAGACTGCATGACAGGATCGGAATATTTTTCACCACGGTGCCTTCACACAAAATGCAATTTTTTTTTTTTTTGCCAAGGTTTCAAAGTGTGTGTTTTTGTCACTGTAGCACTAATATAGCAGTGAAAAGCTATGAGCATTGATTTAAGGTTACATTTTTAACTTAGAATAGACTTTTAATCAAAGAAAAATATGTTTGAATTAATATTCACTAATTTCCTGAAGTACAAATTTTGGTCCTTGTGATTCTGTGACTAGCTGAGACATTTTGCAGTCATATGAGCAATAATTAAGGACTTTAGCAAATCTGTAACCATAGAAGTTCAGTTCTGATGATCTGTACCTTAGATTTGTTACAGATGCCACTGTTTTTGTGATTTAATTCAATTTGTTTTGAGTGGCAAAATAGTTTTCTTGGCATAGCATTTTCAAGGAGTATTCTGAGAGGGAAAACATTGGTTTTTAGCCATACTGTTTCTTGTTTTTTTGAGGAACTAAGGCCTTGACTGCCACAATTTTCTCCTTGATTTGTATCTTAGATGATTAATGCACATTCAGTCTTTGAGCAATGTTTTAGTTTGAGAGAATTTTAATTTCAGTTGATCATTATATCCTGTAATTGTTTGAGGTGTCAAATCTCTTGTTTTACACATGATTTCTTTGTGAAAAGTTAACATTCCACTTGCATGTAACAGTTCCTCTAATCCACCCCCACTGAAATATAATTATAATGTATATTTATTTAAGCTCAATCATCATATTTTAGCACTGTAATTAGTAATATAAATATTAAGTATATATATGTATGTCATAAGCTTTAACTTTAATATAAGAATTGTACAAAAGAGAAAGTCTGTGATATATTTCAGTTGCAATAGCTTGGAAAGGCAAGGCCATAAACACTACAAAGGAAAAGGGAGAAGTGATATGCTACTTTTTAAAAGGAGTGCCTTTGGAGTGTTAATAAACTGAATGACTTTTAAATCCATTAGGGGCTTTGACCCCAATAGGAGTTATACTGTTAACCTTTAAACTAGCCATTATAAACAAAATGTTTGAAACTTTCAAAAATAGTGAATGGCACCTGGGACAGGTTAACTTGAGCCAGCCAATGGAAAATGTATGTTTGAACTTTAAAGATAAGTACAAAGCTTTTGCGCACCTTTGTAATCCCATGGCAATTGTTAAGCCAATGATTATTTGATTTGAATTTAATATATAAGGGAATGTTTGCTCTGCGAGGGCAAACAGTTTTAAGTTAAATGTTGCTGAGGCACATGATCTATACATGGCTACAGACAAGCAATTCCTCAGTTCTCAGTAAACATTACTGAGTTTGAAGTTTTACACTCAGTGAGACACAAGCAGTCTTATGTTCCAGATGCGATGAAACTAAACTCTGTTCTCAGATGCAGATAACTAGTTCTACTGACATGAGCACACAGTTCTGATACTTCAGTTAGGCAGTTTTTAAGTTGATATTTAGCTGAGAAACTTATAGTTATGCAGTTCAGTTATGCAAGTCTGATACACCAGTTAAACAGTTTTCAGTTTTATGCACTGCAGCACTCATTATAAGTTTCACACATGGCAACTAAGTTTGTATCAGTGTAACTAAGTCTATTGTACGTAAAACACCAGAGGACATGAAAGATTTTGGACATAATAAAGTAGCAATATATATATAAAGCAATTAGATGTAGCATATTAGCATATAAAATGTAGATCTATCATTTAGTTTTTGAAGTATTGATTGTGTTTATCCAATTAGAAAAATCCTATTTTAATTATATAACATGAATTATATATTTTATAGCGAGGTTATTTTGTTTTCTTTCTTCAAGCTGCTTCGAAGCCCAAGTCGAATTGTGGACTTTGCTGGACCTATTCTTTTAGATGATGATAAAGGCTCACAGCAGCAGAGTGATATGGCTTTAATGAGACTGTGAGTATAATATTTTTGTACAATACGAATATGAAATAGGAAATATATTGTGTATGTTATTTCGTGTATAACAATTGCTATTAACATTCAGTGCTATTTGCAATAAACAATATTCCAGTTTTAATTTAAATCTGCAACAGAATAGATGAGGAAGTGGAGAGATATATTAACACATCTTGCATGTGATTAAAGATAGATTTCCCTGCAGTATGTTGATATAAACCAATAAAATACATTTTATATTCCTTTATGCTCAATTTCCTTTCTTTCTTGCTTGAAAATTCTTGCACTACAGGGGTCAATTCATGATGAGGGAGAGATAATCACATAAGTTTTTGAAAACATATTTTTGTATCTTGTACAGCAATATTTTTACCATATCAAAGATTAGAATAAATGCCTACATGTACATACTTGTTTCAAGTGCAGTAACAAATGGAACATAACTTTTCAGTGTTTACAATGAATATACATTTTTCACAATCTCTGTTATACATTTAGAAACAAAAAGATATTGAAATTACCCAATAATATGAATGTACAAAAATATGCACAGATGCATTCACAATGCTGATGCCATACATGGCAGATGTCTATGAATGGATAATGAATGGGTATTTTGTGATACAGCCCATTATACGATTAACAGATTTCATGTCAAATTTCATATTAATTTAGCATGTCATACAGAACTGAAATACATCAAGGTGTGACTGGCTAGTTAGACCAATGTGTTGACTGATTGTTGCGCAAATAATGGAAAGACGTGATATTGAAATACACATTTACTTGTCATACATTTGGTATGCTGGGATCATACTCTAAAAGTCAAGTTTTAATTAATGTAAGACATCACAGAGTTAGAACCTCTTAGCAGATATCTTTGCAATAAAAAGACATGATGAGAAAGCAATCATTATTGTTCTGACCATCAATTTTGTGAAAGATCTTGACCAGGCTTTTGAGAACATAGGGAAAAGAAGTCATTCTATGAGCCCAGCATACTTTTCTTGGCATTAAAGTATAAGCTTCCTGTAAACAAATGGTCAGTTATTGGTTTGTTATTTGATTGTAGGGAAGGAACATTAAAATCATTATGAGCATAACTCTCAACTGCCTATGTAATACTATGGTTTTCATTATTAAGCATTTTTTGAAGATCCTCTACTATCATTTATATTTTATTCAATGTTAAAATCATCACACAGTGTTTTAATGTTCATGATTGAGAAACCCTTGAATACATTAAATTATCCTTGATTTCTGTATTATAAATTACCATTGTATTACCACTTTTTATGTTCACATCATTTTTGTATATCTCTTTCACTGTAATTCAGGGTCCTTGTGGTCACCGGTATATATCTCCTGATGTCTTTTGGTTAAATGTATGGGTTTCTCTTCAGAGCTATAAGAATATATACTTCCATTTGATTTTATATTCTGATAATACAATAGGTTTTCTGTGTCTCAGGATGGAATGCTGTATTGTTTCAATGCTTATCTAATATATACTCATCACTTTTTATTTTTTGTAAATAATCAATGTTACTTCAACACAAAAAGTTGCAGTCTGTTGCATAAATGATTTGCTATCTTGAAATGTGTCATTTCTTGCTTTTACCCTTGTTTAAATCAGCTGTTTGATAATGGTCACTTCACCATCAGTTGCAACTTTACCATGAATTATTGAGAAGAAATGCCATGAAATTCAATCCATAACATTCTTCTGCAAATGATATGTTGATGAAATTAAAGCTGTGTTTGATATGAGAGGTGACCCTATCAGCAATTACTTTTAGCTCTTTCTCATTGGAGTGACATGTTTTATGTCTGTAATATTTATATTTAGGAAAGCAAACACAGCTATATTTATTATTTGTCACATGTTAGAAATTAAAACATAATTACAGTGTTCATTACCAAACCATGCCACTGCTGCGAACACTTTAATTAACTTGTTATTCCATGAGCAGTATCAGCTCCTTTTAAAACACACAGTATAGTTCTTCCAGAAGTCCACTTGCAACACTTCACATCCTTTGAATGAAGCCTGTCTCTTTTCATTGAAAAATGTGCATGTTCTCTCATGATGAGAAAGTATATCAGAAGAATTATTGTCTCTGTTTTTTCAACTCTTGTACAATTTCTGCAATGTGGCTGTTGGTATGATTTCAATTTCCTGTACCCTTCCATTTATATTTATCCATTGTTTATATACAATCTGTTTGTAATTAATATAAGTTTGCTCCTTAATATTCACTAATTTTTTCAAGATTTTATAGTCCTTATATTTGTCACATGCTTGAACATACATAAAGTTTTCATTCTGTACATTGCAAATTTTTGTTTCCAGTAATCATGTACAGTATTGATTTTAGGAAGAAAATGTATCTGAGAAAAATATTTGGCATGCAATGGTACTTTTGCACACACACAATTTTGCAATTTTTTGCCCATTTTTTTCTTTAATGCTGTTAAACTCTTTGAAAGAAGTGAATAAACTTATAACAACCTTCACAAGAAAAATATGGGGAGATGAGTGATTTTAGTGAATTTAAGTACTTTGATGGATTTATGTGTTTCAATTTTGGCCTCATTATTTGCACTAACTACAAGAATAACAACATCCTTTTTACGGTGGCTGCAATGGAAACCTTTACATGTTTACTGTCACTGGAAATAATATTATGAAACATTACATTTGTATCTCTGCCACACAAAATTGTGGTTCTGTTTCTTTTCTTATGATTGTTGAGTGTATAGTTGAGTAGTGTTGTCATTACACAACTGTAGATTAGGTAAAATATCCTTCAGTTATCTTAGAGGTGTGATTATTTTTGTTTCATTCCGTTGGCTTGAAATTTTGTGTTTTTTCACTGTTTTGCAGCTCCCATGTCTTTTCTTCAAGTATATATAATAAGATGTCAATTAAAGAAAAGATCTGTTATGACTTTGGTTACAGCAAGGCATGTCTGTAATTGATGTTAATGTTAATGCAAGAAAATAAGTTATTGGACTTTAGTGATGAACATAATTTGGAAGCACGGTTCCACTCACAGCTTTCCAGCTTGGTATTAAGAATTTGCTCTTTGGATTTTATAAAATTTTGATGAGATTACTGTTGTTTGGAGGATCAAAACTAACTAAATTTTCTTTAAATATTGTATTTAAGAAGCTGTTGACAATGGAGTGGCAATATAACCTAAACTTAGGTATTCATTTTTTACACTAAACTCCATTCACTTCCACAAAAGTAATATGCTTTTCAGGAGAATCTCTCCCATCTTCTGTTGCTCACTGAACCGCCATTACTGGAAACAATGACTGGACAACTGGATGTTCTTGTGGTGGCCTCTGTTGGTTGAAGTAGGAAGTTGCTGAGTTCATCCATAGGAGGAAATTGGAAATTCATTAGGTTTTCTCTATTTTTTAATATGAAAATTTTTTCCCAAGTGGATAACTCCAATGGGTTGTGAAGGTGTTTCAGCAGTTTAATTCCTGGTTTTATTTCATGGTTTTTGGTCCAGAAGTGAGCTGCTACTGCTGATTTATCCATCTGTTTAAACGTGTTTAAAGTGTAAAAAATGAATACCTAAGTTTAGGTATAAATTTTCTTTGTTTTTTTTCAAGAATATATTTTCTCACACCATAATTCTATGGGTTTTTGAAGAGCTTTTAAGAGTTTTGGTTCATTTTGGAACTCATGGTTGAGACTCAAAATGAACCAAAACTCTTAAAAGCTCTTCAAAAACCCATATAATTATTGGCATGGGAAAATATGTTCTTGAACGAAAACAAAGAAAATTTAGTTAATTTTGATCTTCCAAACAATAGTAACCTCATCGAAAAGTTTATAAATTTCAAAGAGCGATTTCTTAATATCACGATGGAAAACTGACATTGGAACCATGCTGACGATGAAGGAAATTTGTCTTTGAAACATGTCCAAATACGCAGAACAAAACTATTGAAATTTGAGTGAATTCCTCATAAATAATTTCTTATATGATGATTTGGTAATTTGCAATGTTACTAGAGAGGAAGGTTCTAGGGGCAAGTTTACTTTTTCAAACAATGATGGTCAAAGTATTGTTGATTATATGTTAATCATATTAGAGTTAGATGAGTATCTGATAGATTTCCAGGTTATGGATTTAGTATGTACCAGCAGTCATTTCCCATTAAAAGGAAAATTTCAAATTCAGTTAAGGAAAGTGGTGCAAGTTAAGAAATATTGTTAGATAATAGAGAGATATAAATGGAATGATGAGAGGGCACTAGGCTTCATAAGAGAGTTAGGAACTAATTTTTAGATCATTTGAACTGAATTCAGAAGCTCTAATGAAGGAAGGGAAAATAGGGGAAATAATGGAGACTTTAGAGAGGTTGGTCAAACAAGCAGGGGATAAGATCAGAGTCACAGAAATGGGTAACAAATTACAGGAGGGCTGGTGTGATAATGGATGTGGAATTGGTAAAGGGAGAGTGGAAAGAGAGTTGAGAAAATGAAGACAAACAGAGGAACAGGCAGAAAGAGAGAACTTTGTGATTGAAAGGCAGGGATATAAATCCCTCATGGAGGCAAAAAAGAATGAATGGGGACAGAATATTAGTTAGAAAATACAGGAAGCAATGAGGACAAATGACAACAAAACATTGTGGATGATAGTTAAGAGATTTTGTAATAGGAAAGTGGATGAGAATAATATCAGTGCTCAGGAATGGTGTTTATATTTTAAAAATCTGTTAGGGGTTGAGTAGGTATTCCACCAGGGGGGTGAGACAGTAAAAAATACATTAAGTGTAGATTATCTGGATAGACAGATTGATACAAATGAAGTAAAGGAACAAATAAAAAGAACACAAAAAGAAATGAAGCTTGCAGGATTGTTGGGATTCCGGGGGAATTCTGGAGGGCATGGGGTCAGGATGAAAATAGGAGTATGTTATTGGCACAGATATTTGATTCAATATATGAAGAGGCTAAAGTTCCTAAAGGTTGGTGAACAGTGATTGTAGTACGTATATTTAATGGAAATGGCTAATTATAGAGGAATTAGTCTATTATTGGTCTTAGGTAAGCTATATGTGGACATTCTGGTGGAAAGGCTTCAAAATTGGGGAGAACAAGAAAATAAATTATCTGAATTCCAAGCGCTTCAGGAAAAATAAGAGAACAATGGACAATGTTTTCATTATAAATACAATGGTAGAGAAATATCTAGGCCAAAAAGAGGGAGACTATACATATTGTTTGTTGATTTTGAAAATGAATTTGATACAATTAACGGGCATTATGGTCAAAATTGAATGGGATAGGAATTAGCGACAAATTTAAAAAAGCACTGCAAAATTTATATAATGAAAATAAGTACTGTATTAAGATTGCTCAGGATAGGATGACTCCAAATAATTTGAGCACAATAGGCCTAAGACAAGGATGTAAGTTAAGTCCCATACTGTTTAACCTATTTATTAATGATATTTTAGAATAAGTTAGCAAAGTTAATACCTACATGCCCACAGTTAAAAATATCTAGATTCCAGGACTATTATTTGTGGATGGTTTGGTAGTGGGGTCAATTACCAACATTGGTCTAGTGAAATCAATTTAAGTAATCTCTAAATTTTGTAAAAAGTGAGGATTGAGAATAAATACTCAAAAATAAAAAATTATGGTATTTAAGAATGCAGACAAGTTACGCAATAATGAGAAATGGTACAGAGAAGGGGCAGAAATTCAGAGGTGGTAAATAAATTTGATTATTTGGATATTAGGCTTAGCAAGAATGGAGTATGGAGGGAATAAAAAAAAAGGTTCTAGCAAAAGGTAGGCTAGCTTTGAAAGCTATTACTGCCTGTAGGCATAAAGTACCAGAAATGCATATAAAGTGGTTGGAGAAAATATATATGGTAGTAGTAGAGGCTAAAATGATGTTTGGGATAGAAATTTGGGGTAGTGATAAGGGGTGGCTAAATGTAGATTTCATTCACAGGAATTTCTGCAAACAAATTATGGGCTTACAATAAAGCTCACCAAATGGGGTTGCACAAGCTGAATTAATCAGATTAGGGAGTAAAGGAAAAATAATGGCAAGAATTCTGAAATATTGGTTTAGGATTAAGAGTCTAGAAGAGTATTTTATTTTGAAACATTGTCTAGTGATGCAAGAGAAAGTGAAGGGAAGAAATATTGAGTCAGAAGAATCAATGAGATTATGGAAAAATTTGACTTGGGTATGGTGTGACATGATGGAGGAAGTGAAGAAAGAAGTTTTTGGAAAGAAATTGATCAAAGAATTGATGATATGGAAAGACAGGATATATTAGGTAATTTTAGCAATAAAAAGTCACTGAAGGCTTATAGGGGGTTAAAGGAAATATGGGGCTGGGAGAATTATGTAGAAGAGGGTGACAGATGGACAAGGGAGGGAATTTCATGGGCCCGGACAGGGGTAGTGAATCTGAAAGGAATAAGAGGAGATTTAAACGTAGAAGAATGTTCGATGTATGGAATGCAAGATAGTTATTGCCATGTAATTTTGGAGTGTGGAGAGGTAAAAATAAGGAACCAAAGTGGGTAGAAACATAATTTAGGCATAATTTTGACAAAGTTAACTTTTAGATGTAAGTTGCCTGATAGTTGAGAAACCTCATGGTTGAATCCATTTGGGCAACTTGGTTACACAGCAACACGGGAAGATTTACTAGAGTGACTATGGGTGTATTGGCTTGTAGGACTGAATGATTGTAAAATTGTACTTGTTGTATTGTTGTATTATTGAGTGGAAATAATATTCAATTCAATATATTTCTTTTGGGTTTTCCAGGTTTTACTTTTTGATTTTAATTTTTTGGTACAATTTCAAACGTTTATCTAATTTCTGTATCAGATTTAATTTTTTCCATATTTATTGATTATATGTCTTTTGTTTTGACTATTATTATTCATTATTGCTGGATTGGTCCTTCCATGATGACTATACAAAACTTTAATTCATGCATAATATACTCTTATAACAAAAATTGTGCAGAAAGAAATTTCACTTTAGAGACACAATCTCTCTGTGAAAACCAGACCCAAGAAATTAATATATTTCAGAAATAAAACAACTTATATTTGAGCCTTTTAATGATTGTTGAGGTTATTGTTTTCTTATAAATATTGTACTCATGAAGCTGTTGACAATAGAATGGTAATATATTCTAAACTTGGGTATTCATTTTTTACACTAAACTCCACTTACTTACATAAAAATAAGATGTGTTTCGGAAGAATCTCCCCCATCTTCAGTTGCTCACTGAACTGCCATTGCTCGAAACGATGGCTAGACACCCAGATGTTCCTGTGGTGGAATCTGTTGGAAATTACTGAGTTTATCCATAGGAGGAAACTGTAAGTTCATTAGGTTTTCTTTATTTTTTAATATATAAACAGTTTTTCCTAAGTGGATGACTCCATTGGATTCAGCCAACAAATTCCACCACAGGAACATCCGGGTGTCTAGCCATCATTTTGAGCAATGGGGGTTCAGTAAGCAACTGAAAATGGGGGAGATACTTCTGAAACACACCTTATTTTTATGTAAGTAGAGTTTAGTGTAAAAAATGAATACCTAAGTTTAAGATATCATTATCTTGTTGACACTTTTAATTTCTTATAATTAAATGACTAATACAGTTTTATAATTTTTTTTCAATGTCTTATAACTTTCACACAAAAACTGCATAGAGCTGTAATTGGTCTATGGTTACAATGTCACCTTGTGATGTATTATATCCCAATGGGGGATTGCATTTATCTATGTGTCATGAATTTTATCAAAGCAAATGTGTGCTTTCATTTCTTTCATTGAATTGCACAATTTCTGCATAGGGTAATGGATTCGATTGAAGAATGCAGCAAATGCTCAGATTCATCTGTTAGCAGTGCAAGTGTAGCTTGTGTTGTTGCAATGTTGGGATCCTTGGAAGAACTGTGCACTGGAAAGGGTATTACACATACTTACATGGATCGAATTAATTCAATGTATGCAAATCTGGAGCAATGTGACTATCAGGGTAAGTTGAAAATTGTTGGCAATTTTTGTGCATTTTATGCAGCTCCTATAGGCTGTATACTTTGAACATATAAATATGCTAGTTATAAATCCTTTTCATTCTTTTGCTATCACATACTTTTTTGTTTATTCTTAATATACTAATTATTACATTTAAATTTTGCGCCAGCACCCACAGCTATTTCCACATGACATGATGTTTTTATGAAATGAGTCCACATTACCAATAGTTCAGACTTACCTTGTTCATTCCATCACATTTACCTCAATCTTCTTCTTCTTCTTCTCCTACTCCTACTCCTCCTGATTTTTCTTCTATGGTGTTACCACCCAAAGTCTGGCCTTAACCTCCTTTATCACCCTCTTCCAATTGTCTCTGTCTAGGACTACCCTTCTCCAAGCGGTAATTCCCAATAATTCCTTTGCATCCTGTGTTACTACATTAATCCACCTGTCTTTTGTTCTATTATTCTTTTACCATACATTCTCTCTTCCAGTGTCCTGTTCAGTATTCTTGCATTATTCATGCTACACACATGTCCTGCCCATTTCAGTCTTTGTAACATAATATATGTTATAATGTCTATATCCTAATATAGAGCATTTAACTCTTGATTATGTTATATCCTCCACTAACACTTTTCTTTGACCGGTCTAAAAATCTGCCTTAATACCTTTTTATACCTCAGTTAAAAAGAAGATGAATTTAGCAGTCTATTCAATGAGCTTCTAGATAGTAGAACAATTAGTGAGCTTAAAAATCTGCAAGCCTTAGGACTATGTTTATAGAGCACAAGTGTTAGTAAGACGTATCATTTTGTGAAAACAAAAATCATATTAGAAGTGTAAGCTACCTTAACCAGTTTCTTCATTCTGGCATTGGTTATCTGAATGTGCTTCCTCAGATGGTATAGTTCCTTATAGATTTTGCTTCAAACTTAAGAATTTTATTTTTCCCTTGGAGTCACTTCACATCTACTCATTTCCAGTTCTTCTAATAAAAGCCTCCTATGGCATGCTGTTCTACATGCAGTACCTAAAACAGGAGTAGACAGAACACAAGTTCTGCTAAGGTTTATTGTTGATTTTTTGCAGGAGAGCTATATGAGTCATCAGCAGAATCATTAACCTCCTTGATTTCCCTACAACATGGTATAACAGGCAGATTAATATTTGGAATAGTATCATGCACTAATAATTTGTAAAAAACATTCATCCACTTGAATTAAATCTGTTGTCTAACACTCTTCATGCTTCACTGTGTTAGTTCCATATGAATTTTTTAAAGTTTTTACAATATTTAAAAATTTTTAATTCATCCACTTATCTTTTGTGAAATGCAATCCACAAACACATAGCTCATCCATTTCCTTGCCGAATCCAAATTCTGCACCTACAAGCAAAATAATTAATATTAAAAGATTCACAAAATTAAGTTAATATTTATATAGTATGCAGCCTGAAATTTTTGGGGAGGAAACCTTACAAAATGCCTTAAAGATTTGTATCTAAAAGCTTGGTAGGTGTATGTAAATTGTGTTAAAAGCTTGTATTCCTTCTACCCAATCGTTTTACTGCAGCTTCTTTTATAACCAATGACCCTGTATTTCAAAATATGAGTATATGCAAACTCTGGAAGATCAATATACTTAAAGTGAAGGAGAAGTTAAAAATTATTTCCCTGATAAGTGTCTATAGGAGGATTAAAATCATTGCTGCCTGTTGTTGGTATATAAACATTAAAACTAACAATAATGTTAAGGTAATTAAAATGTAAATTGGAACTTACACAGTGAAGCCAATCATATAATTAATATTATTGTATGATTTAGTTGAACTACACACTCTTAATGCTTCACTTACTTGTCATAATATATAGAACTGGTTTTGAGAACATTCTGTTCTAATCATCAACCATCTCATTAAATCTGACGGTTTTAACCCCACAGTGCACAAACATGCAGTTATCAACATTTTAACACACCATCTAGTTAATCTACAAATTAGCAAAGAAGAATATTTCAATGAATACAAACAAATAGAATAAACAGCAGTTAAAATGGTTTAAAAAATAACTAGTACACAAAAATGGTGTAGAAATTCAAGAGACAAGAATGCATCAAAGAAACCACAATCCTTTGAGCAAGAAAAGATAAGCTAATTTTTAAAAACTGCACAATCATCCATGGGCTACAAAAATTTTTCAGAATATTCTTAAAGATTTTAATATCAGGTTGGCACCGTTAATAAATTTAATGTTTAAACCTACTGATAGACAGTATTCATGACAGCATTACTCAAGAGAAAAAAACAGGTATTTACAAAATAAATTGTGCAGAATGTGAAAAAATTTACATTTGAAAAACAAAGAGAAATATAGGTAGGTGGTTAAAGGAACATTCCAAGAACATAATATACAAGTAAATAGAGAAATCAGCAGTAGCATATCATTTTTGGACAGAAAATCATGACATAGTGAATAAAGCAAAATTATTGAAATCGGTACAAGGACCTACAGAACTAGCAATTTGGGAGAAAATCTACATCTACAAAAACAAAGACAGTCTAATGAACTTCAACACTGCCAGGGATGAAAACATAAACTACAAGTTTATCACACCCCCATCAGAGCAGATTATAATTTCCCACAGCTTAATGAATTGTCTGACAGTTGAATTTTAGCCTGGCTGATGATGAGAACAAAATGTTCTGGAAACCAGTTCTCTATATTATGACAAGTAAGTGAAGCATTAAGAGTGTATAGTTTAACTAAATCACACAATAATATTAATTAAAAGTTAAGGTAGTTTAATATTTAAAAATATATTTTTACTAAGTTAAGGTAGTTTAATATTTAAAAACATATATTTTTACTAAGTTCATGAAGCTGCAATTAGAATCTTGGTTCAAGCCAGGTATTGAACAAAACAAACATATTAAATTAAATGATATGCTAACTTAAGCTGAGCCACTTAGGACTAACCTTTAACAAAAATGAATAAATTCGTGCGCATACACTTTTTATATTAGAAATAGTAACTCGATAATCTGCTATGTATCTATGTATTTTGTTGCTTTACCTCAGAGTGGAAAAGCAGTGAAGCGATATTTTGCTTCCATGTTCTTACTTTTAGTCCTTACTGTTGCAATTAGGAATGCAGCCTGTTTTATTAACCATTATCTGCAACAAAAATGAGCAGATGTAGGATATTTAGCTAATAAAAAGAAAACTATATGTACGAGTTAAGCTCTAAGTAGTTAGTACATTTTAACATGCATCTTAAATTTCAACAATCTCGTATGTTATATTTCACCTCATTACAAATAACGTACAGAATATCTTATCCTATATACAATTTGCATCCTATATCAAGCCAAATAACTTATTAAAAAATAATTTTATGAAATACATTCCACAAGCATAAGAAAAGAGATGCTTTTTTGCTGGTGTTCCTCTTTGCTTCACCAATGGGAAAGATGCCATTTCATACGATGCCAACATTAATTGTTAAGCAAACAGAAAACAGTTTGAAAACCTCCAAAAACAAAATTAATATATTTGAAGAGTGTGGATTTCACAGAATCACAGAAACAGTCCTTACGGCCTACCCCCACTGGAATATAAAATATATAATATAATATATATGTTACAAGCTTAATTATAATATTTTATGTATTGTAATTTGTAATTTATATATTATGTATGTATATGTATATAATACAGTATAACTTTAACATGTGAATTGTATGTTGACAAAAGAGATAGTCATCTGATGTTTTCTATTTATGGTATCTTAGAAGTCAAGAAGGCCATAAAACTCTATACAAAGAGAAAAGGAACCTGAGGGTTGAGTGTGATGCCACTTTTAAAAGGATTGCCGTTGGAGGGTTAATAAACCCAAGACCTTTTAAATTCATTAGAGCTTTGAGCTCAACAGGCGGTGGTACTGTTAACCTTTAAACTCGCCAATATCAATAAAAGTTTTCAACTTTAAAGTAATAACAAACGGCACATGCGGCAGGTGAATTTAAGCTAGCCTATAGTAAATTTATATTCTGTACTTTTAACCAAGGTGTGTGACTTGTGCTTGGATGGGTTAACCCCTTTTGGAGTCATCAAGCACAATAGTAATTTGAATCAAGTATAAAAGGAAGTGTTTGCTTGGCTGGGGCACTCAATTTTAAGTTTACACTTTGCCGAGGCAGGCATTTCTTAAGATCTGCAAATGGCAAGATACATGCATTTTTACTCAGCACTTGAAAATCTATCCCCGGCTGTGGCACTAAGCAGTTCTAAGTTCCAGAAGATGCTACATGCGCACAGTTTAATGCATTTGTCAGTTTTACATGCCACAAGATGCAGTTCTAAGATATATACACTGCAACACTAATCTTGAAGCCTTGCATTCTGCAGGGATGCATTCATCATTGTTAGACTTTAACGCGATGCAGAACGTTTCAAGTTCCTCACGGGTTGAGATTTATGCTGAGGCAATTATAATAAGTTATATTTCAGACACGGTTTTCAAATTCAGTTCACGTGGGTAATAATCACAACAGCTAAATATATATTTGATGTAGATAAATTCTATGGTATGCAAAAGATCTTGAGCATAATAAATTACCATATCTATATTATGTCTCATTGCATAGTTATTTATACTCTTAATCTCCTCTCCCAGTTCTGTTGAGTATGAATCAATAAAATAACTGAAATTCTCCTGAGAAATTGTTGCCACCAAAGCATGAACAACAACCCATCATAACCACTTCAAAATTTGGTCACCAACGTGTGCCTGCCCAACAAAACAGCTTCAAATTGGTGCCGAACCTAAGCCGGAGCCTATTATCCCACTTCATCACATAACAATAGCTTCCAAAATATGGCATTAATAAATTAATTAATTAATTTATGGCTTTTTAAAACTAATATATAATGATAAATTAGTGTTATTAATTACTGTAATGGTTTTCCTTCGCTTCATTTTGAAGTTCTATTGCAATGCTACATTATCTCTCTCACTCACTGTCTCACTCACACACTACATGCTACACTAGTGCCACAAGTGGGGGAGTACTAAATGTAAGGTACCAAGTGCTTCCATTTGTATGAACACTCCAAGAACCATGCTGATGATGAAAGCAACAGTCTTTGAAAAATGTGAAAGTAAGTGAAATTTGAGTGATTTCCTCAAAAATTTTGTAAAATGCATAATGTAGTTCTCATTAATATTCTATTTTAGTTACAAGCAAAGTTTGTATTAGAAATTCAAAAATATCTTTCATATCTGAAACTCTTCCTTCTTGACCATACAATCCAAATTGAACCCTGGTCTCTTCAATTCTTTGTCTCCATTCTGATTTATTCTTTGCCCTCATCTTGCAACTTCCTATATCTAATAATTTCCTTCCATCTGCTTGTACTACATCTTCCCATCTGTTCCTCTGTTTTTCTTCACCTCTTGTACTCATAGTAACATGTTCCAATGCTTTCCTTGGTACTCGCTCTTCCTCCATCCTAACTACATGTCCCATTCACTGGAGTGTCTTTATTCTAATAACAAATAATTTAATGTCCTTATAAAACACACATATTTCTTAATTAAACTTTATTCTCCTCTCTCCATTTTCTTGCTATGGTCCATATATTCTACTTAAAATTTTTCTCTCAAATTTTCTTCTTATTTGTTAGTGAGTGTCCATGTCTCATATCTGTAAGGGATAATTGGTCATATAATTTTTTTGTATAGTCCTATTTTATTATTTCTTTGCACCATCTGGACCTCATTATATTTAAAATATTAAAAAGGCCATATTTGCTTTAAGAATTCTTCTTTTAATTTCATCATCCTCTTAATTTTTTGAAATGATTATAGATCCCAAATTTGTATAGCTGCTTACCATTTGTATGCTATGATCTTCCAAATTAATTTCCTTAATTTCTTTTCATTGTTTCCGTGTAGTTACCCTCATACATTTGCTTTATTTCTATTAATAAGTAGCTCTATTCTGGCGGCTTGTACTTCCAAATTAATTTCCTTAATTTCTTTTCATTGTTTCCGTGTAGTTACCCTCATACATTTGCTTTATTTCTATTAATAAGTAGCTCTATTCTGGCGGCTTGTATTGATAAATCCTGATAAACTTCTTTAAGATTTTGTTTGGAACTTGGCATAATATTGACATCATCATATTCTATTATTTTAGTAGTCCTATACATCACTGTTGAGTTCATTGGTACCAAAGCTTGTATTTTCCAAATAACATGCTTTAATATAAAGTTAAAAAGTAATGGCTCCAGTCCATCACCCTGCTTCTTTAGACTTTCCTTAACTTCAAACGTTTTTCTTAGATCACTTAGAATTTTAACTTGTGCTATGGTATTTTGTATTGTGACCCTTACTAATCTTATTAGTTTGTTAGGAATCCCTAATACAAACATAGCTCCATAAAATTTAGTCTTATTTATGGAGTTGCAAGCTTGTTTGAATTCCATGAACAGTTCATAAAAGTTCAATATCATATTCTAAGAATTTCTCATTAATTTGTTTGATTATAATAATTGAATCTGAAGTTGATTCCCATGTCAAAATCCTGTTTGATATTCACCAAATATTATTTCTGCATATGGTCTTATTTTGCTGCTAGAATTTTTGTGATTATTTTATATGGCATGCATAGCAAGGATATTCATCTATAATTGTCACAATTCAACTTATCCTCCTTCTTATAAATAGCGCATATAATACTTTTCTTCTAATCATCTGGCATTGTTTCCTCCTCCCATATCTTGGCAATCAAATTGTGGATACTTTTCATTAATTGATTTCCTCATTATTTATAAATATCTGCAGGGATCTCATCACTACCTGGAGCCTTACTATTTTTCCACATTATTTATGACCATTTTCACATTAAAAAAATCTGGAGGAGCTATTCTTTCTTCATTTTCTTCTTCAAGCCAATGCTGATGATTATCTAAACTTACACTTGCTGGTTCTATACTTAACAAATCTTAAAAATATAACTTGCAGCATTCTTTAATTTTATTGGGATCACCTATTATTTTTCCTGCCTCATCTCTGCATAAATTTGTTCTAGGTTTAAGCCGTTCTCTTATTTCTTTAACTTTTTTATATGCAGCCCTTATATTTTGATGCTTAAATTTCATTTCAACTTCTTCTACTTTCTCTTTGTTGAATTCATGATTTTTTCTTCTACATAATTTGTCTGCAGTTTTACATAATGACTCATATTCTGTTTGTTTATTTCTTGCAGGCCTACCAAGATAACATTTATATGCAAGGTGTCTTTTCTCAATTATTTCCTTATAGTCTTCATCAAACAACTGACTTGACTGACTTCCTTACACACACATTTTTTTTTTTTTTTGAGTAGCGTTTAATGCCCATTTTTACTACTTAGGCACCACAGGCGGTGGACACTGATGATATATGAAATGAAGGGATCAATTGGGAAAGGAGTAACCTAACACTTTATATGCAGTTTCTTTCATTATATTTTTTCCCACTGGGTATTCACATCTTAGATTAGATTTCCTTCTTATAGTGCCAATATTTTATTTCCTATTTCATTTTGAAGTTCCTGTCCTTTTTCAGGGTTCTTCAAAATATTTATATTTATTCTCTGTTGTACAGATACAGTATTTCTTATTCTATCCCTATATTTAATCAGATCAAAAAGTGATCTATTCTGCAACTTGCCCTTCTAAAGATTCTTACATCTATTGCATGTGTTGCAAATCTCTTAAACCATTTTAACATCATTTAAAGGTGCTGTGTTGTATACTTGTTTGAGGTTTTGATGAAAATGGTCTTTTATTAGGTCGTCAACTTCTTCAGTCAGTGCATAAGCATTTATAATTGTAATATTATGTAATTTTGATGGTATCCTGAGTGTACATATTCTTTCATCTATGGCATGAAAATTCAATATATTAGCCTTTAATGAGTTTTCCACTATGAAGGTAACTCTATATTCATGTTTTACATCTCCATTACCACTATAAAATATTCTGTGTGTTCTGGTATCCATTATATCAACTCCCATCCATTTTGTTTCTTATACTGCTATAATGCCTATTGTACATTTACTAATTTGTTCAACAAGCACTTTTAGTGCTCCAGCTTTATACAGTCTGCTAATATTCCATGTACCAATTTGCATTTCCAACATGCCATAGTCATCTCTTTTTCTGTCAGTGCACAATCAGAGACTTTGATTGAAGTTCACAAACTAGAATTTTTTATTGAAAAGGTCCAACCCCCAACCTGGAGGATCAGTCTCCATATTGCTTACCCCTAGAGACAGGGTAGCCAGTTACACCCCCCGGCACTGGGTAGCTAAGGCACCTTGGGGTCACTGCTCCCTGCACTCCCCTCGATGCTCCCCTGAGGGGTTATATCTGAACCTGGTTCCCAATAACTGATATGGCAGAACATACATGTGCATTTACATTTATGTCTTTATTTTCCAGGTCCCTTGACATATCAATCACTCTTACGTTTGCCAAAACCGTACCGTGACACTATTGAACAAGAAATGATGGCATCCCATGGTAACAAGGAAGAAGTTGATGATGAAAGTGACAGCAGCAGTGGAATTGAGCAAGGAGAAGAACAACATCCTAACCGTCCCACTTCTCAGTGCAGCATTCATAGCAGTGCAAGCATGGGCTCTGGTGATACAGAAGGTCCTGAGGAAGGATTCAGTGGTGACAATGCACAGGTGAAGTAAAGTTCTTGCAACAGGAAAATAATGTGTGTGTACATGTGCATGCCAGCTGTGTATTTTACCTAGAACCTCTCATTTATATTGCAAGAATTGTGAGCAAAAATCCCTATTTAAAGCAGCATGATACACTGATTCTACCATTTCTTGGTTAGATAGCAGCATATTCATTTATGATAGCAGTTACAATCTTTTAAACAAATTTTATGGTTTCATGTTGGTACAAATGGTTACTATAATCTTAAAGAGTGTATGAAAGAGTGAGTTTATTCACTTTTTATAATGCTGCAACACAAAACATGAAATCAGTTTTCTAAAATGAACGTTTTTTAAATTTTAGCATTTATAAATACGGTAGCAGAATTCAGCATAATAGACCCAAGTATTAAGCATAAATTATAAATGTAATATAATGCACATAAACAGAAAAACAAATATATAAATAAATACCTCAAACAGTTAAATAAGTAAGATGTTATAGTAGACTGTTTCTGAACTAAATTGGGCCCATTTGCAAAATTTAATTTCACTCATATATTATCTTCTACACATTAACAGCTAACAATTAAAAAAAATTGGTAGCATAAATGATATCAATAACATAAAAATTATAAATTTTACTTCTCTAGTGAACTTAATCACAATTAAATTTAAACTGATTTCACGTTAGATTTAATACAAACTAATCCAAAAGTTCATAAAAAGTCCACGAGAGCTACAGCAAGTCCATCCAACATTCAACAAATCCAGTAGTCCACTCACAGTTGATAATGTGGGTAAAGGCCTCTGAAACATGTTTTGTATAATTCAATGGTTAGTAGAGCATAAGAGTATTAAATTGAATTAAAAATTAATCACAATTTTCATTTCTTCATTTCTCTGCATTTTTCATTTTTATCTGGTGCAGGTGCTGGACACATTTTTTCACAGAAATTGACACATGTTGAGATATGTAAAAGAACCTCTTATTTACTTTGCTTATTTTCAGCTGTCTTTGCAAGTGCTTTAAGGTAATCAACAGCCTATGACTGAGACTGTAATTGGAATTTTTCCTGACCAGTTTCCTCAGTTCAGCACTAGCTTCAGTGTTAGAGCAATTTTTTATTTATAATGCTGTCCATTATCCAGAAGTTTTAAATAATAAACATTAATAAACATTAAACATTAATAAACATTAATTATTAATAAATTCATCATTCATTATTCATAAATTTAATAATTAGATCGCTGAACTGCAAAAATATGCCAGCATTATTGTTGAATTGATGTGCCAAGTGTTTTACTTCTTATAAAGGAATTGATTCATTCTGAATTGGAAAAATATGTCAGTATTATTGATGAATTGATGTACACTGTGTTTGTACTTCTTATAAAGGAAATTGATTCCTCCCTTTGTGTTGTAAAAAATATTTTCATTCATGGTTGATCATCAACATCTTGACTTGGAATGAATTATGAAGGATATCCCATTTTTGGAACACATAAAATCAGAGTAGTAACATTTGAATCAGACCAGAACATTTGTGAAACCATATTCTTGGAGAACGTTTTTTTTTTTTTTTTTTTGATTAGTGTTTAATGCCTGTTTTTACTACTGAGGCTCCACAGGCGGTGGACACTGATGATACATGAGATGAAATGATATATTGGGAAAGGATTTTTTTTTAAGGAAGGAATCGTTCCAGGCCTAAGTTTAGGGTACCTCCCCAGAATTTGCCGTCAATGAGGACTGAGGAAACTCTGGAAAAAACCTCAGTCAGGAAGGACAGTCCTGGCGGGATTCGAACCCCAGACCTCTTGCTCTTTGTGCCTAAATGACCTCGGCCACCCGTGGCGGTGGAGAACCGTGAATGCTGTCTGATAGAAATGCAGATAAAATTTCCTTTTTATTAATTTTTATAGTATTTGAACTAATATTAGGTTTCTGATTTTTACTTCTTAAACTCATTCTATATAGCTGTAACAGTTCTTGGTATTAAAATGTTTACTTATTCCAAAGATAAGTATATATTTCCTTATAATTACATTCTTCTCCAATTTCTTCACTATTCTTTCCAGTGTAGATGTGTAAATACATAAGTAGGGGTTTATGTGTCTTATATTGTGAATCTTAAACCATAATAATCAGGATATTTGAACTTAAACACTCTCAGATGGAAGAATTCACAAAATGTGAACAAACTATTAACATTAGAACCTGTTTCTTGGATAACATGGCTAGAAACATATCTGTACTTTATACCTACTTCATATGAAATCAAATCTTATCTTATTATTAGCTTTTGTGCACTTTGACCATAGAGATTTAATTCCTGCAGAATAGATGGATTTATTGTGGTCTAAAATGTTGAAATTGGTAGTATTTAAAAGGGCTAGTAAATTGAGGAAAGAGGATTGATTGCATAATGGAATTCAAATAGAGGTGGTAAAGAATTTGTCTATTTAGGAGTAAGATTAGGCATTAAGCACTTATGGAATTTGGTAAACTTATAGTAAGCATGTGATAAATGGAAAAGCAGCAATGAGAGCAATTAGAGTAAAAATATAAAAATTCCAGAAATATCAGTTAGATGGCTGGAGAGGATGTATGAAATGGTTGTGGAATCTAAAATATTATATGTAGTTGAAGTATGAGGGCTAACAGGGGTTGCACTGCCACGGGTGGCCGAGGTCGTTAAGGCACAGACTCGTGAGCGGCAGGTCTGGGTTTGAATACCGCCAGGAACGTCCTCCCTGATTAAGGTTTTTTCCAGGTTTTCTTCAGTCCTCATAAATGCCAAATGCCAGGGAGGTACCCTAAATTTAGGCCTGGGATGATTCCTTCCTTAAAAAAATAAATTCTTTCCCAATTTCATCTCATGTATCATCACTGTCCATTGCCTGTGGTGCCTCTGTAGCAAAAATGGGCATTAAACACCATTCATTCATTATAACAGGGGTTGAGATGGAGGTTGATTTAATGTTATTATTCTGTAATCAATAGAAAGTCCTATAGAGAAGACTGTATATGCATACTATAGAACATGTCCATAGCTTTACCAGATTGGGAAGAAAAGAAACAGTTATGGAAAGAGTTTTGAAATATTGATGTAGGAATTTGAAGTAAGAGGATAATGTGCTTACATAACGTATGGGATATCAAAGAGAAGCAAGGGGAGTAAATAGTAAGGGGAGAGGGTGGGGAAAAATGCTAGAAGAGTATTGGAAAGGGGAATATGTGGCAGCATATGGAGTTTAGTATAAAAAATGAATACCTAAGTTTAGGTTGTGTAGATAAGTTTTTACTTATTCTAAGCCCTAAAAGCACAGAAAATTTGTGTTGAAAATATTTTGTCATTGTTTCACTTTAGTGCTATGCAAATGATGCATTTTGTTGTGCCCCTAGCTACTATGCTTAGTTTTGTAAAGGTATGATATTTCTCTTACTTACAGCTGGATGAATTTATTGATGAAGATGAGAGACAAAGACAAGAACAAGAGGCCTTGAGATTAGAAAAATTGCCACGAACCCTACATCATGGTATTGACATGAACATCCACCAGGTCAGTTATCAGTTTGAAATCATAGGACTTGTTTGAGATTCTATTGCTTATGTGAAGCAGGAGCACCCTAAAAGCAAGAAAATGAGAATACAGGGAAAAGAAAATAAGAGAAAAAAAATTAAACACATGATTTAATAATGGATCAAATAATATATCAATGCAAAAATAGGTTGAAATTACCACAGGTTAACATCAAAGTTTACTTAAATGTGTTCTTAAATAGTGTAGTTGGTTTACTTTAAGTACATATTCCATATACACATTATATTTTCAGTTTTATGTTACAAGAAGTAGTCAAAAGCTAAAGAGATTGTGTTAAAAAATAAATCTAAATGCTAAATACTTTCTTAATCATCATGAATGTATGGCATTGTTGTTCTGTAAGTTTTTACAAAGAGAATTTGTAATATTTATAATGAAAAAATGTAAAATATTGAGCTATAGTATTTATGGATAAAAAATCTCAAGAGAAAAAAAGAGAAGTTATAATTCAATTAAATGTACTTATGAAGCTGTTGGCAATGGAGTGGTATATATATAAACAATGTAATGCAGTTTTTTCACACTAACTCCATTCACTTACATAAAATTTGGACATATGTTTCAGGAGCCTCCCATCTTCAGCCTGTTGACAAACTGTTGTTAAATGTGGCGGTTGGGTCTCTTGATGTTCTTGTGGTGGCATCTGTTGGTTCTATTAGGAATTTGCTGAGTTCATCCAATGGAGGGAAATCAAAATTCATCAAATTATCCTTATTTTTTGTAATGAAAATGTTTAAATGTTTTCCCAAGCGGAAAGTTCTATTGCATTATGAAGTTGTTTAAGTAGTTTTATCTCTGGTTTAATTTCATGATTTTTATTCCAAAAGTGCGCTGCTATTGCTGATTTGTCAATTTGTTCTAAGCGAATATTTCTGAAGTGTTCTTTTTTCTGGATTCCCAAATTCCTCTTCGTTTTTCCAATGTATTTTTTGTCGCTCTCTGCACATTCTATTTCGTAAATACCTGACTTTTGTTCTGTTGGCATGTAGTCCTTTACTCTGCAACCTAATAAGTTCTTTATATTAAAATTGTTCTTTGGGGCTAACATAATTCCTTGTTCTTTGAATATCTTTTTGAACTTATTGTGGTAAATTGGGTGGTATGTGAAACTTTTGAATTTGTACCTTTCTTTTTCACTTTTAAGTGTGGAAACATCTCTTATTGTTTTTTGGTTTTTGGTTTTATTGATGATTTTTATTACTGTGTCTTTGTTGTATCCATTAGTTTCTCCTATCTTTATGATTTGTTGGTATTCCAATTTGTACTTTGTTTCTGTGAGTGGAATGTTAACTAATCTGTGTGCTAAACTATAAATCACTGCATATTTATGTGGAATGGGGTTAAAACTGTCATTTTTTATGTAATTTTCTGTGTGAGTATCCTTTCTATGAATTCTAAATGTAAGATAGTTTTCATTTCTTATGATTTTTACATCTAGGAAGGGGAGATATCCACTTCTTTCTTCCTCTATGGTGAAATTTATAGATTTGTGCTGCAAATTCAGAAGTTTTAGTGCATCTGTTGTATGTTTTTTCGGAATTATTGCAAATATGTCATCCACATACCTATACCATGTTTTGAAGATTAGAGGGAAGGCTTTGGTAATATGCATGTCAAACGAATTCATAAAAAAATCTGCTAGAAATGGAGATAACGGGTTTCCCATAGCTAGTCCCGAGACTTGTTGGTAATATTTTTTATTAAAAACGAAGTAATTTTGTTCGATGCAAATGTTCATAAGTTTTATCAAGTCTTCAATTTCTTGTGTCTGTAGATCTAAGGATTTTAACCATTTCTTTAACATTAGCATAAGTGTATCTTTTGGTATGCTTGGGAATAAGGCTTTTACATCAAATGATACCATTATATTTTCTGCTGTAGTTTTGTAATTTTGTAATTTTTCTACCAAATCCTGTGAATATTTGACACTCAAACTTTGGTATTTTTTCAAGGATTTGAATAAGTTCAAAATTCCACAATAAGTTCAAAAAGATATTCAAAGAACAAGGAATTATATTAGCCCCAAAGAACAATTTTAATATAAAGAACTTATTAGGTTGCAGAGTAAAGGACTACATGCCAATAGAACAAAAGTCAGGTATTTACGAAATAGAATGTGCAGAGTGAGACAAAAATTACATTGGAAAAACGAAGAGGAATTTGGGAATCCGGAAAAAAGAACACTTCAGAAATATTCGCTTAGAACAAATTGATAAATCAGCAATAGCAGCGCACTTTTGGAATAAAAATCATGAAATTAAACCAGAGATAAAACTACTTAAACAACTTCATAATGCAATAGAACTTTCCACTTGGGAAAACATTTAAACATTTTCATTACAAAAAATAAGGATAATTTGATGAATTTTGATTTCCCTCCATTGGATGAACTCAGCAAATTCCTAATAGAACCAACAGATGCCACCACAAGAACATCAAGAGACCCAACCGCCACATTTAACAACAGTTTGTCAACAGGCTGAAGATGGGAGGCTCCTGAAACATATGTCCAAATTTTATGTAATGAATGGAGTTAGTGTGAAAAAAACTGTATTACATTATTTATATAGAAGTTATAATATTTATATTGAAAAAATGAAAAGTGTTGAGCTTTAGTATTTATAGTTAAAGAAATATCATGCTACTCCAGTGATTAACTGAATTACTATTACAGGATAATCAAAACATTTATCATCTACATCCATCAATAAGCTTTATTCAAAATATTAGAAAGAATACAATATTAATAGTAACTAATTAATAATCATGAAAACATGATGGACCGTATAATTAGTGATCTCTTATATTTATAGCTGAATACTGGTTCAGGAATAAATTATCATTTTTTTTCACTTCTCTTCAATACTTACTGGTCATTACAGTACAGGGTATTAATGATTAGCAAAGGTTATAGAAGGGACCTAGACAAAGAGATAGGAAACCATGATTTATAAGTTCAAATTTCCAACTTATGGTTTAAATTCCTAAAGAATTAGTACGCAATTGACCAGTATAACTTCTTGAAAGATGTGGTGCACAAAATGTCTCTCTTTGACAAGGCACTAAGGACCATTGTAGTTGAATGCTCCTAAATCTCATTCCATCTCTTTGGCACACTGGAATAAGTTACCAGTTTGAGATGAGTAAAAGTCGAAGTATCAAGCTGAACTGAGGTGGGAATTTAATTTTATTTCAATCTTTTTTTATTTTTAGAATTAGTGTGAAATATTTGTTTAGAACTTAAGGGAGCTATGCAAGCATATTTTTAAATTTTCATTGCAATTAATTATCATTTATGGTTGCAGAATATAGGAGCATACCAATTGGTTTAAAGGATATTTAGGTGTGGTTTGTAACATGAAGCTTTGTGTTGGCTGTAATTTCAATTGGTCTTAAAGGAAAAATTCAAGGTAATGGCTGGGATTCAAACCATGGATCTTCAGCTTGCTGTGCTGATAATGCAACTATTGATATACTGAACCCTGTCGGGCCAGAACTGTGGACTTCTCATTTCTAAATTTGATGTATCTAGATGTCATCCAATAGCATATTTTATTATATTGTATATTAAGATGTATGGAAGTTATTTCTGGAGAGGGAAAATATGGAAAAAAAGCTGGGCTAATTTACCCCCAGAAATAATTATATAAATAATTTTAAATTTGACAAAAGAAGAAGATATTAAATAAACAGTAAAATATTTAGGAAAATTAAAGGCAAAATATGTGAGGAAAATATGAGTAGAGAAGAAATAGAGAATGTTATTTAATAACAAATGAGGTTATTTTAGGTAATCCCTAAGTACCAATAACCAAGTGGTTAGTTAAATAATTTTACGTAGGATAAGAAACTCAGTTATTGACTCAGGATTTTTTTAATAATGTTTAATGACAATTTTTACTGCTGAGGAATCGCAGGTTATTTATTTATTTAGCTTATTTATGGACACTCTTTAAAATCTCAGATCATCAGCATCCCATTCAATTCAGGGCATGAAATGGCCAATAAATTTTGCTCAGAGACTTCTTCTTTCAGGTTTGAGGTTCTTTTACATGCCATACATCTGACACACAGAACCCTCAGCTTTATTTCTCTCCCATAGGAAGCCATAATTAGTATTTTATGTCCAAAAAATCTGTCAACTCTGGTCAGGATTGAACCCTCTATCTTGGGTCTATTGGGCAAGTGTGTTACCACTAGAGCATTATAGGTGATGGACACTGATAATATATAAATGAAATGATAAATTGGGAAAATATTTTATCTTAAGGAAGGAAGCATTCCAGGTCTAAGTTTAGGGTACATTTGCCATTTATGAGAACTGAGGAAAACTGTGAAAAACTGCAGTCAGGTAGGAAGGACATTCCTGGTGGGAATCAAAACCTGGATCTACCGCTCAGGATGCCGCATGTTAATGACCTCAGCCACTCATTTTGGTTCTGATTCAGCATTGTAGATATGTATATTTATTATATAATATATTTATATATTATTGATTATTTAATCCGCTTAAGAGCAGCCTCTTATTGACTTAAAAAAACAAAATAATTAAAAAATAATGAACATTATTGGCAAAAAGTTTAGAAACAAAAAAGAAATCAAAGATTCTTTACTACAAATATGACAACAAGAATGGGATGAAATAAAAGAAGGTAGAAGAGTGTATGAAATCCTCCCATCAATAAAAAAAAGTTTACATTATATACAGGATACGGTCCATATTGTTCGTATTTGCAAAGATTTAGATTACAAGCAACCAATACATGTATGGTTTGTAATATGATCAGTACCCCAGAATATGTTTCATTTGAATGCCCTAAATATCAGTCAATTGTAGCAGAGGAAAGATGGCTACTTGTAGGGAAATATATTTGGAACATCATAAGAGATCAAGATGATTTTAGGGTATTGAATGCTGGGACAGATATTTACATTCCACAAATTTTCTGCTCTCATTTGAATGAATGAATTAACAAATAAAATATCATGTAAAATGGCAGAGGAATATGTAAACAGCAAAAATCAAATAAGAGGGAAAATCCAGTGGTCAGAAATCCTATATTCCCCTAGAACATCCCAGAGAATCAGAAAAAGGCAAGAAAGATATATACTAGAAGAGCCAGTTCAAACAAAAGAAGATAACCCCAAATTGAATCAGAAGAAGGGGACAGAATTAATAGAACAAGAGAATAATGATAGTATTTGGGCAGAAAAGAGGCAGCTAAGAGAAGAAGTAAACTGAGAACAAAAGGAAGAGAGAAGAGATGGAATCTACACTGTCAACACCATGACCCAGTAAAGATGCTGCCTGAGACTGGTAGCAACCTCATTGATGTCCAGGTCCTAATGTCTGGAATTCCTGTGGGGAGCTGTCCTGATACAGAGCATCAGCAGAAATAAAGATTGTAGATATTAAAATGTATAATAAGTTCTAAATTAATCCATTTTATATGTGATAATTGCTCAGTAGCAATTATAGGTTCAATTATAAGTTATAGTTAAAATAGCCATATTGCTGAATTTCATTAGCAGTTTAGTTCTTTGAAGTTTTAGTTTTGTTAGTTATAGTATTAGTACTGTAGATTTTAAAATCTGTAGAATTTAAATTTTAATTTAAATTGTATAGATAATTGTGATGAAAAATTTAAGAGGAATAAATAAAAATAAATCTGAAATATTATTTCTGCATATAGAATCAAGTTATCAGGATATAAGCAATGCAAAACAATAAATAAATAATAAAAATAGTTATTTATTTTGTTTTAGATCGAGATGGGGAAAGACCTCCTTCTTCTGGATGCCTGAAGTGGGAGGTCTTGCCAGATATAGATCTTGAGTAGGACTCAAGCCAGAGCTTTCTGGATTAATCAAAGACCTGAGATCCAGTAATAGCTTTAGTTTATGTTTCCTAATATACTGAAAACTGTTATAATAATTTTCAATCATTGATGCATTATTATTCAGTGTGTATAAGATCTAAGAATAACTTAATTTGATTTTTAATAAACTTTGAATTAATAAGGTAATGTCCTAAAATTAGTTGGAATTTTGTTGTGTCATAATCAGTTTATATTATGGATCATATTATTTGTTTCAATAAATATATCATATCATATACTTATTACCCAAGCTTCTAGTTAATCAAGGATTAATTTTCATATTTAGATGTGGTCTTTCATACAAAACCTTTGCTTAGCTATGCTTTTAAGCCAGAGTCAGAGTGGAAAACTAGAAGCTAATGAGATAACCTTTGAAATCTTCAGGTATGCATAAATACAGATAGGAAAAGTTCGCAGTTATAGCCAGACAAGGCATGATAGCTCAAATGGTTATAGTATAGTAAGTCAACTTTTGTTCAAGTTCTAGAATCATGTTTTTCCTGTCTTACTCCAATTTGATTTAAAGGATACAATGATGCAACTTAAGAAATTAACTCTCAACAGAGAGAATTGTTAAATATTAATTGTATAGGAAACAAAAAATTACTATCATATAACAAAAGAAAAGATAATCTCAATAAAGAGGCAAGGAAAGGGAAATAAAGAATTATCATAGGTTCTAGCCCTAAACTGGTAATGGCTAAGTTAGGCTGCATAGAGGGTAAACTAAATGAGTTTCTATAGTGAACACTATAGTCATTCTCCTGTTTTTGAAGGACATACCGAATTCATAGTTTTCTTCTAAATCTGTTGTAGCATTCCAGGAACCATCAGGCAGCACTTCTTCCATTAGTTATACTAAATCTTCAGAGAAGTGCAAGACATACTGTAATCCAGATATTACTTTTTAATTCCTCTTTGCTTCATTTTCAGAAAAAATTATCCAAAAATTAATGCCAGCAACATTTATTAAAATATAAAATAATGCCAATGGCCTATGTTTTATTTTTCTCTTGCATGATAAATTTTGGCACACATGATCCAATATGTCCACATTTGCATCTGTAGCTTTGCAGCATTCTATTGCTGGTCAATTTCTTTAAAGTGGTTTCATCATAGATTACTCCATGATTTAGAAATTGTGGATTATATGATTTAAAATCATAATCATCATTTATCTATCAAAACAAAACTTTAAAATTTCTTTTTTTCCTTTTTTTTTTTTTTTTTTTTTTTTTTTTTTTGGTCCATTTATACCCTAAATGGTGGAATTTCACATTTATTTTGTTTGAATGCTCAAGCAATAGTCAACTGGTATTCAGGTTTAAATAGTTTAGTTTTATGCTATATTTATGCAAGCTGATTGCCCATAATATTTCTGTTTGTCTTCTAAATAGTTCTTGAAAGAAATTTCACAGAGCTTCAAATAGCAGGCTAGTTGAAAGTTGCTTGTGAGATGAGGGTGAAGAATAATGTATTTGATGCACCCTCTTGTTTTGAAAAAATGGCAATCAAATTAAAAATTTTCTGTGTGAGAATAGGTATGTTTAACACAAGAAAAGCCATGAGCAATAGAATTGACTGGGTAAAATAATATGGCATCAATCCTTAGTTTATTTTGGTGTTAATAAGAGTGATTGGGGGTATAGAATTAAATCTGGGGCTGGTGATGGAGCAACTAACTCATTAATGTGTTGGAAGGAATTAAGCAAGATATGAAACACTTATAGAGTACAAAAAAGAGAAATGAGGATAAGTTGGAAGGAAGACTGATGGAAATTGATAGAAGGACCTAAATGAATGATAATGGATGTTGAAGCAGAAATAAAAAATAAGATTATGGAAGAGGACTGGCCCATTTAGAGAAAGCTCAGGAAGGGAATGAAAGACAAAATCTAACTATCTTTGGAGTCAAAGAAAAATGTGGCAGGAAGTGGAATTTATTTAAAAAAAAAAATTAGAATTGGGGATTAAAGAATGAGAAATTGTGGATTCTTCCAATTTGGATATAGAGTATCATCATCCCAGCCAAATCTTGGTGAAACTATCAATGAAGTTTAAATGGTTAGTGTTTAGCAACATAAAAATTAAAAATGATTTAGCATATTCAGGCATATTTAGCATATCAGGCTGAATATGGGTTGTATAACAATTCTTCCACTCTTGTTTCCATAACAGTTGTCAAGCAAATGAAAGGAGCTTTATATAAACAATGTATACAGTTTTTTTCACACTAACTCCATTCACTTACATAAATTTGGAACATATGTTTCGGGAGCGATCCCTCCCATCTTCAGCCTGTTGACAAACTGTCGTTAAACGTGGCGGTTGGGTCTGTTGATGTTCTTGTGGCGGCATCTGTTGGTATTATTAGGAATTTGCTGAGTTCATCCAATGGAGGGATATCGAAATTCATCAAATTATCCTTATTTTTTTGCAATAGTGCTATTGCAGCGCACTTTTGGAATAAAAATCATGAAATTAAATCAGAGATAAAACTACTTAAACAACTTCATAATGCAATAGAACTTTCCACTTGGGAAAACATTTTCATTACAAAAAATAAGGATAATTTGATGAATTTCGATATCCCTCCATTGGATGAACTCAGCAAATTCCTAATAATACCAACAGATGCCGCCACAAGAACATCAACAGACCCAACCGCCACGTTTAACGACAGTTTGTCAACAGGCTGAAGATGGGAGGGATCGCTCCCGAAACATATGTTCCAAATTTATGTAAGTGAATGGAGTTAGTGTGAAAAAAACTGTATACATTGTTTATATATATACCACTCCATTGTCAACAGCTTCGTAAGTACACTTATTTGAGAAAGGAGCTTTATTTTAATATCATTAATTGAATGGATCACTAGAAAGCATGGATAATTATGTTAATATTGTGAATGGGGCTTTATTGTGGGTTAAGATCTATGCTAATTAGCATTGCTTGTTTTCTAATAATTCCTAAAGTAGACTTCCTGGGATTCTACTGGTAAATGATGTTTTTCTAGGGAGGTCTTGAGGTAATAGAGGAATTGCTAATGTAAAATTATTGGGATTATTTTAAGCAATAAACATTTTATCACATTTATCAACTTAGTTGATTTAAAAAGTGTTAAGTATAGATCCATTACAGAAGTAAAGCGATATGTAATGTCTTTTCATCCTGTATAAATTTGAAAACTTTTAACTTTTCTTTATTTAGTATATTTTAAAAGCTGGTGGTAGAGAAGAGCTATAGAAAATTTAATTTGTATACTGGATACACAGCTTTTTTTTTTTTTACTCTTATTCTCTGCTTTACTCTTTCATTCCTTTTTGATTAAGTCTTTTGTTTATTTAATATAATTTATATTTTTCAGGTTGGAGAGGAATATATTGATGTGGAGAGACACAATGCACGTCGATTTTCACAGACACTGCATAGTTTGGTATCCTCCTTGCTGTCTCTTAGAAGTTCAATTGAAGTTGATGAAGCATTACAAGAATTTGCTGCTAAATACTGCCAAGGTATAATTCTGATTACTATTTTTTACTTATTTTATTCCTAATTTTTCTCAAATCTCTTACAACAGATATGATACGGGTTTTGTACCTTCTTAATGCAACTTCAGTACAAAGTATGTATTGCATCACTTGCTGGGATGTTAGAGCCTGATCATCATAGAATACACAGATTGAATTGTTATGATATTGTATTTTTGGGCTGTTTGTTATTGCTTATTACATGAAAGATCCTTCACTAAAAGGACATTTTTGAGCCTTTATAGGTATATAAAAAGTGTTGCTAAATGATAGGTTCATTAGTATTCACAAGTATGCTAAAAGTAAAAATAAAACCCTAACATAAAGGTATCTTTAGTTGAAATTTTGTTATTTGGTTATATTTTTTGAGGTAAAATAGTTTTTTTTTTTATCATCAAAAGTAGAAGGATATTTAAAGAGTAAATCAGACATTTTGTCAAAGAATTTTATCCTAATAATCAAACCATTTTTCTACATATTCTGTTGCACAAGATGGAAAATTCATGAAGCCTTCAGAGAGTTTTGACTCTTGGTTGTAATGAAATCACAGAAATTGCCTTTAAAGCAAAACCCCTAAAAACCCTCAATTTATCCTTAAGTTGTTTTACTACATCATATATTATTCCAAATAACTGGATGCTATTAGTGGAATTATTTTTTAACTCCTTGACAGTGCTTTCAAACATTTATATGTATTGTGAACAAAGTGAAGGGTTATAAGCACTAAAACATAATTATTACTACCACTATGTTCTTAATTATCTAGTGAGTCGATTTGATAATCTTATGTACCACTTACTGTTGAATTATGCAAAACTAGTTTCACAGGCTTTTGCCTGCATCCTCAGTTGCGAGTCGACTGTCGGCTTCGTTGTTGGTTGACTGGAGGACTTGGTGTAGCTCTCATGTATATTTTATGAACTTCTGGATTAATTTGTCTTCTGTTGGGATCTCAAACTTCATAGCCTTATCCTCATATTTTTTATATAAATTTTTTCTCATATTCCCAGCTCAACGGGTCGATCTATAAATTTCAATAATTTCACTCCCATTTCTACATCATGTTTATCTCTCCAAAAGTGATGTGCAACTGCTGATTTCTCTATCTGATTGTACCTTATGTTCCTCCAGTGTTACTTCAGCCTGATTCTAATGCTTCTTTTTGTTTTTCCAATATATACTTTGTTACATTCTGAACAGTTGATCTTGTATATTCCTGGCTTCTTCTCCTCCGGTATTCTATCATTATCACTAGAATTGAGCACATTTTTAAGGCTAAACTTGATCACTGGGGACAAAGTAATCCCAAACTCTCTGAGTATTTTTTGGAATTTTTTGGTGGCCCAAGGATGATAAGCCACATAAGAATGTGGATGGTAGATTCTTTTATTGCTGTCGCTGTTGTAACCTGCTTTAACCTCTTCTTTTGTTTTATTTCTTAGCTACAATTTCTTGGTCATACCCATTGAATTTTGCTGTTTGTATAATAGGATGGTATTCTTTGTTGTATTCAAACTCATTCATAGGTATGTTGATGAGTCTATGTGCTAAGCAATTCAGAACAGCATGTTTGTGTGCTGTGGGATTGAATCCACTTGCCTTTATGTAATTCTCAGTCTGCGTGTCCTTTCTGTATATTCCAAATTCCATATTGTTGCCTGTTCTTATAATCTTTCAGTCCAGAAAGGGAATCATATTGTTTTGTTCTGTTTTAGAAGTGAATTTAATTTCTTTATCTTGTAGGTTTAGCAATTTCAAAGCATCATTAAAGAGTTTCTTGTTGACTACTGCAAAGATATCATCCACATATCTGTGCCTTATTTTGAAAATGTATGGAAATGATTTGGTGATGTGCATTTCTAAACTACTCATATACAAATCAGCCAGAAAAGGTGATAATGGATTCCCCATAGTTAAACCTGCTTCTTGTTTGTAAAATTCACCATTCTACTTGAAGAAATTATGACTAATACATACTTCGGTTAGTTGGATGTATTCCTCAATCTCATTGTTGCTCAGTTTCATCGACTGTAACCATTTTCGAAGCGATATTGGAAGTTTGCATTTTGGTATGCCGGGAAAAAGTGACTTTACACTGAAAGACACTAAAAGATCATCCATTTGTAGAGACAAACCTTTGATTTTCTCCACCAGCCCTTCGGAATTCTTTACATTTAAGCTATCAAATTTTGGAAATTTTTTAAATCTCTGGAGGAGCCATCTTGCTAGTTGGTAAGATTGGTCTCATAGGATTTCCTGGTTTGTGTATTTTTGGTAGACCATGTATCCTTGCTAATGAGGTGTTGTCTGCTTTTAATTTTGGTTTCTCCTTGGATGGTATGATTGTGCAATTATTAACGGATTTGTTTATGATCTGTATACATCCCTTTAAAGGATCTGCTTTTATTTTCATGTATTCATTCCCCCTGAGAGCAACCCTTGGAATCGCTTGACAAAAGACTGGTGGTGTACAAAAAAGCAGACAAAGGAAACAAAATTGTAATAAAGGACAAAGCAGAGTATAAATCAAAGATGGATGCACTTCTCAGCGATTCCATGTATTCGAATGTAACAAAGTATATATTGGAAAAACAAAAAGCAGCATTGGAATCAGGCTGGAGAAACATAAGATACAATCAGATACAGAAATCAGCAGTTGCACATCACTTTTGGAGAGATAAACATGAGTGAAATTTGTAGAGCGACCTGTTTAGCTGGGAATATGGGAAAACATTTATATAAAAAAATATGAGGATAAGGTTAGGAACTTTGAGATCCCAACAGAAGACAAATTAATCCAGAAGTTCATAAAATGTCCATGAGAGCTAGATCAAGTCCTCCAACCAACCAACAATGAAGCCGACAGTCGACTCGCAACTGAGGATGCAGACAAAAGCCTGTGAAACCAGTTTTGCATAATTCAGCAGTAAGTGGAGCATAAGATTATCAAACTGACTCTTTAGATATTTAAGAACATAATAGTCGCTTCACTGTATTGGTTCGGACATTAAATTAAATGTTATATTTCATTACTACCACTGTTTTTATAGTCACTGATTTGCAAAAGAGTTGAATTGTGGTAAGACAATTGGAATTGTAAGTAAGAAGTTAGAGGTAATAGTAGGCCAAGGGCTAATTAATCTATCTACATCTGAATCCAAAGTCAACCATTTAATACTTAGATGTTTGACATTCTTGCCACTTTGTAACTACAAAGAAAAATATTTCCTTCAACTCTTCTCTGCAAACTGCATAATTAGAAAAAATATAAAAATTTAATACGGTGCTTTCTACATCTATATCTAAGTATTATGTCATGTGGAAAGCATGCAAAATATATTGTTTAAATTATGTGCTGGGCACCCTAACTTTATCAAGTTTCCACTAATTATTTTAACATTGTGAAAGCAGAATATTTTCATTAAAAACTGCATTATATTATCTACTTAAAATGCATAAACTATACATAAAATGGATCATGCTCTGTTTATAAAGATTTAACTAAGGAAATTAGAATAGTTTGGTTGTTTTTTGGGGTTCCATCTGAAACTCTATAAGTGTTTCTCACAAACACTTTTTACCAGAGTAAAATATTGCACAGAAATGGCATGAAATGTCCTATTCCCATTGTTTAAGGTATCAGTACAAACAGAGAAGAATTTTATTCTTTTTAGATTAGAAACACTGTTACTAATAGTAAAAGGCACAAACACACCCTTCATCATTATTTCTGCTTTTGTCCCACCACATGCTATTTTTGTTGCAATTTTAGAGTACTTGAACAAGTAGCATGCAAGCATATTACCACAATTCATTTCATAATAGAATTAATTGTGTTTTAAGCAATGAAAAACTTAAATCAACTCTGATAAGGCAAGCTAAAATTGTATAAAATATTTTGACTAGGAATTAGTAACTGCAATAATTCACAAAATCATTAATTTAAGTTTAAAATTTTCCCACATGCCACAAGTATCATAAAATGCTTTCAAATATAACATAGCTAAGCCATAATCAGCCAAAAAATATGCACAGATTACATTTCAATCAGCAGCTTCACCTTCATCTTCAGGACAATTCTCTTCTACTGTCCTGATGCTGTTGATAAGTAGGACCCTTCATTATTATTGTACTCTATTTTTAGCCGGTTGTAATAAAGAAGTGACCATCATGTGCTATTAAAAAAATTTTGTTGCAGTATTTTTACCTATTTTATATTTGCTGGCACCGATTTTCAACCATAAATGATAATGCAATCTTCATCAACCATCATTTATGAAATATACACATTATTTTCATCTTCTGTGAATCACAAAAAACAATTCTATGTTTACAACACTCTTGAAACATGTGAGACACCAGGACAATAGCAGCCATTCTGCTCACTGTGAAGAAACAAAAGTGAAATAATTCAGAAAGCATGGGTAGCTAAAGGTGTGGAACAGGAAGAATCAAAGTCCCATAGTGCAATGCGAAAACAATTTCATGTATAGTTGCCTGTTCAGAAACATGGTAACAGCAAGGAAAATGTACATTATTCTCAAACTGGCACAAATAAAGGACATTTATCAACAGAATGGAATGTCATTTAATATAGGATATTTTGCTTAAATATAGGACTGTTCTGTAAAATAGAACTGCCTGGCAAACCTGCCTCACAATCATTCAAAACAAGAAAAAACTTAACTGATATCATTGTATGTATGATTCAGTTGAACTACACACTGTTAAAGCTTCACTTATTTTTCATAAATGTTCTGGAAACCGGTTCCATACATTTACGAAAAGTAAGTGAAGCTTTAACAGTGTGTAGTTCAACTGAATCATACAATGATATCAATTAATATGATTAGCTTCACTATGCAAGTTCCAATTTACATTTAAGTAAGAAAAAACTTGCTTTGTTATTTAATTTATTTATGATAGCAACATTTTTCAGGATAGATTAGAAGTTTCTCATTATTTTAATTACTCAATAAAATATCTCTTACATTCATAAAAATAAGCAATGAAAGGTTTCTAAATAATAACACATCATCCATCTGTTCTTATGAGGGGCATTCGAATGGTTCTCAGCTTGATCAAGGAAACACAAGATTTAAGAGAAATGCTTCCCCCCCCCCTCCAAAATAGTCACCATGTAAATCAGTACATTTAGACCAATAACTTTCCAAATTTGTAAAACCCTCAGTAAAATAAGATTTGTACATCTTCAAAAAATAAGTGTAGGTCTCAGCTTCAAACCCATCACTTGAAGTGATCTTCATCCACCCAGCTATATTTATTAATTAAGAATGTACTTGGGTTATTTCTCCATTCTAGAATTAGGATTATTGTTTCCTTTGGCTTTGGAGATCTGCTAGCGCCAAAGTCTTCAGATTCCTCACTTTGCAGAGCACTGATTGTGCCCTTGTCTATATGTTCTGCTAATTCTTTCTCTGACTCTGTATCTATTGACACTTGACTTTACTATCTGCCTTATTGATTGCATTTAAACAAGGATTCTTCTGTACCTGAAAAGGTTGACCTTGACTATATCTCAATGTTGACACTATTATATTTCCAAAATGTTACTGGTGTGATCACACAAGTTAAACACATCCTAGTTTCCAAATGTATCTCTTAATGTATCTCTTGCTTAACAGATCTAATTACCTAACACAATAATTTTATGCTGCATTCTTTGTGTGTGCCAGCCAGGAAATAGCAGTTAGCTTTAATGCTAGGCTTTTCTGTCACATACTGAGGCTGAGGCTGTTTGACCTACTTGAGAACTCGTACCCAACTTAAAGAAATGTTTTAATTATTTCTGAAATGTCTGATATTTAGCTCTAGCATATGTGAATACAAATTATGAATTATGGGAAAATGAAAGATGATATAAGTTTTTTTTTATATGTATTTATTGAGTTAAAGTGAATTAGAGTAAAATTGAAGGTGACTATTTGTTTTGGAGAGAGCTTTCAAATGGGCTAACTGAAAAAATGGATCAGGTACTGTCATAGTTTACCTGGCAATAGAATGCATGGCATCATTTGGAGCAAACAGCTGAACTGAGGCAGGCAAACCCTAGATTTTCCCGTGCTGTGAACCATGAAAATGTTGATGCCTTTTGTAACTTACTTGCGTGAAAAACCATTCTTTGTGCTCATTTATCAAAAAAAAGCATAGAAACCATTTGGAAAATATAGAATCATAACTAAGAATATAAATTTTTCCAATTAAGCTTGATATATCATTGCTTGTATATCATTATTCCTCTCATTCATGAATTAAAATTAACAAGTAATGTTGTGCCATCATATAATGTTTTGTTGTTGTTGATCTAATGTGCAGGATTTTGATCCATCAATTTTTCCCTGGCCAGCCAATATAATTTGTGTATTTTCCCGTAAGGTGCAGCGTTCCTCAGTTCTGTGCCTTCCAATAGATGTTCTCTGTTTAGAATCTTGTCAGTATTGCAGATCTTACATGTGTTATCATTCATAAAACCAAATCTGTGTAGATGTTCCGCCAGACAATCATGTCCAGTGGCCAGTCTAACTTCTGCACAACATTGTGGCCTATTTTGCTTTACCCAAGGGACACTACATGGAGGCAGGCTACTTTATCCCCCTAAATCATATAATGTTATTAATATATTTTATGCATTTTATATATTTTAATGTAATACTTTTATGATTATTACTGTTCTGTAAGGATACATAACAATGGAAAAGGAAATATTGAATAAATGTGTATTTATTTTGTTATAAATTTGAATAGTTTGGGATTTTCATAGTGAAATATAGTATCATATAACAAATTATGTATGAGGAAGTCATTCAATATAACAGGTATGCTACTGTTATATGTTTATATTTAACACTTCTCATGTGTTCCTTAAACTGTATGGTAATGTTCCTTTATGTTTTACCTATATATTTATTATTGCAGTCTTTGCAACTGATTTCACAAATGCCTGATTGTTTTCCTGGCAAGATTTTGTCCTTTGTGTTGGTATTTAGGAGGTTTTTCAAATTGCATTTATTCACTGGAGCCAAAATAATGTTGGCCTCTTTAAAAATCTTTTGAAATTTTTGGTGTGCCCATGGCTGGAATGTAAATTTTTTATATATAGCATACCATTTCTGGAAAAAAAAAACCATGAGTTCCAAACATGTCCAAGTAAGTGGAATAAAACTAGTGAAATTGAGCAACTTCCTCATAAATAATTTGTTACATGATTTATTTTGTTGTTGATATATATTTTAATTTTGTAAACAACTTTAAAAATATATAAATGCAAATTGAGTATTTTAAATTTTGAGTTATAACTAAGAGGTCTGTGACAGCAAGAGATATTTAAAGGGGGTCTACAGCAAAGGAAAGTTTGAGAACCACTGATATAAACTATTTATGTTTTCATATAAAAGGGGCATTTGAAAATGATTTACAATAGTAATGTTTTACAAATACTGTGCAATCTATGGGCACATCCATTCATAGGGTGATAAAACTGATACTAGTATGCCATGCAGTTCCTAGATGGTAGTTGTAAGCAGAGTGTGTAATAAAAGGAGTGTTCATTTGTAGTCATGTAGGAAGAGATATGGTCAGGACAGAAGGGCAATCTTGGGTAAAGATTGACTCAGACTGCATGGTTTTTGTGGAAAGAAGGCATCAAAACTATGGAAATTCATAGATGCATAACTGCAGTTTGTGGTCAAGAAGTTCTTGCATAGGAGACCATTTACAACTGGGTTAATGGGTTTGCCAGTGGCGGGTATGTGTGCCTAATAATGTGAGTATTGTTCATTCATCTGTTAATATCACTGAATCTCAGGATCATTGAGATTGTGTCTGAATTGATTATGGCTGATAGGTGTATAACCTTTGATGAAATGGAATGTCAGAATTTCAGACAGGCCTTGGCCACATAACCCTTCACATCATTATTCATGACAATTTGAATATGAAAAAAGGTGTGCACACATTGGGTTCCTCAGGACTTGACACATGCACAAAAGAAACAAAAGAAAGTCTGTTGTGAGCCACTAGAAATGCATATACTGAAAGTCCAGATTTTCGGAGAAGCTGGTGGGTGGCTGGTGAGACTCATGGTGTTACTATCACATACCAGAGAAAAAAATCTAATTCATGCAATGGAAACGTCCAGGGAGTCCCCAGCTAAGAAATTTTGTACTGCTGCATCTGTGGGCAAGTAGATGAATGCAGTCTTTTTTGGGACACTTCAGGCTAATTGCTAATGGAATGGTTTCCTAAAGGAATAACTGTCAACAACAAGGTGTATTTTCAGATCCTTATGCAACTAAGATGGGATTTAGCAATTGCAAAATGGAAGTAGTTGACAGGAGTGTTCCTCCAAAATGTCAATGCTTGGCCCCACACCACAACACTACAACCACAAAGTTAGTATTCTGTGGGATTCATTGTTGTGCCACATCCACCATATTCACCAAATCTCATTCTAACTGATTACGCCTAATTCTATAACACTAAGGCCTTACTGGGAGGTAAAAACTTTTGACAACAGCAAGGAAATTCAGATATGTCCATAAGTGATGTTGTAGTACTCTGAAACAATGATTTATGGCATAATGAAGTTACCAGGAAAATGGCAACAGTGCATTGATGTTGTGGGATACCATGTTGCATAATAAATGAGTTACAAAAAATTACTATTGTAAATAATTACCAAACTCCCCTGATAATTAGAATATAAGAGATGTATAATAGCCCAGTGACTGGCAATAAAAATGTTTTCAGGTTTATTTGCCCAGCAGCAGATTTCATCAGATAACAGCAGCAGCACATATAACCTTACTTTAATCACCATCATAAATGCTGATGGCATTTATTTGGCCACTTATGCAGCCTTACTGTTAAATTTGAAGCTTATTAAGCAAGGTTACTACCAGGAGCCAAATAGCAAGCCAGTTCCTATAACAGAGGTATGTAATGTTACATATATATGACATTGTTCTTTCTTAAATATGCATGAATATATTTTATGATGTGGGTTCATTGGTTTTATTTTAAGTAACCTTGTTCATAATGGGAATAATATAACTTATTAATTTCATTCCTACCTGGAATATGAATGGATTTTAATATGTTTAGCCATTGTCTTTTATTTATCTAACTATCCATTAAGATTTGCCATGTCACCACCTATTATATAGCTTTATATAGATGTAAGATATTAGTCATTATTTTGAAATAATAACAAAGCAGAATTAAAATACATTAGTGGATATAACAGTAACTTTACCTTTCCTTTTTAACTTGAGAGAGGATTGTTGTGTAGCGTTGAAAGCTACATACTGCAGTTCCAGTCACATATATTACTTGTATACTGACTCTGTATCAGACTAATAGCCATTTTCTGTCCAAAACTAGTTGGCATCTGAATATAATAAATAGCAAATGGACAAGAATACAATGTTGATTGTGGAGTGTTGTAATGAAATATCAGCAGTATTTGTTTGGTTGGAATGCTGGAGTTTTCACATTATATCATAAATTTAAAGAATATTTGTACTACTATTTATGCATACTGACTATTTTAAGAGCATAAAAAAAAACAAATATACATGAAAATATTATAACATACCATTAGGTGTGACAGGAGGGCATAACCCAGATATTGGATGGCCGAGGTCATTAAAGCAAATACTTATGTGAATGGGAGTTCTGGTTCCAGTTCCTGCTAGGACTATTCTCCCTAACTTCAGGTTTTCCAAGGTATTCCTCAGAGCTCATAAATGGCAAATGCTGTTAAGGTACCCTAAACTTAGGCCTGGAACATTTCCTACCTTAAAAAAATCCTTTCCCAATTTATCATTTCACATCATATATCATGACCACTGCCTATGATGCCTCAGTATTAAAATCAGGCATTGAACATTATTAAAGGAAAAAACTCTACTGATGGTTTTAACAGTATACAATATGAATTCATTACCAAAGTATTTTTAAAGATGGGAGCCTAGGCCTAAAGTGGTTTCCATACCTTTAGGACTGTCTGTGATGCCTCAGCAGTAAAAATGGGCACTAAACACAATTAAAAAAATACATTTAGGAGATATGCTGACTAAAGCCTCTGGCAGTATCTTCTGGCAACAAAACATCTAACAGCATTGGTTGACCAAGAAAACCAGGGCACAAGAGAAGGCACAAGGCATCCCAACTTTAAATACAAAGTGCCACTATGGCTGAATTGGATAACATCAATTCATATTTATCATATGCCATTGCTACCATCTAACGTCCAAATTATTTTATCCATTAGATTCAAATTTTGGAGCAGTATTTATTGTATATAAGGGGTTAAGTTAATGCCAAGGTTGAGTTGCTGTAAGGAGCCGGACTTAACATTTGTTGGAGGAAAATAGCAGATTTCTTAATCCCTTAAGCTAGTCTGGAAATGAATAGACAGCTCCAATCTAAATGAGTACAGGGTATGAGGAAGTCTAGGTGTTGAAGATTGATTTGGTAGCTCAAACTTCGACGTCCTGGTCCTTGCAGTTTCCATTTCTTCCTCTCTTTCCCTCCTCTTGGGTGGGTCCTCGTCTGTTTGTTCCTCGGCTATAGAGACTCAAAACTAGTGTGTTTTGGAGCATAAAAATGCTTCATGGAAGAAGGTAGTGGAACGGTATCGTCACTTCAAATAAGACAGAGTTCATAAAGTTCACTAAAGAGTTTTATTTTCTGTTAATTTACACTCAGGGCAAATGTTGTTTATGAGGATCATCGAAAAGGAAGCCTTGACTAATATGACAGCACAATAAAGCGGGGCTGGGAGTCTGATGCTGACATGATCAAAGTTCGCCTACACCAGAATATATCTATCTGAATTCTCCTTGGTAATGCAATATAGTTTTCAGCTGGGAAAATCTGATTGATAATGTCAGCTCGCGCCGACCGAGAACAAAAAGTCTAATAATCCGATTCGGCAATACAATGTTTCGGTGCACTTAAACACTGCTGCAGAACATTTCTATAAACAGTATTGTTGTAGAACTACTGTCGGAATCTGTTCTGGACCGCTCGTATTTCATACCTCGTAGTCACTGCAACTATGTGGTATTTCACCCTTTCCACTATAATTCAGTTGCAAGTGTAACTGTATTTACTCCCATCGGCAACTATTCTGCAATTCTAACTACAGTTATCCTCTGCCAAATATCAAAAACTGTCGAATATAAACTAGGAACTGCCTACTATCAATTACTGCTCACTGCCGAGCATCAACTAGAAACCACCTGATTTCAGTTCTTCATGGTAATTTTGTTCCCGATCGGCCATTCGGTCACCACGATGCATTTCAGTTCTGGCTCTTAGTAACTACAGTACTTTAATTAACTTCCTACACCTTTCATTGACGGAATTTTCTTATTGGCTTTACATTTCGCACCGGTCTTGGCTTGGAGGCTTGAGATCACCCTCAATGCATTGACCTAAAAACGAATCTCTCTGAGTCCTTGAACCTGAAGATTTACCTTAACCTGTTTTTATGCATCATTGAAAAGAGATTGCATGTTTTTTTTCTGAGTGGAAACAGTACAGTCAAAAAGTACATGTTCCACGTACAGTAATGAGACATAACTGTACCCAGTATTTACTTCAGGGTCACATTGGTTATATCATGAGGGGAATGGAAAAGGCTGGGTAAGAATTTATGACCAGGCTGGTCATAATATCTCCCATTCTACACAAAAGATCTTTCCTCTCATCTCTTGTAACAATGCTTTCAAGAAAGTGCAACCTTAAAGGAGATAACAAAAGGTGAGAAATATGCTTAACATACGCTTGATCAAAATATACCATATGGCAATGCGATTTCAGAGTGGCACTTATCCTCTTAATTTTATTTATATGTAATATTTTATAATTTTGAGTCCCATTAAGCTGTAACCATCGTAATTACCTGGGGGTTTCTTTATATGTGAAGGAAAATATTCCCTTCATTCAATGTGATGAAGAGCAGAAGTTTAGCATCTTTCACATTGCATTGGCCTCTCATACATTCACCTATAATTCTGTTAAGCCTATTCAGGGAGACGTTTACCTGCAATTCTGCTGATCATGTGTTTGTTCCTGTAAATGTTCATTGGCCATGGTAGGCTTATATTTTATGGATTTTTTTTTTTTTTTTGGATAGTGTTTAATGCCTGTTTTAACTACTGGGGCATCTCTGGCAATGGACACTGATGATACATGAGAGGAAATGATAAACTGGGAAAGGATGTTTTTTAAAGGAAGGAAGCTTTCCAAGTTTAAGTTTTAGGGTACCTCCCCAACATTTGCCATTTAAGGGTCAATGAAGAAAACTGAGGAAAACCTGGTCCTGGTGGGAATTGAACCCCAGATCTCCTGCTCACGAGTCTGCACCTTAATGATCTTGGCCACATCATTTTTTTCATGGAGGAAAGTACAAAGATCCTATTGTTAGTCAGCATGTTTCTCCATTATGGAAATTACTGGAGGTAATCTGTAGCCTTGAGAACCTCATTTATTTGGTGCTGTGTTGATAACTGTAAATTCACTGGTACCAGACTAGTTGTTTACAAGTTACAAGTGAAATATTTCATGAAATGAGCACTTGTTTATGGAATATGTTTAAATACTAGATAAAGGGCCTTTAATGAAGAACTAGAAATATGAAACCCCAAGGGAAATAAAACAGTACTTGCTTCAGTGGTGTATAAAGAGGGGATTATCAATTGCCGAATGCTATAAAAGTACATTTTCCTTTGGATAATGACATTGATCAATTACTGATGTTTTTCAGTATTTTTATAATTTTTTGCCTTTGACCATACAATAAGGAGACATTCCTTCCTTTTAGTTCAAATTATCGGGAAAGTGGATCAGGGTGATCATCCATTGAACTGCAATGATCATGTACATGTTATTGTCCTAGATTCAAACTTTATAAACTTTTAAGTAAACCTTCTATCTAAACACTCTTAATGCTTCACATACTTGTCATAAAATGTGGTACATGTTTTGAAGACGCTCGTCTTCATCCTCGGCCACGGGAAAATTAAATCAAATGATTAGCTTCACTGTGTTTAGTTCCATATATAATTTTTATATCTTCTACAGTTGCAGAACTTGGACATATTGTTATAGGTGTTACAGGCTGTTTAAAAGTCAAAAAGTTTTTTCATATTTATTGGATTTCTAGTGAGAAGGACTGTTATTAGTAGTTTTCAAAGACTTGCCTTGTATCATGCAGTACCTAATCTCTGAATCTGAAAGCAGTGAATTACTAAGTAGAGCATTCTAAATTTGATGTCTGGTAGGTACCCTGAATTTAGCTGAAAAGATTCCTTCCTTTAAAAAAAATTCTTTCCCAATATATCATTTCATCTCATGTATTATCAGTGTCCACCAACTGTGATGCCTCAGTAGTTAAAACGGGCATTAAACACTATTGAGTAAAATCTAAATTAGCAGGGCTGTATAGAAAGCTGTCACAGAGAAAAAAAACTCTATTATTTGGTTTCCTGTTAGATGTGTCATGTGTACTGTTCCTCATTAGTACAACAATGCAAAAGGAATCAGTTTCTTTTGCTGAAATTGAAAATAAGCTTAATTCTGCACTCTCAAAGAAATGCACTTGAAAGATGATGTTTATTTGAGTCTTTCCAAGAAAGATAGTAAACGTATTGCATATGTGAACCTCAAGAAGATGAAAAAAGAGAGTTTGACAAAGTATAAGGACAAATAATTCAGGATTTGGTAGACAAAATGGAATGCAGGTTTTCTTCAAGTGAAGTAATGAAGTGCTTTTCAGTGTTTGAAAAAGAATAAAGTTGTGATATGAGACGTGGTTTGTGCAGCAATTTTCAGGTATACAAAGCAGCTGAGTTGTTAGGTTTTGATGACATTGTGGTATCACAATGGAAGGAGTATAGGATAGGCTTCAAAAATGTGAATGCTTTTGCTCTTTTGAAAGAATTAAAACAAAAAATTTGTTAGTGCCTATGTCAACCGCCAATTATGAATGTGGGTTTCAGTGTTGCTCTTAACATCAAAATAACTGAAAGGAATTGCTTGGTTAATACTTCACCATCCCTGATGACAATTGAACGTAATGACCTCCTTTGAAACTGTGGGATGCAGTTACTATAGCTGATAAGGTATGGACATTAGTAAAATTATCCTATTATAGTTTTGACTTTTCTCCCCTCACCATTTTTTAATTAATTTGCACCCTGCCTAAGTTTATATATATATATATTCTTCTATCTTTCCTTCTGTTTGCAGGGGAAGTATAAATAAATTTCAATTTTGACTTAATGAAGATAATCTGAAAAAAATAAATAAATAAAATGCTTGTAAGTGCTCTAAGGAAGATTTGAAATGGGCTTTAGATGTAGTTCAGATAGGTAGCAGTAGTAAGAGGAAAGCTAAAGATTATGGCATTCCATTTAAAATGGCAAACAATAAACTTAAAGGAAAAGTTCCTCTGGAGAATAAAGTGAAATAAAGTTCAATTCTGTCAGAGGCAGAAGTGACTGTTAGTTGGATAAATTCACATGCTAAAAATGTTTTCTACTCAAGTGTAGGACTTTATATGAGATTGTTGTTGACATTGTTCAAGCAGTTGGAAGATCTACACCTTTCATGGATGTAAAGCCTAGAAAAAATGATTTCATTATTTATGAAATATTAACCTGAGATGTCTGAACAGTGTGCTGAAAGCATCGATTTAGCTAGACCAGCTGTTATGGAAGAAAATGTTAGGCAGCATTATTTTAAGGTGGAGATAATTTAGACATTTTAATGCCTTGCCACCAATGTCTCCAGCTTTGAAGTTTGCCATAACAGTAATGACCTCTTTTTCATTGCCCCTTTTCATTTCATATAATTTGTGGAAAAAATTTAACCCAGATCTTTTCCTGTATTAGGGCAAATTTCAAATTAAAATTTTTTTGATTAATTATGTCATTTTTGTTGGTGGACCTCCAATAATAGTATTTCCACTAGAAAACATTTCTAGAGACATAACTGAAAATCTAAACTGTAAGTGGATCATAGGATATTTGGTGTAAGATTCGTGCTACTATTGAATGCCACAATTACAAATGAGGTATTGAATGTTTATCCCTCACCTTGAATGATTTTCATACCCAAACTCTTTTGTCTGTCAGTACATAAAACCAAACCAACCTAAGGTCAAAGCATTGTACTGATTTTAAGGGTATAGCATCCAGCCAGTAGATATGAAAAATTAGCAAATGTTAGGAGGACAGAAGAAGACATAAACAAATTAAATTCTGCTGAAATGTTCTTTCATCCAACTAATTCAGAAACTTCAAAACAGCATTCATTCACATCATGGAAAATTACAATCAGTCCATATTTTGCCGCTGCTTTTTTTTTTTTCTTTTTTTTTTAATGGTGTTTAATGCCCATTTTTACTACTGAGATACCACAGGTGGTACCATATTTTGCTAATCATATTTCTTGGCTCACAGAATCCTCTGTGAAAGTTAGACAAATGCAACATCAGAAGAATAGCTGAATTGGAAAAAAATCAAAAGATACAAAATAATCCAGAATATAACAGCAAGAAAAGGTGGAAAGGTGAAAGAGAAGAACAAAAATCAAGAGCCATAATGAAAATTATTTCCAGAAACAGATAAGTAACCAACAAACAAGAAACCTATAAGAAGGTCAAGAAAAAATTACAGTACAGAAGAATCATGCAGTGATGAATGGAATGCTATTGAAGACAGTTAAGATTATATAATGTTAGAAATTGTTGGTGGTAAGAGACTTGGTATCACAGATGGCAACTACAATATTAATTGGTGTTTTACTGTGTTCGATTCCAAATTGAATTAATATTATAATTGCAAATAATGTTGACTTATATTTAAAGTACGAGACTTTGCTTTGTGTTATCTCCTGGCCAGAAGAATACATAATACATATTTGGTGTATACTGTTCTAAAATGCCAAAAGCAGAGGATAATAAGTATATGGGTGTAAAATGTAGTGGCATCAACTCTTTTCTAGACTGATGAAGATAATGTTGGTGTTGTTCAGTCTGCACAAACATTAACAAATCTTCCAGAACCACTGTATTGTGTATGAAAAAAATTAGTATATAATTTATTTCATATTTAAGTGAAATTGTGTTCGTTTCATCATTAATTATCAATATACTGTTATGTTATCCACCGGTGATTTCCATTTGCTTTTAGTTCACAAAGGAATAATTCCATCAAGATTGATTGCTTTGTACAGAAATATTCCCCCTATTATATGAGTTATATATTAATTTCGTGTATTGAGTAACCTTCTATTAATTGTAGAATTAAGAAAAATAAATCCGTTATTGATCATCCACTGCCTCTCCTATAGTAAGTACTTAAACATATTTGAATTTTTCTTTTATGAACCTAATTTTTTATGCCTTACTAAGTAATTCAGTTGCAAAATTTTCATATAGTAAGCACTAACTTCCTAATAATATTTTTGACCGTGTTTTGAGCTGTTTGGAACCACTGTGCATTATCAGGTATGCCTACTCTTGCTGAAAGCAAATATCTTTGACAATAGTAATTAATAAGTACCAACAACAAAGTTTTCCCACTAAGTTAATAGAAATGAAAAATTTGAATCACAAATACAATACATGCTTTGCTTTAATACAACATATCACCACTACTGTCTAGTGTCATGATTTCCAAATAACTTCAAACTTTGGTCCCAAACATACATATTCCCTATCTCCAATTACTTGCCTATGTTCCCTTTATGATCCTTGGAATTTGTGCAGTTGAATTCTGAAACACCTTGTTTGGAAAACTGAAAACAGAATGAAGGAAAGAAAAGTGTTTTGAAATTTGTGATGAGGTAGGAGAGAAGGAAATGTGTGTATAAGAACTGGAGTTACAAATTCATGGAGACTGCAAGGAAGCATTGGGTTAGATTCTTAACACAAAATTGGAACTGTCACAGTGAAGTGAATCTCATAATTAGTTTGACTCGTCACAACATAGTAATTATTAGCTTAGATGTTTGTCCTTTATTTGAAAGTTGGAATAAGAAGTTACATTGTAAAGGAACTAGACTAATGGAGAGAAGAAGTATAATGTAAAAAATGGGATATTAACCCATTGAAATTAATAATAAAGAAAATTATGTGTGAACAAGAGAAAGAATAACGAAAAAGTTTGGGAAATATCTAGGAAAAGTACAAGAAATATGGAGAAAGATTAAAAATTCAAAAGAGTAAGCCAGTCAGATGACAGAAAATGCATACCTAAAAGAAAGGATTTATTGAAGTGAAAATCTAGGAGAATATTATAGCAGATATATAGGACCTTCTTACACCAATGCAGATGTTAATATGGAGGGGTCTTTATAGTCATAATTGTGATAGGTTTATTCAATAATCAATAAAAGATTTCTAAGATGATTTTAATTTGAAGAATAAATTCATCACTTCATACATACTCAGAATATTTATTAATTTTTAATCACCTTTATTTTATTCTCTTTTAATGCTTCAGTTCTTAAATTTTAGCTCTATTATTTTTGCATAATGGATTTAAAGAAAACACCCCATAGAACTATGTATTATCTCATATAAACAGGTTCGAACCCGGCCAGGATCGATGGATTTTTTTCGGGCATAAAAATCCTAAGTATGGCTTCCTTCGGAAGGGAAGTAAAGTCGTGGGTCCCCCGTGTCGTACATTTACGGCACAAAAAAGAACCTCAAGCCTGAAAGAAGAGGCCTCTGAGCAAAATTTGTCGGCCGTTTCACGCCCTGAGTTGAATGGGACACTGATGACCTGAGCTGTTAAAGAGCGTCCATAAATAAATCAATCAAAAAAAAAAAATCATATAAACAGGTTTAATTATAGTATTACCAGAAGTAGTAAAAGTATGCTCTTTATTGCTAATTATTTCTACTACAAATATACTTCAGCAGAGAAAAGCTTTTCTGCAACTAAGCGGATAAACACAGCCTTAGAGATATTCTGTAGTATGAAATGTTTGCTAATTTATAATTAAGATCATTGTATGATTGAGTCAAAATGCACACTCTTATTGGCCCCACTTATTTGTTTAAATTTAGTACTGTTTCCCAGACACTGGTCCACATCATTAACTAACCATCTATTTATCTATTCTTAATATTAAGAAGCATCTCTCAAAAACACTAGATAAGTCTCTGACTTTCTGCAATTCAGTAATAGACATTTATATTGCAAAAAAATAGTATATTGGAACTCACATACAGATGCAAGATGCACAGGAGGTGGTGAAACATTAGCTGCAAATTAAAAACACATTTTTATAAGTATATTTGTTTTGCATTTAAGTAGACTTTTAAATTGTAGCTGTTATCATTAATGTGAAATTCTTATTAAATAAATTTAATTTCCATTGGATTATTCTTGGTAACTTAGATTTGAAGTTCTATACTTTCCCTTACAATCAATTTACTGAAAAATTTATAAAATGCTTGTAGTTTCATTACTACTGCACTATAAATCAAGGAAAATACAAACTTGGGAAATGAAATTATGGTACATGGTTGGATTCTTGACCTTGGAGCTTCATTAACTTTTCAGTTTGTGAACTTTTCTCAGACATTCCAGTGTAAAAACCCAATAAAATATAATTTTAAAAAAAGAAAAACTAAACTGTTAAATGTCTAATGTAAATTATATCTATTCTGTCATCTAACACACTCTTATGCTTCACTTACTTTTAATACCATATTTAAAAGCTAGTGAAGCATAAGAGTGTTTTAGCTGACAGATTAGATATAATTTATATTTAACGAGCTTCACTGTGTGAATTCCAACAGAATTTTTTCAAAAAGTCTTATTTTTCGAAAGTTCTTAAATGTTAAATGTCTTCCTAAATAACACACTGATTGAGAAATTAAATTTACATATAAATACTGTTGCTGCCTATAGCATTAGCAATACTGAGTTAGCAACTGTAGAGAAAGAATGTGTTAGGTGAGAGCCCTTGTTCTGTGGAAGAAGGAGGAAATAAGGCACAATGGGAGTAGATTTGACAATTTATAGAACAAGGATAGGGAAGTTTAGTTAAGCATAGTAAAGAAGCAAGGGGACAAGAAGAGGAAGGAAGAGATCAAGATAGTTTAGCTAGTTATTGTTGGGGGTTTAAATGAATTGATTCAGAGGGTTTGGGACTGCCATGGGTGGCCGAGGTCGTTAAATTGCAGACTCGTGAGCGGGAGGTCTGGGGTTCGAATCCCACCAGGACCGTCCTCCCTGACTGAGGTTTTTTCCAAGTTTTCCTCTGTCCTCATAAATGGCAAATGCCGGGGAGGTACCCTAAACTTAGGCCTGGAACATTTCCTTCCTTAAAAATAAATCCTTTCCCAATATATCATTTCATTTCATGTATCACCAATGTCCATCGCCTGTGGTGCCTCTGTAGCAAAAATGGGCGTTAAACACTATTCATTCATTCAGAGGATGGGGTAGATAAGATTTTAGGCAAAATGGATAGCTTAGGAGAATGCCTTAACATTAAGATGAATGTATATTCTGAGGATATTAAGCAAGAAATATGCAAAGAAGATGAGGTACTGAAAAGGGAGATAGAAGAAATTAAAAGCTTCAGAACAAGAATCACAAGTTCAGCTTGGTGTTTACTGGAGTTGAAGATAGGAGTTTGGGCCCAATTGAAGGTACAAGAAATTTTGGAATGAAAGCTGGAGATGAAACTATGAGGATGATACATACATATATTGGGGATGCCTTTCTAGTGTGAAGACAAGTAGGCAAGAGAGTGATAATAGCAAAGTTTACTACCATGAACATTGTGTATGAGATCTTATTATGCAGAGCAGAGAAACTTAAAAGGAACCAATATTTTGATTTGATTTGATTTATTGTCAACCGTGGGAATTACAAGAATTCGTGGTATCATCAAACAGAACAAAAATAGAATAAATATACACTTAGTTTAAGGGCTTGTCATTGGAAGAGGGGGAAATAAAGAGGAAGATTGTGTTAGAAATGTAAGATGTTAGGGCAAATGACAGGCAAGCATATATATGGAAAGTGTAACTTTGGATTAATGGAAAGATGGTGACTTTAAATAAAAATGAGCTAAGCAATGATAGAAGTAAGCAGCAGGACATGAGTTTGGGATTCATTGCAACCGGATCGGGATATGGAAGATCAAAGATTGGTTTGACTATGTACATGCCAAGGGAGGAGAGGGAAGGGCATATGTTGATACAAGAGAATGTGCCGGAACAGCATGGTCAAGGAGAAGGAGTCATGTTGACATAACCTGGCAAGAGCATATCACCGAATGGGCGTTTGTCTCGAGAGAGTTTTGAAGTATTGGTTAAGGATACAACAGATGTCAGGGAGTTCTTTGTTAAATGAATGTTTATAATTTCAGGAGCCTAGGATAGAGGATTTCTATTGGGTAAACAAAGTTGGGGAAGAGTTAATAAGGAATGGAATGGGTGATGTATGATTAAGAAAATGTGATTTAGAGGGAGGCTATGGAAAGATTAGAGCTATTATATTCTATAATGGGGCAATGGGATCACTGATATTCTATCAGGAGATAAAAGGGAATGTCAAATGAGATAGATACGTTAGTAAGTGTAATAAGCAGGAGAGAGAGGGGATGGCATGGTTTAGATTAGGAATCTGGAGCTTAAGGGTTTTTAGAAGTAATTGTATATAGAATGGTGTTTAATGCCTGTTTTTATTTCTGAGGCACCTCAGGTGGTGGACACTGATGATACATGAAATGAATGGTAAATTGGGAAAGGATTTTTCTTTTAAAGGAAGGAAGCATTCCAGACCTAAGTTTAGGGTACTTCCCCAGCATTTGCCATTTAACAGGACTGATGAAAACCTGGAAAAAAACCTGTCAGGGAGGACTGTCCTGGTGGGATTCGAACCCCAGGCCTCCTGCTCATGAGTCTGCACCTTAACGACCTTGGTCACCTGTGCAGTTGAAGAAGTAATTGTGAGCATGGAGTTTGCCTATATGTGGAAATTTGGAAAATGTAGAACATATTTGGTTTGAGTGCTCAGGAACTAGGAAATGGAGACAACAAGCAATATATTGCAAATTGTTGAAGTTAAATAAGCAAATTGCAGAAAAAAATGTTTGGTGACCAAAGACAAATTAAGAATCTTGGGGAATATTTGTATAGAGTTAAGAACAAATGGTTATGGTCAGTGAGGAGAGAGGACCTGTGAATTGGATTGTGTTTGCCTTGGGTAACTGACTGGTAGTAGTATTGTGATTATGTGTATAGTAGATCAAAAGTTTAAATTTATATGAATGTAAGCTAGTTAAGAGCAGGAGTTTTATAAATGAGAACAGCTTTATTGTTAATTTTGGGTGATTATTGAATTGTATAAAATGTTTTAGTATGTTTATTTTAGTGTTTCTTTGTTTAGTAAAAGGAATGGTGTCAGAAACTTCTGGATAACTGGGGACTGGGGCATAACAAACACTGTTAAATATACTTGAATTTTTAAAATTAGTATGTTAATTAAAACTCTGTATTGGAGTGAGTTAAAATATTGGCCTGAACCCGAGTTAGAACTAGGCCATATTGTAATATTTGTAAACTTAGCACTATTTAAATAAATAAATAAACAGTATAGTATCACAGGCAGTTGACTTTGATAATACATACATGAGAAGAGATGATAAATTGAGAAAGAAATTTTATGAAGGAAGTCTTCCAGGCCCAAATTAAGGGTGCATCTCCAACATTTGCCATTAATTACTGAGGGTAGCCTGGGAAAAACCTCATCATTGAAAATAAATCTGTTCTGGCAAGATTTAAATCACAGACCTTCTGTTCACAAGTCTATGTCTTAAGAAGTTCAGCCACTCAAAAATGTTGAACCCAATAAGGAAGAACTAGCCTTTAAAATGAGTTATAAAATTACTACTGAGGACATTTGCAATTTGTTTATTGTTTAAGTTAACAATTCACTCTTCAGAATAGAACAGTAGTTTTTTTGTCCTCAACATTTCCTAGGCCTATCACGCATACCTCGCCAACAGGGGTTAAACTCAGATTTTACTTATTTTAATCTATTATTTGGAATTAAGTGGATTTTTGTTTTGTGTTCGAGTATTTTGATTGTTTTTGTTTTAGTTTTAAATTAGCAGTAAATTTAGCAAATATCTTCATCATGAAAATATTTGTTTATATAGTGAAAGGAGAATATTTAGCACAAATAGATGTCAAAATTTGACATACAGTTTTGGAGAAGATGGTAAACACAGCAATGAACAGATTCAACAGAGAAGACTGAGCTTCTTACTTCATTGTTCTAGATGATCTCAGGAAGAGCTTTTTCCAAAGCAATTGTATGAAATGAATTCATATAATCCAGTGATCTAAATTAAAAAAGCAACTTTGATGTGAAAATTACTATCAAATATAATTGCAATGAATAGGAAGGGGAGGAGAAGGTGGTCAAGGAGGAGAAACAACAGAAGAAGAAGAAGAAGAAGAAACTAACTCATGCCTTAAAATACATTTTTTTGGCAGTATGCTAGTTATATTATTATTTCTGTAGTGGTAAGCATGGCAGTAATGTTTGCAAGTTCATTATTATGCAATTGCCATATACTGAAAATTAGGTATATAGATAATTACCAATACCACTATGGTGGGTGAGGTACTTAAGGCATAGACTCATGGAGCTGGGGGTCCAGGGTTTGAATCCAGCCAGGACCATCCTCCCTGATTAAGGTTTTATTCAGGATTTCCTCAGTCCTTATAAATGGCAAATGCCAGGCAGGCACCCTAAAAACTTAGGCCTGGATCATTTCCTTCATTAAAAAAAATCCTTTCTCAATATATCATTTTATCTCATGTATCACCAGTGTCCACTGCCTATGGTGACTCAGTTCTAAAAAGGGGGATTTAACACCATTCAAAAAAAAATATCAGTAATTGGTATAATAAATGTTTCATGTTGTGGGCATCTGAAGTAGCATAATCTTATGATAGGAGTATATTAACTGGAATAAATGTATTATTTATATCATGAAGTAATTGTGTTTTTGTAAGGCTAAGCACGGTATCTTGCATCATTGTATCTAAAGAGAAACATTGCAAAGACTTGTTTAGAACGTTTAAGGTGCCATGCAGTGTCACGTGTCTGCAGTTGCAAACAGTGCAGAATAATTGAAATCATAGTATGATTGAGTTGAACTAAACACTCTTATTGCTGCACTCATTGTCTATAAATGTAGAACTTGTTTCACAAACCTTCATTTGCATTGTCAGCTAGAAAGTCCACAGCTGGATACTTAGTTATGTTGTGGGAATGTGTATTCTGCTCTGGTGGAGGTGTGATGAACTTAAAGTTTAGGTTTTCATCCCCAGAAGTGTCAAAGTTCATTAAACTGTTTTTGTATTTGTATCAATCATATTATGATTTCAATTATGTGATTGGCTTCATTGTACAAGTTCCAATTAGCATCTCTAGTTGTTGCAGAATAACTTAGTTCTGCCAGTTTACACCACTTCTGCACATATTGATTAAAATTATCAGGCTTCACATTTTTCTGATGCATCTTAACACCAATACTAGCTGCAAAGACTGGACGACTTGCCTAAAAATGAACATTCTAAAAATTCTATTATTAGGTAGCTCAGACTGTATTTCATTGTTCAGTTTGTCAGGAACAGATGAACAAATGACTTATGAGGGTACTTTGTAATATGTTGTTTAAATTATCAGATTATTGACTTAATCAATTTGCTTGAAAGAAAAAATGAATATGGGAGAAGCATTATGTGCATAAGTAAATAAACTGAAAAATAGATATTTATGATAAAATGTTCATTACAATGCATTAAGTTATAAAAGTACCAAAATATATAGTGATTTATCACACTCGGTATGCCAGTAAATATACACAATTTTATCAATTTATAAATAATATTTCATTAAATAATTATCTGAGCCTCAGTTATCACTAGTATTGTATGCCTTCCTTCAGAATCCTCTAACTCAGCCCAATGTAATATTTTTTGACATTAGAATGTTTGACAGACCAATTCCACATGCTAGTATAATAGAAAATGAATGTCAGTCAGAAGATATATATATATATATTTCACAAAGGGAACTTGCATTCATGTATTCCAGAAATCTTTAATAGGGTAAAAGAAACACTTCTGCAGTAGTGTCAAATGTGCCAATATTGAAGATTTACATTTTTATGAGTTCCTTTAAAACGTATGCAGCTATTTTTTCTTTTTCTTTTTCTTGTCTATTTTTTAAGAAGTCCTACTTGTTCTACAACTAATACATATCTTACAGGGATTTAAGTTAGTTTTACTATTGTTTCATGCTTTAAATCAGTTCATTATACATTACTTATTTAAACTAGAGTATATTTTGTATGGTACTGTAATCTGTATATCCAAATGATAAATAAATAGATTTATAATTTGAAAACTTGCTTGCATAGTTACTTTGAAATGTTGAAAATCAAAAGGAAATGTTTGACTCTATTTCTAACAAACTAAAGAGAAAGAAAAATAAATGGCTTAATAGCTCTCGCACATTATTATTTCATTTTCAATTGCCTCATGCTGTTAATTTTCTTCTTATGCCCAAGAGAGACACTTTGGGATCCTCTTCCATTACAGAATGTTTTCTTTTCAAGTTGAAGCAGTATTAGTGGCATGCTGTAGAAAATTAAACCAAAACTTAGAAATTTTAATCCATGTAACATTGGTTTTCCATCTCATAAATTTCTTTGTTCACCAGTAAAATTTGTTTGTTGTTATTCAGTGATACCCAATGATACATAGCACAGTGCTTTTAATATTAAAAGTGGCATGTTTAACTGAACTCTTATTTTGATTTATTTCACCAATTATGATGGGTAATGAAAATGTCATACATCTGTGGAGCTATGTACTACATTAATTATATTGCTAAGATATTAAAGTGATTGGTTGATATAGTGGTTGTGTTTAACTTGGCAAGGTTTACCATCATAGTATGGAAGTTAAGGAAGTCCACTTTAAAGTTTAAGTTAGAGGGCTCAAATTATCAATGTCAGAATGAATCTGTATCATTTATTACCCTTGTCTGCTGCAAAGTTTCTTAAGCTTGTTTGTATTGATGATACTGTTGCATGACTAAATTATAAATTAATATATATTAGAAGCTTAAATATATTGCTGTTAAATTTAATGACTCATCATGTGGTTTTGAGATTATGGTTTTAACATAAATGTATTGTTGAAATATATAATGTACTAATATTGGATGGTGCAGGAGCAGTTTGTAGAGAGTGTGCATGGAAGTGGGGTACTGGTCTACCTTTCAGACACATGGCTGTCTGAACTCTATCAGCAGATCCTTGCAACAAGCCTGTTAGAGAAGTGTGGCTACAGTCCTAATTCCAACACTAATTATGCTCTCATTAACCTACTCTCAGGTATATATGTCTTATATCATACCTTTCCTATTTATTGTTGTTACTATATTTTTTGAAGTACTAATGTTTAAATTAATAGTAACTTAGCTGTATGTAATTGTATATTGCTGTAGTTCCTTCTGTTTTTCTTTCTATTCTTTCTTCTCTTTTTAACAAGCATTACTAAAAAAGCAATAAAGTTTATATTGAAGAAAATCTGTTTGTTAACCATTTGGCTAATTTGTATGTTGGGGCATCTGTGTTGTTTATAATGGGTCTCATTGTTTTCCCCGACTTGTGTACTTTTGGAAGACCTTCCATAATTTGAAACCAGAAGCATAAAAAACTCCTCAGAACTAATTAAAAAAATTAAAGATATAGAAATAGAAAAAACAGATACCTTGGTTTCTTTTGATGTCACAGCTCTTTTTCCAAGCATCCCTACAAAAAATCTACATGTCTATATAAAAAATTGGTTGCTAAAAGCAGGGAAAACAACAGAAGAAACTGAAGAATACATTACTTTAACTAACCTGTGCATAAAGCAAAATTACTTCACTTTCAATGAAAAATATTATAAACAGAATTCTGGCTTAACAATGGGTAGCCCATTATCACCATTATTAGCGGATCTCTTCATGAGTGCATTAGAAATTAGAATCACGAAGGTTTCCCCTGGTTGTTCAAAGCATGGTATCTCTATGTGACGACATCTTTGCAATAGTTCCGGAAAAACATCTAGAAGATGCACTAAAGTTACTCAATCTACAAGAAAAATCGTTAAAATTCACCCTGGAAAGAGAATGTAATGGCAGCTACCCTTCTTGGATCTTAAAATAATTAAGTTATAAAACCACTTAACATTTGGCATATATAGAAAACCTACTCACACTAATAGCTACATTAAACATAACAGTTATAACCCAGTTCCTCATAAACATGCAGTACTATATAGTCTTGCTCATAGGTTGGTAAATGTCTCCATGAACAAAGAAGAATATGATTTAGAACTGACCTATATAATAAATATAGAAAATGGTTTCAAACAAGAAGTGGTATATAAGAAAATAAACAGAGCTAGGAACAAAAAAAAGAATCAAAGACATCAATACTCTTATTCCTAACAAGGAAGAAAATAGAATGTACCAAAAATTCACATACCATCCATCAACCTTCTACAAATTCCAAATGATTTTCAAAAAACAAAACATATTAACTCCAAAAAACAGTTACTCCATAAAAAATATACTTAATTCTAAACTAAAAGAGGACATTCTTCAAAAGAACAAATCAGGAATATATCAGATGGAATGTATCGATTGTGAAAAAATTTACATAGGAAAGACTAAAAGAAACATTAAAACACGAGCAAAAGAACACATCGGGAACATAAAACAAAGACAGGAAGAAAAATCAGCAGTAGCTTGGCATTTTTGGAATGAAAAACATAATATAAACAGGAATCCCAAACTACTTAAAAACATTACAGGAAAAACAGAACTCGCCATTTGGGAAAACATTTATATCTGGAAGAACAAGTGTAGCATTTTCAACTTTGAAATCCCACCAAGTGACGTCTTAATACAAAAGTTCATCCAACCGCCACCAGAGACAAACCAAACCACCACAAAGAACAAGGCCGGCAGTCAAACTGGAAATGAAGATGGGAGCAATTAGCTCCAGAAATTTAGTTTTCCTCTTTTAAAAACTATTAGTGATGTAAGTGTTACAAAGTCGATTGAGTTATTCTAAGCTTTCTATTTGTTTGAAATTGCCAGTGAATAACACTGCTCGAACATATCTTTTCTAGTGCTTGAACTGATGACCTTCTTGGTTAATACATACCTGAGCACATGTTAAATGGAAATTCTAACTCAGTATAACGTGGCAGGTAATGAAATCTACAGGCCACCGTAATACATTGGCAAAGGCTCTCTGGACCTTCTGGCTCCTCTGCATAAACTTGTTGCTTTAAATAACTCTAGAGGAAGAAGTCAAGAGGCGTTAGATCAAGTGATCTGGCTGACCAGGAGACTGGTCACTGTCTTCTTATCCAATGATGAGGATGTGCCATATTCAGATGATTGCAGGTGATCATTGATCTGTAAAGTGGAGCATCATTGTGTTGAAACCACATTGTTATTTGCTCCTCCAGTGGCACATTCCTCTAGTAACAGTGCGAACTCATTGCAGAGAAGTTGCAGATAGCATGCTGTTAGATGCCCCTTGAAGAAAATTGCTCCAATAAGATGGTCACCCAGGATTCCACACCAGATATTCACTCCCCACTGCACTTGGAATGCTGTCTCCCTTACCCAGTGAGGATTATCAACATTCCAATAATGCATATTATGACTATTTACGGTCCCATTTTTGTGGAATCCCAATTTATCAGAAAACAGGATTCTAGTATATATGAACCCCATATCATTTGCCACTTGGCGTAGCATCCAAGCACAGAAGTTCACTCCAGCTTCAAAATGTCTCCCGTGGAGTTGTTGGTGTAGGTGCAATTGATACGGATGAAACTTATTAGCATGCAGTATTGCAGCACAGAAGGCTGGCTAATGACCTCTTGTGCAACTGTCCACATAATGCAGATTATTCAAAACAGCTTCCACATTAACACCAGATATCGCTGGGGCCTCTCACAGGAGGCATCCTTGACGCTATTGTATGCAGATGTCTCCCAACATTCCGTGAAGTTTTTACTATTTGTTATCATTTATTGGAATATCTCCTGGTATAGATGCTGAGCTTGTTGTGCATTCACTCTCACCTCTCCTTAGATAAGGATCATACCAATGTACTCGTCTGTCCAATAACTGGGGAAGGATTGGCAGCATGTGCCTGAGGAGTAAAGACAATCTACATTCAAAATATCACTTTGTGGCATAATACCGGTTAAATGGGACAGAAAGGCATTATTTTTAACATACCTATAAGTAATCACAATGTTACATAATATCACAGTTATGTTTAGGTAATTATTTTCCATGAAAATTTATGCAATCAAAAACTATTAAAATTATAATTCCATTTAAAAACTCTGGGACTCTTAAAAATGCATTATGATATCAATTTACAAGCCTTAATGAGGGAGAAAAAAACATGAACAATACTAACGACCCAATTAGTAGTGTTTAGCACACAGCAGAATGATCATAATTCCACTCATCAACTCGTATTCTTGATTGATAGCATATTCTCAGCCCAATCTTAGCTCTTGTATGTCAGCTGCCTTTACCACCTCAATGCTTTGGTTTATGGTTAGCATTTTAAGACATTTTTCATTTTTTGTTGAACGTTTTAACATGTCATTTAAATGGCATAAGCTATTGTATGTGTTATTTGAAATGATCGTGTTGTAGTTTACACCAAAATTTAAATAAAACTTTATTTAATAAGTATGTGTCTTGACTGTAGAGCGTCCATTTGGATATAGGCGTGTTTCTAATATGTAATAGCTTATCTTTGATTGCAAAATTCTGCCATTTTCTTTTAACTTATTTTCACACTGGACTCATATGATTAGTCGATTATATCAGAGGAGTTTACCCAGTTATGTGGCTGCGTATACTGTAATGTAAAGGTTTGTAAAAGCGGCTGGATACCCAGAATCACCTCTCAGCAAATGTTTTCAGTTGTGCTTTAGTATGGAGTACTTTGTGTCCGTTAAACAGCTTTTCCTCTGAATGTTGAGCTTTCCTCTATTTAAAACCGTCAATTAATAGATGGTAAGTGAAGAAAATGGACGTAAAGTGCATTTGCCAATTGAAGGGTTGCCTATCTTCCAGAAAAGGAAGGGGCTATTTATATTTGTATATGTTTTTTTTTCAAAAGGAAAGAAATGTAAATGTTTTATTTATAATGCTAGTGTAAAACACTTTTTGAAGATATGTTATATAAATGCTATGAATATTCTTAATTTCTGCAGATTTGGATGGCCTGGGAAGTTGCCAACAAGGTGGCCAACTACTGTCAGATTGCCAGCGCTTGGAAAGAGCTGCTACAAATACAGATACAAGCCCAGAAATTGATGCAGGTATTTGCTATTTAACTGTTAACTGTTACTTCTTGACTGTTACTAATATTTCAATTCCATGTTTGCTAGTTTCATATTAGATGTTGCATTGTCTATTATTCATTTTGAATATTGTACTTTCCAGGCATTTTTAAACTAAAAAAGTTGTTATAATTGTTAGTTTATTGTACAGAGAATAAGAAACAAGCAGACATGGACCTCAGAGTGAGTTAAGGGATTTGAATTCACACATTTCCAAGACAATCACTATTCATGGCACTAAAATTCAGTATAAATCATGTAGCTGATGCTACAGATGTAATAGCTTGAATTAGGCATTATAATAAGTTATTTCTGTTCATAATCCTATTCTATATTACTTTATAATCACAATGCATGTAAAATATAATTTTTTTTGGTAAATTTTATCAAACAGTGCTTTCAGACATGCAGAACAAGTATTGAGAATCACTTAAACAATGGTTCATATAAAATCAGTTCAATGATGCTGTACATTATGTATTCATGATCAGGTGACACATTGTATTTGGACACATTAGAGTCCTAATTTGAAATATCTTCCTGCAATGAAACCAAATCACTAACTACATTTTCTCTGTGTCAATAGCATTTCTTGAGATAAAGCAATACATATCTTAACATTAAAAAATAATGTTTAGATTTGTGAACATACACACCTGATTACACCATTCATTGTTTGCTGTTATATTTTCATTAACATCCATCATGGAAGTTCTACAAAGTTACAATTAAGTAATCAAATTTTTGTTTTCCATTAGGTTTTTAATAATGAAATTAATTCTTTTATATTGGCTCTGTATGTATCATTTTTACAACTTATAAAATGGATGATTTATCACCGTAAAACCCGTTTTTTTAGAAACTTGATCAGCAGACTTATTAATTTTATACTTTTATGTACAACCTTTTGCATTTAAATCATCTAAATGCATTTTTTTAAGATTTTAATTTGGATTAACATGAGCTATAATACTGTAGTAAAATGTCACTTTGTTTTTCTTTACCTTATATAGGTTTATTAACTATGTTAAAAATATATATTCTGCACAGTTTCTTTTAGTTACATAAAGAGTTCTTCTTTTAAATTTTAATTCCTATTTTTATAATTTGCAGTAGCTAATTATTTTTGCTAATATCCAGATAGGAATTTTACATCTGTACAGAATTACAGAAACTATGGTGTATCATTTTTACACAGAATGTGTTTCTTCGTTTTGGATACTGTAGTTTTTGAAATTGTTTTCCTTACTAAAATGCCATCTAATTATTTATCTTTTCAATTATTTAACTTCATGTAGAAATCCTGCATTATTTTTAATTATTAGCCTCATTCATGAATTTCTTTTGTAAGGAACAGAGGCTATTTGCAAAAACATGTAGTGTTTTCCCATTTTTCTTTAATTTATAGTTTCTTTATATCATGCAGTCTCTCTTCCTTTCCATCATACTTCTTTATTTTTTCTTTGCTTTCTTTTGCCCTCTCTTTGTTTGTTTGTTTGTTTTTTTTTTCATTTTTTGTTTTCTTTTTCTTGGTCTCTTTCTCTTTCTTTGTCTGTATCTGTTTCATTCTTTTGTTTGACCGCCACGGGTGGCCGAGGTCGTTAAGGCGCGAACTCTTGAGCTGGAGGTATGGGGTTTGAATCCCACCAAGACCATCCTCCCTGACTGGGTTTTTTTCTCCAGGTTTTCCTCAGTTCTCATAACTGGCAAATGCCGGGGAGGTAACCTAAACTTAGGCCTGGAACGCTTCCTTCCTTAAAAAAAATCCTTTCCCACTATATCATTTCATTTCATGTATGATCAGTGTCCACTGCCTGTTGTGCCTCAGTAGTAAAAAACAGGTGTTAAACACTACAGAAAAAAAAACATTCTATTACTTGTGTTTTTATTCATTCTCTCTCTCTTTCCTTCCTTCCTACTTTCTTTCCAACTCCATTCTTTTCTCTGTACTTCTTTGCTTTTCTTTTTTTTCCTTTTTCTTCTTCCATTCCTCCCTGTTTTGTTCCTTTTCCTTCTTCTCTTTCATTTCCATCCTTTCTTTACCTTCAATCATTTCCTGGTGGTGTAGTGGTTACCATTCTTGCCTCCTAAACCCAAGATAGCGGGTTCAAACCCGGCCAGGACAGATGGATTTTTTTGGGGCATAAAAAATCCTAAGTATGGCTTCCTTCAGAAGGGAAGTAAAGCTGTGGGTCCGGTGTTGTACATTTACGGCATGAAAAAGAACCTCAAGCCTGAAAGAGAGGCCTCTGAGCAAAATTTGTCAGCCGTTTCACGCCCTGAGTTAAATGGGACGCTGATGACCTGAGCTGTTAAAGAGCATCCATAAATAAATCATTCAAAAAAAAAAAATTTACCTTCATTACATTCCCATGCTACCTTCTTTACTTTTCTTTATTGTTTTCTTTCTGTTTCCTGAATTTTTCCCTTTTCCTTTCTTTGATACTTTTTTTCCCTTCAGAATTGATCAACAATTAATCCAATATAGATCTTTTAGAATGATGGTTTGCCCTTCAGTCATATTTTTCTTCATTTCCCATTATCTTTTTTTACTTTTAAAATGTAAGAAATTATGCACATTTTATATTCAGTATTAAATGAAAATTTAGACATAGTACAATGACTTATTGTAAGTGAATCACCTCTCAGAAATATTTTGAAAGTCTTGAATGTAAGGAAATATGTGCATATGTAGTAGCAAGAAGTGTAACATGCTAATTGTCATATGTGTAATCATTAGATTTAGATTTTTACATAATTTCATATTTTGTTCCATTTAAGTGCTGGTAAAATATAAATGTCATATCTGTTAAACAGGTTCCATGATATTCTAATGTGAACAACATATGTGAACTGCACTGCACACACAAAAAACAAGTCAACAAAAATGCAAAAATTTTTAACACAGTTCCCTACATCTTTAAGTAATCCTTTTTATAAGGAATCATGCAGTGCATAATTGCTGCCTATGTTCAATAGTACTAGCTAAAACTCGGATCTTTTCAAAAAAAATATTGCAAACATGTTCCTGAATTATGTTCAAGGCTGCTTTTATGATCAATGGGTAAACAACATAGGAGATGCTTTCATGTTAGTTGCTGTGAATGAAACTGTGGTTGCTAAGGATCAGCAGAAACTTGGAACCTGATAGTACTTCCCAGATATTGCTTATCTATTGCAAAGAGCTGGACTGTAGGAATTACTGAACTATTGCAAAATGAATGATGAATCGAAATTGCAACCTCTGAAATTCAATAGGAGAAGGTATTATAGAGTTTTCAAATGGGAAAGGGATCCTGCTGCAGCAAATGGAACTTAAATGCCTATGCAGAATTGCTGCTATTGCTTTTGTCCCTCCCTACTTCTATCGCCCTCTCTGTCGCACTTATAGGCATCTATTAAAGCAGTTGCGGTTTCCTAAAAGTACATGCACTTTCAAAATAAATAATATTGTTTACCTGATATTTGATCCAGTGAAAGTGTTAGAGGCTGATTGTCAGGATACCTATTATAACCATTATCATTGTCTTCATCAGTTAGTAGTTCACACGATCATCATCAGAATCTTGTAAATGTATTATGATGGGTGTTCTAAAAGTTCTTGGACTGACTCAGAGATGTCGTGAAGCTGGCCTAAGTACTGTGATAGTTGTTAATTGTCATCCTTTAGATATCACACTGTAAAGTTTCAGACACATAAGTGTAGTTACTTTTTTGTGGTGATCATGTAAACAAACTAGTGATAAGACTTTCTACAAAATTGATAAAACTGAAATATGAGCTGTGTTAAAGTACTTCGTTTTGAAGGGCCTAACCTAAACAGAAATACAAAAGAAGTGAGATTTCACATTAAAGGATTCTTACTCTTTGTTTTTGGATGGCTAAAACTTAGGCTGCTGAATTTAAATGTGGCTATACATCCATTGAAGAGATGAGCACTCAGAGGGTCCCAAAACTGCTATGACTGATGAGATTGTGTCAAAAATTCACAATGCCATACTCAATGAGCACCAGATGAAGGTTCCAAGTTGGTTGATATTGCAAACAGCTTGATCGGCCCTGTCCACTACATTTTACACCAAATTTTGAATATCAGAAAGCTTTTCACTCAAAGGGTGCTGTGTTTGGTATCAATGGACCAAAAACGCGTGCAAATGAACATTTTGCAAGAGTATTTAGACTTGTTTAAACACAATTCCAGTGAGTTTCTCTGATGTTTCATGACCATAGATGAAACATGGATTCATCACTACATGCCAGAGATGAAGAAATAGTCCAAACAGCAGGTGGCAAGAGATGTAAGTATGCCAAATAAAGCAAAAATGGTTCTATCTGCAGGAAAAGTTATGGCTACGGTTTTTCTGAGATTATCATGGTTTGGTGTTCATAGACTACCTCCAGAAGGGCAGAACCATAATCAGGAAGTATTATGTTTCACTACTGGGTCAATTCAGGTTGCATACATAGTGAAACAATATGCTTCAACAATGCATGCTATGCACAAGTAACTTTATGAACACTTGCAAAAAATATAATGTAAATAAAAACAAAATTAAGAATAAATTAAACACTTAATGTGATAGAAAATATCTGAAAATAGATTTATAATTGGCATATTGCTATCTTTGTGAAAGACTATTTACTTCTTTCGGCAAAAACTCTTTGTTAGCCAGTATAATGATCATATTTTACAATTGCTGTAAAACTGGGAAATGGATAAAGAGCACCTGGAATAAATACTCATAAGCAACAAGAAAGGATTCAGTAGTAATGTTCAGACTCAGCATGACTCTTTGACTGACCCCCTACACAAAATTAATGTAAAAAATTCACCTACATTTACCATCTATAAGGACCCAACCACCATCATCATGACCACCTACTTCAAACAATACAATAGATAGCATAAAAGGACAGAACCTAATTTACCATCTATGTACTGGAAAGCAAGAATTAACTACTTCTAAAACTTGCCATTAAAATAAAAAAAAGGATTCATTTTCATGAAGACAAACAACAGAAATTTGTAAGATCAGTGTTGGTACAGCATGAAGATGAAACTGAGTAATTTAGTTCCGAGAGGACTAGGCTGTGGAAGAAAAAGAGCCACAAAGGCTGAAGATATCTATCTGGTTAAGAAAAGCAAAATGAACCCTAGTAAAAACAGTTTTGATTTTCAGAAGAAGTTTACTGAGGTAAGGTACCTGACTAAATATGTCCAATGTTGACTTTCAAAAGTGGGGCAAAAACTAAGAAGACCTGTAGAGAATTTCTGACAGTGATAGTCAGAAAATACAGCAATATTCTGTTTGAGAACTGATATGAGGAATGTTCCCCATAATCACTAGATACAAGCTGTGCTAGCTGGCCTTATGCTTTCCTTAGATTGGTGCCATATAAGTTTAAATTTACTCCCTATAGGAAGAGCAGACCCCATTTGCAACCTTTTCTCCATAATCAACATCCCTGCTCTCTGATGGAAAAGTAGGCAGTTACCAGCTAGTGTGTGTTTACACTCTGTCTTACTCATGAATGCTATGAAAGCCTTTTAGGTTGACAACATGGGTGCCTCTAAAATGTTTACGTTCATAGATTACATATTTACTGCAGCTACAAATACAGTAGAAAGTGTCATGCAGGTTAACGGCAAAGCTCAGTTCTTATTATTACAGAACATTTCTATGCCGTCTTGTTATCTTGACAGTTAAATTTATATCAGCTTTGTAGAATTTTTATTTTGAATGTGTCAGCCATGAGGTATTCAGAAGAAACCAAATTCTTAGGACTATCACGGTGAATGGAGGAGTGCTTATTCATTATGGTGAAAGATTAAATGTGTTTGTTTTATTTGTAAATTCAAATACAACATTGTCTAAAATGGCTAATATAGAAAGACATTTGTGAACCATTTGCCAGAAATTGGTAACAGAATCTCCTTTGACACTTAGAAATACCAAAGTGTCTGGTCCAAATTTGAAAATGAACTCTCTGGCAGTTTTTCTTTGAAGTTAAAATTGATGATACCTCAAAGGTAGGAAGGTCATTAAAGAAGTCTTTTATAAAACTGATAAATTATTTTTCTGCAATTTTAAAAATAAATGAGAAATATTATCCCTAACAAATATTTCTCTTTCACGGAACATTGTGAGATATTCACAGATATCATGTATAGGAACTTGGTGGACTAGTTACAGGAAAATTTATATGAATGCCATTTTCTGTCTAAAATTTGGGAATCAAATGATTGTACTAACAGAGCATTGAATTGAATGGTGTTTAACACCCATTTTACTACTGAGGCACCAGAGGCGGTGAACACTGGTGGTACATTAAATGAAATGATGTATTGGGAAAGGATTTGTTTAAGGAAGGAAATGTTCCAGGCCTAATTTGCATTTGCCAGTTATGAGGACTGAGGAAAACCTGGAAAAAACTCCAGTCAGGGAGGACGGTCCTGGCGAGATTTGAACACCAGACCTCCCGCTCACAAGTCTTTGCTTTAATGACCTCTGCCACCCATGGCGGTACTGACAGAGCAATTATGTATTTTCATCAGAGAGATTTTTCTTAACATTAATTTAAGAAGAACTGTTTAATTGTTATACCCTTAAAGAACTAAATAAGGTCAAAGCAGGCTTCTAAGAATTATATGATCAAGAAAGATTTTTATATATATATATATTGATGTCCATTAAAACAGATAGAGCAGCAGCTATAATTGGAAATAAAGCTGGTTAACTTACTCTCTCCAAGGATAATAAAAATATACTTACATTCATACTCTACCACTGTATGTTCACAGAAAATGCTGTGTTCAAAAAATGTTTGGTTTAATGAAGTTATGATAGCAGAATTCAACAATATCAAATAGAGCTTCCAAAGATGGAAATTTTGAGCTTTGCTGGTGGAATGTAGAGTAGAGCATGAAAATCTCCTTTTACACTCTTATATACATTGTCTCAGTCACACTGTTATATTTAAGGGGATTCACGAGCCTTCTTTTAGAAATTGGCAGTTTTTAAAACCCAAAGTAGAAAGATATTATGAGTTAGAAGACTAGCTAAAGTTGTCATTTTTTCCTTGTGTACTCAAAAATTGGAGGGGGGGGGGGAAGCTTGTAAGGAAAAAACTAATTGCTAATGGTTATGAGCATGATCTGAATTTCAAGGAATGAATTTTGGTGTTTGTATCTGGGCTGAGGCATTGTGGTTTGAAGAACTTCAGTTATACGTTGAATGAGTATGGAGGCAAATCTTTTCCCATTTTGGGAATGTAATGCAAAACAGCTAAATAATTTGCACATGAAATTTCAAACTATATTAGAAAAGTTCTGCAATTTTAAGGATATAACATTCATTAGTTGAAAAACATTTTTATGATACAGTCGAACTACACACTCTTATGCTTCACTTACTTGTGAAGCATAAGAGTGTGTAGTTTGACTGTATCATAAAATGTTTTCAATTATATGATTGGCTTCACTGTGAGTGTTCCAATTAACATTTTAGTTAACATTCATTAGGCTTTCATTGCTGACATGTTGTTATTGAAATTGATCATTACCAGGCTATTTTTCTGTGGTCATTAATTTAAATTATGTTAAAAATTATAGCTATTGCTGACACTATGACCCACATCATCAGTGGACTGAACTAGTATTTCTTTTCTTGAGAAAGAAGGTCATAAAAACCATTTTCAATACCGCAATCAAAATAATTAAAAAACTGAATTCTGTGAAAGGTGATCCTCTCAGCTTACAGCAATATATAAAGTAAATTGTGAATATGGAAAAGTATATGTTGATATGACCAGAAGATCCATTAAAGCTCGGCTTGTAGAATGTAAGCAACATTTACACCTTAATCAGCCAGAAAAGTCTTTGATGCAAAACATGCTATTCAAAATTACCATGGAATAAAGTTAAAAAAAAAAGCAAAGAAGTAAAAAAATAATCTGACTAGAAGAGAGGTCTTAAAAATAGAGCAACATCCAAATTATAATATAACCAAAGACAGAGATTTACAAATAAATAAGACTTGAAATCATTACTGGTCAACAAACAATGGTTATGCGACAGCTCTCCTAACACTCCCTCTTCTAATGGCTCTGTACCTCTTCCTTGCCTCTCCAGACACTTTCAGTCCACTTATGATATCAATTGCTGTGTTGACAAAATAGTCCAGTAATGATTAATTTGAGTAATTTGAAAGTTAATGTGAATTTCATAGAACTTCTGTTTAAGGAAATGAAAATTAAATGGGATGAGCTTGCGTCAAAAATATCAATGTTAGTGGAAGGAGACCCTAAAATTGTAAGAAAATGAATCGATGGTGTTTAACTCGTTTTTACTACAGAGGTACTCTAATGACCTGAGATGTTAAAGAGCATCGGTAAATAAAAAAAAAACTACAGAGGCACCGCAGGCGGTGGACACTGATGATACATGAGATGAAATTATATATTGGGAAAGGATTTATTTTTAAGGAAGGAAATGTTCCAGGCCTAAGTTTAGGGTACCTTCCTGGCTTTTGGCATTTATGAAGACTGAGGAAAACTTGGAAAAACCTCAATCAGGAAGGGCAGTCCTGGCAGGATTCGAACCCCAAATGTCCCGCTCACGAGTCCTTGCCTTAACGACCTCGGTTACCCATGGTGGTAAGTTGTAAGAAAAAATAGTTAAGTTGTAAGAAAAGAAAAGAAATTCAAATTTACCTGAATATAAGAGCTAATAATTTCAGCATACCTGAGTTCTAGAAGCTATAATCTTGAGAATCCTGTCCAAACATTCTAATATTGGCATTTTATTTAAGAGCATTTTTTTTGGATCTACACATTTAGGTCATATTCAACATTTTCTACAGTGCACATAAAAAAGCACTGAACCGAAGAATCAAGTAACTAGGAGGGTCAAAAAATGTAACTGAAGGCTGTATGCAATATATTTCTTGCAGAAGAATATGTTATACATGGTATTACATGAGGTGAAGGAGCTTATATTTCATAGTGTGACTTGAATATAGTCCATGTGTCATGTCCAATGTGTATCAAGATCCTGAGTATCTCCAAAACTAGTGGTGGACTTGAAAATATGGTACATTTAAGTGAACATGTCATTAAGCAAAATTCTTTTTTTCTCAATTGAATAAAACCAGATGAATATGCACAGAGGCTATTACATTGATAGAAAGTGACAGTGTGAGTTGCTTTGTCTCCCCATGGTATCATTGGTTCATTTTCATTAAGGATGCAAATGGAAACATAATTAAAGTCATATCAGAAGTATACAAGGAGCAAGTTATAGAATATTTTCAGGGGAATTTTTTACACTTTTGTGTGTTGAACATACTTGATATGTACAATCATACTTCCACAAGATGGGCGACCTCCTATACTGGTAATGGTAATGGATGCCTACTCTCAAAAGCTGTTTCCCAGTCAGTTGGCTTCTAGACACTCAGATTTTCCATAACCTGCATAAAGTTCTATTTGTCATTGTCTAATGCATTTATGTGGGGAACAATGCTTCACATCTATTCCTTGTAGTCAAGACAAGCTTTGTGAAAACATTGAAACATTTCTGCTCAGAGTAATGGAGGAATAATGTGATACTATAGTCCCTAAAATGAGATAAACCATATGAAACATGTACAGAATTATGGAAAACATATGTAGAACACATATTTGTATAACAGGTACTCATTGTGCACAAAATGATACTAAAGTATTGTAATTTTGATTTTTGGGGCCATTTTGTAGTAACATTGTATGGCTCATGGTAACCTGATTAATGGTAATCTGTATAAAGTGTCTAGAACAGGTAAAAATTTGTTGAAAATATACAATAATAAATGAAATAGCATTATCTCTTTTTATTGGACTACATTTTCAAATGTCTGGTAACAAACAAAGTGTTTCTTAAAAATTAAATAATAGTATCTTTTGAATGATGTGTAATGTTACTAATAAAATAAATCAAGAGATTTAATGGTATTGACCTTTACTGTTTCTCAAACATATTTGTCTGCATCATTAATCTGTCATCACCAGGGCCAGAAAATTAGGCAAAATGCCTTTTCTATCTGGGTGGATATATTTAACATCGAGATAGAAATGAACATGTTTCCATATATTTGGGATCAATAGGATTGGTTTTTATTTTTATTGTTTTTTTTTTCTGTAGCATCTGTTGCCTATTTTAAAGTTTAAACCCTTTTTTTTGTGCCAGTTTTGGATCACTATGGATATTTTCTGTGATTATTTATGCATTTTAAAAAGAACACAAAGAATTTTAATATATCAAAATGAAAAAAGTTATAAAAATTAAATGGCATGTTCACCTGACAAAAATATCTTGAGAATCTTGTTATACCTCAATTTCTTTTCAAGCAGTCCTAAACTTTGTTCTGTACCCATTCACTTAAGCTCTTTAAATAAATGAAAGGAATGCATGGTTACCTCAGACATACGAATAACAGGAAATAGAGAGGATGAGGGAAGTACTTTAATTTTGAATAGTCAAGGCAATGAATTTGTATTGATCTTGCAAGACAATTCTAGGAAATTTGTGTTGGGGTTAGTTCTCAGCTGCATAAATTTCACAAACAATTGCAAGCAAGAAAGATGAGAATGGTACCTACAGCTGTGCAATAAATGGTCTCTACAATGTGTTCGGTATGAAAGTATGAGAGATACTAACCTGATTCTCCTATAAATGCATAAATAGAAAATGAACTCAAGCAGAAACCACTGTGCATCTTTTGTCCATTCACCAGGACTATTCAAAACTACTTTGCTTTGTCTTGATCAACATTTTCATGAAGCTGCATTGTTTGACACAGCAAAAAGCACAAGTCAATTTCACACTTCCTCACAGCTAGTGTGCAGACAATATGTCAGGTCCCATTACCGATTGTCTCTAACACCTCTCTTCTTATAACATTATACAATCAGTTTTTCCCAATCTTGAAGAAATAAGGAACAGAGAAAGGAAGAAAATCAATTCTCTCTAACAGATAAAATATACAAATGAGCGTTAGTCTATTGTTGAATTTGTTAAGGGCAACTCGAGTATTTGTGCTGAATTATTTATCATGGAAATTAAATTCATCATTGAGTAGTAAATTACATAGCTATACACAAATTCATTTTGGAGGCACTGATAGAGGTTTATTCTTTTGCAAAGTCTGTGAAAAGAAAAGTGCTTAATAACTGAACACTTTGCAACAGCAAAACACAAATCTAGGTTTTTTAAAATGGCTGGGCCTAATTTTTTTTTTGATTGATTTATTTATGGATACTCTTTAACATCTTATGTCATCAGCGTCCCATTCAACTCAGGGCGTGAAACAACTGACAAATTTTGCTCAGAGGCCTCTCTTTCAGGCTTGAGGTTCTTTTTCGTGCCGCAAATGTACGACACGGGACCCATGGCTTTACTTCCCTTCCGAAGGAAGCCATACTTAGGATTTTTATGCCTGAAAAAATCCATCGGTCCTGGCCAGGTTCGAACCTGCATTTTGGGTTTAGGAGGCAAGTATGATAACCACTACACCACCAGGACCGACGGCTGGGCCTAAGATCACTTTAATATCAACAGAAGTTGCAACATCCAGCAGACAATCTGGGTTTTCCCTGGATCTATGCAAAGCTTTCTTGAACTTGGGATTTCTGTTCTGGAAACTGGAAACTGGAAACCAATCCCTCAGGATGCTTCTGCAGAAGTACACTAAAGAAGAGGTTTCCATCAGAATCCACAGTAAGAAAAACTTATTTGATTATATGCTTTGAAGAGACCCTGGAGAGGATTCGAAATGGTGCAGAAAAGAAAACATGAATCTCCATTGAGGAAACTACAGTACAATGGGATGCTACATGGCCAATGTCATCATCAGAACTATGGAAAGAATGCACAATGACCTATTATCAGTATTTCTTTTGACAAACGAAGAGATGGACAGAACATATAGTTTCACTGTGCCTCATTTGTTTACAATTGTTTGTAAATTCATTAATGCTACTCTGGCCATATGGAATACGGCATGCTGATGCACTGCTTTTTGTCACAGATGTGTTAATTACATTTATTTAATTAATTGTGTCAGATACAAATTAACAATATGGGCTGGTTCAACCCAAGTTCTACATCAAGCCAATATTGATTCTTATACAAACATACTGGTAAATAATATTTTTAACAACCAAATCATCTCAAACAAGCACAAGAAACACAAATTAGTACAATAATATACAAAAACAGTGGCAAATAATTACAGTGTTTCTACCATACATATTACCCTGAACAGATCCAATCACAAATCCTCTCTCATCAGCAACCATATCCATTTATTTTTAACTCTGTGTAAATATTGCCCCAAATTTCTAAATTGACTTGATCACCAACCATTTTCTTAGCTGCAATTGACTTATTTAACTTCAACCATTTCCCATTTACCAGTTGTTGTCTCCATTCCCTAGTTCCTGAACATTCAAACAGGAAATGTTCTCAGTTTTCTACATTTCCACATAAAGAGCAAAATCCATGATCATCACTAGTCCCAAGACCCCATAATCTCCGAATTTCCAATCTAAACCATGCCATTCTCTCTCTCTCTCTCTCTCTCTCTCCTGCTTATTGCATTTGTTAATATATTTTTCTCTTTTGGCATCCTCTTTTATCTCCTGAATAAACATTAATGAGCTCTTCTCCCGCATTGTAGAATACATCTGCCTATCAATATCATCAAACCTGGCTTTAATCTGTTTCAAAAAACCTATCTCCAAATCACCTCTTCTGTCAGTTTACATGAAAAAAATTAGCTAAGGACTTGAAAGTTCTCTTCCAGAAAATGCTCTCTCTCACATGTCTAACCTACAGGCTGCACAGAATCACTGAAGAAGTAAGGAGTTTGTATCCTCTCATGGATATGTCGATACTGAACATCAAGAAAGCTTTCCTAAAATCACCCTCCTAAATCTGGGTTTTTAAAGGATGTGGCACCAGAGCTAAGTTTACCTCCACAGCCAGTTCTCAGTAGATGGGAACCTGGATCTGTGCAGTCATATATTACAGCAATAATTTGGACAAGATACATGAGGTACAATGCTTCAGTTTGCAAGGTAACGAAATTGTTGTACCATGAAGAACTCTGCAATGATAGCATTTATAACAGCATTATAGTGTGCTACCAAAAGCAATCTTGAAGTTGGAGAAAAAAGGTAATACACTGGTGTCCACCATGGGGATCTTTGAAGATACAGCAAATCAACTGCTGCAAGTACCAGGAGAGGAAGGAAAAGTGATATTAGATGTATAAAGCTATATAAGCACTAATCAACACCTAGAGAAACTTCTGCATTCCTGAAAGGTGAATGTTTCTTTGTAACTGGTATGAGTCCTTCCAAAATAGCTTGTTTTGAATATGCTCCAATCACTTCAGTGGAAGTAGTTCATTCTTTTTCCATAATGAAAAAGGTTTTCTATGACAAGCTACCACCACGGGTGGCTGAGGTCGTTAAATCGTGGACTCGTGAGCTGGAGGTCTGGGTTTTGAATCCTGCCAGGACCGTCCTCTCTGACTGAGGTTTTTTCCAGGTTTTCCTCAGTCCTCATAAATGGCAAATGCCGGGAAGGTACCCTAAACTTAGGCCTGGAACGTTTCCTTCCTTAAAAAAAATCCTTTCCCAATTTATCATTTCATTTCATTTGTCACTAGTGTTCATCGCCTGTGGTGCCATAGTAGTAAAAACAGGCATTAAACACCATTAAAAAAAAAATGGAAGAACAAATTATTTTAAACTTGTTTGAGAAAAGATCCATCTGTTAGAAATGTTACAAAGACTCAAAAAATGGTATGTAGAAGCGTCTCTCCTTCAAAATCACATGTTTGAATGGTTCTTTCAGACAGGAGGGAAGGAAGGAAGGAATTTGAGAACTTATGCATGATTCTAATACCTTAACAACATTGATAGGGCACAATGGGTATATGGCTGTACAAAAACATGCTATGCATTAAATACCAATGTTGGTAATATAGAATTACCATAAAACATTTGAAATACATGAAGGTGAACACCCAAGATCTCATCCACTTTGACCTATGAAAACAATATATGCAGGATGCCAGTTATTTCTACGATGGATTGAAAAAGAAAAAACGGTCTATATCGTTCAATTTTTGTTATTTATAAAAATTTAAAACATTAAATTTAAAAAATGAGAGAGAAGGTGCTTCACCTCACCTCTTCATGGTAACAGTCATCCATAAAATTTCACATCTCCTTCCCCATGCTATCAATTGTAGTAACATTAGAGAGTGATGAAAGTAAGGTACTCCTCAAAAGTTGCACCCCAAAAGCCAATGGAGAAAGATGAAGGGCTACCATGCAGAGTGTGCAAGAACAAAAAACATGCTGGAACTCAGGGTACACCCTTGGCATGATTGGTGGTAAAACATTCCTGTACAGATAGGTGTTAAGTATCATACACCTACTTGTATCGTGACTGTGTTTATAGTTACTACTATTTAATGCTGTTGGTTTGTTAGCTATTGGAACCTATGTATTAGAGGAGTATAGCATCTCTTAAGAACTCTTACAGTGCTATATCATAACAGACTCTGTCCATAAGACTCCATCAAACTACAATGCACATTCTGAGATCGCTCATTAGGCCAAAAGGCCCTCAGGGAAGACATTGTGTCACTCTCACTTATAGCCTGAAATCTGTTGCACCATCACTCTATTCATCAGTCACAGCTCATGTCACTTGGTTACTTCCAGCTAGACCAACTCCTGCATTAGACCAACGGACAGTAAATCAGCATCAACCAACATGCAAGAGACTGACAATAGCCATTTCATAGCTCACATCTGTTGATTCATTACAGTGATTTGGGGTATCTCACCAGTACTGATACATTTACATGCTCTAAACTACACAATGGTTTTTGCCATCTACTTCAAGAACGTTCCAAATTTACTCAAATGGGGAGGTTCTACAGTCACATTCCACTTTTCCACCGCCACGGGTGGCCGAGGTCGTTAAGTCTCGAACTCGTGAGCGGGAGGTCTGGGTTCGAATACCGCCAAGACCGTCTTTCCTGACTGAGGTTTTTTCCAGGTTTTCCTCAGTCCTCATAAATGGCAAATGCCAGGGAGGTACCCAAAATTTAGGCCTGGAACGATTCCTTCCATAAAAAAAATAAATCCTTTCCCAATATATCATTTCATCTCATGTATCATCAGTGTCCATTGCCTGTGGTGCCTCTGTAGCAAAAATGGGCGTTAAACACTATTCATTCATTCATTCATTCCACTTTTCCAGCTGATACTTCATGATAATGCAGAATTCAGTGAGGGAACTAACCAATGGCTTACTGGTCGTTGGTGCTGTTCTGCCGATTAAAGCTAATGGAGCTCCCACATTTCCTCATTTTGCAACTGCTACAGTTATGGGCATGCTGGGATCAAGTTCACCCAGAAATCCAGCTGGCATTAATGTGGTGATAGGCTCTCATCTTAATCTGCACAAATGATCTGGATCACTGCAGCCAGTATTGCATTTTGTAGAGGGCACTTTTTCACTACACCAGTCAAAACACATGTCCTCTACATCATCTGCAAAACTGACTAACACCGCCACGGGTGGCCGAGGTCGTTAAGGCACGGACTCGTGAGCGGGAGGTCTGCGGTTCGAATCCCGCCAGGACCGTCCTCCCTGACTGGGGTTTTTTCCAGGTTTTCCTCAGTCTTCATAACTGGTAAATGCCGGGGAGGTACCTAAACTTAGGCCTGGAACGCTTCCTTCCTTAAAAAAAAAAAAAAAAAAAACCCTTTCCCAATTTATCATTTCATTTCATGTATCATCAGTGTCCACCGCCTGTGGTGCCTCAGTAGTAAAAACGGGCGTTAAACACTACTCAAAAAAAAAAAAAAAAAAAAAAAAACTGACTAACAAGTAAGGAGCATCCCAACTGCTTTTCCATCCTTTGGCATCAACTCCCAGTACCATAGCAAAATCACTACTTACATACTCAGGAAATTCTATGCATAATATATGGGATATATGAGCAGTATGCAATGATACTCACTCAAGGCTTTAAATGTCAAGCTTTGTGCTCGGAAAGGGAGCATATCAATAGCTTATAAAAACCATTCCCTTCAAACTTCTAAAGCATCATGTAGATCCCTATTGGTGTGCCTTAGGGAAAGCCCTCACTAAGCTGAAGGTCTTCTATACCTCAACATGTTCCAACACATTAAGCAGTGAAACAGTGTTGCAGGAGGTAAAACATTCTACACCATTTTCTATAGCCTCCACATTGTTATTCTGCTAACTCTGCCAATATTTCCATGATACGTGCACCAATCTAATACTGGCTGCTATAGCCCAGAGCCTTTGACACATCAAACTACAGCACTACTTATGCTAAATATTTTCTGGAGCTATATCAGACACTAAACACTAGGGCACCATGTATAACCTCCAGAGAACCCAAGAAAAACATAGTATATGCCAAAACTAAAGAAAAAATCTGATGCTCATTAAACCTTAAATAAACAAAGGCATAACTGGGTTACTCCTCCAAGTGCCACTCAGAGTTTCAACTACATTTGCCATCCAAAACCATTCATTATTTGCTCTTGGCCATTAGCTGGCAGCATATGTAACTAATGACTACTAATATGAGTACTCCAGTAAAATGCATTCCATTCTACTTCCATATTTGCTTTCTCCATTAACTCCGTAAAATAGCTGATAGTAGCCACTGAGATTCTTTACTTATTCCTGAATCTCAGCATTCCTCAAGATAGTGGCACCATACCAGTTTTCCAAGAACCAAGAAACCAAGGACATATCATCTTAAAAAGTGATGGCAACATTTTTGGGGGGAAGAATTGTGAGTAATTGGTAATTTTATTCAGAAATGTAGGATGATCAATGAAGGATGTTGCTGTAAAATTTTATCCAAAGAGGTGAAGAGAAAAATCCTGTCTAATGGAAACAGTGAAGGAGTTCAGATTTGCTTCTTACAAGACAACACAAAACTTTACACTGCCAGAAAAATAAAGCCAATCATCAGAAAGTTAATGGTTTTCTTCTAATCATATTACAACCCATATATGGCTTCAAGTGATTACTACTTGTTTAAAGACTTAAATCTTACACAGGAGTACAGTTTGTTGATAACATATTCATAATCAAAATGTTCTTAAATGGACATGCACATAACAAAAACACTTTTTAAAAGGGAAATAATTCAACAACCAAAAAGCTAGAAAAGATGTATGAAAATTTTCTTTGTATTTATTTGGTTTATTAATGAACTCTGTTTAACATCTCAGGTCATCAGCATTCCATTCAATTCAGGGTATGAAATGGCTGATAAATTTTGCTTAGAGGCCTCTTCTTTAAGGCTTGACGTTCTTTTACATGCCTTAAATCTATGACATGGGATTCTGAAGGAAGACATTAGGATTTTTACGCCTGAAAACATCCATTGATCCTGGCCATTATCTTGGGTCTATGAGGAAATTATGGTTACCGCTACACCATTAGGATCGACTGTATAGAAGCTGTTTAACATCTTAGGTCATCAGCATTCCATTCAATTCAGGGAATGAAATGGCTGATAAATTTTGCTTAGAGACTGCTTCTTTAAGGCTTGAGGTTCTTTTACATGTCATAAATCTCAACATGAAACCCTTCCCTTCTGAAGGAAGTCATACTTAGGATTTTTACGTCTGAAAACCATTAGGATCGACTGTGTAGAAGCTGATGGGGAGTAATTTAAAGGGTGGAATGTAAAAGAAGTAGCTTTTGATAAGCCTTTTCTAGGAAAAAATCTGTTCTCTTTATATTTGAACCATGTTGTATTCTGAGCATTATATTTGCAATTCACATTAAACAAAAGATTGCATAAATCAAACACTTCACTGATGACTTTTGTTATTTCTTGATTTTAGGTGTGAAATTATCTCGTCGTGTCCTAAGTTGTTGCTGGGATTCAATGTTGTCCGTTTTGTCAGCTGGACTAGGTGATCCAAGAGGTCAACTAGGAGTTACATCCAGTTTAGCTCTGTTGCTAGGATCAGAGATTGCTCGTGAGGAACATTGCAGAGCAAGAGATAGCATAGTGTCCAGTTTAGAAGGGCTGCAAAAGGCAGCTAGACTGAGTAACATTTTGGGTGAGTATTGTGCCTACAAATTATACATGGTGAATGGGCTATTCATTTAATTTTAGATGGGACATTTAACTACTATGGAGAATTGCTAGCTAATCCTTTTTACTAAAGAAAGTACTTGTATTTCATAAACTGGTAGGTATTTTTATTACTAATGTTGCAAGTACTTTAATTTATTATGAAATATATAGAATTTAAGCTGGTCATTGATGCTCACCTATATCTATGATCCTTGCTATGAGGTACTATGAGGTGAGGTCCATCAGTTTCTGGTCTGGCCATGTTAGTAGATGGTAGAATGAAAATACAGATATCATTTTTACTGCTATCTCCCTTGACTTTGATGCATTTCTCACATCACTGGATTACATTTCAATTATTCTAAAAAAGTCCAAAGCTCTTTCAGCAAAATTCTTAAAGCAACATTCTTCAACGCACCACTGCCAGTGAATCTCTACTCTTAAAGGTTAGATTTTATAGAAAACAGGTAATAGTCACTGGGAGCAAGATCTGGCTCTACAGTGGATGATCCAGCTCATGGGAGCCACATGTGTTCACAGCAGCCTTAGCTACAGCAACCATATGGACTAGTGTGTTGTTGTGCAACAGACAGATTCCTGAACTCAGCATTCCATGCCTCTTTTCCTTGATGGCACTGTGCCATTAATGCAGTAGCAGAGCATAGTACTTTCCAGCCACTTTTGTGTTCTGTTCTGTAATGTCTGTCATCAGAATTCCTCTGCAGTCCCATAAAATTATTGCTATGATCTTTTTCACAGGCTGTGTGACCTTTGGCCTTTCTAGGAAATGTTTCATTTTTCATCCACAATTCCATTGATTCTCTTTTTGAGAAAGGGTCATAGTAGAGGACCATAGTTTTATACCCTGCTGATGGATTCCAATACTGCCCTTTCATTACAATGACAAAGGTTAAAAAACTTTGGAAAAATTCCACATGCACTTGCATTTGAACTGGAAGAATTTTTGGTACCCATTTACCTTATGCTCATGTAAATATAGGCTCATGTAAATATTGATGAAGGATGTAAATTACAGTTGTTTTAGAAAGTCGCAACCTTGAATATCTTTCATTTGTCTTCAAATACCTGTCTTTCACAACTTCCTTCTTGACAAGGGAGATGTTTTCTTGTGTCAACACATCCACCAGTCTACCCTTATGTGGATCATCTTCAAGGCTCTCTGCCCAAACAAAATAATTTTTACCTCTCTTCGCAGAAGAATAGGAAATATACACCATCAAATCACTGGGTGAAAGTACTTCTTTAGTTAAAAACTTAGTCATTGCTCTCTGTATTCACTTTTGATCATTGCACCATATTATGCAACACATTTGACTTAAAAGAGCTTCTCCAAGAAAATAAATGGTATGGGTGTAAAGGAACTAGTGTTCATAAGCATTGCAACAATAAATCATGGCCAGCTATGTCAGCTCAGAAACTATGGACTGCACCTTGTACTTTAAGGTGATTTATTACTAGGGCCCAGATTCTTAGGTTTAAAACTATTTTGATCCTTGCTAGCTAACTGTGATATTTTAGTGTAATGATTCATTTCTTTATCTTGGGAGTGACAGAGCTGAATCTTATGAAATCTAAAATTGGCTAAATAGGATGTTAAACCTAAAAATGGCTAAAATTATTGTTTAAAAAAAATTAAATTACATTTAAATGAATTTTAAATATAATTAATATTAAATTAATAAAATTATGTTTAAAAAATATTTATGAAAAACTACTTTTAAACATAAGCCAACAATGTGCATCTTGATAAACTGAAAGACAAATCATTGCATTTGATTTTGTAATAGCATTATTGTCATGTTATGTTTAAAGATTGTCAAAATTAACTTAGTTTTACAAGCAAATTCAGTTTAATTTCATAGTAACACTGTTGTCAGTCACATTCAATGCTATTTTTCTCAAATGACTGTTGAGCAGATATCTGTTTCTTTATTATAAAACATGTTTCTATTAAAGAAATATGTCAAATGAATGAATAGTGTTTAACGCCCGTTTTTGCTACAGAGGCACCACAGGCGATGGACACTGATGATACATGAGATAAAATGATATACTGGGAAAGGATTTATTTTTTTAAGAAAGGAATCATTCCAGGCCTAAGTTTAGGATACCTCCCCAGCATTTGCCATTTATGAGGACTGAGCAAAACCTGGAAAAAACTTAAGTCAGGGAGGACGGTCCTGGCAGTAGTCGAACCCAGACCTCCCGCTCACGAGTCCGCGCCTTAACGACCTCGGCCACCAGTGGCAGTAAGAAATATGTCAAATGTTGTTCTTATTTAGAGGCAAACTGAAGGCATTATTAAGAACCTTACACTTCCATTTTATTAACAGCTACAGCAAGATGCCACAAGGAAAGGTTTCTAAAAGTTGATTAGACAGTGTTTAGCAATGATCCAAATTTTACCACAGATGACAAAATTGTATTTTGCCAGGTGTGCCAGAAGCAAGTGAGCTGTGACCAAAGTTTGCATTTTCTGCAGCCTAAAGGGTCTGTAGGATGTCAGCAACATTAAGAGGAAACAGAGAATCCAGTTCCTTCAGAAGACAATTTTAATCCATTTAATGTGAGGTGCTAGTTTCAGCAAATGTACCATGGCATATAGAACCCAGTGTTCAATAAATTTCTTCAAGACATCAGTCACCAAAAATACCAGATGATTCAACATTAAGGAAAAAATATTTTCACCAACTGTATGAAAAAAAGATTAAATTCATCAGAACAGAACTGCAGGACTGTGAACTTTCAGTACATGAGACCACCAATAGTTGCAGTCACTTCATTGCTAAGGTCAAGGTGGATAAGTTAGATCCCATGGAACCTGGTAAACCCGCCTCATATTATGCAAGATGCTGAACAAAACAGACCAAAGCACCATAGCCTACACTATCAGAAAGCTTTATGCATCCTTTGGCCATTAGAAAACTGCAAGGAGAAACAATTAAAACAGTGCAGCTTACGTGATCAAGGCAGGAAAGACATTGAAAATTTTCTACCCTACCATGCTACTTATCACCTGCCTTGCTTGTGGCTTACACTTATTGGCTAAAGAAGTTAGGAACAATTTCCCAGGAGTGAACAACATTATTTTATCCATGAAGAAAGCCTTTGTGAAAGCTCCCAGTTCCATTCAGATTTTCAAGGAAATGCTACCACAAACACCTCTTGTCTAGAGAACCCATCATTACCTACTAGAGTTCCTGGCTGCAGACAACCATCTATTATGCCAACTATTTTGAAGACATCAAAAGTGCTATTGACACGTTTGAAGTCAATGAATCAGCCTGCATAGCAAAGCCTAAAACCATTCTTCACAATAAGAACATCATCAATTCACTTGCCTTTATTAAGAGCAATTTTAGTGATCTTCCTGCTCCTTTTCAATGTTAAGAACCCTCACCTTTATCACTAAAACAGTATTTTGCAACCAGTGTGCCGGGCATGCCACAAGATGAAAAGGATGCTGCAAACCATTGCTTATTATATTTTTTTTTTTAAATTTTATCATAGTTGCATATGCTTGTATTTCATTCTCTGCCACAGCACTGATGTTATAATATGATGTTTGTTTATTCTTTATTGCATGCTGTGAAGTTTTATGTATTCTAAGAAATAAAATGTAAATTACTTGCACATAGTTGCTATATCATAGTTTTCCTTATTGGTATATTTTTATTTCTGGCTCTTCCTCAGCATTATGCTGCTTCTTTGTTATCTTTACTACTTGTTCTATGTATGTGTTTTTTTCCAAACTGTTGCAATTAACAAAACTTTACCCTTCTTTATTATTTAATTACTTGTTTTGGTAAACAAAGATAGCAAGTACTGATCATGGATATAATGAAGTGAAATACCACTATAAAAGACAATACTTCAATGCTAATTGAAATAATTGCATACAGCATTCAAACAGCAGTTATGAAGTGAATTTGAATAATAGATTCCAAGTGCTGAATGAAAATTATAAAGAAGAGATCTTAACAAATGAGGAAAAATGTACAATACCAGAGGCAAACTGGCATGAAGAAAGAAAAATATTGAAAGTCTTAATCATAGGTGATTCAATGCTAAAATTTTCAGACAACTTTGCGGAAACCAAGGACATGAAGTGAGGTGCTTCCCTGGCATCAAGCTAGATGAACTATAGTACCAAGTTGAAAGGAAAAATTTAAAGGAAAAGAATCCAGATGTAGTGGTGGTGGTGCATGCTGGGACAAATTATATAAAATCAGGAAAATACGCTAAAGAAATCATGGGGCAGACAATGGACCTCGTAAGTTACGTGAAATCTGAAGTGCCTGATAAATTATTAGTGGTGTGCTAAGAATATGAGATGCAACAGTAAGAAGGGGTAATGAAAATCAATAAAGAGCTAAACTGACTGTATTCCACTAAGCAGCATTCTTTTGTAGATGGGAACTTCTGGGTAACTGAGCTTGAACCACAGAGAGCCCTACAAATTTGGAAAGCCACTTTGTAATGTAATTGGCACAGTGCTAAAGGGAAACTAATACACTGTATGGTGGATGTCAGTGCAGTGACACAAATGTGTGGTAAGGGCACCAAACAAGGAAAACTTTTTAAAATTAATGTGCCAAATTAACACACCACTAACTCTTTCATAGATAACACTCTCATAATATTTTTTTTTTTGAATGGTGTTTAACTCCCATTTTTACTACCGTAGCACTACAGGCAGTGAACACTGGTGATACCTGAAATGAAATGATAAATTGGGAAAGGAGTTTTTTTAAGGAAGGAAATGTTCCAGGCCTAGGTTTAAGGTACTTTCCCAGCATTTGCCAATTATGTGGACTGAGGAAAACCTGGAAATAACCTCAGTCAGGGAGGATGGTCCTGGCGGGATTCAAACCCCAGACCTCCCACTCACGAGCCCGCACCTTTACAATCTCGGCCACCCATGGCGGTTTCTCATAATAAATGTCACTAAGACAGTAGCAATGGACATTCATACAAAAAAAAATGTATATATAGAACTCCACAAATAAAAGTCCTAAATCAGGTAATTGGGAAAATAGAATCCACCATATTTCTTGACCTGTGGGTTCAAAGCAATTTAAAATGGGATATCGACATAAATCATATAAACAAAAAACTCAGTACAGCATACTATATGATAAAGGTACTAGGCGGAGACTGTTAGAATGGCTTATATTGCATATGTTCAATTCTGTTAGCATAATATTCTTGGGGCAGTAAACTGCAAGTAAGTTATGTTTCATAATGCAAAAGAAAATAATTCAAGCCAGGATATGAGCAAGTCCAAGAACAACATGTAAACAAATTTTTAAAAAAATTAGGTATTCTTCCTCTTTCTTGTACCTACATATTCAAAATAATAATTTTTATCCTTAAAACCATCGATAATTCAGGTTCATCTTTCATTAAGAATGAAGCAGTTCATCAACACGATACGAGCCAAATCCTCCATTTATATAAGCATAATGCCTCTTTATATTGCAGTCTGGCATAAAAATGTACAATAATCTCTTCTAAAATACTTGAAGCCAATGCAACAAGATAAAAGTTTCAAACAGTCCCTAAAGCACATATTATTAACCACTGTTCTACTCCATTGAAGCTTTCCTTGTAAATAATGATAAATAACTATTTCATAATTACACTCTGCCCTGATAATGGCTGTGTATTTCATCTATTTACTTACCTTAATATTATTGTATACACCTAATTGCATCATATGTTTTACTTTTGATATTCTTATATATAATTAATTGTATTTTATTAAGACGTGTACAACATTGATTGTACTACTATCTACTAATGCGATTAACTGGATCAATAATCTACTGCTGCCACCATCACCACCCCACATATATCCATTGGTCTTTTTGATGAAGATAGATCTTGAACAAAAAGTTATTCATTACAGTAAAACTCATTACAAAAATTAAGGCATATATAATACGTTCATTAATTACCAATGAAATTAAAACACTTGTATTATGTTTCTTCTATTCATAAATAAATGATCATTAATCATAACTGAAAATAAAAATGATATATTAATAATATTATGAACACACAAACTTAGAAGATTCTACAGAGTAACACCAGAAAACAAACATAACAAATACATGATTATATATAATTTAACTTAGCTAAAGCTTAACCCTAGTCTATGGGATTGAAGCATTAAAGTCAAAAGTTTACAGTAAACTTTTCTCTGATACACTTTCCATCTAATGATCCTCCTCTATCGTTAAATCCAATATACTGATTTATAATATGAAATATATAAGAATATAAAATCTATTACACAATTTATGTACATTATTGTGCAGGTCTTCAGAGTCGCTGTGGTAGTATTTTTGCATTGCTGGCAGCAGCAGCCTGCCCTGATACTGATAATGTGGAGCAAAGAAATTCAACAGAAAAGCACAGTAGATTAGGGCGACCTCACAGCATGCTAAAACTGTTACATCGACAGCAGAAACTTCATACTTCACATGCACTTAGCATGGATGTTCTTTTGGGCCGTGGCTTAGAGCTGGGGAGTCATAGTCCTGATTGTTGGGCTCATGTGTTCAGGTGAGCATTTTTTGTTGATTACCTATTCTTTTTATTATCTCAAGGAAAAGGTAAGGTTTGAATGTAAGCTTAATTTAAATGCTTATAAATTCTCTCATTTCTACATTTTCAGGGTGACAGAATGTCTGCTGAAACAGTCAAGTTTAATAAATGAAACTAACAAAACTAATATTTATGTTAGCCAAGCTTTAGGATTACTTGATATCAATGTAAGTAATAGAGATTTTTTTCAAAAAAATATTAAGCATCTTGTCTCAATCCAATATAACCTGGATTATGGGAGTAAAATAGACAACCCTTTCAGGCTCTCCATTTCATAAGTTTCTTAATGTCTTCCACTATTAGTGTATTCACTGCCAATGAATTTTACTATATTTTTTCACATTATGATGAAGCGAATATAGAAGCAAGAGATGAATTTATATAATAATAAAGAAAAAAATAATGTTGTTCCATAGTTAGTGTTTCACTTAAGCATAAACTTTTGCCTTCTTATTTTTTTTTTATGAATAATTCATACAATAAAGGATAGCTGGGAAACTTCTAATTATTATTTCTGTTTTTTTTTTATGGAAGTTTGAAGGCAAACATTCTCCTTAATTCCACAAGATAGTACACACTTATCCAACAATATGATTTCTGGAAACTTGGTTCACAGTTTTGTTTTTATCTGGTACTTCATAGTTCTTATCATTAATGTATTGAATGGATGTTAACTATAACAGAGTCTTTAAGAGCAATATGCCTGTTGCATTTTGCATGCTCTGAATGATGATAAGTTAATAAAAGTTATGCATTTGTTTATACTGAAGAAGATTCTGATTATTACTTCAATATTTTTTGTGAAAGTTTGAACGCAAACATTCTACTTAATTCCACAAGATAGTAGATAATTATCCACTATATGCCTTCACCTAGTGTGCTATCTGGAAACTTGGTTCTCAGTTTTCTTTTTATCTTGTATATCATAATTCTTATCATTAACATACTGGGTGGATGCTAACTATAACAGAGTCTTTAAGAATAGTAATATACATGTTGCATTTTTATGTGCTCTGAATGATGATATATTAATTTGTCAATAGAAGTTACACACCTGGTTAAACTGCAGAAGACTGTAAGTTTTTAAATAACTTTATCTCCAAGACAGGTAGATCCTGGGGTAATGTGGTATCCTAATTCTCTAAGTTATGCTTAAAACCTTTGTGAAGCTGCCAATTTCTTTTATCGAAAATCCACAACTATTTATTTGATTTGGATACAGAGAGCTCAATATGTCATATTGCTGACCAAGTAGAGTCTACTCAAACATACTAATATTTTAGATGTGTTCTGCTACAGAGCAATTGCTTTTAGTTGAAAAAGAGATTGCACTCTATTGCACATGGCAGTAGGCAATTCTCAACTGGCTATCTCAAAAACATTACTATTGAAACTTACTATTTAAAATATGGGTTAGATTGAAACAGGAACTTAGAAAGAGATAACATGACCCACCATTCTGGTAATGTTGTCATTTCTGCAATTTTGTCAAACACTGCACCTCATGATATACTGGGGGATGGAGACAAAGGATACACCATCTATTAATTTCATCTTAGAGGGTCCCAGCAGACTATTTTCCTTGTCATTGTCCTTGAATTCCTCTTCATGGTCACAGTCTTCAATCTCTCTGTATGAGTCGCTTTCTTCTAAACTTATGTTATTTTTTTAATAGTGTTTAATGCCCCTTAAGGACTTAGGCCATCTATAGCAGTTTCTAAATTTATGGCAAAACTGACCAACACTTCATCAATTAATCTGTGTTTCTGCCAATAGAATTCTTATTTATTCTTCACATATTCATAAGCACACTGCCAATTTTCAATATTAACTTTATTTATAGCGCTGTGAAACAACTCAACAATGTCACATAATTTGAAAGTCACGCTATATTTCATCACATTTTCATTTGCACTGATATTAATTCATTCATGTTCATGTTGCAATGGTAAAGAGGCAAACAAACTTCAGTGTGTCAATTTTGTATCATCTGAATGTATCTTTATGTTTCTTAATAAAATAATCATAGAAAACCAACTTCATACCTCATTCATCAAAGCCGATATCCCGATCTTGCAACCAATTTTTCATTTTTTTAGCAAATTTGAAACTGGGGCTTTATTAATTTCAACTGAGTGATTTGGAGATTATTCATAACAATAATGCTATGCTCAAGGATGTTCGGCAGAAGTTGATTACAGAACCATTGTTTAAAAGCATGACAATCTATTTCTTCATGGTAGTCTTTTGTAGATTTAGGCTTAAATACATGTAGCACATTGAGGAAATATATAATATATGCAAAATAATAAATCTTAAACTCTTTTCTAATGGCACCCTCAAAGGATGTTCTGATTTGCTAATATTGGAGATCCATATTTTTCTCTTCAAGTGATTAACATTCACTTAAGTTTCATCTAAATAGATGATTGGCCATCTAGTATTTCTTAAATCTTTCATTTTTGCTAAAAAGAAATTACACTTTCACAAAGATAGCTGGTTTATCCATCAGGAATTTACATCCCAGATTATTCTTTTCTTAATGAAAACCCACACCCTTCATTATTTTATGTAAAGGTCACCTACTTCCATGGAAAATGACATCATATTCAGCTTCAACTGGTGCTGCTACATAAAACACTCTACCACCAAAAAAGTAACAGCAAGGAACCAATCCATTTATTTGGATGGCAAGAGAAGTGAGCACATGTTATTGAAGATTCCACCATTACAATATTTCTGTCAAAAATATAGTGTCCCTTCTGTCTCGAACGGTGTAACACAAGATACCACTCTGTCAGCAGCATGTACTGGATCATTTGCAGATTGTATGTACCAAGATTTGTTTTCCTATCTTGCATGAAATGTGAGTAATCAAAAAGTAACATCCTTCACTTTTCAGAGGCTTTAAATAACCCTTCCATTTCATTGGCTGGTCTGGGCGATTAAATCACCAACTCATTTGCTGGAAATGACAGTGACAAGATTTGGGTTCTATTCAAATTTATTGTGTGCTATGATATAAAATTTTCCTTTTAATTTCTGTGTTATGTTTCAATTACTACTACGACGACGACGACGACGACGGCTTGCATTTATTAATTATGTAGGAGTAAGTTGTTAATTATATGTAGCATTAACTTTTATAAGTTAATAAATCTGCTAGCTGAGATTTTTGTCTTCTGCTCAGTTAGTCAGTTGGTGTTATCTCCTGCATAATATTTAGTGAAATTACACTATAGCTGGAGGATTATTCATGTTGTTTCATTTCATTTATTTTTCATTCTTTTGATTATACAATACACAATATAAGACTGGTCAGTTGAGTGTGGTATGCTGATCACAAATCTCCTTACAATACTACACTCTGTCAATGATGTTGCAAGATGGAGGTAGTGAATGCAGTGGTTGAGTGGTAAGCCCAGGCCCTTCATGGTCTGTTGTGCTTGAGGATTATTATTGTAATATAGGACATGTCATGGTCTTGATCTATGTTTTAGGTTAAAAATGTTAAAAGCTAGGAGTGAAATGTACTACAAAATAAAAAGGAATATTTGATGAAATTAAATTACTTACAAGAGAAGTACCTAATTTTAAATGCCTAAAACTGACCAAAAACCTGTTTAAAATACAACATTGTACTTGTTTGAACACTCACCAAAGACATCTATCTGTAAAATTGCATTTTTACTAATGCATAAATACAACTGGCATAAATAGTAGAGAATCATATATTGTTGAAGAAACAATATTACATAACTGCTATTTTCAGTAAAATTTGTATCTGTACTCAACTGGCATCCTTGATGTAACCCACATCATTCTAAATCACAGAAGTTACCTATTTACCAATTCCTTTTGTGCAAAATGAGAGAAAACAATGCTGCATAACCTGTGATTGCCATGCTGTGTGGTGCCATTTCTTCCAGTAAAATTACAATTTTTTTTAGTTATGCAGTATTATTCCTCGAACATTGTGGCTTTGGGGCAAGCAAATTACCATAAGACATAAAGGTATTTGGAAAACAGATATTAATTGAAAAGCACCCAGAAGGTATTTTCTTAAAATTATATATATATATATTAATACATTGAGTTCTTTTATAAATTCCATATTTGCGAACTGAAAGATGATATATTGTGCACCTTATTCATCATCAAAGTGCAAAGTTCAATGAAGTAATCAAATCACAGTAGAAATGAACAGTATGTGCAATTTACAAGAGCCACATTTTGATATGGTACACCAACCTTCTCTGGTGTTTCTCTACTGCAATAGCCCTATATCAAAGCCAGAGTGACTGTATATCAAATATTGATGCAGCAGCACATCAACTTCATAACTAGAATTTTATTCAGCATATGTCAACATAGGTCTGCACCTCTGAGCAGATGAAAGTGTCTAGCCTGATGATGAAATGTCAAAAACTCAATGAGACCTATGGTTAGTCAATTTGTAATCATATAAAATCAATGATCTATTTGATATAGATTTTATATTGTCTAAAAAAATATAATATCAATGTTGATAATACTTGGTTATCTTTGGTGACAGTTTGTTAAGCTTAATGTCCTTATTGGGAAAACATTCTTCTATCAGTGTATAATCTTTGTGAATCATAAAGCAACAGACCCCCCTCACCCAAACGATTACCTAGGATAGAGTGTAAAAAATTGTGCTCTTTGGTCAGTTTTCCATTTTACTCACTTCCTTAGACACATTATTGCTATTTGCTTTGAAACATGCAGACCAAATGTGCCCTTCATTTGTTTAAAACATATGTACAGCTTATAAGCTTATAAACAATATTCTAGATGTAGAGCTTGTTGTTTAAACTACCATCCATGGATACAGCACCATCCATTGTATATCTGTATGTGTGGAGCGATGAACAAGCTGCAACTCACTACCTGTTAATTTTTGCCTCTCTGTATAATGGTGGCTGAAGAAGAATATAGTTAATGATAAAATTTATGTCCATATTCATTCATGATCAATATTTTCATTATGAACATGTTTATTTCTTTCACAAAGTCATGTGTTCGAACCCGGCCAGGACCGATGGATTTTTTCGGGCGTAAAAATCCTAAGTATGGCTTCCTTCGGAAGGGAAGTAAAGCCGTGGGTCCCGTGTCGTACATTTGCGGCACGAAAAAGAACCTCAAGCCTGAAAGAGAGGCCTCTGAGCAAAATTTGTCGGCCGTTTCACGCCCTGAGTTGAATGGGACGCTGATGACCTGAGCTGTTAAAGAGCGTCCGTAAATAAACCAATCAAAAAAAAAAAAAAAACAAAGTCATGTGCCTTCTGGTGAATAATATGGTTTTCTTGAATGTCTTTGCAAGCTGTGACAGAAGTGATATCCTTGGATGATATATTACCTTCCACCTTGAAGACACTAATGAAATGCAAAGAAGCTTTAAAAATGTTGGAATCAATTTATCTAGCAGTTTCCAGAGCCCATGTCTGAATGTGCCAGTATCCCTTGCTCTGTCAAACTGTGCTATTATAGATTGTTTTACAGCTTTCAATTTTGATGTTTTGTTTCTTTTAAAGTGTCATGGTTCTTGCCTTTTGCAGGTCACATAATCTAAAATTAATTTAGAATTTGATTTTGCACGAATACAGCAATAGTGGCTTATGAATTTCCTGTAAGAATTGTAACCACCATGATAATAATCTTCATAAATACTGTCCCATGTTACATCATCAATAAACTGCATCATATGGGTCTTGGTATTTTTGGAAATAATGTTTTTTTTTTTTTACTTTGACTAGTAGTTTGTTCTTATGCTGGAGATGATGTTACAGAACTGTTGAAACTGTCATACCCAAATGCAGTTTCCTCTATGCTGCCACAAATACTATTTCTCTCCAGTTGTTTTATATGCATTTCTGTTAAATCCCCATAGTATTTCTGCATCATGATGTCATATAACATGCATACAAACTACTCATCCTCCACTGTAATTACATTTTCACAGTATAAACTTGTCATCTCTTTTCCTTAAACAGCTTATCAACATTCACAGGCTGGCCTCAGCCTAATCATGTCTGCCATTACATGTGCACTTATTGTACATAGAAAAGGTCTAGCTCACATTGCTTGTATAGCTCTGAATCAGTAAAACCAGTATTGGCATTAGCAGATGCACCCAGAGTTTTACAGACGAATGGGTTTAATAGGTGTTAGAAAAGCACAAGATTCTCCTTTAAATAAGTATTTTTAATCAGTTTTAGCTATTCAAGCTGGGGTACTGCCCTTGTAAGTGCATGCATTTGTAACGAAGATAATCAAGTTGTTCATCCTCTTTAGCACATATGTGATACAGAACACATCCAATGAATATACATACAGCTAGATATAGATAATATCTACAAACAAAACAAAGGATAGTTGAGATCATTGTATGATTGAGTCAAACTACGCACTCTTATGACTCTAACATATTATGAACAAGTAAGTGGAGCAATAACAGTGTGTAATGGGATTCAATCATACAGTGATCTCAATTATATGATTAGCTTTACTGTATAAGTTCCAATTAACATTTCTAGTTAAAACAAAAGATTATATATTAACTGAAACCTTGCAGCTTTGTCCATTATTGGGACACACATAGAGCACATTTATTTCCATATATCAGCTTTTTGACTTTTTCTGAGAAGAAAATACTGTTTAATAACAGTTTTATTGCAGGCTACAAACCAGTCAAGGGAGATGAGTACTCTTACATATGTGATAATTGTATTAACCCATCATTGGCTGACATATGAGCGCTGTATTTACTTTTACTTCCAAAGTCAATAATACTGTTTACCATTGAGGCCAACAGATAGAGACATTATATAACTTTCATTGCTTAATCATAGGATAAGTTAGTGTATGATCTAGAGTGTTCAAGAATTCCAGTATCTTACAGACAGAAGAAGAATCAATGCATGTTGTTAAACTGAGTGCGTGACTCTGCTCATATATTGACTGTTGGCATTACAGTGTTGTCTCAACCTCTATTATTTTTTCCTGGATTTCATAGGTAAGATTTTGTATTGTTGACTATTCACATTGTCCATGTGTAATATCGGCTCACTGGTGTGTTAGTTTTCTGCAGTTCTTGGGTAAAGATTTCATATTATCAGATGGAACATTTTTAATCTTGCTGCTTAGTCTGCCATCTTGGTCTGCTTTGTTTGGTACTCAGTAAATTAGTTTCTTGGCATTCCTCAAATAGTATACTGGAATGTTTCCTCAGTTAGATGTGCCTTCTTTGTGATTACATGAAAGCTTAAACTGACCCAAATGTGGACCTCAGTTTGACTGTCTATAAAAAGATATGTATATTATCATTCACTTTGTTGTGAAAGAATTATAACCATGAGAAGTGCAACCAAAGTTTAAAAATTATGCAATGAATAAAAAAATGCATGCAACTAAAACACTTACATTAACATTTTAAATCAATAGACACTTATAAAGTCATGCAAAATGCTTTACTTACCGAGATTCCTCTTCATTATTATTTTGGTTTTCCAAATCTAATTTGCATCCAACTCCAATTCGTCCACACTACAACAAATAAAAGGTGATGAAAATGCATGTTTGTACAGTTAGTAACTTCTTTACAAGTTACAGATAAAAATAATGGGATTAGCTAGTAAAAGGATAGAAAAATGTAGGCTAGGGAACTTATTTTGAACATATGCTTTTAACTATTTGTTGTGGTGCACATAGTACTTTTTAATTCAATGCATGTTTTCCAACACTGAAATACTGTGGAACAAAATACTAAATGACAAGCTGGGCCTAGAGCATTAAAGAACACATCATAATTGGCGGAAAATCGCATAATTTTGTATTCTTGCCTTGAGTAAAATAAATATGATTTAAAACAATTAATCTCTTATATTATATTTTCAATTTTATTGCTAAAATTCTCTCTGTCATACCCTGATGTTATCTTGTAGCATTTGGTATACAATTTTCATATAATAAAAGGGTACTAACATTTTCTTTTACAAAAATAATGAGAATAAGTACTACCAAGAATCATTTTTTAAATAATGTTATTTCCTGTGCAAGGTGTTATTTAAAAGAGGATAGTAAGGTATCATTACACCCTCACATGTATTCATGCTTAGTATCATATTTCTTGCTTTGAGCTTGAAATTAAGGAAGGAGAGAAAAAAAACTTTTTAGGAAAGGGTAAGATTCTGACTCTGTGATCAAATGCATGAGATGGGAAAAGTGCAGATAGGGAGGAAATTTGTATAGTGTTCAATGCCTGTTTTTTTCACTAATAAGGTATCATAGGAAGTGAAGACTAATGGTACATAAGATGAAATAATAAATTTGGAAATAAATTTTTTTCTTTTGCTTTTGAAAGGAGATGTTCCAGGCTTAAGTTCAGGGTACTTTACCAGCATTTGCCATTAATAAGGTTGAGGAAAACCTCAAATATACCTGAATCAGGGAAAATGATGCTTGTGGAAGTCAAACCACAGACCTCTTATTTACTAGACTTTGGCTGCTCATGTAGGTGAGGGAGGGAGAGAAAGTTGCATAATCACTACATAAGAATTAATTGTCTTTTGTGAGTAATTTCTTGGTGTTGTCAAATTGTGAAGCAATTGTAAATAACTGCTGACCAAAATTCTGCTCAAATGCTAAGCTACAGATATAATAGGAATATATTAACAGTAGTCTAATTTAATGTTTATTGCAATATGTGTTTAAAACATTGTAATATAAATTATGTGTATAGAACATTTATCTTCTTTAAACATTTTCCAGATGCTGTGTGTATGTAAGCAAATTAGAGCACAGTTTCTTCAGTCAGTCACAAAACAGAAACTTGGGACCAAAAATTACACTTAAGACGTCAAACAAAGAAAAGGTTCCCACTCCTGAACAGCTTAGTTTTACAGCACAAGAGGATGAAGAAGTATGGTAAGACCTTATTTTGAGTTTGTTCTCTCCCCATGATTCCCAGTGTATCTTTGGTATGTGGTTGGCATAAATAGCCATCTTGTTTAGCACAAAGATACTTTTGTAAAGTTTGTGCACTTCCCTTGTTGACGTCTAACATCAAAGGCAAGCCAATTAGAATGCTTGTTTAGTATTGCACTGCAGAGGGAAGGCAAAATGAAGTGAATTCAGATCCTTTATCCAATCTTATACTATGAGTACTTTCTCAGTAGGCACACCAGATATGCTATGCTAGACAACCAGTTGAAAAACAAGTTTAGTGGAGTAGGATAGTGCCACATGCCTATATATTATGCTATTACAATATATTCATTTAACACACTATCTTGGGAAAATACTAGAGGAGTGAAACATGGTGAAGCCACTGGAGAATAATTTATTAATTTTCCCATTTCATTTGTTAGTGGATATATGGGAACATTCAACAGAGTCAGAACCTAGTACGTGGAGCATTTATCATTTTCAGTACCAAGCCCACATTTAGTACTTTTTCTCAAATACCAAGTTGGTGATTTTGAGAACATTCTTGAATTTTTAACTCACAATACATCATGTTCTTTTGCATTTAAATTTTTAAAAGATGTAATATGTTAAATTCTTTATTACATGTAAACTTAAAAAACAAAAGTACTTCATATATAAATTTGTGGTGAAATCACTCCTAACATCAACATAGCATTCTTCTTTTGTGATGCCTGTTGGTTAAGTGCAGTCAAATTTCTATATTGCTTCTTTAAATTAAGGAGGGGAAAAAAATAAATATTTATGAAAGAGGTCATCTGGTATCTGAATTGCATAACAAATACTTTATTGCCAGTCTGTCATTTCTAAGAGATTTGACAGAGAATTTGAACATTGTGAATCTTTGTCTTTAAGACAAATGTGGGTTAGAGTGATGGCTTTCCAGTTGAAACTTTGTTTTGGATTGGTCAGCTACGAAATGAGAATACCATTCATCTCCCAAAATTGACAGTAATATTACCATTTGAAACAAGGATTTTTATCTTTGCATTTATGTCCAGATCTCAGAGGACACACTCACAATTTCATGCAAGGTTCCTGGATTTACATTCCCTTAATTCTGAATTCCAATTATTTTTCTGTGCCATTTTTTGTCAATTAGACAAAATGTACACAATGTTCTGTGTATAAATTTGAATAATAGATTTGCAATGCCACAGGATGATGAAAGATATACATCAAACAAAAATAACTTAAATAATTCTTATGAAGACTTTTTCTAACCTAGATTCCCAAAATATATTGACTGGCTATAAGAATGATCTGTATGTTTGGCTCTACTTATGTAAATATATTAACAGATGTTTTCCTCATGAAAATTGCAAAACCCAAATCAAGAAAATCTTCATTAAATGTTAATTTATTATACAATATTAGATTAAGTCTATCACAATTTATATCCCCTAATATTGAGGAACTTGTTAATTGCAAATTCAGAAATAAAGCAAGAAATGTTAGCTTACCTAAGTAAATTAAAAGATTTTAATATATTCCAATGGTTAGTTCAGAGTTTTTAATGAATTAAAATATTGTATGTATAAATAATGATATATATATATATATATATATATATATATATATATATATATGTCTACTTTGCTTATATCCTTCTTATGCATGTACACCTAAAACAAAAAATGGGCATACTTTCAAAATGTTAATTTGCAAGTAAAAGTCATGTTTAGTATACATATGAGAATATTGCTTCTAATTGAAAAGGCTTATTTGGATTTTAAGGCACTTATACTCACAAAAAAAAAAAAATAAAGAAGAAAACATAAGTAATGTATGTTTATAAAAGAAATAGTAAATTAATAATTATTTTTGAATGAAATAAGACAATACATTTTTTATTAGTTTTTCAGATTAGAATATTTCTTTATGTGGAATTAATTTTTAAATGTAAGACAGTTAATTTATGTGTTTGTGCATAAATGCCTTAAAATTCAATTATATTGTTCATTAAAAGGTATATTATTACCCAATATTTAATATTAATTTTGTCTGCAAAATATAATAAATAAATGTCTTAGCATGACCAGGATTCAAAACTACATAGCTCTTATTACTAGTCACAAGCTTTTATCTGCTCAGCCATCAGGGCACATGGCCCAAGCTTACATATTTCAAATTTGGGGCATAACTTGAACATGTACTGAAGGTAGCATTGCAAACAAAGCACCAATGAATGCTCATAGTATTTTGTGAATTAAACACGGTTTCTGCTTGTTACTCATTTTTTTGTCTTTTGTATAATAGTGTAGAAAGGCTAATGTATAGTGTAGAAGTTTAGAGCTTGAAATCAGCTCAATATAAAATGTGCACAATTACATATAGCTACAGAAAATTATGCTATAGTTGTAATGAAAAACAATCATTGTTAACTTACATGACTTCTAATAATATATCATAATCTTCTCTGTCAGTGATACATACATTCTTGAAATTGAAAAAAGAAAATTTATAAAATGAGACTTTATGCTTGTCATTTTTTATATACAGAATAGTTGTATAGAGGAGATGAATGAGACTGCTCCTGAAGATGTGATGGTTTGTCAATTGGATTGTCAAGGGCACTGATCCATTTTGCTGCAAACTTTTCTACATCAAAGCAATCAAAGCAGTGCACTGGAGGTCCACTTATTGAAATAAAAGTAGTTTTGAAATAGTCAGAATTGGTAAATGATTTCTCTGATCAGTCAGGGTTAGATTCATGATACTAAATCCTCATTCACATTCAGCCATAGTTATAGGTATCATTTCAACTGATTTCACATGTTATTTCACTGAAGTGGGAATGTATTGAAAATTTTGTTTATAGATATGAAAATCTTAACTTTTAATGCATATGCGTTCTCACTTAATTTAAAATTTACCTTTTTACTATTTACTACAATAGTATAGCATTATATAATTCACTGCCATCATCTATAAAGAAACAGCATACTAATAAAAGTAAGATCAGATTAGGATTAAAAGAATACCGTATCACAACTTCATTCATTCAATCAAAAAATAAGAATACTAAATTTTCTCCATTGAATTAATTCAACTTTGTAAATATACTAAATATAAATACATTAAGTTACCATTCTGTAAATATTCTAGATATAAATAATTTAAGTCACCATTATTATGTATTATTTTATAAGATGGCATTTTAAAGTGAATTATGGAAAAAATGATCATCTCCTACACACTCTACATAAGAGTTAAAAATTGTAAATATGAAATAGTGTGACAATTTCATCAAATGTACATAATGTATGTAATTTCTGACAAAGTCTACATTCTGGACATAGACCAACTCCTATGGAGTTAGCTAAACTAATTGTAGGATCCACAAATTGAAGTGATATTATGATGCTATCATATGATTCCTACAAGAGACAAAGTAGTAGCTGTGAGACACACAAAATGTAAGCTTAAGAGCATCCATAGCTAATGTATTGTGCATTTCTTGATTTATAGTCAAAGTTCATAAATTCCTAACAACCCAAGTTTTGTTTTCATATTTAAAGTTGGTCCCATCATGACAAGATAGGTTTTTAATGTACCAAATGAAGATGATACAAAACTTATAGTTACAGTTATAACCATATGAAATAACCAGTGTTACGGAGTACATTTTAACTTTGCAGTGTGGATGTTTATGGTTTCCTGGCAGCTCCTAACACTCCTGTGACAGCAACAACTACAATTCATGAACTCATACAAGAAAGTAATGCAGATATTACTTCTCAAGGTGTTTTAAGCTACCAATATGGAGCAAGGGTAATTTGCATTCTTTCCCAGCAGGTTGATAGGTAAGTATTACCACTGTGTTATATAATATTTTAATTTGTATTCACCTTTTTCACATAGGCTTGTGAAATAGTTTATGCATAAGCATATATCTTATAAGGATTGGCTTAGGGGTCTAATTTATTTTCAGTTATGTTTGAAGAGTTTGCCTTAAAAGTGGTTATAATTTATGCTTATTATGAATGATGATGCTTCACTTTGCATTACAATTTGTAATGTATGATGGTAAATCATTATGTTACAAAAATCATGTGGGGTGCTACATGTTTGAATAATGCAACTTAGGATATTTCAACTAGATTAGCAGCAGCATTACTGGTGGCAATTGGTGATATTCAATATAAGACATTGAATGTTTACAATAGCAAAACAGCAGTTGCAAGATGGCAGCACTTATGAGTGAGTGTACAACCATCTAGCAGCTGTCTGTTTTATGATTTTTGTAGGCAAAATGCATGAAATCAAAGAATATTCATTAAGAAATCCTTTTTATTTATGGTGTAAAGTGCCTGTCATGTCAAACTGTTTACAATTGAGTGCAAAAGTTCCCTGAAGGGTGGACACCTATTGAAGATGAACACCACATCAGCCAGTCAATGGAGACTGCCACAGAGATGAATTTGCAACAGATTAAAGACTCAATCTGAGCAGACAGAAGGGTAACTATAGATAGTATAGCTATTGTTATGGTTGTTCATATGGCATGGACTAGCTTATAATACATGAGGTTGGGCTTTCACAAAGTCTGTGGTGCTCACATACTGACCCCACCCCGCAAAGAATAGGTCTGACATTGCAGCATCTGAATCACTACCATCATGAAGAACACAATATGCTGGCCTGAAATGTCACAGGTAATGAGTCTAGGTTTTATCATCCCCAACCGAGACAAAGTGTGCATCAATACAGTGGAAACATCCTACATCTCCTTCAAAAAAGTATAAATTTACACTATTTGTCAGTCAAGTGATGCACACAGTCTTCTGGAATTATGAAGGCATACTGCCCACCACATTCCAGTCTCAAGGACAAATCGTAAATGCTGCCCCTGCTTTAAAATTAATAGCAAACTTCATAAGGCCATTCAACAGAAGTAACCAGGACTCCTCAACAAAGGCATGTTGCTCTTGCATGACAATGTGCATCCTCAAGCTGCCATCAAGAAAAATTAGAAACTGCAAAATTTAAATTTGAAAGCCCTAGAGAATCCTCCATATAGCTTCATCCTTGCTTCAACCGATTTCCACTTGTTCAGCACTTTTAAACATTATCTTTCGGGTGAAATTTTTTCTGACAGTGAAGCCTTTAAGTGGGAAGTCACCACCTAGTTCCAACAGCAGCCCGAAGAATTTAATGCTGATGAATTTCAGAGACTTTTGAAATGTTGAGATAAGTGTCTGTATGTACATGGAGATTAGGTTGAGAAATATAAGTTTTTTTTCAAATCAGTGTTCTTATTTAAGTTCTATATCCACCTGTAACTTACTTAAAGACTTACTCTTGTAATAAATTAAAATGCAATTATGAGAAAATATAATAATCATCATTAAGATCATTAAGATCTTAACTATCAATTGGCATTTTCCATTGCATTAAATTCAACAGATATCAAGGTTATTGCTACTAAAGTGTGCCAGCGTAAATAATATTGCAATGCTGTTATGGAGAGATGTATACAATTTTTTGTGTTTCATGTTTTACAATTTATTTACTTTCTTTTTGGCTCTGTTAACCTGATGATGAGGATTTATTTTAAATTTGTCATTTATTATCACCCAATGTTGAATTTTCAGCAGTAAATGATAATTTAATTTAAAGAAATACAGTGTAACTAATAATCAGTATACAGATTAAAAACAAAGAGGAAAATAATGTGTGCAGCATGCATACACATACATAAATACATATACATAAATATGCATGCACTTATGCATACATTAAATCATTCAAATGTTCAATAAACTTGTTATTCTGATTTTTTTACTTTTATCTATATTCATCCCTAATTAATCATTTTAACATATTAGATGATATACTTTATTTATTACTTAAAATGGGAGTAGGAGTACTGCAACAAATGCAATCATGTGACTCTAAATGTACTAGAATAAGTAGAACTGCTTCTCCAATTGTCATTATTGTTGTTGTTGTTGTTACAGTAAAACCTGCCCTTTTTGAAATCTAAATATCCTGGAATCCTGTTTAACTTGGAAAATTTTATTGCTACCAATTAAAACCATATATCTTATACATTTTTATTTCCTGAATAAAATGGGAACTGTTGAACACATAAATAGAAAGAGCCTGCCAATGCTTATAATGGAAACAATATTTTTGATCACACTCTATGAAATATACTGAATTTTGAAACAGAATATAGTTTAAAGGAAAGAGCAATAAATATGGATCAATATCATAAAACTGCATTTCTGTGCAGCATCTACAAAGGTGCATTAGGTTTTGGTCAATTGGCCTAACGACTGGCATGAGGAACCCTCACAGTGAATTTCCATACATCTCGCCAACAATGCATCTTGTTGTGAGTGACAAATAGAATGCAGAATCATGTTTTTCATAATCAACAGTGTTACATAAATAGGTGGAACATAAGTACTAGGGATGAGAGCTATCAAACTGAAGGAAAAGGAGAAATGGAATGAAAGAGATATACTGTTAAAATTTAATATAGAAAAGCAAAGGTGTATGATACTTTGATAAATAAGACCATATTAAGAAAAAACTTGTGAGCAATAACAGCAACATGAAAAAAGGAAACAGAAAACAAAATGTATGAAAAATAAACACTGCTGTGAGAGTGACTTATTCATGACTCTTACTGGGCCTATTCTGGAGGTCCAAACTTCCAAATTGGCATTAAAACCAAATAAGCCAGAATTCAAGGCTTTTAATGAATAGCTAGAAAGGTTCCGAAATAGGTACAAATTTGTCTGGAACCAGATGTGTGTGGAAGAAAATGAGGTTAACAGATTTCTTGTTTCTTAGTCGCAGGAATAACTGAAAGCATAAAATTAAGAGAAATTTCAACCAAATAATGTAAACAGTGGGATCAAGAAGGTTCATGTTGAGGACACTTCCTACAAAATTGTGCTCTTTGTGTGAAGAAGAATGCATAAGTTGCTAGATGCAAAAAGAATATCCATATTTCTTTACTTTTAAAATATTGCAGATGATTTAATGGCACATTTTAACTTCATACAGAAATCTGTCCAGAATGGTAAAAAATTTGGAACCAATTCTGTTTTGTCTTGAACAGGTTTCACTGTACAATATATATTTGCCACAACAATAAATTACTCTTCTTTCTTGCTGGGTTGCTAAGTTTTGAAAAGTAAAGATGATTCAGAGAGCTAATCAATAATGAAATAGTTTTGAAATATTACTGTAAAAATGAAACAGCAACGCAAGAACAATATTCAAAACAAATAAAAAAGCTCTAACAATAACATTTTGCTAACCAAATGGATTTTTCACTTCAGTTATTTAATAAGTTGTTAACTCCTAAAACAGGCATTACTTACTTTGAAGAAATATGATTTGCACTGTAATGAAATGTATGTATGCAGCATATTTTATTTACATGTTATTTAATTAATTGCCCATTATTTGAACATATATAACTCTAAAACCATGCATCATGCATAAACAATTACATTTCTCACAGCTGCCATATAGACATATAGCACAGTAAAAATCATGATTCAGAAAATATTGCCACTCCCAGACCATAGTCCATTTTGATCCATGAGTAAACATAGCTCTGGCTTCATAACAAAAAATAAATGCTTGTAATAGCAAAGATAGCTAATATCTTGCAGCATTTGTGTTAAAATTTGGTAATAGCAACTGATGAAGCACTTTGTAAAATTTCAATATACTCTCTTGAGATATATTGACACTAGGGGCAAGTGGTTAAATTGTTTGACTTCCAATTAGGTAACCTGTGTTTGATCCCAGAGGCTGTGTGAAATTTGTGGCATACAAAATAGCATCTGGCAGATGTTCTCCAAATACTTAAGTTTCTCATAATATTCATTCTGCCAGCTGCTGAATCATCATCCTCATTCCCCTGCTCATCTTTATAATCTAGCACATGTGATGTGTCAAGTTTCAGTACACAGCTTGAAAATGGATCACATCACTATCTGCAGCAGTGCAACCCCAGTGCCTAATTTACAGGTGATTTTGCATTAACAATCATAACCATAACCATCATCAGATTCTTCTTCTTCTTCTTCTTCTTCTTCTTCTTCTTCTTCTTCTTCTTCTTCTTCTTCTTCTTCTGCTTCTTCTTCTTCCTCCTCCTCCTTTTTAAATATCTATAGTAAATTTCACAGAAAGCATAAGGATACAACTCAAATTGATGCAATGATGCTGCATTCAAAACTTCTGTAAACTGTTCTGTTAACAGTGAATTAAAAAAAAAAATATTTTTGCCAATTTCATCTTCATAATGTATTTTTAATTAATTTTGTATATGTTCCAAAACATTTATGCACTCTTTAAAACAAGCATATTACTCTTAAAATTTCCTACCCAACAAGGCAGTTTCCAAAATGCCTATGTCTCATATTAATATAAGTATGTATCCTTTCTGATGCCATTCATTTAGGTTATATCTATAAGAGCATTTCCAGGAACATAGCCATCAGATTTCAGCACGATAAGATATGTCAATGTAGTCAGTTTGAAGGCAATGAGGACATTTAATTACATATAATTTGTAGTTTTTATGACAGTATAAATTCACATTTGACAAATTTAATATGAAATTTATTGAAAATGTTAAGAAAAATACAAACTACAAGAGGTGTCCACCTATCTGGCCTAGGCCTCACAACAGAAATTAGAATACAATAATGATTTTATACTATCCCTTTATCTAAATTCTAAATAATTAAATAAAGTACAAAATTTTCACCTTGATTGCATCAGGCCCCAGTCCTCAGTTCATCAGCAGTAGCCTACTGGAATTCCAGGGACTAGGCTCCAACCCAACCCAGGAGACTAAAATAAAATATTTCAATTACTGTACCTATACCATTATTTTATCAGCTAGATACAGTCTCTATAATCTATTAATTCTTTTATTTCTCAAACATCTACTATAATAAAATTTGAAATTTATAAAGTACTAAGAAAAATATGAATATAAACTACAACAGAGCCTGCACCTATCTAGGGAAAGATCCAAATTGCCGAATGTATTTTCACAGTGATTGCTTCAGTTCCAAGTCCCTGATTCATCAGCAGTAACCTACTGGAATTCCAGGGGACCAGACTCCAACCCAACCCAAGGCATTAAAATAAATATTTCACTAACTCTACCTGTATCAATTATTTTATCAGCCAATTATAATCCTTACAAACTACTATATCCTTTATTTCTCAAATAGCATCTATAATGCTATATTTATTCACCTGCTAGAACAATTTCCAATATTCCAACCTCAATAATTTAATAAGTTTAATATAATTTCACTCCCAACCATTACCAGATCAATGACATTTTTCATAATCATACAGGTATTCTTTATCATCCAAATTACCTGCATATCTTTCAACTGACCATTTCCATTTCATTTTTTCCTTCCATAAAAACTCCCCTAATATGGGTATCAGCTCAAGACCTTCAAAGATCTTTCTCAATACAATTCCTTTATTCCTCATTAACCATATCTTGCTAATTAAACTTTCCCTCCAAACATTTGTGGCTTTACATTGGAAGGTAATATGAATTTCATCTTCCTTCTCCGAACAGATGGGACACATTCCTGGAATAACATCTCCCCTCATGCCCCTTAATTTCCAAACACCCGATCAAAACCAGACTATCCCTTCTCTTTCATTTTTCAAGCAAATTAAAATGTACTTCTGCTTTTCTAGGTTATCTTTTAATTATTTATAATATGATAGCGAACTTTTCTCCCTAATCTGAGCAAATAAAACTTATCTATCCACATGTTCCATTTTTGATCTCACTTCTCTCCAATAACCTCTTCCAAAATATCCAATTTTAACCGAAAAATCTCCTAACCCATTTCTAAATAATTATTCTCTAATTTTGTTCAGGCAGGTATTAGTCATTATACCCAAATTTTTTTCCTTGACATTTCAGGTATATTTTGACAATGTAAGTATCCAATAGCTCTTGAACCCTAAATAAATATTTCAATAATTTTTCCATCATTTAACCCTCTAGCACTTATCTTTTCTAACTCTATCAATGGTTCTGCATTTGCAGTATTATTCGGAGCTCCCAAAATTGATTTACAGAAAGTTTTAATATTAAATCCATATTACACCATTCCTCCTCTATACCCCAAATTTCCCCTCCATAAATTCATTGTGATTAAACCAAGACAGAATAAAGTCTTTCAAACCACTTGATATTCATTACTGCCATCCTATATAAATATTTTCTTATCGCTGTCATGGCCATTTTCCCCTTTTCCATTGCAGTTTTTTTCTGTTTTTCCCAACCTCCATTACTACTCAACTTTATGCCCAGATATGAGATTCACTCTGAATTTCTTTACCTGCCATAAACCATTTCTCATCTTTATGCAGTTTATTGCCCTTTTTAAGAACCATGATTTTATTTTTATTCTCATTTACTTTCAGTCCCAGCTCTTCACAATACCAGACCTATAGCTAACTTTAAGTCAATTACTGATATTGAACATAACACCAAATTACCTGCATAAAGTAACCCAAGGATATCTATATTATTAATTGCAGGCATGTGAGTACAAACATGCTTCAAGCTATCCAAAATATCATCAATAAACAAATTAAACAAAATGGGGCTTAATTACAAACTTGCCTAAGCCCTCTCTCATGTCCCACAGCATTAGTAACTTCCCCAAAGCCACACTTGACACAAAATCTGTTTTGATAATATAACTCCTGTAATATACTGATCATATTCCCACTTAAACTCTTCTTACTTAATTTGTACCATCCAACTTCTCTATCCATCTTATCTTATGCTTTTTCTAAATCAATAAATATAGCATACAATTTACCTCTTTTCTTTGCTAAATATTTATCTATCATTTTAATTATAAATACATTATCCACTTTTCTCTTTCCTTTCCTGAATCCAGTTTGGTAGGGCAATATCCTTTGATATACTTCTGACCAATTTTAAATTCTCTCCGCCAATATTTTTGTACATTTTTTTTCCAAAATTGGATAAAAATGCAGTTCCTCTATAATTATTTTGGTTACTTTCAGTCCCTTTAGCTTTGTATATGAGGTATATAATTACAATAAGCAACTTTCTAGCACATTCTTCTTCTCTTTAATTACATTCATAAGCTTTGTTAAACATGTCAGTCTATCCAAATTTTCACATCAAATTTTAAAAAACTTTGTAGGTAAACCATCAATTCCTACTGTCTTATTTCTCTTAAATTTACAAACTTTACTATTAACTTCTTCCTGTAAAAATGGTCTATCTATATCCTCCACATAATTATTAAAAACTTCTAAATTCTGACTTCCCCACCCCTTAGTTTCTAAAATAAGCAAACTCTGAAAATGTGTAATCCATTTATTTGGACTTATATATACATTATTTCTTCCCCCCTTTCACACATTGATTAATGATCTGCCAAGCTTGTTGCCCTCTTTCTGAATCCAGCTTTTGCTCAATTTCTGGTGCTCTAGCGATCTCCCACTCTTGGCTTTTGTGAGCAAACAGCTGCCTATATCTGTCACACAATTGGATCATAATGCCCCTATCCATTTTATCATTTCTCTCTCTCTCCATCTTGTGACTGCCTCCCGTACCATATCCCTTATTCCTCTACACTGTTCATCAAACCAATTATCATAAACTTTATTTTTCCCTCTTCTGCTTACAATCATATTACTTCCTGCCCATTTAACCATAAACTCACACAGCTCTACAGCATTATTACTTATACCTAAGCAGATCATTAAACTAATTCCGTGCACACACACCCAAGCCATTACTGAATCCAGCATCTCATAAAACCCATCAGCCCTTACAGGGTCCCACTTATAGCTAATTATCTTAATTTTAGATCCACATGTAGGCACTCTTCACTGCACCATGCCACTATTAATGCAAAATGGGAACTTATGCAAAACATGTTTGCTATCTTATATTCCAGAACTTTACTTTATATTATTGCTATATTATACATAAACCATAACATTCTGTCCCCATGCACTTGAAAACATAAATTCACCATTTAAAATTTTTTAAAAATTGTAAAAACTTTAAAAAATTCATATGAAACTAACACAGTGAAGCTCACATAAATTAAATCTGTCATCTAATGCTCTTCATGCTTCACTAACCCTAAAAATATCTTTGAAACCAGTTCCAGATATTTTTAAGGTTAGTGAAGCATGAAGAATGTTAGACGACAGATTTAATTAATTAATAAATTCACCAGTTTCATCTTCCCCCAGCTACCATTCAGTATTACAAAGTCATTGTTCTCACAAAAGTGAATTAGTTTTAGCCCCTCTTCATTCACAACCTTGTCTTTACTATGCCTAATCCATATTTTGCTGGATTCATCTCTCTGCATATCTTCCCACTCATTTAATTCCTTAGTCTCCAACTCTCCCACTCTTGAATTCAACTCCTATTAACATGAACTCCATTAAAGGGAATTCTGTTTTTATATTTAATAATTCCATTTCTAATTGTCAAAAGATATTTGGGTTGTGAAATCTGGAATTTAAGGGCAGATTGTACAATACACCAATGCATAAGTTCCACTCTTGCATTAACACCCACATGACTCTACTAATTTTTGACTGCTTCTCCTTCACTTTGCTCGTAAGATTACTCCTCAGCAGCAAACCTAAACCTCCAGAAACTCCACTTTTAATACTCCACTTTTAATATTCTTCCTAAACCATGTTTGCCAATGAAATCATGCCCCTGAACCTTAATGCATTCATTGCTGTCTAGCCAGATTTCAGCTAGCGCTAGCGCTAGCACATATACCTTATTCGAAATTTCCATGAAACAACCTGCATTTATCCCTCTATGCCTTCCTTCACAGTTCCAAAAACCAAGTTTCACAACCTTCCCTCTTTCTTTCTAGCCCTGTCGTGAACCAGAATAGAAACTAAATGAATTCAACTTGCTATTGCTCCTGAGCATTCTTCCACTATTGGGATGTTGACTGACGCTACAGCCAGTACCTCCCAATATTCCCCACCACCAGCACCAGACACACTATGCTCCACTATATCTCGAATTTGCAATGAAATCTCTCTCGGAGTAGATATGACACTAGACGAACTTGACCTTGACTCAGCTGGTACAGTCTTACTCCACACTCCTGCTCTTGACCTAATTTTCCTTGCCAGCTGGACAGCCGAGGCTGACTCTCTCTTATCAGATGATATTCTCCTCATCTGTGATATCATCCTCTCCCCTCTTCATCCACATGTGGACTCCCATTCACTCTCCTAACATCTTGATCTGGCTCAGCTTCAACCCTTGGACTTCCTGTCCTGAAATTTAATATTGTGCTTAATTATGAATTTATTAGCTTACTTCATTTTTTTATTTTAATCTGAATGCTGCAGGCTGCAGTGTTTTTTTTTTTTTTACCAATGCATGCAGACACAGACCCAAGAACAGACAGAAACAATGGGAATAATTTAAATTAGGTGGCCCAATATATAAAGGCATGCATGGCTGTTCCCCATATGTTCTAGCTGGAAGTTAAAAACTAGAAGGTAATAAGTGGAAAGTGAACTTAAGACTACTGATGCGGTGATGTTAAAATAATAGTTATTTTTTATTCAATATGTGGATGCCAGAATATCTTTCCACAGCACTTTTGTCATTATACATCTGCAATGCAAGGGAAAGTTAAAGCCCCTCAGAAAACTTTGACAGTAACTTCTACAAGCAGGCAGTACAGTTTTGGACTGTAATAATATATTTTAGCTAATTTTGTTAGAGTGGATGTTATTTAGTAATTCATCAAATAGTCATATATGCATGGTTAACTTTTCAAAATTTTAGAGTTATATATACTACAAGTTTGACACCATAGCAAATCAGAACAAATTTTGTCTATGTTTCAGACTATTTGATGATGCTGCTATGAAACTGAATCTGAAAGCACTTACAAGTTTTCTGTCAGCTCTAGTAAAAGCATCACAAACACAGCTATTCTCTTCATCTCAACATCCAGATGCTAATACTCCAAGATCAGGCAAGATGTGGTGGCTTCGAAGATCTCAGTCTTCCAATGGCTCCTCTGGGGTTTTCTTTGATGGTTCTCAGCTGCTTTTGCTTCATCATGTTGGAGATGTTATGCTTAAAATTGTTCGTAGTGGCAGGCCTCTCATCCATGTTATGCGAGTGTGGTCTGTTGTTGGGCCTCATCTTATGGAGGTATATTAAACATGAAGTGTTCACAACATTGTGTAGTACAAATATATTTTATTAGTGTAAATTTAAATATTTACTGTTTAATGGATAATAGTATTTGCACCTTAATGATTATGGTATTGTGCACTTTTCTAAGAAAGGAAGATCAAAGTGCATTTAATGCACCTTAACCACTTTGTGTAATGCACTTTTGAAATGTATTGAAAGTGCTAAGAAAAATACAAACTACAAGGGGTCTCCGCCTATCTGGCCCATGCCATTTTAGGTGCACCTCCTTGCAATTACAGAAATTTTAATGAATTGATGATTTTATACTAATCCTTTAACTAATTGTAAATAATTAAATAAAATACAAAATTTCCACCTAGATTGCATCAGACCCCGGTCCCCGGTTCATCAGCAGTAGCCTACTGGAATTCCAGAGTGACTAGGCTCCAACCCTACCCAGGGGACTAAATTGAAATATTTCAATTACTGTATATGTACCATTATGTTATCAGCTAGTTACAGTCTCTACAAACTACCAATTCTTTTATCCTCAAATACCAAATGTAATGCTACATGTATTTACTTTCTAGAGCAATTTCCAATATCCCAAGCTCAATAATTAATAAATTTTATATGATTTCACTCCCAACCATTCCCAGGTCAATGGAATTTTTATAATCATACAGGTATTCTTTATAATTTCAAATTTATCTAAATTATACATCTATCAAATGACTATTTTTGTTTCATTTTTACTATCCATACTATTGCTACACAATACATAGTCCATGACATTCTGTCCACATTCACTTGTAAACGTACTAGTTTCATCTTCCCCCAGCAACCATTCAGCATTACAAAGCCATTGTTTTCACAAAAGCAAATTAGTTTTAGCCCCTCTTCATTCAGAACCTTGTCTTTACTATGCCTAATCCATATTTCGCTGGATTCATCTCTTTCCATATCTTCCCACACATTTAATCCTTAATCTCCAACTTCCCACTCTTGTGTTCAAATCTCCTATTAACATAAACTCCATTAAAGGGAATTCTGTTTTTATATTTAATAATTCCATTTCTAATTGTCAAAAGAAATTTGGGTTGTGAAATCTGGAATTTAAGGGCAGATTGTACAATACATTAATGCATAAGTTCCACTCTTGCATTAACACCCACATGACTCTACTAATTTTTGACTACTTTTCCTTCACTTCGCTTGCAAGATTACTCCTCAGCAGCAAACCTAAACCTCCGGAAACTCCACCTTTAATATTCTTCCGTAAACCATGTTTACCTATGAAATCATGCCCCTGGACCTTAATGCATTCATTGCTGTCTAGCCAGGTTTCAACTAACACTAGCACACAGACCTTATTCAAAATTTCCTTGAAACAATCTGCATTCATCCCTCTATGCATTCCTTCACAGTTCTGAAAACCAAGTTTCACAACCTTCCCTCTTTCTTCCTAGCCCTATTGTGAACCAGAATAGAACCTAAATCAATCCAACTTGCTATAGCTCCTGAGCATTCTCCCACTATTGGGATGTTGACTGACAGTACAGCCAGTACCTTCCGATATTCCCCACCACCAGCACCAGACATACTAATGCTCCACTGTATCTCGAATTTGTAATAAACTCTCTCGTGGAGTGAATATGACACTAGACAAACTTGACCTTGACTCAGCTGGTACAGTCTTACTCCACACTCCTACTCTTGACCTAATTTCCCTTGCCAGCTGGACAGCTGAGGCTGACTCTCTCTTATCAGATGATATTCTCCTCATCTGTGATATCATCCTCTCCCCTCTTTGTCCACATGTGGTCTCCCATTCACTCTGCTGACATGTTGATCTGGCTCTGCTTCAACCCTTGGACTTTCTGTCCTTCCATTTCTCTTTGTTTTTGTTGCCATTTGCTGACTAATTTCCTCCTCATTCTTTCGATTAATGTCTCTTAGATCATTTTTGAACTCATCAACTGGCCAATTGTCTATCCAAAGCTGTAGGTTAGATATGTACGCATGTTTGCCCTCTAATCTTGTCTCCTTCAACTGTTGCACTAGTTCTTTCTTCAGGATTCTCTGCTCTACCCGTAAATCTCTATTAACAAACAAATTCATCCCTTTTAATTTCCTAGACCTTTCCAGCACCTAATAGATAATTTACATGGTTACAAATCTAACCACTATCATCCTTCTTCCTCCATTCTTCCCAATAGGAAAAGCTTCAGCAATTTCCCATCCATTCAAAACCATCGCCAATCTCCCTTCCAAAATCTCTTTCACTTCCTGAATGGGCTACATTCCTGTTGTTTCCTCTACACATGATATTACCAAATTAAATTTTTGATATCCTTCTTTCAAAGTTTATACTCTTCTTTTGATGACTTGGACTTCTGTTTTCATGTTCTGCATTTCAATTTTGGTTTCATTTTTAATTTCTCTCCCCTCATCATTCATTTTATTCCCCAACTTTTCTTCCATACCCTGCAATATGTTTCAGATTTCTTCACCTGCTCCATAATCACCATTAGGCCCGGGATTGATCTCTACTCCTCCAATAATTAGTAGCTCACCAATTGTATACACCGCAACATAAATATTCCCCATCTCTCCATGCGGCACTTTTTTTTTTAAATAGATTGCATTTCATACTACTGAACAGACCTATTCTTGCTCTGTAACTATGTTGATTCCCATTGTTACTTATGGCACTTTTCAACTTCTTCCTGCAGCTCCCAAGAAACACAACCTCCCTCTTCCACTGCTAACATAGTTCTCCATGTTATGCACTTTTCTCAGAAAAAAGGTTTCAAGGAACTTTGCTGTCTTATGTGGATTACTAAAATGTTTGGGAATTTAATGCTGATGTTCATGCAAGTTCCAAGCCATGAAAACAATTAAGCATAAAATTATATGAAAACTATTTAAATCATACATTTTAATACAGATTCTTTATATTAAATGTTCAATATTTATTTAAAAAGAAATTATTCCTTATGGTCATGATCAGGTAAGATGATTGAAGAAGGACAGTGGTTCAAATGGTTCTTCATTAAGATGTCTGAATAGACTTTATTTCAAAGTTTACCCTCACAATGTCACATATCTTTAAGTGCCAATGAACTTCATTAATTCATTTATTGCATTCATAAACTTTAAAACCTTGGCAGTTGGCATGGGACATTAATCAATAAAATGGGAGGCTTCATTACATCTGAATTCTAATAGAGTAAGCTTAATACCAACTAGCAGAAAGAGCATATCTTTAACACTAAAATTCAGAGGCAGATTAGACCCCCAGGACAAAGGTGTTCTGTGAGATATGCAATGAGAATATAAGCCAAATCACTGCACAGTAATGTAATTTAAATATTGGTAAAAGTAATTATTGAACATTTTGATTCAATAAGGGGAAGAATGTAACACTGTATCATATGAATGTAAATTTATTAAATCATTAAATAGAAAAAGGAAAGTTGTACTATTGAAAATCTTGTTAATAACAAGATCCATCTTCCTGTTCATCACAATCCTGCAAAATATTCTAAATTAACAGGCTGACCCAAAAACATAAAAGTTTTCATAGAATCATTGAACAAACAAATGTTTTCATTTCTCTCATTCATTCATTTGCTAACTGTGAAATTATAAATAATTTGTCATTTGTGATCCCACATTTAAGTTTTTCATCACCTCTTGCAGCTATCTATGCATATTTTCTATAAAAGTTCACGAAAAGCTCTGAACTATGATCTTGTTGTAATGTTAGGTATATGTCTTAATTAAAACTAAAATTGTTCAAAGAATATGAAAACATGACACTTGTTTGGTGAAAATATTTTTGAACATTTCAAGGAAATATTATTTAATTAATGCAGTGTTTGTTTTCAATCCTTTGTTTATAGGCAGCATGCCATAAGGATCGAGCTATCTCTAAAAAGGCAGTAGCATGCATTCATGATACAGTTACAGCAGTTCTAAATGAGCAAGCAGAGCTTCCTCATTTTCATTTTAATGAGGCTTTATTTAAACCATTTGAAAACTTGCTTTGCCTAGAACTATGTGATGTTGATGTGCAAGATCAGGTAAGTAGAAGTTTGTAAAAATATTAAAATAATTGTAATTAATTTTACTTCAACCAGATCATTTGCTTGAAGATTAGATTCTTTTGTGGTGTTTTCTTCTTAATTTTCTTTAAGAAATGTGCTGTTTATTAGTCAATTTATTTCTTTGAGATTGGAAAGCTCCTAAGGCTAACTCATCAACTAGAAATGGCTCATTTTGCCATATGTATTGCTAATATTTTTTATGATACTTTGTCACTCAACACAATTAAGGTTTTTGATGTTGAAATTTCTGATCATTTCGGCCTATTCCCTAGCATATTTCAGCCAATTTATAAAATTAATAATTGTCTAAATGTCTGTCTGGATGAACAATAAGTTAATTACTAAATTCCAAGCAAGTTTAAATACACATCAACTATATAAACAATGTAATACAGTTTTTTTCACACTAACTCCATTCACTTACATAAAATTTGGACATATGTTTCGGGAGCGATCCCTCCTATCTTCAGCCTGTTGACAAACTGTTGTTAAACGTGGCGGTTCGGTCTCTTGATGTTCTTGTGGCGGCATCTGTTGGTTCTATTAGGAATTTGCTGAGTTCATCCAATGGAGGGAAATCGAAATTCATCAAATTATCCTTATTTTTTGTAATGAAAATGTTTTCCCAAGTGGAAAGTTCTATTGCATTATGAAGTTGTTTAAGTAGTTTTATCTCTGGTTTAATTTCATGATTTTTATTCCAAAAGTGTGCTGCTATTGCTGATTTAAAAATAAAACTACTTAAACAACCTCATAATGCAATAGAACTTTCCACTTGGGAAAACATTTTCATTACAAAAAATAAGGATAATTTGATGAATTTCGATTTCCCTCCATTGGATGAACTCAGCAAATTCCTAATAGAACCAACAGATGCCGCCACAAGAACATCAAGAGACCCAACTGCCACGTTTAACAACAGTTTGTCAACAGGCTGAAGATGGGAGGGATCGCTCCCAAAACATATGTCCAAATTTTATGTAAGTGAATGGAGTTAGTGTGAAAAAAACTGTATTACATTGTTTATATATATATATATATATATATATATATATATATACCACTCCATTGTCAACAGCTTTGTAAGTACATTTAATTGAGACACATCAACTAGTTAACTAAGAAAACTGGAGAAATATACTTATGGAAAACACTGTTGATGATTAAATATTTACATTCACTTACTGTCATGTTTTATTACTACAATTAAAAAAAATTAAAATAAAATAAAAATACTGCTGCATTGTATAATAGATTATAAAATGCATCTGATGATTTCCCCAATGTTCCTTCTAATTTAAACCAGGTACATTGTTTTACCTGTTGAGTTCACAGATTCATCTATAGGAAACTTAAACACACAAACTTTCTAGGCATTGTCACAATTTCATTTTCAACTGGGGAAACAACAATTAATATCATTCTTGTTTAGTCTCACTAGCTCTAGACTAGTATTGGGCAAAAAAAACTTCTCAATTCATTGGCCAACCTCCTTTCATTTTCACTGAATGTCAACATTGCAATACACTTAGCAAGGATATAATGGCCTACATTGATTGCCATATTTAATTTCCCAATAGCAGCTCTTTGGCCTTGTTATTGATGGTGTTGGTCTAACCTTCTTTGCCATACAAAATGAGATATTAATGCCATCTGTTATATTTTACCTGTACTATTTACTATCAATATGAGATGAGCTAATGCAGTTCCTTTGTTTGTCTTGGAGGTATCAACCTTTTCCCATAAATTCTATTCTCATTTGAATGAACACAATATTGGTACAAGTCCAAATGACCAATAAAATGGAAGTACTGATGTTACATGTAACAACAAACAAGATGGAGGACAGCTGTAATGATAACCATGCTGCAGGTTGTAAAAATATGGAAAATAATGTAGATACAGTAAAATATGCGGGAAGAAAAAGAACAAAACATACAGAAATATGGGCCAGGAATGTTAAGATAAAAAGAAATTCATGGGAGGAGTTTGTGAGAGGCAAGAAAGTGGCCCTCCTTGCATTTTTGAACTTATGTTTTGATCCCTTCAGTGAGAAGCATCATGAGTTCCTATTCAAAAAGTTTTGGAATATTTGTGATTTTAGCTTGCAAAATGCATATATCAGTTGTTGTGTAAAATTAAACCAAGTCAAAGTGATATACGGCATTAATGTAGAGAAAGCAGAAGACAAAACACTTGTGAGTGATATGTTTCAGTGAAGGGTTTTGATAAAAGGATTTGCAAATTGACATTCATATCATTAAATTTAAATCCAACTTTGTGTTTAAAATAATTCAATGAAGCAATTTATGTATTCTTATTTAGTTGGTAAGTAGGTTTAATACACTTTTGCTCGACTTACCATTAAATTATTCAGAACGTGTTTCACAGACCATTGTCATCATCATCAACTGTGATTCCACTGCTGGATTCATTGATGGTTGGATGAACTTGTAATAGATCTCCTGGACATTTTATGAACTTTTGGATTAATTTGTCTTCTGCTTGGGATCTTGAAGCTCATAATCTTACCCTAAAATTTTTCAATGATGTTTTCCCCCATATTCCCAGCTTCAAAGGTCTATCTATGAGTTTCAATAATTTAATTTTCATTTCTATATCATATTTAACTCTTCAAAAGTGATTTACAATTGCTGATTTTTGTATCTGATTGTACTTGATGATCCTCAAGTGTTCTTTGAACCTAATTCAAATGCTTCTTTTTGTTTTGTCAATATACACTTGGTTGCATTCTGAGCAGTTCATTTGATAGATTCCTGGTTTTTTATCATTAGGGATTTTGTAATTATCACCAGAGTTGAGCAGATTATTTAGGCTGAATTTGTTCACTGGGAACAAAGTAATACCAAACTCTCTGAGCATTTTCTGGAATTTTTTGGTGGCCGAAGGATGATAAATAAATTTCCTGTAAATGGTTGTATCTTTTCTTGCTGTCAATGTTGTAACCTGTTTTAACATCTTTTCTTGATATTTTTGTCTACACTTTCTTTGTTGTATCCATTAGCTTTTACTGTTTGTATTATCTCTGGAGTACTCTTCAGTGTATTCAAACTCACTCATGGGTATGTTAACTAGTCTATATGCTAAGGTGTTGAGCTGTTCATATCATTGCTTGGCATCACTTATTGTAGGAAACAAAAAGAGGGAAAACCAAAATATGATGATGTTATGAAGAATGTAGGCACAATAAAACCTCTGAAAGTCAAATCAGTTTGGTTATAGGTCACAATAAGAGTTTCATATTACATGAGTCTCCTTACCCCAGAAGTTCAGCAGTTAACAGAAAATATTAACCTGAAGGTTTAAATGTATCAATGCTGTATAAAATTTATATTAATTGGATGAAATGAGAACATGATTCAAATCATATTGTTAGTGAATACATTTATAGGGAGATTTTTAATACCAAATTTAATCTTTCATTTTCTAAACCTTCTACATACACATAAGACTTGTGATTTATTGCTTTCTGCTACACAAAATAAGAAAGAAAAATCAATATTGAAACAGAAGTTAAACTTAACACCAGTTAAAAGCACAGAAGGCATATGATTTTCTAAAAAATTATAACTCTAAGGACTACAGAGTGTAAAAGTAATAGCTTTTGATTTACAACAAGCATCCCCAGTTTTTTACAAGAGACAGGTCTAGCACTAAAATGTTTGTCTTTCATGATTATACTTTAGATGAGGCACATGTATATATGGCATGAGACCATTGCATGACATAGTGCTCATTATGTCATTTCATGTTTAAAGAAATATCATTTAAACAACTTTAAAAACTAGAAATGCAAATTAGAACTTGTACAGTGAAATTAATCATATAATTAAGATTATTGTGTGACTGAGTCAAACTACACACTCTTATTGGCTCCACTTACTTGTTTATATGTGGTTCATGTTTCACAAACCCTTGTTTGCATCCTCAGTTACTGTCAACTGCTGGATAATTCGTTATGCTAGGGAGATGTGACCCTACTTTGGCTGAGGTGTGATGAACTTAAAGTTTATGTTTTTATCTCCAGAAATGTCCAAAACTATCTCCAACAATCAGAACTTATTATGGATAGCCCCTTATCTCCATTTCTATCTAACCTCTTCATGAGCAGATTTAAAACACAACTCAGCATTCCCATGCATGCTTAAAATATGGTACAGATATTTAGTCGATATATTAGCCATAGTTATCAAAATGTTCATTGATGATGCAATAAAACTTCTGAATATACGAAATAAAAGCATTTCGATCACATACGAAATCGAAACAGATAACATGTTACCATTCTTGGACATTAAAGTAATGAAGCATCATGGAAACCTGGAATTTGGAATATACAGAAAGAATAGACATGCAGACAATCAGATCAAAGATGACGGTTTAAACCCCAAAACATATAAACATACAGTAATTAACAGCTTATCACACAGCTAGTTAACTACAAATTAGCAAGGAAGCATACTTTAAAGAATGCATTCAAATGGAAAGAACAGCAATTAAAAATGATTTTAAAAAAGAACTAGTTCACAAAAAAGACAGAAATTCAAGAGGCAGAAACTTATTAAAGAAACCACAACACTGTCAGCAGGAAAAGAAAAGATAATTTTTAAAAAATTCCCATCATCCATCCTAATTGATTAATCCAGGGTTCTTGAATCAGGGCTAGGTTTATTCCTTCTTCGTTAAAAGTTCCACAAAAGGTAGCAGAAGCTTATGTTGGAGGTTGGTCTGGAGGACCTTTAAGGCCATCCTTGCTAGAGTCACAATGCAACTCTGTCAGAGCCCAAAGGCTCTTTCACCCAAATCCCCTTGAAAGAGTTAATAACCTCCATATCTGGGGTTTGCTCCAAGTGAGCTTCCTCATCGAAGGATGAAATTGCAACAGCTGAGGGATCACAAATGTAATGCCTGGTAATCTGGAAGCTTTGCTCAATGCACATCTTCCATGTGCCATGTACCTCCCAGACATGGGTCTCAATACACGTTGAGGTTGGATGGAGTTGAGTTTCTTCTAGTCTGGCCTCTCCTCACCAGTCTGCCTGGCATGGGAGATGGTACTGGTAGCAAGCTACTGCCAATATAGCCTAGTGATTCGTAGAGGCTCATGAGCCTTGACTCTAATGACAAGGTCCTGCAACTCCTGCTCTACAAGTGAATCTTATATTTTCTTAACTGCATCTGAAGACCACTTGTGCCACATGGAGTAGGTAAAGGCAAAACACTTCAGTATATTAAATTTAATATTCATTTTCATTACTCAATACACTATGCATGTAGGTATGACAGATACCAGGGTAGGGAACATGCTACATAAGAAAGTAAAGTAATAAAGTACGTAATAAATTAAAACAAACTGTCTTAGAAGCAGGTTTAAAATTAACAATTTTTTTTTCTATGCAGTGCTAGAAAGTTGTGTTTATTTAATGGTAGTGCTTTTTTTAAGGAATGCATAGATACAGCAACAGAAGGACTATATCCAACACAGTTCCACTCAGCTCATAAAAACTATTGTGTGTCAAATAGGATATGGCAGAGGCTGTATCAGTGCAGCTTTTGGGGATATCAAAGAGTTTTATAGCTTATTCTTTGGCAGTAGATGAAAGCACTAATATCTCCCACACCACTCAAAGTGCCATTTTTAGTATAGATGTTGATGAACACCTTTGAGTTACGGAGGAATTTCTAGATCCATTGTCCATGAAAGATTCCACTACAGGCCTCAATGTTTATAAGTGCATAGAGGAGTCATTTTAAACTTCAAGCTTATCTTGAAGTTAATTAATATTGCTATCTACAGATGATGCACCAAATATTGGGAAATAGGGCTGCCTTAGTGGCATGCAAGAGATGATCAATGTTATGAATATTTCTCTGGAAGTTATACCCATTCATTTCATAATCCACCAAGAAAATCTATGTACTGAGAGTGTTAAACTCCATAACTAAATGGACATTGTTGCAAAATTAACAAATTGCATAAGGTGAGAAGGTCTTCCTCTCAAGAGAGTACGCTGATGACCTGAGATGTTAAAGAGTGTCCGTAAATAAAAACAAATCTCAGAGAGTTTGTTTCCCTTTCAGAGTACAATGCTGCATATTGACATCCCCTACTATTGTGAGGTCTGCTGATAAGTAGAGAGATAATTTTGCATATTTTCTATGAATAATGAAAAAAATCAAAATATTTATGAAAACTAAAGGTCTGTCTGTACCTGAATTGCAATGCCAATATTATTTGTTAACCTTAGTTTCCTGGAAGATTTGATTAAGCATTTGGGTATTCTGGATCTTTGTCTTCAAAGACATGACCGTATAATTTCAGAAATTTAGAACAGAGTAAGACTCACCAGTTGAAACTTAATTTGTGAAATTGGTCAGCTAATAAATGAAAATACCACTCATTTCCTGCAAATAACAACCATGTTACCATTTGAATCAAGCAATAATCTGCTTCAAAACTTGCAGTTTCTTGAATTTAAATGTAAATTTTTTTCTATGCCATTTAATATAGAGTATAAACTGATTGTATATCAACTTGGAATAGATTTAAAATGCAGCAGGATGATGAAAGATTTATATCAAACAAAAGAACAAACTATTTTCATGAAATATTTTCCCCAGTCTGGATAACCAAAGCTACATTGATGGCTGCAAAAATTATGTATATGTTCAGATCTATGCACATATACAAGGTGTTTAAAAAATAATGGTAAAAAGTGACAGTTAAGAAGAGCAAGCTAAAAGAAGCAAAAATTTTCCAGTAAACATGGTTCTGCAATGAAAATTATAAACAATCTGTCGTTTAACTCACTCTTATGCTTCACTTACTTTTAAATATGGTGGGACCGGTTTTGAAGAGACATCCTCTCTCTGAGTCGTCAAGTTGGTTGAAGATGGAGAGGATGTCTCTTCGAAACTGGTCCCACCGTATTTAAAAGTAAGTGAAGCATAAGAGTGTGTTAGATGACAGATTAATTATAATTTACATTTAACAAGCTTTACTGTGTGAGTTCCAACAGCATTTTTTAAAAATGTCTTATTTGTCAAAAGTTCTTAATTGAATGGGTCTATAAATTAACGGTTTACAAGATAACAGCATTTATTTTGTTGGTTGATGCTGCCACTGAACCAAGCACCTGGATACTATAAACCAACAACATTCATGCTTTGTATGCATAACTCATTCTCCCCTTATCCTTCCCTTTGTTGCTTGAGTCTTAGTACTGAATGAAATCCATTAAATTGTTTTCTATGGAAAGCCAATGGTAATGCACTTATGAATGTGTGTTTGTATGCAGAGTCTTTTCCCAATAGAAGACAGACTGACAGCTGAACATTCATTAGGATAAATCAATGCTTTTGGGTAAATGGTGCATTTGCATACCAAGGATAACCAGGTAGATCATGATCCATAGCACCTGATGTAGAAGGAGTGTTAGAACATACAGATATAAATGCAGGAACTCTGAATAGGAAGGTTGCTATGCAAGAGTGAATAAGTGCAAGCAGTTTCTAGCAAATCTTATATAAAAATTACTGTACCCAAACCATATCCAGTCTGTACAAGGTCTCAAAAACATAAAATTCCTTCCCAGAGCAAATTTCTGTTGATGGAACAACAGAGTACCCTAGACTCCACATTTTTAAATAACATTTTGTTTACAGATGAAACTAGGTTTTCCCATGATGGTATTTTTAATTTCTGCAACTATTACAGTTGTGCTAGCATTCATCTCATGCAGTGCAAGAGACATGACATCAACAACATTTTCATTCCATATCTGGGCAGGAATACTTGGCAATTGTCTAATTGGATTTCATTTTATCCCAAACAAGCTAACTAGAAAGTAGTACCTGCACTTTTTGCAGATTTGAGCTTCCAAATTTTTTGGAAGATATTCCATAGCAACAACACCAGCAGATGGGGTTTATGCATGATGGTGCACCAGCACATTTCCTTCTATGTATGAGAAGATATCTAAACAGATGATATGTTGAATGGTGGTTAGGTAGAAAAAGACCTGTATCATAGCCTGCCAAATCAGCTGATTTAAATCCTTCAGATTTTTATGTATAGGATTATGCACAAAGCCTAGTTCATACAATGGATATCACCACACTTGAACTGCAGCATCAGCTTATAAATACCTTCCAACAAATGAAGAAGATTGCCAGACAACATTTGCAGGTCTTTGTGAAGAGGACTACTGAATTGCATTAAAGCACATCTTCAGCATTTTGAAAACCTGCTTTAAAAGTCTTTGCTTGATGTTCATGCAGTACATTAGCACAAACTTCACTGTTGTTCAAACAATAGTTTCTTTTATGTATGTTCAATCACATTTCTGCACTATTGAATTATGAATGTTACTGTCTCTTTATTGATAAATTAAATAAAACTGCCATGGCTTTAGTTGGAATTAGCTTTCACATAGTCAGTATCCATGCTCTTGGTTCAATGGCAGCCCCAACCAACTAAATAAATACCATTATTTTGTAAATATTTAATTTGTGGACCCATGTTTACTGGATCTTTTTTGCTCGTTTTAGCTTGTACTTTTCACTCATACATTTTTTAACATAATTTTTTAACACTTTGTATATATAAACAGATATTTTCCCTCATAAACACCACAAAACCCAAAAGAAGTTCTCTGTCAAATGATAATTAAAATGCAGTCTTAGATTATGTATGTTTCAGTTTATACACCCCAATATTGAGGAACTTGTTAAGAGCTAGTACAGAAATAAAGCAAAATATGTTAGCTTACCCAAGTAAATTAAGGATTGTTGTTTAATTCATTCCAGTGCATAGTTCCAGGATACAAAGTGAATTTCAATTTTTTTTATATATTTCATTGTAAGTTTTCTTTGCTTATCTCTTATTATTAATTATACAAAGACTAAACATGCTGTATATAGATAATTATTTGTCTTCAGTATATTAATGCAAGAAAATGGTTTAAATTTTAACTCATTTTTTCATTACTCATAAATTTCATTTCATTATCTGATCTGAACAATGTGTTTGTGGTATAAGATTTTCAAATAATTACTTCATTGTTGTGAATGAGGAAATTTGGTTAAATTTATCATAAATTTTCTGTGCTTTCTGCTTAATACAAAGGCCTACAAAGGCTAGATCTACTGCATATAAATATTTTTGTTATTATATTAATGGTACAGTGTTGTTTAAAACATAATTTTATTTAAATAAATTCATGTGATATATGTCATACTAAACACTCTTATTGCTTCACTTACTTTTGTGATATTTGGAACTGGTTTCGAAGACCTTTGTCTTCATCTTCAGCCATGGGTATGACTGATTGGAGAATCCAACAGCTCTGTAGAGATGAAGCGCCACCCTGGTGGTGTTTTAATGTACTTAAAATTGGTGTTTTCATATGAACTTTGATATTCCAAAGGTAGAAAGCACCAATTTTAAGTACATTAAAACACCACCAGGGCAGCGTTTCATCTTTACAGAGCTGTTGAATTCACCAATCAGTTGTAACCTTGGTCGAAATGAAGACAAAGGTCTTCGAAATCAGTTCCAAACATCACACAAGTAAGTGAAGCAATAATAGTGTTTAGTACGACATATATTACATGAATTTATTCATATGACCTGGCTTCACTGTGTTAGTTCCATACATTTTTTAAAATAACTTTCTTTTTTAAAATATATGTTTTAATAATTTTATTTTGTTTTATTTCCATCCAATTAAGTTAACTCACAAATATTGTTTAAAATACAGGGTTTTCATGTAAAAACTATCCTTACTAATTAACTTATTCTTTTTAGATAAAATTCCTTCACTGAATTCTGTAATGCCTTAAAATTATTATTTAATTATTATGGTTTATCTGTGTTATTAATATATTTATATTCTGTTAATGCCTATTTTGTTGCCAAAAATGTAGTTTGAAATAAATGTCATGCCACTGCTGAATGGAAGTTGCAAGTTCATGTGTACTTTTCAATCCAATAACTCTTCATATTTCAGCTGATATTTGTATAAGCAAATTAAAATAATCTTTATAACAATAATACAGGCATTTTAAGTAGTAAGTAGTAATGCCTCAGTTTGGAAGGGAGGTAAAACCAAAACCATGGGTCCTGTGTCATAGATTTATGGCACAATAAAGATCCTCAAACCTAAAAGAAGAGGGCTCTGAGCAAAATTTGTCAGCCATTTCAGGCACTGAGTTGAATGGGACACTGATGAACTGAAATGTTAATGAGTGTCCATAAATAAAAAATAAACCAAATAAATAATCTTAATTGTATCTAATTCATATCCAGCTCTAGTATTATGTATAACTGTTATATATTATCTACATCCTTCACAATTAATTAGATTACTTTATATACAAATAGTGAACAAAATGTTAACATCCTTTCCCTCATACAAACTTAATTGCAACAATCCTTAATATGCATTTTAAAAATAATCCTCAAACCCCTTTTGAAATATAAGGACTCTATTTAAATCAGCACAGTTGCAATTATTCCAAGCTTCTAAATAAGGGAAAACTGCTCCAAACTAATTTTAACAAATATATGTCAGCTGTTTTTGACATTTCCTTCATTACTACAGAATGCTACTCATATTCTTGCAAACATTTTCAACATGACAAAATAGAATAGTGTGACTAGATATCCCATTTTAAATGGGTTGGCCCTTTTTTTAATTTCTTTCCTGGTGTCCCAACAAAAACTTAAAGGAACATACTATTGTCAGATAACGCAATTCAAAATTGTAATGCTGCTGTGCTTTGTTGGCAACTGAATAGTTCAGTTTATTCTTTCAATAGTCAGGCAAAGTGCTTTGTCAAGATCATATTTAGAAGGCTATGGTCTGTGGATATATTGAAAAAAACATATTCAACACTTAAAAATTCTGTGCCATTGTCACTTTAAAACTTCATCTTCTAGATATTTCTTGTAATGAGTTGTATGATATTTTATTGCCAAACACTAAGGTTCTGAATGAAATACATTCACACTGTAACATAAAAATGTGCTTAACTCATCTGAAATGGAACTGCGGTCATTTACATCTTGCTAGGTTACTGAAAGAATTATCTTTTTAAATAATGTTCAGTCATATGTCTCTTGATTTTGTAAATAATTTTTTATACAATAATTACATATAAGTAATGTTATTCATTATTTTTTCTGGGTTCCCGAAAATTATAATGTAATCTTATGTCACTGAAATATGAAATAAATTTTGTAAAAGTTCAAGAAAAGTGTTCTATTTTTTCTGATTCCAGATCTGATTACTGTACAGTAGGAGTTACAAGAGCTAGTAATAGAGATATCATAAAAATTACAAAAGCTTATATTTTAGAATTCATTCCAAGGCCATGGTCATATATATAATATGCTATATAATGCTATTCTTCAGATTTTATTATATTTAAATTAGGTTTTGGTTGTCTCGCCAAAAGTTTTTTGTATTTAAATGAATATTATAACCCACAGTTGAAATATTTTAATTTAATTCATCATAAATTAAATTTAAATATATTGTTATTCTATTCCTAAATGTAAATGTGCATACCTTTTATACAAAACTAATAAATATAATAGAAAATGAAAGAGTGGATAGTTGAACCAGTAGTTTCTTCATAATGTAAGTTCTGATAAGACAGTTTTACTTTAATTTTACAGATAGTGAGTTGCATCTGTGAATTTGTGGAGGCAAATAGAACAGAAATTCGATCAGGATGGCGGCCATTATTTGGTGCTTTACGGGTGGTGAAACTGACTCCAAATCAACAGCAAGATGAAAACAGCAGTAGCCACTTGCATGCATTGCTGGATGTCTTTGAAGTATTTCTGGACACAGATAATCCACTAGTATTTTCTAATGCTGCTGTTGATTGTATTTTATGCTTGCTTAAGCATGTTCGTGGTCCCAGTAAGTAATATAGCATTTTAATCTATATTTTTTTTATAGTTGCATTTTAAATGTGCAAATATAATACAAATCTCTTACAGAACCTAAACTGCCATCCATTTGTTTGGGCATCACTTTCTTGAGTAGGTGGTCCAAGTAGTCAGTGGCTTCGCACATGATAGGAAAACCCATTCAAGATTCATTATAAAAGGGCTGTTCAATAAAGAATGAAGGCATGTGGAATATTTGGTATTACAGGAGAATGTTGGAAAACTTAGGTAGAAGACCTAAGTAGATTAAACATATTAGTACAGTAACTGAATTTAATATTTGAAGAAGGCAAAATACCGAAAAATTGGAAAGTGGGATAGTGGCACATATTAATAAGGGAAAGGAGGTAGTAGGAACCCAGCAAATTATATAGGAATTAGTTTACCTTCAATAATCTGGAAAATGTTTACTAGAGTGTTAGCAAAAAGGCTACAACATTGGGCTGAGAGAGAAAGGAAATTTTCATTATTTCAATCAGGCTTTAGAAAAGGCAAAAGAACGGTTGATAATATTTTTATAATTAGAACATAGTAAATAGATATTTTAGTAACAAAAGAGGTAGTAATATATAAATTGCATTGCGATTTCAAGAGCGACTTTATAGTGTTTTATCTTTTTAAATCTTCTATTATTACTGTTAATTTGTTACATTGCTAATAGTGTTACTTTATTTTTATTTTTATTAGTGTTATTTTATTTTTATTTTTATTAGTCTTATTTTATTTTTATTTTATATATATATATATATTTTTTTTTTTGAGTAAGGCAGAACTTTATAAAGGTAATTCAAAATATTTAAAAGGAAATTGAGTTTTGTATTAAACATGAAAGGGAATGGTAAACAAATAAAAACATTGTAGAAGAAATTAGTAAAAATAATGTACATTTGCCAACCATAAACAAAGAGAGATACTGCTATTTGCAGATGATCTGATAGCAGGTTCACTAATGGGTATAGGAGTACAATTATCAAGCTAAGCTATAGGTACATTCTGTAGAGAATGGGGTCTTAAGATAAATAAAACTAAATCTAAGACCATGGTAATGATGAAAGATTTCAAACTTCAAAAAGGAAAGTATTAGCAAAAGGAAAAATGAATATGAGTATAATTGGATCTTGTGTAAAACGAAATATGTAAATAAAATAGTTAGAGTTATGCTTCAATAGTGGAGAGCAGAATGGTATATGGAATAGAAATTTGCGTTGCCAGTTGGAGTATAGAAACCAATAAATGTGATAAGTAGATTATTCTGTATACTTGTACTAGCTCACCTAAATCTTTGGCTAATGAGGTTGCTTTAATGGAATTAGGAAGATTAGGTAACAAAAGCAAGGTAATGGAAAGAGTACTGAAATATTGCTATGGAATAGGGAAGCTAGAAGAGGAAACTGTCATAAAACATTTATTGTAACACAAGAAAGAATTAAGGGAAAAGAAACTTGGGTATATAAAATTCAAAATATTTGTACAGGAAATTGGCATGAATCAATATGATACAAGAGGGAAAAAATGGGGAATGTATTTTGAAAAGAAATAAAAACATAAATTGAGGATATTAATAAACAGAAAATTTGGGCTAGTCTTAATGTTAAAATATTTTTGAAAGTATATAGAACATTGGAAAATGATTGGAGGAGGGAAAAATATATAGAAAAATGTCCAATGTGTAACGAAGCAGCAGATACTTAGCATTATATTTTGGAATGCAAAAAACCAAGTTTTGGAGGGAACAGTTTCTTTTACAAAAGTAGGAAAACCTGCAGAATGAAGTGAGAAGCAGAAGAATTTTAAATTTAAGAGCAGATAAAAAACAAAAGAACTTGGAAAATACAAGGTAAAACAAAAATGGCTATGGAAAGTAGGCAATACAAAGGGGAATAACAATGAGGATAATGGGGCTATTTAGAATTGTATTTATATACTCATTATGTACTAAACCTAGTGTTAATTTTAATGGGGTAAAGATTTTTTTTTTTTTTGGCTTATTTATGGATGCCCTTTAACATCTCAAGTAATCAGGATCCCATTCAATTCAGAGCACAAAACGGGCAACATATTTTGCTCAGAGCCATCTTTTTTCAGGCTTGGGGTTCTTTATCATGCTGTAAATGTATGACATGGGGCCCATGGCTTTACTTCCCTTCTGAAGGAAGCCACACTTAGGATTTTTACACCCAAAAATCCATTGGTCCTGGCCGGGATCGAGCCCGTGATTTTGGTTTTAGGAGACTAATACACCACCAGGACCGACTATGGGGTAAGGAAGAAATGCAACTTCATAAATAGAGGGTTATAATTTGAAAAATATAAATGATGGTAATTTTTAATTATTTTCTTTTAATAGTGTTTAATGCCTGTTTTTACTGCTGAGGCATCACAGGCAGTAATAATGTTAATAGTGATAAAATTGCATGTATTTTGTTATCCAAATTAACATATAACTTGGTGTTAAAGTATATAATAACCTTAGTTTTGTAAGTATGTATAGGTATTAAGATACTTTAGTAATGATGTCTTTGGTTATATTGGGCCTGGTCGCCTGGATATTCCAGTAGGCAGCTACTGATGAACCAGGGATTGAGGTCTGAAGGAATCAAATTGGAAAGTTTTGTATTTAATCATGTAAAGTAATATAATTCATAATGGTTTTTAGTGATTTATGAATTAAGAGTAATATGTAAATTCAATTGTAATGTTGTTTGTTGAAATAATATGAATTCATTCAACAAAGAAGGATCATAATTTTTTAAAGGCATAATTTCTCATGCTAAAAATTAAATTTACAATATTTTGTTAGCTTAATTCATAATGTACATATTGTACTAGTTTCATTGTTGTCACTTCCAGTGCCTGCCTGAGAGTTGTGCAAGTTTAGACTCATTCAGTTCTGCATACAGCAAAAATGGAGGTACATGGAATGAACAGTATATTGCTCTAATATTCTGCTTTCATGTCAACAAATCTTAAGCTGAGGCATATGATATATTACAAGAGGCCTATGGACAGTTTGTTCTTCCCTATAGCACAACTCAATGATGGTTTAAAATGCATATGAGGATAGGCAATCAATTTCAAAGGAAGGTGGATCTAGCACTCCAGTTTGTGTTCTAATGGAAGAAATCCTTAACATTGCTGCTGTCATTGTAAGAGAGGATCATCAAAAAACATGAAAAACACTTTCTGAAATTCTGAAAATTCTCCCTAATATTGGTAACTCATAAGATGTGTTTGTGTATGGTGGGTTCCAAAACTGCTGATTTCCAAACAAAAGAAGTTTGTGTGCAGGTTTGCATACAGTTGAAGATTACATTATAGGGAGATGCAGAGTTTCTTTCAAAGCTAATCACTGCTGATTAAGCTTGGCTACATCATTTCAAACCTGAGAGCCAGCAAAGCTTTGTGTGGAAATCTCTATCATTATTGCCAAAAAAACAAAAGTGATTGCTCCTGCTGGAAAAGTTATGGTCATCTCATTTGTTGGTATTCAAGGAATGGTTTACCAGCATGTTGTACTTGCAAACACAACTGTAACTGTAACAAATATCCTGAAAAATCTACAAGACCTATTATATGCAAAATGCCATATTTCTGTGTAACAGCTGGATACTTCACCATGAAATTACATGGCTACACATTGCAAATATTGATGAATAGCTTGCAAAAATCAATGTGAAATATGTGAAGTGTGTCCTTTGCCCTACCTGTAGTCTGGATTTAGTCCCATGTAACTTTTTCCTTTTACCCAAATTGAAGAAACACTTTTGTGGGAGGAGGTTTTCCATCATCAGAAAGATTGGTGAAAACTGTAGAGGCAATTCTGAAGGACCTGTCAAAAAATAGTTTCCAACATATCTTTGAAGACTGGCAGAAATGCTGGGGGACAGGTGCATTGCATCCAGTTGAGAAAGATAATCAAAATTATGAGGATGATTGTTGACAAAATAATAATAATAAAACATTATTATTATTCTTTATTGAACAGCCTTCATAAATCAGTAGGAATCAGTAAATGTCATGCATGCTAATGTGCATGGTGTTCTGTTGCCTTTTCTCTGTGTGCATGTTATGTTTGAGTTATGATTAGGAATTTAGTGATGAACAAAAGCCCTGTGATTTTTATCCTTAGAGAACTTTAAAAGACAAAGTTATAACTGAAAGTACAAACATTAGATGAACTGCATAACCCATAAAGAGTAGTCAGCATTTTGGAAGCAAAGTTGGCAAAATTTGTTTAAGTGCTACACTTCCTATTTCACAACAAACTGTGAATATTTTCAATCATCTTTAAAATGATAACTGTTTTAGGTGTAGTTGATTATAAATAGTAATGGAATCAAACATAGCAAAGCAAAATTTTATAATGTGAACTGAGTAAATAATATTTAATAAATATTCATACTTTTTTCAAACTCTAAAATAGATTAGAACATGTTTTGTGGACCATTGTAACATCATCTGTTGCTTGTTGAATTGTGGAGTTTGAATGGTCTCCTATTACCTCATAGGTAATTAATTGAAAGGGCACCAAAATTACTCCATATGTCAATTGGAGTTCACTTGAATTTCCCAGATAGTCAGAAAGCAGCTCATGATGTGGACAATGGTCCAAGTAATATGTACGTCCTAATATATTTTGGTAAATTGGAGCAAGTATTTTTTCAAGCATAAGTTGACCCAATTTATATTATTATTTTAAGCATGTTCTGTTTCTAAATTAGGAAAACATTCTACTACATAGCCCTCTTTCTTCATCCATTAATTCTATTATTTCTATAATTTGATTTTGATTTATGAGAACGTGTAAGATAATTTTTTTGCTAATTGGCAATAACATCATTACTTACTGGTCCTGAGCAGGCCATTAAGTGCATACTTGACTGCCAACTACTACTGTCACCCAGCTACATAAAGTGAGGCCCAAACAATGGATGGTGATGTGAATGCCAGAACACTAAATAGAAAAAGCACATAATATTTAAAACTCTTTACAGAAAGAAATGAATGATGCAGTGAATACAGGATCACTAAATAGAAAGAGCACATAATATATAAAGCTCTTTACAGAAAGATATGTGTAAACAATGTGGCCTGAGGAAATTATCATCAAGCAAAATATTACAAACATTATGAGGAATGAGAAAATGTAATGAAAAGATAATAAATTGTAGTATTAAAAATAGTTTCTAACATAGTATCAGATATAAAAAAAATTAAGTAAAAAGCATATTAGAGCAAAGCATTATCTTGGCATTATGGAGTATATCAGTAATGTTTATATCTTTTTAACTGAACAAAAGGTACTTTTAAAACTGCATTATAGTTGTAGTTTACCATCTTGCTCATAGAGGTTGTATATACTAAAGAGATTTGAGTTTTTGTGGTAGTATCTGGAAATGGTAAAATCTAAATAGAATATGTTGTGATGTTGTATTTCAATATCTTTAATTTTTCATTGAAGTATGGCTAAAAATAAACATACTTTTATTTGCAGGTGAGCTAGAAAGCATCACTAATGAACAGTGTACAGCAATTGGCCAAGATCCATGCCCAACATTAGAACTGTGTGTGGCTGCTCTTAAGTTTCTCACACGCTGTGCTGAAATACTTGCTTCCATGTATAAAATGCCAGCTTGTCCTATGTTCCACACAGCCCATAGGTAAGAAAAATATCAGTGTTCATCCTTCCCTTCAGTCTAATGAACCTGAATTTATACACTTTCAAATATCATTTTGTTCGCCAAGTAGCCTGAGATGTTTTTTCTATATATTAATTATTTTAGAGCTCTTTAATTGGACATTGCTTGTACATAATTTATATAATTGGAAAGCTGAAGCAAGCAAAATACAGCAATAGTGCATTGGTTGCCTTTATAACAGGTAATTTTTATCTAGAACTATTAGAATTCCACAAAAGATAGGTGCAAATTTCTGCTTGGTTCTGCATCCACCTGAGCTTGCAGTCATATAACTTTTGTAGATTTATCACTATATAATGATTAGGAATGACATTAAATTTTAAATGAGCCTTTTGCTACAACATTCTTTAGTAATTAAAACAAATAATTTTTATTTCCAAGAGTATGAAATATTTTTGCTCTATTATCCATAGTTCCTTCTACTATTTCACCATTTTAGGAAAGCGTTGAGATTTGATGGCCTATCATTAATTTTGGGGTCATAATTGATAACATCAGATATTGCTAAATCTCTATGATGCACTAAAGATATATATGTCCCAAAAAGACAATATCATCACAAATTATACAAACAAGGGTGGTGAGTTATATTGTACTTATGAAGCTGTTGACAATGGAGTGGATAAATCCTGCACTTATGTAATCAATTTGCTTACACTAAAACTCCACTTACTTTTATAAACTAAGACTAGTTTCGGAAGATGGAAGAGACCTTCTTCTAGTTTCTGAAGAAGGTCTCTTCCATCTTCCGAAACTAGTCTTAGTTTATAAAAGTAAGTGGAGTTTTAGTGTAAGCAAATTGATTACATAAGTGTAAGGGTAGTGAGGTTGTTAAGACAGATTCTTGAGTGGGAAATCTTAGATTCATTCAATTTCCATCAGTATTATAAAACAAATCCTTTCCAAATTTATTAATGTATAATCATTGTCTTCCACTTGTGATGCCTCAGTAGTAAAATTGAGTGTTAAGCACCGTAAAAAAAAAAAAAATTATATTGTATAATCCACATAAAAACCAAATTTGAAGTTTGTTGCATGATTATCTATTTAAGTGCTAAGTTTAATCTTCAATAGATTTGTGTGATTAGGCTGCAGCAGATGGAAATTACTCACTTAGGATAGTCATATTAGAGTAAACTTACTTTTTTTGTTCAATTCTGTTTTTAACTAAGAATATATTTGGTTATGAATTTGGATTTTCAGGTATTGGTTTTTAAAAAGGCACTATACCAAAGAGAAAGAGGAGGAAAAGAGTGATAATTGGGAGCTTTGGGGCACAGGATCCAGAAGATAAATAAAACACTCATATACGTGAACTGAATAATGATTATAGACTACAATTAAATACTTATTTGAAGGAGTATACTTTTTGGGAGCAATTTAAATGTTTGCACAACCTCTCAAGTGTGAGAGCACCTCTTCTGTTGCCAGCTCAGCACCTAAAGAAATTAGTTATTAAAAGAGGGAAAACGTGCTCTGGAAGAGGAAGAGTGATTTACATACACATGGTATGGAGCTGAAATTATACAGAGCAAAAGTTAGTCCATTCAGAATTAGAGAAACGTTCAAAGGGATTATGTTCATAACATGGAAAGAAAAATAAGTTTGTTAGTATTTGGCTGTTTAATCTTATTATTAGTTGTGGGGGTGTTGAGCTGAAATGCAAGCCCTCAAAAATGGCAGAAAGTATTGAATGAGATTTTAGTTTAAATCAATCACATGAAGTAAAAGTTATATAAAAAAAATAACCAAATAGTTAAAAAAATAACAGAAGAAATGAAAGAAAAAGTTCAAAATATTTTAAAGGCTATAGAAGAATTTAAAATGGGAATGGAGAGAGAAGAGAGAACAGAAAATTTAATCTGGTTTCATAGGTTGTCAAGGAAAGGAGGAAAATCTATAGAAGAAGTGCATCTGATTCTGAAGGAGAAAAAAAAATGCAATTATGGGTGGGAAACTAGAGGCTTTCAACAAGGGTAGAAGAACTTGAAAGAGTATGATGATGATTAAACTTTATACAATACAACTGGTATACAATATATTAAAGAATGCAAAGACATTAAAAGGTACTAGTATTTTCTTCATTCTCACATTTAATCAGAGATTATAAAGAAAAGGCAGCTGATCCAACAAATCAAAAAAGCAAAAGCTGGGAGCAAGAGAGTCTTTATTTACATATACAACTATGGATTGAAGTAGAAGAAACTTTCAGTGCTAGCAAAAAGAATTTAACGGACACCATAATGAAGCAAGTAATTGATATAAGCAGGACAGAAAGGCCAAAAAGGAAAAAGACACCACATTAGGTTACAGCAAGTCCAATGATTGGAATGATTTGGCATAGACACATGGAAAAATGTGAAATAGAAGATGCATGTGATGAAGGCAAATGTAACAGTGACAACATGAAGTTTGAGAAAGAAGATTACAACAGGAAGAAGTTTGGTGTTCACTGTGAGTCAACTGATTAATGAAGATGGGAAAGGAAGAAAGAGGAAAAGGAGGAATTTATGACAATTCAACACATTAAGTATGAAGTCAACATCACATTAAAACAATTTGGTGATCAAAGGTTCAAAGGCAAGTCATTCAGTGGTTCTGGAACAGGGTGGTGCAGTGAAGGGGAGGAAAAAGAAACACATAGAGATCTGGGCATTCTTCTTAGAAGCAAAAAATTTATAAACTTATTGATTTAGAACTTGATCCAAATAAGGCATTGGAAAGAGAAGCAGGATTATGAAACTGGAATATTGGAACTGTAAGGGATTGAAAATAAGTATTTCCTTAGTTTATGGTAAAGGTATTTTAAAAGTACTGTTTTAGTGGTTGTAAAATCATGGATTCAGAATGAGGATATTGTCCAAGTTAGAACATTTTAATTTATAAGAAAAAAGAGTGTAACAGGAAAAATAAGAGAGAAAATGTCTGGTGGATTAGAATTGTATGATATCCTGAAATTTGCTGATATAGTTAAAGCAAGAAAGTCTAGAGTCAGTTAAATTATATGGGTTATACTACGAAGCATGCTAATATGTCTAAAAATAGTATAAAACCTGCTAAGAAATTTCCAATATTATATTCCTGATTTCTTTTATTAATTGGAGTATGAAATGGATGAAATAAGGGATGGATATCCAAATTTTTTGTGGGGTGAATTTTAATGGTAGGAACAGGAAATTTAACAAACCAGAAGCTATCTAATTGATGAATAAATAATGATGAATATGTGTTATAAAAGGAAAAGGAAAAGTGATAAATGAAGACTGATTGAAATGAAATATTTTTTATGAAAATAATTATATTATGCAAATAAATGAATGTTCTGGAGAGAATACTCAGAGGAAATATATGTTGGTGAATACTAATGGGGATTGTAGTGGGCTATGCAATATGTGATAGGGGCATTGTATTAATTATAACTAATTTTAAGTTGATGAATTTTGGAGTAACAATGCTAATTCCAAAAGTGATAATTCCAGTGACCTAAAGGAGAAAATTAAAAGATATAAATGAAAAAGTGAAAAGAATGGAGTCATGTTGTGTATTAAGTTCTGAAAGGGAAGATTGTGTATTTACGCTATTAATATTCCATCCAAATGACTTTCAGTCAAAATGAGCTCATTGATCCTCAATTGACTAGTACACTGATGGTAAAAAGCATAATGCTCCAAAAATAAAAGTAATAGTTTTTTCCTTTTATATTAATTTACTATCATTTGTGCTTTGATTTGATTACTGAGGAGGAAAAAAAATTGCACACTTATTTTTATTAATAATAATAATTAATTATCAGTAAATATAGTCTGCAGTTAAACTAAACATTAACTAAAAATGTTAATTGGAACTTGTACAGTGAAGCCAATCATATAATTAAAACCATTGTATGATTGAATCAAACTAAACACTCTTATTGCCTCACTTACTTGTCTTTAAATGTAGAATGGGTTTCACGAACCCTTACATCAGCTAGAATGTCAACTCTGGATACTTTGTTATGCTATAGGAATGTGTATTCTGCTCAGGTGGAGGTGTGATGAACTTAAAATTTACGTTTTCATCCCCAGAAGTGTGGGAGTTCATTAAATTGTCTTTGTATTTGTACATGTAGATTTTTTCCCATGTTGCTAATTCTGTAGGTCCTTGTGCTGATTTTAATTCTATCTAACCTTTTCATGCAGATTTGAAACACACATCAACTCAGCATTCCCATACATATTTAAAATATGGTACAGATATGTTGATGATATATTTGCCATAGTTAACAAAAAACTCATTGATAATGTCATAAAACTTCTAAATATACAAGATGAAATATATCGTTCCCTTACAAAACAGAAACAGATAACATGTTACCATTCTTGGACATAAAATTTATGAAACTTCAAGGAAATCTGTAATTTAGAATATATAGATATAATACACAAGCAGATAATCACGTCAAAGTGGACAGTTTTAACCCACGATGCATAAACATGCAGTTATCAACAGTTTAACATACCAGCTAGTTAACCAACAAATTAGCAAAGAAGAATACTTCAAAGAATACAAACAAATAGAAAGTACAGCTGCTAAACATGGTTTTAAGAAAGAACTAGTACACAGAAAAGTACAAAAAAGCAAGAGGCAAAAACTTATTAAAGAAACCATAACACTTACTGCAAGAAAAGATAAGCTAATGTTTAAAAAATTCACATATCATCCATGGGCTACGAAAAAGTTTCAGAATACTCTTAAAGATTTTAATATCATGTTAGCCCCAGTAAACAGATGTAATGTCAAAAATCTCCTGATAGACAATGTTAATGACAGTATTCCACAGGAGAAAAAAGCTGGTATTTACAAAATAAGTTGTGCAGAATGTGAGAAAATCTACATTGGAAAAACAAAGAGAAACATAGGCACACATTCAAAAGAACATTTCAGGAATATAAAAAACAAGCAAATGGATAAATCAGCAGTAGCATTTCATTTTTGGACAGAAAACCACGACATATTGAATAAAGCAAAGTTATAAAGCAGATATTTAATCTAAAATCTTCACTAATTAAAATTGTTTCATTTCCAATAAAATATTTGCAATCAATTTTGATTTAGTCATTGTAAAAATTAAAATGTATGAATGAAAAGCAAACACCCTTTTCACACTTCCTGATTTATGTAAAAGAAAGTTGCTTCCATATTACTTGAGGCAATATTCATTCACAATTTTTTCATGCATGGGTAGAGCAAACAGAAAGACCTTGTTGCTTAATCAAATTGATGAATGGAATCAATATGGCAAGAATTTTTTAAAGGTTGGCAAGTAGCAGTAATACAAACAGTGTATAAGGGTAACAGCAATATGAATATCCCACTATAGAAGTATTGCACTGCTTTCAAACTTTGGAAAAATGTTTACTGGTATTTTATATGAGAGGATTCAAAGCTATAGAAGTATTGCACTGCTTTCAAACCTTGGAGAAATGTTTACAGATATGTTATATGAGAGATTTTAAACCTAGTCAGAATATTATAATTTACCATTATCCTATCAATCATGTTTTAGAAAGAAAAAAAGAACTGTAAGCAATGCTCTGATAAAAAGATGTGTTATTGTTAAGTATACATATAGCAAATGTGTAAAATTAAATGATGCTTTAACTATATAAAATGGGAAGCCTTGTGGCACATATTACTCAAGGAGGTATTGGTCAAGATGGTTAGTATTTTACAAAAGTTGTGCAAACTAAACACATTGTGCATGAAAATTGAGGAGGAAGAGGATACAGAAGAGGTGGAACAGGATAGAGGACTCAGGCAGAGTTGTAGGTTTAGTCCTACACTGTTTAACTTATTTATAGATGGTGTATTAGAAGGATAAAAAGCTGTTAACAAACACATGCTTACAATTTATAACAGAAAAAAATCCCAGGATTATATATACTGATGATTTGCTGGTGAGTTTCTTTCCAGTGGTAGGACCTTTGTATGAAGCTGAGATTGAGAAATACTGTAAAGAATGGGGGCTTAAAGTAATGTTAGTAAAAGTAAAATTATAATATGAAAGAAAGGAACTAAATTAGGAAAGGACAAGCAATGGAGTTTACAGAATAAGAAGGTTCTGATTATTAAGGATTTTGTGTACATTTTGTTTGTTATAAATTAAGTTCAGTAGCAAAGGGGGCTTGGGTAAGCACAAAGAAATGGCCATGGTGATGGATAGATTAACGTTCAAACTAGTTATTTAATGTCGATATAAGAGCAATCCAATGAACTATGAATCAGCCTGTGATGATTTGCCTATAGGCAAGAGAAGAACTTGTTACCATCTGCAGGTATCTTAGAGTATCACTTATACAACCACACAACAGCTTCCTTAACTTATGTTAAAGATTTTACTTACCAACTTTATGAAAGGAGGTACTGAAACTAGCCACCTTCATAATCCATACATTTTAGACCCTTCTTTAAAATCCTATCCATCAATCCCTGTGATTTACATTGTGAAATGCTGGCTATTTTCTAATGGGTATTTTGTTTCAGTTTTTCCAAGGATGTAGGCTTGTCTTGCATATGGTATTTTTTAATTTATCCCAGAGATAAAAGTCACAAGAGGTTAGGTCATAAGATCAGGGAGGCCACCAATCCTTACCAATTAAGACAAGATAGGTGTAAACCACATACCATGGGAGAATTGAATTAAAATATATTTCAGAAAATGGCTGGCATTATGCAATGTGAACTACAGCAAGTGGGGACTGGAGCAGTAAAATAAGTGGGTGCTGCGGGGGCGTAGTGTTGTAGGACCTGCTGGTGGCTGGTCGTGGTCTCGATGTCTGCCGGGCTGCTCACTGATGGTGACGTTTGCTCCAATTCTGTTGAATTTGATCTCAGGGTCCACTGGAGTGTTTCGCGGATCAGTATAGATTCACGGGAACGAGAAATGTGTTGCCCAAAAGATACACCAGGTTGACTTGTTTAAAATACTTTATTCACATGTAAAAACTATTGGGGCTACTTCCTGACTGTTTGCCGCTGACTTCGCTACTCACTTAGACTGGCTTTAGAAATGACTTGAACTGATTGCTTTCGTATGGCTTAGGCAGATTGCTTTAGTGTGACTTAGGCTGCCGGCTTCCGTATATCTCTGGAGTGAATCCTCTCGTGTCTTGCCTGAATGAATGTCTGGATGTCTGAATCTGTGAATGTGTGAATGTGCGAATGTGTGTGAATGTCCCAATGTCCCAATGTCTGCGAGTGTGAATGTGCGAATGTGAATGTGAATGTCCCTCTGACTCCTGTACTCCAGTTTTTCTACCACATCGCCACACCTCTCGCTAAATTAAATTCCCTCGTATATTATCCTATTTCCATGTTGGATGTTCATCATTGGCTATCCTAAAAATTATTTATTTGTATCTAAGTTCTCCTGATTCGTTAACTTTTATCCGAAGACCATTGGCTAGAATTATTCTTTCCCCCCTGATCTAATGTCTTCCCACGAACTTGAATTTTCCCAGAACAGCCTGTCATAAATTTCGGCACTTTCTTTACTTTCTGATTTCTATTGATAATCTTTTCCCTTCCTTAGTTTGTAGATTCCTAAATGTTCCCAGAGATAATGCACGTGTTGATGGGCTGTTTTTGGCTTTCCTGTAATAAAACATTTTCGTCTCCGCTCTGACATTTTCATTTTCTCTTAAATTATTGCTACGTCTGACTTTGTTAAATACTGTCCCATTACGGCCACATGTTTCTCTTATTGTGAACTCCTAAGTGTTTCCTGGGCAGAAGGTTCGTGACCTAACAAAAGATAGTTTACCCTTTCTTCAGCCTTGTCTAAGGAGCGGTCAGTGGAGAGGCATCAGGTATACATCTCCGTCTCTTTCTCACATATTTTACACAAAATGTATACAAAACCCTTTTGTAAGTTACAAGTTACAAATTATTTCTATTTCTGTTATACCTATCTCTAAAATATTTCTTATACCTATACATAATAATTATCCTTATCAAATCTAATGCCTTTATAAATATAACTCTGCAGCCTTTAGTTATTAAATTAATAAGGCAGCCTTATTTCCGGCTTCAGGACAGTTTTATGAAGGGGTGTCAAAATGTTTGGATGACAGTGGCAAGTTTCTGGACTTCATTTCATAAAACTGGTAAGTAAAACCTTTTAAAAATTTAAGGAAATTATCATAGCAGGTTGGAACAAAATGAAAATTTTACTTAAAATGTTTTATATATTGATTTTAGGAGTTCTACATGTATTATTGATGGAGAAGGAGCTTATGGCAGGAAGAATTTGTTTTACTATTTTTAATGCCTATTTTCATTATGAGGCATCACAGGCAGTAAACATGGATGATACATGAAATAAAATAATAAATTAGGAAATTAATATTTGGAAAGGAAGCATTCCAGGCCTAAGTTTAAGGTACCTCCCCAGTATTTGTCATTAATGAGGATTGAGGAAGAAACCTCATTCAGGCAGGACAATCCTAGGGGAAGTCAAACTGCAGACTTTCCTGTTTATGAATCTGTGCCTTAGCAACCTCAGCTCTTGAACAATTGATATAAGAGAGATTTTGGAGAGAGTCTTAAAATATACTGGTTTAGAATTCACCCTTTCCTTAGGGACTTATCTTAAAAGGAATATTTGCTAACTGTCCTTTTCTGTTTTCAATTATTAAAATGTTTAATATGACACCATCCCACTAATGCCTGGACAAGAGTTAACATAGAAAGTATGCTAGAGGGGAAGGAAAAAATGGGGAATGGTAACTTTCAAATATTATCAATTATTGTGATTATCCACAATAAACAAAATTTGGTTAACATGCAAATGGCTCAAATTTAGCTCTCTCATTATCATGAACTTAATAACATAGCTTAACTTTGAAAGTTTAACTCATGTTCATATTGAAATTATTTTCTAAATTTTAAAACAACAGTTGATATTCTGGCTAAACACTTAACAAAAGATTCATTCAAATATTTTTAAAAGAGCAACTATCTTTGGTTGCTGGATTGGACTAATGGAGAGAGCTATGGTCCTACAAATTTAGGATAATAACCAAAATTATGTTACTCTAATGAATCTGGATAATTCTCTCTCAGCAGAGAACAGCAGGGGAATAGCCCATACTAGAAACAATGGCATTCTGGAAGGTGCCTTACCTGTCCAACCAATAGGAACAAGAAATAGTTAACAAAGGCTTTCAGTATGAACATGATGAGAGTGGGAATGGAAGGGTAAAGGGTAAGCAGGAATACATTTAAGCATAGAAGAAAAGAATAGAGGTTCAAATAATTGGTTAAGCAAAATCAGAGATCAATTTAAAATAAATGATAGGAAGATATATACTTGAAAAAAATGTTTGACAACTGTTTTCTGGTAAATGATTAGTTGTTATCCAAAGAATATGCAAAAATAGGGGGAAAAAATATTTTATGTTTTATAAGTTTCTTGAGCTTAACTTGGGAAAAGTGTTATATGTGATAAATGCAATAAAGAGCCAAAAAAGGATAATTGCATGATTCAGATTAGGGCTTTGGAGGCTTAAAAGCTTTAGGGGAGGGGTTGAAGAAGGATCTGCTGTGTCTGTGAAAACAATAAACATGCAATGACATTAGGAGTAAAGAAATGGGTATTTGGCAGAAAGGGTTAATACAGAATAAATAGCTGCCATTTGGGGGAATAGTAGCCATTCAAAAAAAGTAATTATTTTATTTTAAAAATTTCAGGGTAATAATTAAAGCAAGTTTTTATTTAGAGTTAAGAAAATGTAGATTTAATTGGTGAACTAAATAGATATCTAATAAATTTAACATTTATGATTATAAATTTTAGTGTTTAATCTAGTTATGAAAGATTAGTCATTTAAGGATTGTTTAATTATTCATTATACTGTTAAATGAGAGAATTTAAATACCACATGTATATGAGATGAATTATGTGACTTATTGCAGAATCTGGTTTTACAAGCCATATATTAGTGTATTGGATTTAAGACTTAATAAATAAATATTAAATGTATTTAAACTAATAGTTTACTAGCAAAAAGAAGGAAGAGAAAAATTTACTAACAGGATCCTTGCAGTAAAAGTTTCCATAAATTCCTAAACTTAACTATCTAAAATTCTCAGGTTTTTAATTTTTACAAACAATATAAACCCAAAACGTATTTGTGAAAGTTAGCAATGCTCTGTGAATAAGTATAAAACCAAAATATTTATGCTTCAAGCAGTTAATTACATGTATATATAGCCCCAGCAGAGCTAACCATAGCTTACCCAGACATTAGCATAGCTTATGACTTTCCAGCTGACATTACATTGGCCCAGAGTTTGCAGAAAAAGAGAAGAAGACATAGATGTATTATTTTACATGGTGATGATGTGCAATGATAGGGCATGTGACTTTGCATCTTGAAATGATACAATTTATTTACATATTTCAAACCTTAGCTTTTTGAGTATTAGAAAGTGCTGGGAAGTAAAGATGACTGCAACATTGTCCCTACTTGTTCCAAAATATTGCTACACATTCTTACAAAAAAGTAACCTGAGAACATTTTAAAATATGTTAACAAAGAAAAGGCAATGAGTTGGTAAACGTCATAATAACCAAGACAAGCAAATATGCTAGATATCAGGACATTTCTCCAAGTTGCAGTGGCATGGTATCCATCCATCCATCCATCCATCCATCCATTCAATGAAATTTGGTGGAGGTGGTATTATGGTCTGGAACCATTTTTTCTGGTTTGAGCCCAGGCCATTAGTTTTTGTGGATAGCACAATGAACACAGGAGTTTATGGAAACGTTTTAAAGAATAACATGCTTCGCGCACTATAACAAGAGTTAGGAATCAAACCATTTCTGTATTAGCATGATAATGTTCCTGTCTACAAAGCAAGGATCAATTGTGTCATGATTAAAGAAAATCAAGTGGAATTGTTGGAATGGCATGCTCAAAGCCCAGACAGGAACCCCATTGAACATCTTTGGAATGAACTAGAGCTACTGGTCCCTGTAAGCTCTCATTAATTCAACTTTTTCCTTTGTATCATGATTTTCGGTCCAAAAGTGATATGCCACCGCTGGTTTTTCTATTTGTTTGTATTTTAAATTCCTCATATGTTCTTTTAGATGTATCCCCACATTCCTCTTAGCTCTTGAGAGCTGTACAGGGACCAGTAGAATTGGATATTTGGGTAAAGATTTACATCTACAAACATAAGGATCATTTGATGAATTTTGACATTCCGAAAGAAGAAAATATAAATTTTAAGTTCATAAAAGTTTCACCAGAGTGGAATATTGCTTCTGATACTTTGTAACAACAACCTTTCACACCAGTCGTCCACGGTCGAAGATGGAGATAACATATCTTTGAAACCAGTTCCGTATATTTTTAAGGTTAGTGAAGCATGAAGAGTGTTAAGATGACAGGCTCAATTCACATGAGCTTCATGTGAAAACTTTTTTTTTTTAAAGATTTACAATTTTTAAAAAATTTTAACTGCTACATTGTTTATACAAACCATTTTCATAAATCTGTAAGTATTCTTTTAAGCATTTAAAGTTAAAAAATGTGTATTTAAAGAATATGTACTTGTATGTCCAATTTTATTGTCTGCTAAATTAATGTTTGAATTTTAATTATAAATTTAATATTGTGTAAATCAAAATTCAACCTTCCTTATTTAAATGCCATTTCAAAATTTGTAATGTTTCATATTTTACAGTGTATGAAGCAGTACAGAGAAATCAAATAATTATTAAATTTTTAATGATTTTATTATGTGAAAATACTGTAATATAGATGAAAGGTGCTTAAAGCTCAATATTTGCACATTTTCTTAAGCATTTTAATATATGTTCTAATTTTCTTCCTCACAGATTGTAGACATTTTTGAGGCTGGGTCAGCAATTGCATGGCTCTGGCTCAGTTTCTTTTAGCAATGAAGGCATTAAAGGAAATCTAGCTTAAACTCATTTTAAAGAAATACCAAAGACCACTGGAAAGTTGGAAGCCAAAAATTTGACCCATTTGTCAGCAGTTCAGCTGGTGGGACATCTGAGGAAAATTACTGAAAAAGTTTCAGAATTCAAAGGCCAATTTGTTTCTTAAAATTCTGAAACAGTGCTGGACAAAAATAGTTCTTACAATACACTCATTGAAGTGAATGAAGTTCTTGAAGATAAAACAAACATTATTCAAGCAGACATTAAACCATCTGATGTAACAAGCTACAAATATGCTCTTATTATATCATAAAATTGGAATGAAGCTTCTGATTGTACAAAATAATACTGATGGACATACATACAGTCTGCTTCCCAAAAATTTAAAAAAATTATTGATTGTATGTTGCAACAAGAAGTTTTAAACTGAAATTGTATTGCTATTTTCAAGTAAATAATAATAATTATTATTTTTTTAAAAATGATTAGTGATCACACAATCATTTTTTGGATTAAATTCATGAAAGATGTACGAACATTTTATTATGATGTTAAAATAAGTATATAATTAAAAATCTTTTTCATTTCATTTGCATGCCTATTATTTACCTTCCAAGTATCACAATTAAAACTGACAGAAGAAAAAGAATCACATACTCCATGTTTTCCAAATTTTTTGTCATTTCAAATTTAATTTTTTATTCCCCCCCCCCCATATTTTGTCAAAAATATTTTCATATTTTACGCCCTCTAATAATAACTAACAATATGAATGAGCTCTAATGCCAACTTGCTTGCCACCCAGCAATAAAGTTCTGCATATGAACAGGAGAGGGCAGTGGCATAGTTCATTTGTAATGCATGCACCATTAATTGGTGGACTACATTATGCTGAATGATGAAGGCAAATGTGGGGGTGAGATAATGATGGAGCAGTGGTGGAAGGAGTGACGGGTAACCGGAGTATCCAGAGAAAACCTGCCAGGCACTTTTTCATCTATCATAAATTCCACAGTTGCTGGAATTGAACTTAGGCCACCTCGGTGGGAAGTTAGCAGATAAACTCTTGGCTACAGTGCTGCCATAACTGAAAATATATGATGTTGCATATCACTTACAAGGCATTAACAGGAACAATTTGTATTCTGAGTTCTGATTATGCATTTTCCCAAACATTTATACTATTTTTTTAGATAAATAAATACAAAAAAAATTCACAAAAGTAAATGGTTACAGAAGGCATCATTATTTATTTGGCCTTATTTGATAGCCTGGGAAAATCTGGGGCTCACCTGCCTCAGAGAGTTCACTGCCAAAAGATGCATTCTATTGCCAGGAAAACTACAATGACACACATAGATTCAGTTTGGTCTACATTTTCAGTTTAAATGTTTGAAAGCTCTCTCCAGAATAAGGAGTTACCTTCATTTTGATTCTAGTTTAGTTTACCTCAATAAATTCACATTGTAAATTTGTATCATCTTCTGTTAATTCAAAATTCTGTCTGTATCTATACATTCAAGAATAAATGCTGTTAACATTATTATAATGCTTTATTGACCCCCTAGCAGGGCCTCAAGGACCACAATTTGTAAACCATTGACCTTTAGGATGTGCTAAAATGATTCAATATCATAAAGGTTAGAAGATTAAAAGCATCAAAATCTGTTCCTTTTTCATTTACGCATGATGTATTTTTATTTTAAAAACATTTTAGATGGTGTGTCACAGTTTTTAAAATGGTCAGCTTTAAGGTGATATTTACTCCTGACTCAGCAGCTCATGGTTTTTAAAATTATCTTCTTAAGACCATTGGCATTACAATTTTGAACACAGCATTTTAGCATGTAAAATCACTTTAAATTGCAAATTATTTTATATGGACATTGTTTTTTAGCACTAAGATTCAGAGTAATTCTATCATAGATATGTTTTGCAGTTTACTGATGTCCGTGGTACAGTGCAGTACTGAAAGCTTTCATGTTGTAAGAACGTAAAGCTCTGCACTGGAGAATATGCCATGTGTTAATAAATAATACTTTTTTATATACTGAACAAACTTTATTTCTATTAATACCAGCAGAACATTAATAATCAGAATGATTTTTAAAATGTAGAGTTAGCTGATAGCATTTTATTTAAACATTTAATAAAACACATTTGTTTTGCTTCTAACATAATCCATTGCTTTTGAATACAAAAAATAGAACTTATATGAAGTTTGTTTAAAAAAATTACAAAATTTAAGGGATGGTTTTAGTTACCATAAGAGTAATAAAATGGTATACCAAGATACTTAATCATTTTATTCCAAGATACTATTTAACATCATGTAAAGTATATGTAACTGGTGCTAATGAATATTGAAATTACTATTTATATTGGCTTTATTTTACTTTATAACTTAAACCAAGTAAGATAAACTTATTTATTGTTCAAGGATTCAACTTAACAATAGTCCACAGCTGGTGGATGCAAATCTATCTAATATAGAGGTGACCCACTTTAATGAAGAAGAGGATGGTGCAAACACAGATATTATGTATCAATTACTTTGGCCATTACCAAGTGATGTTTCAACTCTGGATATCATGGACCGGCCAAGTGGTGTACTTCGAGTATGGTACATGCTACTTGAGGGTCTTGCTAGTGCAACTATAACATGTCCTCGAAAATTCCAACCTCATACACTTGATACACTCTTTCAACTGCTCAGAGATCTTATTCATATTCCAGGTAGGTATACATGTTTTGCAAGTTTTCTCTAAGAATGAAATGACTGAATAATGGCTGCTTCTGAACAACAAATGTCCATTTTAAAAGTGTATGTTCAAGATAGAATATTTAAGAACAGAAGCAGTGTTTACATTTTTTAAAATTAGTTATTTGTTTTATTGCTATCATCATCATCTACCACCACTGGTGGCTGAGGTCGTTAAGGTGCGGACTCGTGAGTGGGAGGTCTGGGGTTCAAATCCCACCAGGACCGTCCTCCCTGATAGAGGTTTTTTTCCAGGTTTTCCTTAGTCCTCATAACCGGCAAATGCCGGGGAGGTACCCTAAAATTAGGCCTGGAACATTTCCTTCCTTACAAAATTCTTTCCCAATATATCATTTCATTTCATGTATCACACACCATTAAAAAATTATTATTATTATTATTATTATTATTATTATTATTTTCTTATTTTCTGATGCATCATAGTTTTAAAAGCATGTGTGTAAAATACGTAATTCTTAACTGTATTTGAATGTCTTTGCCTTCTGAAGTTGTGAAGGAGTGGCCTTAACTAATGCAGAAAGGAGAAATTATTACATGAGCTACTACTTTTTTTTAATATATTCTGTATCTGTATAATTTCTATTATTTTTTCAAAGGTTATATGGCTTTGGGTAGGGTCACAACTGAAACCACTGCCACGGGTGGCCGAGGTCGTTAAAGCATGGACTCGTGAGCGGGAGGTCTGGGGTTTGAATCCCACCAGGACCATCCTCCCTGACTGAGTTTTTTTCCAGTCCTCATAAATAGCAAATGCCGGGGAGGTACCCTAAACTTAGGCCTGGAACGATTCCTTCCTCAAAAATAAATCCTTTCCCAGTATATCATTTCATCTCATGTATCATCAGTGTCCATCGTCTGTGGTGCCTCTGTAGCAAAAACAGGCATTAAACACCATTCATTCATTCATTCACAACTGAAACCAATCTATTTATTTTGTATTTTTACATAACAGAAAGTAAATAAATTGAAGTAATATATGTTGTGTTGTAATTAATTTAAGCATGTCATAACACCACATCTACTTCAGAGATAGTAAATGTGAATGACCATCTTTGGTTCTCATTCATGTTTACAATCTGGCTCCAAAGTAATATCAAGTCAATTTTGTTGAAAGGTAGAAAATCTGTCTTAACTCTAAGCAAATACATTGTGGTATTTACATACAGCTATACAACTGTAATTATAAAGCTGCAAAATCATAATTATACAGTGTGCCCCCCGTCAAAAAAAGGTAATTGAAACTCTTACACAAAATGATTCTTTCAAAAAAAAATATTATTATGTTATTCTATGAGCTTAAGGAACCAGACTTCTTAGCAGGAGTTCAATATTGTGCACATGTTATGTTCAATCTGTATGAAGATCCTGAATATCTCCAAAATTGATGGTGGTCTGATTATTGTGATGTGCTATTGATTGGACATGTCATTAAGCAAAATTATAGTTTTCTAATTTGGGAAATACTGCATTAATATGCACAGGGACTGTTGCATTCAGAGAAAGTGACAGTGTGTGCTTCTGTGTCAGGCCATGGCATCATTGTTCTGTATTTCATTGAGGATTCACATGGAAACAGAATTAACGTTACAGCAGAAGTGTACAAAGAGCAAGTCATTGAACTTTTTCAGGGGAATTTCAACACATTTTGTGACTGAATAGCCTTGATATGCACAAGCAAGTGTTTCAACAAGATGGAGCAACCTCTGATACTGGTTGTGAAAATGGGAGCATATTCCAACCGATATTTCCCATCGGCTGATTTCAATATGGCCAAATTTTCCATATCCTTAACAAAGCCCTGATTTTTGATTGTGTGGTGTGTTTTTGTGGTGAATGTTGAAAAATAGTGCTTCTTATCCATTCTTCATAGTCTAGACAAACTTTTTGAAAACATCAAAACGGCTATGTACAGGATAACAGGGGAGCAGGGTAGTGCTATGATCTCTAGGATGATAAACTGTGTGGAATATTGTACATAATGGTGGAAAGAATATATAACAGATAGTTGTACAATGGTTATTGTTGTGTACAAAATGTTACTAAAGTATTTTGGCTCCTTTTTTTTTTTGTTTTTTTTGGTGGGGATCTACCCCATATAAATAGGAGTAGAAATCTGTAAATGAAAATGTCAGAAATATTAATAAAGTAAAGCAGAAGAAATTGTTAAGAAGTACTGAAACAGTAAGTTTACATTAAAGAATGGAAATGATTTGAGTTTAGTGTAAAAAATTGAATATCTAAGTTTAGGATATGGAAATGCTTGTTGACATGCATTGCCTGAGTGCTATGATAAATACATTTTGAAGTTTTGAACTTTTCAAATGTGTTGCAAGCATTTTGCATATTTAATAAAATGTGAACGAATACCATGGGTTACTAAATGTGAACATCAATTGCATCATTTTCCTCTGTCCCTGTAGCAGCAAGGAACAAAAGTGAAACTTGTGAAATTGTTTATGTAGCAGTTGAAGCATGTGAAAAGTAATAGTGATTGCTTATTCATTTTGAATTTGATTGTAAAGTGCATGAATAATTTATTTGTAGACACTGATGAAACACAATGGAAATTGTTATTTGCTCTTTTTTTGTTTACTGCTGAGGCAATGCAGGCAGTAGACACTGGTGATATATGAGATAAAATAAATTGAAAAATATTTTTTTTAAATAAAAGGAAGCAAGCATTATAGGCCTAAGTTTATAGAATTTGCCATTTATGAGGACTGCCGAAAATGTGGAAAACACCTCAGTCAGGGAGGACAGTCCTGGTGGGAATTGAATCCCAGAACTCTTGTTCACAAGTCCATGCCTTAATGATCACTGCCACCTGTGTGTGTTGCCATTTGCTAGGAGTAAGTACACTTTTGCATATAGAAACTCTGTGATTGTTTAATAGGTGTTTTTAAGCTACATGAGTATAATTGTTCTTTAATTTTGCCATTGTTTTAGGAGTATGCATAAGTTTGTTACTAATGTTTATTCACTAAAATATGGAGTATATCTCTGTGCTTTCTTTTTGTAATTTAGGAGAGGCTTTCCACTCATTCAGGCATAGGAATTTATGTATATATTTTCATGAAGCCACCAGCTCCTCAGTATTCTTTATTTTGACCCAAAGATGACCGCAGATGAAATCCAAATTTTTAATGCAAATTTAATATTAGAGGATACAAAAACTTGCCTTATAAATGCCATTATTATGTTTCTTGTGATTACATGAAGAATCTGGATGTGTCTTGAGTGGTGAGAAGGGATAGATTCCTACAAATCTATTATTTTCTCTGCTGTGCAGATAATACAAAATTAATCAAAATGACAAAGCATCTATTATGGATTATCATTAACTGTAGGCTTTCACAGCCAGATTTTTTTTTGATTGATTTATTTATGGATGCTCTGTAACATCTCAGGTCATCAGCGTCCCATTCAATTCAGGGCATGAAATGGCTGACAAATTGTGCTCAGAGGCCTCTCTTTCAGCTTTGAGGTTCTTTTTCTTGCCATAAATATATGACATGGGACCCATGGCTTTACTTCCCTTCTGAAGGAAGCCGTACTTAGGATTTTTACGCCTGAAAAAATCCATCGATCCTGGCTGGGTTCCAACCCGCAATCTTGGGTTTAGAAGGCAAGTATGGTAACCACTACACCACCAGGACCAACTTCACAGTCAGAGTCACAATCATAACTGGAAGAAATTTCCAGACTGAGAAACTGTGGTCTGCTGGAATCCTCCTGTCCAGACATTTCATTCACGTCTGTGGTGAACATTTTCAGTATGCAATCATAGTCTTCTTGGTGAAGGTTTAGCCACAACTGAACAAACCTTAGCATCCAATACTAGAATATGTCAAACAGGCACAAGCACTCAGAAACCACCTGATCCAATGAGGAAGCAGTTTTGATGTGGCAATGAACACTGTTCCCCCTCTTCTATGTAAGCCAGTTAACTTGGTCCAATCACTTGTAAGGGGAAGGGGCAGTTCTCCGTCTCTGTGCCCTGTATAAATATGATGGCACCTCCAGCCAATGGATCAGCTGATGCTAAACCTTCACCAAGAAGACTACAACTGCGTCACTGAAGATGTTCACCACAGATGTGAACGAAATGATTGGACAGGAGGATTCCAGCTGACCATAGCTTCTTGCCTGGTCATTTCTAGCAGTTATTATTATGTATTAGCTAAATAATTATATTTTGAAAATTTTACAACTAAACCTTGTCATACAATGTGTGTATGATTGTTTGTCATCATGAATGCAAGCAGTTTATCCATGGTAATAAACTAATTAGAATGAGTTATAAAGTATGGCATTGGAATTACAAAATGGATATTTTATTAATTTTAAATTAAACATAAAAGGTCCTAAAATAAATTCACAATGTGAAAACCTGCTTGGCAAGAGTACTAGTTCCTTACTTGTACTACTAAATGTGATTCCAGAAGATAAAAGGACACAAAAGTACAGACTATATATGGATAATTTTATTAGTAGTGCAGCCCTATTTTCATGTCCATCATTTCTTGGTTATTCAATTAATGAAAACAAAATTCCTAAGGAATGTTTCTTGATAACAGATGTTTTCCTAGAAGGATTGCAGATATTGTGACATTGCAATGAAGATAAATAACACCATCTCTGTGTGAGATTGATGGACAAGAGTTGTTATAACAGTTTTCTAATCATGTGACACCAAGAAATGCATCAATTTTGAAGGTTTTTACTATAGAAAAAACAAAATTTAATGATCCAAATGCAAAATTAATTGTGAGGTACAAAAAACAAACACACGTATCTACTCTCTCTCTCTCTCCTACTTCTGCACTTATTTCTTAGATGTCGGAAGTTGTATATCAGATAACATATTTTAATCAAATGCAAACATAGCCATATTTACATGCTTTCAATATTCAACCATTTTGTTCTTGTATATGTACCCCTCTTGCTGAGATTACTACTCTCTAGGTTTTTTTTTATTGATTTATTTATGGACGCTCTTTAACATCGGAGGTCATCAGCGTCCCATTCAACTCAGGGCGTGAAACGGCCGACAAATTTTGCTCAGAGGCCTCTCCTTCAGGCTTGAGGTTTTTTTCATACCGTAAATGTACGACACGGGACCCACGGCTTTACTTCCCTTCCGAAGGAAGCCATACTTACGATTTTTACGGCGGAAAAAAATCCATCTGTCCTGGCCGGGTTCGAACCCACGATCTTGGGTATAGGAGACTCTTTAGGTGCACAGCATGAAAATGAATATAAAATGCATTGCCTGAGTTTAAAACAAGAGAAGGGGATCTGCATGGGTGGATGAATAGCTATTTCAGAGCAACAGACAATGAACAAAAGTTCATTGCACATGATTGAATGATATATTAATTTAGTTTACTTAAATGTTACTAGTATAATTTTACACCTGTAGTCATAAACTTGAATTATGAAAGATAGCCTCATGTTACATATGCTTAAGTCTCTATACTCATTGCATGATCACTACATTCTCCAGTACAGGTCTTTCTTGTATGTATTTTCAATTCTAACTATCAAGGAAAGTCAAAAAATGCTCCTCACAAGCTAAATCAAAAATTCAAAAGTTGTTTCATCCTAAAAATTATTTATTAGGGCTGAAAAAGTCACAGCTCCAAAACTTTGATGGCAATATACTTGGCTCTTTCTGGAGAATTGGTTGTAGCATTACACTAATTTCCTATATTTTTTGGGTGAGCTTTGAATCAGCTGTTTCTTCTTGGTAGCAAAGGTATTTTAAGTAATTAAAGTTTTAGTATGCCCTGTTCACAATAGGACTACAGCATATGTATCCATATGCCAATTACTCTAAAGCTTTAACTTAAGATTGAAACCTGGTTTTGAAGTTAAGGAGCAAGTAACAACACTTACAAAATGATATGAATGTTGGATCCTAATATAACTACACCAAGATCTTCACAATTGGATGTTAGATGTAGCCTTCCAGAACAGTTAACTTTAGTTTGGAAATGTCAATGGTTCTCACCTGTAAAATGGCCAGGGCCAAAATCAAGTGGAGTTAACATGTAGTTAAGTTTGAATTCAATAAATTAAAAAAATGTTAGCTAGCATGGGAAATCAAGAAATCAAAATATACCATATCCTGATTTAAAGAGAAGGATAGCTAGTGGCCACCTGCAAATGTATCCGGTCCTTCCCAAAGCAACAGCAGCTACTTACTGGCATCCTCATAACTCTGCCACCTTTCAGTTTTTTTTTTTTTTTTGAGTAGTGTTTAATGCCCGTTTTTACTAATGAGGCACCACAGGCGATGGACACTGATAATACATGAGATGAAATGATATATTGGGAAAGGATATTTTTTAAGAAAGGAAGCGTTCCAGATCTAAGTTTAGGGTATCTCCCCGGCATTTGCCAGTTATGAGGACTGAGGAAAACCTGGAAAAAACCCCAGTCAGGGAGAATGGTCCTGGTGGGATTCAAACCCAGACCTCCCACTCATGAGTCCGCACCTTAACGACCTTGGCCTTCATTTGCTTATGAGCTAAATGAGGGAATATGTTTATTTTATTTTGCTTACTTCTTTAAAATAATTATTAGCATTCTCTTGTTGTTAACTTTGAAATTTAACAAATGAAGCTATAATAAACAAATTATAGCTAAATTAAATTCATTAAAGCTAAAATTAAATTCATTATTTTTCAGGCCCAGAATTTGCACTTCATTGTGTGAACCATTTGCTCTTACCAATGGTTCAAAACTGGTTACGCAAAACAAGTCATATATTCAGAGGGTGGGATAACTTTGCACCCAATTTCAAGCAGTGTTGTGGATTGGCCACAGATCTTGTTGTAGATTTTCTCTCACAGTTACAACAAGGTTGGTATATAAACATTTATTATCTATATTTTGATCTTAATCATTTTATTTTTAATACAAGTCATTCACATTATGTCTTAAGTTAATCCTTAATCAGGTAAAAAGATAGAAACAGAACAATATTTTTTATGTGGCATGAATCTTCTACTAATAGCTTCAAATCATTTTTTATTGCTGAAACTAATGCATTTCATACTATAAAATTATAAATAAAATAAGTAAAATGATAAATTCTGTCTCAGAAAAATAGCTTTCTTTGATTTTAAACAAGATAGCTTCTCACTATCAGAGGGCTTTGGGCAAATATGGACCATCAAATAATCTGAACATATGGAAGATCATTTGATGACATTGTGAGGGACTTTATTTCTTACGAAGCCTTTCTTACTGTACTTCCATTCTCACCTCTGTTCTCTGTTATTATAATAGGTAGGTTTATGCTACTAAGTTTCAAAACCTCCTGTTATTGTGTTGTAAAGTAAATGTACATTTCTGTTAGTGATATTGTAGTAATTAGTTAATTGTGCAGTTATTTTAAGTTAAAAACAATGTTTTTCATGAAAGTTAAATAGGTAATTCAAATGAAAGCTTGAGGTTTATTATTTGTTTTCATGTACATAGTTCTAAATTATTTTTTTCGTGTAATATGCTTCAACCTAAATATATATATATATATAAGAGGGTGCCAAAAAATGTATAAACACTTCAAGCAAAGAAAAAACTTTGTTAATATAGCAAAACTGGATTCACAGAAATAGAAAATGTTGAGAACTAATCATAGACTTTTACAGTTGCAACAGTTGCTCAAAATGCCGACCATCTGCATTGATACACTTCTGAGTACGTTGAACTACTGAATGCACAATGTTTGCGAAAGTGTCCTCAGCGATTGTTGCACATGCCATTTCAGTTTCTTTCCAAAGTATTGCTAGTGTAGCCTTAGCTGGTTTTCTATAGTATACAACATCCCTAAGAGTTCCACATAGGTAGAATCCAATGGAGTTATATTCGGAAAATGCAGTGGAAACTCAATCAGACCTCTTCATCCTATCCAGTGTTGTAAATACTTCAAAATTTCTTTCTGCTGTTCAAACGATAATCTTGGCACCATTTTGTTGTAGCAATGCTAGCATAACATAATATGAGTCACATCTGTTTACAGAACATCATACGGTAATGTTGGCTTCATTTGTTCATTGTTGATTTACCTGTCACGTAGCAATACTGTCATAATGTATGTGAGTCACATCTATTTACAGAACATCATACTACACATAACTATTGTTTTTTGGTTCAACTTTGAAATATTTTAAATAAATATCTATTGTGTGTATACATTTTTTGGCACCCTCGGTATATATATATTGAAAATGTAATATAAGCAAATTCATTCAGAGAAATAACAACAGAACTCTGTGTCAGCAGTTTTTTATGTCAATCTGTACAAAATTTTTACATGAACTCTTCTGAAACAAACAAAAAATACAGGTTATCTTAAAATTTGAACGAATCAATCTTCCTAAATTTATTGCTTTAAAATATATAAAAATCTAAGATCTATTTTAAGTGTTCCCCTGAAATAGACCAAACTGCATAATTGTTGTTTAGAGGTTTATGGCACATTTCCTGCTGTCCCTAATTTTGTCCTCTAAGGAGGGAAAAGATATCAAAAGAAGTGGGAAATGTCATATATTTCGTCACAGTGAAAGTAAATATGGAAGGGGGCTATTCAGAATGTGGAACATGAATGTGAATTTTTTTTTCCAGATGATATTGACAGTGTGAGTTTTATTCTAACAATTTAATATTCACTAGGAAAAGCTAGAAAAGAATAATCCTTCTCATTCAATTCTGTAGCTGTAATTCTTACACTAAGGATCAAAATGTGTCGCAGTGTGTTAAGAATGAGCTATAACTGATTATATTCTGTGAATGTTCATTGATTTATTCTTTTCATACCTTATGGTAAAGAGCAGTAAAAGTAATTAAAAAATAACTGAATATGTTGAAGGTACAGTGAAACTCAATCCATTGTTTCCTGCAGGGTAAGCAAAAGAAAACAATAAATGGAGGAAAATGTTGAATGAGGGAAGGAGTCTAAAACATGGGCATTTTTGGCATATTAAAATTGAGAGGAGGGACTATTGACTGAAATGAAAGAAAGTCTACAGAACACAAAAATATGCTACTTTATTAATTTTAAAATAAAAAAATATTCAGTGAAGGAGATGTCATGTCCTTTCATTGGTCAAAGACACACATGGTCTAAAATAGCCTTTCATTCTTTCATCAAGTTAATTTAATGTGCTTCACAGGATATGCCATGACTTTGTTGGTAACAATACAACTTTAGCTTAATTTTTGTGCTATGTGCATACTGCAAGAGTTTACAATGGACAATAAAAACAAGATTTCTTGTAGCAAAATTTCATTCACATCTTTATCTTTCATCTAAGGGCATCTTCATTTCTATTCGCACTTTCCTTTCAAACACCACAAACATGATATGATACTTTTTTTTTGTCTCTGCATATTTTGTTCAAAGATGCCTTGCTGCTTCACAGAAGAGAAAACAATGTGCATCTTCCTGTGTGTTTCAAAATATTGTTCTGTGTTTTTTGCAATTTATCAATGATTTGTGATTATCAAATGGCAGATCTGGGAAAGCAATGCTTCCAGTAATGATGGATTGAAGTTTCACTATGTTTTGAAGTTTCTGTTTTAATAATTAGATGAAGAGACCTAGATAATTATTATAGGTTGTTCTAACTATTTTCATTTTATAAGACAACACAGGGTACTCCACCTAGCTGTATATATAAGGGGATTGTCCAAAGAAAATGAACTTTTTTGGCAAGAAAGATATTTGAAAGTTCAAAATCTCCAATATGACCCAAGCATGATCTGAGCCTTAACAATTTTGCAGCTGCTTTTGAAGGGGACATTAGTTAGGCAGAATAAAAGTAATAGTGCATTTGTTATGTAATAATAATTCATCTATAAATATTTTAAAACAAATTAAGAAACTGTTAATTGAACAATTATTTTGAATTGCCTAAAATATATTTTTAAAAGAAAATATCCATTGAGCATTATGGTAATTACTTTACACAATATTAATTTTGGTATCATATATATGATTAACTGATTTTATACATATATATATATATATATATACATATGTTTATCTGAAAATAATTACTTAATGGAATACTTTTAACTAAATATACTTACCATTCATCATAATAATGCAATTAATTCATTCAATATTGGTAACATTTAAAATTTTGAGTGCTTTGTATCACCTTAATGGTCATTCTGGCACACTTTATAAACCATCCAACACAGAGACAATAATTGTTTTCTTTTTTGTAACTGTTCTATGTGAACTGCCAAGATATTTGAGACTAAACAGAATGAATGATCTAATCTCAACATAAATGCTATTACAAGGTTTTAGCAAAATATTACAAAATTTTTAACATTTCTTCATCTGCTTTTGTTATGCTGTTCTCTTAGGTATACCAAACATTTGATGGCAAGCTGTTGTGAAAATCACTCATTTTTACCCTTCACATAACTGAACTCTCTCTGGCAATTTATCTATAAGAACATACTTATGTCTACCTCCATTGGGGAATTTGCCACTGAGGATCCAGGATCACTCAAGACTCTTAATATTAGGGCGTCTTTTTTTTGCAATTGATACCTTCAAGCACTGACACAGTTTATAGTCCAGCAGGCTCAGGTTGGGACTGCTAGAAAGTCAATCTTAAGCACTAATAAAATCTGGAACATTTTTCTTAAGCTAAGTCTGGGTGGACCTTGCTTTGAGGGTTAGAGCTGAATCTTGCAGGAAGCTCCAATTCTTGTTCTTTAAGTAATGTTCAAGTTCTTCATTACAGGTTCCAGCAGAGTGGTTTCATACACTTTGGTGGTTGTCTTCAATCCCTTTAGAGCTTGGTAATAGCTCACTCTCCACCAAACCATTACCAATGCAGAATGGATGCTTCTCTGGACCTTCAGAATCCTCTCAAGAGCTTTGGCGAAGTTGAGGCATATATTTAGTCATTGTGTTGGTTGTAACTTTTTCAACATTGAATATTTTCTTGTTAGTAGAATTTTTTGATGGCCATTGGTAGTAATGCTATAGCAGTTGTTTGCATCTAAACACCCTCTGCTGTTTAATTTCTGCAGTTAAGAGATGCTTAATACTGCAAAGAAAAGCCTTATTGTCTAAGCACTCTGTCCATGGATCTACTGGATAAGTTCATCTTACAGACCATCACTATTTCCACACTGGATGCAGCTGCACCATGGTACCACTGTTTTGACTTCACAAAATGTAAGTGTTCAGATCTTGAATGTTCATCATCCGTTCTGATCTCAGTGAATCGCTGGATGATGCAGTATACAAACATCCTTGATTACCAACTCTTTTAACAGTTTGGAAAAATGTTGCTTGGTCATTTTCCAGCCCTATGAGAAGCCATCACAGCAACATAGTTTTTATAATCTCCCCATCTGCTGTATCTCAACAATAAGGGGTGATAGTGTCTGAAAAAGGAGTCAGTAAGTTACCTGGCTTTCACAGTTTTCGTTGTTATAAACAACTTCAAAGAAATAAAGACACCCAAGTAGCATTCAAACCTATGTAGTTTTGCATTTCATTATAAGACTAGCCAACCAACTTATTATTTGGTATAATAATTTGACAGAAATATTGAACAAATGAATGCACTTCATGAATTGTCTGAAATTACTAGACAGATAATGTTTAAGCTTCTGTTAGCACTGCATAAAATATTTACAGCTTTCATGAAATGTTTAATTACAACCACTCTGACATGGTACAAGAAAGTGTAAACCAAAACCAAATTTATTCTTAAAATGTATTTTCCTCAAATGAATATGAATTTCCCAATCTCATACCTTAGGATCATTACTCTCTCCTAGGCCTCAGCCCTCACCTACTGACCAAGGCAGTAGAAAACTGTAATATATATTGTAATATTTAATTTAATTTTAGCTATTATTTTAATGTACAGAATTTGAGGATTTTTTTGATAATTATGAATGTTGCACTAGCACCTTATAATATTAATTATTTCTCTTTAAATGTTGTTAACATGCATTGCCTTTAAACTTTCACATTTTAAATTGCATGCAAGCATTGGTTAAGGTTAATATTCAAAGTTAAATAGGATAGTAGCAGTAGTGGTAGTAATAAAAGAGGTATTAACTGAGTTTATACACTCCTTCACTCCAGCGACTTTTTGTGTAACCCCATACCACTTATAACAGTTCAAACTCTGCACTCTTGATAAGGTCCAAAGTCTTTATTCCTACAAGGGGATCATCCATATTGTGATATGGTTGTGGACCCTAGAGTTGGTATCTTCTTCTCTCTAGAACGTTACACTCATACAGTATGTGCTTTGCAGTTTCGTAATAGCGATTGCAAAGTCTACAGATGGGTTCTCCCTGAAAGAGACCCATTTTCAGGAGATATTTCCTGAAATGACCATGTCCAGTAATTAATCCCAACACTCGTCTCAACTCCTTCTTTTCCAACTTCAGGAGTGCTTTGGTAAGTGTGGGATTATATGTGTTGACAGTAATTTTTCCAAGAGTTTGTCCGGGATAGTTGGACCATTGTGTTTTATGTTGCTCTCTGACCTATAACCTTATTGTGGTTCTTGCTACTTATTTGCTGACCATGTAGGCTGGTTCAGGTAATATAGGAGCTTGATATTCCCTTCTTGGCCAGTTTGCCTGCTGCTTCATTCCCTGTCACACTTCAATGGCCTGGTACCCTCCTCAATTGAACAGAGTTGTCATCTGAAAAGCCATGAGTGTTTCAAGACAGTTCCATACCATTTTTGAATTAAATTGGTAAGAATCAAGGACTCAGAAAGCAGCTTGACTACCCAAGAGGATCAGAATATGCTTACCCTGGTAGCTTTTCTCTTTGCCCTTTTGAGCACAGGTCAAAATTGCCAAGATCCCTGCCTGAAACGTGGTACAGTACTTCCCAAGACTTATACTATGTTAGCTTTGGGGGTTTCCTTATTTATTTTGGCTCCAGCTTGGTTATGTATCTGTGAGCCATCAGAGTACCATATTAGGTGTCTCTAGACATTCTTTGGCTTTGATTTATCACATCAGTCAGTTCAAGATCTAAGATTAATCTTGAAAGTTCATTGAAAACAGTACTGGGCTATCCATGACCTCTAATATCTAGTATGTCTGGGATAATAACCATACCTACATCCCCCTGCATGTATTAATCTATAAGCTGCTAATCTTGCCTCTGCTTTAGGGAATATATCCAGCAGTGGTAGTCCAAGCACAATCTCTAGTGGAGCAGTTGGGGTACTTTTAAAAGCCCCCATTGTACACATGCAAGCAGGTCTTTGCAGACTTGAGAATTTTCATATGACAGCATTTTGCATCATCTTCGGCCACCACACCAAAATACCATAGGTCATCTGAGGCCTGATAATCATGGTATATAATCACTGGCTTATCATAGGCCTCATTCCCCATGACACTCCAATAAAGCTTCTACAGGTTACAAGTGACCATTTAACTTTTTGGATTACTTTATCTATGTGAGCATTCCACATAAGCTTCCTATCCAGCATCACATGAAATATTTATCCTTGTAGAAATTGTCATATGAGTTCGGAAAAAATTCAGTTTATCAAAGCCTTGCTGGTTTGGTAAAAGGTACATTAACTGTTTTTGGTGGGTTTACTTTTACTCCCTCCCTAATGCAACCAGTTTTTGATTGCAATCAGCCCATCATTCATTATGTTCATGAAATTATGAACAGTTTATATAACTGATTTAAAGGAAATTAATTGCCCATAAATTTACATCAATAAGAAGTTACTATATTTATTACTCACAGATCATGGAATCCAAATTCTAATATTATGTATGAGGGCTATCAATAGACGTTAATTCCTTGTTCTTCAAATGAATGGTTTCTTGAGTTGGGAAGCTCTCAGATTGATCTCATCCCTTCTAAATGTAGTTGTGCAAGTTAACCAAATTTGCTCATTATTAAATTTGATCATCGAAGGCATTAAAGTTAGTTTATTTTTCATATTTTGTTTAATAATGAGGTATATTTTGGGGTACCTGCTCAGTGGAAAGTTAGCATATTTTCCTATTACAGAAGCAGCTTTACAAATCAAAAGTGGTACAAATAGCAGACAAACTTTCAACACTTTGTTGCTTTTCAATTTATATAAAATAGCATATTATATATTTTGATGAATATGTATGTGTGTATGTGTATATATATATATATATTTTCTACTTTTGAAATAATTATAAAGTACTCCTTTGGAGACATAGGAAGCTCGTAAAATGCACAAGAGAGCGACTCTCATAAAAAGGTTGCCTGCTCTAAATATTGTGTGCTTTTAAGTAATATATATAAACACATACATATATACACGGTACATATATACAATATGTGTAATGAGTATATATGTATATACCTAATTATTGTATATAGTCTAATTGTTATAAAATATAATTTCTAAACAGATGGAGTAAAAATAAACTAAAGTAATTTATAGAGAATAATTTTCTGATATGTGATTTGTTAAGTATTATTAGCTACCTACTGAAAATAGCATATTTACCATTTGTTCAGATGAAGGAGCTAAACCATTACCACAGGCAATTCTAATGCTGAAACAGTTACTCATTGTGATGGTTGAGTGTGTTGTACAGCCAACAGAAAGTATAGCTAGACTTGGATGTGCATGTATCAGGTAAGGAAGAAAAGAAATAATTATACTTGCTTTTCAATCATTATGTTGTCATTTCTAAATGCAAGAAAAACTGCAGTGGGTAATAAAAAGGAATGAATGCACTGGTACCATCTTCCATGATCTCTGACAAACAAGAATAAATTTTAAATACTGGATAAAGAAAAAAAATTTTATGACAAGGGAAGTGCACATTATTAGTCATGATAATGGCCAATATAAACCAAGACTTCACAAATATCTAAGAATCATATGGGTCGTCAATCAATTAATTTAAATGATTTTTAATTCATTAATCCTTTATATCACAGCTTGACATGTAAGCGTAAGTGTATCTACAGTAATAGTTAATGTTGGTTCTCCCAAAACTCATAAATTACAATAAGATCCATTAAGTGTTGGAATTATGGTAAAATAAAATAATAAATTCCCTCTAAATCTCTACTAACATTTTTTAGTACCAGCATTAAAGAACAAAGCTGGCATTTATTAATTAATTTATTCACCAATTAGAATATAACTGCCAGCATGCATATATGTTTTATCTGTGATAATAGATAGATCTTAATATATCTTATGTATGCAATCAAGGCTTCCTGTGTAAACATGTTTTCAATGTTACATTAATATAAAAAAATATAAATTAATTAGCCAACATAATTTGTTAATCTTGGTCACTTATGTAGGTGATATGAATGCAAGCAAATTTTAGTTGCAGATGAATTGCAGAGAAAATGAAAGAAATGGCAAACATAATTTGTTAAATATGATTTTAAATACCATGAATTTTCGCAGTGAAATATAGTATAATTTTGCAAATGTTTTTCAGGAAATCACTCAAATATCACTCAATTTGATCCGCTTACTTGGTCATATTTTGAAGGTTGTTGCCTTCATCATCAGCATGGTTTCACTGTCATCTTCCCAACATGGTATTTAGATGTCACTATGTAGATTTTATGAATTTAGTGATGAGATTCCTGTTGTTTGCATGATCAAAATTAACAGTTTCCTTTAAAATGTAAATTGCAACTTGCACAGTGAAGCTAATCATATAATTGATATCATTGCATGATTCAGTTGAACTACACACTCTTAATGCTTCACTTACTTGTCATAATGTATGGAACCGGTTTTGACAAGTAAGTGAACCGTTAAGAGTGTGTAGTTCAACCAAATCATACTATGATAAAAATTTCCTTTATTTTTGTTTATGAATATATTTTCTCTTGCTGTTAATTCTATGGATTTTCAAAGGATTTTTAAGTGATTTCATTCATTTTGGAATTCATGGAATTTTTGCCAGAAATTATATGCTATTGGTGATTTCTCCATATATTTATATTTTACATTTCTCATGTATTCCTGAAACTGTAGGGTATTGTTTCTTTTCATTTTTCCTATATATTTCACATTGCAGTCATTGCAACTGATTTTGTAAATGCCTGATTATTTTCCCAGAAGAATTTAGTATTTTGTTTTGGATTTAGGAGGTAATTTTAATCTGCATTTATTTTCTGGAGCCAAAATAATGTTTTCATCTTTAAAAATCTTTTGGAATTTTTGGTGTGCCAATGAGTCGAATATGAATTTCTTGCACATATGATCTTCTTTGAGGCCTTATAGTGTGATAAGGTCTTTTATTTGTTTTTGATTTTTGAATTTTTCTATTATCTTGTTGACCAAATCTATTGTGTAGCCATTATTTATGCTATATCCACAATTTATTGGTACTTGGATTTGTATTCTGTTTTGTTTATTGGTAGGTTTGTTAATCTGAATGTGAGGCTGTTGGTTATTGCAAGTTCATGCTGTTTTCGGTTTTGACTGTTGATTTTATGTAAGAGGGATAAGTCATAAGTCATAAGTCATGGCAACTATTTTTTTTTCTCATGAACAATGTACAACACAAAAAATCTAAAATATACCATTGAAAGAGTATGCAATGTACTTTCAAATGAAGCCACCAGATGATGTATGCATGCAGAGTTGCATGTCTCAGCATTCCCGGAAGTTCAGTTCGTGAACGACAATGTTCAGGAATGGAGGTGAGGTGTGTATGCGAAAATAGCATTTCTCCATGGCAGGAGTGCATGAGAATGTCATTTGAACCCGGTAAGCACTGGGTGTATGTACCGTACAATATCTAGCAGAGGCGAGCTGGACAGAGGTCTTCCCATTCCTAAAACGAACCGTCGATGTTACTTAGAGATTCTTCGAATGCTGCTGAACACGGTGTATTACCTGAGACACCTGACCTGTGACGGATGCCATTTTGAATAGCTTTGAAAAATTGCTGCAAAGTAATGGGTAATTTTTTATGCATGGTCCATTGGAATGTACTTGCGTATGAACCAAAGAGGTCTCGGCTTCATGCTTTGCGCAATGCGAGCTGTGTTTCAGAAACAAAAAGGTGTAATAGAAATTAAGAATAGTGACAAACTATGTATTCCCAGGGCAATTGGGGTGTGCATGGCAAAAATAGACAATGACTGTGTTACAATTAGGCGATATAATTTTTCGCAAGAAAACAGATCGTTAGATTTGTGCGCTAAAGTAGAAAAAAAAAAAAAAAAAGTGAAACCTTTGATAACGTAGCAAAGCTTAGGGAGGAGCTGAATAATTATTTTATTGGCGTTTTTGGTGACCATTCATGTACTACAATTTTTATATGTATGAAACAAATAACGACAAATACATTGATTTGATATGCCACAAAAACACTTTAATGCCATTATTAACTTGTGTGGAACGTTAAAATTCAAGTGGTACTGCCGTCGCTGCATCAGTTCTACAAGCTACTAAAAGAAATATTATCACCGTGAACAAAATGGCGCCAAGTGCTACCAACAGAATTGCAAAATTTTTTTTTGCAATAGTTTTAATCGCGAACTTAAGGGACAAACAATAACCTAAGGAAAGGGGGCTTTTTCCCCAATTCTTCAACGATATGCGCATAGAAAATATTTATCCACCGTGCGACAAATTGTACAATCTTCGACGCAGAAAAACGCGTCACGTGTGTGGAGAAAATATAGCTCCATTTCCAAAAACCACGTTAATGCTAATCATATGTGTCATATCCAGCCATTCTGTTCCAAAAGCATGGGGGAAAGTGCATCGTTTATGTTTATAGATTTTGAGTTTACACAAAATATACCGTATAGACGGAAAGCGAACATGTTTGAACACGTACCTAATCATTGCGTGCACTTTATGCATTGACAATGTTGCAAAGTTAAACTATTGCCAATAATGAGGCAATAAGCAGTAGGTGTTTGAAGATCCCATGAAAGTGTCGTTGGATCACATCATTTTGCCAAAGTTTGCCAAATATGACGCGATAGTCATTGCACACAATCTGCAGTCCTAGGGTGCACAATTTTTGTTAAAATACTGCTGGACAATAGACTCCACCACTTTTTATCAAAGTAAACCGCATATACCAAATAAAGCATTAAAGTTTGACATTTTGGACTCCTTGAATTTTATTCCCATGTCACTGGTGCGATTTCCATTTATTCCCATGTTACTGGTGCGATTTCCAAAACGTTTTAATTGCAGGAATCAAAGAGACACTTTCCGTATCTAATTAACACGTAGGAACGCTACCATTGCGTGTTGTTGCTTTGGTTTATTTACGGACGCTCTTTAACATTTTAGGTCACCAGCGTCCTATTTAATTGAGGGGGTGAAACGGCCGATAAATTTTGCTCAGAGGCATCTACTTTCAGACTTCAGGTTATTTTACGTTCCGGAAATCTACGATACGGAGACCACGGCTTCACTTCCGTTCCGAAGTAGGCGATACTTTGATTTTTACGCCCCAAAATTTAATCGACCCTGGCCTGGATTGAACCAGCGATTTTGGTCTGCGAGGCAAGTATGGTTAAACGATTACGTGGACGCCTTACCGGAGCAAAAGTACTACTGCCGGAAGGTATATCCGAGATTGAACGAATAGTTTTCTAAAAGTGGAACGCAGAAAAGGCCTCTTCGGAGTATGAATTTCACATGTAGAATAAGATCGTGAACGGTTGTAAAACGGACGTTTATCTGTTATATTTTGGCATTTCTAAGTTTCAAAGAAAATACACGGATTTGAACGATTAGATCCGTTCAGATGCTTTACCATTGCTAATGCGTGCATGTACGTTTACAGAAAGAAGTTCATGCCTCAAGATAAAATCGCCGTAATTCCACCGGATGTGTATAGGGAAGCTGATAAGCATTCGCGCACGGCGTGCATTTGGTTCTTGGGTGGAGAAAGAATAAAAAGGTGATCATTCAAAACACCTTTTGGCCGGGAAGCGAAATGCTAAATTACAAGGTAGATGGTTTCAGAAAGGAGAAAAATAAGACCTATGTTAATTTTTTCTACGGTTGTTACTTTCACTATTGCACAAGTTCCTACCCAAACTGTAATACATTTCTGTTTAACATAAATTACAAAACCGTAAAGTCCAGGTTTGAACAAATGAAAAGAATTACAGAGAACACCAGAAATGCTGGTTATACAGTAACTAAATTGTGGACGCGCCAGTCTAATGTAATGGTGCAAGAGCATAATAAAATGGCAGATTTTGTTAAATCCTTTTGCATTACCCGTCCAGAATTCGAGGGATGCGTTTTATGGCGGGCCCATCAACTGCACCAAAATGTATTGGGAGATTGACGAAAGGAAATTATTTTTACAATGACGTATGCAGCCTGTGTCCGTTTGTAAACAAAACCAGAGCGTATACCGTGGGATACCCTGGAATCTATGTGAGTAACTTACCGAATTTGAAACAAATACAAGGTGGTTCGATTAAGTTTAACATTCCTATCTTGGTAAACTTTTACCATCCTGTGTTGCTCATGCGTGTCAAAGGTAAACTGATGTTTGCGTTATGTGTTGCTTGTGCATAGGTGGAAGATAATTATAAAGGGGATCCCTCCCATTACCAGGGGATGTTGTGGTATTCAATTTTTTCACAGGTCTGCGCATCCCGTGGTTTTTTACATTAGGTCGGCACCTAGAAGCTATTCCGACCCGCCGTTCGGCTGTAGACGTTTGCAACGCCCAGACGCGCTAAGTTGCCTTTGCTGCCAGATTCTTACTGGTGGAGAGGTCTCATCTAGCAAGACCTACTTGTGTTATAGAGGTGAGTCACCCCGACATTAAGGTAGCCACCACCCTCCCCACTAACGACAGCGATTCAGGAAAACCTGCCCCCAGGGTACACGCCATAGGCACTTCCCTGGGACACGCTGCCATCGTGGGTACTCAATTTCCCGTGAGTTCCGGGACCAACTGCCAAGCCGAGTCCAACCCAATCCGGACAACTCCCTTGCGGGCGGGGCTCGTTTCAAGTCCGGCCCGGCTCCTTCTAGTAACGCCAGAAGTCCACGGGTACTCAGGGTCCGCAGAGCCCGCACCAGGAGCATCTGAAGAGCAACGACCGCAGCCGCGCCCCCTCTTACGGGGAGGTGGAAGGTAAAGTGGAATGCCAAGAACAGAGAAGTTTATTTGTCACTTGAGTCTCGGACGAGATAAAGGTATCCTTAGAGGAGGAGCACCGCTTTTTTAGCTATGGGAGTATGACAAGGCGCGGTACGATTCCCTAACGGATTAAAAGGGCCTGTTTGATGATTATGTGAAGCAGTTCCTAAAGATAAGACGGAGGCTTCGGGGTGCCCGTCTGGCTGCGACATAGACCTATTAGTGCAAAATTTAAAGGCTTGCAAGGGTGTAGCTCTAGACCCGAACGCACATTCCCAGAGAGCTATAGCTGACCAAGTCAATGCTAATGTTTTTTTGGATTAAGAACGGTCAATGCGATAATTTACCCACCTGCGAATTTATGAAAAAACAATGGAGATTAAGTTAAATTTCTAATGACCCGGGAGTGGAGGTTGAAATACTCATGCCTGCCACAAACAAGGAAATGTACGTGGTTTGGAAATACAATCAGCACCGAGCCAAAATAAATTCCACCACAAGCTTAGCGATTACTGCTTATACCACTTCCCACGCCAGCTTTGTGCTGTATTCTTACGTTACGAAAATATACGAACACCTGTGCTGATTCTCTTATTGCTACCTATAATTTGGGGGGATGGATGCTTCCCACGGGGCCTTACTTGAGTAATATGACGAATGAACTAGAAAAGTACCGGGAATATATCTGCGTCTTCCGATTTGTGTCAATCGGTCTTAAAGGCTATAAGTTTTGATGTGGTGTGCGGTGATGTAGAACCGTAACAATGTGCAACATTAAATGAATAACTCCTTATTCCGGAAATTTGAAACAAATAAACGCAGAAATCATGGAAAATGTAGTACTGAGGGACAACATAGCAACAGTAACGTAACCAACACCCATATTTCCAGACAACCCATTTGAACCGTGGCCACTGAACTGTGCGCGCAAAAGTTCCGAATGGTTGTTAGTAAACGCAGGTTGGCAAATATTTTTATTCTTATCCCTGCCGGTATAAAAGACCTGCGCTGAATAACACGTAGAAAATTTCACTTCATGTTGGCGGTAAAGGCACGATGAAGAACAAGCCCATAAAGAAAAGTAAATTTGACAGGGTTGAACATACTCCAAAAAGGAAAATCGCAATGAAGTTAAATATGAGCACTAGTTTTTAACGCCTAAGCTTGGCGGCAGAAAGCGCGTGTCTAAAGGTAATATGCTTAAGAAAAAGAAACCGATAAAGCATCCGTACTCACCATGGCACACAATATTTCCTGCAAAGAGAACGCCCGTGAAACGTTTACGAGGTCTCTTCAAAAAGTATACCGAATTTTTAATTTCCGCGGGCTACGTATATTCGATTTTCGATTGTTTTGTGGCGTTATGTTGGTATTCATGTCCCTCACTTATGTTGACAAGCTCGTCCATTTTGCATTTTCAGTTAATTGTTGATAGCTATTTTGCTTGGACGTGTTTTGGCTCGTCTTCGATTTTTGCCTATTCCAAAAAATGGAACAAAGAATCTATATCACATTTTGTGTGAAAAACAAAATTAAGTGCGCGGATGCATTCCGAATGTTGACCGTGGCATATGGTGAAGCTACCTTGGATCAAAGCAACGTTTATCGGTGGTACAAAATGTTCTCAGAGGGTCGAGAAGATGTGAACGACGAAGAACGTCCCGGACGGCCGAGCTCGTCTACAACAGACGAAAACATTGAAGAAGTGAAGAAAATAGTATTGGCCAATCGTCGAATCACCATTAGAGAAGTTGCTGAGGACCTAAACATATCGATTGGCTCGTGCCATTCGATTTTTTCCAATGATTTGGGCATGAGACGGGTTGCCGCAAAATTTGTACCAAAGTTGCTCAATTTCGACAAAAAACACCATCGCATTAACGTTGCTAAGGAGCTGTTGAGCTCTGTCCGCGACGACCCAAATTTACTCCAGAGGGTCATAACTGGTGACGAATCATGGGTTTATGGTTATGACGTGGAAACTAAAGCTCAATCATCCCAATGGATGCTGCCACACGAACCAAGACCGAAAAAAGCGCACTAAGTTTGGTCGAATGTGAAGGTTTTGCTTACAGTTTTCTTCCATTGCAGGGGCGTGGTGCATCATGAGTTCTTGCCACAGGGTAGAACGGTCAATAAGGAATATTACCTGCAAGTTATGCGCAATTTGCGCGAAGCAATCCGCCAGAAACGCCCGGATTTGTGGAAGAACAAAAATTGGCTTTTGCACCATGATAACGCCATTGCTCACACATCGTTGCTTGTGCGCGAATTTTTGGGCAAAAACAACACACTTATGATGCCGCAACCACCGTACTCCCCAGACCTGGCCCCCTGTGACTTTTTTGTTCCCAAAACTGAAGAGGCCCATGAAAGGACGACGCTACGCCACGATTGAAGAGATAAAGACGGCATAGAAGGAGGAGCTGAACAAGATCACAAAAAAAGATTTTTCAAAGTGCTTCGAGGATTGGAAAAATCGTTGGCACAAGTGTATAATATCTGGTGGAAATTACTTTGAAGGGGACAAAATAGATGTTCATGAATAAATATACTTTTTGAAAAAAACATAAAATTCGCGATACTTTTTGAACAGACCTCGTATATGATGCAGGTGAAATTGCGATTGTTATTACAAAGTCTTATCTTACCGTAACAACGTGCGTGCCTGAATTTTATATGCTTAAAAGAGAGAATGACCTAATATATCCTACATACCGTGGAACATGTTCCTTTCCGCAAAGCTAAAGCCCGTGAAGCGCTCATGTTATGCGATTGATCGTATGCGGATTAAAAAGTTTAAAGTAGCTGGAGAAAAAAGCACGGCTTGAAAGAAAGAGAAAGAAAATAGAGATTTTTTTACATGGCTTGACAGGAGCTTTTATTCCCAAAATGCAGCCAGGACAGCGTTTAAGGGGAGTTGGTAATCATCACAGTCAAATAACTAATAACATTTTGCTTGGGTAACAGAGCACAGCTTCCTGAGCATTTTAATGTATAGATTATAAATGTAATTGTATTATTAAGCACGTTTAAATGCCTGGATTTAAATCCCAAAACTCGCTCCATCTGAAAAATTACGCTTACTATAGCTTTAACAACTCTCAATTTGTGAAAGAGAATTTTCCTGTTTACCATACCTGCTCTGTTAAAATTTTTCCTTTTGTTATTGGCAGCAATGAAGTCAGCTGGTGATTTCTAGCGGGTGTATACAAAGGAAACCTCTGTATTATTGTTCCTTTAAAGTGGTATATTTGAGCTAGTGCACAAGTTTGAACTTCGTAATTTTACAATTTTTTCTTGAAGTCTGTGGATATAGTTTACATCCTAAATATAAGAAGAGTGCGAGCATTCAATTTTAAACGTAAATTTAGGCTAACCCGCACAATAATTTGGAAAATATTACAGTGAAAGGTGGCATATGTGCGCCAAACAGCCAGAGCCCTTTGCAAGATCAATTTCTTCAACAAAGAATTTTTCTCATTTATTCTTTTTCTGATTTATTCAATGTCATTGAGGACATTTGTGAGGCGCCGTCCCCAAATGTGTAAATGTGTAGTGTAAATATAATATTAACTTGGCTATATGGTCTTGATTTACAAACAAATGTGCTTCTTGTTCAAAGTGTAATTCTATAAAATGTTTTTAATTGTGTTTAAGGACCGTTTTTACTACTGTGGCACCACAGGCGGTGAACACTGGTGATACATGAAATGAAATGATAAATTTTGAAAGGATTTTTTTAAGGAAGGAAACGTTCCAGGCCTAAGTTTATGGTACCTCCCCGGTATTTGTCAGTTATGAGGACTGAGGAAAACCTGGAGAAAACCTCAGTCAGGGCGAACGGTCCTGACGGGATTCGAACCCTAGACCCGCTCATGAGTCCGCGCCTTAACGACCTCTGCCAACCATGGGGGTGTATATAAAGTGTTCATATAACCGAAGAACAGCAAAGTAGGAGAGGTTGTGAGCTAAACTAAAGTTTGAATGTAAACATTTTATCTACAACAAATAAACTATGACATCACTAGTGAATGCAAGGAAATTTTCTTGTGTAAATCTTAGATTCACTTATGACATGTCGGTCCTGGTGGTGTAATGGTTACCATACTTGGCTCCTAATCCCAAGATCGCAGGTTCGAATCCGATGGATTTTTTCGGGGCATAAAAATCCTATGTATGGCTTCCTTCGGAAGGGAAGTAAAGCCGTGGGTCCCCTGTCGTACATTTACGGCACGAAAAAGAACCTCAAGCCTGAAAGAGAGGCCTCTGAACAAAATTTGTCGGCCGTTTCACGCCCTGAGTTGAATGGGACGCTGATGACCTGAGCTGTTAAAGAGCGCCCATAAATAAATCATTCAAAAAAAAACCTTATATTATGGGATGCATTAGGAAAGGTAAGCAAGCAACTCGTACCTTTTGTGTTTTTATGTATCTACCACCATCTGCCATTAAGTTCGACAAATAACAATAAAACTGTATTATATGACAGTGTAATATATGTTGCTCAGGGTTCAATGTGGAGTGCTGCCAAGGAAATTAAAAAGGTATAAGATAGTTCTGACATTACAGTTGTTATAGATGGATCATAGCAAAAGCGAGGTTTCCCCTCTCTGCATAGTGTTGTGACAGGATCATCGCTGCTGGCAAGAAAGGTACTAGATGTAACAATATACAGCAAGTACTGTGCAGGTTGCACTAGAGATGGTGATCATGCATGTCTCAACAATTTTGATGGCTGCAGTGGAGGTGCAAATTGAAGACACAGTTGACATTTGTTCAAGATCTGAACGCACTAGAAGTCTCTCCTTTGTGGAATATTTGGTTGCTGAAGATTCCAAGGGGTATCAATCAGTGTCTTGAGACCAACCATATGATATTGAAGTGGAAATTATGAAAATTGAATGTGTAAGCAAATTCAGAAGAGAAATTATCGATACATGTTGGAATTATGTACATTTTTGAAAGGGCAGAAATTAGAATTGTAAACCATTTGGTGGTCAAGGTCGGCTTACCAACTCAGAAATTGATCTTCTGCAAAACTGCTATGGGATGCAAATTAGAAACAGCTGCAATAGTGTGGAAGAAATTAAAAAAAAAAAAAAAAAAAAAGCTGTATGAACTGTTTTATTTGATAAATGCTCAAAGAATGAGTAGGTAAACATTCCTTGACAGCTACAGTGATTGAAAAAATCATGCCAATTTGCAGGAAAACGTGCAGATGAAGAACTGTTGAAAAAATGTCTTAATAGTAAAACTCAAAACCAAAATAAATCTTTCAACAGCTGCATCTGGTAAATAATCCAGCTGAATGTATACACGGATTTTTATTAATATTTTGTATAATTTATGTATATATATACACACACACATTATCAATAATCCCTTCTTATCCGATCTTTGTCGTGGAGTTGCCTAACATGCACTTATCCCTGAAAAAAAGTATGTATGCCCCCTTAATGTATATTTGCTCGTGCACTGTAGGCAACCCGCAACAAAAATCGGATATATCGGGACCCTACTACTAAGGAGCTTCATGTGCGCCGGCCAAGCAACGGGCCTACCCCGACCTATTCAATGATTGCCGTATGTAGCTCTCAGATGACAACGTACTTCATTGCAAAAGTGAGCTGATACCCCGTCATGTTGAAACCTCATTGTACTTCTGATATTGAGAGGAACAATTTACACAGAACTCTTAAGAATGCTCCATCATTTTTAGCGCTGAGTCGTCGTGACAAATTGTTTGAGTCTATCAGAAATTAATTTACAATCCCTGTCTACACATCGACACAAAATCGAAATTTATGTAACCGCAGAAATGTGGCATGGAATTTTTCAAAGGCCCAAACATGCGAATTTTGAGAATGATACAATTCTTCAGTAGTGAAGCATGCTTCATTGGTGAATATCGTGTGTTGAAATGCCTTTTCGCTACTCAGTTTGGTGCAAATACCAAGCACAAAATTGCCGGCGCAATGGGTGGTCACTTGGTATAGTACCACGGATCTTTGAAAATGAAACTACATAAAAGCTGTTCCTGCAGAATTTTTGACCGTCGACTTAAGTTCAATTGTCGAGCTAGAGGGCGAATACTCGTAAAAGGGCATCTGTACTGCTTCCTGGGCAACGGGAGTTCTTTTAGATCGCCCCGTCCTTGACCTACTCATCTATTTAATGCACTCAGTTCGCGTCGTCTTCGATCAATGCTGACAAAGGTAATGTGATGTGAAACTCCTCGGTTTAGAAATTGCGCGCGGTAAAGCCTCTAAGCCACACGACCAAAACCACAAGTCGCTCCGTATGCCAAATGCAAGTCCTTCAATTCATTCCGCTAATAATGTTCCACGTCTGTATTGTAGAAGTGAACAAACTAAGTTTCTGCCCAATTATAGATCGATAATGAGAACAAATAAGCCACTACATTACCTGGAAGTATATATAGCACTGAGCCTAGGGGGTAAGCTAATGAAGAAAAATAATGATACAGGTTCAAGCAAACAAACTGAATGCAAGCATAATACTGAGCTTAGGTGTAATCAAATTGGGTGAAAGCGCGATACTGAGCTGAATGAGTAAACACACGGGGAAACATTAATAATGTAACACCTTGTTAACAGAAACGAAACATCGTGGCCCATGGGTTCCTTAAATAAATTTATCTAACTTATCTCAGAATTTGTCGGTCTAGTCTTGGGACAACCTGTATGTTTAGGTTGTGTTTTAATATCTTCATTAAATCTATTTGTGCATGCATGTGTGCGTGTCAAACTGATACTGCAAATGAAGAAGCGAATGCAAACATGCACACGTGATACTAGAAACAGACATAACTATTTCCAAACCACTCTAAATAGATCGTTGCATAACAGGGCAATAAAAACAATGGAGCAACGTTTTACAATATAAAATAATGCAGATAATTGCTTAAAACTAAGAAAAATAAAGTGAGAATTTCATTCAGTCGAAGAATACAAGACTGCAGAGATGTACCTAGATATCCTCGAAATGTGAAATAATTCATGCATATATAGTTTAATATTTGTTCGGAATGCATTTGATATCCTTAAACTAACCCTGCATGTATTTTGACTTGAAATTTACTTTCTGTTTTAAATGTTTTTTTTTAACACACTTGTTTTGAGTTTTAAACTTTTTATTGACAATGCCACCTGCACATGTACTTCGGACAAATATGGAAATAAAATAAAGTTAGTAATCATAGTGGAAGTTAGCTCGCATAGCCCATTGTTGCATCTGCAGCAAAACGTTGTTTGTGGCCATGCGCTCACCATCTAATTTTCTAAGATAGAGGTGACTTGACAAGCATTTACGTGGTATAATTTTTTTTATATACTTATAAATGCGGCTTGATCCAACAAGAATTCCTTGAAAAATTACAGAGAACCTTTTTCTCCTTCACAAACAAAAATCTATAACTGGTTTAGAACAGGAAGATTTGCGTCATAAAACGAAGAATATACGGTACCCAGCAGCAGTAGTCAAAGGATTAAAACATCGTTCTTGTAGAAGCCATAGTGAAGAACTATTTTCAAGTGACAGATAGAGGAGTTTCTCAACACCCAATTGCCATAGATGTCAGAAATCATACTCAAATATGGAGGCTTGTTGTCGTTGGGTATCTCACAGATAAACAAAAGGCGGCAAGAGTGGAATGGTGCCAGAAATGGTTCTTCGATTCTACAATGGCAGCTCTCGATTTGTCCACGACATCTTCACCGGAGACGAAAGATGGATTACTAATCGACCCGGAATCAAAGATGCAGTCAGCGATCTGGGTCTTCCAAATGAAAATCCCCACTCCAGTGAAGGTTAAGCGATTTCAAAGTGCAGGCTGAAAGATAGTTTTGAATTTCTTCTCAACAAGTGCTCATATCGCAACCATTCTATACGAAAAAGCAGCCATTACCAACCGCACACCACAGTTTGCCTCTTTAGGGTCTTCAGAATGTATAAGTCTGGGTTGCGAGGATTGTCTTCAACACGACAATGTCTACCCACATCGCTTTGAAAGCATTAGAATTTCTGCAAGAATAGGAAGTAGCACTGGTGAACAATACACCGTGCAGTCCTGTGACTTTTTCCTGTTTCTATCAAGGAGAAACTGAGGGACCATCAGTTTGGGAGTCCGAAAGAAGCCTTCGCGTCCTAGGAAAAAAAGGCTGATACCATCTCCATAAAGAATAATTGCGTGACTTATTGGTTGTGGAGAATTCAGATTTGTTTCACTAGTGGGGAGACTACTTTAAAAGAAAAAGTAGAGTTGCATGAGTCATGATCTTCTAATTAATACCGCCTATAAAAGCCGGTTGTTGACCGTAACGCCTCAAGTAATATTACTTAATACTACTCTACCTAAATAAAGATTTTTGAACATTTTAAATTGCAAGCATGTTTTGCCTAAGTGCTATTATATGATATTTAATGGGCAATATAAACAAAAATAAAGGTTAAAATAGGCATTTATGGGCACTAATGAATGTCTTTTTTTTAACAAAAGTTTACCTTAAATGGCGTTTAACTTAAATTATCTTGTTTTACAATTAAAAGAAAATGAAGGCATTTTAAGCAATATCCTCAGCGTACTTAATATTACACTTTTTTCTGAAATAACTACAAAAAGTAAATGTAGATTTTTGTGAAGTACATAATCTGGGATCCTTGATAACCAATTAAATTTTACGATAACTTCTTTGGTGCTATTTTAATTTCAATTGCTATGACTATTATCAATGTAACATAATAATGTGTTTCCGAGGTGGTTCATGTTCACCGCAGTGTTAATAGTAATCTACGATGGCCTTGAAGTCTTCGGCACGGTGAATAAAGTGAATTATTTATTGAACCAGTGAATATCAGATCCATCGGCACACAAAGTTAACAGGTGTCCAACTTTAAGGGCGAGGAAAAACTCCAGGAAAATTGTAACTTAGGCTTCCTGTCGCAAAAGAGAATCGAGCTAGCATGATAAGCAAGCACTTAATGCACAAACCTCAAAGGTAAACTCACTTGGTTATTTTCATAAAACTAAGATCAAAACAAATAAATAATCTATCGCGAAACACTAAAAGTTGCAGAAAGTGTATGAAAATCTATAGTTGACGTTTTAAGACAAATTTTATTTGTTTTTCGCTATTATATATAAATGCTCTACTTGTCTAAGAATAAAAATATTAATTTTTACTACGTTTCTATAATGCAGCTCAAAAATATGCTTCGTTGTTGAGTCGCTGTTTATTAAATAAAATATCTGTGCTTGGAGGCAGACATGCACCAGGTAACAGAGAGTCAGACGGTCACAGTTGAGGGAGACATGCATATGGATGTCCCGCTGAGCATGTTCTTTTGTAAAGACAGGGACTATGAATGGAGACCCCTTGATGTGATAAATCGGGGCCATTTATTATGCTACTCATTAGTAGAGTAACATCCTTAATATAGCCGTCATTTCATTACCAAAATTTTCCACCCGGTGAACAAGGCAACTATAATTCACAGCTGCATTCGTTTGTGAATCTGTCAAAATTTGGCCAATGGAACGCTTAAACTTATCTCTAAGTATTATGTTAGGCCTTCTGGAAGCTGCTTCTACTAATAAAGAATATAATAATAATAATAATAATAATAATAATAATAATAATAATAATAATAATAATAACAATAACAACAATAACAATAACAATAACAACAACAACAACAATAATAATAATAGTAAACTAAGAAAAATAGTCATGACTTCAAACAATGTACAGCGAAGGGTAATGTGGCAGAGTTATACATTTCACTTCCTTTCCAAAAGTGTTAAAAATTATGAAAATGAAATAACTACTTTGAAAATTTCGCTGTTTTACATCCACGGTATTATTGTAGGCATTTCACAAACAATTAAAATGTATAATGTCTACATTTTCATTAAATTTGGCAGAAGCAGTCAAAATTCAGCGATCACACCTGAAAGGAAATGTTTTCCCGTTTCTTTTAGCAGCACAGGAGGAACTATAGAAAGGATGAGGAATATGAAGGAAAATTGTAATCGTGTAGATAAATTAAGAAATCAATTGCAAAACTTCAAGGAAAAATCACTGCTCCAATGTTTTCACGCTCTTGAGGTACAATTATTCTAAACTAATGCTCAAACCGTAAAATATTATATGTATGTTATATAATTACAAATATAAGACGGAATGTTATAATATATTGCTTCAAAATTACATATATTATATAAAATGTGTAAAATAAATAATTAATCTTTTCTTATGATTAATATTTTAAAAATATATTAATTAACTTGAAAAAAGACTCTTGAATGTTTCCGTTTTCATAAACAAACTCAATATCATAAATGTTATAGTACAGCTGCGGAGAATTTATATCTGTGTGTAGTTATAAAATTCCGAATATATTGGAAAAACAAGATACAAGTGTTAGAAAACAGACAAATACGTACTTTCAATTATAAAAACTATAATGCTTATGAGCCTCAAAATATTGATCTAAGAGGGCATGAACACTCAGGACCATCACTATAGATTCACACGATAATTATTCGAATTTTCTTTCGTTATTAAGATTTGCAGTTGCTAGTAGGAATATTTTGAAAAATCATTTGAAATCATGCTCACTGAATGCTCAATACATTTACCCCGAAATTCTAAAGGAAGTAATTGAGATTTTCGACAATTTAATTGTTGAGAAAATTAGTAGGTAATGTAAACCGTGGAAAACAGTCATGGGCAATGAAACAACTGTAATTGAGGATAAGGAGCAGCTTTTTTTGTACATCCGTTACGGAGGGGAATTTTAATGTACTTGAAGATTTGTTAAACTTTGTCCAGGTTCAGCTTTAAGACAGGCTATACATTTAAATTTTCTTCGGTGCAAGTTTTGTGAGTGGCGATTTCAAAGCACTCAATCTGAGTTAAAGAAAATTTACCCTCGGTCTATGTCAACTGTGCAAATCACATGCTAAACTTGGCCATGTTAAAGACGTACACAATCATGTCTGTTTAAAATTACCTTGTATTGTTGAAGATATTATAAACTTTATCCGTGCTTCCCAATAAAGAACTAATTACTGATAAAAAAAAACACAATACTACTATAGCAGTAGCAGCTGTGTGAATACATCGCAGAGCTTACACTAACTGTGTGAAACCTGTTGAATAGAGCGTCATGCAATGTTGACTGTCTTTTCGACAGTTGTAATGAGTCCGCAACACATGAAACTTTTGATAAAGAATCTTCCACAAAGTTTTGTGAGTATTTTACGTGTAAAAGTTTATCAGCTTGTTCGTATGTGAAAATGTTTTCTCATTAACTTATCCCTTGTCAGTGTCACTGCAATATGCGGGGTCAGCTGTTGATTTAACTATTTTTTCTTTACACCTTGCTGGGGTGTCTGAAACTTAAGTATTGGTCTCTTAAACCAAAAACAGAATATGCCTACTTCTGTGTCAATGTCACTGCCATCCGTAGAATATGATTTAGTGATTTGTTTGGGACTTGCAGACACACTTTACAGAAATATAGAGATAATGCACATGAAAAAACTGACTCGGTTTCTGTGTGTGCTAAAGTGCTTTGTAAAGCTAATGAAGCTGATATACAAAAAGTGTCACGTCAAGTTGGTTAGCTGACAAGTACGCTGAAAGTGATTCGGTGAAAAATTACTATGTATCAGTGTACTTTAATGTTAAGTGAACTGCCTGAAAGGTTTATACCCTCAGGGACAAAAACAAAAAGGATACTTTTATATTTGATTATATTTGGTTCTTAATTATTAATTATTTTAAAATGAAGGAATACTCATTTAAACAAATTATTGTTTTATTAAGCACCTTAAATTACATCATTAGAAACAAAAACTTAACTCTGGTTAGAAAAGTTACGAAAGACGTAAAACAATGACAAGTTTTGTTTTAACTGTAAGTACATTTTTCGGAGCTTGAAACATTAAAAACGCATGGGCCTCACTCATGTCTGGCTTAAATGGCGTATTAATACGTCTTGGCATGCTTTCGATCAGGTTAGCTATGGCTTCTTCAGGAATATGCTCCCATTCTTCAAGAAGTTTTCGCCTCGACTCCTGTAAAGTTTCTGACAGCGGTAGTCTTGTCTTCCAGCGTGTCCCACACGTGTTCAAGCTGATTCATGTCAGGCCATGGTAAAACACGGGCTCCCACTTCTTGGAGATAATCTCTGGTCATGTGAGCAATATTCGGGCGTGCATTGTCGTGCAATAAAAGAAAATTATCGCCTGTAAATGGGCTAAATTGTACAGCACGATTAGTCAAACATTCATTAATGTACCTATCAGCTGTTAGACTCCCGTTTTCTACCAAAATTAACTCAGTACGAGCATTCATAGATACCCCTGCCCAAACCATCACTCCACCGCCTCCAAATGGCAACTTTTCCGAAATGCAGCATTGTGCAAATCGTTCTCCCCTCCTTCTCCAAACTTTTCACATCCATCAAGTGAGCGCAGATTGAAACAGGACTCTCTGTGAACATAACACAGCTCTATTGTTCATTTCTCCCATCCCTATGATCATTTGCAAAACGTAATCGTTCGACACGGTGCATTCTGAGCAAACTGGGACCAGTTGCAGGTATACTTGATATCAGTTACTTGCTTTCAGCCGTCTTCTATCCTTTTTGGCCAAAATCGGGCGTCCGTGCATGTTATCAACTTGCTGGACTAATCATGGCTGGCAAATTGTGCTCCCTAAGAACTGTTAACACTATGTATCGGCTTTTATTTTGATTTGTAGCTCTCGGACGACCCAATCCTGATCTTCTGGTGTATTCTGGCATCTTTCTAAACCGTTTTAAGGCTTTGTGGACTGTGCTTCTAGCCATATTTATTGCATTTGCAATGTAACCTGCACTGCGTTCATCATTGTTTAGGACTACAGCTCTAGCCACATCTTCAGGTCGATTTTTTAAAGTGAAATGTGACAACCCAACTTACATTTACAACATGTAAAATTAAAGAAATAATGGTAATGAAGCAAAATATGGTTAAGACAAATTTGCTGTATCTGAGACTTTATACACATAAATGGAATATTGGGCTACAATGGCTTGTTTATAAAACAAAAAACATTCACTATAGCCTACGTGTCTACATGACAACAAATATGCACCATAAAAATCTTATGACAAGCAAATATCTTGCAATATACAGGCATATATAAAAGTGTCCGATTTGTTTTTGTCCCTGATAGAATTCACACCCTTCAAATATTGATCCCTAAATTTTGTACTGTGGGTTCATGGGAAAAGATGTAGGAAACAGCGATGTTTTATAAACGTAGTTTACATCGTTTAGTATCTGTAATCAAGGCTGGGTAAGAGCCTTGTAAAGCAAGTTGAGAATTAGTTACTCTTAAAACCCTCCTTTTAAACACCATTGAAAGTCTCAATACATAGCATCTGGTTTTCTTCCCAAAATTCTGTCTCTAACAACCGCAAATTCAAAAGGAAGTTTTTGGATTCTCCGGCGATTTGCAAACCGTTTTGCGCAATTCGCACAGTGAAGAAAGGCTGAATAGACTGGCACTACTTAACGAAACAGAAAAGTGAAAACAACTCTAGGAAAATTCCCAACAGATGCACTATGCAATGACAAAAAATGCATTTTGTTTTATAATAACTTTTGATGAGCAAAACGTGGTTTTAAATCCCCTAATAGTGTATGAAGAATGTAATATATAATATAAAATATAATTATATTATATAATATATAAAGAAGAAGGTTTTTAGTATGTTGCACATAAATTAAAAACAAAATTGACAAATTATATTCGAAACACTAGCCCTCCATCTTAAATTTCCCACTACTTACTGGTTATATTGTTTTTAATCAACATGCATCTTCAGTGCTGAATATTGTTGCTGAGGAACACAGTAATGTTTCAGCAATGGTGTGTGGCTTACATGATTTGATCTGTCGTTATGAAAGACGATAAGGCCTAGAGTGATTTCTGGTTAACATTACTTACCTATGTAATTGTTCGCCTGCTGACTATGATAGTAAGATGCCTGATGAGCTTACAACATTTTATACTCTCTGCTTATAACGTGCATCATCGAGAAACCAAATTATAAATAACTTAGAACATTTTCATTTCGCTTTGTTCACATCTCGAGAGGAGCTGTTGGAGACAGAAACAATGCATTTAACTAACTGTTGCATTCACAAGTTATATAGCAACACAACAAAGATTAGTCGCTAGCGTCTGGTATTGTCACATTGTTGAAATGTGCACGCGAAGATGCAGATGAAGATTATTAATCAGCGAAGTGAATAGGGAAGCCGCCAATAATTTTATTCTCGAAAAGGGGGTCGTGTGTGCAAAAATTTTAAGAACCGCTCTGATAATGGAAGAGGTGAGAACAATCTAAGAACTTGTAGCCTCTGGCACCGCCGGCCCTGGCATCAATTATACAATTATACGGGGCCTCGAGAACTTTTAAGAAATTACAAAACTTGTGAACATATACAAGAAATATTATGTGAAAGATTTGAGAGAATTTTAATAACGTTAACCTCTATACTATGTATTTAAAAGATCAAACAATTCCTGTTAAAACGCAAGAAATATTTAAGTTTTAATAACACAGAAACTTTAATATTTATAAGATAAATTAAAGAACAATGTTATAGAAAACAAAATTCGTTTCCCCTCTTTCATGCCGGCAAAGTTTTGTTATTAGGAATATATTGCTCTGAATATATGTTATGCATTAGAAAATGCTGCAATAAAACAAGGAGTAAATTTCTTATACATAGCTCATTGTAATGAAGTCACAAACTTTGTCAGAATTACATCTCGGAGTGTAAAACACTGTAGGCTGTAACAAACCCTGGTTGTCATTTTAGTTTTTTAAATCTGTTTCCTGATTAAGTAATTTGCAATGAAAGTATTCTGAGGAGAATAATATTCGTGAAAGTGTGGGAAGCTTATATTCAGATTGTCGGTCCTGGTGGTACAGTGGTTGCATCCTAAACCCAAGATCACGGGTTCAATCCCGGCCAGGATCGATAGATTTTTCCGGGCATAAAAATCCTAAGTATGGCTTCCTTCGGAAGTGAAGTAAAGCCGTGGTTCCCGTGTCGTACATTTACGGCACGTAAAGGAATCTCAAGCCTGAAAGAAGAGGCCTCTGAGCAATATTTGTCGGGCGTTTGAGCCCTGAATTGAATGGAACGTGGATGACCTGAGATGTTAAAAAGTGTAGGTAAATAAATCAAATCAACAAAAATTAGACTCACACTATATAAAAGTAACATCTGTGTAACAAGTGCCAATTCAAGCGGCATGTCTTTCAGCATAAAGTATTCGTGATTGATCGCAACATTTCAGACAGATCCAAGAAAATGAATAGTTCCATTTATGGCCGACTATAAAAAGTGTCTATAAGCCGGTTACAACAATGGGTACCTGATTCTCTGTTTTCCAAACAGCAACGAAATAACATACAGTTGCAAATGTTAGTGAGCAATCAGTACGAAGTACAAAGGAAACTCAAATTGAAGATCAAGATACTGAATACTGTTTCTTCGCAAATGTATATTCCACTGTGCAAGTACTTTCTTCCAAATTATTCAAATGCCGCATTATTTTAAAACTGATAGAACTGCAGATTTGAACGTAAAATAAATAAGGGACTTTGTTTAAATAAAAGTAAGGGTTTGCTGACAAATAAGGGTATTGCAGGGGTTTGTGATGCATGTGTAGTGGTCATCCATCTCAAGGCTAAGGAGTATTTTTCAGAATTTATAAGAGAAAGGAGAAAACGATCAGCATTCTAATAATCCGCATCTGCCCTTAAGTATATGGAGAACTTTATTAAATTCTGTTTTGATGCAATGTCCTGATACTGACCATTTACCGTGACTTCAATGTGTCATTTGTGCTACTGTTCTGGGAAATGAAGCCATCGTACTCACCCGACATCTCACTTAAAGTATCAACAAACCGGTGGAATTCAATGTGCAAAAGAGGTGCACTGAAAATCGCAAACTCTGATCACTGACACTTCACTCCTGACATAACCTATGTGATTTTTTATTTTGTTTATTTACGGACGCTCTTTAACATCTCAGGTCATCAGCGTCCCATTCAATGCGGGGCGTGAAACGGCCGACAAATTTTGCTCTGAGGCCTCTTCTTTCAGGCTTGAGGTTCTTTTACATGCCGTAAATGTACAACACGAGACCCACGGCTTTACTTCCCTTCCGAAGGAAGTCATACTTAGGATTTTTAGGCGCAAAAAAATCCGTCGATCCTGACCGGGATCGAACTCTCGCTCTTCGGTTTAGAAGGCAAGTATGGTACTACTACACCACCAGGGCCGACAACCTATTTTATATTATTAAATGTAAAAAACCGCTTGACATAAGCAAAGAACTTAGCCTTCTTTGCCTTCTTGGAGTGCTGCTTGTGATGAAATATTCGGCCAGTTAAAATGAAGGAGATTCCAGTTTCGAATAATACTGAAAGGCAAATACATGGCTGGCAAAGGATACAGAAAATCATCCAACTGAAATAAAGAATTAATCGAAATTGTTTGTATTACAAGCGGATGAATTCTGACAGCATATGTGCGATACATTTGACTGTGATAAAAGAGACAAAGGAGGATATTTTAAAAGTTTCTGAATTGCCCACACACTACTGTTAGTGAAATGTTCATAGTTTTAAATTATTTTGTTGAAGGGATAGGTTTCGAATGGAAAAATTGCATTGAAGTTTGTGTTGTACAGGCAAAAATTTAGGATATGGCGGGTATTGTCAACGCATTGCTTCATTCATAGGTAAAATCTGCCCACCAAAAGTATATATATAAACTTAAACTATTAAGAGTATTTATGTAAAACAAAAAGCATGCTTTCAATACAAGACTTAAAAATATGTGCAATAAAATGGCCTGTGATCATTAAAATGTTCTTTTCCTTTGAGAAGTTCATCATCTGTCCCGCGGTGAATTTTTAAAAGGGTTATATGAAGTTGAGCGGTTCTAATTGATGAGAAAAATGATACCGCCAGAGGTGGCTCAGATCATCATCATCATAAGCGGAGGCGGGGGTCCGAACCACCCACCCTGACTGAGGTTTTTCCTAGGTTTTCTCAGTCCTCTTAATGGTACCGAGATTATCAACGGGCAAATGACTAGAAAGTATATTTTATGAAAATTTGGATTTCTGGATAAAAATGTAAAATGAATATTCAGATTTAAGTGAATTAGCAGTGATATTCTTCTTTGTTTCTCCACCACATATATTTTTGAAGGTGGATTTTCTCTCTTGAGTGTGCTTAAAATAAAATCTAAGAGGCACTTGCAGCTGTCCGATTGTTCGTCCCATAATTTATGTGCTGGCGAATAGATAACAATAAAATCTTACTGGTCTAAACATTGCCTACAAAAACTCTCATTACAGCTAGCAGCCTGGAATGTTTATTGACTTCTAGTCACTAGAAAAAGAACCAAATTTGTTTTCCTCGAATGCATTCGTTACTTTCATTTTTATTAGTAGTTTATTTGTATTTTTTCCCCGTTCTTTTGCTGTAGGAGTGAACGTCTTCAAAGTACGTTTTTGTTAATATTTACATCAGCATTCATTTCCGATAACGGGTAATATCATCTCCTAGAATGGGAACCTACCCCAGTGATGTGGGGAGAGGGAGTCCTTACTAGTTCTATAGCAAAAAGGTTACTCGAGCAATGATTGTGTTTTCCAATGAAATGAAATATCTGCACGTTTAAGGGAAAACATGTATGCAAGATCTTAACAGACAAGAAAAGAACTTATAAATAGCCCATTCATCACCATGTTTGAAATCATGTTCTAAGATTCTTCGCACTTACCATAACACAACTGGAGAAGTTTCCACACTTCTCTCTTTATGAACTACCTCGTGCTAGTAATAAACATGCTCATCTATCCGTCTTTAGGATCAGATATAAATAAACTGACATACCGAATTACTTTACATAAACTAGCTTTGTAGTTATAGACATTTGGGAGAATTATGACACTCTAATATAATAAAATAAATATTGTTATTCCACTATTTAGGCGGTGGGGCTTCAGAAACCAATCTTAACATCCAGAAGCCATCTCGTTCTTAGAAGTTAACAATAGCATCAATACTTTCAAAAACGTATCTATATTATCTCTGAACTACTAAAATGGCATTTTAAACAATTCAAGAAATTGCTGTGTCTTCCCTAGAGTAAAACGTAATGCATATTTCTATTTCCAAATAGAAACTGTACTTGCGCAAAGTGCAAGCAGCAGTTTTCAATTATATGGACCTTTCATTTCAAAGTCACTTTAAATATTGAGAGGGAAGTTAAAACCTAATGCTGGTAACATTTTAGGTTTCACTCTCATCCACTCTCGCTTAGACTTTCAAATAACACCCCCATATTTTAAAGAGACTGCAATTGTTATTACATATTTTGTTTCTTCATCGTTTTCTGGCAACCTGAACTGCCGTATTGTTTGAATTTGATTAATACTATAACATTACTGAGTATTTTATATAATAATTGCGTTTTAATAATAAATAGTTTCAAAAAAAGAAATCAGAATTTAAGCGGATCAGTCAAGAGTTCGTAAATATTAATAATTATAACTTTATGCAAAATAAATTGCGATTTCGTCTTACAACTGAGCTACTTATTCATTGTTCTGTCCAAATTCAAACAACAGTAACAACAGTCCAGGTTGACAGACAACGATAGAAAATATAACATGTGATGATAATTGAATTCTCTTTTAAAGCATAACAACAAAGGTAGGAGTGCCATTTGAAACTTAAAAGTGGCAATAATTGGAAATGGGAAGGTGAAACCTAAAGTTTAATCAAAATTGGTTTTTAAATTTAGGCATTATTTTGATTGTTGTTCAAATTTGGACAGAAGAAAAAACAAGTCACTTAGTTGTAGGATGAAAAAGAGGCATTTTAGGCAAAATTACAATTATTAATAATACATTAATTAAGGAAATAGAGTAACGTTTTTAAAAATCATATACATTATGCAATATGGGTAGCGATAGTTGCTGTACGTGAAATAATCCATCGCAAAATGAAGGGCTTTATATGTGAGCCTTAGATTTTTCTGGGCGCCATTTGTTTGTGAAGGTGTGTCTTCAGTCTTGCACCACACACTTGCTGAGCGCTGGCTGTTGTTGACCCTAACAGGTCGTTGCAGTTAACCTCCTTGCGTTAAACGCTCACTGGTTAACCGCGATAGTTAAACTTGAGGCAAGCATTCTTTATGCAAAGCCACAGGGAGCCTGCAGTACAGCTAGGTTAAATTCATAGATGACGCTTAACTCTTCCTTTCGACTTTTCCCTAGAATTCACCAGACTCAACAGACTTTTGTGCAATAAAGTCCTTGATAGGAGATGAGGAGCAACTTAGTTCATTATAATTTCATGTTGTTTTTTTTTTTCTGTTAGGCACGGGCAAAAGTATGGTTTTCCTGTTAAGAAAACAAATAATACCAGAATGAACTATAAGCCAAAGTGATTTTACATATAATGAAGTTATATTTTGCAAATTTTTTGTTTATAAACAACATGCTATGAAACTCTATTCCTCTGAGCCCATAAAACATTCATCACCTTGTTCTTTAATTGCTTTAGTCGCTGGAACACGATTTCCATATTGTTATAGGAAAATAGAGGAAGGTATGAAGAAGCTATCCCAGACGAGTAAGTTTGACGTGACAATCAGTAAAACTTTAGTTCTCCATTGTTAACACAAAATTTGCATTTTTTGGATAAAGTTACCTTTTTATGTTCTTTACTAATGTAAATTATCTTAGAGTCATCTCTTAGAAGATAATCTGTGAATGGCGTGCTAACAGTATATAAGAATTTCAACAAACTTTATGAGTATTGCCTTTTGTTTTGTTGCAAAATGGTTATTTCCCCATTTTTTCTTATACAGCAGAATGTTTAAGAGGTGATAAAGGTAACGAACCAAACATTCATTTGCACGGTGGGGAACCGGTCTTGTATATTGATAACACATCAGTCAGCGGATGTAGTGCTGTATTATATCAACAAATAACAACTTATACGCTCGGCAGAAGCTCTTATTGGAGCATTAATAAGAAGCCTAAAATCTACGCTTGTGAATCGCATTTGACACTCGCTTAGCTTTGTCTGTTGAGTTCTGCTCGGATTGATAAAAAGCACACAGTTGTGCTGCCAACTGCAACGGTAAAGCTGTGTGAAGTTGTTCGGTAAACTGCATTCTGAAGGATGCTGACAAAAGAAGAGGCGGCGGCGGCGGTTACAAAATATATTTGTTACAAATCTAACTCATTTATGTCGCAGTGTCCTGGGGCCGTACGTGCTTTTCCAATACACTAGGAACACAAATTTAAAAATGCACAAACCAGTATTTAACTCTTAAAAGTCAATATATAATTATGAAATTAATAAATGGAAAAGAAGTATATATAATGGAAAAAGTTGCTATAGGCAAAAAAATGAAATAAAAACAACAGTTATCAGTATAAAAGTAAATAACTTACACTTCCTCACGTATGTCGGTCTTGGTGGTCTAGTGATAAACCTACTTGCCTTCTAAACCCAAGATCGCGGGTTCGATCCCGGCCAGATCCGATGGATTTTTTCGGGAGTAAAAAAATCTTAAGTGTGGCTTCCTTCGGAAGGCAAGTAAAGCCGTGGACCCAGTGTCGTACATTAGCGGCACGATAAATAACCTCAAGCCTGAAAGAAGAGGCCTCTGAGCAAAATTTGTCGGCCGTTTCACGCCCTGAGTTGAATGGGACGCTGATGACCTGAGGTGTTAAAAGATTTTTTTTTTAATTTGGTTTATTTCCAGACCCCTTCTTAATTTAGAAACCCTCGTTCTCAGCTGTTCCTGGTAGCAGATCGCCCTAATTATTGCCTGATCTCCGTGAACAATTCGTAGCCACTACTTCACTGCTCGGATCCTGCATTCTACAATCTCGCTATAGACATCAAATACCCTAAGGACTCCACAATTTGCCATACCCCTCCCCACTCTTTAAATACCTGTCAGAAAATCGGTTCTCACCCGATCCAATTTATCTGTTCGTTCCCAAAAGTTATTGTGGATTGTACTATTGGCCCATATACTGTCTTAAACAGCCCTATCGGCACATCTGGAACTCCGCTTCCCATACGAAGAGTTTCTGCGGCTTTCATATTCACTTTAAGTTTCGCCCCATCAATGTGTTTCGCCCATCTTCCATTCATCAAGAAAGTTGCCCAAGGTACACGAAATTCTTCGCGTTATCTAGTCTCCGTGCTGCACATGTCCATGTCTTTGCTTTGCTATAATAGTTCCGTTCTTGAAGGCCACAAACTTTCTTTTACTTGTATTCACCATAAATAACCAAGTATGACAGTATGTCTATAGTCTGTTAAGTCCACGCTGTAGTAGTAGAAGCAATTGTCATGTTGTCAGCGTATAACAGAGCTGGTACTTGTATATCTCCCAGCGTAGGTGACGTCGTATTTTCTTGTTGTAATGCCTCGATTATGTCAACAAAAAGATTAAAGAATAGGGGTGAAAGATACAACCCGGTGTTACACCTCTCCGACTAGAAAAACTGCCCGATCCTGTCCCTGTTCCTGGCCCACTTAACGCAGAATTCCACCTTTCTGTATATCTTCTTTAGTGCTAGAATCTTCTTCTTCTTTTTTTGACATCACCTTTATCTGTAATTTGTGCCATAGTTCTTCGTGATGAACGGAATCAAATGCTTTTTTGAGATCGACAAAAACACAGCGCAATTTTCCCCGTTTGTTTTAACCTTAATGTGTTCATAATAAATGCATTGGTAATGGCACTGTATCCCCCCTGAATCCCGACTGAAATTGTAAAATTTTGCGAAAATCCCTCAAATTCATATTCTTTAATTACAAAATTCTACCATAAATTTTCCCCATATTCCGAAGCAGCGTGACCTCCTATAGTTGTCCGGAACCCTTCCCCTTATATATCTGGTGAATAATTCGAGTAACTCAACAAGCTGTGTGTTCCCCTTTATTACATATATTGTTAAATATTCGAAGTAACACCAGACCAAACTTCTTAATGTATGAGCCCGCTTTAAACAACTCCGGCGGTAACCCATCCCGCCCCGGTGCTTTTCCCTGCTTAAAACATCTAAATGCCTTTGAAATCTCAGTGTCTAGCATTGGTATTTCTAGCCCTCCTGCTCCCAGAGGTTCCTTCCTGATCCCATCGGTGAAATGTTCCTTCTAGACCTGTGCCGAAATTTCATTGCATGCTGAGCCCTTTCCTGGAACTTTTCTGATCACCTGCCTGATCTCTGTGGTATTCCCCCTTCCCACCGCCTCCTAATTTCCTGTTATTCTCTCCTGCCATTTTGCTTTTTTTTTTAATTGTCTTTATATTTTTTTTCGCTTCTGGGTAAAAGCCCTGCGCTCTTCATGCCCTCCTACCCTTCGAAACATTCTTAGTGCCCTCTCCGCGTATTTCTTGGCATTTCTGCATTCCTGGTCATACCACCCTGATGCTTTTTGCCCTTCCCTTCTATTTCTACATTTCATTGTCAAGCTAATTAGCTTAATAATTTCAACTACTACGCTGTCTCGACCTCATTGCCCTTCACACCTGCCCGTATGTTAGCCAGAAAAACTTTCGCTTGCTGTGCTTTCCATCTGTACCTGTGCATTACCTGCCTCCCACCCTCTCCTTACCACTGGCATAACGTGTGTTGCATCCATCTATTTGATAATTCTAGCATGACAGGGCAGTGATGTGACTCAATGGGATCTCCAACCAAGAAGTCTCTAATTTTGCCTATTAAATTTTGACTGACTAGCACAAAGTTAATTATACTGCCACTATTTGTATTTATGAATGTAAGTTTCCCTTCGAAATCGCGGCCGTATTTTCCATTCACAGTCTCCAAGGAGAAAGCGTCACAAAATGCCAGAAATTTCCTACCTTCCTTATTCAATATTCTACCTTTTGTTTTACTTTGAGCAAAGATTGAAGAAGCTGTTCTTCCTATCCCTCCTCCTCCCTACCCCTCTCTGCCGGTGTGATATTTTCCCACCCTATCCTGGCGTTGATGTACCCCATGATCACATTATCCGCTACTTGGATTTCTGTCCTAAGGTCTCTGTCATGTTACTAGAAGTTATAATTTGCGTATATCGACACTGCTGGCTGATTATAATTTCCTAAGTTTCCTCCCATCCCCGGCAAAATGAATTCCAATTACCTTCCAAATCTGTTTATTGTAGATATGTAAGTTCCCATTCTAGACCGAAAAGAAAGGGATACTCCCCCTGGCCATCGCCCTTTCTTGCTTCTTGTTTCACGCTCCTTACTAATACTATTAAATTGTTAAGTTCCACATTATCACTATTCTTCAGCCACGTTTCTGTCAAACAAACGACATTCGAGTCTTTGAAAAAGAACAAAATCCTATCACTGCCCATTCTCTTTTTGAATCCCTCGATATTCCAGGTAGCGATTTTCAGAGGCAGGAGGGGGCCTATTGTTTCTTTGCAACAGCTCATCTGCTGCCCAACCTGCGATTGGCACCCTTTTGCATTGTTCTGGAGTTGGATCTTAAGGACCTGCGGTCAGGCAGCGGCGACCTTCGCTGCCCTTGCTCTCCTCCCTTCACTCCTCACCTTGGCTCTTACCTCCCTCCTGTTCTGTTCCGGTTACTGTCCCTTTCTCTGTTGCTGGAATTCCTCCGTCCTGGGTTCATCCTCTCCTCTCTCAGCTCCTTCTATCCTTGCACTCCGTGGCTGCTTCTCCACCCTCCTGCTGGATTCGACTTCCGTTTGTTGCTCCATTATCTACCCCTCGTACCAACTCCAAACTCTCCCATCGACGATTAGTTTATCGAAACAAAGCATTACATGACACCCTTGTCTTCTTGCATCAAACAAGTGTGTTTCAAAAAGTTGCGTTTCTTCCTCACCCGTCGGCTGAAATCTTCTCCAATGCTGATTACCGTGCCCCGGAGAAATCTGGCATTTCGTAGTGTGTCCACCTTCATTTTGTAGTGGGATAATTTGCACGCTATTGATTTCTTTCCTCCTCTCCATCTTCCTATCTGGTACACCGTATATCACAATATTATTTTGCCGCGATTGATTTTCCAAACACTCCACCTACTTTCCATGAGCATGACCCGTTGGACAGGTCTTCCATCTCCTCCGGTTTATTCGGGTGCCAGTTTTTGAACCCGCGCAGCATTTACTCTCTTAACTGCTCAAATAGCTGCTTCACTATCTCCATTCTCGCACTCGGAGGCACCAAGAAACACGTCCGTCCCCTTTGCCGGTCAGGTGGTAACTCCGACAAGTATAAGCACGTGGTGTTCTTTGCAGTTGAGGGTAACATGCAGCGTAAAGCTGGGCGTTTACGAAGTGCGCGGTGTTCTTCTTTGCAGTTGGTACACAAACGTGGAACACAAAGACAGGGGGGTATGCAAGACTCTCAGATCATTTTTCCCTCAAGCTTTCTTAGCCACTACAGGCTTTTGGCCTAATCCTATACCTCCGTCTATGTGACATCATGACAGAGGACATTATTACAAGCTGGTCTCCTTTACGCGGCTGCTTTATCAGAGGTTTATCAGCTTTATCAGCTCTCTTGTCAGGCTGCTTCCCAATGTGTTCACGAGGCTAGGTGGAATTTTTGAACCTCCTGGTCTGCAGACCAAGGGAGCTATTCTCTCAGATCATAACTTTTAAAAATGCCTTTTTGAAGGAAAAGCGATTCACAGTAATTGATAACCGAGGCAACATTTTTGACTATATAACATCGCTTTTCCCACGTTATCAACAAACTGTGGCATTTGTTCATAGTGGAGTAACATATCTGTGTCCAATCCAAATATAGGATTGAGGAGAAGGCAATTTCCTGAAGAACAGATGTTTTTTCTTTAGTGATTGTGCAGACAAAGAATGATGCGTTCTTTGCATTGACGTTTTGTGATTTACGTATACCAAAAGTTGCATGGAATATTGTTTTATACTTTGCCACAAGAACAGTTAAATTAATAACGTTTTGGTTTTATTCGCTGAACCACCCGTTTTTAGTTTTACTTTAAGTTTTAAACAACGCAAGCAATCAAAATATTTTAAAATTATATTCATGAAATTTGGTCATAATTAAAATGAACCAAACATGTACATGAACTAAAGATACGGTACAACAAAATTATTTGAGTGAAAGTATTATTTGGTATACAGATGATCCACAGACAAGCCACCTGTATCATACCGTCGCGAGTGGTCGAGGTCGTTAAGGCCAGTCTCGTGAGCGGGAGGTCTGGGATTCGATTCCTACCAGGACCGTCCTCTCTGACTGAGGGTTTTTCCAGGTTTTCCTCGGTCCTCATAAATGGCAAATGGCGGGGGGTACCCTAAACTTAGGGTTGGAACGCTTTCTTCCTTAAAAAAACTCCTTTTCAATTTATCTTTTCATCTCGTGTATCAGTGTCCACCGCCTGTAGTGACTCAGAAGTTAAAAGGGCGTTAAATACTATTAAAATACCTGTAGCATAGTTAATCATGTAGAATAACTTGAGAAATGTTCACTAACACAAGCTATCCTGATTTTGTTTTATTAAAGTAATTGAACAAAGGCATATCTTTAATGCCATCCCGCACATGTAGGTTTTCTGTGAGTAACCGTTTAGCGTGGCGTATTAAGTAATTAGTATCTGTGTAACAATAAAGTATTAATATTTGTTACATCTTTAGGAGTTGCGGTCTATAAAGACTTAAAATACTTTAACAAAATATCTTCAAACCCTGCTGACCTTGTCACAGAGCAAATCTGTAGAATTATAATGTGTGCCAGGTCATGAAAGTATGGAAGAAAATGAAGAAGCAGAAAGTAGAACAGAAAGAGAGTAAACAGTTTTTTATTATACCTGAACATATCTGTGGAATCAGCAAATCGTTTGCAAAATTCGCAGTTAAAATATGAACCAGGTAAGAAAAAAGGACTAAATACATAAATTGTATGAGTACCGAGGTGAGCAAAATGTAAAAGGACACAGCTTAAATCTCGCTCTTACATTTGAAGCGGAAGAAATTATGGAGAGCAGTTGCATTAATTACTGGACATGAACCGTTCAGTAACGCAGACTGTAGACTGGTTCAAGGAAATCCGAGCTGTAGAAGAAACTACTAAATATATAATACTTGAGGTCCTGGAAAGCAGGGGAGTTTCAACTCTTTGGAAACCTCATTACAGAACATTATTCCATAAGAGCACAGGTTCTTGGACTTGTGAAAACAGTGCGTTTCTGTAAAAGATAAAGGGTAGCATAATATAAGCCTTAGGTTGACGTACGAGGGCTTTGACTATTCCATTAATACTCCAGGTACTGCCACCATCACTATCACTATTACAGCAATTCAACAAAATATTTATTGAAATGTTATCGTGTTAGAAAAGTATGTTTTATTAAATCGGGGTAGTTAGGTATATTTCTCTGGCTTTTAAGGCTTTCCCTATTTTAATGCATTATATATACTGGAAGTCCCAGAATTCAACCACACAACTTGCAAGGATTGTGGGAAACCGTAAATAAGCATTTTGAGATAGGGAACTAATGGTCTGTGCTTTCTAAATTGCATGCAATGGCATACAATCTGTTAATGGTTAGCACGCTACTGATTAAATCTCTAGGTGAGGAAAAATACAGGTGCTTCACTTCCTCAAGGTACTGTCCCTGAATAGCGCTAGGGTTAAAGGCGTACTAGGTACGGCGGCGATAGATATTGTGATGGAGGAAGAGGTGCGAACCTCCCTAACTGCTTTTTGTTTTAACTGATTTTCGTAGTTTCCGTTTTATTTGGCTGTGAATAACAAGGTAACTTTAAACTTGTAAAGATAAAGCCATTACCCAAGCGTTTATCACCTTGACCTGTGATGTACATGTAATATTGCACGTGCAAGTACATTTCAAAATTACAACACGTTTCCTCCACTCTAGCCAATGATGGTAGACACCGTTAGTACTTAAAAGGAAATATAAAGTTTTTTCTCTAGAGTAAAGGAAAATTTTACCTGAATGAAATCAAATTTCTAAGAAAAAATAAGCAAGCTGCATTCTAGCTTTTCACCGCTGCGTGAAAACCAAATAAAAGTAAATAAGTTTAAAAGAAGTATTTTCAACGCAAAAAATAAAACAGAGATCACCAGAGAGATTGTTCGATGGGACGGCCGGCAACTTCTCTGTTAAAAAGTGCACCTGCGAAGAAATGATCCTCGCACTGTCTCAAAAAAATCTGAAGTGTTACGAACTTCATCACAAGCAGCGAAGACCCGTTCTAGTAACTGCTTATCAGTGTCAACGAGGCTCTTAAGATGTTCCTATTAAAATCTAGGGAGTTGACGTCCAGAGAACGCAGTGACCAATTTACAGGACCACCTCTTCCAATCCACTTCCCAGGAAGCACACCATTGAGATAATCTCGTACTTCCACACTGAAATGGGGAGGAGCTCCATCGTGATGCAACTACATATCTGACGTCGGATGTTCAGAGGGACATCTTCTCAAAAACACAGGCAAACATGGGTGAGGAACTGAAGATACACGTGCCCTTTTAACCGTGTAGGAAGTAGATGCGGTCCAATTGTTTAATTGGGCGCAGTACCCGGCAACACATTTGTGCTCAATGTGTACTGATTGCCTCCATCACTGCATGTGACTGCTCATACTCCCATACATGACTGTTCTTGTGGTTCAGAATTATTCCACCTCTTGTGAACATGGGGCCTCGTCAGTGAAAAGAACCGAGGAGAAGTCAGGCTGCTCATTCTGCCGCTCCAATGCTCACCTGCAGAATTCTAATCCAGGACCGAAGTCCGCTGGCCCCAATGCCTGCACCTTAAGTTGATGATAGGGAAATAGTTGTTCTGCGTGCTGGACCCGATACACGCTGGACTTGTTTTTATTCATGGCCCTGGCAATTGCTCGGGTGCTGGTGGAAGTTACCGCCCAAACCCCGGTAAGTACCTCCTCTTCAAAGACTGGAGTAAGATACCTTTGGTTTGCACCAGCATCGGGTCTGTGTAATATTAAGGATACAGTTTCCCGCAAACGCCGATGGACATTTTGGAACGTCGAGCGGTATGGATGATGACTGCCTGGAAATCTATCCCTGTACAGCTGTGCATCTACAGATGCATGTCCTCTTGCTTCCCCATAAATCAAACCCATATCAGCAAGCTCAGAAAATGAAAATTCGTTAGCCATGTTTCGGAGCAACTGTAAAGTCTGTTGCATTTGATACACAAAGCAGAAAATATCCCATTAACCACTCAGCTAACTTTATCAGTCCCTAGCACTGGCAAAGAAAGCGACCGGTGACAATTTCAGTAGTAGGGATTATTTTAAGCGGGTAATTTGCTTGATGTACATGTAAACCTGTTTGCTCAGTTGGTTATAGCGTCATGCTATAGGATCGCATTAAAGAAATCGTTAATAAAAATTAATAAACCTACTTTCTTTAATATAATTTATGAACATGCATTTCATTAATTCGTTGCAATTATTTGGCATACATATTGACAAAGTTTAGAATATTATTTTACTAACACCAATTTAAATTGAGTGATATGCCAGGCATTTCTTTAGGTTCTTTGGTTCCATTGATTAAACTCAACAGTAGGTTGGAAAGAGCCTTTTCACGTCTCGGAACGTCCCTGCTGTAACCTTTCCGGGAATGACATCCTCTGTAGGCTCTTGTTTTCCGTTTAGGAGTTTGTTGACTGCGGATAAGATAGAAAAATCTAACATTTGTTTTTATGACTATCTTGAGTCTGCGAAGCACATTCCGATCGACACAGTAAAGTCTGATTAGTGTTCTTGATAGGAATAAATTGCAGCTCTTGCCTAGAAAGTCGTACTCAGTATTATTCATACTGTTGCAGCGTAACTCAAGTTGCTCCTAATTTATGCATTAAGCATTATATTCCTGTTCACTGAAAGTACGCACAAAAATAGTTGTACACGAACTCGTGAAGGTAAGTTCTGTAGTTTGAACCCCGTCAAGGCCGTCCTTCCCAGACGTAAGGATTGTTTCCAATTTTTCCTCATTTATCATCAGTGCTAAACACCTACTCTAAATTTAGGCCTAGAACAATTCCTTTCCAAACTTTTTTCCCAATACAGCATTTAATGTTATCTAACATCATCGTTCACAAAGTGATGCCACAGTTGTAAAAATAGACGTTATACTTATTAACAACAGCTGGATACTCCACTAATAAATGCATTTCATGTTTCACATGTTGGACAAACTTTTTGCAACGGCTTCAAGCCAAGTACCGAAGTTATCACATCTTGCAGGACTTCTCAAAGGATAAGGAAGTTTTAGATAATTAATTCTACTTTTTTATGATATATGTTTAGGAGCTTTTTGGAGCTTTCACAAAAATGTACTTTGTTCTGTAAATTATATTATTGACTGGATAGCACCTCGTATTTGCTCCATCAATATTTGAGGTCTAGAAGTTATAGAATTGAATGTATCATAGGGTTTAATAACTTAAATGCTTAGTTTTTAAGGGATAATTGGGAGGTAGAAGAAAATGAGGCAGACATGTAAATTACACAAATAAGAAATGAAGTGCCTCGACTAGTGCTGGAGACTAATGTATTCCCAACATTCCCTTCTCCTTCCAAGGTCGTTCAAGGTTCAGTACTGGCTACTGAAAGAGTACTAGCTAACTGCTAGTGGTTATACTAGTCATTCTAGATGTTTTTAAAGTAGTATGTTCATTGTACTGAGAACAAAAGCACGTAAGTTGGGAGTAGTAAATAAAATTTAAGATAACTATTTCACTCACGTGACGTCATCTTAAAATCGACCAATGAAATGAAACAAAATTTTGAATTTTCACCCATCACACCCGGATTACGGAATGAAATCGTCCAAAAACATATATATAAAATCAGTTTTATCACGCGACGTGCATTTGTCTTGTGATCAGTGTAGCCAACTCTATACCTCCACTATATAATTCCTGAATACGCATCACTGACCACTTTTGCTAGAGGCGATGGGGAATTATTGATGACAACAAAAGTATGGACAATCGACAATCGTAACGCAAAATGGAGGGTTCTTTAAAGCGTTTTGGGATGTTACACATGTGCAAACTGATCTTCTCATTAGGAATTCCAAACCGTTGAATACAAAGAAAGACAGAGAAAATGTATGTTGTTTTGATTTTCATAGTTGGTATTAGAAAATCGAACGGTAGCGATTGTAATAGTCGACTTTTGTCCATTTTAATCTTACGGTTTCTGAATAGAATAGATATTCATAAGTATAACAAGTGTTAATATTCTGTGCGCCAATTTAAAAAATATATATTACTTTTATTCTTATTCTGTTTATGAAATAGTCCTAAACCCGTATTTTACTCTTCTCTATTGGCGTTACTGATAATCGGCATTCTTCTATCGCAAGATTGCTGAAAAGGTTAAGTACAAATATATAATTTCACAATTTTGTAAGCCAAGTTTAGAGGAATTATATTTAAATTTTCATTTTGTTCGTGAAATGGTCCAAATAAATATCACTCGAAAGTCTGAGCTTTCCAGATAAATTCACGAACGTAACTTGGAAAGGTTCTACTTTTAAGTTAACGTAGAGAACATAACTGGAGATTACTAATAATTAATGTTTTAATAGTATTATTGCCCTTTTTTCTGCTGAGGCATCACAGGCGGTGGACATTGATGATATATGAGACAAAATAATAAATTGGGCTATTGTTATTTTAAGGAAGGAAATGTTGCAGCCTAGGTTTAGAGTACCTCTCCGACTTCTGCCATTTATGAAGATTCAGGAAAACCTGGTGCTAGCAGAACTTGAGCCCCAGACCTCGCGCAAACGTATTACATAATACCTTAACGTCCCCGGCCGTCCGTGGCGACTATAATTCGTGTGATGTTCATTTCTTCAAGGATGAGGAACCAATAAAATCAGAATTCAGTTATCCGCCAAGCACCACCATATCATGTGAATTTGTTTCCAGCATTTGTATTCGGAAGGAACAGGAGGAATAAGAATGGAGAAAAGTCCAATCTCTGGTCATGATCCATAGCTACCGTTATAGAAATGGAAACTGCTTCTTTGACCTTTTGATCATAGGCCTTTGGACGATAGTGGAGTTGATAATCGTTTAGTCTAACACGAAAATATATAATTTCCTCTTTGAAAGTTAACGACAGAATTCGCGGTGTTCATCTATGGGTCAGATTCTGTCTCTTCCCAAAAAGCACTTAAGTCGTTTTCTACATCTTTTACCCTTGTTGATCTGTTCGCATTTACTATACACATGTTCGAATGGCGTTATAAGGAATGCAGCAACATCCAGCAACTATTAATTATGTTTAAACATGTTTATGTATTATATTTAGGTTTAATGAAAAAGATCTATATGTTCTGTACTTGTTTACTAAGGAAAATAATAAAACCGGTTTACATTAATAGGTGTATACAAAGAAGGTGTATACCAAAGAATGCGGAGTTTATACCTGTGTCAGAACAAGCAATGATGATAACAAAACAGTAACAATACTTTAACTTAAATTTGCAATTAAATATATAATATTAAAATAGTCGTACAACATGGTTTATTTGCAATTAGGACAGTAGCGTTTTAAAAATATATTTCTTGCATCTACAGCAAAGCGTGTTTATTTTGTTGTCATTCTTAGATAATATATACTTTATATCTTGCATGTATGACGCCAGTAATTGCTGCAGCAGAAGACACTTGAAGTGCACTTTTCCACTACGATACAAGCCTCTTGGGTTGTGGGCAAAAATGTTCCGGAAAACATAGGAGACATGCCAAGCGATTTTTCTAATTCTTCTCTTTTAATTCTAATTTGGATTTTTAGCACCAGTTTGCAACAGCGTTGAAGACAGATATATCGAGAATACTATAGAATCATTGAAAACGGTTTTTTTTTTTTTTTTTTTTTTTTTTTTTTTTTTTTTTTTCCCCGCTTGTAGTGTAGTATAGGTACATCTGGTTTAATATGACCACAGGCTATTTGATTGCTTTGTAATGCAGTATCAATTGTGGCTTCTTATCATCTCTAGTACTGAAGTTTAATCGTGATGAAATTTGCTAATACGCTCTTTTTGTACGTATTTTACAATGTGAAATAAAAAACTAAAATGTGCATTTCTTTGTTCGTTATTTGCTGAGGTAGTTCTGTTGTGATTTTTCTTATTGTCCCATGAAGAGTCAATTTCCTTTTGAGAAGGAGTTGCCACAATCGTATGAAGTGAAGTTTTCACACGTGTCATTATGTTTTTTAAATTCAGTTATTTTCCAAAAATGTCAATTTAAAAATCGTGTAAAGGCAATAACATATTAGCATACATTTATGTTAATTTATTAACAGAAATTACTAAAGTGGATAAAAATTATTTATCGAGTCATATTTATTTGAACAATTTCTTTTTAAAAGATTGGTAACTCGTAAAATACAATGAGATAGTTAATGTCCCACAACTTAGATCGGCCGACCAGCGGACCTACACCCTACACCCACATCCACACCCACACCCCTCCAACCGCTGAAATTCCCCAAGTGGCATTTGCGGCGCCATTTTCTCTTTTATTCAGATGTGAGCGGGATTTCGACAGTTGGGTAGTTGAGTTGTGAAGCAGAGAGTGAGATTTCATTAAGCAGTATAGTAGTGTTGTGTATATATATACATACACATACACACACACACACACACACACAGACTGTGTTATATATTCATCCTTAGAGCATCCAGCACGTACAGAAGGTCGTATAGCAGAATGAGACAGGCATTTAGATATCAACCCGCTTCCAATATGAAAAATAATATGCAAGTTAGTTTAATGAAACAAGTTCTATGACTGACCGGCAAAAAATCAACGGAGTTGCGCCGTATATTTGATTCCAGAATTATTGGCCTTGCTTTGTGGCCTCCTCGTTTCTCAGATCTTACAGTTTGTAATTTTTATTTTTGGGGTACATTGAAAAATGCAGTATATTCAACTAACACTCACATACTTGAAGAACTTAAACATTCGAACGAATTTATGTCCGTTAGTAATGGAGAACTGATGTATGTCAGTGATAATTTCTTAAGATGTGTATTATGTGTCAGGGAAAATGGGCGATATTTCTAGCACCTAGCTTAAGAAGGTTGGGTACCAAACTGTATATACACACTGGCGGCAACCCGAAATCAATCCGCCGGCCGGCTAAACTAAGTATCGGCACTTTTAAACTGCTGTCACTGTATTAATAATTTTATATTTTTTTTTTTTTTTTTTTTTTTTGAGTAGTGTTTAACGCCCGTTTTTACTACTGAGGCACCACAGGCGGTGGACACTGATGATACATGAGATGAAATGATATATTGGGAAAGGATATTTTTTTTTTTTTTTTTTAAGGAAGGAAGCGTTCCAGGCCTAAGTTTAGGTACCTCCCCGGCATTTGCCAGTTATGAAGACTGAGGAAAACCTGGAAAAAACCCCAGTCAGGGAGGACGGTCCTGGCGGGATTCGAACCGCAGACCTCCCGCTCACGAGTCCGTGCCTTAACGACCTCGGCCACCCGTGGCGGTAAATTTTATAATTAATTAAATAACAAAAGCGTAACATTTATAATCGTGACAAAGTGTATTAATTTTTATTAACAAGTGAATTTGATTTCGGATCAAATATAGCTGAACATAACAACAGCATGTAGTCGCCAGTAAAGATATATATTGAATTAAAATCCTCAAGTCTATGAAAGAGTAAGGGAAAATTGGTTTTTGTGCATACTGTCTTTTATAATGCGAATGCTGATAGTTTGCCGGTAATTTCATTGAACTTAACGAATGTATGTTGTCATGATAATTATTTCGAGACCGGGAATCAAAAAATAACTATCTCATAACATTTCAAGTTTAAAACTTAATTAAATTACCTGGTGACTTTAATTTTATCATACTGTGAACAACTAAATGTTGCATATTTCAGGTTACATTACTAAGTTTGAGGAAAACAATTTAACCGAATTAGAGGTGACAGGAATAAAAGTCTCCTTGGAGTAAAATCAGGTGAACATTTGAGGTTATAACAACAGCTTATTATGATCTCTTTTGTCGTTTGTGGTTGTAATATCTGTGTATTATGAACTTTTATCATTAGTTATCTATAATGGAACATATTTAACATCATTGTGAGGTATTTTTGGAATTAATTATTTTTCCATGCTAAACTTGAGAGTTTGATGTAAGCGTTCGATTGCTGATACTTTGCTCAGTAATCAAATAAGATATCGCATTGACTAAAAGAATAAAACAAATGAATGTAGGAGAACAAACTTATCACTTATTATTTTTTGACTAACATGTCATTTGCTATCACTGTAATTCGATTCTCCTTGTTTAGTCGAGTATCAGAACTCAATCATTGGCTAAAGGACATTCGCATGGAAATGTCTAGAAGATAACTTTTCTAAAACATAACACTCCATTTTTTGTAATTCGGTTCCATTGACAATTATCATGAAACTAGAAAAGCTCGTTTCTGGAAACAGTAAACTACTAATACGCAAGACTATATATTATTATTATTATTATTATTATTATTATTATTATTATTATTATTATTGTTGTTGTTGTTGTTGTTGTTTGTAACTGCTAAGAAAAATATTGTGCTGCAGTTCTGTTTCTTCTTTCCACATTTGAAGATCCTTTATAAGAAGTTTAATTAAATATTTGATTCTTTTAATCTTAGTGAAAATGTTGGGATATCCCTACAACACAAAATATTTAGTGGAGCTCCATGGTAAATTTTTCAATTGTTTTTAACTACTAAGGCATTACAGGTGGTGGGCATCGATGATACATGATATTACATTTTAAAAAAATTGGAAAGGAATTTTTAGAACAAGGAAGCCTAGGCCTAAGTTTGGGGTACCTCCCCGGCATTTGCCATTTATGAGGACTGAGGAAAACCTGGAAAATCCTCAGTCAGAGCAGTCTTAGGGGGAATGGACCCCAGATCTCCCGTTCACGAATCTGTGCTTTAACGACCTCGAACTCCCGTGTCAATTCTGAAGAAAAATTACTAATTCAGGGAAGAGACATATAACACTTATGGTGGTACTACAAGTGATACGTACCATCAATAACATTTCTGTTCATTTATATCATTGAGCGAAGACTCCTAATAGTGAGCAACTAAGAAACTACAGATTTTATATCGTGTAGCCAAATGATGCCCAGCTATGATATAAACAATTATCATCATGTAAGCTTCTTGATTGTTCTTACAAATGAAAGCATTGTACTTCCTTGTGTTGAAGGTAGAAGAAACAATATCCCACTGAATTTGAAAAGAAAATTAATTATGCGGTATAATTAAGAGTATGGTGGCTAGTCTTCCTGCACCTGCAAACTATTTTTCGTGAACATACACGTCTATCCACGGGTTTTGAACATCTCCACAGACCGCAGGAGACATTAATGGTGAATGAATAACTCAACAAATGTCAAAAATAAGTCCCGCATATCTTGCATATTGTGCCGGTCCTATTCTGCATTCGTTTTTTTTTATTCCTTTTACGTTTAGGAACTCATACAACCTGTTTTGCTGTTTTTCTTTGCGTTTTGAGCAGCATTCAACTGCATGTATAAAGAAAGTAATTAAACAGTTGTCAAGAATACGATAAGATATTCTAATTGATCTCGGTTGTTTTATTTTCAGGTACTGGCGTTCTCTTTGTCCAAAATGCTGCTTAACTAGTGTAAATTAATAGTTTTGTTTTCACTGTGATATATTGAAAGGAAACGGTATAATTTTCTCACTAATTATAGTCTGTTTTAGTTTGTGGACAGAAGACAATACAAATACTCGTTCATTTATCAGTTCATCTATCATTTAATTACTTTTTTCACATTCTAGCACTTAAGCTGAATGTGCATATGTTTGTTCTCAATAGAAATAAAGATAATCTTATTATAGAAAACATATTTGTACCGAAATTCTTGGCTACTTGGTTCTCAATTAGATTTAATTAATTGGTAAGTACAGGAGAGAAATTTTCCCTACTTAAACCGTTCTCAAAAGCGGTTTTTGCCTAGCTTCCTAATTGGGGCACCTGCGAGAGGAAGGGATGAGGTAAGGGAAACACCGGGTTGCCAACATCCAGATACTGTAAAGCACGGACGTAGTTGGGGTTTCTGGCATTGCTTTCAGATAGATCACCCCTATGCCGGCGGAGTTCCTCACCGGCATAGAAACCTTTCCAAAGCACAAGCCACCGCCACACCGCATACATTAAAAGTCCGCTTTTGCCTAGAACAAGAAATTGCACTGCACATTGGAATCATGACAGATATATGTCTTAGTGCTAAGGAAGTTCTTGGTCTTTTTCATTGACAATTCCATTGATGAACTATTCCAGAAGTAGACGACCGGAAAGAAGTTATCGTAGGAAACGTAAGCCCAGGCAGAAACGGATATGCTTTCATCATTGTTTGCGTACAACCAATGAAAATACTTGAGGTGAAATGGGAGAGCGTAATATTCATGAAAAGAAAAGATCATCGCTGCACTCGTCTAAGTGACGAAAGTAATCCACCTAAAATCCAATGTCCGGATGTTTGGCCCCAAGGGATTTGCACGTGGGATCTCCCGCATGCAAATTTCGTCTCTAGCGTTGCAGCCTGAGCTATCTGAAGCTTATTCCTTTATAGAATAGCTTTTATATGTAATGCACATATTTCACGTGGTTTTAATAACTTTTTGAATTAAGCAAGAACGTTTTACTCATCTATTTCCTTTACAGCTTAGCTCTTAGCCTATTGCAGTTTCTCGATCCATCGTTTACGAGGCCACCACGGGTGACTGAGGTCGCTGAGGCATGGACTAGTGAATGAGAGGTCTGAGATTCGATTCCTTTCCTGACAGATATTTTCCAGGTATTCCTCAATCCTCATAAATGACGCTTACCAGGGAGGTACCCTAAACTTAGCCCGGGGTCGCGTCCTTCCTTACAAAATAAAATTCTTTCCTTGTTTATCATTTCATCTCATGATCAAATTCAGGCTAATACAAGCATGCAATACTGTGGAGTGCTCCCATCTCAGTTGAGCTGGCAACTTAGTAAAAGCAATTGCAGAATGTTTACCGTTTCTTAAAGCATTAGTCATTTAATGAACGACTCCATATTTTGTTGTGTAATGGAGTAATCAGGTATTACATGCAATGGAATATCCTAAAATTTCAACGGATAGCTTCTCGTGCATTCTTAACGCAAATAGCGCCTTACCCAAGCGTTGCGAGCGCATATATGCCTCCTTAAAATAATTTCTTGCAATACAGATTCTGTACTTTCGAATGTTCTATTTTACATATATACATCAGTGGACATACTTGTACTTTTTAGATATTTAACACATCGATTTAATTTTGAAATTTGTTTTGAAATTAGTTATTAAAATCCTGGCCAATTTTAAATGTATTTCTAATAGGACTAAAGCAGTAAAAAGTGATGCATTTACCTTTTTAAATACACCAAATTCAAAATATCAAGTTATACAAACCTTGAGCATCAAATGATTTCATATTGCACTGCACCCACAACCTACGCAATTTCAAATAGTCATAGCTAAAGAAATACTTTGAAATGGTGGAGATAAAAATCAATGGGCCTCTTACTTAATGCCTTTAATTCATAGCCATGTAGGTGGCTAATGCGGTAATGCTTGAGACTCGCTTTCGGAAGGTCCCGATTTCAATTCCCGCAGACCTTGGGTTTTTCGTTGTTTCTTCTGGTCACTTAGGTGGATATATATTCCATGAATTTTCCGGTTTGCCATTTCCTTGCCATTTCCTCTGTTTCGGAAGGTCCCGATTTCAATTCCCGCAGACCTTGGGTTTTTCGTTGTTTCTTCTGGTCACTTAGGTGAATATATATTCCATGAATTTTCCGGTTTGCCATTTCCTTGCATTTCATTCGTTGTTTCTGTTACATGGTCGAAATTGCCAGGCCGAGGTGAGCTGGCGCAGTGTGATGGTGGTTTACGGTTTATAAAGGTTTCTGCCTCGATACCTGTTGTGGAAAGAATCTTCTGAGTGGCTCGAACTCCTTAGGGCGGGGGCTCCACCGGCGTCAGCATGTTCTATCCGAAAACATGTTAGGGACCCTGTATGCTTCGGCGCAGTTACTGTCCGTGAATCTGACCGCACGGTGTTTCCCTCACATCATACCTTCCTTCTAGAGGTGCCGCCATTGAGGACGGAGGCACAAAGAGGCAGCCATGAGCAAGGCAAAGTACCGAAGTATCCTACTGCACCCCAAACAATCCACCCTGTAATTCAGTTGAACTCCTACGAACAGAAAGTTTTTAATAGATGTGCGATTTGACCTGGAATGACCATATATCATAGCCGTTCTGACAGAAATCACCAAGTTCAAAATTGTGTTTTTAGATATAAGGATTTTAGGGAGTTTTTCTGGATAAAAAGGGGAAAATCTGTACTTAATGAGAATAAAAGGTATTCGTTACATAAAAGCATACAGAAATATCACATCTTAAGTTCTAACAGGCTTTCTGTAATACAATAATGACACTAATATCTCAAAACATCCAGTTTTGTACTTAGTGACTTCTCCCAAAATGATGTCGGTTTTGTCTTTTAGTAAGCGCAGGCCTCTTACGCTTCAATGCATGTGTGAATATTCTATTTTCATAAAGAAGGGGTTAGTAGTTATTAGCTCATTCAATGAATCTTTCTTATTTCTTTCCTATTTGAATTCGATACTGGTCCTCTTAAGATTTTCGATTCTGTTTCTGGTCCGAGTCTTAACATTTATATCTCCAGCATCGTAATGAATGAATGGTGTTTAATTTTGCTACAGAGGCACCACAGGCGATGGACACTGATGATACATGAGATGAAATGATATATGGGGAAACGATTTATTTTTAAGGAAGAAATCGTTCCAGGCCTAAGTTTAGGGTACCTCCCCGGCATTTGCCATTCATGAGGACTGAGTAAAACCTGGAAAAAACCTCAGTCAGAGAGGATGATCCTGGTGGGATTCGAACCCCAGACCTCCCGCTCACGAGTCCGCGCTTTAACGACCTCGGCCATCCGTGGCGGTGCATTATCGTAAGCTAATAACTTTCGATATATTTATTTATCTGCTTTTGTAAAGTATAAAACATTTCTATTTCTTCGTTTTGCCTTTTTGTTAGCTGCGCATGACAGATATAATCTTCTCTCTCCAATTTCAAACGAAGCTTTAGTTTTTTTTATTGATATTGCTGTAAGTAACAGCATTGTGTTTCCCTTTTATCAATGTTTGTACTAGGTAGCTATTTATGCAAAAGTGAATTCTTATAGCCTTTCAGTTATACCTGTAAGATATTATATCGATATTGAATTTCCTTTCTTCTAACGCTCCTCAGTTCTGTCATTTCATTACTAAATTTTCTGATATTTCAAGTACAGTTGTTAATATTTTTATTGTTCCAGGTTCAAGTACATTTAATACATCCAATTTTATCGATGAAGTTTACGAGTAAGTTGAATTTGGTTCTAATGGCGTTGCGAGCACCAGGCAGAATTAGTCTGTTGGTAGGGCTGCTACCTTCATGCTTCTAGCCTGCATCAATGTGCTCTTACCCCTACAACAAAGTCTGCTCTTTCCAGTCTCAAGACACGATGGTAATCACTCACTTGGCTACCTTCAAAAGGTTCTCACCCGCTACCCACGAAAACGTCTATATCTGAAGTAGTTTTTGTATTATTATTCATTTAATCAGTGAATGTTATTCTTTGTAAACTTTCGCGGGTATTCAAGACAGAATTGTGACTAGGAACCAATACTGAACTGTTCTATATTTGCTCGGAATTAATGAATGAACATGGTTATCCGAAGTTCTTTTGAGGGAAAAGTATATCATTTGTTTTGTCCCAATTGCTTAATGCTGAAATCTAACGAACGAGATGGTTGCAGCAAACTTTGTTTCAGATGTTCGCAGATCTATTCATATTTCAAACTGTGACGCATCCAGCTTCAGAAAGGTTTCCCATGATTTTAAAATACAAAATACATACAGTGGTGGGATTCCCAACCGTCCCGCTTTGAGTGACTGACTAAGATCCTTGTGCGTTGTCCGGGTGTAATTATTTAATGCGCCAGGACGGCTAAAATCTCGAAATTGAATTTTGATAATACATTCAGCATTTCAGCAGCACCACCTCCTTGCTCTAGTGGTTAGATTGGTAGATAAATGACGGGAGTTTCATGCAGTTTGAACAATCTCCGGCACATCAGCCTATAAGGCTTATTATTCTACCCCATTGGACGCCTTCATTGTTTCTCAAAATTCGTTTCTTGAACAAGTTGCCGTATTTTGGTTCCAATGTTGGCGTCCTTTCTCAGATCTTCTCCTGTTATGGAAAAAGCATCACTTTCTTATCACAATTAGGCACTCAAACTGAATATGCAGGGCAGATTCCCCATCCTGTTTACAGGTGGGTTCATCTTTATAGAACCGCACTTTTAGTAGATTTCCCTGAAGTGACCATGTTCAGTAAGTAACGCAATTACTTTTCCTATTCCTCTTCTGTCCAATTTAAGAAAAGATGTGGAAAGAGCATTGCTAAGACCTAGGACAAGCTTCCTAGCTTGCGTTTGTCCAGGATAGGTTTGCCACCTTAGTTGATGTTTATCCCCAATCCATGTTTTAACCGCGGTCTTAGCAGTACACGCACTGATTCCAACCGCAGGCTCAGGGCCAAAAAAAGGATGTGTCAGTTCTTTGCCAACTGATCTGCTTTCTCATGCCAAATACAATTTCAATGATGTGAATATAAAATACAAAGTTTCCAATAAATATGTAAGGTATTGCAGAATCACCATCAAGTTGCTTTTCGAATATGCAACTGAAAACACGGCATAAGAATTGAATAAACCTGATATAACAGCCTTCAATATCTATTACGAAATGGTATTATTTTAAATCTCGCTTATTATAAATTAATTATTTTTCAGAAACTGTTTTTTTTTTCTTTTGGCAAAAATTGTTTAGTTTAGGATGATCGTATGTTCACCAATATAATTTCATTACTAAATAAACAAAGTGCGATAGTATTGTTAAAATCATTTGTTGACTGCCTGAAATTTCAGGTTAATTTAGGAAGTTTTCTTTTCTTTTTTTTACAAATGTCGATAAATGGTAACTATTTATTGATGGTTGTTTTTACAAATGCGATTTATTTTTTGGTAAATATCTTTCTAGGCTTTTATGTATATAACGGATATTTTTCAATATATATTATATTTTAACATAGTTACATTACTTACTTATTATATAACAGGTTATATCAACAACATCAAATTGATTCGGTCCTAGTGGTCTAGTGGCAACCGTGAGTTACGGGTTCAAATCCGGACTGGGTCAATGCGTTTTTATGAGTAAAAGTGCAAAGTATGGCTTACTTAGGAAGGGAAGCAAAGCTGTTGGTCCAGATTGGGAGATTTACGGCACTCAAATTTATAGCCAAAAAGAAAAGGCGTTTGAGCCAAATTATCTACCGTTTCACGCTCTGAATTAAATGGGTGACAAAGGCCTAGAAATGTTAAAGAGCATCCTTAAACAAACCAAACAAAATTAGTAGCATCTGACAGTAAACTAGCACAATGAATAACATTGAAACACCGTCATCTAAATTTTCAACATTTTTACTTGACTTTTAGTTTTCTTCTAGGACATGCGCATATCTTCAGCATTTTCAGGTATTTTAATGTACGTCTGTAAAGCTCAATGACCTGTTTCTTCTCTTGATCGCATTTTCTGTTCTTTGGTAAAACTCTCGAATATTTAACATAAGCTGATCGCAAGATCCTCCCCCCTCCAGAATTTGAACTTGAACTGGATCTCCGAAATAAACTCTTTTCACTGATATTTCGGTCATATTTAGGATATTTTTGTATATAATTACACGAAATGAAATCTTTAATAATGAAAAGCCTCCAGCTTGTAACATGGTTCACAACAATGGAATTTGAAGTTTATATCATGTTAGTGCGAAGTTACCTTAAAATATATAAATTAGAATGTCACTTAATTATTGGTTTATATATTCTATTGACTTTCGCCTTTTCTGTTTGGTAAAATTTATTGAGTTTGGAAAAGAAAAAACTGAACGTCTTCGCTACATAAGTATAGAAAATGTTGATTTTTAGAAATTACTTATTATATGCAACGAGGTACTACATCAAGGTCATGTAACTGCTGTGTATAGCTAACTGCATCTTTAAAATTTTGCATATATCGAGTGTTGAAAAAACCCTCCTTGGTTTCCATTATTTCAGATTTTCATTGGATTAAGGGAACTGTGTAACGATTTTAACGTTAAGTTTGTTTTTCTCAAAGTTATCTTCATTAAAATCTATTATTATTATTATTATTATTATTATTATTATTATTATTATTATTATTATTATTATTAGTAGTAGTAGTAGTAGTAGTAGTAATAATAATAATAATAATAATAATAATAATAATAATAATAATAATACTGTTTTCTTATACAGAGCTTCCAGAACATATCCTTACCTTTCGTACAGGGTTTTGTGTCTCGGCGGCTGGACATACCTTGGCCGGCCGCGTATGTACTCCCACGACCATTTTGGCGAAACTACGCTTCCTCTGAAAAGAACACAAGTCGATTAACCCTTCAGTCACTGATGAAAGAAATCGGTAATAATATCATACTTGTGCCACAAGATCACATTTTGGTAGACAATGAACACTATACACTTGAAAGGTATGAGTTCGAACAATTTCATTGCTGCAGAAAACACCAAAACCCGAACATGTTCTGAGTTGGATAGTGATTTTGTTGACGAACATTCAAGATTTTCGCAAATTTCGTCTATTTTTTTCTATTAAATCTGTAATTCTTTACACGTGTTTCTTGTTTTGCACCGAACCAGTGGTATCGCATTTATTCACAAGATCGTGAATTGCAGTTCTGGAAGGAAGCAATTGTCAAGAGAGTTTCCGAATACATTCCTCATCAACGCGACGATCTGTTTCGTATTTACACCAACATTTACACAGAAAAATGCGTCGCTCAGAGTCTTTGTGAACCATTGTAGACTGGTGACTGCTCGTAAGCTCAAAGGGAGGCAGGTGGCCTTGAGTGGGGAGGACAACGGCCTTGTACAAGATACAAAACCTTGCTCGAGTGGCGAGGACATATTCTGGAAGTTCGGTATCAAACATGGATTTACTAATATAAACATGATTTTCATCAATATTGCTTTTGAGAGAGCTGAAAATTTGCCTCAAAATACTGTAAACTGACACATCTTTGTTTAAAGCCTTGGTATACTGCATTATTAACTCAAGTTTGAAATGGAGAGGTGGTAGAATCACTTGTAAAGAAATGGTGATGTTTTTGCGTACAAGTTCCTGGAACCAGAAGCCAAGTGTTGTCAAGGTCGCCAGTCTTTTGGAATCCAGTGACGGTCTTATGCCCTTATGTACCACTGACAAGTAAAATACGGGTATTTTGTGCAGCCAACAGTTGATCCAATAACATAGATAAATTTTTGAAATCACCGCATACTTGCCTGTTGTGTTCTTGGTATTTGATACGCAATGTAAGAGAATCATATAACTCTTTAAGAATGATTAAATGTAAAACCAGAACCAGAACTATATTATGAAGGAGAGTAGCATTTATACTTTGCTTTGAAGTATCATTAAATAGTCTCCATTCATTGGGGTCGTGTTTTGTAAGTCCACGTTTTACCATCACTTCAGGAATATTGTTGCAATACACAGAGTGCCTTCTTTATGGAGTACATTTCCCGTTCTAGGTGTCTGTCGTAGTGGTATAACGATGTATTTTTACTGACTTTTTTCACGAAATCTGGATCCTAAAATCTCAACTTAATTTTTAGCAAGACCTACATCTCTCATTAGACTAATCAGCTTACTCTGAGTAAACAACTGAGAGTAGTGAAAGAGGCTTCAGGCTGTAACTCCTTTTATTTTATCTTCAGAATCCATTTCTGACGCAAAGTTTTACGAGGTTTCCAGGTGATAAAGGTAGCTGATTTAATAATTGGATATGTAAATTCATTTTATTTTTATGACTGTACCTCAACACTTTGCAGCAGGAAAAATAGCTGTCAGTTTTATGGACTGTTCTGTACATACAATGGGTATTCCAAAATATGACGAAGTTCTTTTCCCAATTTCCTATTGACTGATTTTTTCCTGCAGGTCTTATAAGCTGCGATGTTCTTATCTTGATCGCCAAGTGGCATGCCAAAATATTAATGATTTTTTGTATTACGAAGGGTGTTAACCTCGTCTGTGCTTCACTGCCACATATGTACAAAATGTACATTGAAACAAAATGATTTAGAATGTTTTTACATCTTCGAGTGGCATGATACTACTATACATTTACCGCTCCCTAAAGATGTTACTAAACCGAACAGTACAAAGACCGACATATATTTATGGTTATTTATTGGCTCATTCTTGAAATATTCCAGCAGGCTCCAGAGGTCGTGTATGAATAGCTGCTGACTTGAAGGATCTAATCACAACTCCATAACAGGAATCTTGATGGTGTCTAGGACAACACCGTTCTGCTCGCACTGCTACTTTTCCTTGCTTCTCCCTTATCAAGACGAATCTTCTAGAAGATTACGGCATAATTCCAAACAACACATTATTGCCTATCGATGAAATTATTGGAAATACAGTTGTGTTTGTCAAAAACTTCCCTAAATATATTTCTCTAAAAATCGTATATCACATTAAAATATGAAGCGCTGTTTCCAAAGCACGCCATGTCCATTTTTAAGATAGTTAAGTTTTTGTCAGATCTAGTGTAATTCACACTATTTAGCTTCTTTTATCGCCTGAAAACTAAAGCGGGAATTGTAGTTGATGTGATGGCCGAAATGGCCCGCCGGGACGGCACTTAAATAATAGTTAATTGATATGCAATTATTAATTGCCGGCCACGAGCACCTCAATGAAAATATTTCTTTTAAAACATCTACCTGAGGGTCCCATTTCATACCCGGGTTTCTCAGGGTCCTTTTCGTGCTCTCGTGGTCACGGGAGAAGGAAGGTGGAGGGAGATGATGCAAAATAAAACGCAATGCTTCATTTAAGAACTGGAAGTGTTTTTATTCTCATAGAAGTTTTGTGAATAGCCACCTGGTTCGCTGCATTTACCGGCGGAGTTTGCCTGCTACCCTGGACATAAACTTATGAGAATGTCTGTACTGCCCGAACTGAGGTCGAAAATTGAGTACACTACCCGAACTGATGTTTTAATATGCGTACATTTCCTAAACTGAAATCTCAATCTGCCATTCACTACTCGAACTGAAGTCCGAGACTGCGTAACCTCGCGAGGAAGTTTCCGCTTTTATGCTAAGTATGAACTAGTCACGTGCTCCTCGGAGTTCATACAGCGCGCCCACCGCTGCTGAGCTTTCAGAATTCCTAAATATCATTGGTGAGCTCTAACTCATCCAAACGCGCTTATTTTAAACTGTTCGAATTTCTGGTCTCCTATACGTTGATTTTTAAACACGATATTGCGTGGTGTGCTGAAGCAGCTCACGTCTCCACCTGCTACTGAGGCATTTATAAGGATTTGCTACAAGTGAAAATACAAAGGGCTTATTGTTCTGACTTCTATAGCACACATGCGTCCACTTAGCTTTTGGCTAAAAGGGAACACAACCCGGTAGCATACAAATGACATATGTTTTCCCTGTTACTTGTAATTTTTCTTATTTACTACCTCAGGCTATAAAACATTAAATAGTTATTACCATTTATTTACTATTGTATATTCGTTTTCAGGCATGCGGCGGTGTGAAGACCTGTCACAAAACTGTGCTCAAAACTTGTGTATTTCCTTGTAATTCAAATGCAAATATCGCTTTATGTTAACATAGTCCGCCTTACTCTACATATCAATTCCCACTTGCCCAATGTAAGATAATTTCCTTCAAGAAATGCAAGTCAACAATTTTGGTCAGAGGTAAATCCAATTATCGATGTGTCATTAGAGTCTTCCGTTCTCTTTTAAAATAATCAACAAACTGAGAAGATTACGTAGATGTGCTACTGAATGATATGCCACCTAAACCAGAAAAAACTCTATGCTCTCCAAGCACTTTGGTCAAGCTTGGCAGAGCAACAAATATCTCATCTTAATATATTCCAAGCTCATAAATAAGCGCCGTGGAGAAAATAACTGACCAGCGTAGAACAAGAATACAGGACTGAAAATGATAATGAATGAATGAATGAATGAATGAATGAGTGAGTTTATTTATGTCTAACAAACATAACGTTGCAGTTAAAATGTACATATTTTCATTATTTCACAAATAACCAAATACTATTATTAATTTTGAAACCAAGTCCCCCGTTCGTTAGTATATAACACGATTATCTGTAATACAGTTTACTTAATTAATGGGTAAAATAACTTAAATAACGTTCATTTCCTCATAAGTTTCCCAAAACTATGGAATTATTATGTATAGTTTTTTAAAATACCTCATAACATAAATAATAAGTATATGGTTTATAAAATTACAAATTTATTATATAGTTATTCTTAAAGAGTTTCACTTGCGTTTCAAAATCCACTTTTATCCACAATGATGGTTCCAAAATTATCCTTATCCAGTGTTTAGTTGCATAACATGTTTTATCCATTTTGAAATTGTAAATGTTTTCGTTTTATGTGATAAATTGTGATGTACGCTACAGGTATCTAAATATAAGTATCTCAATATAATAACAATCAATAAATAGATTAACTACATCGGAAACAAACAGAAACTATTTATTTATTCTGAAAATGTTGCTAAACTGGATAAGGCGGGTTTCGCAAACGTGTGCCTCATATATTGTCATATTCCAAACATTCAGTACCTGCTAGAAAGAGACTGACTGTTTTTTTGGATTTAGGTTCATTTCACTATTTGAAAAATATACAAATTTCCGAGGCAATAATGTCGTTGCTGACCAGTGTAATTATACTCTTGAATGGAGCATTGTGATATATGATTGCCAAGGCTTAGTATGACTTGTTTGTTCGGTTTTGTTGTATTGGTATCTTGCTCGATCCATTAAACACATTGCTCTTAATTAAATCCACCCTGTTTACGAACAAGAATAAAGTCAGGAGGATCATTTTTTTGAACCTATGGAATTTCGGGTATAGAAACTTATTCATAGAAGATATAACGGAAAAGGTTTCATGTTCCCAACTCGTGTCGGAACCGGCTTTTCTGCTAACATCAAACGGGATGTTGTACATTGGCAATACTGGTCTCATCCATGTTCCACATTTTCTTAATGTTTCTCCATAACATCTTCTAAGTAGATAAAAATTCTACTTTGTCCGTGTTCAAACCCCATATTAGTGCATTGTGCTTTTAATGTTTATTGCTGAGTTTATTTTTCAGAAAACCGCAAAAAATCCCTTCCAGCCATATAACAATTAATCTGTGAGGTAATCCGTTTTTCGTAGCAAATTCGAATGATAATGAACCCAACAGAACAGTTAATACAGTGAAAAAACATTGTAGACATACCATCAGTTGTTTTCAAAAGAAGCAGTTCAAGGTTCTAATTTTGAAGGTTGGAGTAGGCCGTTTGAAATCTTTTTTGCATTGCGCTGACATTTTGTTCATTTGTGCAATATTGTGAATGGAATTTTCATTTTTATAGTTTATACTTTTTTTCTAAAGATTGTAATGATCATTTTCATTTTTCCATCATGAACCTTTCCCAATTTTTAAAAAACCTAAATCAAAGTATAAATGCTTTGTTATAATTTATCTGTCTATAATTTCATTTTATTGTAATTTTGCAAATGAATTATACGTCTTAAATGGGTTATATCTATCACAGGGCCACCATGGCACACCGCACTTTATTTGTTTTCAATGTTATGTGCAACACAGATAGGTAAAATGTTAATTAAATGGACAATGGAACGCGAAACCAAATATATTACTGTTCCCTTCAATAAATGAACTTGCCAACATAATTCTTGACCCGAAAACTGAATAATAAATTTAGCCAGTTTTTTAATCCTAAATTTGCATTATAAATCATAATTTGTCTATTGTGCATAGTTTTTGTGTCAGTTATTAATTTTTTTATTTTGCAAATGTATTATTCTTTATCACACATTATATGGTTAATTAGCTTTATAATTGCTGTTATATATAGATATTCTGTTCATCACAAGCCAAAATGCTAAGAATATGCAAGCTTATTCGTATTCCGACATACTCTGATATGTTTAGATGTTCCATTGATAAGCAGAGAGCCTGCATTCACCTATTAGTGTGCCAATTAGTTCAAGAATTTGTTTATTTTTAAGCCTAGTGTTATATGCTGCGTATTGTGTTTAATTTGTGTATTGTTGGTTGTTAGAAAAGTTTAATATGCTGAGAAAGTGTTTAAACTATCCAGACAATTTCTGCTTGTGCAGTAAACTAACGTACAATTCTTAGAGGTGGCGTTTCATGCTACTTGCAAAAAAAAAGTGTTATGCTTTTTATTTTTGGTTTTAAAGCTGGGAATTTTGTTGAAAAATTAGCCCAAAATATGTGCGTGTATCACTTTTTTACTGTTTGGAAAAATGGTTTACATAAAATAACATTTGCAGTTCCCATGATTTGGATGTAACCCATTCACCGTTCAACATATTGCTATTTCCGTTTAACTAAAATTACAGAAACCACACCACGAACAATATATCCAAATTTGCTGTCTGCAATTGGGCATGTATTACAAATAAAGAGTACACTCTACCAAAATTTCAGGTTTCGTGATCTTAAGTGATAACGGTGACTTTGATCTAACCCCTAATGAAGAAGAAACAGATGAGTGGTTCTACATTCGAAGCAATTGTTCATCAGAACCTCACTTCCTAATTCAAAAAGATATTAATGACATTCGCAATATAAAATTGTCTAAATAACAATTTGAATTTTTAAGTGCCAGGCTCAAAGATAGAACCTACTCTACAAAGATGGAAGAATATGCACTTACCTTAGTCGCCCTAATAGTAATATTCAAAAAGCGTTTAAATGAGCTAGAATGTGTATATTCAACATTTAGAGATACGCAAAAACCAATTTTATATCATTTTAAACATGTATCAGAAGAAGAATAAAACTGCCTGATAGAGAAAACAAATCAGAAACCATGTTGAATATTCACCATAAAAATGTAATTAGATTCCTTTTTTTTTTTTTTTTTTTTTTTTTTTTCAATCTTTTGGTCAGTGATGGTAAAAAACTACAGTGATTACTAGGAATCTTGTTGGGAGTTTAGCTTTACAGCCAGTAACAGAAAAACGCACATTCACATTGACTAACAAACAGCAACTGATAAAAGCGGAACAAATTACTATGACTATTGCGAGAGTCCAGCACTTTTCATGCCTGGATTCACTCTGCTCAGTTCTGAGATATACTTCTGGTAAATACTTTCCACTGATCAATAATTCCCCATTTTGCACTAAATATTTAAATTTAAATTTTGGTCTAACTATTTGTAGGTGTTCTATGTCTTTGTAGAGCTTAATATGTCTGTGTCAGCTTACTTTCAATCCACAGTGTACTATGCTAAGCATTGCAGGGAATAGTTTTGTGTCCGTTCTGTCCCTTAAATTCTTTAATTGTGTTTCTCGTTGGTTCTGGTGGACTAGTGAAAATAATATTAGGCCAGTAGATCAAGGTCGCACATCGCGGGTTGTCCTACGGCACGAAAATAACTTCAAGCCTGAAAGAAGAGGCATTTGAGCAAAAATTTATCGGCCGTTTCACACTCTAAATTGCATAGGACAGTAATGAATTAAAAAGCGTCCTTAAGTAACTAATAATAATAATAATAATAATAATAACAACAACAAGTGTTTCTAGTGTTTATGAATTACTTGTGCAGCAATATTTTGAATGTCGGTCCTGTGGTCTAGTGGTAACTGTACTTGCCTCGTAAACCCAAGATCGCGGATTCAATCTCGGCCAGGGTCGATGGATTTTTTCGGGCGTAAAAATCCTAAGTATGACTTCTTTCGGAAGGGAAGTAAAGCCATGGGTTCCGTATTGTAGATTTACGGTACGAAAAAGAACCTCAAGCCTGAAAGAAGAGGCCTTTGAGTAAAATTTATCGGACGTTTCACGCCTTGAATAGAATGGGAAGCTGATGACTTGAGAGGTTAAAGAGCGTCCTAAAATAAACCAGATCAACAACAAATATGTTTCGAAAGCTTGTTTGTAACTTACTTTTTGTTATGAGAGAAATCTTTAGGACTGTCAAGCCTGTGCGAATCTTGAAAATGGACATGATAGTCACCTGCTAATGGTAGTGATCTCTAAACATTTGCGTATTTTAAAGGAGAGATTTAGTGATTGTATTCCAGGTGCTAATACGTCACAGTGCTGAAACTATTGTTTAGTTGTTCAAATGTCATTTAATGTTTTCGTTTAAATATTGCATTGTGCAGAGTTGTTTATATATGTAGAAGCATTCTTATGCAATTATGCACTGCGAGAAGAGCTAGGATATCCTATGGATGTGTATATTTTTTTCTCTCTACCGGCTGAAAAACTGATGCTATAACAGTGTTTTATTTCTCGCTATGAAATGGAGCCGAGTGATCCTATCTCTGGTGTCAGCAGGCTGTGAGATCGCCCGGGTGTGTAGGTAACGAACCACTCCTGACATCACCTGTCACACTGCATTAACCTAGACCACAGGTTGGTGTTGCTTTACATGCGTGGACTTTCATTTGTGAGTCATCAGTAACAGGCTGACACTTAACATATCTATACAAGAACAAGATCCCAGATTGCGCACTGCAAAGGTGGTAGCTATGGTTTAGGATGAACGTAAGCATTGTTGATCATTCAAGCGCTCCAAACATTCTGATAACTGTACCACAAGGACCAGCGCCTGCTGTGAATGAACAAGGATACTAATTGATGTGTGGCCAGCACTGAGCATAACCTTCACACAGAAATATTATGTTGTTCTTGGTGGTGAATGTAGTCTGCCCTCTAATGTGCATTGTACTTTTGGCACCTGAGGGTTGAATTCCCGTTATGAGGATGAACGGAATAAAGAGTCCCCCCCCCCCGGAATTCTTCTGGTCCTGAAAAAAGAAAATCGAAATAACTTAAAGGACGGCATATCAGCTGCAAGCAAATTTATTTAGAAATAACATTTGCGCGAACTCCTTCACAGGAAATCTTTACATCAATTTGATTGGTAGTAAATAAGAACTTTGAGGATGTTTATGTTCCATGTGTGGCAACTTCCCAATTTTAATATTTTTGGTAACAAATAAATGGCAATAATTTCCACGCTAGTGGTTTATTATTTTCAAATGTGCCAGTTATAATACCTATCGTTCGCGTGTAATTAATGCTGTATAAACCGAATCAGAATAACGACATGCTTTAAGAAAAAGGAGGGAGCGGTTATAAATTTTGTAATTTTCGAGCAGCAAAACTTTGCATGAAGATGTACGTTTTTTTTTAATAGTGTTTAACTCCCGTTTTAAGTGCTGAGGTATAGGCGATGGACACTAAGAAGAGATGACATATGAGACGAAATGATAAACTGGGAAAACATTTTTTTTAAAGGAAGGAAGAGTTAAGTTAATTGTACCTCCCCGGCATTTGCCATTTATGAAGATTGAGGAAAATGTGGAAAAAACTCAATGAGGGAGGGTAGTCTTGCTGGAATCGAACTCCAGACCTTCCGCTCACGAGTCCGCGACGGCAATCATGTAAAAACAAGACAATCAGCGTCGCTCATGTTTTTAGCAATGAAATTGACATGTCTGTTAACTGGGTAAAAGGAAACCAATTAGTAATTTGTCTGAAAGGCCATGGAGATTATTCGATTCTGAAGTTTCAAATTAAAACCATAGATACTTCCACAATTTGAAAAAGGGCATACTCCCGAAATAGTCAAAGAATATGAATAAAGCGCGCACACTTTGAAAAAATCACTGGTGTAGGTGGCAAACCTTTAAACTAACGATAATTCTGTAAATACAGTGTGTTTAGCAAGCAATTTTCGGTGTGCGTGATGATATTTCTGTTTATGTTGTTTATTTACTACTCATGTGTAAATAAATAACCTGATTGTTCCACTAGTATTCTGTATATTGCCAAATAAAACAGCAAACATGTACGTTAAGCAATTGCATCAATTAGGCAGAATTACATCATAAACAACAAGTTTCTAACGGCATTTGCTATGGGGGATTCTAAGCAGCCATTCACAAACCTTATCAATCTTAGATTGTAGATATTACTTAGCGTGGACATGGTAGAGAAAAAATCAGACATTAGATCTTTCTTCCGCATATATGCAAATCACTGACACTGGAAAATGACTGAACTGGGTTATTAGTTTATAGTTTCTCGATGCTGGAATAATGGGAAATGTTTTTGTTGAAGATTTAGTTAGCAAGCCAATAACCAATTAAATCTGGCAGCATTTTCCGATTATTTGGTAACAAACTTCATAGCAATTATTCCTCCCAGATATTTTGGTTTACAGATGCATTTAGATAGTTTCGAGGGGCCTTCTGCTTTAATTTTAATAGTGCACATATTTAACATTTTGTTGCCTCTGTTATACAAACACAAAAACGAACACACCCATTAAAATCTATGACAGTGATAGCGCGCCCAGGATCAATTCCATATATCTTAAGAAAAAATATAGTAACATATTATTATTATTATTATTATTATTATTATTATTATAGAAATAACAGGCAACTGTCGAATTTGTTTACGTTCTGCTCAAATTCGTGCTTGATTCACACTGGCATAACTCTGCGCGCAAATATCATAACATATAGCCTAATTCTTTCATCACCAGTCTTCCATAGTACAAGTACGCTGATAGTCCAGCGGTTAAAAGCAGGTGTCTACAAATGAGAACTATCGAAATGCGAATCCTGCGTGAATTATTTTATTGTTTTATTTTTGCAAGTAAAAGTAATGTTTAGATACACATGGTAATATAATTGCTAAGGCGTATTTGAATTTTGAAGCATTTATGCCCACACAAAAAGTAAATTAATCTTCTTTGTTTTCATAATAAATAGGAAGTTAATAAATATTCTTAGGTAAAAAGCTTAAATTAAAATACAAATTAACTTAATATAGGATGTACACACCCTTCGCATCTATTACTGTCCTCATTCTTCTGGGCATGGATGAACTCAAATGTCTCAACATATTTTTGACGGAGGTTATTTACTCCCAAGCTCCCTCTATTTGATCCCATAAATGCTCTTTCGTCTTCGGCTCTCGTGCAAACTAATTTAAGTTCATCACTTTTATCATTTCTGTCCACAAATTTTCAATAGAATCAAATCTGGTGAGCAAGGAGACCATTCAATCGTTGTGATATCTCACTAGTTTTAAACCAGTTAACATGTGTAGACAAGGTGTATATATTGTTGGAATTTAATGATTCCATCAGTATATCTATCTTGATAGAAGGATCCGTGACATATTCAACGATGTTTTTATATTGGTGGCTGTTTAGTGTGTAATCAAGCCGGCACCGTCCCATGACATCCAATCCCAACACGACACATATATACGACCTTGACGATACAATTGAGGTAAGTAACTTGCATCGTATCGTGTTCTGGAAGGGTAGATGGTTATTTTTCTGTTTGTAGTTGAAAATGTCACCTCGTCTGTGAATATAACCGTATTCCAGCTGTGGTTGGCATGTTCTTCTGCAAAAGCGAGGCGAACTAATTTATGATCGTCTTTAAGGGAACCCATCTTAGCATCTGATCCAGTAAAGAGTTCTAACCAGGAAATGAGAGCTAGGCTCATTGCAGATATATACTTAAAGGGATAGCTGTCTGCTTCTTCAAGCAGAGTAACACCCTCCTGAGGAGTAGATACATGTGTTCGTCCTGAACTAGGTCGTCAGGAGCAATCCCCTCCTTGGATAAGCGCGCGCACCCACCTCGTGATATACTGACTTAAAACGATCTTTCACAGAATAACCTTGAATGTTTTCTCCTTGTGCCATCCTCTTTATGTGTGCGCTTAGCCATAGCAACAAGCAAAGCAGAGCTCAGGGTTGTTTTAACCTATAATCCTTTGTAGGATGCGCGCGCATGAGCACGCTAACGCCAGTGATAACGAAAAAATTAGAGTAATGGTAGAAACGGAGGGTATAAAATCCGATATTAAGTTCTTCATATTTATAGTTTTTCATCGGGTCGATGTTGCCGAGTGTGCTGCTTAGTTTTTTGCTGTACAATAGCGGTATAAACGAAAGCATTTGTGGTATCGAGAGGTGGCTCAAAGGTAGAACACACTTTGAGCGTTAGCGTTGGATGTTCAAGAATCATTATCCCCCCTCCCTTGACGTAGACCATGTCGTCGTTTAAAGTGTAATGGGTAAAAATGTTACTAACTCGTACTTCGCATTCCTACTTTTAACTAACACAAATTTTCCACAATTTTCGGCTATATATTGCGTATTAGGTGTAAATATATATATATATAGCATAGCTAACGCCTCCAAATATTAGCGATAAGTGCTCTTTTTGTCATGTTATTGATTTATGTTCAGGTCCATTTATTACCGACGTACGTCATCCATCACTTCTCTTAACCAACAATTATTTCATTTCTGACAATGGCAGAGGCCGTTGATAAACGTGCTGCTGTTTTCACTCTTATTTCAGAAGACTGTACGTTCACAAGAACAGGCAGATTTGTGACGTTTATCGTCCACTGCGAGGAGGTGGCCAAAACTTTATCTAGAAAAGTGAAAGACAATGCGAGAAAAAGTAAAGGCCGCACAGGATGCAGACAAAGCTATCTTGGCGAAGATCGGAAGATATCCCTTTCGAACGACCATTGAGTACAAGGATGTGTCTTTGTCCCTAGGTGGTGCATGGACTGTTAACAACCACTGCGGACTTCGGTGTAGATATGCAGCAATTAAGGAAGCTTTAACCGACGCCCATATTACTGTCGCGTTCTCTGAGGAAGTTACATTCGGTGCAGCAAGTGCCTCTTCTACTGTGTTTGAGTAGCACTCGCTCTCTGGCCACTCGTGCAAGGAGTGGTCCAATGAGTGTAACTTGTTGGGCGTCGATACTTCGGGATGAAGCAGCTTGCTGCAAGGTAGAGGCTCATATCCTAAAACCTGTTTGCCCGACAACGTTATCCCGAAGGAATATTTACATTCCAACAGAATAACCATTCGACTAAACTCCAAAAATAGTTTTTAGAGCAAAGAGAAATATCCTGACCTCGGAAATCACTAGGTTTGGCCGAAAATCAAGAGCTGACTTTCTCCAGGTTCTAAGTTCACAGCTATAGCAGATACTTGGGAGTCATAAGCATAAGACACCAATTATTTTAGAACTTTTGAGGATTTCTTGTTCCGAATATTGACGACGGTGTTAGAGGAGTCAAATAGAGCATTAACCTATTTTGTTTTAATGACTTTTTCTGCTTTACTTTTTGTTTGTTTAAGAGAAAATATTCATTTGTAACGTTAATATATTGTATCTTATTTGGGTATATGGTTTGTAACGGAACAGTATGAATGAGCTCCGTGAATTTCGTGCGCTTTCCGCGAGACCAAAGCGACGCGTACATTTAACCACGCTCAATAATATTTTCAAGCACTGTACTAAGTTCTTGGTACAATTATTTTAACCCAAAAGGCAGCAAGTTACTGCTGTGACATGTTAACACATTTTATGAGTTACTTATATGAACGTTTCCAATCCTTTTACAGGTGTCGCATAATGGTGCGACCTGTCAATACCATTATTGTGCACAGTGTCTCAAGCTTCTGTAAGGAAATGCAAGGCGCATCTGACTTCTGTCCAAGCTGAAACTCTCGCACATAATTTAGCATTCAGATTATATATATATATATATTCTTGCACACAATTATGAACACTGAGTTAAATGAATTGCACTCCACCATCACTTAAGTTTATTCTTAGTCCGAAAAATCCTACAGCAGTTGACGTAATATGTTAAAAGTGGGTAGGGTACAACTTGTACAGAAAAATGTCAGAACAAATGTTGTTATTGGGATATTTTACAACACATTTATTAGTATTCAGGTGTTTAAGTGTTTAACATTACTTAAATTATAACAATTTATCGCACGAGAGTTGTATCAAGGCAGTTTATTTTCATAAAGCTTCTTTTACTGAGGATAGCTTGTAAATTAAAGAGTATACGGAAGAGAGAATGTCTTAACTGCTTTTAGTCACAAAGTGCAACTGTTTTATTGTGCATTGTTTCAGACATGTAATCCTGAGTGCTGGACCAGTTCTTACACAGGAGCAGTGGCAAGTAACATGCTTGGCAGTGCACAGGGCATGCTCTCTGTCTCTGCATTCGTTGCAACAATTGATGGTGGCCTTCCGCCATGGCTCTCATAGTTTCTATGGGGATATTGGTCAGGTAAAGGTTGCTGCCCGCAGGGATTGCACTATGAGGGAAAGTGAACGTCTCAAACAACTTGCTCAGCAGGTAAATGGTATTTATTATTATTTTGAAAATAAAAAAGTGTAGACTTGCTTGTAAATGTGATATTAGACTGCTACAATGCCGCACAATAATTATGATAATGAAATAACCATACGAGGGTGGTGTGAAAAGTTCTCGACCGTAAGTGGCAATGTTAGTACATCTGTCTTAAGAATATATTTAGAATATCGAGTCATTGCATAACTTTTTAAACCAGATGTGTTGTGGGTATTCTATAAAACAAATAATATTGAGTATCGCTCAGTTATTAACTTCTATTTAAGATGACTTATGGCCAAAGAAAATTCATGCCAAATTTATAAAAGTTTATAGGGGCTATTCTTCTGCATTTTCAAAGATTTAAAAATTGGTTGCTGAAATTAAGCATGACCGTACCAGCCTTGAAGATGGTCCTTTGAAGGACTTGCAACAACAGAAGAGTTGGTTGAACAAATACATGATTAGGTGTTAGTTGTTCGGTGCGATGAAGTGCGCAAAATTGCTCAGGTATAGGCATAGAACATATAGGCTATGTTTTACATGTAGAATTGTTTATTGAAAATGTTTGCGCAAGATGGTGCCGCGCTTTCTAACAGCATATAAAAATGCATTCATATGACAGTTGGGAGCATTTTACCAGCACCAGAACTGAATTTGTGCGTCGACTTTTAACTGAGAATGACACTCGGATTCACCATTACAGATTAGATGGCATTGTTCAATTCGGTTCCATCTGCAGGAACAATTATAGCGTCGGTCTTTCGAGAGGCTAATGACTTTTACTAAGGAGAGTAGTATTCCAATCTTTTAAAGCAACTAGATGCAAACATTCTTGAGAAAAGAGCCATTTGGCGAAGAAAAGAATACTTTTTCATCAAAGCAATGCACGTACTCACAACAGCATTTTAGCGAGAGGAACATTGAGAGATTTGAAGTGTGAATTGTTGAACCATCCACCCCCAGACTTGGCGCATTCTGACTTCAATTTATTTCCAAAGTTCAAACTCTTCTTTGGTGGTCTCGTAGACTCAAGATCGCGGGTTCAATTCCGGCCAGGGTTGATGGACATTTTTCGGGCATAAAATCCTAATTATGACTTCCTTCGGAAAGGAAGTAAAGCCTCGGGTCTCGTGCCGTAGATTTACTTTCTGTATTATGTTCCCATAACCAGTTTTGTTAAAAATGCTTAATAATTTTTCAATTTCTTAAATTATAATGGAGAGGACTGTGTTACTTCAGCGGTATAAGAGGTTCAGGACGCCGTTTAAAAACTGTTCCGTTAGCAACCAATTACTTTCTGTTCAAGATGAACTGAGCATTCGGTGACCCTGTTATTTGCAAGCATTGTCGTTTTAATTTACATAACACTTCTATTATTACAGTAATGGTAGCTCCTTCTGGTTCTTGTTTATTAAAATATAAACCTTTTAACTGCAGCTAGCTTTAAAAAATCTATCAAGGATGGAAAAAGGAGAGTTGTCGCTCATAAAGTAAAGAAATGATTTAGCTTTTAAATGCGGAAATATTCTCAAATTATCATATAGAAAGATCGGCCATATACCTGAGGGAAGGTTGTAAAAACATAACGCAGAAATTGTACTATTTAACTTAAAACGAGATAGGAACAATAGACAGAAGGAAGGAAACTGAAATAGTAACGAGCAACGGAGCTTAAGTTCAAAACGGTTTTCAAATATAGTAGAATATGAATCAGACTTTAGATCTTAGTAGGATATTAACACCTCTAGCTGCAAACAGGAAACAGGAGCGCTAAGAAAAATCGTTAACTAGTCTGTAATTCAATGCGTTATTATTCTGACGATGGCGTAAAAGCTATGTTTACTTCCATTTCTAGACAAGAAATTAACATTCTCTCTAATTGGATACGAGATGTTTGTTTTTAAGGTCTGAAAGGTGTACTTTTACAACACAAAACAGTGTAACACAAAAAAGTTCAGCAATCTTGCTTTATCAATCATGTTTTGGTAGTTGATGTTAATGTATAGGTTAAAATAAAAGTCCCTTGCTCAAAAATGTTTAACAAATAACACTATTTTCCTCATCTTCTGTTATACATTTCCTGCAAAGTTTGTTCGAAATTAAAACCACGATTCTCGATACACAATTCAAGTCGTAGGAGACAAGTGCCAGAATAAGACGATTCATATCCAGTTTCTTGAATGATCTTTCGATCAACAGTTGAAAGTGAATCAGATCGTGTAGTTTCGGAGAGAAATTTCACTTCTTATGATACCCCAAAATGAAAAATCACATTGCTTGAGGACGCATGACCTTGATGGCCATTTTTTTCTGCGATGACGGCCCATCCACTCACGGCATTGCTTGTTTAAGAAATTTATTTCTAAACCATAATGAAGCAGCATTCTATTCTGTTGTCATATTAATTGCATCTTGGCAATACGAGGACTATTTTCAAATTCAGGAATAAGCAAATATCTACATACTGTAACGTAGTTCGCTGGTAACCATGACCCCTTCACTCCAAATAGTCACACCGGGAGTGTTTTACGTCTTCCGTGATAATTTCCCATTGATTTTTATTAGCCCAGCAAACATAATTGTGTCAGTTTTTATGAAGGTTAACTTAAAAACGATTCATTGGTCCATAAAATGGTTTTCCAAAAGTTAAGACTTGCTTCAGGCCACACGAGGAACCATTTTCAGAACTTCAAACAACGGTACGAATCATCTTCATGTACCGTTTGCAAAAGGTTTGGTCAATAAAGGCTAAGTTTCAGATCGTATAACAGGCTTCTTAAAATTCATACCCATGTTCGGGAAACTGTTTTGGAGGAATGACAGGGACTAAAGACAACTTTGAGCAACGAGATGTGAATTTTCTTCCATTTAATCGGCTCGTTGTGGGTTCATCGCAGATCCTGTTAGCTCAAACGTTGCATTACATGGCATGTCGGCGATTAAAAGTTGAAAAGTTCTATCCTATCTGTGTTCTTATTGTGTTTATGACAACGTTATGACTTCAAAACACGCTGTTTTGTGGTTAATTTGGAATTCATTTTACGGAATGTAGTAAGGGTTCAGATATAACTACTGACAACACTGTCGACAGTGGCAATCGAACACCACAATACAAATAAGACACCAACAATAAAATAAAGTACGTACCATGGTTTCAACCGCACAACTTAACACACGGTATCTATAATGTTATTTAGTACTGGTGTCGAAGAAACGACAGTTATACTGGGGTGATTTTTCCTTAGCGGGACCCATCTACGTGCAGTTGGCCACAGTTGACCAAGCTCTGCAGTTCTCGTCTCGTTTCATGCTTGAAAGTCGCCCGGGGAGCCGGGGGGGATGTCAGTACGAATTAAACTCTAGGAACGTGTTCTAGTGTTTTGTGTCACAATGCATTAAGTATTCCTTGGACGACATAAAAGTGTATTAATTGTGTTTATAAGGGTTAATTCAAATATTCTCTTCCCCAAAGAATATTTCTTACGATTTTTTATGTGCGTACAGAATGGGCTCACGATGTACGGAGATTGTTTCAAGAGAGATTCCCTGATATTCACCTTTACCGCTTCCCAGCTTCCCCCTTAAATGAAACATTTAAGTAAATTTGTATATTTAGCTACAAGAGCTAGTTAGTTCAATTTCTTTCTGAGGTACGCGTATATGCGTAATATGTAAAAACTAATACTGTGTTCAACATTTCAGTTCTTTTGAAAAACATAATTTGGGTGATTCAAAATTCTTATTTTGATTTAAAAATTCTCGTAAATTAAATATTATTTGTACATAAAAACATAATACCTTTCCTTCTTAACGCTCTAACGCTACCTCCAAAAGAAACAGCAAAATGGCTGACTTGAGACTCGGGACATACTTGAATTAAATTGCTCGGGTAGGATTCTTCCCTGAGGTGAGTGTCATTTAACTAAGGTGCCGATGGGCTTCAGGTAATAGTAAAGAAAAACCTTTGCAAGCTGACATGGGGAAATAAACACAAAAAACCTCTTACTTAAGTTAAAAATCTCATGTCCTCCTTTTCCTTGCCGCTTCCTATTGTTCTTGATGATCTAGTGGTAATCATATTAGCCTCGATGGTCCAAGGTGCGGTTCATGGATTTTTTCAGAGCATAAAAATCCTTCGGAAGGGAAGTGAAACCGTTGGTCCCATGTCGCAGATTTACGGCTTGTAAAAGAACCTAAACCTGAAAGAAGAGGCATGAGAGCAAAATTTATCTACCTTTTCACGCCCTGAATTAAATAACACGCTAATGATTAAAGATATTAAAAAGCACTCTTAGCTAAAAATAAACCTATACCTAAGTTACCGCTTGTAGTCAAAAGTTTCTTTGTCCTATCAAAATATATCTGATAAAAGAATAAGATTTTTGTGAAGATTTCAATTTTGAACTATCATTAACCATCCTATCTTCGAATCGAGCCTTCGAATCAACTTTTTTAACATTTAAATATAAAATTTACACCATAGGACGTAGTCAGTAAAACATGAACATTTAGTGGAACTTCATAAATTATTTCAATTGCTTCTTCTTTTTCTAAATAGTAAAACACAAGTTAAAATCTACACAAATGAAAAACGTTACTTTTTTGCGAGGAAGTTTGCTTCAGTTTCAGACTACTGGAAATTTTAATTGTTTAACCAGATACTTTTTTGCATTATTCAGTTTTAAAGGGTCTTTATGGCTCTGAGCAAAAGCGACAATAAAAATATAGTAACAAGTTTTTAATACTTTTAATGTAGTAGGACACATATTTTTACAAATATTTAAAATTTTATTCACATATTTGCAACTATTTATAAGGAAGTAATTGACCCTAAAGTAATCGCTCGACTTTATTATGTTCAACTGTCATCTCTGCCAATATTCCGTTAGACGTGATTTCTTGTAATATCTCCACGTCCTTTAAAACATGAAACCAGTAATGGGGTGCACTCTCAACCATTTTAAACTTAGAATTATGCGCTGCAGCTCTAACGGATTATAGTGGCTGTGATAGAAGACAGGTGTGCCGCTCTATGGTCTATTATGATGCACAGAATTAGATATTTGTTTCCGCTAATGCTATAATGCCATCTTTTCTTGTTATACAAATTGGGCTTTTTCGACAAAGGTGGAATATATAGAAGCATGTCCTTAGTAATTAACAAATTTGGCGCGAGATAAGGAAAAACTATTTCTCAAACACTTTTTGCATTATTCTAACAGCGTATTAACGTGCGTATAGAAACAAATCTGCTATTTTCAGATTTTTACATGCATACTATAAGCGTCCTCCATTCGCGAACTGGTACTTTTAAGCGAGAAGAATTACAGCGACATTGATGATTTTCGTTATTGTTATAAAAATTTAGCAAAGTTAGTGTCATTGTTTTCCATAGTAAACTTTCCTGTCGCCATTGCTTGTTATAAGTTTAAATATCTTTCATTTTTACAAATGCTTAGCATTGATGTACTGCCTTGAATTCCGTACTCTCATGAATTTAACAGTAGCTGAAACTTCCCCTTCAGCATACACATAAAAACTGCGTTTCAAAACATTTTTATCTAAATCACTTAGGTTATATTTGCCAGAAAGTTTAAAAATCACATTTTCACTATTAATCGAATAATCTTCTGCTTTTACCACAATTCTTTGCATAGTACATCACAACCAGCAGGCGGGGCGAATTGGTGATGATGCTTTTGAAATAAAAGTACACCTAATTCTGCATTTCTGGAGCTAATTTATGTTCAAATTGACGTTTACGAATTTCTATAGGCATAGTTGACCACAAACTGTTTAGAACAAAATTGGTTGCACAATTAAATAGTTAAATTAAAAGCACCAGCTGCGCCTACCAGCTAATGTTCATTGTTCTGTCAGAACATGTGTCTTTCCGGATAATTCATCCAACTCACCTTCCAAACTGCGCCGACTATAGAAGGGGTGAAGCTGTTGTGTATGCCAGCATAGTTGCTACCAATTAGAAGTGTTAAAGCACGGGTAATGTCTAATAAAAGTGCAACAGATGCATTTGGCTTTGGCGTCTGTCCCGCAACCTCCTATTAGCAGACTCAAAGGTAGAACAGTGTGGATGACATCTGTTGTTGTATGCCTTTTTTTTTTTTCTTTTCTTTTTTTCCTCCAGTTTATTGCAGTACCCTCCCGCATCTGTGTAAATTAAATGCATGTCGGCAAGATTGAAAACCGCGTAACCATTCTCCGTGTCACTTTATAGTCAATGGTATTTTACATAATTGCTTAATAAAACAATAGATCATCAAATGTTCACTTAAACACTAAATAGGATAGCGACACGCATCAGTTTTTGTGAGCGTACTTGAATATAGAAATAAAGTCATAAGTCGAAACTACCATCGTTCACATTGGGTTAAACGTATGCAAAACAAGAATAAGGAAGGTTTCATTCCAACATTGCCTGTTCCGGCAGAACTGTCACATCTTTAATAACCCTAAATTTTAAAATAGCTATTGATTAGTTACTCACAACGAGTTTTTTCTAAATCCGCAATGAAGTATAAAATCATTCCTTAACAATATAGCCGAATTACGCTTTAATGCTGGCATCGAGCTGAAATTTTAGTTATGCGGAGTCCATAGTAATTGTAGCATTTTATTTAGCATACTATGGTCTCCCTAGCTCATATTGCTAGATCATCTACAACCAAATACACGGAAAAAAGAACACAGTAAAGTAATTTTCCCAGGAGGTGAAAAATTTATCCACACTTACTAGAATATGTAGTGCAAAATTATTCAATAATTTGGACATAGTCTGCAGAATTGTCGTAAGAACACGTCATTATATTTGTATTTGCTTTACAGAAATGCAGCCTAAACTATAGCAAGCAATCAAACGGCGAATGTCATCCTGCGAAATAGAGTTTTAAATATTGTACCTTGTGGGTTATAGTCGCTGTTAAATTGGAGACGGGTCTTAACCAGGGATCTTTATCAACACTGTGGAGACTTTCGTTGGGTAGCACAAGCGGAATAAACGTCACGGGTGGCCGAGGTCTGGGGTTCGTTCCCCACCAGGACCATCCTCCCTGACTGAGGTTTTTTCCAGGTCTTCCTCAGTCCTCATAAATGGCAAATGCCGGGGAGGTACCCTAAAATTAGGTCTGGAACGCTTCCTTCCTTAGAAAATATCCTTTCCTAATATATCATTTCATCTCATCAGTGAACCCGGCCAGGAGCGATGGATTTTTTCGGGCGTAAAAATCCTAAGTATGGCTTCCTTCGGAGGGGAAGTAAAGCCGTGGGTCCGTGTCGCACATTTACGGCACGAACAAGAACCTCAAGCCTGAAAGAGAGGCCTCTGAGCAAAATTTGTTGGCCGTTTCACGCCCTGAGTTGAATGGGACGCTGATGACCTGAGATGTTAAAGAGCGTCCATAAATAAATATATAAATCTCATCAGTGTTCACCGTCTGTGGTGCCTCAGTAGTAAACACGGGCGTTAAACAGTATTTAAAAAAGCGAACTGTCACATTATCTTGTTGGAATAACAGGTTTCCATGAAAGGTAGCACAACGGATTGGATGATCTGGGTGTACCGTGATTCCGTACAAACACCATAGGTGAAAGATCATTACAGTCTATGGCTTCACATATCATGATCCCAGGTTTCGGCTCCCGAATGTCGTTGCCGTAACACTACAGAAGATGTCGCACAGGCATGCAATTATCTTTAACAACGAGGAAGAATTTTCTGTCCGCACTGAATACAACCCTTCACCAGGTGCTCCTTTTACGATTCCACTGGGGGCGAGATCCACAGAAATGAGGTTTTAGTGAAAGTTTGTCTAGCGGCACACACAATTCCAGACCATCTGTAAGTAAACTGTTGCAGAAGGTTTTAGCCGACACCCCGTGTGCGACACAACCTCTAATCTGTTCTGCGGTTGCTGTGCGGTCTACCATGGCAGCCGTTCGTTGTGACAATCTGTACGTCGTTGTCTTCCGGCCAGGCTTACGGGTATGCTAACACTTTTCGCCCAACTCTCCAGTTAGATGTTGACCTCACTGATAGACATTTAACTACACAAATGGTACGCGCCTACGCTGCCCAGTCATGAAATAACCCAGAATGCGCTTATCTCTGGTATTATCACTAACGAATATGATATATCTCATTCACATCCTTTATGGTACTCTTTTTTCATTTTCCAGCAGTGTATGACTATAATTCATTAATATTTTTATAATTACTTTTTCGTATAGCGTAGAGATATAAAATAATCTACTTATACGCAATCAGAACGAATCCACAAAGGCACATAATGATAGGTATGTATATAATTTGGTGTCAAGAAAAATGATTATGAAATTTTGCATGAAAATCTGCTGTATCCTTAACATCTTCGACGCGTACAAGAACTTAATACGACGAACTTTGGAATCGAAGAAAATTATTATGAAGTTGGCATTGTACCTTTTTATTAATAGTGTTAACCCCCCCCCTTTTTAGTATTGAAACACCACAGGCGGTGAACACTGATGATATATAAGTAATGGTATATTGGGAAAGGATTTGGCATTGCACCTGACGGTATCTTCAGCTATCGTAACAGTCACATCTGAACTATGGAAACCTTAATAAAGTTCAAAGGACAAACATCAGGAATTTGGAATCGTCCACAGTTATCTTCTTGGTCTCTATTTCTTGCCTCTGACGGGATCCCTTTATCTGCAGTTTCTCAGAAATAAATTGCATCATTTAATTGACAAGTATCTGTAGACGTCGTTCCCCGTTAATCGGATAGTTTGTCATTATATGAACTACCCTTTTCCACTAAGATGGCTTGATTAATGAGGGGGGTTCATTGAATGACCTGCTCGATCGCCAGATCTGGATAAAATGGATTTTTTTAATCTCTGAGCACATTTAAGTCTTGGTTTATCCAACTCCCGTCCCTGTTGTTGACGTTCTGAGAGAACATATCCAAAATGTTTTTTAATAGTGTTAAATACCTGTTTTTACTACTGAGACGCCACAGGCGTTTTTAATGGTGTTTAACGCCCATTTTTACTACTAAGACACCACAGGCGATGGACACTGATGATACATGAGATGAAATGATATATTGGGAAAGGATTTTTTTAAGGAAGGAAACGTTCCAGGCCTAAGTTTAGGGTACCTCCCAGGCATTTACCCTTCATGAGGACTGAGGAAAACCTGGAAAAAACCTCATTCAGGGAGAAGGGTCCTGACGGGATTCGAAGTCCATACTTCACGAGTCCGCGCCTTAACGACCTCGGCCATCCGTGGCGGTACCAAAATGTATTTGAGCGAATGCGAAACATGGCAGGAGTTTTCAATAGAGTGAAACGCAGATTCAGGGAATGAATCCAAGAGGAACCAGTGCAATTTTATAACGCATATTTAATTTATTAATAGTATTGCTAGCTTGTTTGTAATCAAAACAATCATGTTACTCTGAAATGAAGTATTTTAATCTCATGTTTATATAGATTTGTTCAATGTTTGCTGTTAGGAACACGTCTCTAAAATATCTTGATTCTAATTTATATTAATCCTGTTTTTTGTGATTATTGTTGTACTGTATATGCCATGGATTGCAATTTTTCATTTGTTTTGTTCATATAGCAAAAACAATGTATAATTATATGAATTCTCCCAGTTCAGGTTTTCATTCATTGGTATATTTAAGCTATATTGTACCGGCAGTTGTATGGAGATTTTAATTTATAAAATGATGGTATCTGAACTCATTGCAAGTATATTACTAATACTTTTATACATTTTTCTTCTTCTTCTTCAGGTATTCCTATTAGAAGGTCAAAGAGACATATCACTTCCGCAAACTCAAAGTTTGCAACTAAATGCTGGTGTTGTGGAGATTGGGTCAGCTTCTATGAGCGAAGAGAGAAGCTACATCTTTTTGTTGTATCCTCCAGACGTGGGTCACACTTTAAACCCAGATCTCTTCATTGTGAGAGTGCCGTTCCGAAACCTGGTGGTTGGCCTGCTGGCACACCAAATGCTATTGCAGACAGTGGGATGTGTTTTGCTCCAAGGAACATCTCACGTAATTCCCAGGTATTCTAGAGGTTTTTTAATCTACCCAAGGAGATTTGTGTAATACAAAAACAAATAACAAAGATGTAAATATCGAATGGTGCACGATAATTAGGGTTGGTTACAAATTATGTAATATTTAATTAAATGAATCCTTACTAAATTTATGAAGCACAATTATTAAATATTTCGTGATTAAAGATTTTGTTGCTTTATTGCTATTCTCAGCAGAAGATTCACATTTACATACAGAGGGGTGCCAAAAAATGTATACACACTTCAAGACAAAGAAAAACTGTGTTAACATAACAAAACTGAGTTCACACAAACAGAAAATGATGAGCACAAATCATATTAGATTTTCACAGTTGCTCAAAATGCCCACCATCGGCATCGATACACTTCTGAGTACGTTGAACTACTGTTTGAGCAACATTTGCGAAAGTATCCTCAGCGATTGCAGCACATGCCGTTTTAATTCCTTCCCGAAGTGCTGTCAGTGTAGCTGGTTTTCTACAGTATACAACATCCTTAAGAGTTCCCCATAGGTAGAAGTACAACGGCGGTTCTGTTCTGTACACACGTCTCCATTGCCTTTGAACCTCAACAACATTCTCGGTTTCCCAATTCCACTTCAAAATTGCTTTCCGTTCTTCAAACGATAATCTGGGCTCAATTTTGTTGTAGCTACACTAGCATAATGTAATGTGAGTCACATCTGTTTACAAGACATCATACGATAATCTTGCCTTCATTTGTTCATTGTTGATTTACCTGTCACGTAGCAACGCTATCATAATGTATGTGAGTCACATCTGTTTACAGAACATCATACTACACATTACTGTTGTTTTTCGGTTCAACTTTGAGTTATATTAAATAGATATCTACTTTGAACGTGTGTATACATTTTTGGCACCCTCGGTAATTTATTATTTCAGAAAAATTGTAACAACGGACTTTGTATTTAAAATCCCATTGCAAAATTAACTCCCGGAATTTATGAAGTATAATTTATTATAGCATTAAGTTGTTCCCCAATAGCAAACCTAACCATGCAGTCCTAATAGCAGAGTCAATCAGTATGTTACTAAACTAAGATTATGTCTGATGTAAAGCAGTTGGTGTAAAAGATTGAGAAACTATGTAAGATTTTTATTACAACTACAGAAATTTTGAAATGAAGTTACTTACCATTGTGCTTGGTGTACTTCCTCTAATGGCCTATTAAAGTATAGGAAAATTATTTTTGTCTTTATAGCCAATCATGTAGTGCTTCTGTTGGCTCTTTCTTTAATTCTATGTAAATGATTTTTCAGTGAATAACAGGCAGGATAACCTGGGTGCCAAATTGTAGTGCTGAATCTGTTATAAGGTCGACTGTCGTAAAGATAATACTATGGAGAGTAGTAATTAAAATTGGATTCATTTAAAATTCAAAGGTTGTATTAAATCTACGGCAACTATTTATTGCTTCTTTTTGCTCTACCTCTATGGTTTCAGAAAATGTTCATTATCCTTTTCGAGTGGATGGTTTGCGACAGACATTTTTCTGTTTAATTAATATAACATTTTGAGCCAGTGAATTTGTTTTACGAAGTTACATGTTTATCCCTGTACATCGATTTACACGAAAAGTATTTCTTTGTTATCAGGGTCGTACATTTAAAAAAGGTTGTATCAATAGGACATATTTGGTTATTAGCTTCACCATAGGCTCACGTAATACGTTCATAGGCAACTACCCAATCACTGTAGAGTTTTTCTATATTCACCCACTGAAAAGAAAATCGTTGATGAACGTCGCAAAAACTCTTCATTCTCAGAGCTGACCTCATCATCTCAGGTCAAAAACAACGGTTTTGAGGTACCCTTTTCCGTATTATGTGTGAGTGAAATGGTGGTCAAGAGCAATCTGTCAGAAACGTTGCAGGATATTCGTTGTTATATGTGCCACACTATATTTCACAAACAGCTTCGCGAGATGAGTTTTCATAGTTAATATTTATGGTTTTGCGGAGAGTCAGACGGATACGGAGAATATTTGCTGACCAATGAGACCGCCACTTAAATAATAAGAGTGACTACTCTCAGTATCAGAAAGTACGTAATTGATGTATTTGGTAACCGTTTGACTAAGATAATAATCATATATGTTGTATTACTACAAACAATCCTACGTTTCACTTGAAAGAACTTACAAGCTGTATGTAAATTGCTGCCAACATTTTTAGGAACATGTTCCTAACAATAAAAAAATTAATAGTTTATATAAATATGGACCTGAAAAACTCTTTTCTGAGTTAAGGTTTTTCCTAACATTTACCATGAAAGGTACTCAATTCAAACGTCTTTCAAGTTGTAATCACTTTTTTGTTTAAAATAGGTCGTAACACTTGTTTTCTTTGGTTGATTATTGTTTGTTGTTTGCTGAGTGAAGAAATCCCAAGACAATGCATCTGAATTGGCGGATATGCACTACATCTGTGGTCCTGCAAATGGGAATGCATTAGGGGCACGTAAACTTTGTGGGTTTCATTGTGCAAGAGCATTCTCACGAATCCACCAACGCTTACTAGAGACATGCTCATTTGTTAGGAGGACTTCGGATGCTGGGAGACTAAGACAAGTATGAAATGTGAGCTTGATAACGTGCCTGAAATTCTATCAGATAGTAAAAGAAAACTGCCATTAAGGGAAGGAGCTAGTCGCATGACTGCTTGGAATATTTTGTATAAAAACCTGCCAATCTCTTGGACGTGTGCAAGGAATTAGTGCGGCATTCTCCAGTAGTGTACGATGTTCATGAAATTTTTAGCATTTATTTGTACACTGATGAGGCAGGCTGTACAAATGACCGTATCTTCAACTCATATCAATTGCATCTTCGCCTATTAAAACACCAATAAAGTACAACAGGATAAACATCAACAGAAATGCAATGTAATCGTTTGGGCTGATATCGCTCATAATCATCTTCTTAGTCCCTATTTCTTCACTCCGCGTCTGACAGAAGAAATTTTTCGCACATTCTCAGAAATGAGTTTCACTACTTAACTGAAGGTGGACACCGTGAGGCGAATATGACTTGTGTACGATGGCGCTTCAACACACTAGCGGGTAATTCGTTGCTATTTGAACACTCGCTTTTCTGCAAAAATGGATGGATAGACAGACAGACAGGCAGACAGGCAGGCAGGCAGGCAGACAGACAGACAGACAGTTGTAGAAAAATTCTTGGATTGACATGCTCGTTCACCAGATTTGAATACAATGGATATTTGTAAAGACATTTAAAGTTCTTGGTTTATACCACTCCTGTACCTGATGTTGGTGTTCTGAGAGAGTGTATCCAAAATGGATTTTAGCAAATATGTAACACTCCAGGAGTTTTCAACAGTACGCCAAAGCATGGAGGGCAAGCTCTGGGGATGCATAGAAGTGGAACCAGGCCACGTTGAGCACTTTTTTAAACTATGTTGTTTAATCACTTGTACTGTTAGTTTGTTTATTAGCATTAAATTCATGTTACTCTGGAACCAAGAATTTTCACGCCCGTATGGACTTTGTTGTTTTGCTATTATGAACATTTCTCTACGATATTTCACACCAGTTTGCACATATAGGAATCCTGTAAAGTGTATATGTATTAAAAGTGCCTATCTGGTACATTTCCGTAATCTGCGCCATATTATTTACAAACTCATGACAAGGGGAGGCATTGTAACTGAGTTTTTCTGAAACAGAATTCATGCTCGTCTCCACGATATTTCATTCTAATGAGAGAGTGTTCTCTATAGGATTATCTAAGTTATAGTTATAGTGACAAGAGCTTCTCTGTTATGAATCACAGGTTGCGCCCATTAGATGCATCGTAAATTATTTGGCTTTAACAGTTGAGTTTTGATCTCTCCGCTCTCGCTTTCTTGCAAGGAATCAGAAACAGCTGCTAATTTCAGGAGTAGTGAAAGGGTATCGGTTTCGAGAGTACAAAAAGGTGCTACCTAACGAGTGGTTAAAGATTTAACATGATCGCATTTTATAAATAAACTGACATTTTACTACAGATGGAGCAATTCCTTTGGAACAAGATTTTAGCATAAGTCTTACGGGAGTTAGTATACATATCATCAGTGGAAAGTGATTAGAGAATATGTCTGCAATCAGAAACCTGCTTTTGTTTACATCAGAACGCTAGGCAGAGTTCTTCAGAATAAACTACACTGTATTTCTGATGCTAAACCAATTTCGTGTGCAAATAGCTATTGTTCCATCACTGGTTATTATTTGTTATTTCACATTAAACGACGACCAAAGAAGGAATTGTCATTATTTTGAACCGAGTGTTGCCAACACATGAGTTTGTTTATATCAAGTGAAGTGAAGAACGGTTTTATGTGCCTAACATGAGTCACAACTGATTATAGGTTTATTTTGCTCATCCCATTAACAACGCAGTGTGTATGCCATAGTTATTTCTGTGTTTGTGCCTTCAGTTAGCATTCCTACCCGGCTGTACTGGCTTCATGTAAGGCTAGTAGGGAAGGAGACAATAAGCAAATGTAAACATTTTTCAGCGCTGCCACCAAATTCGTCAAACGTAAAATAAATGCATTAAACACGACGAGACTACATGAGGCGCAAGCTGTACTCTCGCTCTCTACAGAGAAATCATAGAAGTAGATCAACAGATGATTGATTACAGTGTTATAAAGTCCCTCCTCAACAGTGATGCCATATTAACGGTTCTGTACATATTTCCTAATTTTTGTTAATGATCTTTATCTAAGTTATAGTCAAGAAATGAGACCCCCTAAAAACATCTCTTTCTGTAAAATTTAGTATAAGTATTTGCATTTAAAATGTTTTATTTTGAATAAAATGCTTACTATTCTACTAGAAAGTATTACATTTACTTCATCTGCAAATCTCAACCTTCAAGAAAAAATATTTTCATCAATTGTGTTTCTCTTGTGGTTGATGTTTTTATTTCATTGGTATCTGCTTTTCATATAATACATTTCTTTGCTTACAGTCTTGCAAACGTTCTGCTTCAAAGCCCAGCTGCAACTCCAGTAGATGGCAGTAACAGAAATTTGCCTGGAGAAGAAATGCAACAACTATCAGGTCTAATGCGGTATATGTCACCACAGCATATTCAAATGCTTCTCTCGTGTCTTGATCTCTCATACGAGCGTGCCATTGAATTTGATTCACGCCCTGGCCTCAAATTCTTGGTACAAAAAGTGGCAAATCTTGAACGAGCAGCCAATCTTTATCGTCAAGCTGGTGCAGCCTGGACCATTAAAATAGTTACTTTATTTGATCTCTGTCTGCATGAAGTTGGTCGCAACAGTGCCTCGTTGAATAACATTAAAAAAATTCTGGAGTCATCAAGTGGAGAAAGACAGATTCCGGTAGGTATATACTAACAGATATTAATGTCATTCTTTTAAAATGTGATTAGTTTCCATTTGTTTTCATCTTCTAATTTCCAAAAATGTTACCTATGGTGCATTTGTGCTCATTGCTTTTACTGGCAAAACTGATAGGAACACAAGACTTAATGTAGGAACATTAAAAGGGCACAAATCAATATAAACCGATTAAAAATAACAAAAAATAACGACAGCAGCTGGATTTTACTGGAAAGTAATAGGTCAATACTGCCTATGAAATCGACCAGCTAATTCAATGTCCTCAACTGTGAATAATTTCTTATAGTCATCTGTAGTCCACTCAAACTTAAATAATAATAAAAGTTCTGCTTTTCACTGAAGGGAAAAGGAACAAGAAAATGCAAGTCAATAAAGTTAAAAGCCATCTCCATGGCTTAGCTGACTATAGCGCGACTATCTGCAAAGTACTTTACCCACTTTGAATCCTCCTTTGGCAAATTTGTCCAAATGAATATTTTACACACACTCTGGGCTCATTTGCATCATCATCATTTGGTTCATTCTGTTCGTCTCAAAGACAATACTTTGCACAATACATTAAACGATTATAAAAAAAATCAATATCAGCTTTTTTTTTAGACCGAAGCCAGTGATGTTATGTTCATAGCATTTATCTGTTAGTTCCATTAACTTAACATTACTGTGTCGCATATAATTTATCATCATTTTTAGGACCATGCACACACTCATATTAGGCTATCAACATTTTTAATGTTAAGAATAAAAGCAGCCCAAGGTTAAATTTACCTCTAGAGTAAATAAATGGAGGAAAACTCAGTTCGTAATTAATGTTTTATGCTAGTTCCAGACTTTTACCTAATCTGTTTGGTTTTATAGGCATTACATATGTGTGTACAGTATATCTTAAATGAGTTCCACAGGGCGATCCATATAAACCTTTACCATTTTAATAACTTATAACTTCTGAACCAAGAACAGCAAACGTGCAATCGGTTCTTAATTATACAGTAACTGTGGCAGAATTGTTTTCTTACATAAAATGTGGAAATGTCTTCATTTGAGTACGCATCACACCATATATTATGTTACCTCTTGAATGTTGTTGATGTTGCTCGTAGTTCAGCAAGTGTCCGCGGTCTATTCCTTACAGTCTGTGCTTAAGATTGCTCCAAGATAGAAGTTTGGAAAGGTTAGGTCAGGTGATCTGGGTTAGGCACAAATTCTTTGAGATAGGTGGTCACTGAAGAAGCTGGTTCTTGAACTCGTAACCTGTAAAATGTTACACCATTGCAACTCTGTCCAGTTTTACACGAATGCATCCTTAAACTTCGGTGTACATCATTTCGATGAAGAAAAATGGGCTAATGATTCCGGAAACAAACACCGCGCACTTTTCAAAATGCAATAATGCTCCGAGAATAGTATTTGGATTATCAACAAAAGAAAATCTGCTGTTTTGCGTGTTGATGTGACCTGATAGGTGAAACCACGTCTCGTCCTTAAACCAAGTTATGAAGTGTGTCTCGGCCTGGAACCTTTGGCACTGGCCCTTCCACGTCTAGTTTCTTTAATTGCTGCATTGCATGCACTTTGTACCCTTGTAAGCTCGATTTCTTTGCTGCTCTTTGACAATAGTCTGTCCTGACCTAATTCATTGGTGAAATGAGTAATCGTTCTCAAACTTCATCAACACAAGCTTGAGCCACTGTAGATGTGTGTTTTTCACTCTCGCTAAGAAGCGTGCCAGTTGATTTGTAATTGTTGATTTGTTGGAACAGTGTGCATACCGAATTCTCATCGTTGTGTTTGAACCAGGGAATCTGTCTTTCAGTGCGTTTTCAGTACAAAAACACGCTGGCGAGGGGAGTACTACATATATGTGATATGAAATAATTGCAACACAAGTTAACTCAACAATAGTAAACCACGGGGGTGCCAACACACATTCTCTCAGAGCCCCTGACATCATCATATTCTATTCCAAGTTTATTAAGTATTAACTTCCAAATAGAAATCATAAATCATTAAAATGATAAAGATTTATATAGATCGCTCAGCATAAATTCAGAAATATCATTGTATTGAGTTTAAGCAGAAAAAACCAAATAGGTTATGGCCGCAGCCAGATAAGCAACATGGATCAATGTGTTCTAGGAAATGACTTAAGCCCGCCCATACTACCAATAGTTCTTCAGTTTATAGAGCAGAAATCAGAAACATGGCATCTTTACAAAATGATACAGATGAACGTTACATCTATGTGAAAGTGGTATATTAATAAGATCGCCAACTTAAAGTATACAAGTCTGCTATGCTTGTTTCTTGGTTGTTCGCACACCGAGTAAGTATGCAGAGAAATTATCGTTCACATTGTTTTGTATTTATTGATTTATCATTCATTACAATGAAAAAAATGTTCAGCGCTTGTGTTCCTAGAATACGGAAATTTGATGCCGAAAATATCAGTTAAAGAAACTCATCTGAATTCTACTTTTTGCAAATTTAAACTTAACGTTCCATAATACAATCCTGCATTCCATTATACCATCTGCGAATCGATAACGTCCAGATTTGTTCGTTCACAGCCGGAGCTTGTGTGCGTGGCTGGTAGCTAGTTGATTGAACGAAAGATATGAACAGGTTACTGTCAGTTACAGGCGCTGGGACAGAAACGTTTACAAAAAGCAAGCCATCATCACACCGCGCCAGCCCATCTCGCCCTTACCCTTTCGACCCGTAACAAAACCAAGAAAAGAAATGATGTGGGAAAATTTGTGGAAAATATAAACACGCAGAAATATGAGGAAAAAAAAACTCATTGTCAGGATGCCGGGACCTCCCGAACCGCCTTAACCAGTCGTTTGTTGCTGTAGGGGAATTAAAAATGTTTCGACCCTATTATTTATAGCTTTAGATTAAAAACATGTGAATTCTGAAACCTAAAATAAATAGGGTTTATGTTATATAGAGAGATAACGCATTTAGATATTGGGATATACAAATATTTCTTGAAATGTTCTACTAATTGAAGCTTTTGATTACTGCATGAAAAATTGGAAAAGAACAGAGTGTGAATATAACAACACTCCTTCCTTAGTAATACTGAAGTGATATTACCTGACAATTGAGTTTCGAAGTAAGAGCAGGATTAATCAAAAGAGAACTGCAAGGAATATTATAGTCTATAGAAACTACATAGTAATAGGAAATAAATTTAATATGGGTTAAATATTTTACTTACGAAGCTGTTGACAATGGAGTGGCAATATAACCTAAACTTAGGTATTCATTTTTTAAACTAAATTGCATTCACTTACACAAAAGTAAGACGCGTTTCGGGAGAATCTCTCCCATCTTCAGTTGCGTTATTTGAACATTTCTTGGAACGACATGCAGATGGCCTTTAGTCTTAAGTTTGTTGTGGTATCACTTCCTTAGGAACACCTGTCAGTACTCGCCGAAGCTGTGGTACCCATATAATGAGTTGCAACGCAGACGTATACGCTTTGTTGAAGGGAAGATATCGAATATTGTGAACGAAATAAGTAATTCGTATAGAAAAGTACGAAAGCAACAGAAATTCATACTGATATGAGAACTGGGTAAAGGGGGCTCTATTTTCGAGGGTTCCAAAGCGGTCACCAGAGTTTAAAGCAAGTCGATTTAAAGATTACCTACGTAGTGGACAGCTAAGATCGGCCGCAACAGCTGAAATTATTTAGAAGTTCACAATATAGTGATCAAAGGCAGCTTTATTTGCTGAAGTTGTAGCTATATCGCATTTTTACGGAGCGATTGTACATGTCGGATGCCGCAATTTCTGACACTCGATGAAAAAGTGTCAAAATTAAAATTTAAGTATAGTTCAACGCTTTTCCTCAGTAATCTAATATTTTTGCGCCAGTAAGTAACAAAGAAGAAAACATGGACAACAGAAGCCAAACAGCAGTCGAAACAATGGAAACTCCTTGATTCTTCATCGAAAAAGAATGTCAAATCCATGAAATTGGATGAAAAGATTATGACTTCATTTTTTAGGGATGCCAACGAGATCCGGCTGATTATCTTCCTACTATACTATTGTGCTAACCTTCCGAACCAACTGAAAGGAATGCGTCAGAGAGGGCCTGGTTTATTAAAGGAGAAATTCAGCTTTCATGAAGAAAACGCTCGTCCCCGCGTAACGTAGACGTCGTTGCAATAGCGAAAATTAAAAAATTGAAATGCAATTTACTATCCTGTTCGCCTTATTTACCTACTTTGGCCCCAACAGGCTCCTATCGCTTCCCAAAGTGAGCAAATTCCTGGCTGGAGGGAGTTGAATTAAATAAGCCAGTTGAAGATTTTTGCAGGCTTAAAAGACATCTGACTTCGTACTGGTTTAAAGATCTTGAAACATGGGTGGATAATGTGCATTAATGATAATCCATACTGTATTGCAAAATAAGAGTTTCAAAAAGTGATTTTCTTTCTCATAATTAATTCCAAAAACTTCTCAAATTAAAACGGAAAACATATTATTGTGTGAATAAGATGTGTGTCCAGAAAAGCGTTGTTTTTATTAAAAGGTGAGAGCAAACGAAAGTGCGTGAAGTACATAGAGCACAAAGCGGAATGTGATTTACAGGAAATGCTAATTACTTGGAAGTATGTCTTCAAATACCATCTGTTTACTCGTAACGAAAACTAGTGAAAAATCTGTGTGCATGATTAATAACATGTAAATCAAGTGCAGCTAACTAATCGGGATTCAAACTAACTCCTTCGCAAATATACAACGCTTGTACGCTTTACATAGTCTGGAAAATTGGTAAGCAAACGATATATGAACCTTTTGCAATACTTGCTAGACACTAGCGAACCAATTTGTATACACGTCACGTTGCATCAGAATAACTTTTCGTAACCTTACTCAAATAATTGGAGTTAATATGTTGTATTTCAAGTAAAGGAAAACTACAACCATATGATAATCCTTCTAAACTAGTAAGGAGAATCAGACTGATGTGTGATGTTTAGCCAACTCGTTTCTCTTCAAAGTCATTAAACATTTATATGAGCTCGATCTAAATGTAGTAGATTTAGGCAAAATACATGTAGAATAATTATAGATGCAAAAAAATTCATTGCAATAACAAAAGAACTGCCAAGAAATGTAGGTCACTGAACTAAACCTTGATGCCGTCTACATTCTGGTAGATATTGAAGCACCCATTAAAGCGCTGCAGGCATTTTTACCTCAATCAGTAGTTTAGTCTGCTATGTATAGAACGTTCCGAGCATGTAAAGTTATACTTTGGGATACAACTCATGATGACCTCCAAGAAATTACAAAAAAAAAAAAAAAAAAAAAAAAAAAGCTGTGACTAAAGCAGATGCCAACACAGATTCAGGCATTCTCTGCTTCCGCTAAGACGTGTGTTGCATACACACAATCCTTTGAGAAAGACTCGTGAAGAAAAACTCTTTCGAAGAAGGATTCCGCGAACAATTGTAGCCACAACGTTTTTGTTTTTCACAGAAAATATAAATATCCGTTTATACACTAAATCAGCAATGATGAAAGACATTGAGGGATGCTACTATGTGGAACACTGAAGACAATTTGAGAAACACTTGCTGCGAAGCGTGGCGTCGAACGGCCACAAACACCAAGCATTACCAAATGGTTCCTTTTCCTCAATTCTTCATGCAGTAAAAAAAAAAAAAAAAAAAAAAAAAAAAAAAAAAAAAGCTGATTGGCACCAATGTCCTTATTGCAAACAACTTTTTTACACTACACCGCAACGAAAATATCCAGTGCTGGTGACATTTTCGTAATATACTTGAAGCACAATTAGCAATTCACCAAGCTCTGTGCCCTTATTTTACTTTTTTGTTGAAACTATTAAGAAACCGGATTCCCCATTGAGTTAAACATTTTTGTGGATCCAACATTATTTCAGATGTCATTTTTTGCAAATTTCTTGATCTTAGTGGTTACCTTCAGAAATAACTAATACAAAAAACTATGTCACTTTTATAGTTCAACTTCGGGTAAAGTCGGTGGGACTCGGTAAAGCTGGATTCAAAATAGAGCGAATTTTTTTTCGTTCGCTACGTTTTCAGTGAATGTCCTACCTTATCCGGTTTATAATATTTTAATCACAATAGGAAAAATGCCTCAAAATATATCAATTTCGTTCGTCTACAACTACCTGTATCAGGTATTGTATTACACCTAAAAGTTAGAAATAAATCTGCAACTTGGAATAAAAATATTCGTAACAAAATAAAATTATAATATGATAAGATATAAAGAGGAGATCGAACCTGCGGTCTCTTACACGCTGATTCGTATAGTGCCGCTGAGATAGCTTCATGCACGTAAAATGCCTTCTGATAAAAGCATATAACGTAGCTCTAACTTACCAGTTATATTCAGGCTTCAACAGTAACACCAGTTTTTGTTTTGTTTTGTTTAAAGATATGTGTTGCTAATAAAATTGACATCACTAAAGTAGGCTCTAATTTCCTTTGCAACATGATTGAGACCAGCGGATAGGCAGGTTAAAGAAATTAACCTTAGATAAAATATCTTTATTTTTGGCAATTTTTTAATGTGAAATGTTCAGTAGTTACTAACAGCAAAACACGATTAGCATGTCAGAACTCGATGAGTGAGAAAAGCATGCCTGAGGTCCTGAAATCTTCTCATTTGTAATTTGGTGTGGATGACTTGATATATTTTCCCCTATATTTGTTTCTAATAGTCAATTCTGTACTTGTTTATTTTTTTAGCTAGTTTTGCATACATTGCGTCCTTTGAACTCTATACTATATACCTTATATCTATTTTTTTCTTGATTGGAATAGAAGTATTCATTACCCATGGCATCACAAATAATGCTAATTTTGATTGTTTAGTTTTTTTACCATAAACATATTAATAAAGTTTAACCACTAACTGTCCATGATCAGAAATCACGCTTATTAGCTCATATTGATGCTTAATGGTCTTATTTCTTTTACAGATTTGCATCAATTATTTAATAATCCTTGACGACATACCGATTATTATTAGCACGTTGGTAAATCACATTGATCATGAGATTCATAAAATACATCTTATTTTCTGAAACTTTTGCTAATATTGTAATATTATTTCTTAAATACTATGTTTATTGTATATATACTAAATTAGAAAAATGATAAACATTCGTACAAATAATGCAACAATTACTAAGAACAAAGAGTTCAGATATAATCATATCATCAACTACTTTACTTATTGGGCTGAAACTCGTTACGCACAAAGACTGATCCAATTACCTCTTCCTCAATCGACGTAAATTCCTCTTTCCATTTGGTTGATAGTTTGGTACCTTAGTGTTATCTCTTTGCTCTAAATGAGCCCACCATTCACTTCTTTTCACTCTTATATCATGTGCGTTTTGAACATTTAATTTTTCTTTTATAAGCTGCTGAAAAAATGTGTCAAAATGTCTTTTCTGTACCTTAACGGACCTACGAACATAATACGCCTTGCACTAACAGCTCACCAAACTCCAATTTTCCTATCATAACGAGGGTTTTCCTGTACACGATGTTGATTTTCGGTATACCAGTAGTGCATGCTTTTATTGTTCACAACGCCTTTCAGGGCAAGCCAGACCTAGTGTGAAAAAAACAGAAGCGTTGGGTCCATTAAACCGTCAATCACTGACGAAAAAAACACTCGCAATAACGCACTCTTGCTACTGGGTCGCTTTGTTGTTTTATGTGCAGAACTCACTGAAATCCACACTTATTCTAATTTCGGGAGTGATTTTGTTGTCAAGCGTTCAAGTTTTGTATCAATTTCCTCTGTTAAAACTGTACGTTTCCGCGTGTGTTTTTTGTGTACACTGATCCAGTAGAATCAAATTTATTCGCATAATAGTGAAATGCTTTTCTGGAAGGATACAACTGACCATGGAACTGAAAACGAAATTCTGCCCGAACATGACGAACTGACTCGTATTTGTGGTAAGATTTATACTCAAAAATGCGCTGCTTTAGAGTCAACTGTCCCATCTTGGCGAAGATCAACTACTGCGATGCTTCAAACCGACGTTCAAGGACAGGAGGAGAGGCTTGTAAGGGAAAGAGTGGGGAGCGCCGCTCGCATCCCACGGGATTCAAAACACCGCGCGTGCTGGTTAATCATTTTTATGTATATCATTATCGAAATTATAAGATATCCAACTGCCTAGAAATTTAAAGATTATAACTTGTTCGATTATTTTATTTTCAATAACAATCACATCTTTTTGTATAAGGATCCCAGCACATGTTAACTTCTTTTTTGGGAAGATGTTGCTGAATTATATCATTTTATAATATTTTTTCCCATTCGAATAAATCTCATTCTAATGTATCCTTCTTTGCAGGCATTAAAAACAGATCATCCACAAAATAATATAATAATTAATTTATTAAGTTCATATTTAATAAAACTACAAACTTGAACTTTCGCTCTTGCAGAATTCCCTCAAGGCAAGAACTGAAAAGTAGAGGGGACAGGCTACATCCTTGTCTAACTCCATTATTTACTATTATGGATTTTGCACTCATTTTATGCACCAATTTTAGACTAATATTTTTTTCTTGACGTGGACTTTTAATTACCTGAATTAAATATAATGGCATTCATTTATTATTTAAAATAATCAATATTTTATCTGTAATTAAACTATCAAAGGCAAAACCTATATATTTTAGGCATTAAATTAAGTATGTTTTGGATTAATTTGTTTAGAGTGAAAACATTTTCCGTTCAAATATAATAAAAGTCAAAACCTGAAAGCTGACACCAACACATGTGGTGTTTCGCACAATTCTTCTTTCAGACAAAATGATGGTCATCTCTGACTCATACACACAAGTATGGGATATTTCGGATACGATCCTTCATAAGCAAATTCTCATCTTGCTAGTTTAGAAGGTTTCGCAGTTATCCGAAATATTGCCTAATAGTTTTCAGTATTTCATATTCATTTTATATCAACATCTTGTGCGCGCGCATCCCCACAGACTGTTAACTATTAACATGTAAAAGATGTATCACAAAGACATTTGAAGTATGTACAACATTTTTCTGTTTTCTCTCTTCCAGGATTATAATTCAAAAACTGATGATACAAAGGATGATGCATTGAGAGTGGAACCAGGTCATAGCATTATGAGGTGTTTAAGCATGCAAGCAGATAATTGTCCAAGCGAATATAGCGATATGGCGATGTTTCTTCATCGCTTGCGTGCAAGCTTTGACCAACTATGCGAAACATATGTTGATGTAGTGCTGGACAAGGACGGCCAACATTCTGCGGTTGATCGCATAGCAGACCAGCCTATCTTCTTCTTAATTGCGCAACCTGATGATTTTCCTGAGATTCGACGCAAGGAATCATTACTGCATCCTTCTATCACATCTAGCACGCCGACAGATGAGAAAAGAAATAATTCCTACGATTTACAAAGTATTTCTAGGTCAAAAGAAAACAATGAAGAGAAGGGGAAACAAAGTGACGTGAATGAGCAGTCTAAATGTAATGTAAGTGACACAACAGATGAAATCGCTAGTGATGGAAACCTCTCAGTAAAAGGTTATAAGGAATTAATAATAGATTCAGACGATGATGTTTTTGAAGATAAGAAGTCTGAGATACATGACAAGAAAATTATGCGCCCATTTGTTCTCGCAGATCTAGCACGAGATCCATCTCCATCTTCTAGTGACAGTGAACCTGAAACCAACATGGAAGAGAAAACACTGTCTACAAGCGCTGAAGATGCAATATACAGTGTGGCAACAGAGAAAGATATTGCTAATCTAATGGGAGAATACAAGAAACATAAGCAGAAAAGATCCATGCCACCAAGAAGGAATCCTTTCTTCAACTCTGATTGTTCATCTCCGCCGCTGGGACCTCCTCTTCCTAGTCAGCCAGTGCCCTATGAAATTGAGCAACAACGGTCTAACAGCCTCTTCAGGGTAAGTTACATCGAATGCTATTTATTGCTATAGCTTGTTCTCTTGCTTTGATATGTTTGTTTGTACGCTTACTGTAACGAGACTCTATATTTTACTTAGAGCTTAACTGTATTTACTATTCATTTGTGTTTTATTGGATAAGTCTAAGGAACATGATATCATGTTCATTTTTAAAATTGGATGTTTAAAAATATTCTCCCTTGCAGTAAAACAATTTAGAAAATGGTGTTTCTTTTTCTATAAAGTTCAGTATACCACCATTCTGCATTTTTCGGCAATAATATATAAAATATTTAGAACTAACCTTTCTCTAATAATGTCACTTATGACTGCCGTTCAGAGAAATAGGAGCCCTTACGAATATAATACATTTCGGTTCTGTTGCCCCCAGGAGATCGAATGTTTACGTGTGTGCATTTGGAATGATATTTCTGTGTCATTGTCTAGGACGAATGCACAGCGACGCCAATTTAGTTGCGCTAATATGTAACTAACCGGCTCAGCCTAGTATCATTTAATGGTAACCATACGTGCCTGGTAGACCCAAGTTCGTCGGTTCAATCCCGGGTAGGTCGATGGATTTGTTTCGGGAGTATAAATTCGAAGTACGGATTCTTTCGGAATGGAAGTAAAGCCGTGAGTCTCGTACCGTAGATTTACGGCACATAGAAGATCCTCAAGCCTGAAAGAAGAGGCCTCTGAGAAAAATGTATCGGCCGCTTCACCCTTTGAACAGAATGGGACGCTGATGACCTGAGATGTTAAAGAGCGTCCGTAAATAAACCAAATCAACAACAGCTGAGTATCCAATGATTACAGATTGGCTGAGTGGTAGGATGTCAATACTGTTACTCACACCCATGTTATTTTTTGTTATAATCGTTATACGATTCAAGTCCCTTTACATATGAGGCGTGTACACTCAGGCGAATAGCAGCAGTGCTGAATTGTCTCATAAGGACAACATTTCATGCCGTTTGTAAAATCAAAAAGAAAAACCATGTTCGGACAAGTGTTAATGACAGAGACTTCGCAAGTGACAAGAGAAAGTACAACGTTTTTCTGAATATGTGCAAAAAAAAAATCATATTAATACACTAAGTGGCTCGTATCTTATAACCTGTTAATCTTTTTCATTAACTTTCAAAGTATGGGGATAATAATTAAATATGTGCTAATTGTTTAATTAATAGAGAGTATACTGGAGTATACGACATAAACTGCGCTTAATGCATACTCTTTAACATAACTATAGATTAATGATTCAGTGTTGGGTAAGTTATTGACTCCTAAAAGAGGAGGATACTTGTCAAGAAAATCTTTAATTCAAAGAAATCAACTAATCTCGGCAATGAGATAAGTAGCACCATCTAATAGCTTATTTCCAAATGACCCTTTGCATCCATCATATGGAGAAGTAACACATTCAGCGTTTTCCTGATAGACTGGAAATATATGTTATTGCCCATAGGCAATAATTAGGCTCGCTCACCGAGTATCAAACAACTGCGCATCGCAAAACTATCGTCCCTATTGTACAATCCATAGCTCCAAGAACATATGGAAAATAGCACAGTGATAGAATTGTTTCATTATTCCTAAGAGTTTTTCTAATTAAGTAAATGATACCATCCCCCGTTTTTATGCTGTAGCTGTGGAAATCTTTCTGATAATTCTGAAAGCAGTAGCGTTTGGAATACCAGCATTGTCGTCGACCATTAAATGTTTAACCGAGAAAGGTATGTTTCTGATGTAGTGTATTCTAACCTCACTTGTATTTCGCCTACAACGTTTTTACATTTTATACCATTCTAAATGTTTGTTCCTTATCTTCAGTTTTCAAATTTATTCCATCTTGTAATTTTTCCTCTCTTAGGAACAGTATTTAAATATACAGATAAATAATTTTCATGCCTACGGCCGGATTTACAGCCGCCAATTTACAACTCTTAACGATTATTAAACTTTTAAAACAAACAAAAGGAGCTGTTATTTTATCAGGAGATTTGACACCTTGCTACAGTTAATATTGGCTAATAAAACTGTATTTTTGCTAATTTGAACGTTAAAGCAGTGTAACAGCTTGTTAATTTTTAACATCTGTTGATGAAGGCAACTCTTAGATAATCCATTTGGGACTAAAGCTCATATCAGAGTGAGGTGCTATGTACGGTTGTTATCTTTACAAAATTCATGTTCAGAGTATACTTCATAGATAAGCTATACGAGTCCATCTTTTTCAATGTTGTAGATAATGTGCAATTACGGCAATTTTATTCAGGATACCCAGAAAATATAAATTACTGTTTTGTTGGATGTGAAGGGACATCCACAAATTATTCGGGCTTAACAAATGTTAGTCCAAAATGCATTGTTTTTGCTCAAATGATAAAAATGTTGAGTGATCGCTTTATTATATTTAGACTCCCTTTTACCATTCGTAGCTTTACTTGGAACATAATGACAGTAACCCCAGCCTACAGTAAAAAAATGCAGTTAAATTACCCTTGACTTTAGAGTCAGATAATGCATTGTTGAGTAGTTGTCTATCGCAGTTTTAATATACATTTTAAGAACTTAGTTCTCTTTGATAAATATTCTATTTAAGTTAAGTACATAATTTCTGCAACTGCAACATACCATGTGTCTCTTATCGCTAAAATATCTTGCTTGCGTTTTTACGGGTATGGCATTCGCAAGGGAATTAGGCAGACAACTATCAAATCTTAAGGTATTTATTGTTTTTAATCTAAGAGAAAGTAGTATTATCGATAATACTTTGCGTGGTCTAAAGTGCTGGTTTGGCATACCAGTTGAAAGGGGTAAACAGCAATCGCTGACACTCTGGGAGGTCTTCGAATTAGTAAGCTCACTGGGAAATCATCTATAACGATGTTCAATACTTTTAAGCATACAAAGGTTCCGCAAATCAGTGGTGATCATTTTGGCCTTCACCGTGATCACTCACTGCACCACAGTTTTCTAGGAAGAAATTAGATGTAAGTCGTGAAAGTGAATTTTGAGGTACATGTTGTCCCCCGATCGTTGATATTTGTATACAGGGTTCTCCAGAAGCTCGACATAATTTTCCGTACATCGGTTACCCAAAGAAGCCATGCACAATACATTTGATGACTTTCCAAGCTGCTTAGTCAAAGCGCAGGAGGATTCGCCTCAAGTTTTCATCCAGAAGAAGTTCAGGAATTTGATGACCAATGAAGATTCCTTTCTTTATTAACCTCATGTAGCGTGGAAATATATTTCTTAGTTACATGAAGTGTGTACATCCTTGTTCATCCCCTATACGAAGTTCTTCATGAGCTGTAAAGTCGGCAGAAGAATTTTGCTTGGATCAACTCCCCGGGTAGCAGTTTCCCTTGATGGCAATGTTTTCGGTTGTAGTGTGAGAATCTAGCCTAACTGTCTCACTCACAGAGATAACAACAGTATGTGACAAGTCCCGAGCATTATTACAATCATCTTCACCATTGGTGGTCTGTGTTCATAATTGTTTACAGAGATAATATCCCATTGACATATTTCTTCATATGAACAGCGTGCTCTACGGTCATTATAGGAAGAGAATTCCCATTGGGCAGTAACATTCAGAGCTGCCACGAAGCCATTGACATCACGGCAGGCAACAAGACTAATATTTTCGTTTTTGAAACATGGAAGCAAATCTTTCTGACACTTTGACACTAATTTCTAGAAGATTCCATTGTTTGAGCCTGAAACCTAGAAGCTCAGCTTTGTCTTTTGGTAAGTCCAGACCTCGAATTAAATGACTTAACTCATCTTGAGTAAGTCTTTGGCTCACCAGGTTTTATAATCAGGATCCTGTGATGTCAAAGCCTCGGGGTATGGCTCCGATGGGTATGATGTGGCTCCATACAGTCTTCATTTCATCTGAGCGCAGACTGTGCTGTTCTAAAGGATAAGGCACAGGCAGATCGTTCCCATGTCGGATAGCTGACGGGATATTGGGGTATTTAATGCTAAACTTCTGCTTTCTTGATAATCATAGTATAATTCCCGAGCTCGACAGGCCCGAAGGGCCAGGGTTCTCCGTACGACCGCCACTTCCTCTGTCTCCGTCTTGCAACACCATGGACAGAGTGCAGTATTACAGCTGGACAATTGATCATCACACCGCATCCCGCGGTCGCTCTCATTCGGTCTCCTCGGTCTAGCAACGCTACTTTTCCAACAGGTAGGTACCCAGTTATCGCCACGATGCTGGGTGGATCCCGTTCCAGACCTCTCTTAACTTAAAACATGTCTAAGCTTGTACCGGAGATAGAACCCAGGACCTCCCACACAGCATCAGCAGTGCTAACCACTAGGGAGGCGGCCTCTTCTTTCTTGATATGCTTAATAGGAGGTATCATGCAGAAGCATGTTTTGCGGGCTCTCTCCAAATATTGGGACTTTTTATGGATCCATCCACGTAGACCCACAGCACTTGATTTGCAGCAAATGTGATGTGTCCACACGTTGTCTGGATCTCCTACTTTGACACTAAAATAATGGCGGTGATCATGAAGGTGTACATAGGCGTCACCACACACATAACAAAACATTGTCAATAATGTTATGTATTAGATGACATCCTGGCATTTATAAGTTCAGCGTGGCGGCAACTTGAAACTGCAAAGAAATAATACTAACCTTCTCTCCAAGCCAACTGACACCTCATTCCCGTTCTCAGGTTTCCCAATTACTATTTTTTAGCTTACTTAGCCGTTCGGAGTACTACTTGACTTATTTTACATACATACCGCAAAGCATCATAATTAAACTATGTCTCTGAAGTAAAAGTTAACTAATCATTTTCAGGTCAGAAGCATTTGCATTGTTTACCTGGTTGTTAAAATATTTGATTTTGTACTTAAAAATCAAGAAATGTTGTTTTCCACTATGTTAACATTTGACTTTTTACATAGATAAAAATACGGATGTTTCCATCATAGTCTAATCCATTAAGGTTATTAAATAATTACTCTCTTCTTGTTTATGCTATAAGCTTGGGCAGCAGAAATGAAAATTAATAGTAGTGTATCGTTATTAATACATGCAAATATCCATCCAGTTCAACAACACGATATTTCCAAATAACAGTGAAAACTATTTGTTGTTATTCAAAATTTAAAAGTTGTTTGCACTGTACTATTAAAACAGGTATTAATAAATTCGGTAAAATGATGAGGTAAAATATTATTTTTATAAGAGAGTTGAATGATTACGTTTAAATTATCTCAAAACAAAAATGTTGTAGATTCGCATTTTTGGACTATACAACCAAAACAGAAATAACACTTTTACACCGAACGACGTGGAAATGTTCAAGGTGACGCGGACAGACTGGGAATCCTACGTAAATCATGCAGAAAAACAGCAAGATATGACTTCATGAAAGAAATAGAACTTAAAGAACGTGTTAAAGCCAATTGTTGTGAATTCACAAGAATCAGATGACAAAAATAGTTATGAATAGCATACCTACATGGATAACTGATGACTTGAGCCCTACCTTTGGTCACTTTGAATATTCGGCAAGTGTTCATCAGTCTTGTAACCTAAGCTTTGAACGGTTTTACTTTAAAATACCCGACAAGAACGTGCGGGTGGCAAAATATTCTTAAAAATATCTCTAGGTAAAAAAAGTTATCGAATTCAGTGAGACACTTAATGAGCCCACGAGCCTCAATAGTTCCCAGACTTCACAATTCTCTAATACTCTTCAAAAAACATTATTAAGGACTTTCTCGTATTTTGCAATATGCTGACAATCCATGAACAAAAGTTCCATCGAGTTGGTGCAGCTCTAGACATTTTTTCTCTATTATTTATGTGCGTGCTTTCTTTTTGGAGATTGGATAACATGTCAGATAGTGAATTAAAAAAATTACAAGTTCTGATAACACAAGTAGATTGATGCAAAACCAAATTTAACACATGACTGCAGCAGTGAGTGAAAATGGCTTGTGGATATATTTCCTGAACTCGTTTTTGTATACCATTTATTTGTACTACGACTGTGCCGTCGTAGGTTAGCTATGCGATAACATCTGACGCGTTACTCCTAAAACATGCATTTAAGGGTTGATAGATCAAAGTATAAAAAATTCACAATTTATGAAAAACAAAAACTTTGTCTTGAAAATTTTAGCCAATTGGGACCGCCTTAACACCCGTTTTGATTGCCATTTTTAAATGCTTGTTTTCTTTAAATTTCTCCTTTAAATTCCCGCTACTGTTCACGTCATATCATTATCTATGTCACATTTGTCTTTTATATCTTCAGTCGCGTTTTAACTTGTTTTACACTGACATCTTTTCTGTTCAATTTGAGATTTGACATACAGGAAACGAGTGTGACTTCAACCCAGTACTTCCGCCATTTTGCTCATTTCAACCACACACAGTGCTGAAGCGAAATGTTCATTGCTGCTATAAGCGGGGAGATGGAACCTTTATTTACCTCGGGAAGGCGTTTTTATGTTCGAGTTTACCATGAGTTGCGCTTTTTTTAACACCATAGATGGCTTTTATGAACATAATTATACAGTGAAAGGCGGCTAAGCGTTGTTGACTAGTGGGGAAGTATTTTTATTTTAATATATTTGTACAAAAAGCATAATGTGACACTGTATTTAAATGATGATAATAAGCACTAACAGTGTTAGGAGATGTTGAAAACGATGCCCCTTTACTGCAATACATTGCCAGCATCTTCGGAGGAAATTTCTGTATTTCATCTAACTTATCTTTATTAACAACCTATTTCTTTGAGGGTGAAAGAAGCGTTTCAGGCATAGCTTTAGGGTACCTCCATGGCATTTGCCATTAATGCGGACCAAGGAAAATCTGGGACAAATAGCAGTCAGGGAGAAGTGTCCTAGCGGGAATCAAAATGAAGACCTCTGAAGTTTACCAGCCCATGCCTTAGCAACCTTGCCGATGGTATCATTATGTTTGCATGTAACTATTCTCCAGAACATTATTAGAAATACCGGCTACTAATAAAATTTTCAACTGTATGTATTATTTTGCCCCTCTCCCCAAATAAAATTCACCGCTCTATGAGAATGTTATTTCTTACAACTGAAACTAGTATGGAGAAGACAACTCACGTTCCTGTGTACTTCATAATATATGGCTCCTGAATTTCAGAACCTTTCTCTTACTTTATTGGTCTGATCACCTGCTGTGTTCAACAATGCTCACTTAGCCTCTGATTAATGACCACAATGTCCTGTATAGCCTGCGCACAATACTCCATTCATTAGTCACAGATAATACCATTACTTGCCTTAAGATTACACGCGAAAAATAAAATCCAACTACTTTGTCTTATATAAACACGTTACCTAAAAGCAATATATTGAAAGTGATTACTTTTTGCCCGTTAAATATATTCCATGTACGGACATTTTTCCTTGGATTGGTTACGAAGGAATTCTCCTTGTGTTATAGCATGCATTATTTCACAAATTACTGCTCTTTCATTGGATTTCCGCAAGGAACTTCGATGGCTCCTATCTTATATATTCAGGAAATGATGGTTGCTTTAATTTTGTGGTTTAGCACAGTTTAAAAATGCCTGAAAGTGATCATAAAGTTGAAAAAGAAACTATTGTTCACGCTTTAACTGAAACTAAGCAACATGAGTAAGAATTTAGTATTCATTACTTGTATCTATAAAGAAAGAAGCATACAAGCAAACGATACCGGTCAATTGTACATATAATACTTGCAATAGGTATATTACATTTACCAGGGTGATTTGATATGTAACTTGATCCGCATACTAATACAACCGCCACGAGTAGCCAAGGGCATTAAGGCACGGACTGGCGAGCTGGAGGTCAAGGTTTCGATTCCCGCCAGGACCGTCCTCCCTGATTGAGGCTTTGGTCAGTCCTCATAAATGGAAAATGCCGGCAAGGTACCCTAATCTTAGGCATGGAACATTTACTTCCTTTAAAAAAACACTTCTTTCCCAATTTATCATTTTATTTCATGTGTCATCTTTGTCCACCGTCTGTGGTGCCTCAGTAGTAAAAAACGGGCATTAAACAATATTAAAAAAAAAAAAAAAACACTAATACAGGACAACAGCAACATCCGTACACGTGGTAATAAAGTTTGCTTTCTATGTATCCATATTAAATGGTCACAAGTCAGTACAATGTGAATTCATTGTTTGATAGTTGCTTAAATAGTGAAAATAAGGACAACAATGAAATTCGTAGTGATTAAACTTTTTTCTGTTTTTTTTTTTTTATGGAAAACAGAAAGGAAATTCATGAAAGAATTTTGTCTACATTCGTTGACGCATGCCCTTCTTATAATCGATCGCTTTTTAGGAAAGGAGTTCAAGCGTGGCAGAACAAGCATCGAAGGCGCGTCTTATCAGCTTAAGTACATAAAGTTCATGATACTGTTTTGGCTGACAGACGAGTGAAAGTACGCGAGATATCATAGGCCATGAGCATCTCAATTGAGCGGGTTTGTTTTATTTTGCATAATGAATACAACTTTACGCCTGTTCACTCTGGTAACCTGGTGGTGCAGTGGTAGCCATGCTTGCTTCCTAAACCCAAGATAGCGGGTTCAATTCCAGCCAGGATCGATGGATTTTTCGGCCTAAAATTCTAATTATGACTTCCTTCGAAAGGGAAGTAAAGCCGTGGGTCTCGTGTCCTACGGCATGTAAAAGAACCAAGCCTGAAAGAAGAGGCCTCTGAGCAAAATTTATCGGCTGTTTCACGCCTTAAATTTAATGGAACGCTGATGACCTGAGATGTTAAAGAGCATTCACAAATAAACCAAATCACCATCATCACTCCGGAATAAAATCGAACATCGACCGACAGTTTGGAATGAAGAATGCAACCAATGTTTTACTGTGGTTTGTGACTATGGACGAAACGTGGATTCATTACTACACACCGGAAACGAAACAGGAGTCTAAACAGTGGGCCACACGAAAAAAGGAAATTCGTTCCATCCGTTGGAAAGTTGGTGGGTTCAGTTTTTTGAAACGCAAAAGTGTTCCCTTGATTGTCTACTTAAAGAAGGGAAAACTATTATTACATATTGTTACGCAATACTTTTGGAAGACTGAAGACACGATTGAGAAAAAATGTCCATAAATGTTTGAAAAGAGGGCGTTATTTGACAATGACAATGCGCCGGTGCATTCAGGTTGCTTCGTTAAGGACAAATTATTTTAAATGGTTCCGCTATTCACTAGATCTCGCTCCCTCGCGTAATCTGTTCCTGAAGCTGGACACAAATTTAAGTCAAATGAAGAAGTCATTCAGAAAGTAAAGGAGTATTTTGAGGGTCCGAAGAAACCCACTTCCAAGAGGGAATGACAAATCTGAAGAAATGTTGGAGCAAGTACGTTGACTTGGAGGTGCATAGGTTTAAAAATAAAGTACGTGCAACACTTTCGTTTTAATATCAAACCAAGTAACTACCCTCATAATTAGCTGTCGAATATGCTTAAGCGCGAGCAATTAAGTATGCGTAAAAATACATAGGATGAAACCTTTCAATTATTTATTAGCACTGATAACCTACTTAAATATTTCACAGCGTAAGGTTGGAAGTTTTGATTATGCTTAAGTTGCCGAAACTTTTTCAAGGGGGAAAATCTAAGCGCTTTCCACGCTAGTGAAATTACATTCTTGGTATTTTATAATCACTTTGATCAGCGCGCCGCATAGAGTATGGAGTACTGTCGCCTTTGATGTCATGAAATAACCTCAGCCATTATATTCATTCATCATATTCTTTTAATTTCTGGCCACAGCCTAGAAATGGGCGATGTCCCAGGATTCGGAGGAACGCTTTATAGAGTGAAAAACATGTTACCATGTTACAGAAAACCTACACATTGTGGATGAATGGTATAAGGCACAGGATATTTTCTGTTCTTGAGTCGTGCTCACTGCTGGCCCTTTGTGCCTATGCCTCCCAATAGGGGCACCTTCGGGAGGAAGGGATGTGGTGAGGGCGACACTGGGAGGCTAGGATCTACGGGCGGTGGCTGAAGCCCTCCCCGAATTGTATGAGCTCCTTGGAAACTGCGCTTCCATTTCAAACAGCGGGACAGAAACCTTTGCAAAGCGCAGACCACCATCACACTTCACCCTGGCACTTACGATACTGTTAGAGAACCAACGAAATGGGAGAGCGGAAAATTGGTGGAAGTAATTGTCCACCCCAGCATTTGCCTAAGTGACCAGGGAAAAGTGCGAAAGGATGGCCGACACAGCGGGAATTGAACTCGGGAACTCCCGAATGTGGATCCTAAGCATTACAGCTGAGCCATTCCGCTCGGCATAATTCTCTCACTGCACATGTAATTAAAAGTTGGACATATTCGTACGTCGACTATAGAATGGATGTGATACACCCCATTCTATTCTGTCACGTCGACTTCAACCTGCTTCTTCTGGCTATCTCCGGACTGCGCTCTTTGAAACCAATTGCTCCTGTGTATTTAAATATTGCAACTCAGTCTTTTCAAATATCTTCCTGCTTCCAAATAATATTACAAATAAATACAGTAATATATTTTGAATATACACTATTTCAACTTATTCAATTACTGGAATTGAATTTATGAAACTATCATTTCTCACTTTGACTTGCTACCTGAAATAAGTTCATAAGTAAATAAAATTAATGTTACGAATTAAGAGTATTTAGAATAAACCTTACACGCCTCTTTTCTTATCTTGTTTACAACTTCCCAAAAAAGTATGAATTGCTTTCAGACAGATTTTCCAGATCAACGGAAAGGAGAAGGCATTAAGCCAGCTTATGGACACAAGTAAGCACAATGCGATCAACCCTCTAAAGGAGGTGGATGAACGAAGGAACGAACGGACGAATTTCCCGTTTTAACATACTTTTCCAAAATTGTTACTTTAATAACAGACTTTATCCAGTAATTCAGGAACGCGTGCGCATTTTGCCTTGAGGCATCATCGTCGGTGCACCATATTAACGCCACAAATGAAAAGATGAATTAAAAGTATGGATATTAATACTCTGCAGTGTTTCAAAATGTATAATAAAATTAAAACCTATAAATACAACCTATTTACAAGTGCAAAATCCAGGAGTTATGTTTGTATGTTAATAAACTGGTTAACTGTGATGTATATTTTAATTAGTCATATGTTCAACTGCATTGTGTTTATCATCAGGTATTTTGATTACAGTAACGTAAAGCTTGTTTCACTTTTATGGGACAAACGGTGTTAAGTGAGTTACCCCCTTCCTGTAGCATTACTTTCGTTATTTGTTGACCTTTGTTGTGTAGTAGTTTGAACGTAATTTATCTGTTGTTATTGGTTTTAAACTTGGAATCGTGGTAAGAGATAATTCACCCGACTTTTGCGAAAACGATTTAATAAAGACAAAAAATCTAGTAATATTGGTCGGCATCGCACCTTCCAATTGGGAATCTTAATTTCGTTCCAGTGTAATAACTCATTTGATCATGGGAACATTTAAACGAAATACAAAATACAAATCATTCTATTAATTTCACGAGTTATTTTAATTTTAACCAATTTATTATTAAAAAGTTGTTTTGCCCGACGCTTTGTAGCCAAGTTTCGCATCCACTTAAATTTGCAAACATAACGAGGAATAGAATATTAATTAATATCCTTGCAAAGTGAAATATGTTCATACATACATTGGTTGATGATACTTGTTACAATTCAAGTATTTAATGACAAATCTAGAAAGGAAATCATACGATGCAGCCATGCCACCAATGATTGCTATAAAATACCCACAGACACCGTATTCTGTTTACCTTCTCGGAATAGCATACGCTCTGCTGAATCTCTTCGAGTTTCACAGGCCTGCTCGAGGCGGACATTTGATTAAGCATGAAAATGATGTTACTACCCCTAGGCGACCAGTATATGATCTAGTTTAACCAATCATAGGGGGAATGAGTCCGTAAGGAATATAGAAAAGGGGGAAGAGAAATATAAACTATAAGATTTTCATTCAAAATAAACAGGTCAAGGTCGCACAATCTTCCTTTCCATACATTCCTACCCTTCTGCCAGTGCTGACCATGTTGGCAATTCCCTCTCCTCTTCCTAGCCGTTGACTAATTAGCACTGTCATGGCTTTGTGTTTAAAGGAAACAGCAGTAGAATGGGAATAACCATGCGTGAAAAATGAAGAGGGAAACGGGACCTTAAACCGCCTGTTTTAAGTTAGAATATTATAGAGGCTGCTAATGCATGCTTTGTAGAGCACAAGAGCAAGCAAATAAATTATATTTTTAGAGAAGGCGTTATTTGATTATCTAATAAGTGAACATGAAACCTTTTTGGTTTCGAAATATATTATCTTTGTTTCCTGTCAATAATCACATTAGTTTAACTACACACATGTTGTTAATGGACTGACGTCTCATACACTGTCATTAGATGGCAATATTCAATATTACCATGTTTATAAATGTTTTCACAAAATAGTACGAATGCTGTGCACATTCGATGAAAGAGAAACTGTGAAAGTGTTGCGGATTTTACCACCAAAGCTCTCAGTTGTGCCATTCGACTGTGTTTGGCGTAGCCGTCCTAGTGTGAGTGAACAGAATGATCACCATGCAATGGCCACAGGTCACAAAATTTTACTCCATGTAACTTCTGCATAAAATTACGCGATTTAGAGCACTCCAATTAGAGGTTACCGCGTGACAGGATGCACTGAGAAGAGTATATGCCTATTATTGTGGATATCTATGTAGCTTCCACATCAAATCTTTGTTATGTTATTGCTTTAGTTTTGAGAATTTCCTTTCTAAATGTTATTTATTTGAAAGTGGTAGCATTGCAATGTGAAATATATTGTGGAAAGTGTTGATGATTTAAATTTGCGATATAGTATATACACTGAGGTTATTTGAGTTGCGGGCCGCCTGTTTATTGTTACGGCAACCACCGCAACTAAAAAAAGGGAGATAGAATCGCCGCACGTAAAGTCAGTATTTTTAATTTAGTATTGATATTTTGACTGAAAGCATAAAATGATACTGTATTTAAAATTTATGACTACCTAATTAATAGAAAAGTTGAAAATGATGACCCTAAGCGACAATACGTTGCTAGCATCTGACTGTATTTCATCTTCCTTTCTTCCGCAAGAGCAGGTAAGATGGTTTCTTGTCATTGAGAGAACCAGTCTATCGTAACAAGCTGACGAACAGTTTCTCTACTTGGAACACGATAGCCGAGATATTTTCTTGCGAATCGTCTTATTACGTCTATGCAAGAACCTGTTTTCACATAAACCCATTCTTCAGGACTATATATATATGAAGTGGTATATCTAACGAATAACAAATAGCACACCATATACACACGGTGCAAGCATCGACCAACCACTTGCTGACAAATATCCCTGAAACCCCGCACATGCATTAGAGGCCTGGATGAGTGACTTCTTCCAATACGCAACCCCGTTTTGACGGCCCATAACTCAAATAATCTCACTGTAGAATTTTAGAATAGAAATGATGTTTCTGTGGTATTAATGCTCGCAATGTTTGTTTCAGGATAGTGAAGCCCATAGAAAAGTTTGGGCTGAGATGCTCGGCTCGGTATTCGATCTCCTGGCTCAATTAGACGATCTCCACTTCCGAACTATGCTTCCTGTTCTTTTCAATGGAGTACGGCGACTTACAGCCCATGCAACTGATCCAGGATTAAAACAAGCGGTCGCTGAACTGTTTCACAGAGTTGCAATGCTCTATGGTTTCAGCCCGGAATAACGCAAATGTCAACTCTTGCATACAATACGCTCATTTTAATACATTTCTTTACCTTTCTATCTCTTTCTGTATGACGGAAATACAAAATGAAAACAGTATTTCGTATTGTAATGAGCAATACGCTAATGTGCTAATATGTTAATGGTGAGCAAAGTTAGAAGCTCAACTCTATTTTAATCTACATATAAGTTATTTTGGAATTGCTGGCTTTCTTGCTGTAATTTGACTCGCGTTTTCCTCCTATCATAAAGCGATCTCATTAGTTTCGTGGCAATAAATGTATGCTATAAAGTGCAATTTTGAGAAAAAGCTGAACTATTTAATAGCATTTAGCCTGTTGACATGTACAAAATATCCCAAATCCTCGCATTTAAGTGCTATTTAATATGATGCAGCCTAGCTGCTTTGTATACTTTTAGTTGATACGCAGCCTAGACAGCTGGCAGGGTACAATTTGCAAATCCATAGAGCTAGTTTTCAAAATTTGTTTAAGCCTTATTCAGTTGTGCTGTGGTAATGCTCTGGTTATATTTCCATGATTTCATGTCGTTCATTAAGGCAGTCGACATATACTGCGGCAGATCTGCCAAAGAATACATTTATTCACAGCAGTTAGAAGAGGTGCACTTTCCTGGCAAAGCTAGCAGGTATAGCGGGCGAGCCCGTTGTCAAGTGTCTACGTCAAATAGTAAGCTAATAGATATTGCATTTCCATTTCTGAAAGAATGGAACTGATTAGCACTGGCTTTATCCCGTAATAATTTTTTGCGTGTTTATGCAGTGCAACGAAACGCATTATGTCGCCCCATCGCTCTAAAGTTTATGAAAAACTTTTAAGATTAGCGCTTACTGTTAATGGAAGCAGTAGCAGCGATACGGAAAGTGGTGATTTAAAACTGTAGCTCCAAAATGGATGCATGCAGTGTACTGGAAGCAGACTACTTAACAGGGCCTTGAGCAGCTTGACCAATTATCGTGAGTAGCCATTCCAACAACACTCCAGGCCAGTCAGTTAATGAGACAGTCGCTTCCAAGGAAAGCTATGGAAGTATCAGGAACTTTGTGGGAGTGCGTCTGCTTAGGAGGCGATGGACATCATCGTTCCCTGTCGCTGAAACATTGTGAATTGTAGGAAAGTAAGAATGTTTCTTTCTAACAGCTTTAAGTTGTTTTAACATTTCGAAGTAGCCATTGGTTCTGTTTCTACTGAAGCAGAGCGTAACGAGCTGAATATGTGCAACGATATGGCATAAACCGTTCCACTCGTCAACGTTATCTAAACGTTACTTTCTGGTAAGCCATTTTGTTGTATAGGACGTAACTTGAGCACACCACATACTGTCATAATTTGTTTTCTAGTTTAACCTATTAGAGTGACTGTACTTCATTTGTCGGTTTCAACTGTTATGAAAAATATGAAGAAAACTCACTGCCGTGATAGAATCCAGACCTGTCTTGCATATTTATGCACTAAAATAACTAAAATAACATATTATATTGGAATTATATTTGAATTTATTTATTGATGCAATTGGTATTAGTCCAGTAGTTGCAATGTATGACTATGAAATAACAATCAATCTACATACAGTACACAATAATGTACTGCTTAAGAATATATCATACTGTAGTAGTCCTCAGGAATCTGTGAAGTGCAAAGAAGGGAACCCGTGATCATATTAAAGCAGAATTATCATATGTAGCCAGAGTAAATAAGCAGATTAATCGTGGATCAGAATGACCATAATAACAATAAAGTAGTATGCCTAACAAACAGAGAATAACCAATAATAATAATAATAATAATAACAATAATAATAAATAACACTAATAATTATATTAAATCTTAACCCAAAATTATGATAATATCATCAATAAGAATCATATTAAACCAACTTTGTAATAAATAGCGAAATATCAGTGACCCTGAATTACCTAAATATGTCACCAGAGAATGCCCTACTAAAGTTGATTCACCATGATGATAAAGTGTCATAATTTATAGCAAATTAAACAGAATAGAAAAAACTGATAAGAATAATATAATATATACACATTCACAATAATCATAATATCCTTAATATGAAAAGAACCACCAGTGATCACGAAGTCAGATTTTACTTGAACATCCCTGATAAACTGCTGTAGGTAAAGTACTCAACTCTGGGATTGTTCTGTTTACGAAAGAAACATTTCCTACGCCTGTTTTTTGTTTTCTACACACCATTTTCTAATGATGGTCTGATCTACATAGCTTGTGACGAAGTGGATGGTGTTAATTTTGATAAATAGATGCACCATTACTCTTTTGCTTTCTGCATCCTTGTATGATTTCTTCTAACTGTACCGTTACATCATTCAAACATGATGAGTTTACTTTTAGAATGAACAAGATGCGAGGAGCATTTGGCAAGTTGTCGGAATAAAGCACAATATAATGGATGAATCTTTTGAAATTGCTCTTATTTCTCAATATAGTCTCCCTTGAGGCCAATGCACTTTATTGAACGATGTTTTCAATATTTATTCGCCAGAGAAACCCAGATTTCTCTTGAAGTGCAAAATACTCCACAGCTGATGCATCAAGTTCTTTATCGGATGAAGATTTCTTTCCACCAAGAATTTTTCTCAGCTTTAGGAACGAATGTAAGTCCGATAAAGCTATATCTGCGAAATAAGACGGATGTGGCAACAAATTATAGCCCAGTTAATTTGTTTTCGCCGTTGCAACCAAGATAATAGTTTGTTTGTTTGATAAAAGGGTCATTTCTGACTTATTTTTGCATTTACTGGGCCCCAAAGGTTAGCATAATGTGCTACAGTACCGGAAAACTGATGCCACGGTCTTTCCGACCAACTTGATACTTTTGGCCTTCTTTAGCATGTATAATCATGATGTTTGCATTGTTATGTTTCTGGCGTGTTGTAGTGCAGACACTTCTCATCATTGATCACGAATTGTTGGATAATATAACTGGATCTCTCCGAAAACGCGCCAATTCTTGCTCAGAGATTTACATTCTCATTTGTTTTTGATCAGGTGTCAACAACCGGGACGCCCATCTTGCATATCATTTTTTCATGCATAATCCTTCGTCAAAATGCAAAATACCCGTTCGCCTAAAATGCCCATAACTTCAGCAAATTCAGACACCTTTAGTGCAATATTTGAACAATTTTCTTTTAAACATTCACGGCTCTGATTGGACGCAGTGGTCCATTTGGAAACAGCTGAAAGTCATAGCGCAGAGTCCCGTTAAATATTTTTCATATGAGAATTTATCGTACAGATCGATATTTGCCATTTTTTTAACACGTATGCATCTGCTTTGCAACACAGGCAATACCTACTACGGTGTTTACCTAGCATGATTTCGTAGCTGATTTTTGTAAAAAATTACACAGTTTGATACCGTAATTGGTTGGGAGCTACTGTTGCAATGTGTCGATCATTCCCAGATATTTTCAAATTACTCCCCTTCTTTTCTTCTTTTTCCCGACCGGCTTTCTGTAAGCTCCCGTTATAGCAGTCCGCTATGTATGTCGCTAACTTTTGAGGGCGGAATAAATAGAACTAAACTGTTTACCGTCCAAGGAACATGTACCGTTCGTTGATTTCGACCCATCAGTAGATTTAATTGCTTTATTTTAAGCGGTCTCATTTACTCATATGGGGTGTTATCCTACATTATTTTATTGTTTTACCAGTGTCCAGAGAAATGCTTTAAATAAATTGTAACAGTCTCCGCCTACTAACTTCAAACCATTTTTAACTAAGGCAGATTTATTAGAAACATGTGGTGGTGATACAGTGAGATAAGCAATTTGTTGCATTATCGGTACATAGGAATATAAATTTATGCACATCGTTTTATTGCTTTAATTCTTTCCCTCAAGGACTCAATTTTTCGAAACACGTTTGCGGACTGTGCATTATTTTTGCGTCCTAAAATGTCACACTGGTGCCTTTGTATTTCCAGTCATTTAAAATACGTTCCACGCTTCCAAACTATATTCAAAATGCGCCCTATGCTACTCGGGTAACAAGGCGAACTACTTCGCAACCAACAAAAGTTGAAAATTATTTTTATCTGTCGATTATCACATTGACTGAACACCTTTAAAATTTCCAATCATATCATCTAATCTTCTTGTTGGTTAAATTGGATTTCTGTTTACAGAAACTTAAAATACGCAATTTAAATGTGATTGTGACTGCCTTGCTCATTTGCGAATTCGTCAAGAAGGCATTTGTATTTTCATTTATGTTCACGATAGTTGCTGATTATGCGTTCAATATGTGTCTATCTGTAAACATATAAATGTCTCCATTAACTGAAATACTGTGCCATCATTTTGTTTGGACCTAACTTTGAGCAATGTAATGATCCCGGCATTCGGCAGCCCAGCGCGGACCACACCGGACCGTCCATGGCACGTAAAGACAATCAGCAGAACAGAGTAGTAACACAAGCAAAAACATGTAAAATGATGCGTAGCACTAACAATGAACGAAAATGGATAAGTTGTTAGAAAATTCTCGCAATTTGGAAATTATAAACTGGTATAAAACTAGCTATCTTTTAAAGGCTGGGTTGAAATAGTTCAGCGTGTGCTTCGAGACAGGCGTTGCAACGTCTGATTTCATACGATGCAACTCTCCTCAAATCTGCTTAAAGTTAAACGAATAGATAACATACAGAGTTGCGATCTGTAAATCAAAACGTATTTAAATGACATAAGCGGTGTTATGCAGCAACATAGCAGAACTTTATCTTCAGGTCCGTTCACAATATTCAAATACGCCAGGGTGGCGGAGGTCGTTAAGGCGCGGACTCCTGAGCGTAAGGTCTGGAGTTCGAATCCCTCAGGACCGTCCTCCCTGACTGAGGTTTTCTCCAGGTTTTCCTCGGTCCTCATAACTGGAAAATGCCGAGGAGGTACCCTAAACTTAGGCCTGGAACGTTTCGTTCATTAAAAAAAAATCCTTTCCCAGTATATCATTTCATCTCATATATTATCAGTGTCCACCGCCTGTGGTGCCTCAGTAGTGAAACGGGCGTTAAAAACACCATACAAGAAAAAATTATATACCACAAATATTGAACTAATTCATTCTCATACGTTCATCCATAAGATACAATTTATCTAATTTGTTCTTGTTAAGAATGCTACTACGTATCTATTCTGTTTTGCAATCTTAGATAGCATGGTGATTTACAGACTTTTGATTTGATAGATGTGGCGCGCACTAGCCTGCCGACTGCCGGAATTCGCGTACCTCGGAAAGCGAGACCAAACAAATGAATGGCATTGTTGTTTCTAAAGAGGCACAGAAGAAATCTCGCTTCTTGTAGATTTAGGCTTTCCATACTTAATTGTTAAGACGTTTTACATTCTTTAAGTTTAAGTAACATTAATTCTTCCACAAGGCAGTTTTCAGTTTCTAGCTGTGTGGGAAATGACAATCCGAAGAAAAAATCTATAATCACCGCCCTCTTTCTGGGTAGTTCTTCCATTACACTTGCATGGACTTTTCAGCCTCCATTTCAGGCATTTTGGTCAGTAAACATAGCTAAATTTATATTTTTCTCAAAATCTTCAAAACCTTATATGATAATGCGTTTTTAAATATTTTCATTAGCTATATTTCTATAGATCTGCGTTTGTTTATTTGGTAGAAGTGTGAGAAAAGCAAAAAGGTTTCACATTTCATTGAGTTTAAATATAATGAATAGCTTAGTATCCCTAAAACTGTCATCAAGTAGAATTTTAATCCTGACTTAGTTGGCTCAAGTTTATGAGAGAAAAGAATGTTGACTTGGACTCTTTCTCGTCTTTATACCAAAGACGCCGAAAGTTACATGCACTTAATTCGTGAACATAATGTTTTGAATCAATTGATCTCAAAAGAGCATATTTCGGGGTAAGAGTCCTGAAGAATATTACATGTACGCGTTCACCAGAGAAACTCCACTAAAGCAACTCATCGTCATGGTTTGTAAACTTTGCTAAACGGATTTTTCTTGTAGTATTTTTTTTCTTTCTTTGTGTAGTTTCATTGTTGAATGTTTATTGCTAATGTTTTGTGAAAACACTTGGAGCTAACAACAAGCGCGGAGATTTAGTTTGTATTATTTAATGATATCTCTCTTGAAATAATGTGATTGTAAACGACCTCCTTTTTCATATAGAGCAATGCTTTCTTAACTATTCGTATCCATATATTTTCACCAGCATATGCGTTGGATTTATTACCGTTATGAGTGCCTTTAGCATCTAGTTTGGTAAGCAAGACTCACTGTAGCCATTATACCTGACAATAGCGACGTTTGCCTCTAAAGGAATTTCAAGATTGAGCAAATGTTTTAATACCACCTAAACTTAAGTGGGAAAAGAGTAACTGCGTGTTTTAGACGAAACAATAAAGTTTTGTGATAGAATCCCGGGCTATGAACACAAAAGAGCAAAACTCTTGTGAATCAACTTTTTACTAATTTATTTCACCAACTGCAACTAATCTATTAGAGCAATGCTTAAGTATGGAATAATTCGCGCTCTAAATATCTCGTTCTGCTAATCTTTTACTTATTTCTCTTTTGTACAGTTTTTACTTCATGTTCATTTATCCATATTTTCCTTGCTTTCATGGGATGCATTTGCTTTAATTCTAATATTTCAAACGCAGCATTTGAATTGTATTCTGTGTTGTTATATTTAAAAGTGCCTAGCAGTCACATTTATACCCTGTGATATATTGTTTATCCCGTTTAATATGCTAGTTAGTTACACAGTGAAATGTAAGTTATCGATTCAAATTTTTGGCTTAACTTCGACCATAGTGTAGTTATAGAGCTTAAAATCCCTATGGAACACAAACCGTCAGTCAGAAACATTCCAAATTAAGGATAAAGCGCAATCCTAATGCTGAGTTGGGAAAGAACTGTCGGTTTTTATTTTTTTTTTTCCGATCGCCGATAGCATATACCGTGACTTAATGATTTCCAATGGGCCGCTGTGTCGTGTACACAGCTCGGCTGCCGGCAGCTGGGATCTTTTGCTGCGCAAACCGAGGCCCAAACAAATGGGTAGTAGCACAGCACAAGACAAATCGGAAAATGGCTAGTTATATGTGTTATGGTGTTTCCATGAATCAGTAAAACAGTACGATAACCGTTTTATTATAATATAGGTATGTACCTGTCACTGCAGTGATTATTTTTGAGTTATGGTAAAGAACACACACACACACACAAATACATATATATATATATATATATATATATATATATATATATATATTGCTCCCTAATTAGTGTCCCCTTCCTCTTCAACGCTCTGTGTATTTTTGTTTCTTGTTTATTTCTGTGTGTAGTCCGATTTTTTGTTTTTAATACGACCACATTAACTCAGTTGCATTCAGAATTTTTTCTTGCGGAATATTTAACTGCTATATAAATTAGTAGTTTACATATAAATTTTACCATAGCAATAATACCCTTTGAGTTCCTAAATATTTTTACACAAAGTAGGGCTCCGTGTGACAATATGTTTGATGATCTTCGTTGGTTCTGTATTAGTACTTTATCACGTTTCACAGACTGTATTTTCAAGATTAAAAACTGAATGTTTAATGTAGACACAGAAGTTATTTTTGTATTTCTATAATGTCAATTTATGATTGTTTTATTCAAAGACTGGCGCTCTATGCTCAGTTTTGTATATCCAATTATATTTTATTAATCTCTCTTCTATTGTTTATTCACTTATAATAAGTCTTTATGCTCTACGTTATAATTATATACTATGTCAGTGGCATATATTCAGGAATTTGTAAGTATAAGTGAATCTTAATATTGCAAATATCATCTAGTCTGATTTTAATATTTTTGAGTTGTGAATGTATATACCATACAATATTGAGAATGTTACTATTTTTTGTACCTTGATTCTACGTCGGTTACTGTTTCTCACTTGAAATGTTATATGTTACTGTCATAATTATTTAGTTGAGATATGAAAGAATTTGTAATCATATTTCCTAAGATTGCCGAGCATCTTGCTCTTTTCTTGTCAAACACAATGTCCGTACTGCATATATTCAATTTTGTGCAATAAAATATAGCCTATTCCATAAACGAAAAAAGGTAAAATTTCATAGCTTCAAAATGTAGAAAAATCGCTAAGATAAATGTCATTGGCTGTGCTCGCCAACTAGTTGCTATATTCTCATAAACTTGCTTGCATAGAACTTTACTAAACATACATATGTATTATTGTTGAAATTTGTAGCTGTAAACACAATGTATTTTTAAACTTTCACTTCTTGAGTAATTTGGATCAACTTAAGTTGCTTTGTGCTTTGACGCGTGCTAAATGTATTAAAGAAATGAAAGCATTAAAGTTTTGTCAATTTTCAAAATACTAGTGACTTTCATAAGCAGTATTATTAGCATTGCTTACATGTTAATGTGTGTATTATTGACGTGACTTTGTGAAATATCATTCAATGTTGTATATGCTAAAATATTTAATTCAGTTTTACTTTATTAAGCTTTGTTTAATGAACGATGGTACTGAAGTGATAAACAATGTAAGGATTGAACTGTTGGAAATAAAGTATTATTTTTAAGCTTAATACATTTAAAGTTAATGTTCATTCAGTTTTATTAATTATATTTTGTCCTTAATTTGAAAAGTCTGACTATTATTGATTCGTAAATTTGCTGAATATGTTTTAACTGCCTGAAACAAATTAACAGCAAAGTTACTTGAAATAAAAATGAGCAAGAACCAGAAACCCATAAGAATAAATATGAGCAACAACGAGAAACCACAACCGACTCGGAAAATATCGGGGGAATTCGCTAATGTTGGGTTCACAATTCACGTTTTAATGCCAGCTTCAGTTCATTTTCACGTTATGCCAGAATCTGGACCGTGTGTTCTAATGGCCAAGCGGACAAAAGCACAAGTCCACTAGTAAGATGCATTGGTTGGAATTCTCGTTATGCTTGAATTTTTCATTTGTTCTTTTATAAAAGTAAAATCAATATTTAATATACGCCAATAGAATGTTTTCTAATGGAGAACATAATTATATTTCAGTTTTATGACATTTATGCTTAAATATAAAAACTTAAGTCATATTTGTTTTCAAAATTAATAAATGTTGTAAATTGAAAAACTATAAAATATATGTTGCCTTTATTTCATTTAAAGTAATTATAAATTTTTTATTTATTTCGGAAACAAAAATCACTTTTTTTTTTTTTTTTTGATGAGCATAAATTCATTAAATTCAAAGCAGCCTTTTTGATCGAAATCATATACTTACATATATATACGAAACCTTATTTTTATTTGCGAAAAATAACAAATCAATTCACGCATGGGGAGGATTCGAACTTATGTAGTTCTCATTGCTAGACACCTGCCTTTACCCGCGCACGTCTGACTGGTGATGGAGCTAAAGCTAAAGGCTTGAAAGACCTGCGCGCAGAGCCATCCTCGAATCAAGTCCTGAGCCGAACAGAATTTAAGACATCTTTGGTCTTAGGGTGTACCAAGAAACTCAACATTTGAACGCAATGGAGAATGAATCAAAATCATTGAGAGAAAGTGAGTTGGTGTCCATGATTTAGGAAGAGGAAAGTGTGATGCGAGCACGGCCTCAGTTTAACACACACATCTATAGTCATATATATAACAAAACAACTCTTATATTATTCGATAAAGAGTAAGATTGCGATCTGCAGACCTAGAAGAACCGAGTCGGTTGCAACGTGTTTATTTTGTCTCTCGCTTTCATTTATTTGGTTTGTTTACGTACGCTCTTTAACATCTCATGTCATCAGCGTCCCATTCAATTCAGGGCGTGTAACAGCCAATAGATTTTGTTCAGAGGTCCCCCTTTTCAGGCTTGAGGTCCTTTTACATGCCATAAATCTACGACACGAGACCCAAGGCTTTACTTCCCTTCCGAAGGAAACAATACTTAGACTTTTTACACCCGAAAAAAAAATTCATTGACCCTGACCGAGAATGAATCCGCGATCTCGGGTATACGAAGCTAGTATGGCTACTACTAGACCACCAGGACCGACATGTCTCTCGCTGTTTAGAATATCCTGGGCATCCGTTAGCATAAAATGTTACATTCAGGCTGCAACTGAAGAGGTTTTTCGGTCGAATCAGGCAGAGAAATGTCTTTGCAAAGATTTAATAATATCATTAATATAGGTATAGGTATAAGAGGGCTGCGTATAGAAACTATGTTTTAAAAAGGTTATACTTGGTTGCTTGTCGCATAAGTGCTTATTGTAGGTAGAAATCTGCAATACTCTGAATGTGAAGTAACCTTTGCTAAAAATTTCTCTCTAGCAGTAATAAAAAAAATTAAAAATTAAAATATGTAGAAATCACTGAACTTTATGCTATGTATAGTATAATACCGCCGGCCGAGATGCCACCAGGATGTTATTAAACAAAGTCCAAGCTGTGATGTCCATCGACTGACTTACAACTTGGCGATGTTCTTCTGTTTAGCCGTGCTGCAATTTTCCTATTCAGTCTCGATGGCTAAGACGAGAAGGGATGTTATATTGGGATAATAGGCGTCACTTCGGAAAATCGAGCTAGGTCGACTCCTCCAGGAAAGACGAGGTGTTTCCAGACGAATGCTGAATAACTCAACCAACTCTGTTAAAAGTATAAGTATTTATTAAAGGGTTTTCTTATACAGTTGGACGTGGATTCTGCAAGCACCAAGGCTTCTCTCCTGTCTCTGAATGAATTCAGGGACCATTTATACAAGCGTAATGCCCAAGGAGGTGTAATGATCACCTCTTCTAAACATAAGAGTTATTGTTAAACATTTCTCACCACTATGACGTCAACAGTCACCAGGTCCTGACATCATAAGTTCTTAAATGTTCATGGTTTGGGTTTGTTAAGCTTAAAACTAAACAATATTTCATCAGCACAATAATTCTGTATATTTATAGCATGCACACACAGACATAATATTTTAAGTCAGTGGAAAAGAGGGTTGCTTTTTGTTTATGCAAATGTTTCTCTGAGGACCCTTTCAGGTCATGTCCTCTGGGATGCACAGTGTGGCAAGGCAAGTCACCCTCAATATTTATTACGTTTACTTCTTACTATGTTTGGGCTTATACAGTATGTTTCCCTAACTAGGATATACAACGTGCTCTTATACAATATCATGTTCTTATTATATCTTGTCAATGTTACAATTCCTTACAATACCACGCTCTCGTTACAAAACCGACTCTTCATTACAATAGGTTCATTAAGAGGACTGAATGTACCTGGTTGCACTTTATCTTCATTACACGTAAGCTATAAATGAAAAATGTAAATTGGAACTGGCTTTTCTGTTTCTCTTCTTTCCCGAAGGAAAATTGAATGAATGTTCCTTCTAAATAATTAAATTCCTAAAATACATAAAGGAATAAAAAAGCACAATAGAATATGCAACTGTTCTTATTGCAAATCGAGTGTTTGTTTAAACATGAAACTTCCATAAAGAAATGCATTTAAAATATTTCTCGTTTATGGATAATAGTCTATTCAAGTCTCATAGGGTCAAAGGTACTTATGACCAAGGCAAGGGCTTTCGAGTTACGCAAATCTCTCTCCTCCCATCACTGCCTTAACTTCAATTGCACAAAATTTGGAAAAAAAAAGAAAAAAAAAAAAAACTGCTTCTAACAGGTTCAAATTATTATGCTTGATAAAAGCGCCATCACTTTTGGTAGAATCCTAGTTATCTTTGAGGGATCGAACACTTTCCGCGGATGAATGTTTATGTTCAAAACGGTACTGAATGCAAATTCGGAATGTGATATCACACGGCACACAACCTTTTCAGAGGACTATTACTGTAGAGTCTTACAGGAAACTGACTGCGCAATAAGGTTCTCTTTGATTGGTTGCCAAGTACTTAAGGCGCCATGGTAATCTCGGTATATTAAAAATAATAGGATACATTGCAGAAAGACCTCATTTTTAAGTTCACCGTTCACTGTGTAGCTCTAGAAGAACTGTACTGAGTACATAAAAATATATGATGCATTGTTTTTTTATCTCTCTCTTTCATTTTTTACCATATCCCTGAAGCAGTAATGAATGAAAATAAATTATCCTCAAAAAAGTGCATACAAAAGCGAAAATAATTTTGTATCCTGCGCCTTTAAAGTTTACTGCCTGTAACTTTTTACCTCTAGATCATTACGTAATAAATTACTGTTCTTATAGGCATACGTTATAAGAAACCTTTAGGATAGATGCTGGATTTTGTTTAACTTTATACGGAATAGTTCATTTTCTTTGCATACCTACCAGAAATGTTAGCATTATTTTGTTTTAAGAAGGAAAAACTCATTTTCTGTTTATAATTGTTTTTCTTTTACATTTTTTGTCATCTAGGGAACTACTGTGTACCACATATCCCATCTACCATTTAATCAACGCATTGGATTGCATTTTAGGAATAGAGGAGAATATTTTCGTACTTCAACCTTGCTCAAGGGCTGGCCGTTTGTGCCTACGCATCCAGTGGGGCACTTTAGGAAGGAAGGGACAAGGCGAGGAAAACATCGGGCGGCCAGGATCAATGGACAGTGAGGAACGGAAGTAGACGAGTTTCTAGCATTGTTTACAGATAGAACATTCACAAACCGGGGAAGGCCCCCCTCCAAGGAGTTCGAGACCCTCAAAAAGGTCGCTTCCATGCGAATCGTAGGAACAGAAACCTTTCAACAGTGCAAGTGACCCTAACACCGCACAGCCCACCCTCAACCTTTGCACTTTCGACCTTTTACTGAAACCATCCAATGAAATGGCAGGGCGAAAAACTTGTGAAAAGGAAATATAAATCCCAACATTCGGCTAAGCGATCAGGGAAACCACGAACCCCCCCCCCCAAGTTAGGAATTGCCGGTTCCAAAGAATTTGAAACCAGGCCTGACTTCCCGAATGTCAGTACCAAGCTTTACCACCTTAGATATCCCGTTCGGTCTGTCCAAGGCATGGAATCACCTAAAAGTACCAATACAAACATTTCCAAATAATGTGCAATTGATACAGAATGGAAGCACAGAGAAGGGCACACAAATGTAGCATCTACAAACATTCCAACAATCATCAATAATGCTTTTCTAACACTGAGCTATTTTTTTCAGGGGATTGTTTATTGACTCAAAGGAATTAAAAATAGTTAATGAAATGTGGTAATTTAAATCTTTGAAACAAAGTATATTTTCTGCTCTATATTAATGTATACTTCGGTCGTATGTTTACGTTTATAGCAATATTATGGTCATCTGTTACATTCTTATACTATGGTGCTACAACCCTAGATCGGGCCATAGCACGCCGCAGCGACCTCTGGTTCCTCTACCTCCGTCTTACGACTTCACTGATAGAGGGCAGTATTGCAGGTGGGCAAGCGATCAGCATGCCGGCACCACGCCGGTCGCATATCATGCGACTTTCTAGATCGAAGTACGTCACCTCTCCAATTTTCCTCAGGGTAGATCCTGTTGCAGACCTCCCTAACTTAGAAAAATTCCTAAGTAGGTACCGAGAATCGAACCTGGGTCCTCTTGGCCAGCAGCCAAGCAACGCTAGCCACTAGACCAAGGAGGCGGTCCATTAGCTACATTACTATGCTAATCTTTCAAGCAAAGGTAGCTGCACATAAGTCTGCATTTCAGAAGAAGTTGCGCAGGTTGCTGCAATACGGCGTTTCATGTCTTCTAATGCAGTATGTCCTTGTTTACAATATGTTTAACTTTCTCTCACAGGAACGACGGCAAACTTACGGACCTCTTCGCCCAACGTTCGTGAAACTTTAAGTCAAGACAAGCTGTATCACATCTTGCACTATAACTTGGGCATCCATTTTGCCAATACCACTTGATGCTCCTAGTTTGCAATGGAATGTCCTCTTGTGAAAGTTCATATGTTAGGAAGTGATGTAATTTGGAATTCAGTCACCCGATTTTATGAGATGATCGCCCACCACATTTGCAGCAGTTGAGGTTTCATTTGGCGAAGCCAATGGAGATTGTTCACCAATCGTGCATATTCCTAAAGGAAACTTGGTTATGACTTGTAAACAAGTACATGCAAATTTCTGTAGGGTGTCTTAATACCAGTTCGTAAAAAGTGAACTGATTCTGAAAATCCTTCCCATATACGAGGGTTGGAACTTAAATAGTGGCAACTATTTATTTACAACCGATACAAAAGAGTTACATTTTAGCAACCTTTACTGTCCTTCAATGTAGTCACCAGCGTTGTGTGTAACCCGTTACCAGCGATGTAGAAGTCGTAGTATAACTTTAGCAAAGCCTGTTCTCTTGATGGTGCAGATGGAGCGGTCTACTGCCTGTCGAATCTCTGGAACACTTCTGAAGCGAATGCCACGAAGTGGTTCCTTCATCTTCGGAATCAAATCAAAGTCACAAGGACTTAAGTCCGGTGAGTATGATGGATGGTACAGTACTTCCCAGCCCCATCGACCGAACAAATCAGCCACAGCTTGCGCTGTATGCGCCCGAGCATTTTCGTGCAAAATGATGGGTGGATTCTGCAGAAAGTGTTGCCGCTTCTTTCTCAAAGCTGGTCGCAGGTGATGCTCCAAAACGAATGGTAATACTCAGCATTGACGGTCTGCCGTGGAAGAATGTAATGCGTTAGGATAACACCATCACAGTCGTACATGAGAATCACCATAACTTTCACCGTATTGGGACTCTGACGAACTTTCGACTTTCGTGGTGACCTATACCGACGCCATTCGTTCGATTGTCGTTTCAGTTTTGGCTCATACGATTTGGTCCATGTCTCATCCAGGGTTATGATACGGCGTAAGAAAGTCTCTCCTTCGCGCTCATAGCGCTCCAAGTGCGTCTTAGCAGCGTCGTAACGCAACCATTTCTAGATTTCCGTCAAATCATGCGGAACCCATTGTGATGCATTTTTCGCATGCCCAGGCGTTCCTTCAGGATGTGAAGCACAGTCGCATGCGCTTCTTGGGCGAGCTCACGAATCGTCTGGCGTCGATCACAGTCCAGTAACGCGGCAAGAGCATGCACTTCTTCACTGACGCTCGTTGGACGACCTGCCCGATGAATGTCTGCTACAGTTTGCCGACCATTTTTGAAGGCTTTTACCCAACGTGCCACTGTTCTGTAAGGAAATGCAGATTCCCTGCAAGCCTCTTGAAGACCTTTATGACACTGCCGTGCTGTACGACCTCTGGCACATTCAATCTTGATCCAACTCAGTTGTTCCTATTTCGAAAACATAGTGACAACAGTACGTTAGACCGCTAGCTCACAAGTGACTGTTTCTCTCGATGGTGCGCATGCAGGTGATGTGGGAAGGGAGAGTCCATTTGCTCTGAGAAAAGATAGGTATGTAAACAACGTGTGCTATCAGCGATAATATTAGATTCCGTTGCATAGCGTCTCCACAGCGGTGTTGCCACTATTTAAGTTCCAATCCTCGTAGTTCTTGATGAAGAGAGAAGTGATACAGATGAAACGTATGACGGTGCGAAATGCATAGTACACTTTTCTGACTCATTCCATTTCCTCTTGCTATATTCCGGGAACTAATGTGTGAATCTAGAGGAACAACGGCTAGAAAACTGATTACTCCCTCTTCTCTAGTCCTCTTTTTTCGAGAATGTTTTCTAGCTCTCAGAAAACTGCATTCTCCATGCTCCAGGAACATGCCGGCTTTTTAGCATATGTAGATACCGTCTTTAACAGTACAACTTCTATGAAATACCTCGAAGTACAGATTAGAAAGTTTCAATGTAATTCGTATATTGGGAACAATAGTACATTTTTGCATTTTGATCCTTTGCTGGAAGTTCTACGAAGTTTATAGTATTGAAATTACTAATGTAAAAGAATTTTTATATCAGAAATGTTTATAACTTGATATATTATTGTATTTGATTAGAATTGAGAATTGGGTATCGCGCTTTGTATAAAATATATCTTATTTACATTTATTGTGGCGAAATGGCAATCATCGCATTGTTCAGCCTTTGAGTCATTCTACGTCAAACCTTACACCAACATTATACCACCTTTTCGTAAAAGGTCGAACTTTTTTAAATAAATTACAGTCATTAAGTTAAAAAAAAAGTTTTATTTTCACCATTTCGAATAAATTGTTTAGTTGTTGCTATTTAAAAGTACGCAAGTTATATCCTTCCTTCATGGCATTTACAGCACCATTTGAGCCTTAGCATACCACGACCACCGCTGCGTCCTCTACCTCCAACACATATCATTGGTAGAGTGCTGTATTTCAGGGGTCATGCAATAAGGATTCCCTTGGTAACCTTAAGTTCTTTTTGTATTTGAGATTTGGGGTTTCGTTCACCTGAAAGAATAATTCAATACATTTTATGCTATCAATAATACATTTAAATTTTGACATTATTTTAACACATTTTTTAAAACAAAAATCAACGTTAAATCGGTGAGTTAACAATGAACAAAAAAACAGGCATATTCCCTTATATATTATTTGTAAGCCAAACCATTCGAAAGTATGGGATCTGTATTATTAGCAACAATTTATTTTCTGAAAGCATCTGTGGGAACCAGTACGCGCTAGAAGATAGTAGTTTTAGATAATCCCATCTCAAATTAATATCTGGTAACTCCACTACACAAATATGGAGTCGTTCATTATATGATTCATGCTTTAAAATTGTAAACATTTTCATAATGTATTTTACTAAGTTGCCAGCTAAGATGAGAGGGGATCTCTTCACTATGCTGCGTTTATAAAGTCGCCAAGTTTTCGTCTTTAACAACTGGGTTATTAAATGCTTACTTGCCTAGTTTAGCTTCAGCCAATGGCAGTCTAGAATTTAACAGCAGAAAAACTTCAAATGAGTGTCAAATGGTAACTTATTTTACACCACGTACAACTGCGCGAGAGTTTTTATCAGTGTTTTTGTTAAGGCTTTCTTTGCTCTGCCGGTGGTAAATGAGGATATCGTGGGAATAATGCTACTTTGGATATGGTCTTTTATCACATCTTGACAATAAGTAGAGTGCACACAAATCTAATATTATACTGGGTTATTTTTCCTTCGCGGGTTTGCTCCACATGCAGTTGACCGAGCTTTGCAGTTTTCGTCTCGTTCCCAGGCTTGAAAGCCGGCCGCGAAGCCGAGGGGAGGTCAATACGAGTTTAACTCCTGGACCGCATGGACTTGCTCTTGTAAGTTGCGTGACAGTGTATTAAGAATGCATTAGGCGGCGTAATAAGTACAGTGTATGAATTCCGTTCATATTGCTCGATTGAAGTATTTTATTCCCCAAAGAGAATTTATTTACGATTTTAACGCCCCTACAGAATCGACTCGTGATGTTCGGAGAGATTATCTGATTCAACTTCCAAATTGAAGATTGGTTCACACATTGGTAAATCAATTTCGTGAAATGAAAAGTATTCTTGATAAAACGCGTACACAGCCACGTAGTGCTCACCGAAGAAACATTAGACATAGTAGACATGCTCTGAAACGCTCCCCTAAAAACTTCGACGTCTTTCTCTGCAAACGAGAGCTGCTTTTCCTACTTTTGAACGGCAACAAATTTACTGAAGTTAAAACCTTATACAACTACTGTAGTGCAAGAATTTAAGCCGGGTGACCCTGCATCCAGGAGCGTGAATGGATTTCGAATAGTTTGCACGTCGGAGAAATTGGCCATAATATAACTTTCTTTACAGACGAATCTGGTTCCAACTAAGCGGGTATGTTAATTCACAAAACAATTGATTGTGGAGCTCAGAAAAACCTAACCTGCTTCATGAGAAACCCCTTACATGATCAAAAGATGTGGTGCGCCATCAGCGGCGTGAGAATAATAGACCCTACTTTTTTAAGAAACAGTGCGTATGTGCAGAATATTTTGCAGCCCTTTGTCTGTGAGGGAAAGTATGTTAGCGATTTTTCAATGGGACTGCTGCGGCACATACAGCCCATGTCTCCAGGCATGCAACTCTTGTAATATTGGATGATAAGAGTCATTACTAACAACATGTGGTCCCCTCAGTCCTTCGATGTTTATCTTCGAGGACATTAAAGAAAAAATGTACATAACAAATCCACATGAACTGAAAAATAATATTCGTGAAGAAATTAGTTCTATTTCTCAGAGGGAACTGCAGAGTAATTTCATAAGTCGATGCCAGAAATGTGTGGAAAATGAAGGGAGGCAGTTTCAGCATCTTGGTTGATAATGGTGAGTAAATATACCTTTTGAGTGTTTAAGTTTTATTAATGACCTATGCGACAATCATTGCTGCGGACATTCCGATTTCCATTCACCGCATTACCAGCTTGACCGACCGACCGTTAGGCGTGGAGCTGTCGAAGGAAAAATCACCCCATTAGTCAGGGACTGAGTTTCGTAGGATGTGTGATGTGACTTGCACAACATTGACGGTGAAATTCTCGAAAAGTGTTTAAAACATTTAGCCGCCATAATGGCTATTTTAAGAAAATTTACACCAAGACCAGTAAGTTGCGATTTAAAACCGAATTTAGCGGAGTATTCAGATATGCCAATATGTTATTCATGCTGCATTACAGTTTAAAGGTTAAGTGAAGCTGATAGTTCTTGTGACGGTAAACATAAAACAAGTGAAAGCAGTGCAGGCGAAGAAAGTAATCAGCCTACCTCTGCTTCGGGTAGTTCTATGAATGTGCAATGAGTACGCTGAGAGTTAACCAGACAGACATTAACCCTCGCGATGAGTATTTGCAACTCTTTAATCAAATAATGGGAACTAGAAAACATTCTCGTAAAAAGAGGACTAGAGAAGAGGGAGTAATCAGTTTTCTAGCTGTTGTTCCTCTAGATTCACACATTAGTTCCCGGAATATAGCAAGAGGAAATAGAATGAGTCAGAAAAGTGAACTATGCATTCCGCACCGACATATGTTTCGTCTGTAATACTGGGAGTTTAAACAAAAGTTTAGTGTTAACAGGATACTCAATAAAAGGAAATTACTACAAAAATGATATCCCGAAAAGAATTTCAGAAGGTGGCACTGCCTTAGCAAAGAAGCTTTTTTCATTTTGTAGATAGTGCATTGGCATGTACTAAAAAGTCACACAACGATATTCTTAGCAATTTATTGAACCCTTTAATACAACAGATGAAAAGGCAGTAGATATTTTTGAAAGTTAACATAAAATGAAACTTCTTAAAGCGCTGGTCATATGACAAGAGAGGCAAAAATGGCTAAAGAAAACGGAATTTTTCTTCCTCTGGCAATAAACTCGTTAAACTTTTGAACTGTTAATAGTGGAAAAAGTGCTGGAGTTCTACAAAGCATGCGAAATTAGTAGTGGAATTCCTGCAAAAAAAAGAGTTTTGTTAATGTGAAAAAGGGGGTCAAATGTTTATAAGCAGATAAGGTCCATTTTATGTAATGTTAAAGAAATGCACAGGTTTGTCGTGGATATATAACCATTGGTAAAAATTAATCATTACAAATTTGCTAGACTGAAACGAAAAATATATATTATGCTAGAGGTTGATAGAGTCCACTGTGTTTGTTTTACGCATATCCCGAAAATGTAAAATTGCTTACAGATGATACAAATATCCCTCAAGGTCACAACAAACATAAACCCCAATGCAGTTACCGATTACCATAAAGATGCAACATGACACATTGTCTGTAATTCTTCATCACCTTATTTTTACCTTAAACAATGTTTAATTTCTCCAGAACCTGATGAATAATTAGACATATTTAACAATGGTTTAGCGCCGAGATTATTGGACAGGTAACATACAAACATTGGGTTACATTTGATCGCACTATTTAGGAACGCTTCAGTCTTCGATTGATGACCTTTTAAACAAAGTGTCAAGAAAACTTCTATCTTTATTGTTTTCGCAGCTCAGCAACAAAGTTCGTTTTTGACGGAACGCAAAGAAAAGTCACAGCCTGGATATTATTCTGTTATTGCAGATTTTTATGAAAATTCTTCTTTTGTTATACAATATTTTGTATAGGGTGTGCATTGAATTCACTGCAAAGACACTATGTTACTATTTAAAATAAAGAACAGAAATTTGTCACTAAAGTATTCATGTCATCTCAGAAACTTTGAAACACAGTATAAATACCTTTCTTATTTTTTTAATGCGAAGCAATCAATTCCGCAAAGCAATAATTCCCCAATATAAAGAAAAGTATCCGCTTTTCTCATGGCTCAAGTTCACAATACAACGTATGAACTTGCATTCGATAAGCGTATGTTACATGCGTATCGAAGATGATTATGAAATCATTGCTGAATGACACTTCTTTGCAATATCACATGGTAAAGGTGGAGGAACCCTTAAAAAAAGACGTGCTACTATAGCTATCTTACAGCCCGTCCAAATCATATAACCACCCCAAAAAATTGTTTCATTGAGCATCACAATTTTTTCAACATTTTATCTTTATTTTTTCCATAAAAAGCACAAAAATTGTACTGAAAATGTTCAGACCTAATAATCATAATCTAAAATCAATAGCTGATATGTTCCAATTAACATTATTCCATTTCGTTGTCAAAAAATGAATTACAGTTGCTTAAAGTGCCAAATGTATAAACATTCTGAAGGTATAATGTATGGATGCAATTAAGTAGCATTGTCCCCGCAGTGACTTTTAATATACCTGCAACGTTTCACGGAATCTTCCAGCTGCAATCACTAAGTTCCTTGAGGGATGTCAGTGTTCCAAAGTTCACCGCTGCTGCTGTATATTATTTTGTATTTGTTTTAATTTCCATTGAACTATTACAGATTCCATTCTTATTTTTTTTTTATTTACTGAGAACACTTTCAGTGCCTTTGGCAGGCATTTTTAGGCTTTTAATACATACATTTTATATTTATATTTAACGTTAAAATTTATACCTTTAATCTTTTCAATAATAATATTAAAATCGGGTAATATTCATATAAATTAGGCATGTTTTTTGAAGATTTAGATGTACATTTCCAAAAATATAAACATGGGTCTATTCAGAAATACGACACGTTACATGTTTCAAGGTCGTCATTTTTAGGAATCGTAACTTGCAGTGTTTTTTTAACTTACGAGTTTAAATGGAAATAAACACACGCATTAGTTTACTGGAATCACAGAAGCAGTAAAAAAAAAAATAAATAAACGGAATCGAAACTTCAAATTGTATACATTTTGTGCGATTTACGTGGAATGCCTGATTTGTGAGAATTTAAGGCCACGCCTACTTCATTGTGCAATTGTTAATAATTATTTAACGTCATTCAATTTAGTAGTTACACTTGTGAGTGAAATAGAGATATTTGTAGTTAATAATACATAATTAGAGATCATTGTAGTTAGTCAACTTCGGTTAAAATATATTCAAAGCAGAAAAATAAAATAGTACATTCAATGAAAATCTTCACAAATAATTTACACTAGTAAAATGGGATACAAAGGACATCAAAATGATGTGAGGTACTAAGTTGCTGAAGCAGGCCGGAATGATATTTTGGAACACACCAGATCGCAAGAGCTGGAGCGGCAGAACAGGCAGCGTGCAGTTCAAACATTTTCATCACATAAACTATAACAGAGTAACAGCGTTAATAGTTTTAATAGAAAAGCTGGAATATTTTCCATTTATGGTACAACATTTTGATCCTCTGGGTGATTGTTCATACAAAAATGGACTTTTTCCTTTCCGGAAAATAAAATACTGACACTTCTCGGATCAGAACTTTCCGTTGATACTGGCTGCCATTGTTCTTAATCTGAGACAAAGAATTCATAAGATATTGAATGCAATGTTCTAGATAAATAAATTAAAGAAAACAACCTTGTTGACATAGAGATTTCACTATACGGAAAAAAATGGATGGTGTTTGTAGATGAGAAAAAAGCTATATATGGAGTCGGCTGCAAATGCCTCTGTGTAACAAATTTCGGTAAGTAATCTGCCATCTTTTGTCATGTTAAAATAATTATTTAATATCTATTGACGTATACAATGCTTAACGTGCTAAACTTTACATTCCTCACACGATAACGGTGTTAGTTTATCAATTGCATTGAAACTTTATTTCATGAAACACTCAAGTATTTTCTGCAATATTAATTTAAAGTGTGTTTTAAGTGCTTTATTAGCTCATATATGACACTAAATTATGTAATACTCTAAATATTTTTGCCATCCTTTGTGGTGAGTTTAAATTTTAAAGGACAGGGAAAAAATATGCTATTAACTTTAAAAGACTTAGGAGTGGGTTTATGATTGAAAAGTTGACCAGATAATACCATCAAAGATAACACCTTTAACGTACGTATGCACCTCGTATTGCTGTGTTTACTGAATGGGTAAATATCCCGTCATAGGCCTCTTATAGTTTTGATTATATGGCAGGAAAAGGATCACTGAATTGGTGTTACTTTTGTTTGACTATTATGCGTTTAATAATTTCAAGATCTAAATATAGTGTTACATAATCCTTTCGTCCATCATATTTGCTTGTTCACTTTCTAGTTATTCTTACGTCATTTTAGACTTAATCCTATTGGCCTTATCATAAACTTTCGGGGACATTACTAGTCTTATCTTCTGAGCTGTTGCAGTGATAAGACGTTTTCAAGAAGTTCCCAGGGGAATAGGGCTATTTCGGTTTTCCCTTAGAAATGTAAGGGGATCTTCTTACATACTATGGTGCCTCAGGTTTGCAAAAACATGTTTCCACGGATCCTCTAGGTTTTTAAGGAAGACGTAATTGGTAAACCATAGCTAAAGCGTGGTAATTATGAAAAGGGAATTATTCAATAATTAAAATAATACTTTTCACGTCACCAGTTTATTCAATAATTACTTATGATGCTACAAGTTTGCTAGCTGATCGCCGTCATATAAAGTAAAAGGTGAAAAGTTGTGTCATCCCCTTGAATTACACGAAACGCGTGCTCTACAAAGTTTGTTCAAACTGTTGGAAGCTGGAGAGATGGCTAGCGACATATGTGGGGAGATGGCTTTATCTGTCAAGTAAAACATTACACACTACATATGTATCATCAGCTATTCAAACACCTAAGAGTCGGTCATCTCTTTGTTAACAAAAGCAGAATATTAATAGTGAACATTTGGACTTATCCTATGATTAGCTATCTCTTCAGTTCCCAGCAGTAATATACCTTTACTTAAATGTAATGAAAAATGAAACTAATTTAATTCATTAATATTTTTCCAGCTACAAATAGTCAAAAAATTACTTTATTTTCCCTAGTTTTTGAGAAAATGTACATTAAGTGCCGTAAAGTGTTAAATTATTTATAACAATATGTGCACAGTTGTTAACAATAATAGTTCAAAGGAATCTTTTTACTAATTTGTTTTGAAAGATGTGCTATAATGAGAACTTTTGTAATTTTTTGTTCATATACCTCTAAAATTGATTTATGAAGGTGATTTAAAGAAAATGCGTGATTTTTTGTAGTACCATGTGTAGTGCCTCCTTAAAAGGAGCACCCATATACAGCGTGTCCGAAAAAAACCAAGGGAAAAAATACCATAGTATTTATTGTCTAGCTGTTTGCAAGTTCAGAAAGAGAAAGCCAAGAGGTTTTATTGGATGCATTGACAGCGAAGTATGTGCATGCGTGTTTTTTTTTTTTTTTTTTTTTTTTCCTTTCGCGTTTTGATCGTTGAAATCATATCTCAGAAACGAACACATTTTTATCTGGCGATTTGCATGTATAGAATGAAAAATCAGACAGGTTTGTTGGGCGCAATGGCGCATCCATATACGTTGCATTTAAATATTTTGTTAGGATAACGAGGACCCTTTAATCAGTGATACATACCTTTAAATCTTCAGGAAACGTAGTTGGATGAAAGAAAGAAAAACTTTTGGAGTTTTGTACCACTTTTATTACGCACACATATTTTTCTATGCAGAAAAAACAAAATTAATTGTCCAAAATGTATAATTATCGGGCTATTTTGCAGTATAAATGAATTTAAGATCAAAGCTTTTGCTTGCTGCTGCGGCCAGCATCGACAGTAGAGTCAGTAAAATTATCTGAAGGGGCAGAGTAATGGAACGTTTGAAGTGGGAGGTGGTAGGACGGGTGAGAGAATTGTAGTGCAGATGATGACCAGTAAGGGGTTCCATGTCTTGCTTATTTGAAAACTTCTGTGTTTGTATTAACTGAATGCTGTTCTATTTGTAAGATCTCTTTCCTAAATGGATTAAAACTCTCCTAGACGGATTAAAATATTATTTTTGCAATTAATGTTTATCTAATTTAAATCAACCATTTAATTTTTTCAATTCATTTAAATCACCGACCACGGGGAAATAGCCGACAATGATGAATTTTAGCCATTTCTGGCCGTAAAAGCCTAAATAACATAAGTAAATTTGAAACACTGCGCATCAGTAAAAATAAGATTATTTCAGAATTAATGTATAATATAAACCTAGCATGCTGCATACTCTTGAGGGGTATACATCTTTGTTCTACAGCATCTTTTCCGCTGTTGAAAGCGTTCGTTAAAAGTATTGCTACAGTGATGAAAAGTGCCAATATCAATGACAATTCAATTTGCAATTATGCAACTCATGCACAAAACGTTCAGTACATCTTGGGTACTGTTCGCAGGTATGATAAGAGAGACATGATCTACTTAATGTGCAATTATGAATTTGAAATCTTATATGTTAGTTTGTCCCTCAATAATTTCTATTAATTGTGCTCTCAGGTCTCAATAAAACCAATTAGAAACTTTGTAACTTTAATACTCAGTGTGCATTTTTACTAATGTTGCAAACTGTAAACCGTATGCCATCATATGTCACGTTATTCCCTTCCCTTTCTTTGTTAGCAGGACCACCTCTCTAGTTCTACTTAAAACCGCACTCATTGCTCATTGGATCAAACACGTGGCTGGCCTGAGTATTGATTGCTTGTGTCCTGTGACGTCATTTTTCTTCTTCTCGTCCTTGCACTGGATGTAAAATTTAATGACAGATGAAAATCTGCGAATCACTGCGTGTGGCGTCGTTTCCAAATTAAGGGGACGAGTGTGAAATGAAACCAGTGAGGAATACTTGAATTTTTGAGAAGACAACAGTTGCTGTATATTCGGGACAGTATTTGTTTTACGTTTACATTCTACTTTGACTACGCAACACTTTGAGTTTATTTACAGAAAAATCACTTGTATTAGCTTCTTTTGAAATGTTATGCACAACCAAACAACCCACTGACCTTAATCTGTAGCAATTCAAGAATGCAGGCTGTTTTGTTTGTGTATACATCTTAAATGTGCATTATATCACCCTCTTTGCTTAGCTTATATTTAGTTTACTGCTAAGTAGCTAGAATTCAGCGTGAATCAGTGACAATATCTCACTAACCACGCACTGTATAAACCAGGGACGTGTACACCTAGTTATGTTTCGAATGTTAAGGTCTTTGTGGTTATATTTCCGCAAATGTGTTTTATATTCTATTCAAGCATAAAATGGAAATGCTGCCCTTTCAATCATTAGAGGTAATAAATATGTACCACAACTGGAAACAAAAGGGAATGGAGGTTACCTATGAATGGACGAAGCTTGCAGCATGACCTGCCTCCCTATTCTATTAAACTTTGCATCTGCTGGTAGCTTACTAGTCATTTCATCCTTGGATCCCGGTAGCTAAGGAGATTTCGGTTCTTGAATTGACACTGCTTCATGTTCTCGTTAATTAATACGTTCTATGTGTTTGGTCGTCTTACCATAAAATTTCCTCGGTAGCGGTCTCTGTCAGTTAATGTCCCAGTGACCCAGGTACTCAGATGTGTTTTATGTTAGTTATGAACCTTTTGTACGATTGCGTAATTAAGAAAATTACTTAATTGGTTTCAAAAAATAGCTACTGTTAATATTTTGTGTCCGGGGTTTTTGTTTACCCCTATTATTTAATGTCATTGCTCATTGACTTTATATGGTAAATATTTACAATTCAATGATAAATAACTATTTACATATTTATCGTGATTACTATTCCAATTCCACCTCATTTATTTTAAACTTAATTTTTGAATGAGAGCAGCCGTTATAGCCAGAGCATTGTATTGAAAACTTGTCTGTCTTCTCCTGTGATATTTGGTACATAAACTTTACTCGACCATATTCTGAAGGTTTTTCATATCAGTAACATTTTCGCGTAGTTGTGCTGCACGGCGCTAGTGGGAGAGTGCCGCCGAAGGTCGCAGCAACCCATATATTTTTGTCTATAGTACGCTAGCGTCCACTTGTGAATTTATCATTGCTGTTTATGTAAATACTAATTTTAGTACAGTAATTATAATATAAATGCGTAAATAGAGTTTTCTTTGTTGGATACTAAGGATACAGGTAATATAAAGTCTAGATATCTGAGATTCTTGGTACTAAACCGCCTTTTTCTAATTTTAAATATGTTAGAATGGGCTGATGAAGTAAGCTATCCTCTTATCCTATCAATGGCATGACAGTCTCTTGTGGGCCAAGGTCGACGACTGTCATCTGTCATCGACAACCGCTTGGGGTTGTAGGTAGTAAGAGCGTGCACCCCGCTGCTACTAACTGCAGCCTCTGTTCATGCTTACTGCAAATATTTAAATCCCCCCCAGAAAAGCCGAATCGTTTAAAATATAAATGTAACCTTGCGATACTTAGGAATACCTTTTTCATTGTGGAACACTTGCAGGTCCGATTTTGACGTGAGATTTTGCTTGAAATAAATTTCTTTTAAGAGTTATTGTAAACTAGAATCATATCTATTTCCACCATTTAGAAAACGGAATCAAAGCAGAAACTGTGTAAACTACTTTCCAAATGTTTCAGAGGCCAAAAACGGCATATATCAGCAGTGTGTGCGAAAATACTCACAGCATTAAACTGAGATAGGAACAGACAACAGCATTTACTGCACGATTTGCCAATGTTTGCGCAAATAAACAAAATGAAAACACAGGAATCCGTGTAAATCTTTTATTCATCACCCCAGATTATTCCTTTTCTTTTGGTACGGAATATTTAATTCTCAACCAATGCTGGACCAGTTACCTTGTGCATCGTTCTAATACAGATATATGAATGCGAGCACAGTACCCGCATATTACAAGGCATTAATTCTATAAAACAAATAAAGAAGTAAATAAGCAGCCTGTCTAAATTAAATAGTCGTCTTTTTACCCAGTTATTTTTAAGATACATTACCATGCGCATATGTGGCCTGCCCAGACATCACTTTTTTGTTATATTTTTTTGCTATTCTGATTTAACACACCTTTCTTTTTCAACAGCATTTTTTCCCGTTTTTGTCAACTGATAGTGAAATGAGCCTTCATTTCTACATTTATCAGTTTAAAGCATTTGCTATTTAACACATACTAATTTAGATACTTAGGGAGAAGTTTAAAACCGAATACATTATATCTTAGGTTTGATCTCCTACACTCAGCTGCCTCACTTTGAATTTTGATGTTTAAATTCTGCAGACGACGCAACGGTTATCACAACTTTTGCTTTTTATCTCACCTGGTAACCTTGACTATTATTTGCATTTGGACAGAATAATACTTTAAAGAGTACTGAGCATTTAATGTAATAGTTGTGATTTGGTAATAAACTGCTTCAAAATGATATATGCCCTGCAATAAAAATAGGGAATAAGCAGATTAGTTAGTAGTTTCGAAATAGGCTGTATTGCTGTAATGTTATAGTAATTGTGATTTTCACCCAAAATAATTTGTTATCCTACAAGTAACTTATTTTGTCACATTTAAACAACAGTCAAATAAGACGTGAAGTTTAAAACCAGCGTTAAATACATTTTAGACTATCCCCTCACACAACATTCAATTTCAAGTAACACCACTAACTTCGATATTTAAACTTTAAATTAGGATTAAGATTTTTCGTGTTTTTATTGTTGACTAGCAATCTGGGTTGTTTTTGTTGTTTGAATTTGGAAAGAGTAAAAAAAAAAAAAAAAAGATAAATTAGTTATAGAATGAATCAACAATAATTATTTTGGTAACATTACAGTAATACTGGGTGAGTAATGCTTGACGCAACCGCGGGGACTGGCCGGCAGCACTATGTCAGCGGAGGCGGGAAAATATTTCCCCTCCGCTGCGCGAGGTTTCAGTGTGAGTTGAAATCTTGCGCAAGCAGCACGTGTTTGTTACGCGACGCAATACAGTGTATTGAGTGAAAGTGTATCAAGTGAAATGGGGCAATACAGGTATTCTATTCCCCAAAGAGTGTTCTCATTACAGAAAATTCAAGACGTGTTTCAAGATAGAGTTATCATTGACAACATATTGCCCCCGCGTTTCCCCGATTTACCCCTCTGCGATTTTTATCCCTGGGGGGCATTAAAAGAGAAAGTGTACAAAACAAATCCACACACTTTAGATGAACTTAAAACTAACATTCGTCAAGAAATTGCTTTCATTTCTCAAAAGGAACTGCAAGAGTGTAATGCAATTTCCTAAGCAGGTGACAGAAATACTTGAACAACGAAGGGAGGCAGTTCCAGCATCTCCGTGCTTAATATACGTGAGTAATTTGCTTTTCTTTCCAAGTGTTTATGCTATGTGTGTTATAAATAACTTACGCGACAAACCTAACACGGTTGCGTGAAGAATTGTTCACCCCTTAATTTATAACTGCTGTTAACCCACTTACACTCTGATTTTTTTTTTTGTAGGGCAGGGGTGGCGAACGCCGAATCAAATTAGAGGTTTTTCATTTCTAAATGGCAGACAGTAATGCACACAACTTCATCCATCGAAATCTGAAATCATCAAACGGATAATTTAGGCCTCAGTACGGTTGACGTTGGCGTTGCGATGCTTTCATGCTGTGCTTTGACTGGTAACGGTCATCCGTGCTATGGAAATACACAAATTTGTAACAATTTATCACTACACTACGATCAATAGTATTTAAAAGTATTATTATGTCCAAATTAAAGTACCAATTACAACAGTCTAGGTTGCCAAGATGTAATCGAAACAAAATATATAATAACAACTGAATCTTATTTTAAATTTGAGCATTAAAAGGTAGTGCTGCCATTTAAAATTTCAAAATGGCAGGTAGCTAAAAGTGAGGGCGTGAAACGTAAAATGTAATTAACATTCTTTTTAAACTTCCCCCTGAAAGACTAAAGTGATGTGTTATTTGTTTAACTTAATTTGTGTTAAATAGGTAGTTGTTCAAACTGAAATGTTTGAAATGAAATTCCTGTATATAACAGTGAAACATAGGATTTTTTACTGTATATTCTACTTGGAATCTCACAGCTGTCAACTTGCATAGCTTGCCAATATGAAATCCACTCTGTGTGCCTTTGAAGGAGCGACAACCTGCGGTTTTCCTGTCAAATCTTTTTCATCTCAATATGTCCCATGTAACTTGTATCGTCTCCATCCGTTTCACTTTTCTCTTTACCATCATTTCCCATTATATCATATATTTTACTATGGTACAGTGACGTCCGTTTCATCACCTTTGACTAGTGTCAGACGTGAGACTGCATTATTTGTATTTTTCTTCCTCTTCGCCCCTCACTTCTTTCTCTAGAAATATTGATTTGTATTCACAGTACTGTTAGACCATTACGTGCGATATTATTTTTCCGAAGCTTTTATGTTCGTATTTCTTTTTCTTTGCTTTGTATACTGGTTTGTGCGTGCTCGTAAAATATATTATACTTGAAATAAAATTATGACGATCGTTTCAGAATAAAAAAGAGAATTCTCTTAGCACTTATGAATAGCGATATATTTCATGCAAATATCGAAAAACGACTATTAATACCAGTATATGTACACGAATTTGTGTTAAAGCAGTTATCTCTTCAATTATTACCAAAATAAATAAGTAAGGCAAGTTACTTTAATTGATCAAAATGCATTTTAAACTTGCATTTCCATTCTATAGTTTCAACATAATCCCTATTTACATTTCACTTCCAAATCTTAAGTTGGTACTTAGTGATCCGATTTCTTCCACTTCTTTCTCGTCTTGGTTGCTAAACTGGCAGGCCTAAGGTTTCATCAAGAGTACCTATGATGTAGTAATCGCAAGATGCAAAATTAGAACATATGCTAAACTTAAAATTACATAGAAAGAACTAGAAGGATATTGTTATAATATCTCGCAAATAGTGTCGTTATTCAAGTGTATTCTTTAAAGTTCAGTCTTTCCTTGCATTGTACAGTAGCTACGAGTACACAAACTCATTTTTCACCCCTGCAGGGTGCGTCTTTTATGCGAGGAGAGAATTATACGTAAAAATATCATATTTGCCAGACTGCAATTAAAGCACGGTTTTACGCCTTGGTAGCATCGGCAGCATCATTATCTATACGGCTTAAAATAACAGTGTTGCTGATCAGTAATTGCAATCGATATATAGAATATCCCAACACCAGGCATAAATCGACACATTTTAGCCAAGTGTACGTTTATTTAAAATGACGCTCTACATGATTACCGTTCCTAAGTAAACATGAATTATGTCTGCTCTGTCAATCACATTAAATGACGTAATGTAATGCAAGTTATTGCCCTTCAAATGCGTTAATTTAAATTATGAATACTCTGCATATTTTTCTTGCACACTATTGTATTTTGGATATGTCGAAGTCCATGTTGATCTTGTCATTGCCTTACATTATATCATGCAGTTTTAGTATCTTTGTCATCATTCTTTTTAATCCTTTTCTCATAAAATGCTTTCTTCTATGCATTTAATACCATTTGGTATATTTGTCCTCTAGGAAAAATAATCTTAAATAAAGTGTTGCTTTTTGTTTTTGTTTTATTTACGGACGCTCTTTAACATCTGAGGTCATCAGCGTCCCATTCAATTCAGGGCGTGAAACGGTCGATAAATTTTGCTCAGAGGCCTCTTTTTTTCAGGCTTGAGGTTCTTTTTCGTGCCGTACGGGACCCACGACTTTACTTCCCTTCCGAAGGATTTTTACGCCCGAAAAAATCCATCGGTCCTGGCCGGAATCGAACCCGCGATCTTGGGTTTAGGAGGCAAGTATGGTAACCACTACACCACCAGGACCGCTTAAGATGTTGCTGAATATGTGTTTCAAGCTCTTATAGTCCATTCACCTAATTTCAATTGCTAACCACCGTATCTTTCATGCTGGCGTAATTTTATGACCCACATCTCTCAGCAGTAGACTTTCCCAAATTTACTTTGAATCGTATGAACACTAAAGTGAGGACACCAGGGATAATGGCAATAGCAGTTTTTGACTTCAAAATATTTTGATCAATACAATTACCTGGATGACCACGTAAATTGTCGCACAAGAGTAGAGCCAATAGGAGAAGCAAGTACCTGTGCAATGTTGTCACCTGTCCGCAGTCAAATACGCACCGTTCATTCATTCTTTTACTTGAACCCCGACCATTACTCGCAGTGTATGTTTTCAGCGTGGTTTTTCTTTTGAAGATAAAGTTTGCGGTTACTTCTTTCGATTCGCAGTTATTGCTATCATGATGGACAAAACATTGTGCGTATTAGCACACTGGTTTTCCCCATTTAGCTATAATTCTATTTGCATAGCGAAGAATGTAGGCCCCAGGAGGGCATTAGCAATTTATGATTATAAATTATCATGCTCTTTCTTATTTGGATGACAAATTCACGAACTTTCACAATTGTGTATTTGCAGTCATGTGGTGTTTGTACCCCGCGGCACACTTTCTTTCTTGTCATAAAACCGATCACCTGCTTACTTTAAAAGTCTGTACTGCTGTTACCCATTCTTAAGACATTACTAAAAGTACTCTTTAAGGCACCATTTTATTTGTTCATAACTCCATTAGATATTTCTGTAATTTGTTTTCTAGTTCTGAATTTTTGCCTTGAGCTATCAGGGTTCCATTTTTTTTTTTACTTTATTAATGTTGTACTTCCCCAAAAGGATTATTTTTGCGATACTGTACACTTTCAACCTACCGCTTTCTAGAGCAAATTTAATAAATGTTACCAACATTTACGCCAAGCTTTTCTACGGTAATAACATCGGTAAAATAGTACAAATATAATTTAAATTATTATGTTGTTCAATTCATTAGTGCGATAGAACAAAACGCACTATGAACTTAAAAAATCGTTGTATTATAATGGGCTTTGAAACGAAAGCAATAATCAATGGATCAAAAATTATAATTGTTAATTAAAATTTGCATACCACGTGTTACGAAATGCTTATTATATTTTTTCCTCAATTTTAAAGTGAAAATGGGATGCACTCATATCCCGCATATTTATACGCCATTTTTCCATGTTTATTTCCGAAACTGGGTGATGAATATCTTGAGAAAACGTACGAGGGTTAGTCAGTAAAGGCAAAAAATCATTTTTTTTCTCATCACACAGTGGAGATACGCTAGTGAAACAAATTTTCATGAAAAGAATAGATCTCACGTGATTGGTGGACAAAACTGAAAGCGCGTACGCGCATGCGTCATAATACAAGACTGCAACAAAGGGCTAGTGTTTGCCATTCGGACTTGATTCGTCACGAGCTGTACGCTGTTTTCTGTCTAAAGAAAGCCGGCATGGAAGTGTACGCAATGTTTCAGCGAATATATGGGGAATATATTTTGCCACAATTAACCGCACTTCGGTGAATCAAAGCGTTTAATGAGAGCCCTGTTTCAACGACAAAGTAGGGCGGTCCAAATGCTCCAACTACTGCAGAGCACGAGATCACGATTAACACAGCTGCCGTCATTGTTTGGGAAGATAAACGAATAACAGTGGATAGAATGGTGAACATGTTACATATTTTCCATGGTAGTGCGTTCACCATTTTGTTCAGTTGTTTACATATGAGACGCGTGCCGAGATTGCCAACAGCCAAACAGATGTCCGGTATTAGAGCAAGGCGAGGCATACCTGAATCCCGTCATTTCACTTGATGAGACTTTGCTTCACCATTACAAGCCCGAAAGCAAACGGGTGAGTTCTCCGATTCCAAAGAAGGCCAAGGTTGTTGGGTCGGTAGGAAAGGTTATGTATATTTCGTTCTTCGCTGTTTTGGAAAGGCTTATCAACATAAAATTCCTCCGCAAACCGGTTAATGGGGAGTGTTACAACAATGTTTTGAGCATCTTGTCCCAGCACATCCGACGAAAACTCCTGAGGTACATCCACTAGGTTGACGCCTTTGTCACGACAATACAGTTCTCACGTTTGCAACGTTGTTGCTCAACATTTGATCAGAAAATACATCGAATGTGTATCGCACACTCCATAAGCCCCGCACATAATTCCGTGTGAATTTTTTCTGCTTGCTCGTCTCAAAAACGAGATTCGGCTGAGTTTTTGTTAATCAACGGCTGTCGTGATGAAGCGGAGGCGGTTTTGAACAAATTTCAATTTCCAGTTCAGGGCCGGCAGAAACGCTGGGCCAAGTGCATACAATTCAATGGAAACTATTTTGATATAGACCATATCAACCTTGATCTTGCCCTGCGTCTTCGTAAGCAAATAAATCATACATAGACTTTATCGACTAGCTTTTGTATTACAATAAGCTACTAGCTGATGGTGCTTTAGGAAAGCGCGGCATTCATATTTATTCTATCGCGGTTTCAACATATTTTATTAAATTTACGCTTGAAGCAGATTAATATTGACATTATGCAAAATTTTAGCATTATGTAGGCCCTATTGCCTAAATAGTTTGTTTATCTCGGATTGATGTTGGGAACTAAATTAATTGATCATAATTATTAAATGTATTGGTTTAAAATATTAACTCAGTTTGAAGTATAAATAAAAATTAATAAATCTACCTTTCACTAAGAGAACAAATGTTTACTTTGCATCTAATTTTGTACTGCAATGGACTGGCTGGGATATAGGGATATACTTGGAACGTCCTAGCTCACGGCAGACCATTTGTACATACGCCCACAATATCTTCTGATATGACACCGCGGAACCTGATTGCAAAGTGTTCGAGCCGCTCAGGTTGTCCAGTTCCATAGCAGAGGCCTGGGCAGAAAACTCAAGTCACCGTCACACAGCCTACTCACCTGGTACTTTTGACAGAACCCGGAATGAAATGGGAGAGCGGAAATTTCGTGGAAGGGAAAGATTCGTTGCAGTTTTCCGCTAAGAGAACAGGGGAAGCCGCGATAAAACTCAAGGTTAGGACGGCCGATCCCAATGGTCTTGAAATCCGTACCTCCGGATGCGAATTCTAAGTGTTATAGCCTTAGCCACCCTGCCTTCTTGCCTTGCTTTTATGAAAATATATCATCGGTCAAGAGGTTTTCTGCCAAATACTCATTTACAGGTGCAATCGTCTCTCGAAAAGTTGATCAACAAGAACTTTTGGGATATGGGAGGGAGGAAGCTAAGCCTGGGGAATAGAATGGATGCTTCAACAATACATATTTCAAATATCTCAATTGTTCCATCGCTTTTCTGAGCAAGTGCATTGTTTTGATGATATTTATACTTTTTCTTTAGCAAACTGGGATTTTCCTAAAGATTTTTTTCTTATTTTTCGCTTAAGAGATTGGAACAATACTCTCCGGGTATGGATTTACCCTTCTGAAGATAATCAATTAGTAAAAATCCTTTATTGTCTCAAAAAAACTTGAGTCATGATTTTGTCTTTTGACGCTGAACAATCGGCTGTGTACATTATGCGATTGCTGTTTCGATTCTGGTGATCAAGTCTTGTCTAGATAATTTAAGTGAACCCACAATATCGGTTTTTTTTGTTATTAAAATGCTCCAAAATATGTCCTGATAATTTCATGCAAACAAGTTTTTATTTTCTGTTAGCATACAGAACACGCATCCAGCACAGAGCATGATTCATATGCAATTCACGTGAAATATAATATGCACGTACATTGAAATATCTATAGCGTCAGCAATTTCAGCATTTAATTCGCCGGTCATCCAATACCATATAGGTAATGTAATCGTGCAATGAATTCCTCTGTTGTTGCAGTTTTTGGACGACCTTCACGTGGGTCATCTACAAGGCTAGTAGGGCCATGATCAAATTCAGCAGCTCATTTTCAACAGGTGAAGGATTCCCTTTAACTATTATATATTTGAAATGAATAGTTTTATTCATTTTATGGAGTACACACATCATGTCTGCATAGCTTATTAAACAAATTATTTGAAACAACAACCTAATATTTCATATGGAAGCAAAAGACAGGTGTACCAGCGTAATAACAATTATATTGTTAAATGCGTGGCCAAGTTACTTGCAAAATCGTAGTGTTAGAATTTACCAAAACATTCTCATGGTTCACATCGAGATGTAACCCGTGTATGGTCAGTTCATTTCACCATTTTTAATAGTGTTTAACAACCGTTTTTACTACTGAGGCACCACAGGCGGTGACATTGATAATACAAAAGATGAAATGATATATTGGGAAAGGATTTTTTTATTTTTAGGAAGGGACCGTTCCAAGCCTAAGTTTAGGGTACCTCCCCGGAATTTGCCATTTATGAGGACTGAGAAAAAAACTGTAAAATAACCTCAGTCAGGGAGGACGGTCCTGGCGGGATTCGAACCCCCGCTCAGAGTCCGCGCCTTAACGACCTCGGCTACCCGTGGCGGTTCATTTCACCATGTCGCTTAGTATGAGATGATCCAGAACGTTCCAGTGTGTAATTTAAACCCACAACACTCATGTTATAGTAATAATTTGCTTTATGGATTTTGTAAAAATCAGGAAAAATTCTGCTTTTACAGAAACAAATGCAGATTAAATAGAATAAAATGTACACTTATTCACGTATCAACATAATTTATTTTTTGAATAAAAAACTAGATAGGAAACACTTGTGGGTAGCTCTTCTTAGTGAAAAGAAATTGTCATGGTACACAATATCAGGTATGATCACATTAAATACAGATGTTTATAACGCTACATAATTATCACAATGGCTGCAACAACGCAAATACAATTGATCATGACACTGTAAAAGTAGGGAATCGCAAAATAGTTGGGTTATTTTAACATACACATTATTGGCTTGACTTGAAAAAAGAAGAATTAACAGGGAGTGTTTTCGATAATAATGACTGAAGTATTAATGAGCACATAAGAGATCACAACAATAATCGCACAGCACATGTTTCTCTTGAACAGAGCGTCTCTTCATCCAGCACTGAAAAAATACACTCCTACGTAATGAAATCACAACCCTAGGATTTGTTTTATCTTAAACTGCTCCACAAAGGTCTCCAGTTTGCATTGCTCAGCACTAAGAAACAAGTTACATTTATTCTGTACTCTGAATTTTATAGTATCATTACAAAGCACCATAATGCTCAGGAAACTCAGTGCTCTCTATTTCCTAACTTTAATTTTCGTTTGTAAATGTTTGTTAAAATGTATCAAAAAATTTCCAAGCTATGCAGTCATTTTCGCCACATGAATATAATATATTTATAAACAACTAGGAACGGGAAAGTACTAGCACATAATCTCAAAGCAAGAAAATCTGTGTAAAATAACACAACCTTGTTTCATCCACATTAGCTGTACTGTCAGTAATTCCGTATATGAAATTCTTGCATGACTGTTACATAAATGGCATTAGTATGTTACAAAATAAATATGTTTAGTTATTGGACATTGTATGTACATATAATAAAAGTAACTAAAAGCTTAAAGTAAAGAAATAAGAAAGAAATATGATTTTGTTGTTCGTTTAGTATTGCCTGTTAAACTGCTTAGTTTTTAAATGTTGTTTAAAAATGTAAAATCTTTTCTTTGACTTTTCAAAGAATAAAGAATAATAATCATTTAAAATGACACAAGGTATCTCTTGAGATGAACAGAATATGAAATAAATTGATTATTCAGTATTTCAATTTATAGTTTGAATGGTTGTCAGAAAAACATTGAATGTGTTCTGCTTGAATAATATCAGTTTTAGGAAAGTGTGAATAAGATCTAAAATTGATTAAAAACATTAGAGAAGCGCTGTTTACTTTTCGGAATATTAGCATTCTCACTGTGCATAACCACGTTTAAGCTCTTAGCTCATGCATTTTTGACATGTAATAATGTCATTGGCGTACTCCGAATTTTTGATATGTGAAATAATGCAGACTTAACTGTTCACAACTTGTAGTTAATGGAATGCAATTACGGATAACTCATTGTGTGCAGTTATGGGGAGTGTAAATACAACTTCTATAATAAACAGATAGGTGAAAATAGAAACTTGTTAATGACTTTGCACGTTCTCTGGATGCCTATGATGCACATCTAGTAATAATAGAAAAGAAACGTGTGCTTGTGCGCAACAGTATACGAAATGCATTTACATGGCTTTCATTACAGATCTGTTAGAGCGACGGATAGCCATTGCAATATTAGAAGACAAATCCAACGAGCCTCTAAATTGTTACATATGTGAAACACAATAAAGGTATACATTATCAGTATATTAAAATTATCGCTAAATATGCTAAATAATAAGGTACATATTTCATTCGAATCAATAAAAACATTCTTTCATGAACTCCATAGCAAACCAAGAACTTCCGTTATCTTAGCACAAATTTGATATATTGAATGCTCTTAATCGAGTAAATTTTGCCTAGTATATTTACTGTGAATATACCATATAATAATGAACTTCTTAATAACTGTTTCTGAAATAAAGAACACGGGTATTTAAAATTAATATTCCAATTGTGTAATCCTATTCTGTACAACAAGGAACCTAGAATTCAAATTAATATATTTATATTTGTATAAGCTCAAGTTGATTTGGAATCTTTAGAATATACTAATCAGTCTGATATAATTAACATGGTTGAAATTCTAGGTTTATATTAAATCCCAATCTGATGTGGTCACGGCTTTTGCATAATAAAAACAACAAAGAACATTCCCTCTAATATATTTTCTATGGCACACATTCAATACATTAGCTCTGATAAACTGGCGTGATTATTTTCAAACATGATTCTAAATATACTAAAATAAATAATTTGTTCTTACACTTAGAGTACTCCATTTGTAATAAAATAACTATTCGGTTCATTACTTTCACAACGCTTTCGAATTTTACATCTAAATAAAAGTCTCCATAAAAAGAATTGTTTTAATTCATTGATCATGTTGTTTCCAATAGTCTGTAGCGTAATGTAAATGTATTTTCACGTTATCTAATGCACAAAATTGCGGTGTAATAAATATTGTACCAACCCATTGTTAACTGTGCGCGCGTTCATACACGTGGATGTTGTTCAAATCCAAAAAGTATTTATTGCTTACTGCTTTGTATCGGGCACACTTTGTCAACGCATCAATAGGGTCGCCAGACGGAAAGATCAGTCTGTTGTCTGTCTGCTCCTGCTTGTTGTGCCGAAGCGGAGGATGAATATCTGGACATTCCTTGGTCGTCTTCCTGAGCCGTACCACTTTCTGCATTTCCCCCACCTCCTCCGGTTTGTTGATGGTGAAGGATGTCGATTTCGATTCCGGTGCGAGAACCGCCGGAACTGATGGTGACGTTGTTGGCTGCAGAGCCGACGGAAACACCTCCGGCTGCTGCCACTATAGTGGCCGTCACATCATCCTGATGGTGGTAGCACTGCAGAGAATCCACGGACTTGAGATTGCTGGCTTGTAATTCGCTAGCGGCTGTAGCATTTGGGGATGAACTGCTATGTAAATGCAAATGGATCTGATTTTGATGCACAGTCGAGTACAAATGTGGGTAAAGCACCATAGTGGGAGGGGGTGGAGCGGTGTTTCCTAGGTAAGTTGCTGCTGCAGTGGTGCCTTGAGGAGGACCTGTGTTTGTGCCACCACTCCCTGCTGTGCTGTTGTAATAATTAGCGTAATTATTTGGGTGGGTGTGATGGTGGTGGTGATGATGAAAATTCCCCACGGATGCTGAGGTTGGACCCTGATGTGTGCTCCAAGAACCAGATGTGGCCGAGTGGTGGTACGATGAACCTCCGCAGTTGAGACCTGGTCCTGAAAGAAGCAAGAGAATGTTTCTTTACATGAACCTGCTTTATATCGGTTGAGATTGCTTTATAGCATCTTCATGTAGCTTCTTAATAAGCACATCTTAGCAATAAAATGTATTGCAATTAATTGTGGATCGTTACCAAATTTTCTAGATACTCGATATCAATACATGTTTTAGCCTCGTCACTCGGTACTTTCATATTATTTATTAAATAAAATCCAAATGCCTGATATTTTTATTTTGAGAGCATTAATTTATCAAACAATTGTGTATTTTTATTATGAGACATTTGCAATCGCGTTGATAGCTAGACTGTTTCAAGGTGGTAAATCAATTCCTTAAACCCCACCATCTTCGACAATGTTAAATGTTCAATGTTATTTTCCTAGTGCTTAGAATGGCACAATAACGAGAACTTATGACTGCCGAAAAAAGTTCAATGCTATTTCTTTACTTGTTATAGTTTCGCTTCTGCTTTTTTCCCCTTTGTTTTTGTTCAACTGAAGTGACACTTTGCTATAAGTTGCTAGTGTTGTGAGATTTTCCATCCCGTGAAAAAATGCGTCAAATTGAAAATAGTTCCTAACCTCACTCATCTTATATGAAAAAGATATCCACGAAACGCACCGTGTTCTGTCACTGAAAGTAAAATCTGACTTGAAATTAACAGCTAGGTAGTAATGTAAAATCAGCTTTTATGCTAAAGACATGCTAATGTTAGCATAAGTTACTTGTGATTAGTTATTTTAATCAATCACATGATACATTTACCAACTTCTGTTATATTACTGGCCAGACTGAGAAGTGAGGCTATTTTTCATATCTGCGAAAAGTTAAAAAACACGCTAGAAGTCAATGCAATACCGTCTTCAAATATTTGCCATTTGGAACGCCGTTTCTTAAAGAAATTTTAGCTCAGACACACTGTCGCCAGAATATCTGCAGAAATACATAGAAGAGAGTCTGTATTATTATGGGGCCGGCGTTCGGATTTAGAAGGTATATCTTGCAACCTGTTTCCTGCTATTTAAAAGTTTATGAATGAAACACGTGCTTTTAACGGCAATTTTAATTTAATTGTATATTAATATATTAATTAAAATTGACACATTAAGAAAATACCGAATAAGCATCGAGCTCATGCACAGAAGTCTATACCTCTTGAGTATGGAGGGTGTGAAGGTATCGAGAACCCATCTTTAATTACAATATTGAAGTAATGGACAAAATAACCGCTTGCATTAAGAGTGAAGGCATAGCTACATACAGCTGAGTTTGAACCAAACTCTATCGAAACTGGTGAAAATTGTTAGACAGTTACTGTATAACTAGGAGTCATGTTTAGCATTTACTGCTAAGTGCCAGCATCAGGCGAGCGAGAACTCGGTAACGTCGCTTAAATATGCAATGAAACTCAATGAGAGGAATACTAGCAAGTGTCTGACTGAATAGTGTTTAACGCCCGTTTTTGCTACAGAGGCACCACAGGCGATGGACACTGATGATACATGAGATGAAATGATATATTGGGAAAGGATTTTATGGAAGGAATCATTCCAGGCCTAAGTTTAGGGTACCTCCCCGGAATTTGCCATTTATGAGGACTGAGGAAAACCTGGAAAAAACCTCAGCCAGGAAGGACGGTCCTGGCGGTATTCGAACCCAGACCTCCCGCTCACGAGTCCGAGACTTAACGACCTCGGCCACCCATGGCGGTACTAGCAAGTGTATTCATGTAAAGTTATGTTACTATTTCAATAATGATTTGACCAAAATGATTCATGTAATCCCAATTTAATAAATGTTTGAGAAACATTGTGTAATAATTATTATAAATTAAAAGATAATGAAATATATCATGTATTGCAGTTACAATTACAATCGTTTGTTTGCCAGAATTAGTAACATATAGGTCGTATGGGTAATATTCAAGAAAAAAAGAGAAATAATACAATGATAAGTGTTTAAATTTAATAATATTATTGCAGTAACAATTCATCAAGCTTATGTAAAGGTTTGTTAATAACAGCCTTAAATCTACATAAACTAACAGGGTGGGTATTACGAGGTAATCTGTTAAACATATGTCTATGAAATTATTAATATAACTGGTTTTAATTTTAGTTTTGTGCACTTTCACTTCAGGCATTAACATGAATTGATTGCTCCTAGTAGCATACGTGCGGTAATCACATTATCACTGCAATCGATACAGATTAGTTTCAATCTTCACTAAGCAATTAAAATATATTGATTAACGATAGTTAAAATTCTTATTTCAATAAATAGAGGATGACAATGAACATCCTATAGGGAACCAGCTATACTGCGAAAGCTTTCTTCTGCAACAATAAACTTTTAATAACTTTAGGTCCATCACCCCAAATATGCAAACCATAAAGTACAATATTATGGAAAAATAATAATTCACAGTATAATCCACAGGTACAAGTCTTCTTAATTGATTTAATAAATAAATCACATGAGAAGACTTTACACAAATGAATCGAAGAGGTTGTTCCGTTAGCTTAGAATGCAATGTAATACCAAGTAATTTGGCATGGTGAAAATTGTTTTAAAGTAAAAATAATTAACTGAGACTTAATATTACACAACTTAAAACCATTAGTATTAAACCATTTAGAATCAACTTCCAAAACAGAATCCATAAATAATGGTAGGCCATAATAATTACAATATAATCGCAGACATGAGAGACGTGTCATCAGTAAATAAAATGGAATCACAATTGAAATTATAAGGTAAATAATTACTCGTCACCAAAATAAAAAAGCACCCAAGACGTCACCAAAATAAAAAAGCACCCAAGACGAGACCTGTGGGAACCAATATTTATATTAGCAACGGTCAAGTTTTCTTCTTTACTACAGTTTTTTTTGTCTACGATCTGTAAGATAACATTCTATTAATTTTAATTAATTGCCTCTAATACTATAATAAAATGTTTAGAACAAATGGTCGTATGGGATACCAATCGAAAGCCTTGCATACATCACAGAACACAGCTAAGTAATATCACAATTTTGAAACTCCATAACTATTGACCAAACATTCAATTTCATTTAAGGTAGATAACTTTGATTTAAAACCAAACTGAGACGCAGTGAGTAACTTATGCGATTCGAAATAATTACTCATTATAATCTCCAAAATGTTTGCATAGATAGAATCGACCACTATAGGTCTATAACTAAGGTTCCCTTTTTTAAAACAGGAATAGTTTTATACATTTTAAGAGAATAATGAAAGATAAGGATGATCAAGCATTGATTGTTACAAAATGTTAATTCATCAATAATATAAGGCATTACAATCTTGATTAATTCACTATTGGGTCCACAAATATTATTATATATTTATTACCTTTTAAGTTCTGTACAATATTGTAAACTTCACATTGGGTACAATTTTCCAGCAAAAACTATTGTTGTAGATCGATTTAACGGTAGAACATAAGTTCATAGACATTTCATGAGAACTACTGCCTGGTTTGAGATATGCTTAACATAATTTATAAAAGTATTATTAAAATCGTTGGCTCTAATACTCGAGTCACGGATTTTCTCATAGCACCAATTTCCTTCCAAGCACTTATTAGACGAACTATTTATACAAGTAATATTAAACTGCTATTTATCCTACTTTATAGCTTTATTTTTATCCCAAGATTACGGAGAATAATATTACCAGCGACATCGAGACCTAAAGATAATATATATTTATGAATTATTAGATAGTTACTTCTCGCAATTTTTAAGCTATCGGTGTACCATCGCAACTTAGAATGAATTTTATTAAACAACTTAACTAGTTTAACGGGAAAACAGTTATCAAACCCTCTTAAAACACAAATAAAATTCTCAAAATAATACACTCCTTCATAACTATAAAATAACTGTATGCAATCAATTGAACTAAGATATTCAATAAAAGCCTGGATATTATATCACTTATATGATCCTGTGGATACCCACTTAGTAAATTGATTACAGGAGAAATTGGTTGGCAGCACTTCGATCAATGTGCCGACATAGGAGCCATAAAGATATTAGAATTAATTCAACTATTTTAAAATTCAGAATAGTTTTTTAGCTTTTTCTGTCAAACTGTTTAATAAGCTTCCACACAGACTTAGACCCTTATTTAACATTTAAGGGTACTATACATCATATATTGGTGGCTAATCCATTATACACTGTAAATGCTTTTTAATGTAATGTAGTTTCCCCTATATGGTCCTTTTTTCTTTTAACGTTGCTGTACTAATAGTTTCTGGTAATAAAGAACAATGAATCAGCTAACTGATTAACTGATTAATTGACTAATATAATTATGCGATATATTAGTAATAACATTATCAAGGCAGCATTTGTTTCTGTTTGGGACGGTATTAGTACAATAGCAATTAGCAGAACTTAAAGATTATCAATAATGCACCTATGCTCAGTAATAAAAAAAAGCAAGAGGTTTTAAATCACATAAAACAATCTTTAATTAGTCAATTTACTATGTGTAGACTGAACATTGAAACAGAATATCGAACGTGGCAGACATATTTATTGTTTCAGTTACAGTTCAGCCATTGTGATTCTTTGCGGGACCGGAAAAAAAAGGCATTACTACGTCTTATATCTGAATGAAGTGCAGCAGATAAATGCTATTCGTAAATATCCAGCTTGAAAGATGAATATAAATCAGTCCTACGATAAGCCAGCTTTTCAGGTGAAAAATCGGCAAACTTAGGTCATAAAAAGTGAATCACGTAAGTTAGCTCTGTGTGGGGAACTGGTCTATAAATACGTAAGGATGTTATCTTGATAAATAACGTGTGCACATCGTCCATTTTATTAGCAACAACCAGTGATCGCTTAGTTTTACGACGCGCTACATTCATCCATAATTCTTGATGGTCACTTTTGTTATTTAAAGACATACCAGTTTGTGAATCATTATTAACACCGTGGGATACACCCACTTAACTATTTTCACTTGTTTAACTCGTAACTTCAAATCACACGCTTTTATAACTTTGGGAGCCTGAGGTAAAGGGGGTGGCTGTGGTTTGAGAACAAACCCCCGGTTGAGAACCTAAAGCATTCTGGGTCAAAAAGGACACATGGTCACTAAGTATTTTACTTTATCGCGCATTTCACGATAACTGTCTTTTTTATTAATAATTAATGCACAATTGTAATGTTCATTTTGTCATTAACTTACTAGTATCACTTATTTCATTTAGTGCATCTGATAATGCACAAGTGAAATCACTTAAAAACTCAGTATTGCAGAATGTAATTGTATACTCATCAACAAATTTAATATTAATAGCAAGTTTGGCTCAACTTTGATGAAATGTATTAAAACACGAAATACATTTAATACCGTTGATCACCTTATCTCTACATCGCTTCCAAGAGAGAGATAGGTTGACGTTGAAGGCACAGCACTATTTGCACTATTGGCAATCCGAAACAGAAATAGCATTATTTTTAAAATATGCCGTATAATTTAAAGCTATTTCCACTTTTTTATTTATATTTTTCACTATTGGGTAATCGCAATTGGAATATAGCCACTTACTTGCCCTCAGTGGAAGTGAGCTTATCAAATTATATGGTCTACAAACATTCTTTTAAATAAAACCGAATGGTCGATGAAGAAAATAAATGCATACTTTTTTGTTTATAGCGAAAAGGGGAAAATATTTGAAAACTAAAGTTTTTTCACGATAAATTTGTTAATTTTTTTCTATCTTTAATAAGGTATCAGTAATACATACAGCTTTACTCACATGATCCTCAATACTTGTGGTGAAAAATAATTTTGAAAAATATTTACTTAATTCCTTTTTCCACTCTATGCAAAAATTGTCACTTTTTATGTTTTGATTAACTTCAAAATGTGTTATTATTAAAATACACTTTTAATTCCTTGTTATTACAGGATAATTACATATATACAAATATGAATAATAAATAAATGGAACACTCCTGAAATTGATTGTTTTAAATACATACTGCGAATTAAGTAAAACATGTATTTTATAGTAATTATTATGAAATTAGCAGGAAATTGACCATATGTCATGGTTCACTACTTGAGTACTTCTTAATAAAATGTTGACGCATAATTTTTACACATATTTCACTAACTTTCATTGTCCTCCGTAATCTTTTTCTGAATTAGCAAGTTTGGTTTTTACATGCCGGCTACAGCTTTAGACTGTGTCAAATAGCTTTTTATAAATGGACATGTCTACTATTCCAGGAATAGCAGTCTCATAAACACATTTATTCCATTAGGAAACTGCAAAAATTATTTCTTATTTCTCGAAAAATCTCTGCTTACTGTTTCTGCAACATCAACTTTCAAGATTCATAATACTTTCAATTGGGAATATAGTCACGGTTATTTCTAAATATTATTAGTTATTAGTTCTACATTCTCTTTAGGAACACAAACTCTTGTCACAATTCAATATTTTTCTCTTCAATATTCCAAACACTCGAACGCATGGAGGTATTAGCAGCCCCTCTCTGAAATCTATGAATAATTTTTTTCATTTTGCTTCAATGCATTAATGCAAGACATATACGGATTAATATGTGATTTTTATTTTGTCCTGGTGATGCACCAAAGGGGAGATGAAATTTTCAGACAGATAAATATTGCAGTAGTAATACAAGAAGAAGCATATTCATTCTCTTATGTTCATACTAATGAGAGTGAATATTAATATTACATTTCATTAATATTTAATTGCCTAAGCCCTCTGAAATTGCTTTGCTAAAATGCACTCTCATTACTTTCAGCATTAAGTAAAAACATGGAGCAAAGAACAGCACCGAACCTCCCCAGCCAACCTGTCTAAGGTAAACCTACAAATCTATTATTTCTGGGAGCGTTTAGTTACCCGTATATGTTCAGAAAACTTAATCCGGTAAAAAATAATGTCCGATACACATCTTTGTTTCTTTCAGTACCCGCACAAAATATATCCGTTGCAACAAGAGTTAGATTAAGACCACTCCTAGTCTCTGTACACTCCAACTGTTGCACTTTCACGCTCAAAACCTCGCTGAAGGAGTATCATTTACATACAGAGATATAGTACACCTATTAGCATTGCTCTGAATGCGTCCTAAGGGTTTATTTTTTGTGATAAAAATTACTTCCAATGAAACTTTGCTTTATATATAAAAAAGAAAATAAAGTCCGATTCCTGAAGTACGGCTATGTGTAAGCCCAATGCGATACAGTGTCTTGTTCACTAAACTCTCCTCGTTAACCCCTGGGCTAATAGGCTGCAGAATGATAGACAGGTTTTGATAGCTACTAGTTTGTGTGTGTGGGAGGGGGGTCGTATGACATTCACTGGAAACGTAACGAATGAAAACAAATTCGCCCTACTTTGAATCCAGCTTTACAAAGTACTACCCACGTTATCCTACGTTTGATTTGAACTCTGGAAGCGTACCGTATTTTTTTTATGATGTACATTGAAATACAAATAAGTTTCTTATGCTGACCTAATTTAGAACAGTTCAGCTTTATTTAACTATTTTGTCTAACGTTTTTCTACATTCGTGTTTTTAATGTTTTTTTACAACCAGTCATATACTCATGTTAAATTGCTATTGTTTCCCTAACGTACAATTTGTTTTGGAAACTTGAGTCATAATGTGAACAATTCTGTTTTGCACCTTCTTGGTAATTATAGCGTGTTTTCTTTTTCTGGTAGTTCAGAGGAAGTTTAATTTATTCTTAAGCACATTTGTATATACGTTCTGCACATGGGTTTATAATATAACAATGCCGATATCCATATGGTAGTTGATCATAAATCATTCTATTTCCTTCATATTATTGTTAGTGTTTTACATTTTAATGTTTTACTAGTACATTTATTTCCACTCTCATGCTTTTCATAGTTTTTTGTGTGTATGAATGATCATTGTTAGTGCTTGTTATATTGTTTTTGTTCTTTTTATTTTTGTTCTTCTTGCGTTAATATTTATCAATGTTCATTTTAATTATTTATATATATAATATATATATTAACACACATTCATTTATCTCTTTCATATTTACATAGGTTTATATATGTGCCAGTATTGTTCTTGTTTCCGTTTATGTTATAATCGTGATGTTGCTACTGAAATTTAGTATAATTATTATTAGATTGATAGAGCGAAAGAGAAGACCTAATGACATCACTTCTCCCAAAATAAATAAATAAAACAATTTGCAGTGTAAGGCGATTTGTATTTGTTCCGTTTATTTAAGGACGCTCTTGAACATCTCAGGTCATCAGCGTCCCAATCAATTCAGCACGTGAAACGGCAGATAAATTTTGCTCAGAGGTCTCTTCTTTCAGGCTTGAGGTTCTTTTTCGTGCCGTAAATCTATCCCACAGCTTTACTTCACTTCCGAAAGAAGCCATACTCAGAATTTTTACACCCAAAAATCCTACGACCCTGGTTGGGTTTGAACCAGTGACCTTGGGACTACGAGATCAGGTTTAACCTGATTGCTACGAAGTGGATTAATAAACACTATAATCACCAACATGCCCCTATAATTATCGCCTAAGAAAGTATAAAATAGTTTGTAGCAAAAATGAGGTAGACAATTGAAATTGTTGCAAATGAATTCTTTATTCATAAACAACTTTTCTTCATCGATTTTATTGCTATAAAATTAAAATATTTTTTCCTCAAATTTCTAAGACCGGTTATTTTTATTGGTTATTCAAAATGTTTTAGGGAAGAAGCTCCAATTTAATAATTACTTCAACCGCAAGTTCTAACCTCATGAAATCGGCCGTGGTGGTTCTATTGCATGATCAGCAACATCATTACAGGATATTTTCTCTGGTATCACATCCAACTTTTAGTATGCGATCAAGATGCACGACTTTGTTTCTCGTAGACAATGTCGCCTATGGCCGACATTTTAATTCCTTATATTAAATTGCATATTTTGTGATTATAAATAAACCACTTTATCTTAATTCCCTTTAATGACCAATTTATGCCCATATTTTTAACAATTATTTCGTAAGGAGGTATAATCCTCTATGAGTGTCTTATTTCAAATTATTCGCAAATGCTCTATGGAAATGTGTTAATTTCTGTATATGAATCGGAATTAATATTAAAAGAAGATATTGATAATCAGGAAAGAGTGTTATTGTATGCGACTACATATAGCGCCGTTAACTGAGAACTTGTAGCACAGCATTCATTGGTTTGGGCTACTCAACAGTAAATTTAAGTTAAGAGTTTAGCATTGTCATCATGTAGGCATCTTTTTCCAGTTTTGAGAATGGTTTTGAAAAGATTTGATAAACATTCGTGAGGATTGCTTACCGGGCGTGGTGCTGTAGACAGAGGTGGCGGAGTTTGCAGGCTCGGAATAGCGATGATGTGCAGCGCTACCCCCTCCAGAAGTCCCTAGCAGACCAGTGCTACCACACGACATACCGTCCAAATCTCCTGGTCCCGGTGGTGATACTTTGTGAGGTGGAGGTGTCGTGAACATCACGCCATACTCGCTTCCCGCGCTACCTCCACCTCCAGCACTGCTGCCACCAACCGTCGTTGAGTGCTCCGACAACACTGAAAACATACAAGAAGATTAGTCTGCGATACCGGCAAACAAGCAATAGGAATGGAGGAACGATTACATCCAGAATCATGTCGAGGGCCATTGGTGGTACAAATAGTGACATGTTAAATAACACGAAGTTGTAGCAGAAGTGTATCGTTATCGGACAGTCAACTTTTGGGACCAATAAAATGTTTCGCTGAAAATAAGCAAAAATAGCTAGTTCAGCAAATGTATACAGCATAAAAATACATTGTCATCGGTCCTTGTGTTCATGTCAGCATAGGTAGTGACTGAATTAGCAAGTATTAAAGTGTTATTTCCCCCATATTCTACAGAAACTGACGAAAATGTAACAATTAGAGGTGGGTGGATAGCAACTTTTCTCTATACTCTGTACCTATATATGTGTTAGTCTGGATATTTCATAAATTTTATTTTGAGAGTATTATATTAAATAAATATAACTTATTCCCTCACCCAAGAGTGTATATTTGTATGCTTTACTGTGAATTATTTAACACCTTTACAATTATATTTCTGAGCCTCTATAGTGGTTTAAGGTAGTAGATAAATCCATAATTTTCCACTATGCTAAATGGCTGATTATCTTTGCATTCAATTTTTCTGGTAGTTACATTTGATCGTTTATTTCCCGATTTAAATCCAGATTTACTGTCCAGAAAAGATGTAAGTGCAGGTTGACTTGTATTGGAATAGTATGATTATGTTGATGTCGAACATGGTATGCTGAGTAATAAGATGGATATCACAAGCAACATACCCAGCAGCATTTCCTGCTTGTGACATCAGTTGGTGCCCATGTTACTCGCAGCATGGCTAGCTGGCTGTTCATTCCGTAAATATCATTCATTATTTGTGGTGAGTTTTGTTAGTTGAAGGCTTCATTTAAGTTCTGAATATTTTAAGAAAAATTTTGCATGCTTTACAGCTATGCAGTTGCAGTATGCTAGGAAACTCAAACCGTCAGGTATCATATGTTTCTTCAAGATTTTGAACTAAAAAACAATTGGGTTCAGTTATGTAGAAAGTCCTTTTTTTCTGCCAAAAACTCCCGAATTCCTTTTGCACATTTTCAAGAGGAATATTAGGAAATAATGTTGTCAGCGAAGCATTCTCAAATTTACTCCTAAAATATGTATATTAAAAAGTACTGCTTTGCCACATTTGAATGTAACTTTGTCTGGTTGCTTGCATCGGGAAGTTAACAGTGTTACTAAAAAGATAAAAACGGCTTCGAAACGGGAATAATAAATAACAATAAATAAACGAATAAATTGAAAAATAAAAAATATTTTTCAAGAAACAAGTAGTGTAACTGCCTTGAAGAACTGACAGTTTGGGAATTATGCACAGGTAATCAGATTATTTTAATGCAATAATGCTCAGCAAAATTGAACGGGAAGAAGAAGAAAGTTTTGGAAGAGATGAACAGAGCAAGCACATGGGGAAGAAGAATTATTTGCATGTGTTGAGAAACTCATTGAGTAACGGAACAAGTTGTGTATCCGACACACCTTCTGCAAATTTGCAACTATTAGAAATTTAGCATATAAATTAAAAAGAACTAAAACCAGATGACTACTTCATTGTATAGAAAAGGAAACTATGTGAAATAAGTGTAGCTACTGATTTAGATGGGATAAAATTCAAGTAAATGAAGAAGTACTGTCATACTGAATCAAAATAAGTATATAAAATTGTACATATATAATTCAGACCCTTCTAACAATAGCTGGCTGCAACATTCAGGATGATTGAGGTATAAAGAAAGAAAGAAAGAAAGAAAGAAAGAAAAAGAGAAAATCAAGCCTTCGCATTTATACACAGATTGTTTTAACAGAATGTTGATTTAATATTAATTTAAATCTCAATAACTAGAACTGAATTTGTGGATGAAAAGTTATCTGCTTTGTGGAAAACCATTAATGTGATGTAAACAATGGCTTTAATAGCTTGAGCCAGCCCGGCACTGTGCTCCTGACACCGTGTGATGTTACAAACAGCATAGTGGAGAGCGGGCGCATGCGCGTGATAACTACCGTATACACACCACATACCGTGATGGTAATGACTTCGAAAGAACGGGCACTAATTGGTCTACTGTTATTATTTCACTTGTTACACTTTTACTATTGACAATTTTTTGTTGGGATGTTCACCAAAACAATTTTATGGAATGAGATAATTTTCTTTAGTTTTCTAGTGTTGTGAGATTTTTCACCTCAAAAAAAAAACAAACAAACAAACAAATAGGCTACAAAACGCACCGTCTTTTATCACTTCAAAATAATAACTGACTTTCAAGTAACGACTAAATAGTAATATAAAATCAGCTTTTCTTGCTAAATGTGCTAAATAATAATACACATGTGACTAGATAGTTTACATGTTACTAGTACTAGATAGTTACGTGTGAATAGATAATTTAACAGCTCATATGATATGCTTTGTTATTGGACAGTCTCAGAACTGGTGTTTTGTATCCATATCCGCGAAAAGTTAACAACATGCTAGAAGTTAATGCAGCAGCACGTCCAAAATGCCTACTCCAATATGCAATCCAGCAGTTTAATTGACGTGATACGTAATTTTAAAAATTATTCACATTGTTGTCCGACTATCTGCAGAAATATAAGACTGTCGAGTTTAGAAGAGCACCCAATTTCTACATGATATTTAGAAGCTTATGAACGAGACACATATTTCTTGCGACCACTTTAAAATGTTATACTTATGACAATATTAACAAAACTGTTTTATTTATAAAGTATCAAAAAGCATGGAACTAATGTATAGGGGGTATAGTCAGAAGAATGTACTGATAACGTCTGCTTTTGTTAACGCAAAGAGATGCAATGGCTCTTAAGTACTCCAACAGATGATACACATGCAGTACGTAATGTTTAAGCCATCTCTCCAGCTCCCAGCAATGCTTTGATATTGATACCTCTTTTGTATCGAGATAATGGATGTAACAATGTACTCAGCTGTATATGATAAGTTAGAACATAATTTTCATACAAAGTATATAATATTTAAATTTCCCCAAGTTTAATCATCTTTGGGGATTTTCCAATTGCTAACAAAGATTATTTGTGTTATTATACATGTAAATATCAATTGAATGGCAGAGTTGTTCCACCGACTGTTCCGGCAAATTTCAAAATCGAAAAATTTATAAAAAGAATGCTTTCCTGATTATGTTTTATATCTGGGTCAGGAAAAATAGTGTGCAGACATTTTTAGAGTAGAAAGGCAGTATCATTTTGAGAATAATCCGTCATGTTAGAGTTCCAAATTGTGAAACTTGTTCGTGGTGTGCCAGATGTAAACAAAACGCACTCTTGTACAGTGCTAGTCACTACCTGATGTATGTCCGATGTTCAATGCAGCATTTGTGTTTTGAAGTCTACTGGATAGTACGGTAATATCGAACACTCGTCTTAAAATTAAGCGAAACTTGTGGTTCCAACATGAATAATTCCCTGTACATTTTCACTTGTAGTTCGAAATTACTTAAACAGAACATCTGGTAACGGATAAATCGAGCGCGATGGCCTCCACGGTACATCAATTAAGTAAGCGCGTGCAATATTTAGTTTCTCATTGTGTAACCAGTACTCATATTTGAGCCAGTACACATACACGTGAGTGTGAGTGGACCCATGTTCCTAATCTTAAAATTCTTAGATTGATACTGCCTTTACACTATGCAATTTTCTGCACGTTGTCTCTGCGCACTTGTATATACTGGTGTTAATGAACTACACTGAAATGATTTCAGAGAGTGTGTTTTATTTTGATTGATTTATTTATGAACGTTCTTTGACATCTCAGGTCATCAGCGTCCCATTCTACTCAGGGCGTGAAACAGCCGACAAATTTTGCTCAGAGGGCTCTCTTTCAGGCTTGAGGTTCTTTTTCGTGCCGTAAATGTACGACACGGAACTCGCGGCTTTACTTTCCTTCCGAAGGAAGCCATACATAGGATTTTTACTCCTGAAAAAATCCATCGGTCCTGATCGGGTTCGATTCAGAGAGTGTAGATATATCAAATATAAGGAATTTAATAAAGGCAATGTACGGTCTACAACGAACATAACGCAGTTTTATGGTGTTAAAGCCAAACCGGGTGAAAATTTGGTTTAGAATGTCTTTGAAACTGCCTTGCACGCATAGAAATATTAATTTTCAGCAGCTCATTATCAGTGTTTTCAAGTTTTAGTGCCATAAAAATCCCTCAAATATGAGAACTTATCATTTGATATTGAGGCACTGAATATCTATTAACTGCCTTGTTGCATTATATAGCCAAGACCGACTACATTTACCAGACCCCAATGTAAGTATCGATAGTAGACAAAATGGTGGGGGGAAGTGTTTGCTTTTATATACAATCCTTTATTAATTTTGTTCGTTGCAGTTACCTGGTTTATTACAGTTTTTTTATTTCAGGTGGAAGTAAATGAAAAGTAGTATGTTTGGTTAAGTTAATATTGATTTAGCGAAATCACACCAGGAACTTCTGTAATAGAAAGTGTTCAGTACAACATGGGTTGCTCTTGTGTGTCTCAATTATTGAAGTGCACCGCATAATCACATTTACATTTCCTAAATAGCAGTACTTAGAGGAGGAGTGTCTAAACAGTATACACCATGCAACTTTTGAAGTTAATGGAGAAAATGGTGTGTAGTGTGTATTGAGCATTCCGTATCAAAATTTGTGGTTAGAGAGGACATTTTTCTCGGGAAATTTTTCCTAGTCTACCAGTGAAGGTTAGCAATGAAAGGAAAGATCCGGAAGAATGTATAAAGCGGGTTTTGGAGCGAGATGAAGAGAGATTTAATGATGGTGTGAACAGGATGTTATATTTTGACTCCTTTGCAAGTGAGGTTAAGATAAGGCAGGTACACCCATTTATACCTCTTTCCACAGAAGATTATGTCCTTTTCGTTAAAATAGACGATGGTGTCGCATCTATGGCGATTAGTTTTAAGATGTCCAGTAATTGGGAGGTTCATTTTATAAAGCTTTGTGCCACCTGTGAAGAAGTTTATAATACAAATTATTTTATATTTCGTTAAATATAGGAATTATTGTTTATAAACAATTTCAGATACTTAAACCATCGAAATCTTTCCAATTGACAAATAATACTGCATAAAAGTTTTATTTCGCTACTGGCAGTGTAGGGCGACTGTTTTTCATTTATTTTTATTTTGTATAACCGTATTGGGGTCTGGTAAATGTAGTAAGTCTTGGTGAAGCGTACTCTAGGGGAAGGCCTTTAAGCTTACGTGGCGTAATGCATGACGCAAAAGCCGATGTTCCGCAGGGCACTGGTTCACTTCTTGTTATGCCTTTATTATTTATTTTTTATGTATTTAATATGAAATGCTGCGATAGGCATAATACAGAATTATAAATTAAATTTACTTAATGCTTTCAAGTTTTATTTTATTTCTCAACAATGAATGCATTGCCAACATTTAATGGCTAATAAGCTATTTACATAATGCCTAAAACTTTAAACACATACTCAGGACACGATTCTGATTGGTAAGTATAACCACTACAAGCAATAACATGAATTGATATGTTTAGATTTAAATGTGTAAACTGAAACATTTAAAACGTAGGCTAAAAGCTGTATTATCAGGCCCTAGTCAGAAAAAAGGTGATGAGCGAGACGCGAGCTCGAAAACAAATAACCCCCCTCTTACTCGAAAAGTAATGTCATAAACATTGCTCCAAGTGATATATTCTGAAGCCTCCCTTCGTTATCACGAACGACATCTTCATTAGTCAATGACGTACTAGCACTTTAGAAACTTATAGCCTCCTTGCCTCTTAAACCCAATATCGCGGGTTCGATCCCGGCCAGGACCGATGGATTTTTTCGGGATTTTTTTTTTTTTTTATTTACGGGCGCTCTTTAACATTTTCGGCGTAAAAATCCTAAGTATGATTCGAAGTAAAATTGTCGGCCGTTTCACGCCCTGAATTGAATGGGACGCTGATGACCTGAGATGTTAAAGAGCGTCCGTAAATAAACCAAATAAAAAAAGACTAAAGTTTTTAATCATCTATGGTGCCTTAACAGTAAAAATGGGCTTTAAACATTACTCAAAATATAAAGATAACGAATGTAATTAATATATACATATATAAAAATAGTATGAGTTCTGCTATCTCAGGTTTTTTCTCTGTTTTATTTGATGAACTGCTTTAAGAGAAGAAAAAAGTATCGTTTCATTTCCATATTTTGAGATCTTTAACGTTAAATGTGCTCTTCTATTGGTATTTTTATAGTGACTTTCCGTCAAGACTTCTACTAATAAATGCATATACTTTTATTATTAAGTCTGGTGAAAAATAATTGAGATCATTTGCTAATACTAGCGACAGGTTCCACAAATCAGCTCTATTTTAAACCAAAATAAAAAAGATCTTAATAGCTGATGGTATAAATGCATGCAACCAACCAATGAATGTTCAATTCTTCACGTTTATTTTATAAAATATATTTATTTACTTGATGTCAGCCGTTTTTCAGTGCTTATTGTGCTGACCATTATTTCAACTAGATAGCAACGGAAAGGCTCTGTGGTAAACGGTAAGCACCGTGCACGACCTCCGACTTACAGAAAACAACTAACGTATCTCCATTTGTTAATACATCATAGGCGGTGGACTGATATTTAGAGCTCTGTTTTTGCTCACTTTGAATACTCGATAGGTGTTTGTTGACTAGAACATTCGCTTTGAGCGGAGGGCATGGTGAATCAAAGTATTTGAAGCTACAATAAAGATGTGTTACTGTGGAAAGTGTAAATGACAAATTCTACGTTTCAAAGTCTTTGTGACTGTTTGGCAAACTCATGGAATGCGCTGGGAAGTTAACAAAACTACTAGTGCGATACTAAATATACTACAGGAAAAAAGCGGAATAGAAAAACTTTTTCAACCTCAAAGATCTAGTACTTAAGGACATAAAGAATAAGTGAGTAAAATTTTAAGTTTACATTATAGTGTTTCTGTATTTCGAACGTGCGGGGAATGAATGTGCCCGCTTAAATAAAGAAAAATAATGCGCAACGAAATGACTGAAATTACAACGAACGACATAACCGGTGGTCACCTTGTACTCGTCAGTTGACATGCAGAGCATTAGTGGTGAATTCGGTTTTTTCTTCCAGTATAGAACAGTACCCTTAGGAAATATTTGTGATTGCTCTGTAGTTTTTCGTACACCTGTCCTTGAATGTACTTTTAAAGCGTTTCATTTCGCGGCAACTTTAATTAGTGAATTTAATTTATGGTAAAATTCCTCGTTGTTACAGGTAAGTTTCATAACTATATTTTGATATCTGGAACTCTGAATTATAACACGGTTTCCTTAAGCGGAGAAACTTCACTATGTGCATCCCAAAAGGAAAACTTTTTAACCTTACCTAGACGTATAGGCTCGCTTCCTTTTCATAAGTACAAAGCAAATAAATACAACAGTGGACAAAAGAGAGTTCCGAATCAATTCATAAAAGTTCGGCAGTGAAGCCTCAGGAGAAAAGGAAAATATCTCTAAATATGACCACAAAAGTATTTAACCTACTTATTGTAACATTTTTGAGAGAGTAATGCACAATAGTCTTTACCATATCTTGAAAGTAACACTACTCTAGCTAATGATCAATTGGTTTTAGGAAAGAATTTAATTAGAAAATGCAATCTTTAAAGTTGCTTATGAAAATTTAACAGTATTCATTGAAAGAGTACATATAGGAGAAATATTTTATGGTTTAGCAAAAACTGTCAAGTATATCGACCATTAAGTTTTATATATAAATTAGCTTTCTCTGAGCTAGCTAAAACACCAAATGAAATTTTTTTATATCCTATCTTGACAAAAATACAGATAAATTGTACTTTAAGTAAAACAATGCATCAGAGTAGTAGTTGCAGATAACATAAGCACAATGATAAATGGAAATGGTGTCAATTATTGTGTCATTAAATTAAATCTTATGTATTTATCAAAGCAAACAAATTGTTTCTAAATCTAGATAAAACAAATGTTATGAAATTCTTCACTCACAAATCTCCAAATCCCCCACTTCATATAGGAAAGTCTAAAAGTTACTTCCATAAACCAAAGATTTCTTGATATAAGAATTGATTATCATCTAAAATGGAAAGATTGCATCGATTTTATTATACCTAAACATAGCAGTGTACGCTATGCAAAATGCGCATTATTAACTATGGATTCAATTAAGACTTTAAAATAAGTTTATTATGCCTCTTTCAATTCAATAATGAAATATGGTCTCATATTTAGGGATAACTCAATTAAAAGTTAGGAATTATCGCTGGTACACATAGCAGGCAAATAGATATTTTAACTCTTTGGTGTGAATATAATTATTCCTCATGAGCTTTTATATAAGAAAATTTTGTATAAAATCAAAATATACATGGCAAAAATACTAGACAAAAAGCAAATCTACATTGACCGGTTTCAACACTTTCTTATCATCAAAAGGGAGTTTATTACGAATGTATTTTAGTACAAAACGCTCCTCCCTCTAGCCTAAAAGACTTGGTAAACAATGGTAAATTCTTCAAATCTGCTCTTAAAATAAAATACAATACCTGTTATTCAGTAAAGGAATATATGAGCTACAATACATTATACTGATTCAAAAGCACTGCAAAATTTTATATCTATATGTAAATACCGAGGGTGCCAAAAATGTATACACAATTTCACATTAGATATCTATTTAACATATTTCAAAGTTGGACGGAAAAACAACAGTAATGTGTAGTATGATGTTCTGTAAACAGATGTGACTCACATACATTATGATAGCGTTGCTACGTGACAGGTAAATCAACAGTAAATAAATGAAGCCTAAATTATCGTAAATCAATAATGAACAAATGAAGCCAAGATTATATGTATGATGTTCTGTAAACAGATGAGCTAACATTGCTACAAGAAAATGGAACCAGATTATGGTTTGAACAGCCGAAATACATTTTGAAATGGTATTGGAAAATCGAGAATGTTGAAGTTCAAAGGCAATGGAGACGTGTGTACAGAACAGAACCGCCCACGCGAGTAACAATTGCACACATTCGAGACAAATTTGAGACTTAATGATACCGTATACAATATTCACAAGGGAGATTTGTACAGCAATAAGCCTAGCGTACTGGATCCAAGGCACTATCCTAGGCACCACCCAAGGATAGGACGAAGAGGTCCGATTGAGTTTCCACCGCTTTTTTCGGACCTAACTCCGTTGAACTTCTACCTATGGGGAACTCTTAAGGATGTTGTATACCTATAAAACCAGCTACACTGGCAGCAATTTCGGGAAGAAATTGAAACTGCACTTTCCAAACGTTACCCAATCAGTAGTTCAATGTACTCAGAAGTGTATCGACGCCGATGGTGGGTGTTTTGATCAACTGTTGTAACTGTAAAAGTATAAGATGATTAGTGCTCATTACTTTCTGTTTGTGTAAATTCAGTTTTGTTATGTTAACACAGTTTTTTCTTTCCTTGAAGTGTGTATACATTTTTTGGCACCTTCTGTATGTTTATAGCGAAATTGTGTGACTACTTGATTGCTTTGTCTGTTTTGCTTCTCAGGTTCTTGTTGTTTTAGCGGGTTACTCTAGGACTTGCTTTATTTTTCATATTTATTGTAAACACTTATATACTGTTTTTTATAAATGCAAACAAATGTTGAAACTATTTATAGGATTTCACCTCTAATATATATACATGCTTTACCTTTTCCATAATTATTATAAAATTTAATTATCATTAATAATGTATATTTCTCACTTCGTATTTTCCTAACACATGTTGCATAGCTGGACACCTTTGTAATAACAGGAAACTCAGTGCTTTGCCCACAATAGCGTTGAGCATACATCGCACAATAGAACCCTTTTTTTTTCGCCAAGGCTAAATAAGTCCAGGTCAGTCTTTTTGCACTCAAGATATGTTTTGACAGGAGAAAGCTTATGTGGAGAATGGCGTAACCAGGCAAGTTTAAAAGCCGGGGAAGGCAGATGACCCCGATCAGCCGGAAATACAGTTAGAATTTAAAGCAGTGTATCGTGATACAGATTTTGAAGCTTTTGCTAGCTAGCGAATCAGATGAAGACTGGCAGATTTTAAGTAGCCACTATTAAGGTAGGGTTTAAATTTTGAAGAACAGACGCAACGCACTGACGTATTTCGCGTCGCTTGTGTGTCCCAACAATTTCTGTTTGAATTACGTGTATAAGGGCAAGTTTGGGCACCATATTTCATTCGCTTCATTCGTTTCTCAGTTTTATTCTGTGCCTCATTGGATTTTTGGATTGTCGCAGCTCCATTCTGTGCTTCATTCAATTCAGCCCTCAACATTTCGGCGTCCCGTGTCTTCGTGAATTCGAAGTTTATATCTGCGTAGGAAATATTTGTCAAGTCTTCATATTATAATTATGTCTTCATTATATAATTCATGGGGACAAACAGCCCGAGTATAAAACAGGGCGGTATAATTATACACAACGTGTCGACTCTATCAACGGTAAAGCACCGAGGCTTATTAAAAAGTGACCTGAATAAATCATTATTAGAAGTAACATCGAACCGCCAGCTCATTTACATGGCCAAAATCTCTTCCTCATCCCGTTGATCTTAGATGAACAAAATTAGCGGAAATAATCCTGAGTAATTGTTATTTCTTCTAAGACGGAAGCGACAAATAGGCATCATTAAGGGAATTAAACCATCATTAGCTAGGGCAATACTGTCCTAAATCTAGGCTCACCAGCGGGGGGCCATTAACATCCCAGCCGACAATGTAAAATCCAGCCCTCAGATATACAATTGTAATCATTGTAAATTACATATTCCAGGTTCGTATATCTTTGACTGTTTCGTGAACTCACGGAATGCTCTTGGAATTGAACTGAACTATACACACGCACTAACATAAACGTAACTTCCAGTGAATCCTGGAAATTGGAGGACCCAGTTGTTTACTGCGACTCGCTAAGGCCTGACAGCCTCCGTCTGCTCGCCTCTTTTCGTAAGTACAAAGGAAATAAAATGCAATATATAACAAATACAACAACCATAAAAATGGAATTGCTGATCAATTCATATATATAGCTAACATCCAGTGATCCTTAGAAGTTGGGACCGCCACGGGTGGCCGAGGTCGTTAAGTCGCCGACTTGTGAGGGGGAGGTCTGGGTTCGAATACCGCTAGGACCGTCATCTCTGACTGAGGTTTTTTACAGGTTTTTCTCAGTCCTCATAACTGGCAAATGCCGGGGAGGTACCCTAAACTTAGGCCTGGAACTATTCCTTCCTTAAAAATAAAACCTTTTCCCAATATATCATTTCATCTCATGTATTACCAGTGTCCATCGCCTGTGGTGCCTCAGTAGCAAAAACGGGCGTTAAACACCATTCATTCATTCATTTAGAAGCTGGAGAACCCAATGGTTTATTACTTCTGTATTATTTACACCCAATCTGTTTTTATATCATATAAGTTAAATTGACACACATACACGGAAGGGAAATTAGAAAGTAGAATGTATTAATTAAAGTTTTAATGTCGCAGTCTGCTCTTAGCATTTAAATTTATAACTGTTCAGTTGGTTTATAATGGTATTACATTAACTACTGTTGTATAATCAAATAAGATGGCTTTTATTGAGAATTAGAAACGCGAATTACTAAAATTTAATCTGATACTCTCAATACACTCAGATACCACGATTTCTAAATTCCAGTATTACTGGCCATCCTGCCTGCGTATTTCCATGTTCTATATTACAGCTAAGGTTTTAAAATGTTTATTTTGTTCCTTTAAAATAATACTCTTGTAAAATTATTTTCAATGTATGTAATATTTTATGCATATTTTGATTTTTTAACTATCAACAAACACATGTTTTTACTAACGTGCTCGACAGAGATTTCTTCCATTTGACATCGATAAAAGATATAATTCTAGATACTCCCTGAAACACATATTAGTTTTTTTGTGTTCTTAGAAGGTGTCATTAGTGTCGTTAATAATTTATGTAACACGAGTTTTCTACCCCTGCTTCTTGCTCAGTGCAGGCGCTTTACGTTATTATGCAGGAATAACGGTGAATCTTATTCTTTAAATCCTCGTTCATTCTCAAAGAGCACCTGCAATATAACCTGAGGTATATATTATTGTATTTTGGAAACATGTTAAAGGAATGTCTTTAATTTCTCGCGTCATAGAGTCAGTCTGTATGGTATTTACCTGTAGTATGGCAACATTTTAATATTGGGCTCATTTTTGGCCCTTTACTGTAAAAAATGTTTGTTTGTAAACTTTAAACTTATGAAATGTTCATAACATAATTTTACTTTTTAACATTCTCAGTGTTTTTATTATCTTATCAGTGTGTATATTTTCTTTTGCCTCTTTCTAAAATGACATGAAATTATATTTTATTGGTTCATCCAAACGTTTGCTTCTACTATTCTATTAACTGTTTCTGCTAACTTTACCGATAGTGAATTCAGTAGCTAATTGCCTACGTCATACTCTGTGCAGTCGCTGCAGAAAGACAAGTATTTAATTACGGTGATTTCTCGTTCGACAGGTTAATCAATAGACAAAAAGCACGCGCCATGCATTTCATTAGCTGTTGATTTTTTGGGTCGTGAACTAATCACCATTTAGTTGCCTAATCACATAGTTTACAGCACTCTATTGCAGCTGCAGATATACATATAGCATTAAGGAGTTAACTCACCAGAAGGCAAATGTCCCATCGCAGGGTCTAAGGTAGTCAAGTCACCTCCGCCTCCAGTTCCTGGGTAGAAGGAAGGTGAATACGATGGGTAAGATGCGGGTCCCGGCGCCGATCCATATGTCGCCCAGGGAGTGGCGGCCTCCGAACAACCCGTACCAAGGCTTCCTCCAGGAGCCACTCCACTCACAACACTGGAGTCTGTGAATAGCAGTAATCAATCACTATGCGCATCATGCATGTTTATCATGAGTCCAGCTCACTGTCAACTTCCATATACATTTTTATTAAACATATTCAATTGGTGAAATGCCTACAAATTCTTGACTGATGATTAGAGCAATGCGAATGAAGTATATGAAAGAATGGCAACAAAGGGAAGGCTATACTGTCACACTGTGTACATGGAGCTTAGTACGCTCAAATGTAAAGACGCATATAAGAAAGCATTTGCTTACTTTATCAGTCATTCATGTTCAGGAAAAAAGTTTATTGACTTAGCATAATTATATATTTACTTAAGTACCTACACACTTTATCCTAAATAAAAATAGTTAAGGCCCAATAAAACTCGTTTAAGTAAACAAGGAGTAGTCCTTAATTTCTATTTTATTCATGCCATGCCATGTTCTATTCAAAAGCGCAATTATCGCCACGGGTAGGCGAGGTCGTTAAGGCACAGACTCGTGAGCGGAAGGTCTGGGGTTCGAATCCCGCTTCATCTCATGTATCATCAGTGTCCACCGCCTTTGGTGCCTTAGTTGTAAAAACGGGCGTTAAACACTATTAATTAATTATAAAAGCGCAATTGGAATGTGCATGCTCAACTGAAACCTGCCCAATCTCCATTGCTCGCTAAGTTGCGTGTACTAGTCACCGGTGGTAGAGAGTGGGGAAAGAGGCAACTATACAGGGTGTCTCACCTAACTCTGCGACTTCAAATCTTTCTGAAAGTGTAACAAAATGTGAAAAATATAATTGCGCAGGAATGTACTTATGCCAGGAATTGACAAAATGGGAGGGTGTACCCAATCCAGAAATTTGAAAAACAAACAAACAAACAAAAAACAAAAAACATCGCTTTCAACTCAAAGTTGCATTTATTTAAATGGAACATGTATGTTTTTCCTAGCAAATTTAAATCTAGAGGTTCAATTAGGGATAACAGATCTGGTTTTACTTTCCTAAGCAAATTACTTGTGGCCTATAGCTCAAAGAAATTTTATGTTTTTAAAATATATCTAGCACAGAAAGCGCGAGCGTTGCACAGATTGCAATGTTTCTACAGATATTACTGCGAAAATAGGCTGTTTCATATTCTCTAATGTGTTGAGACTTCCTGATACACTATCTTTCACTGCGTTCCAGAGAAAATAGTCTAATGGTGTCAAGCCGAGGGACTGAACTGGCCATTTTACAGGATCACCCCGTCCTATCCACATCCATAACTGATCTGGGAACATTTGCGAAGTGTATGGGGCACCCATCTTGCTGGAACTACTTTGATAGACACATTGCCAATCCCACGTCCTCCATGAGAAGGGGTAGAGAGTCCTGCAGAAATGACGTGTGTCGCTGTCCGTTTAATGTACCCTGATAAACATAAGGACCTGCAATGCCGTTAACAATGATACCGCACAAAACATTGACACTCCACTGTCGTTAGTGAGCAACTTCGCGAAGCTAGTGGGATGTTGCACGGACCAGCCCTACATGCTCCTAAAATTCACAATATACGATTTGTGGACGTAGCTTCATCCGTAAACAAAATAATACTTAAGAATGCGTTATTATCTTGCAACTGCTGAAGTACAAAATGACAATGCAATGCGGCTTCAAAGTCATTTTGGTACAGTTGTTGGTGCATTGACATAAGGATGAAACTTATGCCTGTACTATTTCTCTGATGCAAGCGGTACAGCCGACCAGATCAGGAGACACTGGTATGCTGAGTAGTGGTGTGTGCTGGAATGACAAAGGTACTTTTAGTACAGAGACATTGCAAGCAACCCATACTCTGTGTACAGACTACACTCTTTGCATAACGTCAGAAACAGTGCATGCATTCCCACTCTTTAAAAACTTTCTATTTCAGAAGGTGTGGGTGTTAGAACAGTGAAACTAATTCTGTTATCTCTAATTGAACCTCTAGTTTTCACTTTGCTAGAAAAAACTACATATTCTTGATTGTGTATACCCACCCATTGTGTGGGCCCCTGACATGAGTTCATTCCTGCGCATTTACATTTTTTCATCTTGTTTCATTTCGAAAATGTTTGAGGTCATAAGAGTTAGGTGAGACAACCGGTAGAGATCATACTCCGGTAGGAGGTGCAGTTGGCTTCAGTCGTTTGGCTGTGCGGGAACTGAGTGGCGATTGCGAACCGTCATAAGCGGATCAACGTGCAGTGATTCAATTATTGTGTATCGAAGACAACAGTGAAGGATTGTGCATGCATGTTTCTGACAGTACTTTAGCAAACAGCCGACCTTCCACGCAATGTGAAGGAGATATTGCATGGAAAATCTGTTCGGAAATGCTCACTGAGGCGCATGGATTTGTGTCTGCAAAACCTGTACCGGTAAGAGTAAGATTGACGATTTCTGCGCATAGTAGCCCACATTCCTTGTTCTACTTTGCCTCGCCTTATACACCCAAAGTCGCGGGTCCAAACCCGGCCGGGGCAGATGAATTTTAGAGCGTAAAAATTCTAAGTATGGCTTCCTTGGGAAGGAAATTAAAGCCGCTCATTCCTATTTTAGATTTACGGCACATAAAAGGACCTTGAGCATGAAAGAAGAGGCCTCCGACCAAAATTTACATGCTGTTTTACGCTCAGAATTGAATGAAACGCTAGTAACCAAATATATTGATGAGCTTCCTTAAATAAACCAATTGAATATGCAAATAACTATCATCTTGCGACTTTAATTTGTTCATATATTCCAAGACATTTCTGAAAGGTAAACGTTTCCACAATGGTGACAATGTCAAGGCTGCGGTGCGGTACTGGTTTACGCAGTCAACACAATTTCTTTTGGATGGTGTCCGACGATTGGTGAAGCAGCGGGGCTCGAGTCGGAATGTAGAGGATGATTTCTACTCATTGATTTTTACTCTACTGATTTTTACTGTGTAGTAAAAATGGGAATTAAGCACTATTAAAAAATGAGATGAACTAGCCACTTTAAAACTCATGACCTAAGTGAGCTGATATGAGTTGGTCCTGCTGCTTTGCACACGCATGCCTAACTTTTTTTCTTTGTGCGGGATAGACTTAGCAATAATGGGATTAGAATGTTTTACAAACGCTAATGCAGGCATTGTTATCTATTTTTGAGCGCACATAAGAAAAGTATCAATTACTATCAACTGTGGGTCTTTATATAAATAGGTAAAGGGGTTTATACTACCTACACAAATTACACTAATTTTACTTAAAATATCCAATAAGAACTCTTTTTCCTCAAAAAGATTTTGACGTGTCTCCTCCATTATAGGACCTTTAACACTCTAAGCAATCATACCATTTGAGAAAAAAATTGTATATTCTCCACATTACACATAAACATTACATTTTGGTCAATGGTGAGTTAAAGAGGATTGTTTGCTAAATAAGATATATGAAAAATAAAAATAAAGTTAATTTAGCCTAAATCAACTTTGTCAGCGTAAACCCGTTCAAGTCGATATACATTGCCCAACGGCATTCTAAAGCCACATAGGACGATTTATTGAGGTCTGCAAAATGGCCATTCACTTCCCTTATTCATATTTTCAGAAATTGTATTCTTATCTTAAACATTTTTGAGAAATGGAATGTATAATAGCCAGGGTGACTATATCTGGCGAATAGGTTGGATGATGCAAAAGTCAAACCTCAGTTCGTGAATTTTTGTCAATGCAATTGTAGATTTATGTGCCGGCAGGTTATCCTAGTAAAACAAAACTTTCTTAGTTAAACTTCAACATATTAACAAAATATTCACAATTGACAATTTTTTCCTGTTCCAGGCAGTGAATTAAAATAACAGCCTGTGAATCCTAGAACACTGTAGCCATGACTTTTCCTGGATTGTGTTATATTTTTGTTTTCTTTGGGGCAGGTTCTGACTGGTGTATTCACTGTTCCGACTGACCCTTTGTTTCATAAGCATAGACATGGATCCAGGTCCAAAAATTACCTTATGCACTTAGGTCTGAAACGCACCAAACTTTTAGCTGAGACATCCACTTGGACAAATTTCTGGCGAGAAAAAACAGCCTGCAACGAGCACCAACTTTCAAACTTATATGTTCATGTAAGTTGTTCAGTCAAATTCCCCAATATATCTCGATATCTGTTTAATCTTTTGTCTTTGATTTTTCAATATTTTTATGAAAATTTGCATTTCACTTCTGTTGGTCGTTTACTGCGATGGTCTTCGACCATCGTTCGACCAGCCCATCTGTGAACTATTTTAAAAGAAGGTGTACATTGTGATCAACTGGAAAAGAAAAACTAAAAAAAGAAAAACAGTTGAAACTATATATTTTGTAACAACAAAGGAAAACATGAGGGAGTATAATTTTTGTCAACAGCTGTAATACTCCCCTTACCACACTTGTCAAACGGCCTAATGGAATATGTATATATGAATATATTCAAATCAATAAATTTATGATGCTTGAAAACTTATTGGCACCTTTAGGTATTAACAATATAATAAAACAGATAATACACGCATGAGTTTAATTTTTAACCGAAACGTATTTGGTATGAATGACGTATTTGAATTGAACGAAATACAGAACTATACATGCCCTGCAACAAATATTTGCATGCTGATATTACTATTAAAACTATTGTATTTATCAATCTTACAAAACAGATATATTTTCTGTGAATGAGTGAAATATTCAGTTGCAAAACAAAACTTACTTGTGAAATTAACCTGAAGTGACAATAGATAAAAGTAAGAATACCGTATGATCGTAATTTGCACTTTATTTTTGTATCGATGCTGCACATTAGCTGACTGGACGATGCTTATCACAGACAATGCCACCAGAGTTTCGCTTACGATAGAACATTGGAGGGGAACGAGAGTCATTTGCAAGCTGTCGCGTTTTTATTGTTCGGTAAATAATTATGCCCTTCATTTTGTGCAATGCCTCAGAAAGATAAGCTTGTAGTTAAAATATAGAGGCGCATTTTGAAAGTTTCATGTAGCGTCTGGACATACATGTGGTAAAACTGTTTCCAGAATAATTATCACTAGGTACACATTTGTGCTTTTAGGGTTATAACTTTCACTATAAGTTGTTTATAAAATGACTACAAGAGGTGTTCTAAAGTACGGCGCTCTATTCCATTCCGTTTGTTAAAAAGAGCACTTTCTGGTGTTTTGCTTAAGATATAAGTGCACGCCTCACACAGAACTACCGGCTGTTTGAAGATATGTTAAATATACGGCTATCAAAATATATGGCTGTCCCATATACGTTCTGAGGGGACGCCATTGCGTTGTCCGGTTATACATTCATCCCTACTCCTCTTGACACCTTGGGATCGCCCAAGAACGCGTGACTCGCGCCGCAGTACCATACTAGTCAAAGTAGGGAATAAATCGTATCGGTATTAAACACTGTTACTTCAGTCTTTATCCGCATATATGACTCAAGAATCATCAAATACAATCAGTGAGGTGTATGATGATGGAGTAATTAATGACAGTTTGTGGCCCTCGCGCTCTCCCTAACCAGTTGTGATTTTTAATTATTGATTGAAAGAAAAAAGTTGTACATATGCAGCGTATAAACTTGCTAATTGTATTCTGTCAGGACTAAATAATAAAATATATTGGCGAAATTAGGTGTGACCATTTGATTCTTTAATCATGAAATTCTACTAAGCTTTTATGGAATAAAAACCGAAGGTCTAACCTGGTGCATCCCTTACCTTGACAACAGAAAACAATTAAGTTGTTCAGAAAGCACGTAGTGTAGTATTGTAAATTGGGAAGATATTGAACATGGAGTTGCACAGGAATCAATTCTTGGTCCGCTGCTTCTTTTAGTTTATAAAATAATCTCTCATTGTCATTAAATGACATTAGTACCGCTTTTCTATTTGCTGATGATACCAGTGTATTAGTTTCCAGCAAAAACTTGGCGGAAAAAATAATTATGTGCTTAATACAATTTATAATTCGCTCAAAATGAACAAATCATCATTAAATTTAGATAAAACAAGGATAATGAAATTCATAACAAATAACTCACCTGATCTCACATACTAAGTAGGTAAATTCGATGATATCAACTTTTTAGGTCTTCAAGTTGACATATACTTGAATTAGAGAGCACATGTAGAGTATATTATGCCACAACTAGAATCAGAAAGCTATATGCTTTGCTCATTGTATCATATTAGCTCTGAAGCTACCCTCAAAACTGCATATTACGCATATTTCTTGTGGATTATGAAACACGGTTTAATATATTGGGGAAACTCGGTTGAAAGAAAACGTGCATATATATTACAAAATAAGTACGAATAATAGAAAAGCATGCAGAAATTTATTTCGGAAACTAAAAATGTTAACGCTTTCTTGTTTTATTTATTTCCTTTGTCTCTCTAACATCTAAGGTCAACAGCGTCCCATTCAAATAAGGGCGTTAAACGACCGCCACATTTTGCTCAGGGGCCTCTTCTTTCAGACTTGAGATTCTTTTACATGCCGTAAATCTAAGACACGGGACTCTGGACGTTACTTTCCTTCCGAAGGAAGCCATACTTTGGAATTTTACCATTTCTTTGTGCGTATTCATTTCTCATATGAATTTTTACAGAAAAATCAAGACAATTTGATTAAAATTATGCAATTACATAACATAACCACTAAACAAAAGAGTAATGTGTATAATCCCATTAAAGTTATCTTATAAAAAAGGAGGTTATTACGAATGCATCAGAATATACATTACTCTCTCAATTACTCTGAAATTATTATCATTCGAAAACAGCGAAAGATTCAAAACCGTTATGACACAACATCTAAGCAATAAGGCTTATTATTTACTTAACGCATTCATAGACGAATAATGTATCATTTCAAATAAACATAAGACAACATATAAAAGATGACAAAGTATCACTGTATAGCATATAACAATGTACTACTTTCTTTTTTCTTGCATTGCAGCTTAAATATTTCTGTTATATGTATGAAATTGAGCATGTGCATTTATATACTTATTATATCTTTCATCCCCGTGATATCGTTAGTGTACATCTTGTCCTATTCCACATTCTGCAGCACGTGTATTGTACAAAAAGGCTATGGAATGTAAATCAATCTTAATCGTTCTCAAAATCCAGCGGCGGCTCGTGGCAGCATTAACCCGGGGTGCACAATTTTACTACTGCTACTGCATAGAGCACAGGAGCGACTTTCAGCCTCCGATACTGAAATTGGAATAGTAATTAATACATCAAGTAGTTTTACTCACTACACTAAAATTTTTTCCAAGATATTTGATAAATTCAAGTATACTCAAAGCCCCTGACTTATTCCTATACTCGTTTCTGTCATAAATGGCTCTCTAGCAGGCCCTTAGCTTTTTGGCTTACAGAATGGTATGCAATTGTAAAATATCTTGAAAATGGTCTTCAAAAAATGTGTTCAAAGTTCTTTAAATCCTTTCGAAAGAAATATAAGGGCTACAGAAAGAGATGCATTAAATTCGAATCTGTCACAAGCTTGCTGTATTAAAGCATCACAGATCTTTGGCCTTTGAATTTTCTCTCTCTCATAATTCTTTAGTTTTCTATTCTTGTTCTGTGGGGCTCAGATACAAAACAATGATCAATATCCTTCCCGATTTTTGCGATTGCCCCTTGAAATACTTGCACAAAATGGAAAGATTTTTAAGCGTTTAACCAAACGGAATATCTATACGAACAGTCTTAAGTTGAAAGGGCGAATGCCAAAGATAATTGTTTTGCTTTTTAGGAATTTTATGGACGTGAGGCTTGGGACATGGCTATAGGGCTACCATGTATTGCCTTTATTTCCCTCGATGCTTATATACAGTATTTACACTTACAGATTGAACATTTCACTTTGGGATGAAGATCGAGATAATCGTTTATTTACAATCTCATGCAGCAGAGAAAATATAACCATGTACATATGCCCTGCAGATTAGAAGAAAACTTATGGCAAGAGTTTGAATAGAACTGGAAGAGCTGCTCACAACTAAAGCTATATCATAGGTCTGAGTGATGATTTTATTGAGGTTTTTTCTACACGGGTATTAAAGACGTCATGAACAAGTCCCAGAACCTTTTTACAGCCTTTTTATTAACAATGTTTCTGTGCACTATAGCTATCTGATATGTGAATGTCGCATCTGTCGCTTCTTCTCATATCATTCCTAAGTTCAGCATTTCTTTATTTCTTTTCCAATTTCTTCACGACATACATCAAGAATTCACATTAATTGCTCTTTTTGTATGCATTTTGACATCCCCTTAAATACTGTGGATATTTCTAACGACTAACACACTGCAAACTTCGAAATACACTAGAGTTTGAAGAAGTATCAGATTTTCGTGTCACCTTAAACTACTACTAAATCTAATACAATTTATTATAATATTCAAAATGTCCCTTTCTTCAGCCACGTTCTGGTTTTGAATCTCCATATTTTTCCTTACGTACTGGTCATTTGCATGGCAATGCTGACTTTACCAAAGAAGATAAATGTAGCACAAGGTACTTCGTGCTTTTTAATTCTGTTATATATGTGTTAAACATCTACCATTCCCACATTTGTCCAAGCTTTCTCACCTCCAAACAAAACAACCCGAAAGCAAAAGAAAGCACCATTTACATCACAGCTGCACAATTTTCAGCACCTCAGTATTAAAAACCCTTTTATACTTCCCAAGTTCTGAAATCATAGCTCGATTCTAATTAATATTTAATAGATGGCCTACCTAATTTTTTAATTTTCTCTTCCAGTGGCTGCAAAGAATAAACTTAGTTCGTAAGTTTTGTATAGTATTAATAAAGATGATATGAAACAACTACTTTACTAAACCTCACTAGCCTGCAGTTTAACAGTTAAAACATTTTGTTTGGTGTAGCTCAAAAATAAGCAAGTGAGATAAACTTTACTGGAAACGCACGTGACATTTCTAGTGGTGTATCTAATAGCTCTTATGCAACGAGGCTACTTCTACCACTCCTCCCACCTCCCGGTTCAAAAAACCCAAAAGGAATAAGTAACACTTTATGGATGATGACCAAAAGCAGATGTGATCGTATGGAGTTAATAGATCTGTTTGAATTATAAAAATATCACACCAACACAATAGTTACGCCCTTATTCTAATTATTAACCTGCATTTGTGGCCATATGAGTGTTGTAGGACTTTTTATTTAATAGGCAGCATAGTTAAATCAATTTGATATTTTTTCGCTGATTGCATTTTCTTCTTAGGGTGTATATATTCCAATTAAAACATTCTGGAAACCTCCTGAATGGGGTCAAATTGTGATATAGTAACATTAAAATACAAAAAGAAAGAAAGAAAGAAAGCAAATAAAAAGAAAGAAAAAGAAAAATCCATTGAAAATTCTTTTTGTTAACCGCCTCCTTGGTTTAGTGATTACTGATTGCTGATCGGGAGGTACCAGGTAGACTCCCCGGTACCTCTTAAATGTACTATTGAAGGGGTGTCTGGGACCTGGTCCACCATTTCTCTGCTGGTAGAGAGTTAGCTTACTTTGTCACGAAAGCCACGTGATGGCGACCGTGGGGTGTCGGTCTACCGATCACATGTCCCCCCCCTACTAAAACACTGTACTCGCAAAACGGAGGTAGAGGGCGCAGCCGTAGTTAAAACTCGTGACAGTTAACAAAATCTAGAGGAAGGAACTCCTTTATGTTACAGCATCGCCAGTGTCATCGACACCGGTGGCTGAGGTCTTTGGGAATCGGGGGTTTGAAGTTCCATTCCTGTCAACACCGTCCCCCCATGTGTTTTCCTGGTTTTTCTCAGTCCTCATCAATAGCAAATACCGAGAAGGTACCCTAAACGTAGGTTTGGAACATTTCCATCCCCCCAAAAATTCCTTTTCCAATAAATCATTTCATCTCATGTATCATCACTGTCCACCGCTTAGTGGTACCTTAGTATTTAAAAAAAAGACGCTAAAAACTGCATTTAAAAAAGTTCCTGTGAAAATCTGAATAGCAATTTGACATTGAAAATATTTTAAATTTTACACATGCAGGAATAATTCCATTGGATATTTTAAAACCACAAAATGTTCAAAATATTTACGTGGTGGCAAAAATACAGTTCAACTAATGAAAAAGAGAATTATAAAGCAATGACAAAATTATCGTATAACAAATTAAAAGGTATGTGCGCAGTTAAGTATGGCCGTTATTAATCAAATTCAAATTTTAACAGCCTATTCACATAATAGATTAATTTTTTTTTTTTGCTAATAAAATGATAAGGAACTAAACATTGTTTTCACTGTATATGAAAAAGTAAACTAAACCAATGAAACAAATCAGATATTACGAGTGTAAAACACTTTTCTCTAAGAAATCTAATTGGAATAACAAAAAGATATAGTAGACTCATTGGAGTAACCCAATTGCTTATATTCGTGTACCGCAGACTCAGACCGCCAGTTTGTGTTCTCTCTCCTGCTGCCTCGCAACAGTGCACTGAATTATAGTGAATACTTACAGTGCAGCATTACATATCGACTTCCCCCAACCCCTTGCGGTATTGCGGGACTGTATCAGAGAAATGTAATTGTGCCGGCCTCTGGCATAGCATTTGCCAATTTTTACAGTTCAATATATCATAAAGTAATAAATTTTCTTTACATTATACATTAGTTTCACAAATAAGTATAGCGTAAAGAGTCTCAAATGACCTGCATTTGCTAATACTTCAAGGAATAACGTTGACTTTAATTTTAAAAAACGTAGTTTATATTTCAAGTTAAATGACATAAGATATTACTCATTTGTGCAGCATTAGCTGGTTTTAAGAAGCGTATGGAGGAAAACATTGCTAGTTTAAGTCCTATGTTCTTATCTTCTTAATGCACGTGTTAAAAGTGGCATTTTATTTCGTGACCAGAATGTTTCCGAAACGAGGTGGCCTAAAATGATTTTTAGCACGTGTATTATACATTAGTTTTAGGCAGCCCTAGTAATTATAAACAAATTAGTATTTAGCAATTAAAGTATATTCCATTCATGCCGATATATTCCTAACACTTCGCGTATTTCTCACTGTGAGTAGCATGAAAGAAAAGTTACCTAAATCTTTGCATAATATTACCAATACCACAGTGGGGATAATTAGTAGTTTTAAATGGTAAAATTATTATTCTATGTACACAGTGAGATTATTTGAGATCCGTCCCGTCTGAGTGCGGGCACTTATTGTGGAAGTGCAGATGCCGCAACCGGTAAAAGAGTTGCAGTGTGACCGTGCGTAAAGTTCAGTCTATTTATTTTAGCATTACTTATATTTTTAGCAAAAGCATAAAATGATCATATATTTGCAAGTGATAAAGATAATAGGTACTAACCTAAGTTGAAAATGCTACCCCTCAGCGGCAATACACTGCCGCGTCTGCTTAGGAAATTCCAATTTCATCTAGCTTTTCTCCTATAAGAACATGACATTTCTTGTCATTTAGAGATCTCTCGCAACAATTTAACAAGTTGGCAAATACTTGCAATACGATTGTTAGGATATTCTGTGACGAATCGCCTTGCCATTTCTCTGCAAGAATCCCTATTTACATATGTATCGTGCATAAAATCCTGTAATTCAAGACTGTATTTATGTGCAGAAAATTATAGAATAGAAAGTAGTACATAAATAAGCATTTTGAGATGAAGAACTTAGGGTCGCAGGTGCAGTGTAATAACAGTAGCACTGCATGATCATAATTGAAATTGGACGTTATGAAATATCTTCATTTGCCAGCCAAAATGAAATATAACTCACACGACAAGTTTGTACGTACTGTCAACTAATGACTACTGATACACAATGAGAAATAAAATATTACATTCGCCTATTTAATTCATGTACCGCGGAGGCCACCGCGTTAATCCACCGCGCTCAATCCATCGGTCACCAAATGTTCTGTTTAGGTGATTTCGAACTGCAAATGACAAATGTGCAAGGACGCAGTCATGTTTAGACTATAAGTTTCGCTTAATTTTATGACGAGTTTTCTGTATTACCGTACCATCCAGAAGACTTCAAAACACAAATGTTGCATTGAACATCAGAGTACCTAGCGACAGTGGCTGGTACTGTACAAGAGTGCGTTTTGTTTTCATGTGGTACGCCACGAGCAAGTTTCACAATTTGGGACTATAACATGACGGATTTAATGTTGACGCATGTGCGAAGTAAAATAAACTTCTTGGACTCCATGTTCCTTTCTCAAAATGCTCATTTGATACTGTCTTTCTATTCTAAAATTTTCTCCACATTATTTTTCCGCACCCAGTATAACTAACAAAGAACAGTTGGTACACAATTTACAAACAATGAAAACACCGAGGACCACACGAACTCACAACCATTCGCTGACAAAGGCTCCTTCAACCTAATTATAAGCTGTCACTTACACATGCATTATACGACCTTGACGATTGGTTCCTTTCAGTATGCAGCCTTGCTCTGCTGGCCAGTAACTCAAGTAACCTTACTGTATACTATATTACATTTTCTTTGGATGAAAGACGTTTAGCACGCGCTTGAACATGTGCAATGATGAGATCAGCTGTTATTGATTTTCTTCCAGAATGACATAGTTCCAGGGTTGCCGACACGGTTACTTTACGTAAAAAAATCTTAGAGATTAACTTAATAGTTATTATGCAATACTACCAATTCCACTATTGCCTGATTTCGATATCACCACCAGAAATGTACATATTTATAAAACATGTAGTGTATTCATTTAAATGGAATAATAATCATATTCCGTATTAAAAAGTTGAATACGCTGTATTGTTATACATTTTTTATACACCGATTGTTACAAACCACAGTTTCTAGTTTGAGTGCTTGTCTTATAATAGAACTTTTGGTTAAAAAAAAACTCGTCGATTCTGCGCCAACTTTTGAAAATAAAATATTTAAGCAAATATTGCCAATAGTGCTACGAGTATTATTGGCAATCTGGATGAGTCCATGCTATAATGCAAATTGTGTTATTTTATCATTCATGTTAAAATTAGTTTCATAGCCATAAATTAAATGGTATTTATTTCACTATTATTTGTCAATTTATATAGTATAGCCAAAATAGGCGCGCGCCATTTTAGACGATAACGGAAAAATTCAGGAAATTACCTATGCTAGTAATGGAAGACGGAAAATATGACCAGAAAATTCATTTCAATGCGAAATTGAGATTATATTCAGGCGAGTGTTGCAAAGTATTTCGCCCTTGGAACGTAAAATACTAAAAGGAGTTTCAATATTGCCTAAACTAGTCAGGAAGAAGTTGTATTCTAAAGTATTTAATTTTATGACAGAAATGTGAGTTAAAGAGCCGTAATGAGGAGTGCTACACTTTGCTTATCTGGAAAAAATTAAAGGCAATCTTAAATATAGCAAGAGGAAGGTCGGGATTTTTTTATTTTTTTTATTTATGGACGCTCTTTAACATCTCAGGTCTTCAGTGTCCTATTCAATTCAAGGCGTGAAACGGCCAACAAATTTTGCTCAGAGGCCTCTCTTTCAGGCTTGAGGTTCTTTATCGTGCCGTAAATGTACGACACGGGATCCACGGATTTACTTCCCTTCCGAAGGAGGTCATACTTAGGATTTTTACGCCCGAAAAAATCCATCGGTCCTGGCCGGGTTCGAACTGGCGATATTGGGTTTAGGAGGCAAGTATAGTAACCACTACACCATCAGGACCGACGGAAGGGAGGGAAAATAAGATATCTCCCCCTAACGATGTAAGAAGTAAAAAGAGTAGCACAGGAACTAGCAGAAAGCTTGAGCCAAGCAAAGGTAAACAACAGCAAAAGCAAAGAATTGAAAATGTTCTGCATTTGTTTTGTTTCCGACGTTCATTTTTATGAAGAAAACCAAAGACAAAATGTTTTGATGAATGTATTCACATGGAGGATGCAGCCGAAAATAAGGTTACCTTTATTAAAATAATAACTTGAAGGTGCAGAGCTTTATTTATAAAGCATTTGATTTAATAAGGATGTTTATTATGTATATGTTTAAGGAAATAGTTTAGAGATAGGTTTAACAGGAATTGACATCATTTGTGACTTGTATTTATATGTACGTCATTTGGCATGTAGCTGTAATTTACAAAAGGGGGTTTGTATACATCTAGGTAAAAGATGCGAGAAAGAGACAAATAAATAAATAAATAAATAAATATATATATATATATATATATATCTGACTGGCCGCTCGTCCACTGACCCTACCTTAGTGTGAAATATAAAAGATTTCTTTGTCAGTTCACGAAAATTTCTGCCCATGTAAACACTTAGTAGAAGTTCGCAAGCAAAAAAAAACAAAAAAAAAAAACAACAACAACACATGGCCCTAACGGGACATAATTTGAACAAAATAAGAGGGAATGGAAATGTCAGAACGTAAATGAAAATGTTTTAATACAGGCAAGCCGGGGTACAAAGTATTATGTCGTCTATTTCAAGAATAGTTATGCTAAAGTAAATGCGTGCGGTATCTCTCAGAACATTTGACAATCTATAACTAAGGGAGGCAAAAGTTGTTACTTTAGAAATCAATATGTAAGGAAAGTGCCGAAATTTATGACAGGCTGTTCTTGGAAAATTCAGGCTTATGGGAAGCTATTGTAGATCAGAAGAGGAAGAATAATTTTAGCCAATGGGCATCGAATTAAAATCAACGAATGAGAAGAACTTAGCGATATAATAAATATTTTAAGATAGCCAATGGTGAACATAACTGGAGTACAGGATCAGAAGTTGGTCATTCTAAGTCTTTCTAGGTTATTCTTGATTATTGTTCTGGACTGTTTTATTCATGAGTTTTGGGCAGTTAGAAGTTAGGAGTTAATAGTGAGAGATTTTCAGCAGTGAGTGGTGAGAGATAGCTCGTAGGAAGTCCTGAGAAGAATAGTTAGCAGTGAGTAGTGAAATCAGCGACGAACAGTCAGGAAGTAACCCGCAGTATTTTTATATGTGAATAAAATATTTGGAACAAGTCAACCTGGTGTATCTTTTGGGCAATATATTTCTCGTTCCTGTGGATCTAAACTGATCCACAAAACACTCCAGAGGACCCTGAGATTGAGTCACAGCGAGCAGTAGTCAACAACATACGCCCACGCCACCCCCATTACTTCGGCCCCATATGGAATCCCAACGTGGGGCAATAATTATTTTGATATCAAACTTACGCCCCCGCCTTCTTTAAAACTGCTCCAAGGATGGCTTATTTCTTTTGCCATTATTGTGTTTAAGTAAACTTGAATAATTCTTTATTATGTCAATTGTTTATTTAATTTCTAAACTGTTATCTCAAACTTATTTAAATGTGCATTACACACTAACAAGATTGCCTTTAATAATTTGTAGTATATGCTTTTTATAACTAATATTATTTAATCTTCATTTAAAACAATGCTAGTGATTGTGTGCACAATATTTTAGTGGTTCAGAAAATATGAATAGTGGAAGAATTTTGCTAGGCCTTGTATTTGAAATTTGAAGTTCATTCATATATAGTTAGAAAATTTGAGCTTAATTTGGTGAAATAAAAATGAAGTTAGATCCCGTTAGTTGCAGATTTATCTTTTACCGTTCATGTCTGCAAGGTTTACACTAGTCACAATATACACTTTTACCCCTCAGGAGCCGCTTATTTAATTGTAAAATTGCAAGAATAATTTACCATATTGCAAACAGTCGTTTTTTTTAAATCTCAACTCTTATGTGTTGAACTGTTACTAATCTTGTATGATAATTGAAAATTTTACTCATTGCATTAATTTCCGTATTATTGGCTTATGGCCTATGTGATATCCTGTTATTTTTTCCCCATCTTTGATAAAATGCCTGATTTCACGTTTCTGTTCTAATTTCTTAGGTTCGCATAAAACATAAACGCTAATTTTCAACCGATAAACAGCGGTGTGACTCATACACTCTGGATTAAGTCGTTAATAAGATGTAATTTGCGCTTGTCGTTGGTTGTGTGTTTATTCACTTGCTGCCAATCATTACCTGTGACATGGATAGATGGCTCTGATATGATCTCCAGCTTCTACTGCTCAGCCGATATAGTTTTGCAGCGGAGAATATCCCATCTTTTATGCACCACGAACTAAATGCTTTGCTTATTCTTACTCATCAAATTTGCAGCCAAAGGGTGAAAAGATAGAAGGGGGGACTTGAGAATAAACTCATTAAATAATCAGTTTTTATGGTGAGGTTATTAGAAGCTTCGGTCCGTTATTGTTGCACAGTAGCGGACTTTATATCAATAACGGTATCCATCTTGTTTCTGAATGTAATTAGATTTAAAAATGATTAAATTATTGTGTTATAGCAATATTCATATATTTTGTTTTCAGGCAGATCATTTTTCAGGCGAAAGCGCTAGCCGCATTATTTACAGCGGGAACTTTTCTTATACATTTTAATTTTATTTTACAAATATTATTGTTAAATATTTTATATGATATAAATATTTAATGAGTTCATATGGTTGTAGCATAAATGTCATTTTTAATCTCCTTATTTTTTATTTTTAACATCTAAGTTTAAAATATAATTACATCTACATGAAAGTAATATTGAAGATTTTATGGTTTGGTAATAATGTTAAAATATTTTTTTTTTAAAAAAAGTAAAATATTCACTTCAGCATTATTTGATAGAAAAGACATGTCAATGTTTATCTAACGCTGTAATTCAGGGAACTGAAATTGGATTTCCAGTTGCTTAGGAATTTATCGGAAGAGTCCAAACTCAAAAAGTTTTTAATAACAAGCCACTAGACATATCAAAACTAAATTAGTTACATTGAATCTGAGCTTTTGTGATTCACCGTTCCCTTGAGTTTACCTTTTGTCTGACATAATACCAACCGCTTTGTATTCAGTTTGCAGGTAGCATCGTACCTCGACTAACAGCGGGAAAACCCAAGAATGATGCACATGATATGAAGCAATTGCTTTTACGTCTACTAGCCGTCCTAATACACGTCTATATATACCGTTTCGTAAATTATAATAGAGGAAGTAAGAGTTGTTATGCAGGCGAGAAGGGAATTACCTTTTTGTGTTTCAGAGTTTAAATCAAAGATGATGAAAATGGAAAACTTTAACTTCTGATCATATTTCAAAAGTAATGCCGTGTTAAAACGACTTCAACTGGAGTCGATGCTATGAAATAACATGTAGTAAATTAAACGCTTCATAAAAACACTACTCAATACTTCAAAAAGAGTTATTATTCAAGACTTACTAGAAAAAAGTCTATGTAAAATAAAATGAAAAATAAAGTAACTCTTGGAACAATGTAGCTAAAATACAAAAATTACACAAGCAGAAATTGATAAAGTTCTTAATAGTAACATAAATATTGCATATTTCGAACAGCTTGTGTTCTTTAAAGGAGAAAACAAATGGTGGTAAAAGTAAATATTGAATCTCAATGGTAACGTAATGCAGGAAACATAAAACAAATAGCAAGGGGAAAGAGAAATAAATATATAAATAATTGAAGACGAAAATGCAAAATAAACATAACAACATAGAACGTAGAATATTAATATGTAAGATTTAAACCCGGCAATGTACCATCTTTAAGTAAAAATATAGCTGCTATCTCTCTATCTCTGAGGTAACTTTCAGAGACGAGCTGAATACATCATCAAAATCTTATAGGGCATGTTGGACAACCGGCAAGGAAGACATGGTTTTAACAGAACGCCTATGATTGTTCATACGGAGCGAAACAACAGTAGAAGTTAAACCAACATAAAATGTTTTGCAAAGTTTACAAGATAACATATATACGACGTTCTTAGGAGCTCAATTAGCAAATGAATTAGATTCTGTGGATAAATTGAAACTGTGGAACGAATGGTATGGCATAATTAGCGCACAGGTTTTGCTGGCGAGGATATAAGCCTGCATTCTGAATGGAGATAGGTTGTGGCAAAATATACTTTTAAGGTATGGAGGTGTTGTAAAAATATGGCGGGGTACACATTTTAAAAAAATACTTAAAGATGAATGCATTAATAAAGTATCGAAGCATTCTTTCAAAATAGGGATGGTACTCTCAATTATATACAACAGAAGTGGTTATTTAAATGGTTCTTCTCAAATAAACAATACTTTATTTTTAGAACTTACTGAGCCAAATAGTACACTTGAGCATTAAATAATGGAGATATGCTAAGTTTTAAAACCAGATATGTGCTGAAATTGAAATCGTTTCGCTGTAATATGGAACGCTGTCAGTTTGAGAATCACAGTATTGTTGTTCTGTCAGTAACATTATGGAATGTTACTTTACATACAACCAGGGGTGTTGGAAGGGGATCGCAGGAGCTCCGTTAAGTATTAATGATGATTTCGAGTGAGGAAAAATTAATAAAATTAACACACTTTTCTAATTTAACCGTCTACTATTCTGCATTCTGCTAAAGTGATTGAAAATATAGCAATTTAGCGGCACTGATTCCTGGAGACTTTCCACACATATAATTAATGTTGGCAACAACTGTCACGTTTGAACTAGCGTTCATTTCAGAATCGGTTAACGGGCTGATATGTATTCTGTTATCGTGACCAATGATTGAATTTGTTTTTCCGGTATGGTAATTAGAACATGAAGAAGTGTGAGTCTGTTCAATATAACGAACCGTTATTCTGACGCTAAGGGGTAAAGTTCGTTTATGTGTTTTTGAAAGGAAAATCACAGATAAAAGAAGTGAGGGTGAAAATTCAACAGTTACATGAACACCTGATTTTGAAAAGTGCGCCAGTCAAGGTTATAGAAATGCTCTTAAGCGATGAGACAGCGTGCGTACCACATCATGGGTTTAAAGCGAAGCAAACAAGTTCAAACAAAACTATACAGGGAGTTTAAGTGATAACATTGATATCCCCGATTGTTTGTAAAGTATTATTGTGAGTTATGCATTGTCATTCATTCTTCCCCTGCTCCGTATCTCTCCGCTGGCCTCTACAATCTCCCTGTCCAGCGCAGCAGTCTGTATTCCGGCTGTCAACGCAATAATTTCAGATATTGTAGAGAGATTTTAAAAAAGCATTTTTAGGTAGGAAAACTACAGTCCACGGAGGAAAATAACGCAATTATATAGCGATAAAGAAGTTACGATTTGATAAATCAATAATAAAGCAAACTGGGGTAAACTATTGCCTTAAAATGTCTTCAAATCGTTTCGCAGATGATGAAATTTCGCAACTCAATAGTTCATCACCAGCGTTTTTAAGGTTTAGTGATATAAAAATCTCATCCCGGAATAACGAGAGTACGGTACTAAACAAATTTATTTACTCTTTACTTACCTCAACTATATCAACAGGTATCTTATTTCTGTGTTGTTTAGTGTAGACAGAGGGAGCTATCCACATCATGGATAAGGCGACAGTCTGTTGTTTTGAAGACCGTATGTTAGGGTTGTGTCTCATACATAAGATGTAAAGTAAAATACGCCTACTCGATAACATCGATCTGCTTTTACTTAATGATAGTATCCTAAAGAGATATGCTCCTCGACTTCCATCTTTATTGCGCGGTATTCATTTCGAGTGGAAGCTCCATTAGTCAGCAGTGCACTGGTCCTTTAGAAACTAAATGCCGTAACTTTGAAGTATGAACAGGCAGACCATGGATTGCTTGTCTTAAAACCCCTCTGCACTCTCTGAAATTATTGTATTGTGCTTCACTAACCTTCTGTACATTTTGGAGTTTTATGTGCTCTTATCTTTTTCCACTGGTTGATTAGCTTTCTAGATGCTGGTTAAGTTTTGAGTTGTAATAACTCCTGATTTCACTCAATGTCTTTCTTAGAACAAGAATATTATACACGAATTGTTTGGTATTACTTTATCAAATTCAACAGCTAAAATGTGATATTCACTGTTCACGGACAGGAAATCGGCTAAAGAAATGTTATTTAGAAAGGTAAACACACAAGTTATCGAAAAGCGTCATTTAAAGTGTATTATACTTATGTAATGAATAAAAAGAACAAAGTTACACATAATCATTTATCGTAGATGAGATGATGAAGAGATTTGTTGGAGTCTTATCGACCTCCCGCACGTCAGTCAGCAAGGCTTGTTGTGGTACACCATAGGAAGAGACGCTTTCACTGTTTCCCAAAATTTGTTCCTTGAACAAGTTGCATTACTTTGGTTCCAATATCAGCCTAAGTCTCTTTCTTACCAGGAATGGGCAATTAAACAGGATATGCGAGGCAGTTCCCTCATCCTGTTTGCACGTTCTACAAATGGTTCATCTTTACACAGATGTTTTCTGAAGCGACCGTGTACAGTAATTAACGCAACAACTTTCCTTATTCTTCTTCTATCTAATTTTAGGAGAGATAACGAAAAGAGTTTTGCTTGAACCTAGGACCGATTTCTTGGCTTGTCATTTATCGCAAATATAATCATAATTTATTTACAGTTTGTAATCTGTATGCATTAAATTTCTTGTTACTTTTTATACGCAAAAACCATGGATTTTTATAAACTTTCTTTACTCCATTTCTATATTAATATGCTAGCATACACAAAGGAGAAACGCGTTTTCTATTTGGATGAACTGAAATAAATGAATTATACAACTACACGCTTGCTTAGGGCCCCTTCTCCCTTCGGAAAACATTTAAATATGCCATTGATACTTTTCTCTGAGTCAACTTTACCGTTTTATGTTTGGACATTATGTACCTTGCAGCAGAGACACCGACAATGAAAAAGTTCACAAATGCCATACGTATATTTCAAACTGTAGATGTGAAGGGGAAGATTAATCAACTGATAATTTCTTTCCAGCTCACTTGCTGGCAGGCATTGCAGTTCCGCACAGAAGCGGCAGAGGGCAGAATCGTAGACATTTACAATTCGCGTACAGAGTGCTGGAGGTCGCAGATTCTCTCCGAAAATTTTGTGATGTCAAAGAGTAGGGCGGCACTTCTAAATTTGCTATTGGTTAAGGATAATTGGCAGGGGCTATGTAAATTGATTAGGAAGATAAGATGGGCAAGAGAAAATCTCTGACTAGAGAGGATTAGCATGTAACGTACTTATATATTTTAAATGTAATTCTATTATTTTCTATTATATATATTCATTTAATTATGTATTTCTCTTGTTTAGTGCCCTGTAATGACAAATTTAAGATTTTTTAATTCCATAATATTTTCCCGCCATGACTGGGGGAGAGGGAGGGTTATTTCCTGGATATTTTAATGCATGACTTACTGTTTATATATGTGCAATTTTGAGCACTTTCAGTTTTTTCTCAACATTTCTTATATGTAAATAGAAGCACGAACGTTATGGCTAGATCCGCGATGTGGATTAACATTTAATATACGTATCTGGTAAGCCATTATTAAAATAAATACACGTATAGTACTACAAATCGCGCACCAAGGAACGGCGGACTATAATAGCGGGTCTCAAACTTTCGTTGATCGTGGGCCCCAAAAATTTATCTGGAAGTTTTAAAACCTAAATTTGCATCCTACATATTTTTGAAGAATTTCGTCACAGGTTTTCAAAATTTAAAATATAAATAAACAAATAAGTGCCCATTTTTAATATTTGTTATTATTGCACATACCTTGCATACTAGTTTAATCATAACAATGTTATATTTAAAAGTATATAAATGCACATTGTTATTAACAACTAACAATATGTGATGATTCAACATTACTTGTTAATTTTAATTCCTAACTGGGAGGGCTGTTCTGCATTTTACACGGTGTATTGGGTTTAATAACAGAAACATGTGTTCCGAGCTCTAAGTCTACATTTTCCAAACAGCTTCTATCCCTCTTCTTTTAAGGAAATGAATGTAGGTAATCATTTTAACACAAGTATGTTTTTAAAATACGCATTAATATTTACACGACCTTCTTTGATGGCCTTTTCACTTAGCCGCCAAAAATGTGTGTTGTTTTCAGGGAAACTGTGACGGCACATATTGGTGTTTCGTCTAATTCATACACTTTCCATTTACTTATTTGAAAGCTGCTGCCGAACAAATAGTCGCCTTCAGTTTGATTCTAATTTACTTTACCTCAATAAAAGGGCATCGTAAATTTGTATCATTCTTTGTTTTAAACATTTTATTGTTTGTATCTATGCATTCAAAAATAACGTGGCGGACTGCTGGTGGTTCTTGTATCGTATTTTGAGAACCGCTGCCCTAGAGGATAATGAAGGTGAAAATAGGGTGAGAACAATGGAATAACGGCAGGGGAACCGAGAATGCCTGCTTCGTCCATCACAAATCCCAATGATGGATGCTGGGGGGTGGAACCCCGGTAGGAGGAGGTCACTCTGTCACGACGGCGCCGGTTAATTAACTAAACCAGTTGAATTTTAAACTTCTACAATTATCAATTGAATTTTAATCACAATATATTAAGGCGTACTTTATTAGCGTCACATTAGATATAAATATAAGTTCAAATAATTTCAAAATAAATAATTTTTAACGGAAACATTCTCAGTTACAGTTCTGGTGCTTTAAATCACTTATTGAAATCGTTCATTGCTCAAAAGCATTAAATATAGAGTTGGCAGGTGATGAAATAAATGCGTAATGCAGAACTAGAATCGATAATTAATTAGATAATTGCTCTGTAGAGTGTAGCCTTTTAGACAAATGGTATGTAATTTATACGGAGAGCGTGTGAATACGAACATAAAATAACATGGTTAGTTGTGTGTGTCGGGAACTAAAATAAATGTACTAATGGCGAATATACGACTCTGACAAGTCAAGTTGGTAACTATAGCGTTTCCTTTCATTTTCAATTGGTCCTTTTGTTAAATTCTTCAAGGCTGAGCTCTTCTCTATCCCATCAAAGTGATTAAGATAATTTTGTGTGAACACGGAGTTTCCAGAACATGTAGCATTTTGGATGTTCTCGCATGGAAAACACTGTAAATGGGTGAATCAGTAGATGACAGTGCACTTAGCTGCAAGGACTGTTATGACGTGGGCACTGGCTTACCGAGAATCAAGTCCCCCACCATGCCATATGAGTATGCTACTTGTTAGCTTCATTGACTTCCACGCGTGCGCGTGTAAAGCGGTGTTGAGTCAACGTGCCAAGTGTCTAACGCGGCTCTCTGCTCTGTTCATTTGTAACTGACTTCAGACATGGTCGTTTCGATATATGAATTTATCGCCCACATCATGGGTATTCCTGAAAATCAATAAATAGTCTAATGTTTGTTTAAAGGTAATTTTTCTTTTACTTTTCTGTTTCTTTTTTTAATCCAAGTATGGCATTGTAATACTTTTTAAGAAAACACAGAAAAAAGACATGTGTTTGAAAAACTGACTATTGACTGAAGCGAAAACCAAATGTATTTTTGATAACACATTTCTGCCCAATAGTCAATACCCTCTCGCGGTTTACATATATTTTTTTCAAAACATGAAGCTACTTATGAGTTGATATTAATATGAATATAATTATTGTTATATGTTATTTATTTTTGGTAAGCGTGAAGGAACATGTGTCGCCTTAGCTTTATTTTTGCATACACATTGCACTATCATTTCTTTTTTTCTCCCAAACATTTGCCCCAGTTCATAGAATTGCATTTGGAATTTGCTTATAGGGCAAACTGCCCGGGTGACTTCAGCCCTTCCGAGTGTCTCGAACTCCTATTAGGGGATGCTCCGCTGGCGTTGTAATAGAAATGGAATCTGGGAACGTTAAGAGATTCCACCTGTATTCACACTGTCGCTTCATTGCCAGTTCAACAAGAACATTATTGGCATTCATAGACTCTCCATGAAATTACCTTGTTAAAATATGCTGATTTTAGTAAATGAGATAAGTAATACTGGAGCAATATTAAATTCCAAGAGAAAGGAGAGAATCTGAATACTACTGCTTATGCAGAACAAAACCGAATACGCAATTAAATCATATAAGAATATAACAAACAAGAATTATGAACACACACATGTGGTATGTTCACAGGCCTGAGCCCAAGTACACAAAATGATAGCCTAATATATTACAACTGAAATAGTAAGTTCTTTAGTTGTAAATTTTTGTTCCACAAAATAATGTACACCACTTATAAAGTGTATGTAAATAGTTACAAGTGATGTCATAAAAAAGCAAGTTGGGGGAACACTGTTTACTAAATTATTTTATATCTAGAATTATATTACATCCGCTCTAGTAACAAATTCGTATTTTTTAACGTACAGACCGGACTATTATCATTCCCATTATAATGATGTGATATTTTTCTCGTAAATAATGACAATTCAAATGCTTTAATATGTATTTGTCGATATTCGAGCGTAATCTTCCACTTTAGTCGGTCCTGGTGGTGTAGTGGTTACCATACTTGCCTCCTAAACCCAAGACCGCGGGTTCAAACCCGGCCAGGACCGATGGATTTTTTCGGGCGTAAAATTCCTAAGTATGGCTTCCTTCGGAAGGGAAGTAAAGCCGTGGGTCCCGTGTCGTACATTTAAGGCACGAAAAAAAAAAACCTCAAGCCTGAAAGAGAGGCCTCTGAGCAAAATTAGGCGGGCCATTTCACGCCCTGAGTTGAATGGGACGCTGATGACTTGAGATGTTAAAGAGAGTCCATAAATAAACCAATCAAAAAAAATCTTCCACTTTGTGGTCATCGTCGTACATCGTCCCGTATGTGTCTCTGTCGCATCATAAACTTTGGTGCAGAGATGGCACAAGTATACTCCGTATAGCGCTGGATAATTTTTGATCATTTACATTTATATAGATTGGCAATCAGATTTTCATTGCAAGCTAAAGTTGTGTTAAATAGTGTTAAATGAAATGAAATGAAATTATTTATTATAAAAGAGAACGAGTCAAGAAACAATTATTTTCTCGGCGTTTAGCGAGAAACTTAAACAATAACATAAACTAAGATGATGGACTGAAATTTACATTTGAAAACGGAAAGGAAAAAGTCCACTCATAAGTCCTACGTTAACTGCATTTAACCCAAAACGTTCATTGTACTTACATATTGAATTATTGTTTCTTTATACACAAGCCTATTACTATTACTGCCATACACGTAGACATTTTATTACCATACTTTTGGTTTTGTTAACACATATCACCATACCCAATTTCTGTCAATAATTGTCTAGAATGTGAATGCCTTTCTGCTAACCATGCTTTTCTAGAAATAAAATAATTAAATCGTCAGCATACAAAAGTGCAGGAGTGCATATACCATCCACTTCAGGAACACTCGTTCCATTCATTAACAGATCATCCAAAATGTAATATATAAATAGATTAAACAATAGCGGAGATAGAAAACATCCCTGACAAACTCCTCAGCTGGCTGATCCGCGCTCTGATATGCTGTTTTTATTTTAACATCGAATTTCACATCACTGTATATCTGCATCAGAGCTTTTATCTTTTTATTGGAGACACTTTTCTGACACAGTTTTATCCAAATGTCGAAGGCTCTTTCAAAAAAATCAAATAAACGGTATAATTTACACCGTTTTAAGTTTATATCTATTAGAGTATTTAGAACGAGTATATGGTCCACCGTAGGAATTTGTTCCCTGAAACCTGCCTGATTACCTATAGGTTTTATAGTATTCGTTAACCCAGCCACTTAGTCGATCATGCAGGATCTTGCATGCACTCTCAACCTTTGTCCATATTTATTCGTATTAGAGAACATTTGATCTTGCAGTAAAGATAATAGTGATATACCCCTCAAGTTCTCTGACTTCCGTGAGTTAACCTTGTCTTTGACTATCGGTTGTATTATCGCCATTGACTAGTCTTCTTCATCTGGACATCTCTTTCCATTTAATAATTTATTAAATGCGATTTGCAGGACGTCTGTTACTTCCGGTTTTACTGAAGAGAGTATTATAAAATCAGCTGAAATTCCCCAAATTTCGGGCGCTTTCCGAATTTCAGGCCTTTAATCGCCAATGTCATTTCGCCATCCGTTATATCCCCGTCTAGTATTGATAATTGGAGGGAGGGGAGTTAAACGCAGTTTTCTAAGAGACAGTCTGGGTTCCCCCCACTGCTCTACTCTTTTTTTACCATGCACAATATTAAATACATGCCAGCCTGGTTCGATGTGTTTCGCACTTTAATTTATAACCAAATTCCACATGTTTATCGTATCCCTCCTATCGGCTGCAGTTCTTAGACCCACCATCGTTTTGTTCAGCCATTACATTTTTGGCACTTTTCAATGTGTATTTATATTCTTTTCTTAGTTGGATATTAGAGAAACACTTTCCCTCAACTTAAGCCTTCAGAGCTAACTGGTTTTTTCTTCGCGTCTTTATATTTTGAGTTGTACCATACAACTTGTGTATGAAGTTTACAATTATTATTCCGGATTTTCATGCCTGCCTGTTAATTGTATAATTTCTCTCCATCTTCTAAAAGTATCTGCTGCGCTTCCTTCCCCTATTAAGTCTACTTGCCGAGTCACGCAATCTTCCCACAAATTCCTCCATTCCCTGTGGATTCCATTGGTATTGCAACGAAGGTGACTCAGACTTTATACTCATTCCCTTACACTGTTTACTGAGGCTGTGTTGACTTAACTGAGCAAGATAGATGGATGGTACGATTCGACTATTTTTACAATTTTCAAAGAAACAAATCAAACATTACATAAAGGAATACAAAGAAAAAAATCAAATACAAATCCGATATTAAAAGCTGCTGTGAGCTATCTTTTATGAACAGTTCTTTCACCGCTGCAATTTATAAACATTAATGGAATTGTAAAGTACATGTGTTGCAGAAAAATATGTGCGACATAGTTCTACTAACTAGTAACTTAGTAACTACAAGTTGCTACTTCCAAACACTTGTAAATGTATTAAGTCATATTTTGTCTAGAAGCCGGCCGGCTTTAACACTTAAACGCCCGAGCTTCAAATATCCACTAAAACTCCCGCTAGCGCTCAATTGACCGCTTCTACTTTCTTCTGCATTTGAATTAATTTTTATCTCTGAAAACTATGGAACTTTTCCCTTATCGCCTACTGTGATGTTATATAGGAAACGATTTTCTTCTAAATTGCAAGCCAGGTTCGAATCCAGCTTGCATTTAGCTTCCGGAATGACTTTGTATATACTTGGTGTCTGCTCAGATTCAGTATTTAAATGCTCTCCTGACTCAGGCCGGTGAAATTTATTACTTACATGACGACTGTATTGATGTAGAGGGAACAACATGGCTTCTGATCTGTAAACCAGGTTCGAACCCAGCCTGAATCGAACTTCTGGTTTCAGATATCTTTATATTCATGACTTTTATTCAAATTTACCAAATTAATAGAATACATCACGATGTATACAGTCTGATTACAGAGGGAAAGACAGCCAATATAACTGATAACAGAGCTTAAGGGAAACAAAAGTGTATGTATCTTTTTCTCTATCTCTTAATAGTTTTGGAGAAAAAATAGATTTTATCTCGAAACATTCGACAACAATGCTTAATATCCTGCATAATTAACTTATACATTTAGAATGCACTAAGGGTAGATACTCATTAGATGTGTGTTTGCGAACACAAGTTCATAATTAGCATTGTTAAGCGTTTTAATATTTGTTAAAACGAACACTCTAACATCAATACTGAATTCTGCTAATTTTGTGAACCCAAAATGTACACATAAAACTTTACGGGAAAATTTACGTCAAAAAGCTTCGAGTTACGAAATTATAGCAGCAACGTACATTATTTATTATGTTTCTGTTTGCCTATTTATTATTGTAATCAGGATGCACAAATTTCTACACGATAACATATTACAGCACGTGAAAGACAGTACAGAAATGATTATTTTTCGGCCAAACAGCATGTCAACAGTCAAGATGGTATTAGAAAAGTTTGTTCCATTCATAACACGGCACCACGCGGTAAAATTATGACACTGGTTTTCTTTCCACTCTGTATAGCTATCTGTTGTGTAGAAAGATATTTTCTTGCCAGAACTAAAGCTAAAGTACTGCACAATTTATAGCCAGACGTGCTCAAAGTGGTGAGTAGTGCAGAATGATTGTGCATTGCACTGCTTTCTGTTAACTTCTTGCCTGTGTAAGGAACACCAACAAAGTGGCAAATAAGTTTGATGCAAATGCACTACTCACCTCTTCTACCAAAATGATCTGGAAAGGCACAAAATATCCCTGTTCAATATAAGTATATTTTCATAAGTATCATTGATCCAGAGGTGATCGCTATTGTCACTAAATATTTTTGTTTCGTAATAAATATAAGTCTGGCATGCTGATCACAAGCCCTCCTGCAATGCTGCACACTAACAATGAAGTCGTAAGACGGAGGTAGGTCAAGGCTTACTCCACGTTGTAGTGCCAAATGAGAAGACAAGAAGAAGCAATATAAGTACATATCCCTCGGCCTAAAGAGCGCCTTCGAGGGAATTACATGACAGTACCACTAATACTCTGAGATATGCCAATGGTAGAATATGTATAGAGCTCTGATTTTATGTAATATCAACTTGAAATATGTAACCAAACTGTTAAATATCTAATTAAGTAATTATGTGTTGCATCAAATGTTTAATTTATTTAATAACTAACGGTTTATACATATTAGAAAATATATTTCATTTTTAATTTTCTTCAAGTAACTACTAGTGAAACTAAGAAATTCCTACATGTAATTTAAAAATAATGAGTAATTTGCTAATGGCTTCTGGTATTGGAATGAATGCAAAAGTACTGAGAAACAAGTGTCGCCAATTAACATTGGAAGAAGATGCTCACTTAATTGATAATTACTTTATCAAATGTTCTGGTGTCAAGCACATTATATTTTTATATATACAGAGTAAGATCGCACGGCCTGATAAAATGTCGCTGGTGTGTATTCATACGGAGAAAATGTGCTAACAATAATATTCTACTGGGGTTCTACAGTTTGACAGTTTTATGTGATATACCACATACTGCCCCCCGCCCCAAAGTAACGGAGGTTCATGCCAAATAATTCTTACAAAAGAAAACTATTGTGCACATGGTATCAGATGCTGAGTAACTGAATGTTGTGTGCTACCGAGCGACCATATCAATAAGCAAAATGCTGTTTTTTTTTTTTTTTTTTTTTTTGGTTGGTAAAAACCGAATGTATATTCACAAGTACCATTACAATCGCATAAAGTGACACTGTGGGTTGCTGTGCCTTCCGACAGCATCACTGGTCCGTATTTCACTATCGAAATATAATTAACGTCACATCAGAATGAAACAAGGAGCAAGATATTGAACGTTTTCGGGGGGATTTGTGCGCTGGACAAACTTGATATGCACAAGCAAGTATTTCAACAAGCTGGGGCGACCTCCCATCTAGTCATGGGAATGAGTGCCCATTCCACATTTTCCATATCCTTCACGAAGTCCTGATTTGTCGTTGTGTGCGTATCTGATGGGGATACTAAAATAAAAAGGCCTCATACCCGTTCCTCATAGTCTAGACAAACTTCGTGGAAACATCGAAACAGTTTTGCACAGTATGTCAGGGAGGCAGTGTGATGCTGTGGTCACTAGGATGATAAACCGTAAGGAACATGTACACAGTGGTAAAAAGCATGTAGAATACATGGATGTATGATAGGTATGAATGAATAGTGTTTAACGCCCGTTTTTGCTACAGAGGCACCACAGGCAATGGGAACTGATGATACATGAGATGAAATGATATATTGGGAAAAGATTTATTTTTAAGGAAGGAATCGTTCCAGGCCTAAGTTTAGGGTACCTCCCCTCATTTTCTATTTATGAGGACTGAGGAAAACCTGGAAAAAACCTCAGTCAGAGAGGACGGCCCTGGCGGTATTCGAACCCAGACCTTCCGGTCACGAGTCCGTGCCTTAACGACCTCGGCCACACGTGGCGGTGTATGATAGGTAATTGTGTGTGCGCCACCCCGTATTTAAAAGCACAGAAAGTTAGCTTAGTTCTTTATTATTGCCAACCTCTCTCTACACACATATTCAGTTCGTAGTTTTCCAAATACTCCTCTCTGTCTCTCACTCTTTCTTTGTTGTCCCGTTTCCTTCGTCTGATATCGATACTTTAACAGCAATCGTGTGTAAGAGATCCTTTTACTTTCAACTTTCCACTTGGAGGATTACCGAGTCCTTGATCTTGTTTTCCGTGTGTGTGACCTTCGTAGTTCCGCCAGACAGCCTCAATATCAAGTTTGCACATCGCTGTGCAACAGAGGAACGACTGGTCAGCAAGCTCATACTGGGTTTCATACGTTGAAGAAAAACGGTTAGCATTTCAAATTTATGGGTCCAATTTTCATGCAGTGTTTGATATACATGTAGTGAAAATATATAGCCAGCAATTAAACGAACTTTGCAAAGCTATGTGATCTACGAAAAACTTCACGCAAACTGAAATATTTGCTTGTCTTTGTATAACAGTATCCGCTGCAAAAATTAAAGCGGAAAAACGCGTGAAAAGAAATAAAAGTCGTAAAACACAAAGAGCGGAATTAGCATGTCAGTTTAAAGACGTTTGAAAACCAACAAAACGTTAATTTTTCTTTATAACAACTCAGTATGAAAAATGTATGCTACATTAATTCATAAACAATTTGAGAGGCCTTGAGTGTATTTATTAAGTGCAAATGTCATTCTATCATTTCGAAATGATAGTGACTAATGATGACAAAACCTTTATAAACATTTTTTTGTGTACAACAAATTTGTCTATTGTGAAGAAGTATGCTTGAAAGCAGTGGTCGATTGCAGCGGTTCTCAAAATGTGGTCCGTAAACCACCTGCAGTGTCTATAACGCATTAAACTTTATGGTACTCTTAACAGCATTTATTCTTGAATGTATAGATGCAAATAACGAATTAAGAGATAAGAAATCAAGAGAGTTGTACATAACAAACCACGCTATGTTCACAAAATTAAAAAATGAGATATAGGGCCGTCATGTATATACTGTACAAATTAACCATCTCATACTGTTAAAAAACCGAAATGTTTACCTTCAACAAAAGAGGAATGAAATTTGGGTACTTTTGCAGAAGTTACCAAATCCATCATGAAACCAAACTCATTTGATTCGCAGCATAACAAAATACGTTGTGTCTTATGCAGATTTTGCGCCTTCAAGCCCTGCTGTTTCAAATTCCATCAAGTTGAGCGACCTCTGAAAAGCATGCTAATGTATCACAGTTATTTTTTTTATTTGCCATTTAGCCGAAATAAGTAAACATTTCCTGTAATCGGAACTACAGATTGTGTTTTTGGAAAGGTAATCTGTACACCCAGAACATACTGCTAGATTCCAATGAGTCAGTCTGCAGGGAAGTTACCACAATTTTCAAACTCGGAGATTACAGCATTCCCGTTCATGGCTGTATGACTGCAGTTTCTCAAACTACAAAATATCCTGGGTCATGACACTTTAAATTTCAGCCATGTAAGCGAACGATAATTGACAAATGAGACTCCATTAAAAACAGTGCAAGGGGAAACATCCTACCACGTGGACATGGGTGTTGGAAGGACAATTTGCTGCAGACGGAAGTCTTGACACAATGTTCAACTGAAAGGAAGGAGTTTACCTAAAAGTGCAGTAAGCGTAGGACATGTCTAAGCTGCTTACAACTCATTTTGTGTAAGAATGAAAGGAACGAGAAGGCCTAATACTCTGCATATGACTTCAAAGCATCAACAGCAGCGGCAACAAAGAGCGAACCGAGACGAGGTAAAATGTGAAGAATGTTCTGACTGTGGCGATGAGGAGAACCTAATAATTGAGACTAATGTCTGTGTATCCTGAAGCCTTCCTAAAACGATTGTTTAGTGTTTGGGCTACTGAATTTCAGTTTTATGATAAAACAGTGTGTATTCTACAAGGATTATGCACTTCCTTCTGTCTTGATTTTTTCTTTTCCGATCCGAGTTGGGCTTGCATGTTTTCTTGAATATTTTGCATCACAGACGCTTCTATTGTATTCTATGGCGTGCTATAGACCTAGGAGGTCCTTTGGCCTACCGCGGCGATCACTGCGTCCTCTACCTCTGTCAGACGACATCATTGATAGAAGATAATATTGCAGGGGACATGTGGTCAGCGCACCGCATCTCGCCGATTTCAGTGTCGCGCATCTTGGGAGATCGAAGATCGCCACCTTTCCATTCAGAAAAATGTTGTAAATCTTTTTCAAAATACACCATTATTATTCCTAGTTCACATTTATGCAAACATTCACAAATATCACTGTTACTGTTACTCTGTATGTCCATACTTAGGAAACAAAACAAGCTATGTCCAACACATTTTAGTGTTCTTTCACAGTTTTCTTTCCCTAAGATTTCACACAACCACTTCAAGCTGTGTAGAGTTATTGGCGAAATAATATAAAATATGAAGTAAATGAATCTCTCTTTTAGGACAAGTTCGCAAATGTAAGCCCACGCTACCCACGAAATTTTAAAAGTTCAAAATATGCAAAAACGATTGGCTCGCTCAAAACTAAACTATGCCCTGGCGCGATCAATGTACAAATCATACCTACCCTCAGCTTGAGGCTGATCATTAAAAAGACATAAAGCTTGCCTTTCGTGTTTTCCTTTTGTTACACTTATCTATTTCATTATCTTGAGTTTCTTTCTTGTTGGCGTTGAGTTGTACAACAGAGTTATCATATAAAAACGTATTATTATAGAACTATACACTAGAATGAATAAGTAATATTAACATTATTAATTACACAAAATAGTATATAATATATAATATAAATGAAAAATAACACTTTGAACAATGTAACTAAAATAGCAACAACTAAAAAAGCAGCAAAAGAATAAAGCGCTTAAACATTCACAGAATTATCCCTCGCTACATGTCGAACAACTAATATTCTTCAAAGGCAAGAAGACACATAAAGCTGGTAAAAATAAATATTGAATCTCGAAGGTAACGTAATGTATGGGAACAGATTAAACAAGCAACTAGAGTGAGAGAGAGAAAATATAAATATATTAACACGTAAAATTTACACGCGCTTTATGCAAAAATTAGCTGCCATCTGTGTATCTCTGAGCAGTCTTTCGGAGTTATGAGTTGCTAACACATCTGCAAGTGCTAAATTAAATGTATCATCGAAATCTTTACATTGAGAAAGGTCATGATGGGCAATCGACAAGGGAAACTTTATTTTAACAAAATATGTATGATTGTTTACATGGAACGAAACAACAGTAAAAGTTAAACCAATATAAAATGCTTTGCAAAGCTTACAAGATAACATATATACGACGTTCTTAGAAAAACAGGTAGGAAATGAAGAAATGTTCAATTCTCTGGATAAATTAGGGCTGCGAAATAAATGACATGGCAAAATTAGCGTACAGGTATTGCATTTAGGACGTTGGCAATGTTATGCGGCGGGACAGGGTACATTGGTGGGAGATAGGTTGTGGCGAAATATACTTTTAAGGTTATGGGGTGTTCTAAAAGTAAGGCGGTGTACAAATTTAGAAAAAAACACCTAAAGATGTATGCATTAATAAAGCATCGCGTTATTCTTTTGGGGAATATTTTATTGTTTTATTCTCTTTAGTTATATATACATTAAATTAGATATAACATTAAAATTATAACGGAGGTATGCTATAAAGATATCCAAGAATTATGAATGCATTAATAAAGCATCGCGGCATTCCTTATGGGAATATTTGAGTGTTTTATTCATTTTTGCTCCTTTAGTTATATATATTACTTCTCTGCTTCTTTAGTTTGTGTGTGTGTATATATATATATTTATATTAAATTATAACGGAGGTATGCGATAAATACTGCTTCACAACATAGCCAAGAAATGCACACGCTTTATAAACATTTCATTGCTTATAGAGAAAAGAACAGAAACATAATCACAACATTTGGATAGGAACGGGAACAGCAGAGTATGGTGGGTCACAACAAAGGTATCAGATTAACGCAGGCCAAACAGAAAACAGTATTATTTTACTTTTACAGAAATATATTCTACGATTTCAATTTACATGAATAATGAAAAGAAAATGTTATTGCTATTCGTAATTAATATATCACACGGGTTATTAGTACGAAAAACTTACTATGAAACGATATAGCAGATATATTTTTTTTTTTGCTTAAAAATAAGTCTTGTATTTTAATTATTTATTTACTCATCGAAATATGTTATCCGTGTATGCCTATAGTTGAACACATTTCATTTAAGGGGCATTAACAAGAAAAAAAATAATGATAAATCAAACGATTACATAATAGAGCCATGCCTACCTCTACAAGCCTTAAGTTTCAATTTAATTTTACTATAATGTCTCTTTTTAAGGATGTGTGTTTTATATGCCCTCTAACCTAAAGGTTTATCTGGCTTGAATTCAACTGATATATTTACAGAGGTTTTAATAACGGAGAATTTCTGAAAAAAAGTGCTGACATGGAAAGTCCCAAGTGTGAACGAATCTCTGAATTCCTTGATTGAGAACAGATTACCAAAGAAAAGTTTTGCAAACAAGCCAACAGTAGAAGCATCTGTTAATGAAGCACTGATTTATTTCAGCGCTGGGAATATAACAAGGACTGAAGTTCTAAAAAAATACACAATTAATTAAATAAATAAAAATAAACATTGGAAATTATTCCTGGGACCTGGTTAGTAATAATATTTCGAAGCAAGAATTCGATGAGTAGACTTCAAAATAATAAAAAGTGTCCAGCAAGTATGGTTTCTTGGGTGGTATTGTCCTCCTAATTAAAGTGAACTCATGACATATGCTAAATTTTCATTACTCGTAAGTATTGTTTCATGCATTTTATTGTTGTGTTACATTCTTGCCAATGGCATCTAGTCCAATTTGAATATGTTTAAGCGAAACGCTATACAGGATAGAAAAAATTGGAGTGACAAAATCTGAGAGCCTGCAGGGAACACCAAAACAAACTGTAATATCTAATACGAATTTTACTATGAGTCATTGTTTTTCCAAAGAGTGCCACATCTTTAGAAACTTTAATAAAGATTTAGAACATTTATAATCACTTCATTTTATAAGAATATTCTCAATTCTCATAGTTAACATCTTCACAAAGATTACATCGTCGGAACATGGACCGTCTAAATCCGTCAAATACTGCAAAATTATATTTAATGTTTTTGGTGCTACCCCCAGCCTGTCCAGCAGGTTCCTTCTGTTTCATCTAAAATATAGTAAATAAGATCACACATTCGATACCGCACAAAATGAACACAGAACACAAATCAATCCTTTACCTCCAGGCACTTCCGCCAAACATTTTCCTTAATTCCGGTTAGTTCATAGCTTTTCTACCATTATTGTAGTTCAAATTCCCGCCATTACCACAATCTTGTAATTTAACTCATGTTTAGTTCATAGTTTTGCCACCAAGCGCTCCCTCAAACCATTTTCCTTAATCCCGTTAGGTTCACAAGGTTTTTCCATCACTATTGTAGTTCAAAATTCCTACCATCACCGCTATTTTGTAATTTAACCCACGTTTAGTTTAAAGTTTTACACTAGGCACTTTCGCCAAACATTTTCCTCGCAGTTTTGTTGCCGGTATTTTAATTCAAATTCCCACTATCATCTCATGTTTAGTTCACAGTTTTTCCATCAGCCTCTTCCTTCTATCGTTTTTAGTTCCAACTGTTTTGTGTAATTTATATTTTTGTAATTTTATGTATATATTGAATAAATAAACAAAATGGACCCACAGTATTGAGCTGAATTGTCGTGATAAAAACGCAAATTATCTAACGTTTCATTTTGAAGGACCGTCTATAATTGGATTTGTACGTGGATTCTAAAGTACTTAAACAAAACTTTATTTCTGCTATAGAATTGTTGTCCTTTCAGGGTGAAATACTTTCGTATAGGTGAGATGGAGGAAGACGATGGACAGGAAAAAAAAAAGTACTTGTCGATGATCACACAATATTGACAAGTATAAGTTTTACATAAGTTTGGGGGAGGGTTGTTACAAATGGAATAATACGCGGTGAAAGATCCTTGACGCAACCGGTTTCATGGCGTACGGCCGGCGGGCGAGGTTGGCTGCTGTGTCGGTGATGTGGGTGACAGGAGGACCGCAGTAAACATAGCTCGGTTTGTCGCGCAAATTATTTCTCACATAGATAACATAAACACTTCAAAGAAAAGTAAACTACTAACGTATATTAAGCAACGAGACGCTGAAACTGCCTCCCTTCGTACTTCAAGTATTTCCGAAACCTGCTTAGGAAATTGCCCATTACACTCTGCAGTACCGTTTGAGAAATGGCAGCAATTTCTTGTCGAATGTTAGTTTAAAGTTCATTTTAAATGTGTAGGTTTGTTTTGTACACTTTCTCTATTAATACCCCCAGAGATAAAGAAAACTTCCTGTTATTTACTAATCTATGAATCGAACTCCGCTTAGGAACGTGACCATCAGGAAATTCCTCTTGAAATAATTTTCTTATACCACGCGTTGATTCTGTAAACGATTCATAAATCATACATGAATTCTCTTTGGGAAATGGAATACTTGTATTGCTCCACTTCACTTGATACACCTTCATTCAATACATTGAATTGCGTTGCCTAACAAATACATACTACTTGCGTAAGGACTTCAACTCACACTGAAGCCTCGCGCAGCGGAGGGGAAATATACTCCCTACCTACGCCGACATAGCGACACAGTGCTGCCGTCCTGTCCCGCGGTTGCGTCAAGCATTTCTCACCCAGTATAAGTGAGAATGTAGAATAAGATACAGAATAAATTTATGGTCTATTATTCACGGTTATAATTACGGGGTTCGTAAGGAACTTGGTTTACCTTTAACGTGCATACTCAAAACAGTCACCCCGCCCCCTAGTCAGGTGTCTGAAGCCATTTACTGTGTAAAGGGGAGGGGCATCGTGAAAGCAATTAACAGGTTAAGGCGAACGCCCAGTAAATGGAACTTGCCACTTAGCCCATACAATTAAAGCACTTTAAAAGGAATTCCCTTCAGATATATGTGAACATACCGTGGGTTTTCCGTGTAAATACCACAACCATCAAGACATAGGTAGAGTAGGTTGAAAGGAAGTTCCAAACGGCCATTAGCTACACTCTAAAAATCCATTAGAGTGAAAAGGGAAAACCCATATGCCACTTAACCCATACAATGTAAATCACATTAAAAAGAATTGCTTTTAAATGCGTGTGAGTGGAAAAGCCTGACCCATAGTGAAAGGAAAATTCCTATTTGATTCAAATGTATGTGGTATACCACTGAGGCAAGACAGGCTTTATGTGGCTTAATACTGCAATTGCGTATATTATGAAGAATTGGAACGGTTATACAATAGTGTTAAACACATAATATATTCTGTAATATATTTTAAGTTCTGCGCATTTATTATGAAGAATCTTAAATGGCGAGTTACACTTTGTTTTTTAAAAATTATAATTTTTTGTCTGTCTACGAATCACGAAAAGGTACATTTTATTTCTCAACATGTACTTTCAGTTTATAGAAGTAAATATTTTTTCAGGATATAACTTTTTTGCAAAGTTCAACATTTGAAACATTTTTGTCTAATATTCGTGTTTGTTTATAAAAAGTTAATCACGGTGTGAAAATATTCCTTATTACTAGCATAACATCTTTTTTGCACAACATATCTTCGTTTTCGCAAAGCTGAACAGTGTAAACACACATATCTTTTTGTTTTCAAAGTTAATATTTTGTTTCTAAAATTTATTTCTCTCTGTATTAGTAAATCTGGAGTGAAATAGTTTTAATTGCAACATAACGTCTTTTTTGGTCAACATAATTTCTTTTTTTACAAAGTTAATATTGTAAATATATTTTTTGTTTCAAATATTCGTTTTAGTTTATGAATGAGTGAAATAATGAATGATGCTTTATTTCTACATAATTCTCTTACATCAACTTCTTGTGCTTGGAGTGCTTGTTATTTAGGATCTATACATTTAACTCCCTGGTTGTATATGCATTAGATCCTACTTCCCACTCTGTACCCATTCCACTATTCTCACATAACTGTACTCCTCTTTTAGTTTATTTCTGATCCATTCTTCACCAATCTTACGATATAAATCTTGTAAAATCACCATTAATTCCCCTCCAACTACTTATTTTCTCTTTCTTTCATATAAACCACCCTAGTTTCGCTTTTGGTCTTTTAACATTTTTAACTGACCCCGAGATTTTATAACCCTCTATTTCGATAAAACTCCCCACTGGCGATGACATCGCAATCAAACCTCCTGATCACTGCGCAGCTGATTCCCCTATTCACTTTTCTCCTCCCTTTTATTTACCCCACTAGGCTGTTTCGCACTCGGTGAGGTCCTCGACACGCTTGTTGCCACACACTCCTTGCCGGATGCGGGTTGTTCCCCTTTCTTTCCCTCCATTCCTCGTTCCTTGACCTTCATGTAGAGTAAGCAGGCTTTCGTCCCTAGTCATGGTTTCTTAACGTTGCTGCTGCGTTAACTGGTTTTCGTCCACCCATAAGTGCATACAAAGTAAACTGCTCTTCTACCTTCGTTCCTGGCTTAATTTATTATTAATTCCACTCTTATTTCTCGTTCTCTTTTATCATAGTCATTTTCAATAAAAATTGTTGTGACTTTTTCTTTCACAGTTTGGCCTAATACTTTCCAATACATATTCATTGTGGCTAATTTAACTAGTATTGAACTTGCTCTCTCGCCCCTTCTTCAATTCTCCAGACATCTCTAATTTTCCCATTCCTCCAATTTTTTGCCCAATATTCCTTCAATTACTTCTTTCGCTTCTTCCCACGTCTTTCTCTTCTATTTTGCACTCCAAAAATCACTACGCCGAGCTTCTTGCTAGCATCCACTGCTTTCTCCATTTTAACTATTCTGTTCCTGCATTCCGCTAACTCTCCTCCTAATTCCTCTTCGAGCCGCCCGATCTTCTGATTAATCTCTTCTATGCTCTTCTCCAAAGTCTCTTCAATTCTTGCCTCCCTACTTTTAAATTCCTTTATATCTTCGGCTATTGGCTTGAAAATAGCCTTTACGTCCTCCATGTTTTCGACCATTTTGGTTCTCCGTGCTTTAGAATTTTCGGCTGAACTGCCCGTTCCCTTCTCTTTAGAACTATCCGCCTTTAAAAAGTCAATCTCGGAGTGAACATTTTATGGCAACATAACATTTTTGGCGCAACATAATTTCTTTTTTACAATGCTAAAAATTGTAACTATTTTTGTGTCTAATGTTAATTTTTGTTTATAATATTTAATCACGGATTGACACTATTTTTTGATTGCAACATAACATCTTTCTTGCATAACATGACTGCTTTTTGCAAGGTTAACAGTGTAAATATTTTTTTTCTGTTCTAATTTAGTATTTTGTTTCTAATATTCGTTTTTGTTTATAACTGTAAATTGAAGAGTGAAAATATTTTTAGCATTTTTTGCATAAGACAGCTTCTTTTTGAAAAGTGAAATATTGTATAAGATTCTTTTCATTAGTTTTTTCGTAAACAAGTATGTTTTATTTGTCAACATGATATTAGGATGGTATTCAGCACTTTGCAATCGTGTATCACCTTGTACTTCCAACAATAACTTTCCTCTATACTTTCGATTTTGTCCATATCTGCAAGACACTATGGCACCGGACATTTTGTTAATACTCTGCAAGTCTCAACACCACGAGCTTGGTTTTCCCAACAGGATTTCCCCTTCCCTGGTGACACCATCACGCGACTGGTTTTTCCCCATCCTACAGGTTCCGACAGGTTTTACCTCTCCCCTGGTGGGGTCATATGTCCTTGAAGACAAAACCTTTGTGTACAAACCTTGCTATTGTTTCTATTCGTTACGGATTTTCCTCTACTAATCTTTATTAATTACATACGTTCATTTTGCTCAGTAGACGTCAGAAACCGTGCTCGATGCATTTCCGCAACACCTCATTTAAGGTATTTATTAATATTGTTTGTACATGCTGCTTTATATTTTCTCCATCATTTTTTAATCGTAACAATCGTATTTTGCGGAATGAAAGTATATTTTCCACCATCATCATATTTAGCTATAAAATATGGATTATGAAGCAAACTAATAAATATTTACGCAATTTAGCAATTTGGTTGCATCGTAACAATTGTTTTTATCAACACATTATTTCAATGGTAATTAATGTGAATATGTGAATTATTTTTACAAATTACATTTATTCATTCCATTGCAATTGTTAATATATTTTACATAATACTCACCGTACAGTTTTATCAACATGTCTACCTCTACCCATAATCTCTCAACATTTTTAGCTCATTGTTTTCTCACTAAAAATTCCATATATCGTCCATCACTTGGGGGGATTTACGTAATTATATATATTCAATCAATAAAATAATGTGCACTTGTAAGCATGCTATACCCTGAACGTACGTTTGCTCCTGAAAGTATGCTTGCCACCGAGTGTATACTTGCCCCTGAGGGTATACTCATCCATGAAAGTATGCCTTTTCCTGAATGTATACGCGGAGGTAATTACTATTTTGCATATTTATGTAATTATATATATATAATCAATAAAATGTTCCCGTTTTAGACCATGCTTGTCTCGTATTGCCTACCATACATTTGTCCCTGAAAAAGGTATGCATACTCACTGATTGTATACTTGCCCCTGCACGGTGGGCAACCCGCAATAAACTTTGCCAAGTTCGGGGTATACACTACTCATAAGCACTCAAATATTCAGCTCCGTTTCCATGAAAGTCCAAATAGAACTTTTCAAACTTTATACATACATTTTCAGCAGCTTCTATCTTTCCTCTTATTGAGCCAAACCTCCAAAAGGCTTCTCTTTCCTAAAATACAGCAAGCACCATATATTCACAATAACTTAAGAGGATGCAAAAGATATTTACACTACTCATAATTTTTAAGGCTAATTTTTCACATTTTCAATAAATCTAATAGTAAGTTTTTTCTCTTGTTAGTACATAAATACAAAATTAATATTCTTTAACCTATTAGTTTCATACTTAATTAACCACCATCTGCTATTTTAATAATTTGGAATACCAAAATTTAAATTAATTTTCCTACTGCAGTGCCATATGAACTGGATCCAACTTTAAAGAGCAAAATATTATGTAAAATTATTGAACTGAGAAATTCGAAGTCATATTTTACTACTTTTGTGCATTTTAGATCTATTTTGTAATTACTAGTCATTTTACAATATAACATTTTGCTACAGTTAGAATTGCTCGTATTATTCTTCTGATTAGTGGGGCAAGTTATAGTGAGTGCGTACTATATGAACAGCGAAACTGTTTCTGTTTAAGTGGCGTTTAAGTGTTTTGGAGATTGTGGGAAATATCTTAGGAACACGTGTACAGGAACTGAAAACTGGGTAGGACCAAGAGTTTCATGCATCACCAATGTCCACCACCCGTGATACCTAAATATGTAAATGGGAGTGAAATATTATTTTTAAAAAATATGCTACTATATCTTTCTTCATCAGTATACTCCTTTTGCCCTGTGAAAACTAAATGAAGAGTAAAATTTAATTTTGGGTTTCTATTCTAAAAATCACACAATTAACTATACAAATGGCCGTAAAGACTAAACTTGTAACTTTAAATGCATAACGTTACGGCACCGCTTTGGGTATTTATGGCTGAACTCACACATCTATAATTAAACCATAAAAAGTTCTTTCTTTTGTCCCTTCCAATGCTTGGTTTTGTCTTGCTAAGTAAATATTTTTTGACTTGTCCTAATTATTGACCTTCAAAATTTTATATGTCTTTAAGTTTCGAGACAACTTTTAACTTCTCTTATTCACTCGAATGGTTTTAATTCTTCGTTGAGCAATGCAGAGCGTCAATCATACTACGTCAAATACACCATGTGCTTATTGCGATAAAAGGCGAAGTTGGAGTAGCTAAAGTCAGTCCCTAGTGGAAAAATGCGGTAAACTTAGTCCTAACCAAAAGAGTCATATAGGTAAACACAGCCCCGATAAAATGAGATGTATATATAAACTCAATCTGGAATAAATTTCGCCACGACAAATTATTACCTCCCATTTTTTCCAGACTTACAACTGGCATTCATTTAGTATTTAGCATTGTGTTTGTCTGGTTAAATTTTTTGTCACATTTTACAGTTAAAACATTATGTGATAAAACATTTTATCTCTTGACTTTAAGATCGTCAAAAAAGCTATAAATTTCTTACGTTATTTTAAGGTACTGTAAGGAACTTGAAAGAAAATGATTTGACAAGTTGAAATCAATTGATGTCTTGATTCGCTGGCTCATTTTTTCCCTTAAAAATCCTTCCTTTGCTTTGATTACTTTTTACTTTTACCCTTGTTTCTGAATGAAACATAAGTGTTTCACGGGATATCCTTCAATGCATTGATAAAATGTTATATATACAGCAGCTGAGTAGCTTTATACGCACACATATATTCGGATGGTTACTATAAAATAATGCATTTAAGCGAGGATGGAAATATTCGCAACTACTGTTTGAAATTCTGTTAGTTATGACTACAAAATCAGTCCAAAGATATATCGGAATTTGTACCTAGTGCGATGTTTGTCTCAAAGACGCAATCAGTGAAAATTTGATTTTTTCTCTTCAGATTGAGCAAATATTAGATCGTCACTGAAACATTCCTCGTTTTCTTCTGGATATAAAAACGGAAGTGAAAAGAAATTCTTAAGCAAACAATTATTTTCTATATTGGTTCCAGACCTCCATCAGTTTAGGCGGAAGTCAAAAGGACAATCGCATACCTTAATCGAAGACAAGACTGACGGTACGGCGGTATGTATGGCTATCTGAAAATCCACAAAACAGTATTTAGGTTATACCGTAATTATGATCACAATAATTTGGAATGCACTAGTTGGTTCTTGTTGAGAAGTTGATAGAATACGAATGGAATATACACACATGTAAAAGAAGAATTTATGTAAACATTTTAGGTCATTTCAAAGCTTCATCTACATAAAATGTAGAGGTTTTACATAAAACTTGAGGATCAAATAGAGTTGAACACATTACTAGATTTACATCACTGTCATTAACCAGTTTAAACTGTTCATATGTATTTAGTTTCAATGTAGATTTTTGCTAGTTCCTCTTGTGTTTCTGTATATGATTTGGGAAGAGCGAGGTAAATCAGAGCGAAATTTTCGAATGTTTCATTTCACTAGTGTTATCATAACCAAAAGTCAAAGTGGGAACATCGCCACTTTTTTATTCTGTATACATAATTTTCGATGGACAACTAGAAGTGGTCTCCAATGTTTTTATTTTCCAATATTATTTCTCAAATTTTTCATATCAAGCCTTGATTTGTTGGTTTGTTATTATGGGTTAAATAATTTTCTCTATATAGTTAATTGGGTTGATTTTAATGAAAAAACTAACGTGATGAAAAGCATCAATTTATTGTTGAATAAGTTTTAATGAAATCGAAATTTGTTCACAATCACCAACGTTTGATTCCTTTAACTTTTCATGTCCTGCATATTGCCAAGCCTTCTACACAGCACATTTACTCTCTTTTGTGTGATGTGAAGTGTTCTGATCGAGACGCTGCAGTGGAAACTGAGAGTGCTCTCAAAAAGAAAAAGTCGAAAATTCATATTATTGAAAACCTTCAAAGTTGTAAGGTTATATAGAAAACAAATTCACTTTCTAGATGGTCAACTTGTCATAGCGTATTATGAACAACAATAACTATTAAATTTTAAACATTTTTTTGGAAACTATAAGAGTATAATAAATTAAGTATTTCTGCGCATTTTTTTCGGGTATAATGGAACTCTGTTTACCTACACGAGAAAAGTAAATAAATACTGGGGACTCACTGTATCACCTAGCCATATCAGAGTTTCTATACACTCTGGAAACAGATTGGTCTTCAGTGGAAGAGAATACTAGAATTAAAATTCCGCTCACAAAAGCAATGAAACTTGCTCAGTCGTGTTTATCATGGTAACAGTTTCAGTTGTATTTCTATTGGAAATTCGTGTTAAACTTTCTACTGTGTATTTGTGTAACTGGACTATGCCAAGAATCAGGTATATGCTAGGACAAAAAATATTCATTTATGAATTTTATATACAAAGGAAATCATTAAAGCAATATAGAAGAGGATTTCGTAGTAAATGTACAGGAGTAACATCTTCATGCAGAACTGCAATTTTCAGATTGATTAACCAAGTTCGAATTCAAAGCAATTTCATTCACAAGAAGTCCAACCAAAAAATGGAACTGTAACAGAGGAAAAGCGTAACAAAAAATGTTTCCTCCAAGGTTCTGGCCCAGTAAGTGGGTAGAGCATATAAAACTACTCAGCTGTTGCGTGTCTTAATTCAAGTAAAGTTATTACTGAGCCTGAAAGAGCACCCGTGGAGGCGCTGAAACAAAACATCCGGGAAGAGTGTGCAATATCGGGAGGATCAATTGCGGCCAGTGTCTCAAAATCTTTTCATAAGGATTCAGACATGTTTCACATGGAGAGCAGACACTTCGAGAATCTTCTTTGAAGGTGATAACAGCATTGATTTTGTTTACAACTTGGAGATAACGAAAGAATAAACAATTCACAATATGTGTTCCGACCGGGTGACACCATTTCTCTCAGCAAGTGACGAGTATGCGATAACTTCTTGTCGGCAATATTACTTTCTAATTGCGTAACAGAATGTAATCCTTTGGCACGTATCGATATTTAACATTTTCTTCATGCTTTTAATTCAATTTCAGTCTCATACGACATACGTAAATTGCTTTTCTGGAGATTGAGCACCTTAATTCGCTCTGTGCAAGTTTTTCAGCTTTCAACATTATTGCGCAATCTTCATACTGCAGCGCATCGATGATACTGTGTTAATGTTGCCATCAGCAACACAAATTTATTTTCTCTGGAGAATGTTTAGCCTAGAAATTAGTAGACACTGTTTCGTGAATTAGACATTAATGTTTAATTTTAAGTGTATTATTTTTTTATAACTGATCAGTTAAAATCTTCATGAATATTATAGTATCATGTGACAAATTGAACATGGATACAATTTATTTTATCATCACACAACTCCTATCAAAAACAGTAATTTGTTTATGTTTAAAATGTATATTATTGCACATTCTTATTACGGCAGAAATGATGACTCATCCATGAATGCTATAACAAAGCATTGTTTTTAAATTTATCTTTGTGAGTATTTAAAATAACTAATTTATCCATTCCTTACCTTACAATAGGTCAACAAATACTGAGTGACATAAAAAACCTATGGGCAAATCATCAGTATTCTCACAGCTTGATCTGTTGGCTGTTGCAAAAATATACAGACAGATTGTGAAATCACGACACCATGACAACATACTCTCTCACAAGTCAAGCTGCCACAAGAGAGAGGATTTACATTGAGAAACGCCTGTAGGTGTTTAGTGTTAACAGCTACAGTTCTTAACATGTATAACATTCATTTAGAATTTCAGCCATTTCTTCCATTTTTCCGGGATTATATTTTATATTCCAAGAATTTATATAAGTGAAATAATGACTTCTGATCGTTTGAAAACGTCCAATGATCCATTGCCTTGTAGGTATATAGACTGTTTGTTTTTATCCTATAGAGTTTTGGGTTTACTTCTATTTCTCCTTTTACTCAATTTAATATCTACAAATAAAATGTTTTCATTGAATGGAGGACTTCGAAGGTATTTCCAATCAGATTCGTACTTATATACTATTTTCAAATACTGTATAAGTTCTTATAATGCAATGCTTTTGTTTCTAGGCATAAAATTTAAAAATGTCCGTTTTTTGAAAATGGTACCCGAAATTTAGTTAATCTTTTTCCTTGTCGAAATGGTATATCTGTGTGGTATATTGAGTTTATATAAAGTGTTAATGAACAATCATTTCAAGAATATAGAAGGGTCTTAGAAAAGCAATTTGAAATAAGGAATATAAGATTTGATTGTGTAAATATCATAGTTACGGCATTAAATTTCTAAAGCCACTGACTAATGAAGCTTCCATCGATAAAGGACGGAAGTTGCTGCGCATGTTTCTTTGGTGCGGATCTTGTTTTTCACTTCAAGGTTCATTGATCCATTTTCTTCCTTTTTCATTTTTACAATTTATGTATAACTTAATCATAAAAGTAGGAAAAATAGATAATCTGCTCCACTGGACTCGAACTAAGTATAGTCGTCGCCTTTTGCATTAGACCATGCGTTCAGTGGGTTGCTGTGTCCAGACTGAGCGAAATAACAAAATAAATAAGTAACCCTTTTTTTTAAAAAAAATATTTAACGTCCATTTTTACTACTGAGGCACCATAGGTAGTGGACAATGACTCGTGGGATGAAATGATAAACTGGGAAAGGATTTTATTGAAAGGAAGGAAGCGTTCCAGGCCTAAGTTTAGGGTACCTCCCCTACATTTACCGTTTATGAGAGCTGAGGAAAACCTGGAAAAAAATCCAAAAGAGAGGGCGATCCTGTTAGGAATCGAGCCCCAGACCTCCCGCTCAGTAGTCCGCGCCATGGCGGTCAGTAATAGTTGTTCAATGCTCTAATACTATATTATTAATGCGATATTTTAGAAAAATTAACCACAATAAATTTTGAAAATGCTTATGATGGGATGGGATAAGATTCCGTCGCTTTCAAAGCAGATTTGAAGACATTCTAAAGTAAATGTAAATCCATTACGATTTAACGCTGACATAGAAAACATTTAATTTTAACTTTTTATCGCCATATAATTCCGTTTTTTATTTGTGGATCATAGTTTCCATATTTCACATTGCTCGTCTTCCATTCCCTCCTCCTAAACCCAAGATCGCTGTTTCATTTCCTGCCACGGTCGATGGATTTTTTTCGGGCGGAAAAATCCTAAATATGGCTTCCTTCGGAAGGGAAGTAAAGCTGTCGATCTGCGATCCCATGTCGTAGATTTATGGCATGTAAAAGAACTTTAAGCCTGAAAGAAGAGGCCTCTGAGCAAAATGTATCGTATTGAATGGGACGCTGATGACCTGAGGTGTTAAAGAACGTGCATAAATAAACGGAATCAAACAAATCTATAATCTCTGAAATTAATTACTGTGGTGTATTTCATTAACCTCCCATATAGTGTTTTTGTGTTCTAATCCTTTTATATATAGATACATGTGAACAGTAAACCGAAAAGCTGAAAAAAATATTAAGTATTTTTCTCACAGAATCCTTAACAAATCATAATGGTTCATATATCTCTGAGGCAACGTTCTAATAAGACATGTTCACCGCGTTCGAATGTAAGTCTTTATCAAAATTCAGAGTAGAAAACGAAATATCGGAAATGTGAGTGAAATAGAGAAAGGGGAAGGTATTGTAAAATATTGACTTAACTTCTTTTTGGAGTGCAACACTCTCTGGCCTGTTCTATTTTGAAGAAGAAACTCATTGTAAAACCGGTTTCTTACAAGAGTACAACGAAGACCATACTACCGGGATAGCAAAACAAAAGTAGACAAACCACGAACAGTGCATGAAAAATAAAATGGAAGAAGTGCATGACTTAATGTTCTTAAGAGTGTTCGACAAACTTGAAGAGACTAGGACGATTCAAAAAATGTAAGTTAGCAAGTTTTGTAAGGATCCTGAAGAAAGAATGAACATATAACTTCTCAACAAAATTTGAGATATTTGAGAGGTTAGAAAGATTTGTTCACGGATCAAAAGATGGCAATTGTTGAAGATCACCCAGATGTTCAAGAAGTAAATAATTCAGTTCATGGCTCCTGCATGAGCGATTTCATTTTAGGTTTTTGTAGGAGCCTCGTGTGAAGAAAATACAAACATTCTACAAGAAAGTCTAGGCTTTTTGGTTATGGATATTCCAGTACTCTATCTCATACACAAAAAATGAATAGTCAAGCTACATTAAAATGTGCAAATATCATTATACTAGTAGATTGAAAACTATCATTTATTGGTGCCCTTACTAATCCTCCTGGATATTCGATATGGTTACATAGTTTACTTATGAGGAAGAACAAGGCAACACTCATTGTTGAAGAAACCCCGGAGAATAGTTTCCTTAAGCTTGGGCATTGACTGATTTCATTTTAATAACGTTTGCAGTAGAAATATGAATTATCTTGCATTTAGTTTCCCCTCAGATAAAATACCTATAATGGTGCAACTGAACTGTATTGGTTGGCATCTTAAGTTCTTTACACAAAACTTCTGGCGTTTGGTTATTTGGAGAGATATGGCAGTCAGTACGATAAATTAACAGCTTGGTACTCGCTTTGAGTTGTATCTTATATGTTACAGATTAAAGTGCTTGTGGTACAGAAAATACGGTTGGAACTGGAAATTAAAAAGGTATCTTGAAAAGTATGTACGGCTATCTATTGAAAGCACCATTGCCATTTTTATCTGCTGTAATGAAAACAAGTGAAATCATTAATAATTAGTCTGCAACGCTTATAAGAATGTCGTCATTTTTATTTTCCGATATCATGGTAAATTTTGTTTACAAATTATACACTGTGAAACAGGACGTTAATGAAAAAGTCCAGTTGATGCAGAGGTTCATGTTTTGTTAAGGAACTTCTTCCGCTCACACACCCCTCATGTTTTTTTTAGAAACATTAAGTGTGCCTATTAAATCGTTTTATTCGCTTTCACACTGATGTAGTATTTTGTCGATGGTCTGTATGTTGTGAATTAATGCACGGTGTATTCAGTCCGTCTTCTCTGTCACACTGCAATGGTAAGTAGGTTTGTTGTTTTGCGTTAATGCAGATAGCTTGCTGTGCGCAGGAACATAATGGCACCCTACCTCACTTCAGCATTGACCGACACGAGTAGCCGAGTTCGTTAAGACACGGCTCCTGAGCGGGAGGTCTGGGGTTCGATTCCTGCCAAGACCGTTCTCCTTGAAAGGTTTTCTTCACTCCTCATAAAAGGCAAACGACAGGGAGGTACCCTAAATTTAGACCTGGAACGTTTCAGGAACTTCAGCACTGAAGTGCGCTCGTACATTCAGGCGCAGAATTCGGGGAGAATTAGATAGGAAAGCGGTTGCGTGGCCAGCACTAACGCCCTTTCTTTTTATTTCATTTCCTTATTAGTCTTAGTTTTCTCGGAGTAACAAGGTTGATGAATTCCATCCTGCGTGAGTTCTATGGATTTTCCATAGCACAAGTCTTTCGAGCGGAACTTTAAGTCATGTGATCCGTGCCATTGATTTACGGCACATTAAATAACTCCATATCCGATAAAAAGAAGTCCTTGGGCAAAATTATCGGCTATTTCACTTTGAGGTACCTTAGTTGCCTTCTAGGTGGCGATGGGCTGACCACTTATCACTCTGCCCTCTCTAGGAAAATTATCTTGACTAAATTATCCTTAGTATAGTAATCTCTCTTAAAGGGGAGACCGAGGCTGGAAATGGGCTGTGATGCTATAGTAGAAGAGGAACATTTTTCTTTCGAGGTATGCTAAGAGTATGGTGTAAGTTACCCCACAACAGAGCGAAACTGAATCGAATAAAAGCTAAATTGTAAATTTTCAATGTGGAAAAACAATACTTCTGCAAAGTTTCTGAAACTGCATCTAGCATTTAATTTCCTTTAAACGTTTTACCGAAAGTCAAGATTTTCCTATTTATAGCTTTTTAATGACATGTCAGTGCACATATATTCTTTCGGTAAGGTCCTATTACACACTGTATAATGGTGATTTGTTGCACATGGCACAAGAACAGAGCATCTCACCTAGTTGTTAGTAGTCTGGGTCTAAATTATTTAAATGGATAGCGATTAGGACATTTTCCAGAAAGAGTTTGGAATGACTAGAGCAGAGCTTTCGGGACGAATACATGAACAATACTTTCTCATGTATACCTAGATATTTTCTTATTATATGATTTACATTGTTTTCCATGTACACTAGTAAAACGTGTTTGACCAAATTTTTTATCATTAATGACGCCAATTACAAATATGATCAAATTCATAATATTGCGAACCCGTTGAGACAAAAATAAATATTCTCCATCTTTGATTAGTATAATTAACTATTCAATGTCCAAGTAACGTTATTGCTTTTTATTCTACTCTGCAAATAATTCATAATTTTGCTAAGAAGAATATCAAATCTCTAACAACTTCTTTGACTCATGTAAGAAAATGCAAACTTGCACACCCTTAATGCCAGATAGCCTCTAACAACAAGACTCAGATAACGGACTATACATAGCCCCATGCCTTTCTTTCTGGTTGCAAACAACCCATACTTTTTCACAAACAACTTCTATATTCGAGTAAGAAAACAGATTCCAAATGCCACATTTGAGCACTGCGTATTCTTTCACTGATCTGATGCCGGCTCTATAACAGTTACAAGTTACTGTAACAATTTAAACACTACGCATTCAACGTGCTATTTTTAAAAAAACAAACACAGGGAGAGAGAATAACGTCTTCAATTCACCACTGTATAGGGAATAGAATGTATGCACTGGGTTAGTGATGCTGAAAAACCTTTCTCGAGTAGTAGTTTTCTAGAGATCAGAGTTTGTAAAAATGTTCCTAACTAGAACTAAATTATTATATTTTCAAACAACAAACTCGTCATTCAACTCACGTTCGATATATAGACATAAATCTCAAAAATTAGTTACCTCAGAAAGAACGCGCATTTGATGTACTCACAATACCTAAGACATTGACGGCTGTCGTCCAAACTTATACACTCTAACAAAGAACTGAAATTTGAAATTATGAAATTAGTTATCGTATGATTCATTTGTGTTTATTATAATTACACGAAGGCAAGTTATTAATACTCTGCTACGTTCCTTTTCTATATTTAAGGACAATAAATCATAAATTACATGCATGGACTCTAGAACTGTTAGTGAAAAAACCTGCAATAATTATTATTAGTTATGAGACACTGTGACTGAAAACGTTCCTAGATATTGAGTCAGATATAAGAAAAAAACATGTCTCTTATATTCATCGCCTGGAAAGTGTTAAATGCGTGCTCAGAGAAGCATCCAACTCTAAAAGAGATTAACTTGTACAAATGTATATCACCAGCATATAGCACGACAGAAACCTCAAGTTTCGAACTACTTATACATTTCCATTTACATATTTAGATCAATGAAAGGACGAATGTTTGCTGACAGTGTCTTTAAATGTCTATTCACAAACTGTCATGATTCGCAGGCTAAATCACGCGCATCTATGGATATTTCCAATAAACACGCATTCTTTTCAAACAAGAAAAAAGGTAATTGTGAGTCAGGTTTCATTGCTTAATTTGTGTAATATGTAAACATCTTCTTGCTAATTAGTTTATATCTAATGAATAGTGGAAAACACTCTAGAGAATAATATAACTAGTAAATAATACCAGATGCTCACAGTAATAAGAATGAAGCATAGAAAACTGGTGCAAAATGTCCTTCACAGATGATGAATGTGATTTACTGACAACTGGGTACATTTGTATTATTTTTCATTATCTTGTTCCATTGAATGCCATTAAAACATATTTTATAAACTAGTGTAACATCAAAACCTGGATGGAAAAATTTGGATTTATATTTTAAAATATACCATCTATATATGCTTTGTGTTGCGAAAAGAGAGCTTAAAATATTACGTTTGTGTTATCAAGGATAATGTAACGTTAAATAATTGACATGGATGAAAATCTATAATTTATTGTGAAATGTCAATTAGGAGGATAATAACTTGCATAAATCTTTAGCTGAGATGACACATCTACAAGTGCGGTTTTACATTAATCACTATATCTTCATTTAAGAACTTATAAGGGAACATGTACTAACTTTAGTTCCAATAACTCCCATGTATTGCATCTAAAAAAAAAAATACCGAAACTGTAAAGGAATATAATGCAGCGAAACGTTAAGTTCGGATGAGCTTTTAAGACGGATGCTTGCTATTTATTCTGGTAGACCTGAGGCCATTAGTCCTTTTCTTCCGCCCTACCAATCTAATAATAATAAAATGAAGTTATAGCGACAATAATACAACCATAACATTGACTGTGAAGTTGACAATACTCGTACATATATAAACCAACGTAAAACATGATGTATGCAAATAAATGTATGCTAATACATAAATATGAAGGATGAATAATATTAACTTAAAAAGAAGAAAAAATAAGAAAATAAAAAAACAATAATACAGCAAGCAACAGCAGTAGCAATTTATACTATATCAACATACGTAAATTCTGAAAGTGGAAATAAATATATGAGCAAAGCATGAAATTAAAAACCCTAACAATACTATAAAGGAGACAGAAACATTTATGATAGTAAACAAAATAATAGAATGAATAAATATACAGCAGGGTAAAACAAATAAATACACATATTGTAACAAAAGGAATCTGAATCAAGGGTAATGGATTATTTCTAATAATATTAAACAATTTCTTGTGAAATGCTACTAAGTTTGGCAGTCTGTCACATCCTGTGGCAATGCTGTTGTTGGCACTGGGGCGATAGTTTGAAGGAGAAGCAGAGATAAAGCTATTGGTTAGGTTTCCCTCAGGTCTCTAGTTACCGAAAGACTTCAATTCACCATGTTACGTTTTCCTGCAAAGTGCAACCTCTTCAGACCGTACAAGACTTTTCTAAAGTACATTGCAGATATGATATTTGTTCTCATTGCTGACCATCCTATAAACTTTATCAAGCTTCATTCACTTGCTCATTTCCAAACCTTGCCTGGCATTTTAAGGTATGCGTTAAAACGGATACCAGGTAAAACCAGAAAAACGTCTTTACAGTTTTCTTTTACAGTGTTGAAGGTGACTGCAACAAACACGTATATGACAAAGGTGTTTTTATGAAACGTGCGTAATACAACCACTCGTTCTGTTATAACAATTGCGTCATTTAATTGTATATGTGGGTGCGTGATGGGTATTTGAAACTGTTTCAAATAATACCCGGGATTTGTCAATTCATTTTTTATCTTATGCACTCTTTTGAGTATAAAACTTTGCACTCAGTGCCCTTTCGTTTGCATGCAGCTTCTTATGTCGAGTAACTTTCCATTCCGTGAGGTTGGCTTCTTATTTTCATGAAGCGAATGAGACACCGTAAAGGAGAAGGTAGCAGTGCAACTGAGGAGGCCAGTTGCGTAATGCGTTCTGTTCAAGACGCTATCAAAATTTAATGCTTTGAGTCTCTCAATGATTCTTTTTCACAACATTTATTATATCCTTTGTCCAGCTTATTATTTCAATCTTTTTCAGCTAAATTATAGTATCACTTGACTTCTTTCTTTGAGGTCTGCCAATTGTTAGTTCCAATTGTTTCCACTTATGTATTTTCTTCATCCGTTTATATAACCAAATCAGCACAGTATCGGGATCTACGCTTCATAGGTTAAAGTACTCAAATCATGGGCCATGTCCCCCTTTTTCTTAAATGTATTGTAGCTGTCTCTATGAGACGGAAAACTAAATAAAGATAATTCTTAAATACATGCACTTGATGATGGTGAATACAAGAAACGACCCAAGTGCACGTGGACAATAGGGATTGCCATATTCAGTTCTGATGCAAACTGCTACTGCTATTACCATCCCCTAGCATCACTTTTATCAGAAGTGCACTTGTTATTAAACCCTACTACCGCCGTTATATACAGGCACTGTGACCACCACCCATTTATTGCCAAAAAACAATTTTTATTAAACTAAATGCGGCACATGTGCAGGTCACTATACAAAACTGAATATTATGATCAAAAACCAACTTACTTTAATTCAATAGACCAAATGTGGATGTATCAATAGCTTATTCAAATATAAATAGCCTATTTAACTGCTTATCCTTAACGATATTCCACCCACAATAATGTTCGCTTATGTAACTAAATTGTCGAAGTTGTGTTTCATGATTAAGTTTCCATCGTAAGGAAAGTGAAAGAGAGAGAAATAAAAGAAATTAAAATAATCCATTCAATCGTTCTCCTAAGTTATCGCGCCACGATAGCTTATTACGACGAAATTATCGTTTTCTTTCGGAATATAACCAGTTTCATGTAGACCTTCGAATAAGTTTAATGTTACGTCCGCTGCTCATTAGTTTAAATTTCCGTCATTCCTGTAATACTGGCCTCAACATGCATACGGCCTCTCAAATTTCCTTCGGTTAAAATGTCACTTTCGTGACAAAACTTTGTTGTTTTTCTACTAAACTTGTTGAAAATGCTACAGGATACTAAGGAAGCCTTGTCAAGATAAATTTACAACGCCTTTTTCAGTTCAGATGCTTCAAAAAACAAAAATACCAAATAACTGGCCTAGAGCATGCGTCTCTTTATGATCCAAGTGCAGAACATTTAATATTTCTGAGCTTTTGTAGATTTTGTATGAGGTCAGACACTGGTCGTGGTATTCACGTGCTTTTAACGTAAGAAGCATACAATTGCAACAGACCTGCCATCCCAGGCTGTTTTTGTGAATGGCACATTCTTAAAGAATGGTGTTATCATGTTTAAATCCAGTGACTTATTTGAGGCATTTATGCGAAGTTTTTCTCTGCCCTAAGAAGAACTTTTGCAGTAGCTTTAGCACTTCTGTTTCTTGGAGATCTTTATTATCGACAATGCCGTTCTGAAGGTCGCAACATTTACAATGTATAAATGAAAATTATATTAAAAATAAAGAAGTAATTGTAACAAACATAAATTCTCTGTAATTTTGCATCTAATTGTCTGGTCTAATTTTAATTTTAGAAAGAAAAAGAGAAAAGAAAAAAAAAATAGCCTAGGATTTTAGCAAACACAAGAGGAAATATTTTGAATTTACAACGGTGACCGAGGAGGTGCATCAGGTGGTAACGCTTCGGACCTGTATTCGGAAGGTTCCGGGTTCAAATTCCTTGGGGCCACAATTCTGGCCTTTTCCCCCCTGGTCGCTTAGGCAAATACTCGGTAGATATTTGTAAGCATTTTCCACCATCCCATTTAACATCATTTCATTCCGTTGGTTCTGTTGCTGATCCCAAAGTACCAAACAATGTGCGCTGGTGCTATGTGCGGTGTGACAGGGACTTGCGCATTGGGAAGGTTTCGGCTCCGGTGTCTGGTGTAAAAACGGCCCTTCTGAGAGGAGCCTTTGCTTGCGTCCTAATACTTTCTGGAAATATTATTAGTTCCTGGGTCCTAGCTGTGCGGTGTCAGCCTCTTCCCCTCTCCCTCATGGAGATGTCCCCATTGGGAGTATAGATGCGCCAGCGCTTCAGCATGGTTGAAGTGCCGTAATTATCTCCTCTGTCCCTGCCAAAGCAACCCAACACTAGGGTGAAAAACACAAAAGAACTTCCGGTTATGTCGGTATCTGTGTCTCTAATGTTCTTGCTACTAATTTGCCAAACAAGGAAAAGAGACCTAATATTGGGTTTTAAAATAAAATGGCAGAACAATGAAATAGATTCACATTGCACTAATCACCGGTGCTCAAAATACTTCAACTAGAAACTTTATTTTGTCGCCTACCGGCTAAGTAATGAGGAACAAGAGAAAATGTGAAAGAGAAAGCACATGATATAGAATACGTTACATTTAAACGTTTTAAGCAGCTGTAAGTATTTAAAAACTTATCTAACTTACTTGAAGTACAACATAACGATACATTATTTTCGCATGGTTAGTACTTACTACTAGTAATATACATATATATACTTATTATATATTTTAAATGCATTAAAGAGAATTTCTGTAGTGGGCATATTTCGTGGCTTGGATTTCATCTTCGCTTCTCCCTTTGTCATCTACTTTAAGGTCGCATTTGAAATCCGTTCCCTGCCTGTATCACGATAGTATATATTCTTTTGCGAGGACAGATGTGCAGTTGATTCTCGGGCAACGCCTTTTTTGTGTAAATGTTATTTTAAGTTCGATTCAACTTGTCGGTGTGTTTGAGGATTTTTTTAATTAAACAGTGTTTAACGCCCATTTTTACCACTGAGGCACCACAAGCGGTGAACACTGATGATACTTGAGATGAAATAATATATTGGGACAGGATTATTTTTAAGGAAGGAAACGTTCCAGGCCAAAGTTTCGGGTTCCTCCCCGGCATTTGCCATTTATCAGGAATGAGGAAAACCTGGAAAAAATCTCAGTCAGGGAGGACGGTCCTGGTGGGATTCGAAACCCAGACCTACGAGTTCGCGCGTTAACGACCTCGGCCATCCGTGGCGGTGTGTTGTGTGTTTGCGGATGCTTCATTAACAACGTTCCTGATGGATTGCCTCCTTTAGGTAAAAAGTGGATGAGAAGAAAGCATACGCAATGAAATCAGATTATTTATGGTGGCCGAACTTCATATTTTCAATCAGAATGTATTTTCCTGATACAATGCATGTTTAGGCAACGAATGACAACTGCACTTCTTCTGTACGGTTGGATTGTATACACGTTTTAGGAAGTGGATGTGGAGTATCGGCATCGCATAGTAACCGAGACATAAAACACTGCACAAGGTTTATTACTTAGGCCAGGACATATACGTATCCTCTTTGCATGTTCTTTCTTATGCCTCAAAGTGTAAAGTATACAAAGAAATGTGAAAATAAAATTCTCTATCTCATAGTATTCTATGGTCTGCTGCATTCTTAGTTCTGTTTTTCAGTCTGTAGACATAAACAAAAAATCATAATATGCTGTTACTTTTAACATGGCAACAAGGACACCAATGTTAGTAATGTTAAAGAAAGAAATGTTATCAGTGTTGAGTTTTGTTTATTGGAACACTGAGAAGTGTACGCTTTAGTGGTCCGTTAAGTAAGTGTTTTCTTGAAACTAAGATTACATTTAAAAAGGCTCGAGAAAGTAATTTTTTCGCTATTTTCAATGAAATACTGAGCTTTTAGTTCCTGATTACTTTATGTGTTAGGTTTGAGAAAGGGCACACAATTAAAGGGGTTCGAATCCTTAAACTTTCTAATGCAATAACAGAATGTATCATTGCTGGTGAGCGATGAAACCGAAAGAACACATCGCGTGTGGTCCGAAGGGAGAGTAACATAACTGCATACATTTGAAAACTGAAGTCAGTCGGAAATAGCAAGGACTATTGTTGAATTTCCTTTCAAATAGTGTTTAACGCTCCTTATTACTGCTGAGGCATCCAAGGCGTTGGGCACAGATACACTGGGAAAGGATTTCTTAAGGAAGGTACCGATCCAGGCATTTTCCACTCATGAGGGCTGAGGAAAACCTGATAAAACGTCAATCAGGGAGGGCGTTCCTGGTGAGAATCGAACCCCAGACCTCCCGCTCACGAGTTCATACCTAATGATCTGCACCCTTAACGGTCCGATTGTTGAATTATGTATTGTACACCTAAGTGCTGGTGATATCGAAGTAGCTCCCTTATTAACTTCATATTTTCATTTGCGTATTGATGTTGTTATACAATGTTTATGAATATTGTGCTTCAATGTCATATGCAAATATTTCAATTCCCAGAAGTTGTCTTCAGTTGGTAAGCCTATCTAGCACGTCAACTATTACTGCACTTGCTATGTTAGCTGATATTAAAAGAAAAGTTAATTTTTATACTCTTCATACGCTACAAAATTTTGCTTTTTGTTGACCATATTAATTTATAAACTAATTTAATTAAAATGTCTAATTATTTGTTTTTCGTAATCACAATTATTTTTCGATTTAAAAGCATTTTGCATGCTATAATGCTTTTAACTGTTGAAATGAATGTAAGGGTTGCATCAAAAGCGAAGAGTTTTCTGCTTCTTGCAATTTTAAAAACTTGTTTGGCGTAACAATGCACAGAGTAACCTATATAATTGAATATGAGTAAATGCTGAATATTGCTAAACTTTTTGAAGGGGCCATTATTGGGTTCAACTCCAGGTGACCCAATCATGGCACTCCTGGGGGGGGGACTTCATTCAAAATGTAATGATGTGTAAGTTTCAATGTTGTGCCTGACCTCAACAAATTACGCAACCTTTGTAAGAACTTTTTTGAGAAGTTATAGGACGTTAAAACGAAAAATACTAAATGGAGATAAATACAGATAAAGAAAGCTAATTTACATCATTTATTAATTGGTCAAAATAAGCTCTATTAACATCTAAATACTTAATAACTACTTTTCATAGACTTTCTAGAACATACAGAAAGTAACAGCACCACAAGATTTAATGTAAAAAAAAAAAACAACAGAGCAAATTCCTATTCTAAGGTGTAGTATCAGACAAGCCAAGCGAGGTTAAACACGTCCTGTCCATCTTGCAAAGTATAGCGGGCTCCATCTTGTTATCGTATTTCGGCTGGTACATTTTCCAACAGTGAGGTAATTCATAGCTGAACAATTGACAATATGCCCCACGTTTAACAGGACTAGGATTAGGAATTTTCAGGTGCTCAATAAGGAATATTACATTTATTAACATGTTAAGTCCCTCATTAGGAAGTAATATGTTTGTTAACAGTGAAACTTTCTCTGCAATTGCATCATGCAACCATTACAAAATACTACTGGCGCAACTCATGTGATAAGCGTGACATACCCCACGGGTGGCCGAGGTCATTAAGGAGTCCACTTGTGAGCGTGAGGTCTGGGGTTCGATTCTCATCAGGACAGTCCTCCCTGACTTATTTTTTTCTCCCAGGTTTTCCTCAGTACTCATAAATGGCAAATGCCTTGAATGTACCCTAAACTTAGGCCTGGAACGTTTCCTTTAAAAAAATAACCTTTCCCAATTTATCATTTTATCTTATGTATCATCAGTGTTACGGCCTATGGTGCCTCGGTAGTAAAAACGGGCGTTAAACACTGCTAAAAAAAAAAGAGTGGAATTTCTGCTGTTTTAGCGTTCGTTGTACCGAAATGCGAATGTTACCGCTGTCTCTGGCCCATTTATGTCGACTTATCTGAGGATTTAGCAGCAAGAACATTAATAGCATTCTCATAATTGACATTTGATTTCATGTCCATGCGATTCCTGTTCTTCATATTTCCGTATTCCAATTTTTTTCAATTTCATACATGACATTTGCATTTCGTGTCACTGACTAAACACTTCCGTTGCAAGTCGATAATTTCTCTTGCATTCACCCAGTATTAAACGTATTTTTATCCTTACTTCAAACCAAAACACATTTATGAACCTATGAAAGATAAACAATTGAAATTGCTTATTTTGATCACTTTGAACCTGAAATTTGGTAGATTTATTTTGTTCTTACTTTCCAAGTCTCGTTTTCTTATTCAAAAAGTGCAATCAACCTGCACAATACTATTTCAAACCTCTATAATTTCTAAAGATTTCTTTTTAGAAAAATATTTAACAAAGACTGCATAATTTGTTCCGCACAATAAAACATCTAAAACAAATACCATCGTCCCGTATGAGATACTGAACCCCCCCCCCCCGAAGCTTCATGATGAGGCCCCTGAAGTATTTTCTTTGAAGCTGTCTTGATATCTCCTTCCTCCTAAAGGTTTAGAAAAAGTAAGTGTGTGTGTATGTATATAAGTGATTTTAGCTTGTAATATTTTATATGAGCCACTCTGAATGTACACAATCTCATAAATTACGAGACTGACTTCACTGTAAAAGAAATGGAAACAAGATAAATGAATAGTATATGCATTGTATGTGTATGCCTCAAAGAGACGATGTCACAGGCCTCTGGATGTCTTAAACATCGTCAAAGCCTCTCCCATTCAACGGAAACTTCAGTTTTAGAAAAAGAAAACAGACGCAAGGGAAGAAAGCTGGTAAACAGGGTGGTTGATTGAGCACATCCTTTTTTTAGTCAAAAACTTCTTTACAACTACCGTCCGGTAACTGGTGCATTGTCATGCAGTAGCCATCAACTGTCTGGTGTTGAGTACTCAGATTTCAGCAGCGAATCCTCTTCCATAGGCATTCCAAAACACTCAAATTAAACTTTTCAGTGACAGTCTGTCCCTCAGGGATAAGTTCGTGATAAATAATCCCCTTGCTGTAGTGAAAGCACAGTAACATTGTCTTCGCGTTTCACTTTCGCAAACGAACTTTATTCTCTCTGATTGTAACTTGCAGTCTCCACTTTGAAGTTTAGTTGTGGACTCATAGCCATAGCTTCAAGTTTCGTTTCCGCATCAGTAGAATGAACAAACATTTCATTCCTATGAGCAGTTTTAAGGGCAAATATTTTTTTTTTTTTTTTTGCATAAATCTTCAAGTGAGATGCGATGAATCGTTTCTCGGCTTACATCAAATTCATCAGCCATTATTCTCGCCGTCACACAACGATCTTCTTCAACCAGTTCTCTCACTTTTGCATTGAGATCGTCATTACGCACTAAAATGACACGTTCATCTTCTTTTATTCCCACTTTTAAGTAGCTTATATCACTAGAATTCCTGTGCATCATATAAACAATATCCTGTTGTATCACTTGCACACTCTCGGTCGCACTTTTGGCGAATTTAAAACAGAATTTAGTGTTCGCTTTCCGCTCCATTACGCTAACGTTCTACTACTACCACACAAAATGGCGCCCTATTTCCGTCATGCTTAACGTGCAGAGATGCAATGTTGCCAGATTATAGATGAAGGTTGGACATTTCTATGGTATGCAATGTATTGTTTCTGCCGTTACTCTTTCCCTTAAAATAAAATCAGTCTCATTGTTTAATTGTTGGACTGAGTGTATCAATGTTGCAAAATATTTAACATTCGAAACACAAATAAAACATGAAACTTCTGTTCTCGTGTAGTAGGTCAGCAAAGAAAATGTTATTTACTACTTTGGAATACCATGGTAAAGAAGCTTACAATTATGTTTATGGAAATGTAAGGTTTATAATCAGTTATGTTTAAATCTATGGATAAGTGCAGAGGTTATAAAACGCAAAGAAAAGTAACTTTCCTAGTTTGGCTTTATTTTAGGATGACTACTCTGTGATTACAGATTCGGATTTAGTTTGAGGTTCATTTACTAATAGCATCTGTGTAGGGGGTGTTGTGAGAGGCAGTCTGGGTCAAGGATAACATACCGGCGATGAACTGTCATATATCCATACAATCATAGCTGTCTTGAGCATTGCTTGCGATGATGGCATTCCCACTTTATCTTGACTAGTGTGGACATTTGCTCCCTAAACATACACCCTCTGGAGTAGAAACACACCATTATCTAAAATACAACACTCTATTCCAATGTTCTGGATATGGAGCAACCGCATGCTCCTATATTATGGTCAATAACCATAGAGGTAGTTATTTAATTCCAAAATTTTAAAATTGAGCCTCACTAGGGTGCAGCAGGTATAGATAAATGCAAGGGAAATTAGTTTAGTTGACAAACACCGAAACATGGTGCAATGAAAGACATTCCTGTTTCCAGAGAGGAGGCAAGAAATAATTTATGTACCAACAAAGGGTGAACTTTCTATTTTTGTTGTAATTCTCGAAACACATTTTATGACAAACAGTTTCTTCTGTGATTTCAGTACACATAGAAAACAATAACTAATAAAAACTTTTTTGTAAAATGTGTACGATTATGGTAGGCTTATTTAACTAGATATTTGTATTACACACAGTCACTCAGTACTGCTGACTCAATATTTATTATCTCTTCACGGAAATGAAATTAGTTTATATATATATTGGTGCTATTTAATATTATCCTCTAGGTAAAAGTCAGTCACTGGCATCGGAATCCCATATTCTGTTCCGGCTAAGACTGATAACAAATACGCTCGTAGTTTGAGTAGCATGATGCTGACAGCGTTGCCGTTTTTAGCTGTAAACCGGGAATTTGAGCGGTGAAACTATACTGGATATAGCGCATTGTTATATGCACCTATAACAATGTGCTAAATACTATAACAAACATTATATACTATAAATGAACCTCTACACCCATGTTTCTGGTGGTCTAATGGTAACCATAATTGCCTCGTAAACCCAAGATCATGGGTTCAATGCTGGCCAGGATCGATGGATTTTTTCGGGGGTAAAAATCAAAAAAAAAAAAAAAAAAAAAAAAAACGTATGGCTTCGTCGGAAATGAAGTAAAGCCGTGGATTCCGTGTCAGGCCTCAAGCGTGAAAGAAGAAGCCTGTGAACAAAATTTGTCAGCCGTTTTACGCCCTAAATTAAATGGGACGCTGATGACTTGAGATGTTAAAGAGCGTCCGCAAATAAAACAAATCAACAATCTTCCTATGTAAGAAGTGTACATACCGGAAGTCCTTGAACTACACCGCAATGATTTCATAAATTGTACAAGGGTGTTACGCAAGCGATTTGAGATAGGAAATATATGGTCTGCCTGTTCATATTTCAAAGTTATGGCACTAAGTTTGTTTAAGTACCAGTGCACCAGTGATTAATGCAACTTTCATTTGAAATGATATCAGTTGTGGAATATTATTTTTGGAGCAGTCGGTGTGAAGCAAAAGTGCATCATAGTTATCGAGTTGGAGACACGCTGATAACATTTTTACTATTACATCTTTTATATGATGAAGTTAAACAATAATAATAATAATAATAATAATAATAATAAATGTTGAAATTTGGGAAACTGTTCACGAAAGTGTTTTTAAGATATTCAAAGGAAAATTTGTATCCCATTTTAATTTAACGCTAACCTATCGGCAGCTAATTTCAACTCCGTTATTTTTTATTTATTTTTTTTTTTGTGGATCATGGACACCTTATCTCAAATAAATGGTCTACAATCTCTAAAGTTATTGCGGTATATTTCATTAATGCTCGGTATAACTATGATGCATGGAAATCGTTAAATTACCATACTTTGATAACCGGCTTATACTTTCTTCTTGTTATTCGCTGTTTATTCTGAACTCACAGTTCCTTTGATTGCAGTGCGGGGATACTTATAATTTTCTCCCTATTATTTTATCTGTACTGTTTTATTTATTTGCATTATTCCACTCACATTTCCTTTTTATAATTTTTTCTCGTTTTTTGGGCCGTGGACGAATCTAGTGGAAGGATGAATGGTCTGAGGCGGAAGAGGATAATTTCAATACTAAGTCGCGCTCACGGCTGGCCCTTTATGCCCATTACCCCAATCAAGTCACCTCCTGGAGGAAGGATACCTTGAGGGAGGCAACGGGTGGCCAGGATCTATGGGCAAGAACTACGAGGTCGCAGATAAGGTCGTACTAACATGTTTCCAGATAGAATACCCCGAGTTGTTGCATCCCTTAGGAAGATCCGCGTCCATTCCAGATGTCGGGGCAGAAACCTTTGCCAGCCCATCTTTTGACCCTGTAACAAAACGAAATGATATATCAAATGGGAGATCGATGTAAAAATCCATCCCAGCATTCGGCTAATTGACCAGGGGAAACCAAGGTCTGAATGGCGGGCCCAGAAATGCGAGTGTTACCGTCTCCCGGTGTGCTGGTCCTGATGGATGGTCAGCACAGCCAAATGTTCCTTTGGTGACATTCCTTTTGTACACGCAGAGGCCTAAGAAGCGGGAAAAAAGCGATCTCTAGACATTGACATTGCCCTATTTCACTAAATTCTGCAGATTTCTAGTATGAAAGTCTCTAATATCAAACATGTTTACCTATAACTAGAAATATATCCAGAGACCCGTATCAGATTATAAATTGGAATACTCAATGCAAACTATGGCCATTTTGGGTCGTTTATTAGCTGCTCCGTTCTTTTTTTTTTTTTTTTTTTTTTTGATTGATTTATTTAAGGACGCTCTTTAACAGCTCAGGTCATCAGCGTCCCATTCAACTCAGGGCGTGAAACGGCTGACAAATTTTGCTCAGAGGCCTCTCTTTCAGGCTTGAGGTTCTTTTTCGTGCCGCAAATGTACGACACGGGACCCACGGCTTTACTTCCCTTCCGAAGGAAGCCATACTTAGGATTTTTACGCCCGAAAAAATCCATCGGTCCTGGCCGGGATCGAACCCGCGTTTTGAGTATAGGAGGCAAGTATGGTAACCACTACACCACCAGGACCGACTCTCCGTTCTTCAGTTTCCTATAACTAAGCACAGTATAAACCCCAAATATATTATCACCAAGCATCGAGACGAGAGAAGAAAAAATATAAAATAAGAATCTATATAAAAATAAGGACAAATCTGTTGAATATTGTATTATGTTTTCATAGCTTGATGGTTTCCCAGCGAGATACATAGGACAACTGTTTTATTATTATTTATTTTATTTCCTATAACCCAAATATATAATGTTGTGTTTTCTTAAGAAGCTCCTTTTCTCCTTTTTTTTAACGGAACATATATGCATGTTCAAAATAGATATCAAGCTTACACGCTTATAATAATAAGAAAAATACTTAAAAATGTGATTAAAGAGTCATAATTTACTAATATTGTACTTCTGTTCACGTGTATTTGTTGCGAAAAATAAAAACGTTGACTTTATTTAATGATACTTTGGATTCCCTTTAATTTACAGGATTAACATAAAACTTGATCCATTTTCATGAAATAATAGTTAATCGCAAATGAAATTTAAATGACATATAGCATAGCATGCACACGTGTACTTTTTATCTTATAACCGCTACCGTGGTCAGGTGGTAGTGTTTGCATGGTCCAGAGATCCTGGGTTCGGTTAAAGGTCAGGTCAAACTACTGGGTAAGACTTCTTTCGAAGTTTTCCTTATCCTGAGAAGACGGATATCAGTTATCTTTATGACGCCAATGATTCCGAGCTCATTTACGCCATCATTAATTCATTTTATTCATCCCTAGAGGCCAAGTACAGATATCCATAGGTTTAAGAACCTCTCTGGAGCAACGTAATCATCTCCACTGGGGTAACGTACCCTATGGATGTTACGGCCTCAGAGGTCTGCTACAATACTGCCATGCCTTAGGGAATGCCCACAATCTCCTGATACAATGCGCTGATGTAGAATTTAAAACAACAAACAAACAAAATTTTATCTTGTTTCAACATGGCCGCCATACATTTCAAAGTACTTTGTCATAAAGTCCTGAATGAAAACTTTGATGTTTTATTTCTGATTATCGCTACAGAACAAAGTGTGGTTATTGTCAGTGCCGTATGGTGCAACAGGAGTTCTTTTGCAACATTTGAATGACATTGTGGACACCGTTTTCTTTCATAAAGATGGGGAACCCTCTCATTTTGGGTCAGGGGAGAGAGAATACCTCAACCGACGATTTTCCAAGGTTCAACTCGAATATGGTCATCACATTCACCCGGGTTTGGCGCCTTAGACTTGTTTGCTTGGGGGTTTATAAAGTCACGAGGGTAACAGAAAAATAAGACATTTCCAGAACCTAAGGATCACATTCAAGAAACAAGTGAACCAATTTCAAAGGATCTTACAAACGCATTGAAACTTTGATAAAACTGCTTTGAAAGGGATGGCGGCCATGTTTAATTAACATTTAAGGTACATACGTACATATCTTGTGTATATTTCTAAGTTTCATATTCACATATTTCATAACAAATATTTCATGTAATTTATTTCCCACAAATGTTTTCATATGTTCACTAACGCTTTTACTATCAGTAAATTAACTTGTGCACTTTTCACTCTTTATCAAAATTCACGGGACTATTCAGAGAAGTCATGTTGTTCAATTTTGTTTTCTGTAGAATTTTTATTCAAAGCGGATTTGGCTTTTCGATCGCTTTTCTGGCTATTTATATTTCAAATGAAAATTTTGTTCGTTATCAATATTTTAAAAAATTTGAATTGATGGTAAGAGTTATAAACTATAGAAATGTATACTTAAAAGTGTTGGTATACATTTAGAAAAGATTACTGTAACTTAAAGCAATGAAATTAGAACATGGTAGTTTTAGAGCATCAATTATATGAGTACAACATAAATCTGTTCTACTGTATGCACATCGACTTAGGCAATAACTGTAGCAGGCGAACTATCGGGTTTGTGAAATCTTGAGGTGTGATATTTCTGTCTGCTGAACTGTGGAGTACGGTTTCAACCGCATTCGGTATGAGTATCGTGTCTTTTATTACTACGTATTTAGAAAGACAGATACTTTCCATACCCTAGTTAGGGTGATGAGATTACATTTCATTAAGGGTCTCATTTCACGCAGCATAGCCTAGCGTTCGCTTTAGTGCATGCTTCGCAACGGTAGGGCGGATCCGTGTCGGATAAGTTTCCTTGTTTATGCCAAACTGATCGAGGAGTCGTTTCCGGAATACGAAATGATACTGCAAATTTGACTGAGCAGTCCCTGCTTAGGATATTTAGAATAAACTGTGCATAGTTATCCTTCCATCAGTTAAGTTGTATCATTGGAACTCTCGTTATGAACCCAACGGTTGGTTTGTGTACCCGACCGAGAAAAGCAAAAAGCATTGCTGAAAGATCGCAAGGCTTCCATAAATGCTACAACCAAACTAACTCTATTATCATTCGATTTTGTCCCAGCATGGAAGGTTTTTAAAGACAATCCGCTGAATTTTCAGCATATAAGTATGAATATTAATCTTGAAATAACCTATTAAGCTTGATCCTTTATTAAATAAATGTGATCTCTTTACAGCACATCTAAGCTGTATCAGATATAAAATATGCCTGCATTCATAATAAAAATGATTTCAACCACAAATTAAAGTTATAATTACTTTTCTGTAGCTTAGGTATGCAAATGGACATCGAATTATATTTTATGCTAATGCTTTACACTCTGATTATTTAACTTTTCTATAATATTGATAAATGATTCTTTTCAAATATATGAACCTCAGAACTGTGCCAACAAATGGTAAGCAAACCCACATTTCTCCTTAGACTGGTAAAAAAATCAGAAAAGAATAAAAACATTATTTTCAATCAAATAGCTTACATTGGATTGGTAGGGACGGAGGAAAATATGTTAATACTTCAGCGTTGCTCAACGGCTGGCCGTTTGTGCCTACGAGAATAAGGGATGAGATGAGGGAGACGCCGTATGGCCAGGATCCAAGGTGGTGACGCACGGGCTTCGTAACATTGTTTCAAGATAAAACAACCGCGACTTTGGCAAAAGTCATCAAGTTTTCCACCCTGTAATAGAACAAATGGAATGAAATGGGAGAGCGGAAAATTCAAGGAAAGAAAAGCATTCACTTAAGTGTGCAGGGAAAACCACGCAAAAATGTAAGGTCAGAATGGCCGTACCCAAGGGAAATGAACCTTGAACTTTTCGAATGCGATTTCAAGCTTTATCTCCTGAGCTATACCGTTCGAATCAAATAGCTTGACCCGGAAAGTATTCAAAAAAAAAAAAAAAAAACATGCTCCACTCCACTCCACTCTATATTCCACCTAAATTAAGACGAATTATTTCTACATTTTCAGATAATGTCGCAGTGTATCAAATAGACACAAAGATAGGCTCATAATATAACAGTTACAGTTTCAATAAATACCCAACGAAAAATTGGATTGATCAACATGCATCATTTGGCACGTTTCCTTTTATTTTTATTTGATGTGTAGACCCCATCATTCAGTCGCCATTTTCCTACTTCCCTCTCCGAATCTTTAAATCGGACATTTCTGATGTGCATCGAACAATTCATTATATAAGGACGGCGATGCAAACAGTCCGTTATGATTTTTTTTTCATGTCTCGAGCATTATTTTAAGTAAGAAATACTTCATTGCGTGCATCAGTTGTAATTACATTTGTTTATATATTGGATATGGCAACAACAGTTAAAACGTTATTGGAGGTGAAAAATATAGTGAACCATCCTGTGTAGTTGTCATTTTGTCTTAAGAAAAACTGTATTAGTAAATCCCATAACTATTCAGCTTTTCACTGGCAGAGGAACAGCAAGCTGCAGTTGTGTCTTTGCGCGTTTTAGGACATGTTTAGGATACATTTCCGCAATATTCAGTGATTTGCTCAGGGCTACATAGTAAGAGAAGGTATAAATGAGACAAAAACTTTATGAATAGGTTTTACACGAATTTGAACTATTTTGACATTAAAAGCAGTGAACGTGGATACTACATGAACTAAAATGATGCGAGGGCTGGTCTGTTAAAACTGAGAATTTTTTATTTATTTTACTTGCAAAGCACACTAGGCAGAGTATGGTCTTTTTCGAAGTAGCCCTATAAAGTTGCATATACAACATGTCTTTCAGTTCTGGAAGACGTGCTGAAAACCGTTTTTTGACATCGTCTCCTGAACCGCCTTCGCCTTCTTCACGATAACCGTTGATTAGCCAAAAAACGCTGAGCCCGCATTTCGTTTTTGAAACGAGGAAGCAGAAAAAGGTCATACGAAGTATCGAGGGTGGGATATTTTATTCTGTCAAATGTTAAGCAACAACGTTGCAAACTGAGGGCGTTTATTGTCATGGTGAAGGTGTCAACCAGGTGGGTGCATTTCAGGGCGTTTTCGTTGGATACGTTCTGCCAGGACGCTCAATACAGTCTTGTAATACTCACCATTAACCGTTGTGTGTGGGGGATTTCATGTTGATAAACCACTTCACGACAGTAAAAGAACGAAATCACCATAACCTTTCCTGCTTACCGAATAATCTTGACCTTATTTGTTGTTGGAGAACCAGGTTGCTTCCACACTCAGCTCACCTGTTTGCTTTCGGGCTCGTAATGATGAAGCCAAGTCTCACTATCTGTAATGATGGAATTCAGGTATGCCTCGCCTTGCTTAGCCAGCAAACGCTGAAGCACCAGACAAATGTCCACTCGCACAAACTTCTGCTCAAGTGTCAGAATCTCGGCACCTACCTGGCATAGACGCTCTCACGTGTAAGCGATCGTGCAAAATGGTAAATGTACTACCATGGTAACATATCTGCCAGCACTGTTATTCGTCTATCTTACCAAACAACGACGGCAGCTGTGTTAATCATGGTCTCGTGCACTGCAGTGGTTGGAGCACCTGGACCGCCCTGCTTTCTTGTTGAAACAGGACCCTCATTAAAGCCTTTGAATCATCAAATTGTGGTTGATTGTGACAGAATATATTCACCATATGCTTTTTGTAACATCGCGTATGTTTACATACCTAAGTCTACTGACGCAAGCTAAATTTCAGAGTAACACACCCCTGTTTACGAATCGACTCCATTTTACGCAGCTGAATGACATAGACTGGCTCTTTGATGGCGTCTTGTAATAAGAGACTTGAGCGTACGCATTTCAAAAATTTTTCTGCAATCATGTAAGATCTTTTTTTTTTTTTTTTTATGAAAAATTGTTTCACCATCGCATCTCCACTGTGTGGCGAGCTAAAACATCTCAGTCTTTATTGGCCAGCCCTCATAAATAAGAAAGTTATTTGTTGAGAAAGGAAGCATTCTAAGCCTAAATAAGTGTATGGTGTCTATTCGCATTTGCCATTGATGAGAACTTAGGACAATCTAAAATCCCCAGGAAGGACAGTCCTGGCAGGATTAGAACCTGGACCTCCCGTTCCTTAGCGATCTGGTTTACCATTGTTAGTCGAAAAACTGTCAATAACACTTGCTATTTATTATCCCTTGGTCAGCTCTATTGTTGTACAATACAAGCACAATAGCTATCGCAATATATATTTTCGTTTTGCATATCTTGCATTAGAGAACACAATGATATATCTGCAATTAGAGGCCTAATTCAATGGCAAAATGACTGTCAAACCCTACTATCGTTCCTCTTGTACCTTATGCCGTATTTAACGTTTGAAGAAGGGCATTAGAATACTCTAGAGTAGAAGACAAAATGGGCTAACAGTGATCAAGGATCCCTGACAAAAGCGGCGTGTTCTTCGATAGCTTGTGATAGAGCTATTTCTTAGATTGTTGTTTCAAATTTTGTATTAGTTCTGTTTTCGGTTAAATAGCGTACATTTGTAGAAATCTTACAAAGGCATTGTTCTTTTACCGCATGTTATTTAGGCTTCTCTTTTCCTCTTTTTTCCCCAACTTTCTATCATAACTTGTTAGTAATTAGATATTTACGGTCGAATTAAAATACGTACTGACTATGAAACATCAGATAGCAAACTTTAAAGCTGACCCTCCCAAAACACACATTTGCACTGAATGTCGTGTAGTCAGAATTCAACCGAATGATACGAGGCAAGAAGCTTGCATGGCGCACAATTGTCACATCTGCAGAGGATACTTCAACTTCAATTGTCTGCAGTTGGATAAATGACAGTCTGGGACAAAGGAGGTACTTAACGGTACTTGAACGTTACTCATGGCTAGCCCTTTATGCCTATGCCCCAATGGGAGCATCTCTAAGAGGCAGAGAAGTGGTGAGACATCGGGTTGCCAGGATATACGAGCAGTGACTGCGCGGACGCAGATAGGGTACCTAACATGTTTCCAGACAACACCCCCGACGCCGGTGGAGCCCCTCGGAAAGTCCGGCTCCATTCCAGACGCCGGGGTGGAAACATTTCTAAAGAGCAATTCACCACCACATTGTGCCAGTCAACATCGCTCTGGCACCTTTCGGCTTTGTAACAGAACCAACAGATTGAAGTTGATGTGAAATGAGGGAACGCAAATACACATCACAGCTTTCGCCTAAGTGACCAGGGGAAACCACGAAAAAGCTCAAGGCCAGGAAGACCGGTTCAAAGGGACTTTTAATCCGGAACCTCCCGAATGCGTGTCTCAAGAGTTCCCACTTGAGCTACCTCGCTCTGTTTGTGTGCTGTTTCAGATGATTGTCATTTTATAACAATTACTGACTTCTGTCTACTTTGCAGCAGTAGATACTGAACAGGGTTTTATCCAGTAGCAGCAAAATGTTAAAAAATAATGAAATAATATTCTCCCCTAACTAAGCATTAAGAGAATGCTAAATCTGCTATAGAACGTAACATTTTCTTAGCAGACATGACTAAAGTAGCAACAAGTATACCCCATAATGACTACTAAACTGAAAATTAAGTGATGAATTAACGAGTACATCTGTTTCAAAATTAGGAATATGATGCACTTTTCATAGACTACATCCCTAACGAATATTTCCAGAAACTCAAATGTACGGACTTTTGAACAAAGCAGAAGATATGGCAATATACTTAAAATTTAATATTACATAGTTTGTGTTTATAATTTACTAAAATTAAGTCTCTATTCTTGGAACCCGCGCCCCTGATTGTTCAACGTTCTACTACGATTTGCAATACCGCGTTGAACATGGGGTTTTTTCTATCATCTGCACGCATCATAATGAAGGTGTTTATTTCGCTTCCAGTAACAATTCACATTACCTCATTGTGGTTCATAAACTATAGCACTGCAGCATGTGAGATACCGGAGGCATTGAAAGACCTTCTTAGCTTTTACTCTTCTTCAGCAATGGGGCTGATCTCCATTTCGTATTCCGACCTTCCATACACGTCATAATAAACTGAATACATTACCAGAAAACAACATTTTCTTGTACGAGATTTAAGAGCGCACTATTCCCACCACGAGTACTGTTGACGAGATACGACCACCCACGATTCTGGTGCCTTGTCCCCTAGTACACATGACACCCTGACATGATGCTGGGGTGGTCCGCTGCTGCTATTCTTCTTCCTCTTCTGCTTCTGATTCTTAACTTCTTCTTCTTCCGCTCTTGTAAGGGCTCTCTTCGTATCAATTTACGTGCGTGGCTCAAATGTCTTTCACGAAAAAGATACCACGATGTTAAGATGGATTTTTTTATAGATATGAAATGGGAGCAGGGGAAAAGGGGAAAATATAGCTCTTACTGGATTCCACCAGGTATGAGATGACATATTATGTCCACTATGGAGTTGCTTGCTAGTTAACACAGGTTAGCTGGCCACAAAGTTTTACTTTGAAACTAAATGTAATTCTAAAGAAACTTAAGGAGTAGTTAAATTTTACTCTGATTCTCCTGGCTGGTAACTTTAATATCTTAAATAACAAGAATTCTAAGAGCTAAACGTAAGGACGCTTTCACCCACGATACATGTATAAGTGATACGGTATGAGGAATAAAATTGAAAAATACTATGCGATAGTGTCCTTCTGTTCGACGTCGCTAATTTGTTTCTCAGTTGTAGCAGTAACTTGTTGATCTTGAAGCGTTAGTTATTTGGGTCTTAAATAAAGCAGCTATTTAAAAGACAAGGAGAAACAATTATTGAGTCCACTGCATTGTTTACAAGAGGGAAAGCAACTTTCTATATACTCTTTGAAGAACGGTCCCAGTACAAATGAAATTATTTTCGGATAACTGACACCCCATTTTAAGATTTTCTTGAAAGAATTTCCTCTTCCCCATGCATGGCAATCATCATCATTCTGCAGACCCTTTCTTTTCTTTTCTTTTCTTTTTTTTTTTTTTACCTCATATGCATAATCAGGTTCCCTTTGTCCCACAATAAATGACAATTCTGAACTGTAGTAATAAAATTATCAATATGGAAAACACTGTCTGTGCTAATAAAGGTGCATCACGCACAGAAAGCGCCACAATGGTGGAATTTATTGCAATGCTTCGCCAACAGAGTCGACAGCTGCCGAGATTCTCGCGATGCTGTATTTCACATCTGAATGTCTGCATTCGCGTTTAGGCAAACTCTGAAACTATCAAACATCTATCGCGATACATGTTTCATGTGTAAAATAGGCCTAGAAGTTTCCTTACCTGATAAAGAAAGAACGAAATACTGATTTTTAAATAAGAGCACAAAAATTATACAACATATTTTGTTTCCTTGTCGAAGCGTTCATGTGTTGCATAGAGCAATGCGCGGCGATGAAATATACAACAATAGAGCGTTCTGAAATAATTATTTATGAAAGAGGTTTTAAAAGTAGCATTTTATTTCACAAATATCCTACTCACAAAATAAATCCACTTTCTACACTATTTTAACAGCCCTTAACATTTATAGATAAATTAATAATTAGAAATTAAATTTATTCCAGCCATTCCAATACTCTCACTAGAAGCAGCATGGAAGAAACATTCCGAAATCTTTGGATAATATTGGCAGAACTGCAGCGGTGATATTTGGTGTTTTATACGTATTTTGCGAGGAAATCAATTAAAATATCATTAAAACAGCCCTGTTCATTTTTAGCGAAAACGAGATAAGAACGCCATGTGCAGACGCACTTTTCCTGCTACTGGGTCTTTCGTGTTTTTGTCGCCCGTTGCCATTAAACGAGAATCGGCAGTCAAGAGCGGTAACTCCCGGCGAAGCGAATGTACTATCCGCGTCAATGATTCAAGTTGTCACAATTAGAATTACTAATGAGATGTAATATTGAACATTTGTACTGCTATATCCAAACATTTCTGGCATCTTTTTAGAACATAGTCATTCGCTAGTTTGTTCATCTTATGTGTTTGAGCCAATTTAAAGTTGAAAGCCTACAAGATCACTGGTACCCACAAATTGCAGGGAGATGATGCTGATATTCGGGTAAATTTCTGTAATTGCATATTACGGAACGTTAATGATAGACTTTTTTTAATAGTGTTTAACGCCCGTTTTTACTACCGTGGCACCACAGGCGGTGAACACAGGTGATACATGAAATGATAAGTTGGGAAACGTTCCAGGCCTAAGTTTAAGGTACCTCCCCGGCATTTACCAGTCATGAGGGCTGAGGAAAACCTGGAAAAAACCTCAGTCAGGAAGGACGGTCCTGGCGGGATTCCAACTCCAGAGTAATTGATTCACTCTTATTAACCACAATACTGTTACTACATCTCGATGCTCATCTGTTCTCCAGAATGTTTTATAGGTTAACTAGAAAATGTACAGGTATACAGACTGTCAAGTTTAAACCGCATTAGTTATTTTTAAGAGGGTGTTTTGAAGGGGGTGGTGTCATTGCTGTATCCCTAACAGTGATCGAACTTACTAGCAGCGCTCTTGAGAATATAAAACAGTAAACCTTCCGTGTGAATCAGTCAAAAGCACTAATTTGTGAAAAGAAAATATTCATACCATCATTTGCCTAAGTGACCTGCTGACACCACGAAAAAATCCATAGTCAGATAGGCCAGCCGCAAGAGATTTGAGCCCGGGACCTCTCGAATTCGAAACCCAAACGTTACCACTTTAATCACCCGTTCGGTTTATCAGAGTTTGAAAGCTCCGCTAACATTTACCCACAAAGATTTTGAGTTGATTTAATTCAGTAAATATGCTCCTCAAAATTTAGATATTCTTAATAATTTAGTTAAAAATAACAAAAACTGAGAGTGCAGAAATAAATTTAAAAATATGGAAAAAGCTACGTACATAACACAATATTTCGGACATCTATGTGTTTTTAAAAGGCAAAAGGTATAGTATATGTAATATCAGTAATATTAATTAGGAATATTCACAATTGTGACAACCTTATTTAGTTTAGTTCAGATTTTAAAGCTATCGATAAACGCTACTTTTGAAAAGAAACAAAATGGAATAGTCTAGAAAACTTTTAGTCACAATATCGGGATTATTAAGTTGATTCCATCTGCTAGTATCAAGGAGACAGTATTGTGATCTATTTTATCTTTGTGATCGGTAAGCTTGCAATATTCAGAATATGTTTTACGGAGCATAACAAAATATAAACCTTAGTTACTCATCAGTTTGGAAATTTATTCACGACCAACTTTTTTGTGGAGCTTAACCACACTCAGAGCGATAACTTGGATAAGCCACAAAACCGCCTTCCGCTACCACTCTCCTGGAGCGTGGATGGGTCATTCATGCGCTCCTGCAGTACTGCTGTAGTCTGCCGAACTGACCATCCTAAGAGTTTATTCATCGCAACCCTTTCGTAAGTCGTTCTTAAAGGACAAAGTTTGGTCATCTAATAATTATGTTAAGTATTTCACACATTTTTAACGTATAGCTGACCAGATTAAAATTCTTGAGGTTCAGGCATAAACCTAAATATATGAAATTAATTATGCTGTAATGAAATTAATAATAAACCAGCGTATCAATCGGAAGGTTTTGTTAAGCTGACCGGCTTTTTAAAGTTGAATTTATTACAAGAAGTTGAATATATGCAGTACAGCCTTACGGGTAGAGTGGTTTGCTTTCTATCTATTATTATCAAATCTCTCTGTTCCTCAAAGTATTTAACTAGACTGCTATTGGTAGAAGCTAAAATAATATTGGGGCGGTGAGACAGAGAGTCATCACTAAACAGTTGATCTGAAAGACTATAGGCTCCCTTTGAACACCAATCCACGTGGAATTTGTCTATTGTTAAATTCCATTGGCTGGAGCTAAGTTATTATTGGTGCGGTTAGACAGAGAATATCTACTCTATATTATCAAAGCCTCCAAAAAGTTTTGGCTCCTAATTACATGCCAATTTTACCTACTTAAATAAGTTCGTTGGATGCACAACGAGGCGATTAAATGTATACGTTCTTTATAATACCAGTTATTTATGTTTATGACCGCACTTTCTCGACAGTTGCCATTCAGTGTAAATGGAAATGAAGTCTTTGCAACAGTCAACAAGAGTCATCAAACATTCTCCTTCCAGACCGTGAAATAACAGTATAGCAGCGCTTTTTATGGTTTAAAATTTATTCTTTGTCTAAAAGTTAGTGAATTATTTATTATTCTGCAATTAGTGTGTTTGTTTGTTTAAATATAATTAATTTTATACCTAAAAGATGCTATACTTTAAAGTCATATAACCTAACGTGGAATTAGTATAAATGAAACGAAACACTGTTAGCACTTCATTTTTTTCAAATTTCCAGCATCATCCAATGATGTATTTTACTTTAATCGATTTCATGATTTAAAAACCATCATCACCACTAATCAGGGAAATAAAATTGAGAAAAGACTATACAATTACTTGTGGGCAGACACCATTTGTTAGTTACAGGATTAGCTCTGTTTATCTCATTTGGCCAACCGGGTAAATGAGATTTTGACTACTATTATTACCATCTTTTTCCACTAACCCATAATCACGCATTGACACACCCACACATTCACGCACTCACGCCTTGGAGGTACATATAACCTCACTCTTATTCAATTGGAGTCTTAATATTAGCCTTTATTTAATGAAAGACAGAGCGAAGTTCATGCAGTGGAGATTGCTCAGTGTTACATATTACAGTTCTTGTTTTTGAGGTCTTCTCCTCTTTGATTCCTTGCAAATATCTCCGTGCTGCTTCTCGGTCTGCCACTTCCATGAAGTCATCTGTCCATCTGAGAAGGTCCTCCTCGACCTTCTCGGCTTCCACACTGTTGTGATAGATACCCATCTTTGTTCCTTGTGTCTCAGAATAAATCCGCCCCACTCCTACTTTATATGAAAAGCGCGTGTTGCATTGACAAGACTCATCACTTATTGGTTGCTGATACGGTCCCTCCAGGTGACTTGCAGTAAATTTCTGAGCATCTTGCGCTGACATATTGTGTACCATGTGTTGCTTTCATAGATCATGACTGGAAACATGCAACTCCCCAGATCTCAGACTTTAAGATTTATCCCTGAGAATGAATTTTAGGCTTCAAAATTTGTTCCATGCTAAACATTTTTTTTTAAATTTCTTTTACGTATCTGCCTTGCATCGCTATGAGTTTGACCGGGCTTTCGGAATAATAACCTGGGGTTTTGAATCTCGCATTTCCGAACAGTCACCAGCCTACATTTGTAAAGATGGCAAGATATATGACTTTAGAGCAAATTGCTTTTATATGTAAATGTTGTTATAATTACAAATCAGCTCTTAGAGTTTGTGAGGAATTTATTCGGAAGTTTCCAGTGCAATTACCCCCTTCCAGAGCTAGAATTCACTATCTTTGAATAAATTTGATACTTTCAATATTAATTAAATTTGGAATCAAACACAATGAAACATGCATTAATAATATCTAATAAGCAGACAGAGTTTTATTCAAGTTTATCACAAGACTACCGGAGTCAATCCAAATACTTACCTACCCAACTTCTACGAATAATCCAACAGTCGTCTAACAGCTAAGGATGTGGACGAATTTCCACAAAACATGTCCTGAGTAGATCTCCAATATGTGAAACCATAAATGGTGTTCTAAATATTTAGATTCAGAAGGAATTATAAATGTCATGCTATTGGTTCAGTGCAAATCAAGAAACACATGCGAAGACCCGCCGATTTAGCAGAAGATAAGTTATAGAAATTGCAGCAAATCTTAAATGTTCGCCAACAATACTAATACCGAAACTAGCACATCAAGTTGGGGTTGCAGTGTCTTCTGCACATAGAAACAAAACCTTAAAAGTGTGCATTTGTCTACTGCAAGGTGATCCCGTAGCACCTGTGCCATATTGTCAGTGGTTTCTTTCATCAGCGACTAAAGGGCTAATAGACTCGCAGCTTGTGTTCTTTTTAGACAAGGCGTGATTACAAAAAAATCTTCGTTATTGGTGATTTGAAAATCCAAGTTTTATAAAAGAAACCCCTCTTACTGATAGGAAAAATTGGAGTTGAGTGGACGATTAGCGCAAGACGCATATTCGATTTTTTACGACAGAGTAAATGAAGAGAGGTACCGAAATGAATTCTGATTCCATTTTAATCAGCCGACGGAAAATGAGGGGCCATATAAACGGTTTCACCAAAATTCCGCCACTGCCCATATAACAGACAAACCCATAGGTAACATTAGGAAACTGTTTGAAAATAGAATGTTTAGCGCTGGTGTATGACCCTCTTGCTTCCCAGATCTAACATTCTATGATTATTACTTGCGGGGCAGCTTGAACGACAAAGTATACAAAACAAATCATCACACATTGGAAGACCTGAAAGAAAATAAATGAAATCAGAAACATTATAGTGGTCAAACAAAGTCGCGTCAATTGGAATGTGTTTATCCGATACAAAACTCGTCTAGCTGGACATTTAGAGAATTTGCTATGGGGTAATATTTTATACACACTTTAAGTAGCGAAGTCGGAATACATTTGCGGCCGGTTGTGGCATGTCCAGCTGCCGAGACGCAAAATCCTGTACGAGCGGTAGGTCATATTCTGGATCCCTGTGTATATATTTATGGAGGTATTCTATTGAATGTGATGAGGATCCGGATGTTCTTAGCCATTATCTTATATTTTTTCGGATTCATTGTTAAGAATGTATTTTTACAATTATGGTTTCGCAGAAGTCTTTCTGCGTTCCTTCTAGCTCTGCTGCTATATTTGCAAATAGTAAAATACCATCGGCAAATCTTCAATTAATCGATATTTTATATTGATACCCAATGATTCCTTCCAGTCTAGACTTCGGAATAAATGTTCAAGAAGACGGAAAAAATTTTTAGCGGGATTGGGTAACCTTTTTGATCGTCTTTCTAATGTGAACGTTTCTCTTCTTTGTCCATTCGAATTTTGGTTTGACTGTGCTCATATATTCACATTTCGATTATTGCTATTAGAAAATAAATTCTATTTCTTTGTAACAGACTGTACTTATTATTATTATTATTATTATTATTATTATTATTATTATTATTATTATTATTATTTTAATTATAAACACTTGATTACCTGTTTTTCAAGATGACCCGTTAGAAATTATTATCCTATAACACCATTAGTTCAGAAAAACTTAACTTATAGCTCATTTAATATTTTGTAGCACCTTAAATTTATATATATTGTGGGAGATAATTTTATTGATCATTATGATTTGAAATGGAATTAGAAAACATTTTTAATTTTATTCTACTTAGAATGCTTTATCCATGTAAACTAGCGTTAACATGTATAAGCACATTTTTACATACTCGTTATTTAATGTTGTTATTCTGCGTTTTCCTGTTTTTGGTTTCCAGGTTTATTTAAGGAAAAAATATTCCATCCTTTAAGGACAATGACCTTTAATAAAGAAATCAGAAATTGTGGCGTTAATACTTAATTTATTTACTGCACACAATTTAAGGTTTTAGAAATAAACTAAAGATACGCATTTTTCTTTAAAAATAAATATAAAGCAATAACTGCGCTATACACCATACCTTTTCTTCAAATAATGTTAGACTGGAATTTATACCGTGCGATCAGTTTTGTTTTACCCCGTAGTGTTTTGCCTAAGGACGAGCGCACCGCTTGTTAGCTGGCCAGCCGGATGTCTGTGATAGCAGGAGGGTTAAACAATAACACAAACCAAACATACAACAATACACAAACAAATTTAAGAGGCGCATTGCTTACCAAATTATCAAACGAGATGTTAAAACTGTCCACCTTCATTCTCCATACATTTTTAGTGTCTTTTTGGAAAATTATTCATCACTCGCTGTAGTGTGTGTGGGAAAACCGAACAATTTCCTGATGAATATTATCTTTCAGTTCTTGTATGATATGCGGGTTTGTCTTGTTAATTTACTGCAGAGGCTGTTAAATTGGGGGACCGAGGGGGTTACAAATCCGTACTAATAACTTTGTTTTGTGGAAACACTTTGTGAGTTGCCGTTGTATTCGCAGTGTGACCAAAGTCCTTTTGCAAAAATGTATATTCCTGTCGGTCAATTCTCTGAAAAACATAGTTAGTATGGTATTCACATGAGTTAAAGAATCAAATGTATGCTCAAAAAAATTGATTTTATGATTCTTTCACCACTGAGTTAACAAGTATGAATCATACATAAAGATATGCTGTGCCGTTGTAAACACACTAAGTATAACACATATTACGAATACTGTCGAATTAAGAAACTTAACAACACAACACGCGCTCCCGGGAACAGCTGTGCTACGACTACGACAGTTAGCAAGGTCAACAAGTAAGCAAGCAGGCATGCTGACCCTTCGCGGTGCGGCAAACGAGTGGGGGGCTTGCTCATAGGAAGTAACCTGCGCCACTGGGGAAAGTTTCACTGATCGCACGATACCATTAAAAAGCAACAGATTCATAATCCGATATTGACGCAACAGCTAAAACTACATAACTTTAATATCTATTCAGCAAACTTTGGTAACAGAATCGAAGCTCAGTTTGTACTTTTAGAACTGAAATAACCGTACCATCTCTACTCTCTGGTCTGTGGGAATTTAAGATTACACTTTTCCAAAAGGTTCATCTTGAGTAACATTATTATTCTAAGAGTACACATATTATTTGATTGTCTAAAGTTGGTTGGATGTTGTTATTATGATGATTGAATTTCAGTCCATTTGGAAATGTTCGCCATTTTTTAAGCAGTTATTAATTCAGTGCTTTGTTTTTCTTGATTGATATTCCCATTCCTGTGTCTAGGCTTCACCGGTATTTTCAAGGTTCAGCAGCAGCAATATATGGTATCGATTGTGCTATTACAGAAAGGTATTTGTTATGCTTTAATAGAAAAGGGGCACAACGGTCTTAGAGTTGTCTGACTGGATTTCTTTGTTACATGAAACGTGGTGTGAAAGTAGCGCTTCTGTTCTATCTGGATGTGTAACAAACAAACTGATGCTTCGGTATGTGTGAAGAGAGCAAAGTAGTACTTGTGTTAACATCACGTTACTGCTTTTGGTATTCATTACTTATTTAGCAGATACTGATTGATTTAAAGGCTACAAAATTCTTTAGGTGAGTACTGATTAATTAAAACACAACATGTAAGTTCATTTAGAGGCAATTCTATGGAAGCATTACGGAAGGCACAGAAATTTTATGAAATGTTAACATACTACATATATATATATAGTCAAAATAACTGACGAAACATTAATAATATCGAAGTTGATGTTTACATTTTGATTTTGTTATACTGCAGATATATTTTGCAGCACTCAAACAGAGCTGCACTATTTTTTCGGGCGTAAAAATCCTAAGTATGGCTTCCTTCGGAAGGGAAGTAAAGCCGTAGGTCCCGTGTCGTACATTTACGGCAGAATAAAGAACCTCAAGCATGAAAAAAGAGACCTCTGAGCAAAATTTGTCGGCCGTTTCACGCCCTGAGTTGAATGGGACACTGATGACCTGAGATGTTAAAGAGCGTCCGTAAATAAACCTAATAATAAAAAAAGGACTGCACTGGACATTTATTTTTTAGCAAATAAATTTGAAGGAGAGCATTAAAGGTTTAATCTAGCCTACGAATAATTCTTTTTGTTAAATATGTATGAAGCAATGCTCAACAATTTTTCGTGGAAAATAAAATATTATGCACAGAAGTAAACAAAATATTTCACTCATATATTTCAGTTAATTTAGGTAGAAAATTGAAGTTAAAAGACGAAATGCACAAACATTGTAGAACCATATATATACAATTCAAATTGTATACATATCGAAAAACCAAGAATTGGTTCTTTACGATAAAAATAATGATAAGAAGTGAATTTCTTCAATTCGGTTACTACTAAGGGACTTTTTATACTGCTATGACGTATCATATATGTAAATGTGTTACCTATTCGTAGGCATTTTTCGCACAAATAAAAATTTTGCTTATGCCACGTACAACTGTTGCAGGAAAATGGAACATTATAGAGAACACTTATACAACCTGTAAATTATGAAAAAGCCAGAAAATTTCTACGCTCTTCTCTCAAAACCAGCTTCGTTTTTCGCATCATTACAGCGAAGTGAAGTCTGTCGTATTCTCTACCAAAATAATTTCCAATTCTATTAAATCGGGGAAAAAGTCATACAAGTTTTAGGCAGACATAAAATTGATGTGTTGTAATACAACATCCTAATACATGCATCTAGAAAACTCATCGGATTCTTTGATTTGTGCCTGGTTGATAGTTTGTTGAGCTTTAAACAAAAACAATAGAGTAAAGACATTATTATTATTATTATTATTATTATTATTATTATTATTATTATTATTATTATTATTATTATTAAGATAAGGTTGATTAGCAGCAGTCACTAGCAATAAGTAACCTCTGGCAGAAATTTTGCATAAACAGATCTGGTTCCTAAGATGCGGTTAACCGCCATATTGGTTCCCTCTCTAGCATAACTGTCCAAGTCACATATTGCAATATTATTAATTTGATAATGTTAGCAGCTCAGTGTCATGTGTTTTACAAAGCTTAATGTGGGCATTACACAGGGGCTGGCTCAGGGGTAACGTTTGGGACTCTCATTTGGGAGGTCGGTTCAAATCCCTTTGGCTTTTTCGAGGTTTCTCCTGATTGCTGATGAATGTTAGGATGGTTTCCGCAACTTTTCCGCTTTCCCATTTCATGCCGTTGATTCTGTTACAAGAAAACGGCCACGGGTGGCAGAGGTCGTTAAGGCGCGGACTCGTGAGCGGGAGGTCTGGGTTTCGAATTCCACCAGGATCGTCCTTCCTGACTGAGGTTTTTCCAGGATTTCCTCAGTCTTCATAACTGGCAAATGCCGGGGAAGTACCCTAAAACTTAGACTGGAACGTTTCCTTCCTTAAAAAAATCCTTTCCCAATATATCATTCCATGTATCATCAGTGTCCACGCCTGTGGTGCCTCAGTAGTGAAAACGGGCGTTAAACAAAATAAAAGAAAAAAATTGTTACAAGATCCAAAGTGCTAGGTGAGGTGGGTTGGTGTGTAACGATTACTTTCGATTTCAGAAGTTTTCTGCTCTGGCACGTGTTTTGTAGCATTTCTTTTAGAGGATTAAATGAATCGGACAGAGAATTCGCGCGTATCGGAGTGTTCATCTGGAAACATTGTTAGAGACTCCGTTTACAGCTGTGCCTCACCGTCCTTGGATCCTGGTCTTCTGGTGTCTCTTTCACCACATCTCTTCCTCCCGGAGGTGCCCCCATTGGGGGTGTAGGCACAAACAGCTAACTTTCGAGTCAGTACCGAAATATCCTCCTCCGACCATACCAACCCAATTCAATGCAATGTGCGCATTGAACAGCCTCTCAATCACACAGAACTCATTGCTTTTCAACTGTTTAATGAAAGCCGAAATAGTTATCATTTGTGTTTATAAAACAAAGCAATGTGCTGAAACAATCTAATCAGGATATCACGTTTTTGTCCATACTATGCATATCTGCCATAGAAGCTACTGGAAAAATAAGCAGCACTTTTTGTCAGGTTAATTATTGATGTAAAACATTAAACATTTTGAAAGCCAAGAAGGTTGTATATAGTTAGTATTAGAGGAAAGGAAGGGAATATGTGACAGAATAATGTGCATGTATTCACATTATTACCCCTATGAAATATAAGAACAATAAAAAGAAAATATCACATTCTGAATAATAAATTACATTAATCTTGTAATTTATGTTGCATTATATATATATATATATATATATATATATATATATATATATATATATATATAATGCAGCTATTTTAACAAGAACTAGAGAAGCGCAAATAGGTAAAGCTCTTAAAAAGTAACTCGCACACACACATATATATATCGCAATATTTTGAACCGCTTGTGTTTTTCTTCAAAGCCCGAAAACTTACTACTATGCACTTATTACAATTAGCCTAAACCTAAGGGCTATGTTTAAAATATCGTTTTCTTTTACGTTTCAGGGTCTCGGTTTGAAATGCAAGAGCCAACTGCAGTGATACTTTTTCCAGTCAACTTATTGAGCCCTCATCTAATATGAAGTCTTGGGTACTTTTGCATGCAGTTCAACAGACATCATTTCATTAATATTGAATTAAAATCACAGCGTTCAACATTAACGTAACTGATTATTCAGAATTTTCCATTTTCTTTCTTTTATTCCGTTTATTTCACATTGGCAATAATATGAATGCACGCATATTATTCTCTCACTTATTTCCTTCCTTCCCTCAAACGCTAACTTTTTCTATGTTTCTCTAATTTCGCTTTATGTGTTCATCGCCTTTATTTTAACCCTGTTCACTAGAGCAATAGAAAATTCACTCTGATATGTTTGTAGTAGCTTTATTAGTGGAATGTGTTTGATTCCAAACTTTGTGGGGAAAGTCTACTGCCCAGTCACCTTGCTTTAACTGCTGCTTTTACGTAAAATTAGTTTTTCCCAATGTAGTATTATGCATGCTCTTATCTGCAATATAGTTTGCAATATGAACAGTTTTACACTATAGATGAATGCATAGGTTTCTACAGTCAGAGATAATTGTAAACTATTCTTTCTGTGAGAGGCGAGTCTTAACGCTTGTTTTTACCTTTTGCATAATACACTCAGGGGAAAAAAACTTTATATTTCATTATTTTTTATTCTTAAGTATTTTAAAACGAAAGAAAATTCATTAAATTGTTTTATTAAATTACAATACAATTACAATATATAAAAGAAAACTTAACTCTGGCAAAAAGCTACGAAGGACATAAAACAATGACAATTGTTTTAACTGTGAGTACATTTTTCCGTGCTTGAAACAGCATGGGTCTCACTCATGTCTGGCTTAAATGGTTGTATTTATACGTCTTGGCATGCTTTCGATCAGGTTAGCTATGGCTTCTTCAGGAATATGCTCCCATTCTTCAAGAAGTTTTCGCCTCGACTCTTGTAAAGTTTCTGACAGCGGTAGTCTTGTCTTCCAGCGTGTCCCACACGTGTTCAAGCGGATTCATGTCAGGCTCCTTGCTGGCCATGGTAAAACATGGGCTCCCACTTCTTGGAGATAATCTCTGGTCATGTGAGCAATATTCGGGCGTGCATTGTCGTGCAATAAAAGAAAATTATCGCCTGTAAATGGGCCAAATTGTACAACATGATTAGTCAAACATTCATTAATGTACTGTTAGACTCCCGTTTTCTACCAACATTAACTCAGTACGAGCATTCATAGATACCCCTGTCCAAACCATCACTCCACCGCCTCCAAATGGCAACTTTTCCGAAATGCAGCATTGTGCAAATCGTTCTCCCCTCCTTCTCCAAACTCTTTCACGTCCATCAAGTGAGCGCAGATTGAAACAGGACTCTCTGTGAACATAACACAGCTGTATTGTTCATTTCTCCCATCCCTATGATCATTTGCAAAACGTAATCGTTCGACACGGTGCATTCTGAGCAAACTGGGACCAGTTGCAGGTATTCTTGATATCAGTTACTTGCTTTCAGCCTTCTTCTATTCTTTTTGGCCAAAATCGGGCGTCCGTGCACGTTATCAACTTGCTGGGTTACAGTCATGGCTGGCAAATTGCGTTCCCTAAGAACTGTTAACACTCTGTGCCGGTTTTTATTTTGATTTGTAGCTCTCGGACGACCCAATCCTGATCTTCTGGTGTATTCTGGCATCTTTCTAAACCGTTTTAAGGCATTGTGGACTGTGCTTCTTGCCATATTTATTACATTTGCAATGTAACCTGCACTGCGTTCATCATTGTTTAGGGCTACAGCTCTAGCCACATCTTCAGGTCGAATTTTTTAAGGTGAAATGTGACAACCATACTTACATTTACAACATGTAAAAGTAAAGAAATAATGGCAATGAAGCACAAAATGGTTAAATGGTTAAAACACAAATGGCAAATTTTCGGTATTTGAGAATATACACACATAATTGGAATGTTCGGCTACAATGCCTTGTTTATAAAACAAAACACATTCAACATTATATCTCCATAACAACAAATATGTACCATAATATTTTATGATAAGCAAATACATTGCAATATATAACCAATTATAAAAGTTTCTGTTTTGTTTTTTTTTTGTCACTGAGTGTATTTGAATTTTATGAAACAACCCACATAAATGTTCAAAATTATTTACTTTGTTCAACGTCATTATAACTAACTTTACTACTTTTTATTTTCAAGCAGCTCGGATTTATTGTAAATCCTGAGAATAAAGTGTGTATATTTTCATAAAATATTACTACTACTAGTAGTACTACTAATAATAATATGATTCATACAACCAACCAATAATATTTTATTACCATAACCATTTCAACATTAACAAAAACATTTCAAACTATGTTGATTCGCACAAATATTATTCCAGTGTAAATGAAAATTCTATCTTGAGCGTCAGAAGAATAAGCAATTGTAGACTTGACGCAAACACAGTGCAAGTTAGACACACAATCCTCTTTAATTCTGCATTGGTGTTCTGTATCAAAAGGAGATAATTATATAATTAGTTTATGCTTCTAGGGAAGGGCGATGGTGAGAGGCCTACGAGTTAGTGTGCACAGACTCCAGGTTAGGTTTATACAACCGAAACCCCCCACAGTGCTTTTTTCTATAACAGACTAAGTGAATTTTGGCCAGTCTGGACACAGAGCGAAGAAAAATCCTCCTGTCGTTTCCGGGATTGAACCCCGGATCTTTCAGTCTGTAATCAGAATCCTTACTACCTGAGCTACTACTTTATAGTAAATGCAGATTATTTTGAATATTACTACTGAGTTGTTGCTTTCTCTAGTTTTTCTTACCTGTACGTAAAAATTATTAAAACTTTATCTGCAATATGACTGAACTTATTACTGGCGATGTAACGTTCAAAAACCTTGGCATGTCATAAACTTAATAATTTTATGCAGAATAAAGTGTATCTCATTTACTGTTCAGTTGTAATATGCACTATATTCAAATATGTCATTTTAGAATACATTTAACATCTAATATAAATTACTTAAAACACACTAATTTATATATTTTGTAAACATTAGTACACCTTATTCTTTGAGAAAAACCTTAATAAATTTTTGAAATACTGAAGCACAAATCAAAATTTAATAAATGTTAGTTCTTTTTCGACCGACAAGGGTGGCCGAGATCGCCTGTCTGACTAGCGGTTTTTTTTTTTTTTTTGGTTAAGGTTTTCTTCAGTTCTAATAAATGACAAATACCGGGAAAGTACTCTAAACTTAGGTCTGACGCTTTCTCAAGCTATTATTTTGTCTCAATATATATGAATGCACAATAACAGTACATTAATGTGCCATCAAAAGCTATGAAAGTTTACGTAATTAAATGAAATGACGAATTAGTGTTTATGATGTCACTTCTCACTTGCTTCCGTTCGATATTCTGCAAAGCAGCTCCTCCGCTATTTTCTACATTAAGGAATACCTTACAGGGTCTTCATAAGATCAGTTTTTACTGTGAAAAGTAAACTCTATAGTGTATGGCTACCACAACTAACAGCATTTGAAAGCGTTGGCTGAGGGCGAAGACATATCGGGCCATTGTTCCTTAAGTCTATGCACGGGGTACAGAGACCCCCAGTCACCTCCGACCTTCAGTTTTCGATAATATGAATATGAGCTGTACAATTGACAAGAGAAATTCTACATATACCTACGAGTAAAGCACAAAAAAGAAGAGCAAGGAGGATAAGTGAAAGTGCTGCACAATTATCTGTTGATTAAGTGCGTTTACCTTTCACTATTCTGTCTAAACAATACAAGATTCTGTTTTGTGTTTAATAAGCTGTGATTTCATACCAAACCTTAATTATACTGAAAACTAGTCCTATGATACTCAAATATAGCTTTAAAACATCAACCTATATTTCAGTGAGCTTTAGACTGCAAATGAAACCTTTTCCGACTAAGCTCTATTTGCATATATAAATGCAGGTCTGGAAACAAAAGTATAATGATCATATGAGGACGTTTAGCTGTTCAACACACTCAGAATCACTAGTTCACTGCGAATACGATGTTGTCAAGTAGTGACCGCCCTAAAGCGATGCTTTGTGAAAGTGAGCAGCGTGTATGGGCTAAAACTGAGATGACATGTGGCAGCAGTCTCCGAGAAGCCTGAGACAATAAATATTGCCATATCTGAAGGTATCATACTTCTATATATTTTATAAGTTTATTTATATTTAGTTAAACAATGTAATTTGTCAATATGCTTTTTAACTCATTAATAAGCTCTAATAAGAGGAAATACTTTTGAAATGTATCCCTTAGCGTTCAAAAATTGCTTAGTAATTTATAAAAGGAGTCGCGCAAATGATACACAGTTACTATATATCCTTTCAATACCTTAGCTGGAAACGGCCTTACTTGCAAAGGAACTGCCAGGCAACCTTATCTCAAACTTCACACATCGTTAGGCATTGATATATATATATATATATATATATGTGTGTGTGCAAAACATTAGCTGCTCATATGAAATAAAGAGATGCGATATTTAAGCTTGAATAAAAGGTGGGTCCATGGAAGATGGCGGTTCACCTGCTGTCGCAAGGTACGCTCTCTCCTAACACTTAGTCAGTGAGCACTCAGCCTGCATGAGGATGCCTCATGACTCTATTCCTTGTGGACATCCCTAGATACCGCTAAGGTTAGTGGTCCATAACAGCGGAGATTTTCTTTACCTTTGGACCCTCTCTCGCAGTCGCGGGCACCTAACATTTAACTAAAAGTTTAAAACCTTAAATTTACATCCTATAGATGTTAATGTTGCTCATCGTTGGTTTACAAAATATAAATACGTAAACAAAGAAGCAAATAAACATGTTTCAATATTTGCCTTTTTATCGTTTATAAACGCACAAAACATTAATATTAATAGTAACTAAGAAAACACGATGACACAATACGAGTATTACTAGATCATTTTAATTCTTGAATGAGAGAAATAATGCTGAATTTCACTTACAAGTTTTGATATATCAAACTTAATATGGTATAAATTATATTATGAACTCTGGTTCTACCATAAATACTAGAAAATAATTGATATATCAAACTCAATATGAAATATAATATATTATGAGCGCTGGTTCTGCAACGAATACTGGAAAATTCTTGATATATCAAACTCAATATGAAATATAATATATTATGAGCGCTGGTTCTGCAACAAATACTGGAAAATTCTTGATATATCAAACTTAATATGAAATATAATATATTATGAGCGCTGGTTCTGCAACGAATACTGGAAAATACTTGATATATCAAACTTAATATGAAATATACATATTATGATCTGATTCTACAACAAATACTAGAAAAGTCTTGATATATCAAACTCAATATGAAATATAATATATTATGAGCGCTGGTTCTGCAACGTATACTGGAAAATACTTGATATATCAAACTTAATATGAAATATAATATATTATGATCTGATTCTACAACAAATACTAGAAAAGTCTTGATATATCAAACTTAATATAAAATAAATTATATTATGAACTCTGGTTCTACCATAAATACTAGAAAATTCTTGATATATCAAACTCAATATGAAATATAATATATTATGATCTGATTCTACAACAAATACTAGAAAAGTCTTGATATATCAAACTTAATATGAAATAAATTATATTATGAACTCTGGTTCTACCATAAATACTAGAAAATACTTGATATATCAAACTCAATATGAAATATAATATATTATGAGCGCTGGTTCTGCAACGAATACTGGAAAATTCTTGATATATCAAACTTAATATGAAATATAATATATTATGAGCTCTGATTCTACAACAAATGCTAGAAAGTCTTGATATATCAAACTTAATATGAGATATAATATATTATGAGCTCTGATTCTACAACAAATGCTAGAAAAGTCTTGATATATCAAACTTAATATGAAATATAATATATTATGAGCTCTGATTCTACAACAAATGCTAGAAAAGTCTTGATATATCAAACTTAATATGAAATATAATATATTATGAGCTCTGATTCTACAACAAATGCTAGAAAAGTCTTGATATATCAAACTTAATATGAGATATAATATATTATGAGCTCTGATTCTACAACAAATACTAGAAAAGTCTTGATATATCAAACTTAATATGAGATAAATTATATCATGAACTCTGGTTCTACCATAAATACTAGAAAATACTTGATATATCAAACTCAATATGAAATACAATATATTATGAACGCTGGTTCTACAAAAAATACTGGAAAATTCTTGATATATCAAACTTAATATGAAATATAATATATTATGAGCTCTGATTCTTCAATAAAAGCCAGAAAAATGAGTACAAATAATGATTTTTACGAAAGGCACAAATTATGCCAAGGCCTTCTTTGTTAGTTGGAGAAAATGTGAGGTTAAGAGAAACAGGCGAGCTCCAGATACTCAATTAGATGCCGAAAGATGCATGTTCTTGCTAGAGAAACTAAGACGGTACATAGGAGTATTTCACGTTTTCGGCTAACCTACTTGAAAGCTCCCTCCGGAACAAACATTCGCCTTTAGTTTAATTCTGATTTACTTTGTCTCATTAAATAAATATTGTACATTTGTATCAGTTTTCTTTTTTTGTAATTCATAAATGCTGTTGATGAACTCTTTAAGCTCAACAGGCCGCAGGCTTGAAAACCGCTGGTGTATAGAGTTTGCATTCTAGCCTCAGTTATGGCTGAATTCTATTACTAGTCTGTTGAGCTCTGAAGCGTAATAGGCGCTGACTGTATATTCTCTCCATTGCATCAGTGTCTTGTGTGGTACTTAACACAAATAGGCTCTTAAGTGTCCTTAAGCAAGCACATAATAATTAGCAGTTTTGTAGATCTTTATGGCTAATACTGGTTATAATATAAACACTTAGTCTTGAGTTTTCTTGGTGAGATTTTCTTCGGAGCTTTCTGATTTTATAAGGTAAATGACAAACAATCCCAGGCACAAAAGATTTCTGGACTCACGAGTAATTCTTGTCGTATTGATTTCAATGATCGTCCCCAAGTCTGGCTACTTACATGGAACCTTTAAAGCTAAAGAGAAAGTTGGTGGAACACAAACACAACGTACCAAATGGGAGGTTGGATCTCACGACATTGCACCTAATGGTTATGATGTGCTAGCTTCGCATCGCTTATTGCTAAGCACATGGTTCGCTCTTGCTCTTAGAATGGGGAAATGTAAATGGTGTTATGTATGGCTCGGTGTTCCGTGACTACTGCAGGTATTATTGCCCTGGTGTTGTAAGGAAGCTAGAAGCTGCCGCTAATGCCGTGCTCTCGATCGCCATGTCCGAGTTATTTGTGTGCTCGTCCGTGCGAGTCGGTCCATATACCGTGGCCCAGCCCCGAGGCCTTCCATTTATTCCTCCTTGGATATTACTGCAGTAGCAGGCCTCGGAAAAACGTGTGAGGACGGAGTTGCTGCTGCTGCTGCCACTTCAATTACCAGCCGGCCGACAGAGCCGTGTTCATGTTGCAGCAGAAAAAAGCAACGGTTGATCGCCTATTGTGTAAATGGACTCGCTGTTGTAATGTAGAATATTGCTTTCTTCTCAACAAGCGAGCTGTATTTACTTGTTACGCGAATGCTTTTCTCTGTTTTTTATCATTTAATTTGGAATACCGAAATATGTACTTCTGTAATTTTTAAGTGATCGCATAGCATGTCCCCCCTCCACTTTATTCTAAAACATGGCTTCTAGTGAAGCATCTGAAACTATTTAGTTGTGTCACCGCCCTATTGTGGGAACTCTACTTCATGCTCCTAGCAATAATCCTCTTAGCATTGCTGTCCCAAATTGATGCAATCCACTGCAGCCGATGTCGATGGGTTTTCTTTCGGAACGAAGCGGAAGACCTGCTGCGGCGCAACGAATCTCCTCTGAGGCTTCCTTGCCTGCTTGAGGAACGCCGGAGTTTTCATTGCCACCGCTGAAGCAACTTTTACTTAAATGAGTTAGCATAACAACGGCAGGTGTAAGGTGAAAGACATCTTAATAATCACTATGAAGACACATTTGCCTGCAAATAAAGAAACAAAGCATTTCAAAGCAAATAAAGCTAATTACTTCAAATTAACATTTTTTGAATAAAGTACTTGGTCATTTAGAAAAAACTTTGAAAATAGCATTTTGAATTCAGCGGACGCAAAGGTAAGAGCATTATGTTGATACAGGCACGTCTCCTTATTTTAATTACAAGCTAACTGAAATGCAGAGTGTGCACGCTTATAAACTGGGACTCAGCATGGTGTTAAAAGAATTGAACCCCAACTCTATATTGCAAATATTTATGAAAAAATTTCATTTTGGAGCGTATTGGCGATGCAAAATATGTACGCAAAGTTCTGCTTAGAACAAAAGATAACCTGGCTGCACTAGAGCTGCAGCGGGTGGACGAGGCAACACAAGGGGTTGGCAGAAACACTAGAGTGGCAGTATAGCACATTCTAATGCTCTGAAAAGCTTTATACCGGCTCATGTCACGAAAAGAGATGTTTGAATTGCCTGGCTTCATTTTCAACACTTTTCTGCCATCTCTTTACGAAATTATTTACAACTCTTCCTAAATCCTTTTGAAAAATGAATTTAACATCTTCACGGATGTTATCCTTTAGTTGTAGTTGATTTACTTTTTAAGAATGCTCTTTAACTTCTTTGGTTATTAACGTCCCATTCAATACACGGAGTGAGATGGTCGATAAATTTTGCTCAGAGGGACTTTTCTTTCAGACTGAGGTTCATTTACGTGCCATAAATCTATGACACCATACCCACGGCTTTACTTCTCAAAAGAACACGAACTTCACCGGATTTGAGCCCATAATCTTAGGTCTATCAGGCAAGTGTTACCACTATCTAATCAGGATCGACTGAATAGTTCTGCAATTTGGAACTCAATCGCCTGAGAATATCTCTTCAAATAATCTTCTGATAACACGAGCCCACTCGGTACGAACATAAACATTGTTGTGAAATAGAACAACTAGGCCTAATATTTGCCATTCCTAGCACATTTTACTACACCATGTCGATTAGACATGAGTTGTTGTTTCTTTTACTGTTCAACAGACAATGATTAAGTGGCGTGGGGCTCAAACGTAGAAGTTCGGCAAACCCCGCCCTCTCGCCCCGACTTGTGTGGCGAGCGATGACTTATCGGCCAATGCAGTCACCCGCCTCCTTATAGATCACCAGATGATTATATCACCCGACACAAAACAAACTCTACAGTTTACAACAATAAATTATCAATACTATAGGACGAATATTGGTAACTAGCAAAAAACTGAGTGAAGAATGAAGCTACACCTTAATTTTGATAAATCGATGGACGAAAATAAGATTTATCATAGGACAAAAATTACCACGATGATAAGCCAAGGAATATATATATATATATATATATGGTTGGCTTCGACCAGGGCCCTGTTCCACAAAAGTATGTGAATGGAATGTGTATGGAATTGTAACTTGTAGCTATTAGTAGAATTCGATTCCATGAAGTCTTCTGCTACACTTGTACTTTATAACTTCATTCTTACGTGTGTTCAACTGATATCTTTTAGTTTTGTCCCACATACATGTTAATATTGATCCTACACTTGTAATTTGTATAGATTTCTCTTCAAGTGTAGAAACATTGGTAACTACAAATATTAGTGCAAGTTTTAATAGCTTTTAAATAATTTTTGGCATCATCTGACCTAAACATGTGAAATAAAGGCCAAGGTGTTGATTATGATGACAGTACGAACGTGTATAAAGAAAGAATAATTCAGTATTTTAGTGTAATAAAAAGTTAGGTTAAGTGCAATTAAACTACGGTTTATGATTAATATTGGCCTTTCCATTTCCAAATGCATATTTCAGTTCAGAATCTAGTTTGCTTTTTTAAGATTCTTGCCACATGCCTCTAAATTTTTTTACTTTTTACTTTACTTTTACTTATGATGAAAATGTGATTGCCAAACAATATAAAAATTTGCATAAATTTAAAAGAACAAATGGACAATAAAATAAACGACCGAAGCGCAATCGGGAAGTTCTATTCTTCTACCATCTCTCGACAATTGAAATCAACACTGCTCGTTGTCTCAAAGAGAACTGTTGCACCTGAATATTGATGAATGCAAAATAAAAATGTTAAATAATCATTATTTCTGAGAAAAAATTCGACTCATTTAGCAGGAATGGCAATAATCTGCCCTATGTGTTCAAAAATACTATTTTATTATTAAGAGGTGGACATAACCTAATCCATAGTATGATGATATGTGGCAAACAGCTATTCCTCTTAATCTTATGTGACACCACTTTTAACTTTTTTACCAATACTTTACAAGTGTTGTACATTCAAGTTAAAAGCTCATACTCTACAAGGACTTGCACTAATACACGGGCAATGTGTTAGACAGTACTTTTGTAGAACAGAGACCAGGAATAAGAAAAAGAGATATTTCTTCCATCAAAGAAGGAAGGAATTAAAAAAATACGAGGTAAGAGAGTTGAAAGCTAGCGATGGAATGGATGTTTAGCAGTTAGATGATATTTTCAATATTGCAGTAATTAAATTATTTATTGTTTTAAATATGCGTCTTTGGAATGTTCCCAGGTATGCTTTTCTAAGTGTGGTGGTATTCATATCTTAAGATACAGCTCTTTCTTTTCTTTCTTTGTGTTTTAACAGTGTATTTCCGGTTGTGTAATCACCTTCGGAGCCACTAACGAGATTCATTTTGAGCTTATAATTGATCTTGTAGGTCTTCCACATATTTAGCTATAAACGCCTTTCTGTAAGATATCTGCAAGTAGAATGACGGGTATTCAAAATTAATAAATTAATCCAATGCAGGAATGCACCCAATTAATCTTCATTTGGAACGAAGAAATATGTATAAGTAACTGCTCCTGACAAACTCTAGGTACGCGCACCTTAATTATCCTTGGCTTTACGTACTTATTGAGGGCACGAAACAACTGTACTACATATTGAAACCGGTAATTCGATTCCGAGTAATGGGTTTGTGTTCGCCGGACTCTTATATGGCAACACTATGAGAACCATGAGAATTTCATGGGCACAATGGTATTATGAGTTTAGGGGACTCAGTGCTCTATTCGCGAATGTGCGAAAACTTCGGCCAGTGTAAATTCAAAATTCCAGGGTACTCGTGTAGCACTATCAGCTACCGAATACTCACTTCAAGTATTCATTAATTTTGGAAATATATTATTTTAAAACATAAAACTTGAATTTATGTTTCAAGAAATAAAACAAAGACAAACTTTTAGGTAGTAAACAATGATAATAAATGCCACCTACACCCATCCCAAAGTAAACAAAGATGAAAGGGACCAAATACAACTTCAGATAGTAGAGTAGCAAACAATTATTAAAATTAATTCCTATACTTAATATTAATGGGGAAACTAACTGATTTTTTTAAGTATTAAGAAATGCATTAGGTATTTTCTTAACAGAACGCACAGAAAAGAAGCAATACAAGAAGAAAAAATTACAAAATGAAAAACATAGAATGGAAAATTTGAGAGGCCATAAAATGACTTATTAGTCCTTTGTCATTTTAATTGTGATTATTTTATAAGATTTTTAGCATTTCACTTCAAAAGTTAATGGCATAAACATTTAAGAAGATAAACGAACAAATTAATAGATTAGCTAGCTTCTAAAGCTATGGTGTATTTTCAACTGTAAAGTTTTGTTTAATGGCGAGGGAGAATTTCACAAAATAGTAGTAGAGCAGCTTGCCCTTATCGACAATCAATTTCACTCGCCCACAATGTGTATCAAATAGCACATATATTACCGTAGATATCTATTTTAATTTACTTTCATATAATATGAAGGTAGAATATAAAATAAATAAAATAAAAATAAGTAAAATAACTGGAATTAGGGATGCTTAAACAGTTATATCCATCGCTATGTAAATATTGATTCGTCATTATGATAGAGTTCCAAAATGAAATGAGGAGTATGATATTAAATGAAAGATGAATTATGAACTGACAGTTTTTTCACAATAACGTTGAAATAATATGTCCTTAAAGTTACCCACATGGCAGATTAAAACTTTAAATGAAAATTATTTGTATCGAAAAGTTAATGCATAAGCTTTGCTCTGTTTGTTGAGTTTCAACATCAAAAGTAAATTTCAAGCACGTTCTTCCCTCTCACACGTTCTATAACAAGTGAAAGAGGACTGGAATAGGGTCTATTTACTAACTGGATATAGAATACACGTACTTCCATCAACGGTATATCCTGTAAACAAATTTGTCATTTTTCTAAGCTTTCTTAGACACTGAGCACGAGTTCATTATAGTCTGAAATGGCAAGGACTATGGTTATCAATCTTTATAGCACAGTTGATACCTTATAATATAAATAATATAAAGAAGCAGCACTTTGCTTGACACCGTATTAAATTCTTATTATAAAGACACTGTCTAGGGCGAGAAACTAGTTTTAGCGATAACTGTTCAAACCTGTGTTTCATTGAATTACTTTAGTCATTTCGACTGCACACTCTGTTTCATCTTGTAAACTACACAATTATGTATTGGAGAAACATTTTTATTATATCACCAAGAGTAATGAAATACAGCTAAAAGACATTCCTCAGAGAAATAAATTGATCCATGGATAGGTGAGTTGAGATCAAGAGTAAAAAACACAATCCTGGATATACCTACTTTCTTTTTCAAAATGAAAAAATTTGAAAACTTTGTAAAGAGCTTCCGCTTTTCCTTACATGATACTTTAGGCACCAAGTGTAATGATAGTAGCTAATTTGCTCATTATACCTTGCCACAAGAGATTTTCATATATACAGACACACTTTGCTGCCAGGAATTGGACATTTTTATAGGTTGTTGGACAATAAAAACGTATAGAGGAAACTTGCACGAGATCTTGAATACCTATATCTTGCAAATAAATTATTACATAGTACATTCATGCCCTGACGAAAGCATCAATTTATTGCAATAATGTTCTTAATTTTAATACAGACTATTAAATAGGAACAGTTTATATGTTAACCCGTTATTGCCCAACGTATGATATTTCATACTTAAAACCGAGTTAACAATTACAATTAATATGTTTGTATTGTTGCTTAATGTTCCGTTAGGGGACTCTAGAAAGATTTCTCCACGTACTATTTGTTAGTTACAGCTCATTTTCTGTAACAATGAGGACGTGAGTGGAAGTCAAAGTCTATGCAGCTCTATGAATAGAAAATAATGAACAATCTGTAAGTGTTTATTTCATTTGTAAAATTCAGCTTTATGATGTATAGCCATTTTTTGGTGCAGTAAAGACTTTGTAAGGAATTAAATTATATAAATATTCAATAAAGGTATTTATTTTTTGCCGTTTACAATCCCAGATATATTGACATACACATTGGGCATTCACAGTTGAAATTTTGTTACTTTCAGATACAATGCTGCAACAGCTGCAGAGAAATTCTGAATATCTTTGAAAGGAAGGTGATAATAGGTTTGATTTTTTAAAATCAGACGATAATGAGGTAGTGCTGTTGCTTTTGATGCAAAAGATAACGATGTGGGTGATGCACCAATGATAACGACCAACAAGCTACAGTATGAGATATTGAGAAGGGAATACTGGAATAAGATACTAAATCTGTTATAAACTTGAATGGGTTTGGTGAGAAAAATAGTTCAGTTCCTGATATAACAAAAGAAATTAATGTTTAAACATTCAAACACAAAGAACAAAATTTATCGTGCTTTCAATTCACAAATCTAAGTGAAAATTCACAATACTAATCTAAGTCATGTCAAAGACCGCAAAAAAGATTTTGAAAATAGAAGGAAAGTAAATTTGAATACATCCTTTCTGTTTGTAATACTGAAACAAACATTAATGCATTAAAAATAAAAATTATCAGTAAGAAATGATACTGGCCACATACAAGGATTTACACTAATGGTGCAGTAGTCAAAGCCTGTTACATGAAAATAATTGTTAAGGATGTCAGTTTATTAGACTTAACACCTCTTCTTCATGGTACAGACATTTTCGGTCCACGTAGAGTGCATTCCAACATTACATCGAAGGTGAGGGATATAGCTTATGATTTCATTTGTTTAGTACTATACATTACTTAATGTTTGTAACAAGTTATGATAATCATAATCATCTAACACATGCGACTGATGGTACTCAGAGTCATTCTGCAGTGTCCAAGTTCCAAGCATTGAATGCAACGTTGGTCAATATGCGATGTGCAGTGCCTGAAACTTATGATCGACATTAACTACACTTTTTTGTATTTAAATATGCCCTCAGTATAATTTTGGCATTTAATTCTTCTTTAAAATATAATTAGTTAGGGTAGATGATTTAAATTCTCAAAGAAAAGAGTGTGTTCTATTTTATTTTTACTTCTTAGTGCCCAGCGTATGAATTATGTGTTAAAAATGATTTGAGGAGGGCTAAATACCTTTTCTGCTTGCTTATATAATTCTAAGCTGTAAATGAAAAGAAAAATGCACATAAAAACTGATTTTTTGAGGGCATAGTGGGTTAAAACATATTACCGATTTTCATTCCAATGCGCAATTTTAAATAATTTAGCAGCAATATATATGTATATATATATTGCGGTATATATTAAGTATATACCGCCACGGGTGGCCGAGGTCGTTAAGACAAGGATTCGTGAGCGGGGGGTCTGGGGTTCGAATCCCGCCAGGACCGTCCTCCCTGACGGGTTTTTTTTCAGCTTTTCCTTAGTCCTTATAAATGGCAAATGCCGGGAAGATATCCTAAACTTAGGCCTGGAATGTTTCCTTCCTTAAAAAATATCCTTTCCCAGTTTATCATTTCATCTCATGTATCATCAGTGTCCACCGTTCGCCTATGGTGCCTCAGTAGTAAAACGGCGTTAAACACTTCTAACAAAAAATAAACAAATAAATAAATAAAAAATAAAAATAAAAAAGTAAAATAAAAGAAATAATAAGTATATTAAACATTCATCTAGGCTCATTACACTATATATTAGTTTTATTTGTACTTATACCCTTTTTCTTGTGATAGTTAACAGATACCTAAGATTGCAGCTCCTTGTATCATTGTGTGAATTTATTTAACAATGATTGAGTGAATGTAAGGTCCTTGCAGCCTATAAAAGAAACTGTAGCACTAATGGGTAATTTCCTTTTATAATTAGTGGGTTCTGCTGGGTAGTGGTAGCCATACTTGCCGTGTAGTCCCCAGATCGCGGGTTCAATCCCGGCTAGAGTCGATTTTTTTTTCGGGTGTAAAAATTCTAAATGGCTTCCTTCTGAAGTCATGGGTCCTTGTCGTAGATTTACGGCACGAAAAGGAACCTCAAGCCTGAAAGAAGAGGCCTCTGATCAAAATTTGTCGGCCGTTTCACACCCTGAATTGAATTGGACGCTGATGATCTGATATGTTATAGAGCGTCTATATATATAAAGCAACAACTTTTATAATTCATCATTGTTGTTTTCAGTATCCTCAGCTTGCATATTGCAGAGTACCGTGTAGTATTCAATGTCATTTACCTAAAAAGATCAGTTATTTAGAAAACAAAGCACAGCCTCTAAAAGGTTAACAATGTATCCTTGCTAGACTTTTCGGTTCAGTTGATGCTCAAACTCTGAGAGCATCGGAAAACCAAAGTTAAATTACCGTGTCCCGATCTTGGGCAGTAAGTGAGAAAGGATATCAGCAAAACAACTGAAGTCACTTAGGAACCTGTGTTGTATCTATTGTAATACGTTTTTTCCCTCACCCACTAATGTGAATGAGTTGGATTCTCATTGTTTTCCATGCGTGTCTTTTGTGTAACGTGAACAAACTTTTTCTATCAGAATGATTTTCCGAATTTATTTTAAACAAATGTCGATGGCAAAAAAGGCACTTGGTCTGAAATTAACCAATTTTAATGAGCTGTAGATATGCAGAGGTTAAACAGACATAACGAGCACATTGTGTATTGTTATAGAGATGAGGTATTCATTTGGAGTCTAAACCACCATTAGAAATAAATCTGCTCAATTTCTCATTTCTGAAAACCGGAACATGGATTTGCACCGTGTTGATGAACGCTGTTGAGGCGATGTCCGTCACGTATTTATAGAGATAATTGCAAGATTTTCCTAGATGTAATTATATCGGTGGAGGTTGTGGCTCAGTGACGGGTACACTCTCAGGAAATGACTTCCTCAGCCAGATAAGTGTGACGAGGACATGTAACAGGGGCGATCGATAAGGGTGAGTTACTGCTGTAATGGGAAGCACAACTTCGGGAGTAATCAAGTGATGGGAAGAACACAAATCAACTGTGACGAAGAAATGAGAGAAAAGGAACATGTACAACGAATTTCGTTAAAGCAAATTCGACGAAGCGTAATCATTTTTAGTGAAACACTGACATTTTCCTCTTCGAGACAGGAGAGGAATTAAGAGCATGTTCATCTCGCAGATGTTGTGCTTGTTGACGCGAGTTTACAAACATTTAAGGAATATGCGTGTAACTTTCAGCGGCTGGCTCCAGTTTTATGAAACAGAATATGCTTCTTTGTGTTATGAAAAATGAAAGAAATAGTTGACTACAAAAGAATATTCAAGGAATTCTTTATAAATCCTTAAATTGAAATTAAATTATATATGCGTTTCAACTATAAATCTTGATAGAAATGATTATATATTTTGCCAAATCGTCATAAAATAAGTCAGGAAATTTCTGATTACTTTTGTTGATAAACGTTCAAATAAAAGCTATCTTTGGCAATAATAAGTAAGTACATCTGTCTAGTGGGGAATCAAAGATAATGAGACATTGAATTATTGTTTTGTTGCTTTAATCATTTAAGATTATTTTCAGTTGTGCAATAATAAATACAGAGCAAGAGTAATGTAATGATGAAGTGATAAAATGTAGGAAATGAAGTGAAAAAATCTATAAGAATACAAGCAACACAATTTTAAAGAATATTCTGCACCAGATGATTGAAAAGAGAGGAGGGATAAAAGCCGGAAGGATGTGTGGCGGCGCCAAGTCTCCTTCCTATGCCGCCGGAAGTTTTGTGATAGACTGACCAAGTTTGCTATGTGCACCCCTGGGGCTAGCAGGTAGTTCGTGGAAACGACACATCGTGGCGCCGGTTCATCTCAATTACAGGCCTCACAGTGGCGGCCCGGCGTCCCTCTCAAACTGTCCACAATTAGAGGCTCATTAAGGTGTTTGCTCGCAAGATGCATGAAGCAGGTCGACGGACATCCGGCTCATTGGCTGTAAGTTATTGAGCTAGAAGTTTCAATTGGAAAGAGCTACACGAGTGCTAGACACCTTAAACCTCTCCGGATAATCGGAAATTGTCAGTCCATACCATAAAACAAACAGCCGAGGATATTGCGTTAATTTGATTAGTAAAATTATTAAATAAACAAGTAAATAAATTAATCATTCTTGGGAGCTAGTCGTTTCACTTCGTTATTAAATACAGCTAGAAAGAAAATATAAACTAACCAACACGTTTCTTTCCATTCTCTATCTGTAACACTATATTTTCTCTCTGTCTCTTTGTTTCTCAATTTTCATGCATCTCTGGCTTCTGTTCTCCTCGTGCGTTTTTGTTTTCTTTCTCTTCTCCTTGTTCGCAATTCCATTTTTACCTGTTTTATCTTTCCTTATCTAGATTATTTCTGCTTGCATTTTCTTAAGAGCTTGTGATATCATACGTTTTTGTTCAAATAAAATATTTTTAAATATACTTTTAAAAGGTTTTATTTCACTTCTTTGTGTGTATTTGCGTCACACACTTTAAAATACCAGTGCATTATCCAAAACTCAACATAACATCTGCCTAGTGTGAATAATTTCTGGGAAAATGCAACTCGAATGTTTAATAAATCTACTTTGCGGAAAAATTCAATAAAAGTTGAACAGTGCCATAATGCATTCTTATCTCGTTTGGATCATCTTTTTCATTCTCATATGGTCTCGTTTTTATTTTGCTCCTGAATGTTTTAATGGCCATCTCAGATTGCAAATCTGCTTTCTTAATTCTATCTGGGTAAATACAAAAGGTGCCAAAAAGTGTATACACACTTCAAGCAAAGAAAAAACTGTGTTAACATAACAAAGCTGAATTCACACAAACAGAAAATTTGAGTGCTAATCATCTTAGACTTTTAAAGTTACAAGTTGCTCAAAATGCCCACCATCGGCGTCGATATACTTCTGAGTACGTTGAACTACTGAGTGGGCAACATTTGCGAAAGTGTCCTCAGCGACTGCAGCACATGCCATTTTAATTTCTTCCCGAAGTGCTGCCAGTGTAGCTGGTTTTCTACGGTATACACATCCTTAAGCGTTCCCCATTGGTAGAAGTCCAACGGAGTAGATCCGGAGAACGCGGTGGAAACTCAGTCGGACCTCTTCGTCCTATCCAGTGCCTTGGAAGATTATCATGAAGGTATGCACGTATATCTCGGTGGTAATGCGGTGGTGTCACAATCTGTTGGAAGTAAAATTCCTCATTTCCATAGATTGTATGAATGGCAGCTAAGACGGATGTGCGTATCATGTTCAGGTACACTGGGCCAGTTGCTCTTCCTTCAAAAAAGAATGGTCCAATTAGACCCCTAAATTATGTGACTCATATACATTATGTGAGTCACATCTGTCTACAGAACATCATACTACACATTACTGTTGTTTTTCGGTTCAACTTTGAGATACATTAAATAGATATCCCCTGTGGAAGTGCGTATACATTTTTTGGCACCCTCGGTAAAGTGCAAAATTTTCAAATATTTTTCCCTACATCAATGCTTAACGTTTCTAGCACCTTCACTCAATCTCATTGCATGCGCACGTCATATCCTCTTGATGTCAGAGCAAAAGTGTCAAACTCATGCTTAATGTCACATTTTAACAATTTAGCAGTTAGACTTTTCCTGTGCTTATGATTCTCACACATCTTTTTGGAATTATGTTCACAGCAGTTTTTACACTTTACAAAATCATTCAAAGTTGGTAATATCACACAGTATTTACACCAGATCTATTGTCTGTGAAGAGATTCATTTTGAGGAACTAGTAAGTACAACTGTAAGAATTTTCGGTGTCACTACTTTCACCGACACTTACAGTCACCAATGTGAAATCATTTCAAAATATTTACAACTATTTTGCGTTTTCTTCCTAGACATCCAGAAGATTTTTGAACAATCTTTGTATCTAGATATCTGCAATAAAATTAGTTTTCACTTAAACAGAACATATGACCTTTCTTAAAACTGCAGCAAACACAGCCGTAAACAATGAGTGCGGCAAAGCGTGAGTCATTTCTTAACAGGTTAGCTACAGCGCAAAATTTCCCTAGAAGCACAAATGTCACTAAATTTGTAATAAAAAGCAAAATGATAATCAAATTAATGAAGTGATACATGAAACATCCTTATGACATTTAAGGAATATTACTAAAATTTAGGAATGATTTAATATTTATAAGCAATAGGTGTGATTATTTAACACCTCTCGTTCAAATACGTCTATATACTAAAATTTGTCGTTAATCAGTCCGCTCACCAACAAGGGAGCCTAGGTACCCGAAATAACGCATTCTGTTTTATTTGTACTTTGTTCATATTATATTTGAACATTTTGTTCTTGTTAAGTAATAATATAGATCATTTTACTGATATGTGTAAGAAAGTGTGAAAAATATTCTTATATTACGCACATACTTAAAAGAAACAAAATGTTCATATTTAGAACGAAACACTGATAATATCTGTACGCAAGATAGCGGACAAGCGAAGTGGAGAGGACTACGCAGTTACCCGAATTTACGCGGTCTTTAATGTTTAATTTTTTATGTTATATTTTAATATCTTACTGATGTTGACTAGTCTTTTAATTTCATTCAATTGTTCTCTCAAACAACACGTGGCGTTGATCTACCCACCCAACCGTACTATATGTATAAGCGACCTGTTCATTATTCTGGAAAATAACATTTCTTAATTTTATAGAGGCAGGGTTTTAAATAGTGAACGACTTTATGTGCGATGCAATTCGTCGTGAAATTTATAAATTAAACTCCACAAGAGTATCTTCAACTTTACAAAACCTGCTTTCGCACTTAAAGAAAGAACATGAATTCTCATACAAGAAACTACTTTTTAAGTTTCGAGTCCTGAATAAGAGGTGATTAATTATGTCGACGCTAGTACTATTTGACAAACACCAGTTTCTATCCTCTGGATATCAGCTGATTTAATTTGATGAAACTTTTTAGACAGCTATGCTGTGCTAAACCGGGGACTAGGCAGTGTCACTTGTGAATATGCTTTGAGGTCCAGAAAGCGAATTATGGTAAATCGTGAAGAATGGGTACCAAATAATTTCTTTCCATTTACCAAAAATATTGGTGAACAAAGGTATTCCTTGTGATTTTTCTTCTGGTATTCGAAAACTGTTCCTTAAGGAAAAAAGTGTGTTTTTACTAGTTACCACTGTAAGCTACAGCTATTCATAAAATACCTACACGAAAAGAGGATATTGTTCGTTTTATGTGTCGTTACAGTTCCCCTTTCAGAGCAGCCGGCGGTTCTCATAAAGATTAAGCAGACGAATACAGATAACAGGTTTTTCATTGATGAACACCGCGTCTTACGGCCTCTCCATAATAGTTGTGTTTTTAACCCAATCGAATTGATGTGGATGAGTTTAAATGCAGAAACAAGAAAACCAAATCTCATCCATCTTTTAGGCCAGGTTCTTAGAGATTTTGTCAGCAAAATAGTGATTGCAGGAAATAGTGCATTAAACACGTGATCAAAAATGAATTTAAATGTTATAATAGACATAAAGATGATGAACAATTTGTCATCAGTTTGGAAGACAGCACATCTAGCAGTGACGAAAGCACCATCAGATGTAAAATACCTAAATACTTGGCACTTTTCAACATCGCGTTTATTAAAACTGAAAAGTAAATCGTGATAGAAATACTTATCTTTAACAGTTCGTGACCATCAGCACGAAGTAACCTAAAACATGCTGTTATGTCATTAGTTAAGCAAAGTTAAAGGTATCGCGAAGCGTTGTATATCTTCAGTACATTTTATTAATGTAATTCATGTAGAACATAATTCTACATAATGCACCATTGTATTTCATGGAATGGTGCATTCTGGGTTGTGATCTATATGTTTTATTTTGTAACAATAGAGCACTAAAGAGACAGGTATTCTCGCCCGCCATTTTGGTACCTCCGGCGAGTAGTAGTATAGGCTCTAGTATAGGTTAAAAACATAGTTAATAACGCAAGTGAAGATTGTTTTAACCATTGTTTGTACTGTAAATACCTATAAAATATATATTGTTGAAAAATTATTTTCCCAATTATTTAAAGGGTGGTTTAAAAGTACAAAAAAAAATATTAACTTGTGAATGAGTCAATGAATATAGACGCTTTATTGTTGGTGTTTAGCTTCCTTAGGTGCGTATTAATTTTTCTACGAAACATAATGTTTATTGCAACTTAATTACTGATAATCACAACTATAGTATTAAGAAAGTGGAAAGAGCTTTTGAAATATTGTTTTAACATTTTTATTACTTTTATTAACATTACTTAGTATAATAAAACATAACCTATTGTGAAAAAAATGTGTCATTTTTTGAAGGCTATACACTTGCCTTCTACATTTTGTCTTACATTTTGAGTTTTCACACTTTTCACGAATGATCCTTTCTCCTTGGATTGTGTGTATACATCTTTTTTCACTAACATACTGTTCATCTGTTAAAATAATTAATTTTTCAATATATAATCGTATATTTTATTCTGTATTAATTATATTCTAAAATTATTCATTTATTTTACAAGCAATTTATTATAAATAAACTTACAATTTTTGTCATTATATGTAGATGATGCGTTAAAATAGAGAGGTTATACAGCCTGTATTTTGACTTAATATTTGATGAAATTACGCAGTTTAATCTGTTCGTATGATTTACAAATCGAAACATAAACCAACAAATATTGCAGAAATAAAAATTTTTGGTGAGATTCAACATAATTTTGAATAAAAAATTAAACACACTCAACATCAACAAACGAGTTTAGCTACTATACTGACTTCTGCTCCGCTCTGCTCCTCCCTGGCACCAAAATGGCGGATGAGAATACTCATCTCTTTAGTTGCCTTAGTAACAATGTACACCAGCGACTCTCAAACTTTTCTTAACCGCGAAACAATTTTAAAGGTTTCTCGCTGTTGCGCACCTCTTAAGATGCTTAAAATTCTAAATTTGCATCCTATGTATTTTAATGTTATTTATAAAATGTGCAAACATAAACAAATAAATGCATGTTATTCAATATTTTCTTTTTAATTGTAGTTATAATTTCACAACAGTAGTCATAATACATTAAAAGTCTTTAAAACGCATACAACTTTAATATGAGTCATCATTAATAATATATGATGGCACAATATTATTCGTTAACATTAATTTCTGAATGAAAGAGACTGTGTAGCATTTCACTTACAAGTCGTGACATATCGGAATTAATGGGAGAAATTTATGTTCTGAGTTGTGATTCTACGTTTTTTTTTTTTTCAAACTGTTCCTATATTTGTTTTTTAGACAAATAAATGCAAAGAATGATATAATTTGATTCTAATTCTCTTATATCTCAATAAATATCTACACATCGTAAATTTTCACCTTTCGTTTTCAATGGATACATTCAAGAGAAAATGCTGTTAACAGTCCTCCAATGGGAGGGCCTGACGAACCGCAGTTTGAGAACTACCTATGTAGACTATTTCAGAGGTGACTACGTTGCTGCTCATGTGGTACAAGGCTATAGGGCTGTTTACGCTTCCCTTACAAAGCGATTGGTGGTTAATCCTGAAAACATCTTGGTTTTATGCACGCACACACACACGCACACAAATAAAGAAATATATCGGTTTTGCAGCTACAGACAGATGGATAAACGTAGTTTAATGGTTACCTACAGATAGCAGTATCAAGTACACGAAAAAGGATGGATGGTATTCAATACAGGACAGACATTCTACCGATTTTTCTTACCTACAAGACGAGAAAATTGTCTCTACACTAAGGCCCCATTCACAATGAAAATTAAACTTAAACATAAATAACAAAATACAACACGTAAACTGAATAGTATATATGCATTCACAATGAAGACGAAAACGTAAATATTAACCAATCAAAAAAAGAAACAAGTGAAGATCAACTAACAGCTGATTGAAATGGCTGCTTCTGAGCAGACGGCGGTAGCGTTTATGCACATGCATGGCAGTAACTAATTTGCTTGGAGTAATATAAGCACGTATAGCTTTCGTCCATTGACGCCATTCTGTCTACAGAGCCGCTGATCTTTAGCTCGCTCGCGCTCTCTCTCTCTCTCTCTACCACAGAGCTCTACAAACAGAGCAGCTGTGTTCTGATTGGCTGATTTCTTAAGTTTAAGTTAGACGTCAACGCAAAACCTTGGACCTTGCAAGCTTCTAAGTTTATGTCTAATTGTACGTTTATTTTTATGTTTACGTGACTCATTGTAATGGTTCCATTACCATATATAGCATCCAGTTTAACGTTTAAGTTTACATTACGTTTACCGCCACGGGTGGCCGAGGTCGTTAAGGCGCGGGCTCTTGAGCGGGAGGTCTGGGGTTTGAATTCCACCAGGATCGTCCTCCCTGACTGAGGTTAGTTCCAGGTTTTCCTTAGTGCTCAACTGGCAAATACTGGGGAGGTACCCTAAACTTAGGCCTGGAACGTTTCCTTCCTTAAAAAAAAATCCTTTCCCAGTTTATCATTTCATTTCATGTATCACTAAAGTTCACCGCCTGTGGTGCCTCAGTAGTAAACACGGACATTAAACACCATTCAAAAAGTAAAGTTACGTTTAATTTTCATTGTGAATGAGGCCTGAGTTCTACGTAATCATGAGGTCAAGGGTTAAAGGAGAGGGAAAGTTAATTGATGTTACTGAGCATTTACAATAATTGCAATTAAATTTCATTGCTATTTGTTTCCTTGATAAAATAATGTGTTTCACTAAAAGCGCACAAAATAAGAGTTCTTATGAACCATTCTTTATTCTTTATGAGACAGCTTTCTTCCACATGAAGTATCAAAACAATATCAACGTAGTGAAAAAATGTTATATATATCACTTTTTTAACGGTGTTTAACGCCCGTTTTTACTACTGAGGCACCACAGGCGGTACACCACTTTCTGATTCACTGCTACTGGAGTCCCAATGTTGAAACATACGCATGTCTGTCCTGGCGGTAATCAAAACCCAAAGCTGCCGCTCAGGAGTGCATGCCTTAACCATCTCAGTTACGCGTGTCGATATGCACATTTCGAAATATGTCTAGCGTAAAAGTACGTCCCTTTATTTGTGCAGTTCAAACGACAAGGTGAATGCGTGAGAAATTCAGGCCAAAAGTTGAATCTGTCAGCAATAGCTCTGAAATCCACTATCTTCCACCTGAAATGTGCACTCAGTGTGTTCTTTATGTCAAGCGCAGAAAATTGAACAAATAATCTTACACTATTTAAAGTAATGTCCCGTCTGAGATGACTAAGTAATTAAAACGGGCTTTAAACTCCATTAAAAAGTTATTTTAATTATATACAAGTATTTTCTATTCAACAAGGACTGCGGAGAATGTGCAATATATTCAACCTGATATACAGACAAACAGATTTCTGAAGAACACGTAATCATAGTTGTATTAAGCACCCATACTGCTGGCTGAAATTATGCAACAACCATTTTTGCCGAAGCTTGTTTGGGCATCTATCACTACCACAGTGGATTACTCTATATTGTGTTATATTTTATTAAGATCGCCACTTTCTTCTTCTTTACCAAGGAACTACTAAATTATTATTTTCCTTTGTAAGTCACCATCGAATTTGTTTATTTCAGGTTTTGTGAAACATTGCGTTGAAACAATAAATAATAATACTCTTACATTCTTTCATTTATTGACTATGATTTTATTATTGTATTTTAAATAGACTCAGGAAATGTTTTCCGAAATATAAGCAATATCAGGAGTGATATTTGCTAACACTATTTGTCTAAAAAAATATTTCATAAACATTATTAATAAAATAAACATCTGTGCTATAATATTATACTTTGCTTGCATATCTATGTAATACATTGTAACGGTCTTAAATATTCTTTCATAGTATAAATGGTAGAGATGGTCTATGTCGGCACCTTTGATTCTGTTGTTCCTAAATTCGGCTCCGAGTTGGGTGTACTTCTCAACCACTCCATCTGATTAGCAGCTAACATAATTGTTTAAAGAACATCTGCATATTTATTAATGAAAACGTTAACTGTAATAAAAATGTACTTATTCATTTCAAAATAAATATAGAATTCCAATATTTGTCACCGAAATGAAAAGTAATTAAGTGGAACACTACATTAATTAAGGTGTATGCATGTTCTTTTCTACTCTCGGTTTTATTTTTTTTAATTGGTGGTTTCTGAAAAACGGTCAAGCATTTTTAAGCATTACTCTTATTACTGTATTTTGTCCTCCTAGAATCCCTATTTTACTTTAGCAGAAAGATAGAACAACCTTTCTGAGTTATAACGTTTCATAAAATAAGTATGTTAAGAGGATGGCAAACTGTACTGCAAATATACTATATAAAATAAGCCGTTTTCCAAGAACAAATTTCACTGCACAAATACCACCTTGATTTGTTAATTTTTTGTATTCATATTCTTGGCAGTATTTTACATAAGAACATCCTGACATAGCCTGAAATAATAATAATAATAATAATAATAATAATAATAATAATAATAATAATAATAATAATAATAATAATAATAATAAGCAGAAGAAGAAGAAGAAGAAGAAGAAGAAGAAGAAGAAGAAAAATAGAACAACAACAAGAACCAAGAAAGAATCACACGATTTGATTTAGTATCAGCATTAATTATTATTCGATAGAGAAACTTTAGGTGGTTTTAAGATTTTCCAGTAGTGGAAAAGTATGAACTTGGTACTTCTGTTGGCTTTTGTTCAGAACTATTCAGAGAAATTCTAGTCAACATCAAAATTTGTATAGTTGCTATAATCTCTGCAAGTTTTTGCAACCAGAAAATTATCTCATGCAGTTAGTGCCAACATAATCGCCAACCGCCATCAACCCGATGACCTAAACTTTAGCATTAATAGTAAATATTTGGAATGCTTACATTTGGCAATACTTATTACTAGAGTTTCGATGGAGTCAACGCGCCTCTTAGCGATTTATGAAAAAGTTCACAGCTTGCATTCAATTATGTCATCCCTTTATTCATGCATATGAAGGAAAATACAGGTAGTATAGTCAATTTCGTGACATGCGCTCTCAGAATTGGATCCCACGAAATACCCAAGTCGTCCCTACTGTATATATGGTAATTATTAAAGAAATTTCTTTCGTGTTTGTTAAAATAAACAGTTGCGAATCATTATGCGGACAATCGCTAATCAGGTACGATAATTGTAATTCGACAATATAGAAATGACAGTCAACCATGATTAGTTTGAAAATGAACGATCTGATCAGAAATTGGATTGTCAATACTCAATCCCTGGCCTATTAGATAAATAGTCATACATATTGTGCTTGAACTATTTTGTGAGTCGCGCTTTAAAGCCTAAGCGATTTTTATAAACTGTTATGAGATTCAAAGTATTGCGAGAATACTGTTTTGCTTCCATATTTTTGTTTATTTTGAGAAATGCGCTTTACTGTAGTCAGCTTGCAGTGTGTTTTCTTTTGAGTTATACTGGTTATTTTAGAAATTAAAAGTGGAAATTAATACTTATGATGAGAGTTTAAATCGATTTTCATTAGAAATTACAAATTTCCTTACTATTAATATGCCAAAGTAACAACTTTATAGCTATTATTTTTCTCTAAAGGAGACAGTTTTCAAAAGCACAAATATTTTTCTGATAGTTTAGAATAATAAATGTACTGTTATATATGACCTAAAATCTTGAAGCACATCAGGGATATGTAAGGGGCTATAAACAATTGCTTAGACACAATCAATTCATTAATATTCTTGCATTCTCTCTGAAACTTTAAAATATTAAAGGTTAGGACGTCCATATTTAGATAATGCTATTTTAATGAACTCCAAATTAATGGAATCACGTATGCTAAGAAAAAACTTTCATATATAAAAATAAGAAGAAACATATAAGAAAATGTACTATAGCTGAAGCTTGCAAGCAGCACATTCTTATGTAATATGTGGCGTATGCACCTCTCTCAAATGTTCCAAGCAATAAAATACAATGCCATGTATGAACATTTTGTACAGATTTAAATTTATGGAAGTTAATCATTTAGAATGCACATATCTCCCTCGTTTGGACAAGCCGATTAAGAAAAAGGGATACATTATTTCAATATTTTCTTTATGTCTATAAGTATTATTTATACAATTGGTTTAGATGCTTGTTAACATATGATAAATAAAATAAAATAAAATATGAGCCAGGCGATAGTTGCAGTTAAAACTGTGGAGAGATAATTTAGTTCCTAGCACAGCATTTGGAAAAACAGAAGTGAACGGCACCATGCTATTCCTCTCGCACATACAAAATTAGTACCTGCTGGCCTGCTTTCATCTTCTACGATAATCATTTTATATCATTACACGCCGCATTCATCATGACACGGAATAACGTCATAGTGAGAGCGTGATTAAGGAAATAACGCTCATTGCTGCTGCAACAGCTTCGTACTTCA